>CP125978.1:48242702-49537555 GCA_030063025.1 Avena longiglumis
TTGCAGTTCGAGCAGATGTTACAGGACCACAACAAATTGTTGTACCCAACTTGTGAAGATAGCCAGAAGAAGCTGGGTAGTATAATGGAATTGCTGAAGTGGAAGGAAGAGACCGGTGTGACTGACTCGGGATTTGAAAATTTGTTGGTACTATTGAAATTTAAGTCTAACTTTTGTCCTATGCATTCACATGCTCAAGGTAGCCAATGCACATAATGATTAGTAACTTGAATTTTAAATAGAGTGGAAAGATAAAGAGGGCTCCTATATCTTCCCGTTTCTTAGTATTTGCAAGCATCATAGGTAAACTCAATCTCATAGTTTTGAATAGAATCACCACAGAGAGCTTGTCATCTAATGAGCATATTGTATCATCTAACTCAATTATATCACTTTCATCCTCCCATATACTATTTTTAATTGTTCCACACAGAGGACTACTAGGCAATAAAGAATCATCATCATTATAAGAATAGTTATTCATGGGAATTTGTGTGTTACCCTTATTGGGAGTAGGAGATGGGTAGCTACTCCATTCTTCATTCACTTGTTCTTCTTGCTCTTCTATATCCTTTTCTTTGGGATGCATGGGCATCCCCAAGCTTAGGATTTTGTCATCTTCTTCATTGGCACTTTCAACAAGATTTCTTGTATTCAAAACATTAGTGCACAAGGGAATATTCAAAATTTTAACATATTCGAGCAGCATATCATACATATCATTGTGAGCCTTGCGATAAGGCTCTAGAGCATCTTCCATTATCTATTTTTTAGTTTTAATTTTATATGCAAGATACTGAAAGTAAACTAGCAATGCAAACAAGAGTAGAAGCCCAACGCTACGCTCCCCGGAAACGGCTCCAGAAAAGTGCTTGATAATCCCAAAGTGCAAGGAATCATTATAGTACAATTTGATAAGTATTTGAATGTCGAACCCACGGGGAGCTAAAGGTAAACAATCAATTCTATAAAGTCCTATAACCCACTTATATGGCCTTCTATGCAAATCTGGAAACTAGAGAGAGAGACTATGTGTGTGGGGTTGTTTTTGTTACTAACTATAAAACAATGAAGTATTATAAGTAAATACTATAGGTATAATATTGCAAATAAAGTAAAGTGAGAGCTAGTGAGTAGGAGCAAGTGTTTAGGAAAATCTATTTCATTCGTTTGGTTACCAAAATTAGTGAAGCATATGGATAATATTTCTGTTGTTTCTTCTAGAGAGGAGTGCAACCATATACATGAGCAAATACACCCCTAATGATTGATCTCACGACCAATTAAAATCAAACAAGAGAATTATTAAGACATAAAGTCCAAGCACCTCATTTAGATTTAAGTTCTCCATAGTTATACCCCCGTTAATTAACCATGAATTAATATAACCTGCATATCTAAGACTTAGGATTCAGTTTCTATCAAACTCCGTCTGTCCCTCCTCCTATCATCATGCAACAGTGACAAACTTATGCATCCCCCAACATATGTGTGCACTCACATGTTAGTACATAAGATCACCATAGAAGATAACTTATATTTGTATGCACCCAGTAATGGACTATTTCACAATTGACATAAACAATTTACTACTCAAACATAGATATGGAGATACAATAGATCATGCGAAAACAATAGACTGCATCACACATCATGTTTGCGAAGAGATTACAGTAGGGGTATGTAGAGGATCTTGCTGTAGATGTTGATGATGGACACGCCGGAGGGGGCAGGAGCATTCTGGAGTCGATTTCGGCAGAGGTTCCCCTCTACGATCTTTGCTGGCGGCGGTATGCAGACTCTCTGTTTTGGTGTTTTCAATCTTCGCCTCCGTATATGTCGAGGATGGCTGAGATGGGGTATATATAGACATTTTTAGATCAAAATACGTCTGTGGGTGAAAGATTGAGACGACTCAGACGACCGAGGATGAAATAACACATATGACGCGCCCAGCATAGGGGCCACGCCACTGGGCCTAATTCCCACCCCAGTAAGCTCCCTTGGTTCTTCTTTAGCCAGCTGAATGCATCTTAAATTTTTTAAACCAT
The DNA here is from genome assembly GCA_030063025.1 of Avena longiglumis. NCBI lineage: Eukaryota > Viridiplantae > Streptophyta > Magnoliopsida > Poales > Poaceae > Avena > Avena longiglumis. Next base: position 48,244,754 of record CP125978.1, read on the forward strand.
AGCCTTTGACCTTGTCCTTTTTGGAGTCCCGTAGCTTCTGTAATATAAAAAATGCTAAGTCTGTGGGACAGAGTTAGAACCAGAGAAGAGATGATTGTTTAGAAAATCTTTAAAATTATTAAAAACATTGATAATAACTATTAATATGATGTAAAAATATATGAGAATATGTATAAAGGACAAAGTTCATGTATAAACATGCATCACACGCTTCCCAATATTAGCTCGCCACCATCGGAGAAACTCACGCCAGAGAACTTTCCACTGTGGAAAACACTTGTGCTACGAGCGTAGCTTACCAGCCTTTTGACGACTCTGATGACGTACCGGCCAAATCGGTGGAGGCCACCCTCAAGGACAAGACGAAGGGCACCAAATTCGGACTATGCATGCTTCACGGGGCTTGTACTTGACCCAGATCGTGCTGAGCTATTTTTCTCAATTCGCGATGGACGTGCTCATGTATGTCCTCAACAAGGAGCACGTCGCAGATGTTTGGGCGGCCCATCGAGGCTATGTTCGCCCGCAGATCGCCCCGATCAAGTCAGGAACGTGCGGATCGCCATTGGCAATACCAAGAAAAGAGACATATCCACTTCCTCATACATTTCGAAGATGAAAAGGTGTCTGGCAATCTGCCGGACGCTATACACAATGCTATACTTGCCATATTTTTTTTTGCGGGTAAATATACTTACCATATTTTAACATGCCCCCTCCATCTGAACTACATATACAAGATCCATATTGATTCTAAAATGGTCTAGCATCTGTCGAGTGGCTGATTTAGTAAATATATCAATCATGCATGAAAATGAACTTGACTTCCAAACATCTGCGAAGACAAGCAGATCTGTCGGACGCCCCTCTAGACGACCGACGAGCTGGTCTCCTACATCCTTGTGTGGGTGGACAGTGCCCGCTTGTTGCTACGACCAATGCCATCCGCGCACTCGGATCACTCTCCAAGTGAACCGTATTCACACAAGGAGAGATAAGATCAGCGCTAAGAGATGCTTTGAGTCCTGCATGTCCCCATGCTGCCATGCGCGACAGGTATTATCCTCAGGGCCGGGCAAGGGCACTCACGGTCGCGGCAATGGCAGTGGCTCTCACGTACGGGGGCAAAGGTGGACGTGCTCCACCATCTGGTGGTCATGGCCATAGACTCAACTGAACATGGACGACCCCATCAGTCGATATTAGTGCATTGTTATGTGAAAGATCTGCGGGAAAGAAGGACATCCCACTACGGACTGTTTTTTAGGTTTGAATATGATGACAACGCCAACTATAAAGACGCCCATTCTATCTCCTACAGCGTCAACACACGACTAGCTAGACAAGCTCACTGTTCATGAAAACTAAACGGACAAAGACAAGGTTCACATACACTTCATATGTAAATTTTAAACACAATAACGGCTGAGATTGCTCCATACCTTTCATAACTAAGGCCATGATGATTTTTAACGAATAATTAAGCCAAAATTAATGGATGATTATTTTTTATATATAGCCTTGTATAAACTATAAATCGTGCACGTATCCTGATATGTATGTAATATGTATGTTGTGGTGGGGTCGTTCTTGTCACTCACGATACATGGTGGCTTCTTCCTTGCCAGCGGCAAGCGATGGCACGCCCTTGGCTCTATTGGCGGCAATCAGTAGTCATCTCCTGCAAGTATTGGGCGTCATTGTCGCTAGAGCAATCAATCGCCATGAATTTGATCCTCTCATTGTTCGTGCACTAGTTTATATTTAGCTATCGACGGTTGACGAGTTTGGTGCAAGATGGAAGGGGAGTGGCGAGGAAAGAGGAAATGGTGTCGCCGTCTCTGCCTCCACGTCTCTTGGCGGCCATATCTTTGTTCTCATCTTTTTTTTTTTTGGAAATGGCTGCATTTGTTAACAAAAATATTTAATGTTTACATCCAGCCTCTGCATAACTAAGATGTACACAGCCGCACGAACGACAGAACTAGAGAATAAAAAATAGACAAGCATTACAAAAAGGCACTATCGAAAAGATCAATTATCAAATCACGCGGCTATCCATGTCGAGAGAAAATATCCATCGCCGTGTCCTCCAATCGCGTACATTCCTCCACAAATAAGTCGCGAAACTCCATGCGTTAGAGAATAATCCATGATCGGAGGATAGCCGTGGCTCGATAAATAACCTGCAGAGGAGAAGACACAATATTATTAAAAATCTTTTCATTTCTACAAAGCCATAGCGACCATATAATAACAAACGCTCCCATTAAAAATCTTATCATATCCTCGTTCTCATCTATGTCTATCATGACGCTTTGTTGAAGACCACGGGCAATTAGAACGATTTCACTATAGAAATATGTAGGTACACACGTGAGTTTGGATATGAGCGGCCAATACAATTAATAGAAAATTGGAGATTAACTAATGGCAAAAGACCATATTACCCTATTAAGTTTGATAGAGGGAGGAGCAGCGAAGCAGGCCTTGTTCACACGGACCTGCACCCAGGTATGGGGCATGTTGGTCATGCAATTGTTCCTAATCCTATAACCCTGTAAATATTTGCATCTTAACAATGTTCTGCATGCATGTTCCAAGTACTCCGGAAAATCTTGTTTCTGTTCATGGCATTGCATGTGATAATAATGATTTCCTAGAATTTCATCCATATTTCTTGTTGAATAGTAGGATCAAGTTAATTAGAAAGAGATCTCCATAGAGGCAAGTGCATATGAGGACTATCCACTCAACTCCTAATCATCCAGGTTGAAGAAACAGAAAAACCAGTTTTCCTTTTTGGGACCTCTTGCGTTGCCTATGTGTGGCGATCGGAAGGGAAACCCTACCGCCACCGTCAGCCCCTCCCCACATAACTCCTTCTTCCCTCCCCGCCGCCGCCATGGGCATAGCCGGGCGAAGCTTGGTAATTGCTGGTGGCAACGAGGGGGTGGCGGTGCAGGACGCCATCCACGGGCCTACACGTGGTGTGCGTCGGGCATAAGGATGGCAATGATAGGGTATGGGCAGGGTAGAGCAATACCATATCATACCCGTGTATTTAATGGATACAAAAGCTTACCCATATCCGTACCCGCGGGTATAAAACTTTACTCATACCTATACCCGGCGGGTACCCGTACCCATTGGGTACCCGGCAGGTACCCGTACACAAGTTATTTAAAATTTTACTTTCATCAATATAGCATATTTAAAGAAAATACAATAATCTCTACTTACTAATAGTAGACAAGGACATGAAAGTATCAAATTGAAGTATAGAAGTTGCAATCTCATACTCGTTCCTAGCCTTCTCGGTCGTATAGGTTGAAACTCTATACGTAAGTTTAACATGTCAGTTTAAATGGACAAGTCATGAATATACCCATGAATATAAGTCTATACCCATGTCCATACCCATGATTTAACAGGCAGGATATGAGTATTACCCATAGGTATAATACTATGCCCATACACTACTCATGCAGGTACGGTACCCGCACGTACCCGTACCCATGGGTAAAATTTCCATCCTTAGTACTCAGCACCACAACGGTGTGCCTCTCCGGCGTGTGGCGGAGGTGACATGTCCAGACCGGCGGCGCGCGCGGATGCAATCTGATGGGTTGCAATCTCGACTCTCCAATCGGCAAGGGTGGTGGTAGGGTGAGGCGGCGGGCTGTTTTGAGTCCGATCTTGGTCGCTAGAGGCTCGATCAGGGCTGGGCACCTCCACCATCATGCACGTCTGTCGTTGGCGGCTGCATCCCAGTCCATGCCGACTTGGAATTGCATGTGCCGGTGAAAACCGAGGTGGATAATGGCGGTGCATGTTGGCATCATTCGCCAGTGAAGGCATCATTTTGGTAGCTGCAGCTTCTTTTCTCGAGATACTCTAGGGTAAACCCTTGATCGTGTTGGTGACACTTTTGTGTCGTTCACCCTCTTGAGGGTACCATTTTTGGAGATCTTGCTGACTGGAGTGGTTTGAAGAGGGAGCGGTACTTTAAAAAAAATTATGGCTAATCGCCGGGTGGTATGCTCAGTCATGCTTGGTTTGATAGGTGCTACGCATGACTTATCTTATGAAGGCTTCAAGCTGTATGGGATGGCTGGACTCGGTGCACTAGTGCACACGTACCCCTCTAACACCGGTTTGGAGGACCCTCTAACAGCGGTTCCACAACCGCTGTTGAGGGTTCGGTGTTAGAGGGGGGGCCCCTTTAACACCGGTTCCTATACGAACCGGTGTTAAAGGGTGGCGCACGTAAGCCGCTGCTCAGTTCTCTTTAACACCGGTTCGTGCTGGAACCGGTGTTAAATCTTCTGTGGCGAGATTTAAAGTTTTCTGCCGGCGAAACTCCAGCGGCAGCAAAATCTCTGCACCTTCTGCCCGTTACGGCGTATTCTGCCGGAGGGAAATCGATCGGAGCCGTATACTTATAAATCGCCATCGGTACATACGAGTACATGAATAATTAAGCAACTATTATTATACACAAACATCGCCATCAGCACATACATCGCCATCGGCACATACATCGCACATACATCTACATCACGGAGGTGGATATCTAAAGAGTTCTCCGCGGCGTGGCGACCTCATCAAGTATGAACCCGCCAATTCCTCTTGAATGGCTCGTATGCGTTCAAATGGTAGGAGTTGGTCCCGCATCCGTTCGATCTGAATATATATGAAGAATGGACCGTCAATATATATATAAGAATAAAACTCAACACAAGTGATGGTAATAAAATAATGTTGTGGACTTTGTTTACTTACTCTAAGTTGTTCTAGTGCGGCTTGTCGCTTTATATCGTGTTGCGAATGAATTCGCAAACATAGTACCCACATAAGTTATTGCCGTGTCCTTGATGCGCGCACTTTACGAGAATAGAGAGTTCAATCAAAATAATAATCAATAAAGCATGATATAATGGAATTGGAAGCTAGCTAGTATTACTTACATTTTGGTCTACAAATTTTAGTTCTTGACCATTCACCCACGGCCCTGCCCGTGAACATTTTCCAAACCTGTCCGACAAAGAAAATGGATAAAGGAGTAATTAATTACTTATTGTCACGAAATTTGCCGATCTAGTGCGATAATATGATTGAAATTACCTCTGGAGCATCTCTCTAAAGTTTGCCCATAGCTCTTTTTCTTTTAAACGAGTCCATGACAAGGACTTTTCTGAGTCGGGTTGAATGACTAGCGAATAAAGTGGAACTCAAGACGCATAACTCATCATCGTTACACTTAACATCGAGTGTCGAAGCAGAATGTGTACAAGAGAGAGGGTATGATACTCACGAGAAGTTGTAAGGCAATAGTATTTCCCTTTTGGTTTGTTGTCTCAGTAAAGACTTTAGCAAGTAATCTTCTGTTTGCGGGTTTTCTCTTACCACTTCTTCATGAACTCTATTTGGGTCAACGAACCCAATGTCAAAAGGCCTCCTTTCCTGCATTCCATAACCTTTTTCCTGCATAATAGTATATACATATATGGTGAGCATATATATATACATGCAATTAATGAAGTGAATGAGTTGAGATAAAAATTACGAAATAGTACTTACACACAATAAAGGCTGATGGCAGCTTTTGAGTTCCTTCGATTGAATAGAAAATGCAAGTCTTGAATGTTGAAGTCGATCGCGTCGTCTCCACAAGAAAATCTCATCTCTTATATGCGCGTGATCCATTCTTCTTTTCTCGTCTTGCAGAAATGAAGGTACCACTTGTGCAATTTTCGCATCTTTGTTGGTAGATTTTGAGCTCCTCTTTCTTGACTAGATTCTTCCCATACTTCCATGGCTGTATGGGGTTGACATCGCATTTGGGCAAGTTGTCTCCCATGATGTTCAAGTATGCAATGTAAGTCATCCCCATCTCATTGGCCTTTCTTTGTAGCTCGCCTCGTAATCATCTACGGGAGGAGCGTCCCGTTGTCAAACATTTGAGCGGGCATGATTGGTTTCCTGCTCTCCGAGCATGGGAACTGTTTTTGGGGTGCCTCACGACTGCTACTTTCAGTCTCCCACGCGCCTTGCATCCGCCTTCAAAATCTGGCGCCGTAGTCCGGCACAAGTGGGGTTTCAGGTTTCAAAAGATTTTTGTAAAACTTCTCCACCACCGGATCTATTTTCTCCTTTGGCTCGGCCCGTCTAGGTGCAAAGAATTTCTTGACCTGTTCTCCCGAGATCCTATTGGTCTCCTCGCCGCTGCGATTCCACGGTAAAACCGCAATGGCTTGGCGGAAGGCTGCGGGGCGTAGTTTTGAACTCTTTGGCGACGGTTTCCTGCGGATTTCTTTGTGGCAGTGCTCGATGCTCCTCGTGGCAGTGCTCTTCTTCTGTTGAGGAGATGGCTGAAGCACGGAGATGGCCGACGGGCGGAGATGGCTGCCGCCAGAGAGATGGCCGACGGGCGGAGATGGCTGCCATGAGAGATGGTGACGGGCGGAGATGGCTGCCTTGAGAGATGGCCGACGGGAGAGATGGCTGCAAGAGAGATGGTCAAGCGGCTCAGATCAGCTATGGAGGCAAGGTGCAGTGACCTCCAATTTGGAAGCACAATGTGTTCCTTCTTCCAAAGAATGGTTGTTTTCACTGCAAATTTGAGTTGAGTTTCCCCTTCACATAGCATGGTCAAGCTGTGCTTCCTCATATTCCTTCACAACCTCATCCACCCGACAATAGCATAGCCATCCGGAATCGGTCGGCGGTGGTAAGTTCCACCAGCTACGGGAGGTAAGGCATAGCCGACAGCCACCTTAATGGATAAGCCCATTAATCTCACATGCAGCTCAGCGTGTTCTCTCCGTGATCTCATCAACGGGTATCGAGGACCCGTCATTTCAAGCGTTGGCTGCGTTCTCCGTGGAAGCCACCTGCTTTTCCGTGATGCGGGCAGCGGGCAGCTTCCAATGCAGGCTCTTCATGCCGCTGAGATGGGCGGTAGCTTGATGGCTCGTTGTGCATTCACTTGCGTCGCAGCGCGCAAGTGCATGTTCTATCTGTGTCATCCGATCATGCGCTCTTTTTCTTTTCTGCGCGCCATCTGTCTCGGTCGGCAAACCCATCCTTCCACGTCATACCCCGTGCCTCGTGCATGTCCAGTGTTCTTTTTACCGATGGCGGCGTGAGCTGGTCATTCTCTCTGTCGGGATGGAAGGTCCGGGATGTTTCCTCGTATGCGTGATGAGTTCGATGTGGGTTTGGCAAGGATGGTTGGGAAGATACACAATCTGTTTCGGGTCCAACCTTGCCCCGATTCCAGAGAACCAAGTCTTTGCACGAGGTCCCACCCATCTCTGCAGGGTGTGGTCCCTCTCTCGCAAGGCCCTCAGCTTCCTCCCACTTAGGCCTCTGAGATATGTAGCCACCTGACCCCGTCCTCTGGTGATATTCCTTCTTCAGGGCATTAAGCGTATTGGTTTCTGACCTCTTTTTAGCTATAGCACTTTCTTTATATGTCTTAAATTCGGGCCAGTGAGGTCTTATCTTCGCATAATATGCGTCTTCGAAATTTGGAGTCTCGCCAGCTTTGACAAATTTGTTCAATTTTGTCTTCCAGTTGCGGAAAGCATCAGCCATCTTCTTTAGAGTCCACTCTTTGACCTTGTTCTCTATAACCGGGTTGTTTTCATCCTCCTCTGGCGGAAGGGTGAAATTTACCAACAACGAATTCCAAAGCGTTTCTTTGGATCTGTCATCGACAAAGGTACCGTCGCCCTTCTTTGGCTTATTCCAATTTTCAATTGTGATTGGGATTTGGTCCCTAACAAGAACTCCAAATGACGATAAATTTGTCTGCGGCCTTCTTGGGCTCCATCGGCCTGCCATCAACACGGACTGCTTCGATCGTGAACTTTGCACGATCTTTCAACCGCTTTCTCGCGCCTCGCTTGCTCTTTTTCGTAGAAGAAGATGGTTGCTGGCTGGTCGATCCAGAGGGCTAAAAGAAAGAAAAGCGTTAATTAATACATGTAGAAGAAGATTGTTGGTGGAGTTCAGTGAGGCTTAATCAATGCATATACCTCGCGGACTTTGTAACCATTAAATTGCGTTCACGGAGTCTTCATCTTCTCCATGACTAGTACTTGAGTCATCGTCGTCATGTCCCTCCAAGTTCAGATATTGTGAGGTGTCCTCATCAATAATGTTCTCCATTATTTCTTCTTCTTCAAGGTTTCTACTAAGTGGATCCATAGTTTCTAAAACAATAATATTATCACAGAAATATCAGTAATACATCTATTGAAATGCTCAAGCAAGGACGATGATATGACAGTTAAAAGTATTGAAATGTAACCCTAATACATGCTTGGTCATTTCAAACCCTAATTCGGAGAAACCGGACTCATATGAGAGGGTACATTTACTTCTTCTAATTAACTTGTCATCAAAGTTGATTAACATAGCATGGTTATTATAATGCTATATTGACAACGAGAGGTGGCGACGCTAGGGCGAGAGCGGGGCCGGGGTGCGTGGGGTGCGTTCGAACCAAAGACGACGTGATGGTCTACCTAACATGGGCGACACACCTCGACGCGTGTGTAGGCTCGGCGAGGACATAGGAGGTCGGGTCGGCATAATGGTGGCGGTGGTCGGCGTGGCACAAAATATACACATGCATATACAATACATACAATACAAATCCTTTGAATCAAACATGCATAATTTCCTATAGGATTTCCTATAGGATTTAATCCTACAAATTTCCTATAGGATTTAATCCTACAAATTTCCTATACAAATCCTTTGAATCAAACATGCCCTTACTTATATCCCGGGATGGCGGCGAGCGGCGAGGGTGGTGTGGGCGAGGCGGCAGGCGGACACGGATCTGGCGGTCTCGTCGGGCGGCGGTGCTAAGCGGCGTTTAGGCGTGGCCTATGAGCTCCAGCGGCGTGAGACGCCTCCTGCACGGGAAAGAGAGCGAGGTGGTCAGTTAGGGTTTAGGCGTGGCCTATTATAATATCTTTGCTATAAGCTATTTTATTTTTACTCCACATGCTTCTAATTCACATGTGCAAGGATTAAGGCCTAGATCTTAGGAGTCGCGAGGCCGGAGGCGGTTCCAGAGGAGGGCGCCGGCCGCCATGGCAGAGCGTGAGCTCCGCCAAAGGGGCACGACCAAGGAAGGCAGGCCTGGACAAGTGAGCTATACTGATTCGGGCCGCCCCCAGCCCAAGAATTTTTTCCTAATATGCCTTCATATTTGACAAATTTTGGGTAAAATAACGATATTTGGCCCATTTGCCCCCAATAGTGGCCCAAAGTGTCTCCTTGGCCCATTTGCCCCCAATTGGTTGGCCCAAGCTCCTTGATGAGTGGGAGGGAGGCGCCGAACAAGGGGACAGCCACGCAGGCGACAGTCGCGGACATGGCGGCGCTGCAGGCCGGGAAGGAGAGGGGGCAGGTCGGTTGAGGCGGGTCCCCGCCGGAGTGCTAGATGTTCCGTGATGGAGTTCTTGTTTGAGCTTCTTGGACAACTTCGGTGACGGTCTTGGCGTCGCGCCTGCGTGGTCTTGTGGTCCTATAGAATCAGCCTTCGCGTTCGGAAAGTTGATCTTGGTGGGTTGTCCTCTAGTTGGGTTTCCGGAGAGGCAAGGTCGCATGAGGCCGAGGGCAGGCAGGTCGCGAGCGACGCCGAGATAGGGCTCGGCGGAGGTGGCGAGGACTCAGAGCGACGGAGGGGTCGCGCGACCGACGACCGCCTGGCACAGGCTGGCGGGGCGCTTGCCGCGGCGAGGTCGCTGGTCGGGAGGTCGGCGGGACGGGACGCCGGACCCGCAGCGCGGCTCGGGCGGCGGCTGAGCTTGGCGCTGGCACGGGGCTGGCGCGAGGCGAGGCATCGGGCCCGGCGTGGCGGCGTGCACGGCCAAAGGCGGAGGAGAGCTGGGAGCTGAGGCGGCCCGGCGCAGACGGCTCGCTGCGGGCTGGCGATTGGCGGGGAGGTTCTCGGGGAAGGAGGTCGCGCGGTGAGGCGCGGTCGGAGGCGGCGGCAGCGGAGGGCGGAGCTCATGGCGAGGGTCGGCGGGCGGCGGGCTGAAGCGGTGGTGGGCCGCTTGGGGCGGAATCCCAGCGTCGAAGCGTCGGCTGGAGCCGTGTCAGAAGGCCTTGTCAAGGCCTTTCGATCGTCAGTGGGAGGAATAAGGGGAGGTGAAATATTTAACCCCCCTTGCCGGCCTGGAACCGTGTTAAAGAAGCGTTCAAGCATTTATTGCCCTTTAACACCGGTTCCAGACACGAACCGGTGTTAAAGGGGTATCATCTTTAACACCGGTTAACAAGATATTACCTTTAACACCGGTTCGTGGCTGGAACCGGTGTTAAAGGGGGGGCATTTAATTCAGGGGCTTTTTTAATTCAGGGGCTTTTTTAATTCAGGGGCTTTTTTAATTCAGGGGCTTTTTTAATTCAAAATATGAATAATATATCATAATTTTCAGAAAAATAATATCTATCCATTCATGTAAATCATTTTATATTTACTTTACATGAAATTTTTTAAAATAAATAAACACTTATTTCATGCATTAAAGGGGCTTTTTAATTCAAAAATATGATATGAATTTAGAAAATTCATATCTTTTTCATTTCAACTCAAAAATATGAATAATATATCATAATTTTCAGAAAATAATATCTATCCATTCATGTAAATGATTTTTATATTTACTTGACATGAAATTTTTAAAATAAATAAACACTTATTTCATGCATTAAAGGGCTTTTTAATTCAAAATATGATATGAATTTAGAAAATTCATATCTTTTTCATTTCAACTCGAAAAATATGAATAATATATCATAATTTTCATAAAAATAATATCTATCCATTCATGTAAATGATTTTATATTTACTTTACATGAAATTTTCTAAAATAAATAAACACTTATTTCATGCATTAAAGGTGCTTTTTAAGATATATAAAAGAACTAAAATTAAGATACATGGCCGATTAAGTAACAATCGCCGAACTGAACTGAAAATTAAGATACATAAAAACGAAAATCAAGATACATGGCGATTAAGTAACAATCGGCGAACTTGTTTCGGAATGTTGGAGTGATTTAGTCATGCTCCCGCCTACACCGTAATACTCGCCATGTAGTCGTCGTGCTTCCGCCGTCATCGCTGTCGTCGTCGGGGTCACGTAATTGAACCTCCGGAGAGTACGCTGGGCTGGACTTGAGGGTAGCGCGTGGGCTGGACTTGAGGGTAGCGCAGACGGGGTTAGAGTCGGCAAGATGTCACAGGCCATGACGCTCGGAGAGTCCGACCGCGCCACCATAGCCGACGGGCCTCGTTGAAGTTAGGAGGAGGTGGGCCGTCCTCCTCGTGCTGGCGCCCTCTCATGCCGATCCACGAAGAAGGCTTCCCAAGTAGAGAAATAGTCGGGATGCCATCAGGATTCCTCCGCTGCTCGGCGTGAGCTCGAAGTAGTAGTGGTTCGTGATGGCCATCGGCGCCACACCTAGAGGGACAGGAGGAACGGCACACCTCCGACGCCAAAGATCCAGCCGACGGGGACACGATGGCGGCGGGCGGGGGTGGTCGGCGCAAAGCGCCTCCGCCTCCCAGGGGTTAGTGCTGCAGTGGAAGCCATGGGAAAGAGTGATGAGGTTGCAGATATGAGTCTAGAGATGTGCAATGACAATGGAGGCCAACCCCCTACATATATATAGTGAACTAGCGGGAAGAACTGGAGGGAAGAACTGGCGGGAAGAAAAATGGCGGGAAGAAAAATGGCGGGAAGAACTGGCGGGAAGAAAAATGGCGGGAAGAAAAATGGTGGTAAGAAAAATGGCGGGAAAAATGGCGGGATGAACCTTTAGTCCCGGTTGGAGACACCAACCGGGACTAAAGATGAACCTTTAGTCCCGGTTGGAGACACCAACCGGGACAAAACACGAGTCAGCACTAATAATAGAGGTGAGTGCATGTCGACATTATGTCGTGCGGCGTGTACCTTGTCCCGGATGGTGTCACCAACCGGGACTAAAGATGAATTAGTCGGTTGGAGACACCAACCGGACTAATAATAGGTGAGTGTCGACATTATTTTGTAAGTGTCAACACTATGTCGAGCTGCTTGTACTATAAATAGGCATCCTTGTGAGTCCAGTCCTCCAGCCGGTTTGAGGCAGGACACCACTACGGCCAGTTCGGGGAGATGCCGACGGAGCCCTCCTCCGGCATCTCAGAAACTGTCATAGAGGCACTCCTAATATGTGAAATTAGTTAGCTCCCTGGTGTATTGATCTAGTTAGACAAGTTACAAAGCTGCAAGATGGTTTTCGAGAGCAGTGGACACCACTACGGCCAGTTCGAGGAGATCCGACGAGCCCGATCCTCGGCATCTCGAGAAACTGTCATAGAGGCACTCCTAATATGTGACCGCGCGCGTTTGGAGATCGAGATCTTAATGGTAAGTACGATTCGGGACAACTTCTTCTCATACTCCGGTCCATCCACAAAACATGACTAACACTCAAGACATGTATTAAAAACATGAACTAGAGTTACATAATATGAGCATGAACTTCTTGGCATATGCCCTTCCTTATGATCGCTTGATCGTAACCATGGAGCATCTTCTTTACTTAACGGAATGCTTGGGTCAGTTTGCCTTTGTGAAGGCGGAATTTCATCAAACTTATTATAATCTTCGACATATGCATCTTGTCCTCGATTCCCACGATGTTTCTTTTCCTGAAAGAACTATGTGACGCTTTGGCTCATCATATGATGTATTCGTTTGCATATTTTTTCTTTTTTTGGTCCGGAGGACATGTCCTTCACATAGAAAACTGAGCCACATCATTGGCTAGGACGAATGGTTCGTCTAAGTTCTTCATAAGATTGTTGAGATCCACCGTTGTCATTCCGTACTTCTTGTCTACCTCAACCCCTCCTCCATTAGCTTGACCCATTTGCATCGAAACAAGGGGACCTTAAAATTAGGTCCATAGTCAAGTTCCCATATCTCCTCTATGAACCCATAATACGTGGTCTTTTGCCCATTGTCTTCTGCATCGAGCGGACACCACTTTATTTTGGTTGGTGCTCTTTTTATCTTGGCCTATCGTGTAAAATGTATTCCCATTTATCTCGTACCCTTGGAAAGTACATACGATCGAAGGCGGTGTCCGCCAACAAGTAATGCTGATCCCCAATAGTGGTGTTATTCGTGAGAAGTCTTTGCTGACCCGCCAAAACTCGCCATGTGTTCACTTATAATCCATTCATCGAGCCCGGTGTTTGAGGCGTATTAAATTCTTGTGTTCATTGATATACGGGGCAACCAAGATAGATCTTTGTAAAACCGTGTAGTGTGCTTGATTGAGAGAATGCCCGTCCCTACCTATCATTGCTTTACATCCTAGGGTGCCTTTTCCACGATCTCCCTCATGTCGTGATTCTGGAACACCAATCGCCTTAAGGTCAGGAATAAAATCAACACAGAACTCAATGACCTCCTCTGTTACATAGCCCTTGGAGATGCTTCCTTCTGGCCTAGCACGGTTATGAACATATTTCTTTAAGACTCCCATGTACCTCTCAAAGGGAACATATTGTGTAGAAATACAGGACCGAGAATGGCAATCTCTTCTACTAGGTGAACCGGAGATGCGTCATAATATTGAAGAAGGATGGTGGGAACACCAACTCAAAGTGACAAGACATTGGGCCACATCTGTTTGTAACCTGGTAGGCTTTACGGATCGATTACCTTCGAGATATTGCATTGAGGAATGCACATAGCTTCACAATGGGTACTCGAACATTTTCGGTAGAAGCCCCTCAATGCAATCGGAAGCAATTGTGTCATAATCACGTGGTCATGAGACTTCAGGTTTTGGAATTTTTCTCTGCCATATTTATTATTCCCTTTATATTCGACGAGAAGCCGACGGGACCTTGATCTGCTCGGACATTCAAAAGATTTCCTTCTCGCTTTGGTAAGAGCGTAGCTGGCGGGAGTTAAGTGGCATCGTTTACCCTTCTCGTTCTCGGGATGCATAGGCTCTTGGGGCCTTGAGGCGTTCTTGGTCTTGTCGTGCTTGTGTATCTTTTGTCTTCCCATACACTCCTAGAAAGCCTAGCAGGTTCACGCAAACATTCTTCGTCACGTGCATCACGTCGATTGAAGAGCGGACCTCTAAGACTTTCCAATAGGGTAGGTCCCAAAATATAGATTGCTTCTTCCACATGGGCGTGTCGGCATCGTCATTGAACAGATAGACTGCGGGACCTTTTCCAAAGATTACTTCTAGGTCCTTGACCATACCAAATACCTCCTCACGATGCGGAGGACAGGCTTCCTCGGGTTACGCCAGACGTTTGAAATGCTTGCCTTTCTTTCTTCTTGGATGCGAGTTGGAAGAAATCGGCGATACCCTAGGTACACAACCTTCTTACATTTATCCAAATATACACTTTCAGTATCATCTAAACAGTGTGTGCATGCATTGTATCCCTTGTTTATGCCTTACGAAATGTTACTAAGAGCAGCCAATCATTGATGGTTCTGAAAGCAATGCTCGTGGGTCAAATGGCTCCCCTTTGTGCTCATCCCACATACGTACCTGGTTTGGCCCACAGCTGTAAAAGTTCTTCAACTAATGGCCTTAGGTACACATCAATGTCGTTCCGGGTTGCCTCGGGCCTTGGATGAGCACGGCATCATAATGAACTTCCTCTTCATACACAACCAAGGAGGAAGGTTATAGATACATAGGGTCACGGGCCGTGCTGTGTTGCAGGACTGCTCACCAAAAGGATTCATGCCGTCAGCTTAGACCAAACCTTAAGTTCCTTGCGTCACGCAAAGTCCGGGTACTCTCGCCGACTTTTCTCCACTGTGACCCATCGGTGAGTGTCTCAACATCGCGTCTTTCTTACGGTCTTCAATGTGCCATCGCAACAACTTGGCATGCTCTTTATTTCTGAAGAGACGTTTTAACCGTGGTATTATAGGAGCATACCACATAACCTTGGCGGGAACCTTCTTCCTAGGGGCCTCGCCCTCAACATCGCCAGGATCGTCTCGTCTGATCTTATACCGCAGTGCAGTGCATACCGGGCATGCATCCAAATTCTCGTACTTCTCACCGCGGTAGAGGATGCAGTCATTAATGCATGTATATCTTGCACGTCTAATCCTAGAGGGAACAACCTTCTTTGCTTGGTATGTCTTGTCAGCAACTCATTATTTCTTGGAAGAAGATTCTTCATTTTTACCAACAACTTTGAAAATGTTGTCAGTCACACCATTCTCGCCTTCCATTGCAGCAAATCGATTGTGGCACCTAGCTTTTTGTGGCCATCTTCGCAAGTTGGATACAACAATGTTTTGTGATCCTTTAACATGCTCCAGCTTCTCCTTCTCTGTTCAGTTTCACATTCTTCCTTTGCATCGAGAATGGCCCGACCAAGATCGTCATCGGCGGGCCCATCGCTCCCTCTTGATCTTCATTATCTACCCCGTTGCGGTATCATCATATTCAGGATACATATTATGATAGTTTTCATCATCCTCTTCTTCTTCGTTGTCTTCCATCACAACCCCTTTTCTCCGTGCTTGGTCCAACAATTATAGTGGGCATGAAACCAGATCGAAGCGGTGGGCGTGAATGGTTCGGTATTTGAGTAGTCTTTCTTGTTCGACGGTGAACACACGGACAACATAAAACCATTGTGACCACGGTTTGCATTAGCCACAACGATGAAATTTTGGAGGCCGTAATGTACTCGGAAGTCGGCGGTCACGTACATCCATTGCCGATTCATCCGCATTAATATGTAGTATATATCAAAAATAATAGGGAGATGACCATTTATATATATAGTACATCAATGACACATGAAACTATAGTTGCCGACCTCGACCGAGACGGAAGAGCAACAAGAAAGCTTATTTTGAGCTCTCGGGCATTTCACCGAACACCTCTAGTGCATATGAAAAACACAAACTAGCACTCTTCACACCCTCTTGCTAGGCTCCAAAATGTGAAAAAATGGAAGAGTGGGGTGTGTGTGGGCTGGTGGTGTCTTATATAGCCCCACCTTTAACACCGGTTCGTGCCCGAACCGGTGTTAAAGGGCTCTTGTGAAACCTGGTGGAGGACCTTTAACACGGTTCGTGGGCACGAACCGGTGTTAAAGGGGCTCCTTTAATGCCGCAGAGGCCACGCTGGTACGGCCCCCCCTTTAACACCGGTTCGTAGAAGAACCGGTGTTAAAGCCCATTTTCGGGATCAACAAAAGCCCGCGTTTCCACTAGTGGTGCCATGGTGGCGAGAGGTCTTGTTAGCAGCTACGTGTGTATGTGTATTAGTGGATGTGCAGAGCGCTGGTGATGTATGACATCGTGGTTGCACCGACAACGGGCCTAACAAGGTCATACTTTAATCTTCCTAACAATAGGTTGACGGAAGACGGCTATTTAAGCATGCACATTCTTGTGCGCCAAGTATCAATTGGACGGGTTTGTGCTACTGGGCTGTTTTGGTGAGTCCTTTGGATTTAGATGATTTGCATACTCCCTTCGTTCATAAATATAAGACATTTTAGCTTTGTAAAATGAATGTATCTAGACGTCTTATAGAGTATAGGTTCACTTTGAACCTTTACGAACCTATATATTAAAAGACCTCTAGATACATTTGATTCACAAAGCTAAAATGTCTTATATTTCAGAACAAAGGGAGTAGGTGAGAAGTCGGGGCAACTAGCACTGACATGGTCACCCCCTTTATCAAATTTGTAGGTTTTGCGATAGTTTTCGCTAATGAGGTGGTTTCAGGTAGACCTTTATATTTCTATGTAAGAATTTGTTGAATAATTTTAATAAACATGTCGTGTGCATCATTATGCTGTAGTGCCGGTGGGTTTCAACCTCCTTTTCCAAAAAAAACCTTCACAAAATGTGGCAAAATGATGAGTTTTTTTTAGAACAACCACTACAGGGATCTAAACGGTTCACTAGTGGAAAACAACCCTTTTATCCGGGTCATTAGTTCCGGCCGTGGCTGGGGCCGGGACTTCAGCACCAGACGGCCCAAACCCCCCAAACCACTAGTCCCGGCCCGTTATATCCTATTTGTCCCGGTTTGAGATACAAACCGGGACTAATGGGTTTGGGGTATACTGGGTGTTGTGGGAACCCCCACTAGTCCCGGTTTGTATCTTAAACCGGGAAAATGGGCTGGCCCTATATATATGGCACAACCCCTTCCGTCACAACTGTTTTTTTCCTGGTGGGATGTGCATAGTTTTGTGCTAGTTTTTTTTCATATGCACTAGAGGTGTTCGGTGAAATTCCGGTTAGAGCGATGCGACTTTAGTTCACACAAGACAAACATGATATGAGGTCCCCGGGCCACACTTAAGTTTTTTCATCTTTTTTTCCAATTGTCCTAAAAGGTTAGCAACTATTTTCTCGTTTAGACCGCATAGTACTAATTTTAGCATCGTGATTGCGTTTGATATATAGTTGCATAATGCAGATGAGCCATCCATGGATGTACGGTGACCGATGCTCTGCCGCTTACAGAGAAGGCGTGCGTTCTTTTCGCCTTCTGGACGAGGCGAACAAGCGACGGGATGGTTTTACGTGTTGTCCATGTGTTGAATGTAGGAATGAGAATGCTCACACTTTCTCAAGAGTCATTCAGAGCCACCTGCTTTGATCCGGTTTCATGTTCGGCTATAATGTTTGGACCAAGCATGGAGAAAGAGGGGTTATGTTCCCTAAATACGCTGATACCGCAATGGAAGACAATGAAGAAGAAGGAGGTGAAGAACAGGAACCAGATGAGCCCGCTGATGATCTTGGTCGGGTCATTTCTGATGCAAAGCGAGGCTACGACATAGAAAAGGAGAGGTTGCAGTTCGAGAAGATGTTACAAGACCACAACAAATTGTTGTACCCAACTTGTGAAGATGGCCAGAAGAAGCTCGGTAGCACACTGAAATTGCCGATAAATGGAAGGTGATACGTCGGAAACGTATCTATAATTTTTGATGTTCCATGCTTGTTTAGTATCTACTTTGCTTTGCTTTGTCTACACTTTGAGGTGTTTTTATATCTTTTCTAGAACTAACCTATTAACAAGTTGCAACAGTGCTAGTTGCCTGCTTTCTTCTGTTTTTGGTTCTAGAAAGGCAGAAAATCAATATTCTTGGAATTGCACAAGACAAAAGCCAAAGTCAATATTTTACCGTGGGGAACACGAAGCCGGAATACGAGACGGAGGAGACCCACCAGGGGGCCACATCCCCTGGCCGCGCGGGTAGGCCCACCCCGCGCCTGGGGAGGGGGGTGCAGCCGCTCTGGTGGCTCCCCTGCCTCGCCTCTTCGCCTATAATAAGCCCCCGATGCCTAAACCCTAAGCACCCGATCAATATTCCACGAAATCGTCTATAGCCGCCGCCACCATCATCCCTAGATCGGGGGGGGGGGGGATCTAAAGCTCTTCCCGACACCCTGCCGGAGGGGAGATCATCCCGGAGGCCTTCTTGTTCATCATTCCAGCCTCCGGTATGAAGCGTGATTAGTTCCACCTTGGACTACGGGTCCATGTAGTAGCAAGATGGTTTTATCTCCTCCTTGTGCTTTCATGTCTAGATCTTATGAGCTCCATTCATGATCAAGATCTCATCTATTTGTAATCATGCATGTTGTGTTTGCGGGGGTCCGATGGATATTGAGGTTACTATGTTAGATTGATTAATGGTTTTGTCTTATTGATTCTATCATGTCTGTTTTGTTTGTGATCTTGCATGCTCTCTGTTGTTAGTAGCTATCTTGGCCAAGTAGTTGCTAGTGAATCCAAGAGGGGGTATTTATGCTTGATAGTGGGTTCATGCCTCTACTTAATTAAGGGAAGTGAAAAAAATCTCTACGGTTGTAGATGTGCTGTTGCCACTAGGGGGAAAACAGCGGTTTCTTGTTCATGAAACAAGTGAATTGTTTACCTTACACACTTTTCTTAAAGAAGTTGTCTGTTTCTTGTAACTTAATACTAGAGGGGGTTCAGATGATAACCTGAAGATGGACTTATAGTCATAGATGCAGTTGGATGGAGGTCTATGTATCTAGTTGTATTGCCCAATCGAATCTCATAGGATCTTTATGTCTAGTATTGCATTGTTATGCCTTGCTCAGTCCTGTCAATTGCCCTGCTGTAATTTGTTTACCCAGCATGCCATGTTTTTTTATCTAAGGAGAACACCTCTAGTGAACTATGGACCCCGGTCAAATCTTTACCATTGATATATCTTCCACTATTACTGTTTACTTACTGCAAACCATCATCACCTTCCACAGCATACAGTTAATCCTTTTTATAGCAACCGGTGAGATTGACAACCTTGATACGTCGGAAACATATCTATAATTTTTGATGTTTCATGCTTGTTTAGTATCTACTTTGCTTTGCTTTGTATACACTTTGAGGTGTTTTTATATCTTTTCTGGAACTAACCTATTAACAAGTTGCCACAGTGCCAGTTGCCTGTTTTCTTCTGTTTTTGGTTCTAGAAAGGCAGAAAATCAATATTCTCGGAATTGGACGGGACAAAATCCAAAGTCAATATTTTTCCGTGGGGAACACGAAGTCATAGTACGAGACGGAGGGGGGCCATGGGGTGGCCACACCCCCCAGGCTTGGCCAATCTTAGCCCGCGCTTGGGTAGGGTGTGGGCCCCCTGGGCACCCCCTGCCTCGCCTCTTCGCCTATAAGAAGCCCCCGATGCAGAAACCCTAGGCACCTGATCAAAACTCCACGAAACCGTCTATAGCCGCCGCCACCATCGTCCCTAGATAGGGGGGGTCTGAAGTTCTTCCCGGCACCCTGCCAGAGGGGAGATCATCCCGGAGGCCTTCCTCTCCGGTATGATGCGTGAGTAGTTCCACCTTGGACTATGGGTCCATGTAGTAGCTAGATGGTTGTATCTCCTCCTTGTGCTTTCATGTATAGATCTTGTGAGCTCTGTTCATGATCAAGATCTAATCTATTTGTAATCATGCATGTTGTGTTTGTGGAGATCCGATGGATATTGAGATTACTATGTCATATTGATTAATGGTTTTGTCTTTATGATTCTATCATGTCTGTGTTGTTTGTGATCTTGCATGCTCTCCGTTGTTAGTAGCTATCTTGGCCAAGTAGTTGCTAGTGACTCCAAGAGGGGGTATTTATGCTCGATAGTGGGTTCATGCCTCTAGTTTCCAAGGGAAGTGACAGAAATATCTTCGGTTGTAGATGTGTTGTTGCTACTAGGGAGAAAACAATGGTCTCTTGTTCATGGAACAAGTGGATTGTTTACCTTACACACTTTGCTTAAAGCAGTTGTCTTTTGCTTGCAACTTAATACTGGAGGGGGTTCGAATGATAACCCAAAGGTGGACTTCTAGTCATATATGTAGTTGGATGGCGGTCTATGTATCTTGTTGTATTGCCCAATCGAATCTCATAGGATCTTTTTGTCTGGTATTGCATTGATTGCCTTGCTCAGTTCCTGTCAATTTCCCTGCTGTAATTTGTTTACCCTTCATGCCATGTTGTTTATCTAAGGAGAGCACCTCTAGTGAACTATGGACCCCGGTCCAATCTTTACCATTGATATATCCTCCGCTGTTACTTGTTTAATTGCTGCAAACCACCATTACCTTCCACACCATATGTTTAATCCTTTGTTACAGCAAACCGGTGAGCTTGACAACCTCACTGATTCGTTGGGGCAAAGTCTTGAGTTTGTGTTGTGCAGGTCTCCGCGTTGTTTGCAACACCTGTGTGATATTTCCTTCCTCCTACTGGTTCGATAACCTCGGTTTCTTACTGAGGAAAACTTGCTGATGTGATGCTTCACACCTTGCTCTTGGGGTTCCCAATAGGATCCACGTCAATCACGTGTACAGCCATCAAACCTCACTGTTAGTTGGGGGAAAGTCTTGAGTTTGTGTTGTGCAGGTTCCCACATTGGTCATAACACCTTTGACATGTTTCCTTCCTCCTACAGGTTCGATAACCTCGGTTTCTTACTAAGGGAGAACTTGCTGTTGTGCTGCATCATACCTTGCTGTTGGGGTTTCCCAACGAAGCGCTCCACGTTGATGCAGCGCCATCAAGACTTTTCTGGCGCCGTTGCCGGGGAGGCTAAGGACGTCTTCACAAGGGGAGTCCTCAACCTTTCTCTTTACTTTGTTTTTTGTTTGCTTAGTTTCTTTTGCTTGGTTTTGTTTGCCTCTTTTTATCAAAAACTCCAAAAAAATTAGTTTAGTTTGGTTTGCTTTCTCTTATAAAAAATAGTTCCTGCTCTAGTTGTTGCTGTTTTTGGCTTGCTCCACTTTTGCCAAAATGAACTCTGTTGAGAACACCAAGTTGTGTGACTTCACTAGCACAAACAACAATGATTTCCTTAGCACTCCTATTGATCCACCTTCTCCTGATGCTACCTTTTATGAAATTAAGCCTGCTTTGTTGAATCTTGTGATGAGAGAGCAATTTTCTGGTGTTAGTTCTGATGATGCTGCTGCCCATCTCAATAACTTTGTTGAACTTTATGAGATGCAAAAGTATAAGGATGTAGATGGAGATATTATTAAGCTCAAGTTGTTTCCTTTCTCCTTGAGAGGAAAAGTTAAAGAATGGTTTCTATCTTTTCCTAGAAATAGTATTGATTCTTGGATTAAGTGCAAAGATGCTTTCATTGGAATGTACTACCCTCCCACTAAGAATATATCTATGAGAAGTGATATTATGAAATTTAAACAACTTGATAAGGAACATGTTGCTCAAGCTTGGGAAAGAATGAAATCTTTGGTTAAGAATTGTCCCACTCATGGACTTACTGCTTGGATGATTATCTAGACTTTTTATGCAGGTTTGAACTTCTCTTCAAGAAACCTGTTGGATTTAGTTGCTGGAGGTACCTTTATGACCATCACCTTGGGTGATGCAACAAAAATCATTGATAATATGATGGTTAATTATTATGAATGGAACACTGAGAGAGCTCCACATGGTAAGAAGGTAAATTCTGTTGAAGAAACCTCCTCTTTGAGTGATAAGATTGATGTTATTATGGCTATGCTTGTTAATGGGAAAGCTCCTTTAGATCCAAATAATGTTCCCTTAGCCTCTTTGGTTGCTCAAGAAGAACAAGTTGATGTGAACTTCATTAGAATCAACAATTTCAACAACAATGCCTATAGGAATAATTTTGGTAGTAACAACAATTATAGGCCTTATCCTCGTAATAATGGCAATCCCTATGGAAACTCCTACAACAATGCTAGAAGTGCTCCCTCTGAACTTGAAGTCATGCTCAAAGACTTTATTAGTAAAAAAACCACTTTCAATAAGACTGTGGAGGAAAAGCTTTTGAATGTTGAGAAAATATTTCCTCTCTGTCTGAAGCATAGTCCTCTTTGATTAATAAAATGGCTGCTAAAACTGAAACCCTGGAAAGTACCTTTGCTGCTACTCATGACATACAAGTTACTATTGAAGAAAATGTTAGACTGTTAGCCCAACTTCATGCTAAGTGGGAAAGGGAAGCTGAAATTGATAAATACAATAGTGCGTGCACCATCAACACCACCCATATGGATGCCACTAAACCACAAGAAGTCCCTATTCCTCCTCCTACAATTCCTAAGGCTAATGAGTCTAGTACTAGTGATGCTAAGTTTGATTTTGAGCTTGATGGTTGCAATATTTCTGAAGTGATTTTGTTCCTGCAAAAACTTCATAGAAGTCCTGATGCTAGTGATATGCATGTTTCTTTCACCAAACACATTACAGATGCTCTTGTTAAGATTAAGGAAGAGAAGTTAAAACACAAAGCTTCTATTCCTAGGAAAGTACAAGATAGTTGGAAACCCATTATTAATATGCAAGTGAATGACTTTGATCTCAAAGCTTCATGTGATCTTGGTTCTAGTGTCTCTATTATGCCTAGGAAGATTTATGAAATGCTTGATTTGCCACCTTTAGAAGATTGTTATTTGGATGTCCCATTTAATGATTATGCTAAGAAGAAACTCATGGGGAGTATTAATGATGTTCTCATTATGGTTAACAATGCTTATGTCCCTGTTGATTTCTATGTTTTGGATGTTGAATACAATGCTTTTGTCCTATTACCTTGGGAAGACGTTTTCTTAGAACTGTTGGTGCCATCATTGATATGAAAGAAGGCACCATTAAATATAAATTTCCATTCAAGATAGGTATTGAACACTTCCCTATGAGGAGAGAGAAGTTGCTTTTTGCTCCTCCTTTGAAAGTAAGGTTTTATGTTAATGCTTCTTCATTTGAAAATACTTGATTTCTTGTTTCTTGTGTCTAACTTAAAGGCATTAAAGAACAGTACTTGTTGGGAGATAAACCAAGATTTTTCTTGAGTCTTGGAAGTTATTACTTCAGTAATAACCAATGTTAAGGATATCACTTATCGGTAATTTATCATTCGGCTGAAAATTAGCGATTTTTCAGCGTATCGGCCGATTTATCGGGCGATAAATCGGAAAATCGGACGATAAATCAAAAAATTGGCATATCGGACAACCTCGAGTAATGATAAATCGGACGATTAATCGGCATATCGGACGATTTTCTGAACAGTGGTAATAACCTCTCCTTATACTTTTTTTTGCTTTTTGTGCCAAGAATGACCTCTAATGAGAGGGAAGTAAGATTTGGGGAGTTGCTGTCCTGAAACAGATTTCTGTCCTCCACCATAAAAATTCTTGAGGAGTCCCTGTAAGTAAGATTGAGCTGAAAATTTATGTATAAATCCCCCAGTATGTTAGCTAACTTTCGATAGTTCAACACTTTTTGATTTGAGCAACAAAAGGTCTTAGAAAAATCGGTTTCTACCCTCTAGTCTATTTTGATAGATGTCTGCCATTATTTGCATTTGCTTCTTATTGATTCCTTTTTGGGTTATTTTTGGGAAATTGAGCTTTTTGAAGGATTTGATATAGTAGATTGTGTTTTTAGTGAATGTTTTGCCGTTCTAAGCTAAACCCAAGGGTCTATTATCTTTTGAATACACTAATGTTGCTAATGAAGATTGTGTGAAGTTTTGTATGAAGGAAAATTTCAGGTGTAGAGAGAGATAATGTAATGATATGAGGAATGGAAAAAAGCTCAAGCTTGGGGATGCCACCCCGGTGTCACCCCTTGGGCATCCCCTTCTTCATCAATAAAAAGCTTAGGTCTTTCTAGACACTTCATTTTTATTGTTTCATGCACTGTTGTGTTGTTCTTGGAGCATCTTAGTTTTCATTTGCTTTGCTTAGTTTGTTTAGTTTGCTTGAATAAAGTAGTTTGGACCCCCGTTCTCGCTGTGTTGTTTCAAATAAGTTGATTGGTGTTGGAAAGGAGTAGAAAGTTCTTGCTTGAAAGTGCAAGAGGTGCTTGCATTGACTGTGACTAAGACTTTAGCATGTCATGCTAGGTGTTGTTTTGACCTTATGCTTAGTGATTATTGCTGTAGCATGACTTGTACTAAACAATTGGGATTTCTTAGTGTGCCTTGAAGGAATCATGCGTTGTTTTAGCATGCAAAAGCATAGTATTGTGGTATTCTCCTTTGATGCTTTTTTTGGGTTGACTTGGCACATGCTCACACCATGTTATGACTATGAACAAGTCACCATATCCTCTATGATCATTTAGTCCTTGACTTGTAGTACCACTCTATGCTTTTATTAGTAATGTTTTGTCGCTCTGCATGATTATGTCTATTATTGCTCTCTTAGTTGGTTGCTCCCAGTCTTTTGCTAGCCTCCACTCAGTAAGCTCTACTCATGCTTCCAACTCCCAAGAAACTAAGTTATTCCAAAGTGTCCACTATAAATTCCTATGCACCATTCCAAGTATATTCTTGTTCTCAGTTATCTTCCAATTAAAAAGTATTTTGTTATGTGAAAACTTAGTGATTAAAGCTCTCACGAACTTGATGGCACACTTTATATTCCTTGCCCCTAATAAACTTTAACCATTGTGTCATCTATGTTGTATATTCTTGCACTTATACGTTGGAATTAGCAGAACCATGTTTTCATGGGTAACGTTTTCAACATTGCACTTGTACTTTGTACACAGTTGATATCATGCTCTTTTGTCTATGGATGTCGCCAGTGTGAAATAAAAAGGGAGCTTGTAAGTCCATGGATTTATGTATTTTATGTTAGAGAAACGCCTGGGCCGCCAGCCTAAGAAATGCCTAATCAT
This sequence comes from Avena longiglumis, assembly GCA_030063025.1. Lineage (NCBI taxonomy): Eukaryota > Viridiplantae > Streptophyta > Magnoliopsida > Poales > Poaceae > Avena > Avena longiglumis. The sequence goes on from CP125978.1 coordinate 48,270,029, forward strand.
GGTGGAAACTTGCAGCATCACCATAATGAGAAATCTGTGAAGCATCCTCAATAAAAACCTATGAAATTAGCAAATAAAAAGATCGCTAAGATGCTCATTGTCTGCTTGCCTTGTCATTTTGGTTATGGGAAAGCTCCTGTACCATGTGCAAGGGGTACCCCGTTGGCAGTTTTCTATGATACACATGTACTTACTATGACAATAACTTACAGGTGACCAAAGTTGAGTAGCATGAGGTGCGGCCCTCGTATTCAAGGGACATGAGATTTCCAACTTATTATTTGTCAAGCATATACTCCATAGTTTGTTCACTTTAACCTTAATCACTTCAAGATGCTTATGATAGGGGCAATGAGGGCTGGAAGCTAACCAGTACCATAATTTTTGGAAGCTCTTTTTGAAACTTGAAATCCCTGCTTCCCTTTATGAAGGGCCTTTCTTCCACTATTATATTGAGTCTCCACCTTCTACCTTTAGGCACTAGTTAAGATAGCATAGTTGTCATTAATAGTTATATGTGTAGTGTCCCAAAACTTATTGATTGATGCATATTGTTGATATTGCTTGTTCTTGTGCTATTAGTATCTAGTCACTCTTATGAACTTTGAAGGTGTCATATGCATCTATTTGCTACTCCATGAGGGACAAGCTGATTGCCACTATGCCATGTTTTCTGTATGTGAAACAAACAAACATTTTTCAATGCATGTTATTCATGATCTTTGTTTGTAGCCTTTCATGTTGCATGCATAGTTACTTTGTCTTATTGTTAGAACTCCATATTTCAAGAACATGTTTAAAGTTCTTTGATCCTAGCTTTCAATGCTTGCAAATGGTTTGATCTTGGTTTTGATGGTGCATGTCACCACAAAAATTATTCTTTTTATCACTTACCTACTCGAGGACGAGCCTGAGTTAAGCTTGGGTATGCTTGATACGTCGGAAACGTATCTATAATTTTTGATGTTCCATGCTTGTTTAGTATCTACTTGGCTTTGCTTTGTCCAAACTTTGAGGTGCTTTTCACATGTATTCTGGTACTAACCTATTAACAAGTTCCCATAGTGCCAGTTGCCTTTTTTCTTCTGTTTTTGGTTCTAGAAAGGCATAAATCAATATTCTCGGAGGACGGGACAACACCAAAGTCAATATTTTACCGTGGGGAACACAAAGCCGGAATACGAGACAAAGGAGACTTACCAGGGGCCACACACCCCACGCGTGGTGGGCCACCCTGCGCTGAGGCGGGGGTGAAGCGCCTGTGGCACCCTGCCTCGCCTCTTCGCCTATAAGAAGCCCCTGATGCCTAAACCATAAGCACCCGATCAATATTCCAGGAAACCGTCTGTAGCCGCCGCCACCATCGTCCCTAGATCTGGGGGGATTTGAAGCTCTTCCCGGCACCATGCCGAAGGGGAGATCATCCTGGAGGCCTTCTTCTTCATCATGCCAGCCTCTGGTATGAAGCGTGATTAGTTCCACCTTGGACTACGAGTCCATGTAGTAGCTAGATAGTTGTATCTCCTCCTTGTGCTTTCATGTCTAGATCTTGTGAGCTCCGTTCATGATCAAGATCTTATCTATTTGTAATCATGCATGTTGTGTTTGCGGGGATCCGATGGATATTGAGATTACTATGTCAGATTGATTAATGGTTTTGTTTTATTGATTCTATCATGTCTGTGTCGTTTGTGATCTTGCATGCTCTCCGTTTCTAGTAGCTATCTTGGCCAAGTAGTTGCTGGTGACTCCAAGAGGGGGTATTTATGCTCGATAGTGGGTTCATGCCTCTACTTAATCAAGGGAAGTGACAAAAATCTCTACGGTTATTTATGTGCTGTTGCCACTAGGGGAAAACAACGGTCTCTTGTTCATGGAACAAGTGGATTGTTTACCTTACACACTTTGCTTAAAGAAGTTGTCTGTTTCTTGCAACTTAATACTAGAGGGGATTCGGATGATAAACCAAAGGTGGACTTCTAGTCATAGATGTAGTTGGATGGCTCTCTATGTATCTTGTTATATTGCCCAATCAAATCTCATAGGATCTTTATGTCTAGTATTGCATTGTTATGCCTTGCTTAGTCCTGTCAATTGCCCTGCAGCATGCCATGTTTGTTTATTTGAGGAGAACACCTCTAGTGAACTATGGACCCCGGTCCAGTCTTTACCATTGATATATCTTCCACTGTTACTGTTTACTTGCTGCAAACCATCATCACCTTCCACACCATATAGTTAATCCTTGTTACACCAACCGATGAGATTGACAACCTCACTGTTAGTTGGGGCAAAGTCTTGAGTTTATGTTTTGCAGGTTTCCACCTTGTGTCACATCCCAAATTTTGATTTGGTACTGCATATCATACATGCCATTGCATCATGAGCATCATTGCAAAATTTCAGTTTTAAAAACTTTTGACAAAAACCATCACTTGCATATGCCTATTGTCACCTACACTAGAGTGCTCGGTTTTTACCTTGCACCTGCTAGAAACTTTTAGTTTAGTATTTTGGTTAGCACAGGTGAGTAGAGAGTTCTGACAGAACCCATAGCACTTTGAATCGCCTCAATCGGAGCTTCGAAGCAAATTCTACACCAATCTGAATTTCTGCTTATTTTCAGACAGTTCAGACAAAAAAAAATTCAGTTAAGTAAATCTTCAGAAAAAAGATACGCTAAAAAAAGAGCTGTGCATGCCGGCCGGTAAGCCATGACCCACCAGCCCACCGGTCAAGGTGTGACCGGCAGAAGCGGCGCTTCATGAGCACAAATAGAAACCGCTGCCGCAGCCGGCCCAACCTTCCCTGTGTCGCTACCAGGCAGGGCCCACCCGCCAGCGTGGCGTCGCCACTGCCGCTTCTGGCACGGACATCGAGGCAGACTCGACGCAGAATCGGACGCCTCTCCGAGCTCCACTAGCACCGCCATAAAAGCCCTTGAGCTCCTCTATGCGGACCCCCTGCAAACCTAGCTCTACACGCTGCCAAACCTTGGCAATTGCTCGCCGGAGTACGCCGCCGGCGCCATTGCTCTCGGTAGGGCTCGAATCCGAGCGCCCCTCGCTCCGTTTTTCCCCTGGGATTCATCGGCACCCTCGACTAATACTTCCCGTGCCCTCATCCGTGCCTCGCAGGGACAACCGACGTCGCCAACGACTTCGCCGGAGCGCGCCACCGCCGCCCGCGCTTCAGCTCGCCACCACCATTGCCCGCGGACACGAGAGATATCGTCGTTGTCGCCTTGAGCTCCACTGTCGCCTCCCTCACTCCATACGCCACCCCGCCACCGCTGACGACCGCTGGAGCAACCACGCCGACGACCTCCGCCGCCGCTGGTGAGCCTCCGCCCACGCGTCCACTCCCTGCCATTGGATCATCCACAAACGGCCCAGATCAGGCGTTTGACTAGTCAGCTGTTGACTCTGGACCAGTCAACTGCCCCGTCAGTGCTGACTCAGCGTTTGACTGGTCAGCCCCTTTTTCGGATAAATTAGATGGGCTAAATTTGCAGATTTGGGTTTAATCTTGTAAAATTCATACCAATTAATATACTAGGCCAAAAATTACAAATAATATACCGATGGATTCAGGTTTTCACGTAGAATATTTCTGTATAGTTGTTTCATACAATTGCAGCAAGTTTTTGCCGTGAATAAATAAATAGTTTAATGCCCTTTTTAGAGTAATAAATTCATAGGAAAAGATCTACAACTCCAAAAATTGCAAATAAGGTGTCCCTGGAATCAGTAGAACAAGTGGAATCTGTTAGTAAATTAAAAAGGTAGACTTGCAGTACTAAAAGTTGCATAAACTATTAAAAGGCTTTCTGGAGTATTTTAATTACTTAGGAAGTTCTAGAAATCCTTTTTGATTGATTCCAGTTGGTACTGGTTCTATTCTAGGTTGCCTACATAGTAGCTATTTTTCCAAGATTTTACAAACTGTTCAATAGCAGTGGCTTAATAATTGGGTTACAGCTCAATTGTTTGGCCATTTAAAATTGCATGCTTTGTTGCCAATGTTTTTTTAAATTCCATGCATGCATATATTAGGTATACTGAACAAATGTTGTAGAATACTACTGAAGCTTTGTTTAACTTGTCATGCATGCATCTTACATTGTTATGTTTGTATATGCTTGTGTTTGGTTTGTTTATGTGTTGCAATTGTATCGTGTAGATTGTGACGAGTGCAACGCTTGCTCGTGTGAGGATTGTTTGTTCGACCGCTGCAGCCAAGGCAAGTAGATGCTACTTTGTTCATGACATTGTCCTACTATTTTCAATGCATTGCCGTGTATTTTGTAGATGCATGTGTAGGAAAGTACTACCACTATGCTATATCCTATTATATGGTAGGGATCTCTTGTAGTTGAGCCACCTTTGGTAGATGTGCTTAGCCATGCTATGATGAACGAGGGCTGAGTTACATCACTGAAAGTTTCTAAATGTGTTTGTTTACAAAAACTGAAAACAACTTAATCAATGAATCTCCTGGGTGTGATGGGATTGACATTTTTTTGGTGGTATCATTGCGGAAAGGCACCCATGTATCAAGAGAAAATGATTGGCTTCTTTATTTGGTAGCTTACATGTACAAACTTGTGCCAATAATGAAATGGGCGGTTAGTTGGACTCAGTAGGTTGTGGTAACTTGAACCCACGTATCCAGAGATGAATAATTTTGGTAGGTTGGTACGGTGCGTGTCGGGTTTGGGGAGCTACTTCCCGAACGGTCCCTTCTTGGACTTCTCCCTATCATCACCCAATATGAGAGTGGTGGTATGAGGTGGGATGGACAAGTCACATGGGTAAAGTGTACTAACCCCTGCAGGGTGTATAATCTAATCGATTAGCCGTGTCCCCGGTTATGGACATCTGAGTTGCTTGATATTGAGTTCATGACATGTTTCTCGCTCATTCCAATTTCCTAATTTCTTTAATGTGGATGGGATAACTTAATTGGGATCTTTTCAAAGAAAGACAAAACTGTTTATGAAAGTAGGACAAAGGTATTTGCAAATTCAAGCTAGCCATAGATCCACTTGCCAAATATGCATGTAGATGTTAGATCTATTGTCTCCTTTAAATAGCTCTACTTGCCATACATTCCATGTATTGACCCTTCGGGGCTGCTACGTTTCATGTTGCAGGATATTCAGATTCTGAGTGATCGATTAGGTCGCGGTACTCCACTTGACACTTGTTCACTTGTGGGCAATTTGAAGAATAGAGGAGTTATTTTATTTATGTTGCTACTTGAATAAGTTTAGCTAGCCTAGAGCTAAGCCTTATTGTAATAATGTTACTCTAGATCTTTCGTTATTTATGATACACAGATATTTGCTATGTTATTCATCTTTATTCTATTGTGGGCCAATGAACTGATCCGGGGATTGGCATGTCACATAGAAGCTACGGTCTTTTCAGGACCGTAGTGTTACAAGATGGTATTTACCATAGAATTACTAAAGCTTATATTAACTCTGTCTTTCATTGTGGCATCCCGCAAAACCACTACTAGAAAATCGCGTTGTTTTTGTGCATTGCATCGTCATCATCATGCATTGTTTGTCTGCATTATTTTGAAAAGCCTAGTTTTGATTTATACAAATACCCCTCTTATTTTCAAACACAAAACCCCGATCGCATTGGAGATTTTATTTGTCTAAAAACTGTTTGCAAAATGGCCTAGTTTTAAAATAGACAAGACCAAACAAACACAAATTCTAAACCAGCCCCCTCTAAAACCTATCCCCACCCAATCCTAATCTACCCTCCAACCATAGGCCGCCACCTCACCCTCTCACCCAACTTCTACCCACCTGCCACCTCATCAATCCACCACCCCTTTCTCCCTCTTTCACCCAGCCCCCTCCTACCCTCTCTCACCTACAGGCTGACCCCACCCCTGGTCCACATCCTCTCTCCCTCTCTCTCTCTCTCCCCCTCTCTCTCCCTGGACCCACTTCCCAGCACACCCCCACACAACCAACCCACACACAGCACACGCTACCTCCTGACCTGGGCCACCAAAGACCCACACACACGCCCCTTCCCACAGCCCCACCCCACCACACGCACTCCCGCGTGGACCCCACCCCTGGCCCCGCGCTTCCTCTCTCCTTCCTCAACCTCCCCACCGCCCGCATCCCCTGACCCCGCCGCGCGCCGCTCCTCTCCTCCCCCGCAACCACCGCCACCCCTCGCCTCGCCCGGCCGCCTCCTCGGCCGCCCGCCTCGCTCCCACCCTCGCCTCCCTCTCGCTCTCCTCGCCTCCACACCCGCTCTCCTCTCGCCTCTGCCCCCTGCCCGCGCCTCGCCTCCCAGTGATCGATCCACGCAGCCACCTTCCCCGCCCGGCCGGACCCCGTGCTCTGCGCCTCGCCGCCCGGGCGCCTCCGCCACCGCCGCCACAGGCGCGTCGCCTCGCCCGCACATCCTCGAGCCTTTGCTCCGGCAGCGGCCTCGCCCTTTCTCCATCGCTGCCTCTCTGCGGCCAGGCCATGTGCCCCGGATCCCGCCCGGCCCGTGCGCGCTCAACCATCTCGCCCCGCCGCCACGGCCTCCTCCGTCGAAACCCTCCTCCGCAGCGCCACCGAGATCCCGCGCCCGCGCGTCTGCATCCGGCCTCCCCTCGCAAGCTCCTCCCCGGTGCCCTCCCTTCGAGCGCCGCCGCCAGCGCGTCCGTGCAGTTCCCGACGCCGCACTCTCAGCTGGCCTCAGCCAGCCCCCCAGCGCCCACGTCGGGCTCCTTCGGCCGTCATCTGCTACCGTCGCTGGTAGGCGAGCCTCTGCAAGCCCCTTTGATGTTTTCCTTCGGCCCCGTCACACCTTGGCGCCCTTGCTTTGCAGACGCGTGTGCGTCCTCGGCCGTTCTGTGTCACCTTCGGATCAAGTCCGGCGTATGCCAGGGGGCTGCATTGCTGCACCTTCCCGAAGTCGAACCGCAGACCCAAGTTAATCTTGACAAGGCCGACGCTAAGATGTACAGGAACCACCGACAACGGACCGCGGTACCCAAGATCTTGAAGGCGAGACCTAGGGCGCAAACTTCGGATCTAAGTCGAGAACCCGAACGCCAAGATCGCCGATGCGAATATGCCAAGATCGTCTACCGAGGACGCCAAATCGACAAGAGCTCCTTCACGGAATTCGAGAAGTCTGTTCGGGTGCCTGAAGACCAAACTCCGTCGAACCCTAACCAAGTACGTCGAGACCCTGAAGACCCCAAAGCCGAAGGTCACCTACAAGGAACGCCAAGGACTCCTCCCTGAAACCGCCACGACCGTTTACATGAGGCCGCTGCCCTGAAGACCGATCTAGAGCGCCAAGGCCTTCGCATGGAATCGCCAAGATCTTCCATCGGATCCGAGGACACCCGGGCCGTCGACATGACCCGAAGACCGCGGATGCGACAAGACCTACCTCTGTTATCCGAGAACGTTTCCGTCGAACCCTGGACCCTGAGACCGACCCCGAACCCCGAACCAAGATCGCCGAACCCTAACGTGTGACCCCTTTTCTCGAACCCTATTTTATAACATAATACAACTTGATGCATATTTAATTGCTCATCTCGCATGCATCTTGTCTGTGGTTTGGGGGCCTTATGCCGATTCACCTTATAATTAAATATGGGGCCCATATGCGGGCAAATCTAGCCTTACATTGGCCTCATTTAAATTGGTGTAGTGAACCGGTGCTATCTTTTGCCATGCTAAAACAACATTTAAATTGCGGGGGTTCTAAACAACTTGAACCACTTAAATATTTGTCGGGACCCCGGTTCCGCTTAATATGACCTAATTGCATCGCACCTTTGCCATGTCATACATCATACATGCATCATGCCGATCTTCAGCCGTTGTATTAAATAGTGCATCCGGTGTTTATTCTAGTGTTTTTCTTCTTCGCGGATAAGGCCGTTGAGTTGATGTGAGCTTCGCCCCGATCTTCGGTTGAACCTTCGACAATGTTTTCAGGCGAGCATCTCCCCCTTTTCTACCTATCTTACTTTTATAGTATTTATTCCCTCCTGTTGATCTATTGCTATCTGTGTTGCGATGCTCTAGTTTTCGTACCCGTGATATCCCTTGCAGCCTTATATTGCCTTGGACACATCCTATTACCTGTTGTTTGGTAGATAGTGGGACTTGCGCGTCGTAGTCGCTTGCTCAAGTGTTGTTGCGTGTCGCCATGTGCCACAATTGTTGGTGTGTTGCCGCATGCTTGATGTTGGATATGATTATGGCTTTACTTATCATTCACTTTAATTCCTGTTTAATAACTAAAATTGAAATAAGCAGAGGCATCGGTGGGTGATAGATAATATTTGGTTTCCGAACGCCCACTTGTGTCCCGTAGGACCCCGAGTACTTGATACCCGTTCCTTGATTTATCGCGCTATCCACATCCGGGAGGATTATGGGACCCCCGAGCGAGCTTGATTGTCTTATTTCTTGGGGCCACAAACTAGTTTGAGGTTTTATTTACTATCTGTACTTATGCCATGCTACTTCGTATTTACGTTTGTGCGAGGAGCACCTCATCTTTAGGATCGTGGCACGATTCCATGGTGTCGACAAGCCCAGCCACACTTCGGGTTCCCGATCGTTCACAGCCGTCCCCACCTTAAGTCCGTCTCGGAGCCGGCCGACTTCGTTCGGGTCTACTTTAAGTGGACCCCACGAAATATTCTGAATCCTGATTGCTTTGTCGTGAAGGCCTCGTTGGGTTTTGATTTGGTTTTCGAGGTTGATCGAGTGTGTGTTGCTATTTGTGCACCCGCCGTAAAACTTTCGAAAGCCGTGTCGCGGTTATGGACGACTTGGAGCGATATCTCGATCATAGACAACTATAACTAAAGTAGTGCTACAAATTTGACTTTATAATGACTAGTAATCAGCTTCACTATAATGGAATGGCTAAATAATACTGCCCACAATTGCTTGTTTGGAGTGTCGCTTGCGACCATTTTACCGGACTAGTAAGTATTGCAACTACAACGGAATGGCTAAATAAAAGTACCAACAACTGCTGGGTTATGGGTTACCTCATGCTAATCGTATATCTGACTAGTAAGTGTTGCAACTACAACGGAATGATTAACTAAAAGGGCCCACTGCTTATTTTATCAGGACGATTATCTATACCTGACTAGTAATTGCTGCAACGATAACTGAATAAATAAAACTGCTAACTGTGTGAGTTCCTCGGTTGACTTCCTCGTTTGGTCTCGAGGGGGAAACGCCAGGATGGGTTTGATTGGTGTTAGTATCAGGTTGGTTTCGAATAGGTCTTTCTTCCCCCTCTCTGATTGCCGTCAGTTGTATCGAGTCTCTATAGGTTGTTAGTGCATGCTGCCGCTGGCTTGATCCACCATACCTATGTGGCGAGGACCGCGAATTCTAGTCTCGCCGTGTCTTGGCCTCGATCGATGCTCCTCTTTTCCTTTGCCCTTTGTCGGCACCCTTTTGTTTAAGCGGTTTTGAGATCGGCGTCGTTAGCGGGGTTACCCTTCCGGCTTGGCACAGGCAGGGTTATGGACGCCATTGGTTATTCTTCAGGGCTCTTAGCCCCATTTGCATCTTGTCCGTAGTCGGACGCTCTATCATTTTCAAGGTGATTTGGATCTTTGTATATTATATTTGTATTCTTGACTCATGGAGTCGTGTTGTATATATATCTGTTCTGTGGGTCCCATCGAGGACTGTTGTGTAATGTTACTACTTCGTTTTCCACCCGCACGAAAGTGCCTGGTGGGCACCTTTGAATCGTTTCTATGCGGGTTTGGCGGGTTTCGCTAAAACTTGCATAGGTCCGATTCTGAGGGTGTTACATTCATCTTATGCCTTTCACTCTCGTAAGTATTTACCTTTTTCTATTCTAACACTTTCCTCTTTTGATTGATAGATGGGAGAAGTCAGGACTGAGTATGCTGGGATTGAGTCGCCAAGGCCCTTTGCAAGATAGTTGGGACAGCTCTCACAATCATTGGGCTTGCCGCTGCCCATGTTCAAGGGAAGAAGGCTGTACACCTATGGATATGGAGAGGACGCCTGGGAGATCACCACTATCATCTTCAGGGGTATCGCCTTGCCAAACCCTGTGCATCTGGTCTACACCAGGAGGTACTGCAACTGGGAGCTTGGAATAAACTTGGCCCTGCATGAAGCCCTGTCATGCCATTGCCATCTTGTTCGACACCTGCTGCCAGAGGACTCACCTTACAGTGACTATAGAAGGCGTGATGAGAATAGGAATGTTGTGGTTACCCCAGGCAACAGGAACAACATGCCGCTCCGTCGGAGGAACATAGAGGATATGGAGGTGGAGAATGGAGTCCTAGCTGAGAAAGTGATGATGGTAAAGGAGATAGCTGATTTTGCCAGCAACGGTCTAGTGGTCCAAGGACAGGAGATTGATACTTTACACGACATTTTGGATGTTTTGGAGCATGCACTTATTGGCAGGGACGTGCGGTGACCCATCATACGACTGCATGATGTAGTATACTATAGTCGTTGACATAACACCAATGAAACACCGTTCAATAGTATTACATCCCTCGGAGTAGTACAACAGAAATACAGCAGGTCCAAGACATGACTATAGGTTACAACTCAACTCTTTACACAAGATCCAGAGAACACTCTAGGTTAAAGAGAGAGAAAGAAACTTCTTACAAAGAAGAATTAGAAATAAATAACTCATAGCTACCATACTCATAGAACTAGTAGCTGAACTACTAGGCTTGCATTACTGCTATTGCAATACTCTATAGAAGTGGGTTCTATGGTTAGAAATTCTATTCCTATCTAATCAGCATCTTCGTCTTCACTTGAGTTGATGTATATGCTGACTTCCTTGATTTCATCGAAGGGTTTTAGCTTTTAGTGATGATTCCTGGAGCATAACTTGATGTAGACATCGTCTGTTTTGGCTTTAGAGCCTAGCAAGGGTTAAGAAGATACTTTGAGTACGAGCGTACTCAGCAAGTTCACTAGAAAAGGAGTGTTTGATGCACTATATCTACAGCCACAGACCATAGGTCGTGGGCAATGCAAGTTTTTGTAAACATTTCTTCAAAGGTTTCTTTTAATCTGAAAAGCTATGTCCGTCAGCCTTCACGGGTTTACCAGAACTTTCATGGAGTTCCTTTCCCGCCCCGTTCGTAGCTCCTTCCCAGAACAGGGAGTAACAAGTTATAGTTCTTACACTCTGCAGAGGTGCGTCACTTTACCCATGAGAGATCTTAGCTTTGTTGCACATCCGAATTGCAGGTTCGTTCACACTTCCTTGGTGCGAGGCCCAGACTAAGATCCAAGCCAATCACTTCCTTTTCCGCGACCCCGCATGTTTTTGGTGTACGCCAGCCACCTATCGAATTACGGCAATGGCAGTACGGACCGTTCAGATGCCGGAACTATCGTGGGACGTTGAGGGATCCCATCCATATGCTGCATATCCTCTACGAATTACCATAGATAATATGCATGACGGTGATACAATGACCACGCACATCCAGCTCCATGCGAGAGGGAAAAGATACAACTGACTTCTCCGTCCCATTCCAAATCTCATGGTCAACGTGTAATATACGACACAAGAATCACTAGCGACATTGGTTGTTAAGTCCTAGATAATATGTTCCTTTACCACCGGAACTCTTATAGTAGGTTATTACCTCATGGTAAATAACCTATAATCATATTATTATGAAAATAGTGTTTTCTGTCCTTTTTCAAATGCAGGTGATGACAACACTGGATTTGCAAAATACTTTACAGAACATAATCAAAGGACATGAGCAAGTGTGAACTTGCCTTTTGTGATTGCAAGATTATGCACTCACGGTCTTCAAGACAATATAATATCCAATATCTGAAATCAACATCATTGTTCCGGTCAGGACTAATGTTTAAAGAAGCAAGATGCTATTATGCATAATTAATGTAATGCAAGTTGATAAACGCGAATATCGAGAATAACGTTGTTTTAGGGTTTGGATACTGGAAAGGGTTTCCTTGGAATGTGTTGCCCTTTTAGATTAAGTTTCACACAATTGTGGAATGCTACTCAAAGTTGCTTACATATTAATTGTTTATCTTCAAGTTTTACTTTACAAGTAATGTCACTTATAGAGAATTTAAGTATTAACAATCTTATTATACAATAAAGTATAAAGTAATGTGATTGTGATTAGTTGTCATCTGTTTTCTGAAGTGGCAAAAAGAATAACATTTGAAGAAAGATTTCCTTACTAAGGTTTAAACAATATTTGTGGTTAATTAAATGTGATTGATGTTGTTTGTGCTTGCTTGAATAGTTTGGTCTTGAGATGCTTTATAACTTAATTATAATAGACCAAAGTTAACTATAAAGTATATAATAAAGTCTTTAGCATTATACTTAAGGCTTTGTAACTATAAGTAACTTTAAGAATGTAGATAGACTTAGGGTGTATTACTTATGATACTTGTATCTTGTTCACTTTATATTGTTTCTTTAAAGTTACTCAAGAATGGCATTACTTCTATTGGAGTAGTGATTTCTTTACATGATAATGGTATAAAGGAATTTACCTTCCTATAAGGGTGTGGTTATGATTTATAATTAAGTAAACAATATTATTTAGTACTTATGAACTTACTATAGTATTTTGATTTGTTTATAATCTTGTGGTTAAAGTAAAGGAATGGTTTTTATTTTATTATAATTAATCTTGGAGATTCTAGATTGGATAAGGATTCTTGTATAAAATAATCTACATTAATGGTTGAGAGATGATTTAATAAAATTGTATTTAAAATTTGGTGAACCATTTTGACTTATATTATGAATATTTAATACTAATACTTTTTATTAGACTAAATTCATTAATTTAAGAAATATTAACAAATTTTATTTGACATTAGATGAATTATTAACTAAGGAAATAGGTCTAAATTCAAGTTATTAAAGTGTTTAACTTTTTATTTAACTTAAAAGTGGAATATCACATTTTTAACATGTAGGTATTATTTTTGTGATCATTTTGGTATATTACATTTATTTTTGTGATTTATAAATAATAATATATGATTTTAATAAGGTTTATTACTATATAAATACTTAATAAATATTTAATTAAGAGGAATAATAATGTATAATTATAGTTTTAAACTCTAATTCTTATTTTTCTAAGATTTTTAGGATTTTATTTAGATTTTTAACATTTACTATTATTAAAATATCAATTATCAAAGTATTAAAACTTTATAAAGTATGTATTAAATAATATTTATTTGTATAATCATTATCATAATATTTAATAGTAGCTTTAGGTTGTAGATTTTATTTTTCTAAACATTTTCATATATTATATGTATTTTTCGAATTTATAAAACAAAAGATATTAAATTTACAAGATTTAATCATTTTATTTTATTTCTGGAATATTGGAAATTTGAATTCATATTGTTTTAATTATTTTCTAAATAGGCACAGACTTATTATACCACAAACCTACCTAGCCCCAGACACTGACCCTTGGGCCCTAGGTCACGTCACATGCCACATGGGTAAAGACCAGTCAATAGGGTGGACTTGGTCAAGGATGAGATCATCCTGACGTCATTCTGCCAGAAACCCTCTCAGATCGGTGATCGATCGAGCGATTTTGTGCATGCGTGGGTGTGGCATGCCGCAAAACCACTACTAGAAAATCGCGTTGTTTTTGTGCATTGCATCATCATGACCGCATGCTCATGTCATCATGCCACATTGCATTTGAGCATCGTCAGCATCTTGCATTTGCTTGCATAAAACTATTTGCAGAAAACCTATTTTGTGTTTTCTAAAACGCCCCATCTTTATTCAAAACCAAAACCGGGTCTCCGGAATATTTTGTTTTGACTAACTATGTTTTGCAAACGGTCCGTTTAACACAAATAAAGATATTAAATTATTTTAGTGGGGGCAGTCGAACGGGCCGAATCGACCCGAACGACCACCCCATTTTCAAAACGGTCCACCCATAATCCTAGAGCTACCCAACCTAATCTACCCACCCCTCCAGCCACCTCACCCCACCCAATCCGCTCTCGCCACCTCACCCCATCTCTCTCCCTCAACCAATCCCCATCTGCCACCTAGACTAAACCCACCCCCACTCCCTCACCGAGCCAGCCCTCACTCACCGTCCCACGCGCCCACCAGCTCCCCCCCGGGTCCCACCCAACCCCGCGGCCCCACCTTGCCAGCCCCACACTCCCTCTCCCCTCTGGCCCACCCCGACCCCACCTCTTCCCCCCACGCGCTACCCCCCTCTCTCCTCCCCCGATTCCTCTCTACTCCTCAACCCTCGTCCACAGCTCCCCCTTGACCCAGGCGCCCATCGGGACCCTCCCCAACCTCCTCGCGCTCAGGGCCGCCCATGGCGTCACCGCCTCCCTCCCTCGGCTGCCTTGCCACCCGGCCCAGCGTCCCAGACCCTCTCGCCGCTCCTCCCTCTCTTCCTCCAGCTTCGCCCCTTCCCCGCTTGCCCGCCTCTCGACCTCCCCTCACGTGCTTCTCGCCCCTGAGCCCTCACACACTTCCGCCTCCTCGCCGCTCTCCCTCCTTCTCCCTTGGGGCCCTCCGCCTCCTCAGCCTCGTCACCATGTCCCTCTCGCTCCTCGGCTCTCCAAGCCCTGCACGTCGTCTGCCTCATGCGAGCCTAGTGCTAGGCCTCTTCCTGTCGCAGCCTTGTCCAACAGCTATTCGTGTTCGTTTGGAAGGAGACACCTCCCAGGAAATAATCTGCACCGGCGGCCGCTTTTTGTTCTGTTGATGTTTGGAGGCTTCAGTGCGTGCTCCTCGCCCCCCCGTTCCTGGACAAGTGCTGCCGTTGTTGGTGCGCCGCCACGATGCCAAGTTCGGCTAACGACAAGACCGACACGAGTCGAGGCCCGGGGAGACTATGCAAGACCACGGCGCCGGACCCGAAAACCCAACCTCGACACGCCAAGTTCTTCACAGAACGCCAATACCAGCTACCCGAAGGCCACGGACCCAGAGAATCCCCGGACGACGAGCTCTTCTACCTGAACTCGAAGACCGCAGATGCGACAAGTACTCCTTCCCGGACCCGAACCCCGGTACCGGACAAGTTCGCCATCGTCCTCGAGTTCTCCTACACGGATGCACCGAGTTCTCCAACAAGGACACCTAGGCCGTCGACATGACCCGAAGACCACGGAACGCCAAGATCTACCCCGTCATCTGAGAACAATCCCGGAGTCCGAGGACGATTCCGTCGAACCCGTCGAACCCTGGACCCTGAGACCGACCCCGAACCCCGGACCAAGATCGCCGAACCCTAATGTGTGACCCTTATCCGAACCCCTATTTTTATAAATGCTAAACATAAAACCTGTTGCATATTAACTTGTCATACTCGCATGCATAATCATGTGGTTTGGGGGCCTTATGACGATTCACCTAATTAAATATGGGGCCCATATGCGGGCAAATCTAGTCTCATATTGGCCTCATTTAAGTTTGTGTAGCGAACCGGTAACTTGTCTTGCCATGTTAATACAACATTTAATTTGCGGGGTAGATAAATAACATGAAACACCTAATTAATTGTCGGGACCCTGGTTCCACTTAATATTGCCTTATTGCATCGCACCTTGGCCATGTCATACATCATGCATGCATCATGCCCGATCTTTTGCCGTAGTATTAAATATTGCATCCGGTGTTTCTTCTAGTGTTTTGCTTCTTCACGGATAAGGCCGTTGAGTTGATGCGAGTGTCGACCCGATCTTCGGTTGAACCTTCGACAATGTTTTCAGGCGAGCATCTCCCCCTTTCTACCTATCGTACTTTCATAGTATTTATTCCCTCCTGTTGATCTATTGCTATCTGTGTTGCGATGCTCTAGTTTTCATACCCGTGATATCCCTTGCAGCCCTATATTGCCTTGGACACATCCTATTACCTGTTGTTTGTCAGATAGTTGGACTTGCGCGTCGTAGTCGCCTGCTCAAGTGCTGTTGCGTGTCGTCAATTGACACAGTTGTTGGAGCCTTGCCGCATGTTTGGTGTTGGAGATGATTATGGCTTTACTTATCGTTCACTTTAATTCCGTTTAACAACTAAAATTGAAGTAAGCAGAGGCATCGGTGGGTGATAGATAATATTTGGTTTCGAGCCCACTTGTGTCCGTGGGACCCAGTACTTGATACCTATTCCTTGATTTATCGCGCTATCCACATCCGGGAGGTATATGGGACCCCCCTGAGCCAGAGCTTGATTCAGTCTTATTTCTTGGGGCCACAAACTAGTTTGAGGTTTTATTTACTATCCTGTACTTATGCCATGCTACTTCTGTATTTACGATTGTGCGAGGAGCACACTGTATTGTTTAGGTAAGCGGAATGTTTACGCGGTATCGACAAGCCCGATCACACTTCGGGTTCCCGATCGTTTCGACCATTGACGCAAACCTTGAGTCCGTCTCGAAGCTAGCTTATTTCGTTGGTCTACTCAATGGGGTGGCCCTGAAATATTTCTGAATCTGTGATTGCTTTGTCGTGAAGGCCTCGTTGGGTTTTGATTTGGTTTTTCCGAGGTTGATCGAGTGTGTGTTGCTATTTGTGCACCCCGGCCGGGTAAAACTTTCTGAAAGCCGTGTCCGCGGTTATGGACGACTTGGAGCACAATATCTCGACCATAGACAAGCATAACTAAAGTAGTGCTATAAATTTGACTATATAATGACTAGTAACTAGCTTCACTATAATGGAATGGCTAAATAATACTGCCCACAATTGCTTGTTTGGAGTGTCGCTTGCGACCATTGTACCTGACTAGTAAGTATTGCAACTACAACGGAATGGCTCAATAAAAGTACCAACAACTGCTGGGTTTTGGGTTATCTCATGCCATTGTACCTGACTAGTAAGTGTTGCAACTATCACGGAATGGTTAACTAAAATGGCCCACTGCTTCCTTTATCAGGATGATTATCTAAACCTGACTCGTAATTGCTGCAACGATAACTGAATAAATAAAATTGCCAACTGTGTGAGTTCCTCGGTTGACTTCCTCGTTTGGTCTCGAGGGGGAAATACCAGGAAGGGTTTGTTTGGTGTTAGAATCAGGTTGGATCCGAATAGATCTTTCTTAACCCTATCTGATAGTCGCTTATTGTGAGTCTCTATAGGTTGTTAGTGTATCTTCGCCGCTTCAGTCCACCAAACCTATGTAGGCGAGGACCGCCGAATTCTAGTCTCGCCGTGTACTGGCCTCAGTACTGACGCTCCTCTTTTTACTTCGCCCTTTGTCGGCGCCCCTTTTGTTTTAGCAGGTTTGAGATCGACGCCGTTAGTAGGGTTACCCTTCCGGCTTGGCCTGGGCAGGGTTATGGACGCCATTGGTTATTCTTCAGGGCTCTTAGCCCCATTTGCATCTTGTCCGTAGTCGGACGCTGTATCTTTGCAAGGTGATTTGGATCTTTGTATCATATATCTGTATTCTTGACTCTTTGAGTCGCTGCTGTATATATCTGTTCTGTGGGTCCCATCGAGGACTGTTGTGTAATGTTATTGCCGTTTTCCACCATACGAAAGTGCCTGGTGGGCACCTTTGAATCATTTCTATGCGGGTTTGGCGGGAATCGCTAAAACTTGCATAGGTCCGATTCTGAGGGTGTTACAGTAGGGTAGTGGTTAGGCTCGTGGGAAAGATGGTGTCTCGAGGGACCTATTGGTGGTGGCGCCGCCCTATTTTGGTCGCTGGAGGACTGTCGGCGACGAGCTTATGCGGCGGTGCTTGCAGATGATCATGGCGGCATGGATTTAGGAATTAAACGAAGCTTTAAAGCATACGAGGAGCCTCAGTGACTCACCAAGAACACGATGGTGCGGTCGATAGGGCGAGTCGAGGTTGAATTCGACAATGAACGTCGGTGACTGGCGACGGCCGTGAGATGTCGATTGGCTCGATAGAGGATCTTCGGGCTTCCCTAACCTAGCTTGGGAGAACAAGGGCTTCAAGGTGAATCCAACGGCACCCACAGGGAGGCCAGGGGGCTCGGGAACGATGGCGATGAGCAGCTCCTACGAGGCTCGGTTTTCGGTCAGAGAGGAACTCGAGAGAGAGAGAGAGAGAGGTTTCAGAGGGGGAAATAGGGATGAGGACGAGCGGGGGAGTCACGGTGGCATTCTTATCTCCAGCCCGAGAGTTTGCGGTGATCATCGCAGCGCACGGCAGCGACGGACGACATCGGCTACCTCCACCAAGCAGCTTCCAGTAGACGAGGAAGACGACGAAGGTTTTTGCGGATAACCCCTGCGACGTTTCAAGGTTCAACCCGCAGTCCCTTGCTGACCCACTCGTTAGTCAGAGAGAAAGCTATGTCGGGATGGTTGTTGGGCTTCTACTGGGCTTTGATTGGGATGTTGTGGTTGCTCGTGGGCGATGGATAAGAAAGAGGGGTAATGGGCTTCGGCCCGGTTATAGTTTTTTTCTTTACTGTTTCCTTTTCTCTTTTCTGTTTTATTTTCAGATTTGTGTATTACATGTTTGTTTCAAATTTCTTTTAGAGAATTTATTTGTTAAATAGTTGCAACCACAATGAATGTCATTAAAGTCATTTTATGATATTTTATTAAATAATGTTGTATTTCTTTATTTTGTTTATATAGATCATTCTAATATTTGGTAAGGAACTTTGTTATTCACTTTCTTTCCATAATAAGCCATGGAGTTATTATATGATATTTCTTTATTTAATGGTAGAATTTAATTCTTGTTAACTTATAGTTTGGAGGGAAAATTTTATATAATGATCATATATCATTATTTGATGCATGACATTCAAAAGACTTAATATGGTTAATATTATTCTCATAGATTTAGGGAATAGTAATTATATATTTTATTACAACTAACATATGAGTTAAAGTATGAATTGAAAATGCTTTACCATAAGTTCTTAGAAGATTTAATATTCTCATATTTATTTGATTGATGTGAATAAAGATTAATGGTTAATCATATTGTCTTAATGTTTATAATTTTTAATGCTATCACCCTTTGAAGTAAAATAGTGGGATTTTTTTCTAGGCTATCTCATGAGAAAGAATTGATGAATATGGTTCCTAAGCACCTATGATAATGATGGTTGAAAATGACAAAGATGTGCTCAGGTGATTTGATATAGGAAAATATTCCTCTGAAGCATTGTGGAAACAAAATGATAGATCAATTAGATGAAATGGATAATAGGTTTGGTTATAGAATTAGGTGTTAGTGTTTACCAAGAATTTCCTATCTTCCATAATTCAGAATTCTGGACTTGTAATTAAGGAATTCATTTCCTAGATATACTACTCCTTCATACCCATCATCATGTGCTAACATGATGAGCTTTGCTTCACAAGAATATTCTTATCCACCTTTTATCCTTCTAAATCTATTTATAATTTCAATGAGCTTAACACTAAAGCATTTCCTAATCTTCACTTATCTAGACTTGGTTATATCAACTACTATACTGCTGATAATGTCACATCCAACAAGTAGTTACTTCTAACTTTAATTATATACTTCCTTTAGTACCCTTCACTAATATTACTTCAATAAATGTATATACATACTTTACTTCATCTCAAGAGTTAGTATTTCCCAAGAGGAAAATACTACTTCTTTAATCCAATGTTACTCTAACATTTTCTTAATCATACTATCATATCTCTACTTGATTCCAGTAACTTACACTCCAACCTCACATTATATTAATGTGACTTGTAATGACTAATCTAGGATAATATATCTATACTATGGTTAAATCATGTTTTATCCACCAATGTCACTTATACTTGATATAATCATTCAATATTGATGAGTAAGGCATGATCATTATAATCCTTTGATCCTTTATGATTCAGATTTCTAGTTGGCTAAACAAGGCTTCATCAATACAACAATACAATTGTATTATAGTTATCTTTTGTTTAGCTCTACTGGATTAAGAGATATAATTCATTGACTATACCTACTTGATCCAATAGGACCACTCCTGGTAACTATCTTTAGACTTCATCCTTGTAATCTTATTTGTTACCATATTGATTTGATTTCCTCCAATTACTCCCATCCTAAAGATGACATCTAGAACTAGCATCACTATTTACCTCTTCTTACTTCTTGCTTTATAAACCTTAAGTTAATGCTATAATAAGTACAAGAGTTGATAGGTCAAGAATTGATAGGTTAAGAATTGGTGAATCAATAGTTGATTACTCAATATTGATGAACAACATATATTGAGATAGGTTCATTAGAGATGACAAAGATTGATATGGAAAGAAAGATATATGGTGAATGATCTTGACTTGGTTTCTTTCCTACTCAATCTCACCTAAGAGTTAAGGTTAGGTATTACCATGATACTCATGGTATAAGTAGATGAGAATAAGATATAGTTGTTCCATTCTTATTATTTGTGTTATATTTATAATTTGGTATTCATGAGTGATTATGATGAATACTATACTATGATCACGTAAGTAATGTATTAGGGTTTAATTTTATTATATTTGATCTACCCTTAGATCAAATCATTTCTACCCAAAATAAGGTTTTAGCAAAGGTCATATTGAAACTTATCGCAGTCAACTTGGTGATCTACTTCAATTCCATCAAGTTAAGAGAAGCTTCAATCACTTTGACAAGTTTTTATTTGAAAGCACGAAAATTATTCATATTTTCTATGCATGAATGCAATGCACACATATGTGTTCAGCTTATTTCTAAGCTCTAATGCTGGGATGTTACAGAGTCTCCCCCTTAAAATAAACTTCGTCCTCGAAGTTCGCACTCTCATGTTTCGGAGTAGGGGATTGTCTTGCAATGATTACGATATGTCTCAACTCCATGGTACCTTAATGGGAATAATTGTAATATCCCATATCCAAATCTTTTCCTTGAATCCTCACCATGCTCAACAATCTTTAACTTGGTGTCTCCAATACTCCAAAGTTCCTTTTAGTTTACTCCCTTAGGGATATGTCCTTATTATGAACTGCTTAAATTGGGGTCTCTTCTTTAGTTTATTATTCTTATTAGATATCCTAATCCAACTCCTTAATTTTATCATCAAACTTCCTTGCTGTACTATATAAGGTTTAGGAAGTCTCACTAACATAGGATTTTAACTCCATTAAACAATAGTTGTGGTCAAAAGGCTATATTCGATTTGTATGAGTTGTACTGGTAATCCTTCCAAAGATTGGTTTTTAACACATTTAGTCCAAACCTATTGGAATTTCTTGTTCACTACACATACCCAATTGGATACGTTTAATTTCCTCTTAAGGATCACTTAAGAGTTGTTCCTTCTAGAATTAGTCGGTTAGGACTATTCCATTTTATTACCTTAAGATTTTACCTTATCAGGCTTTTAGACAACCTTTTGTTACTATCTTAAGTACTTCTATAATTATGATTTTATTTTAACCTTATGAAATAAGGTTTAGTGTTGGCATAGGTTAGTATTTCCTCTCCAACCTTTGCTTATAATGTTTACTCTCCCCCTTAGAGTTTACTAATAGTCTTGAAACTATCTATTTAGTATTTATTGGTTTAATAATTAGAATATTGGTCTCTATCCATCTTATACTCTACCTATTTAGGGTCTTATGAAAGATTATACGGTGTATCCACACAATTATGGATCTCCGAAGTGAATCTTTTAGCATTATTTGTCTTTCTTACTATTCGGACATTTTCGCTTTGATGCACCTGACTTCGCAAAGTGTTTTAGAAATCTATCGCTTAATATTTTATACTCCTTTAGGTCTTACTTAGCTTAGCCCAAGTTTTATGCTCTTTATGCACCTTTTAAGATGATCTGGTTAACTATGTCAACCAACACAGGCTACAGACAAGATACCAACTGTGGATTAATTACCACCATGGATCAAATATCAACTGCGGATTATCCTAGGGTGTATGTATTACCCTATGGTTTTCGACATACCTCTGGTATTCTCTCGGAATTTTCAGAGCTTGAATACCATTTTGGATTCCAAAACTTCTTCTTTGTACTTATTCATGATACTACCATGAACTTGGTACAATTACTCCATTAACTTCTTAGCAATATTACCTACTTTGATTGAACTTTAAGTTTATTACTTCTTGTTGCTCCATACATCTTCTACACTAATCTTCCTTCTTACTGCTGATTAGTAATGATCTGAGCTTGATCCATCCTTCAAATTGCGTTGATATTCCTTATATTTGGCTTTACCCTTCATGTAGGTCCTCATATTGGTCTTCGGAACTCGTCACTGACTTACACGAATTCCCATTCCTATCTAGGTCTATAACATCAAGTAGTAACTGGATGTTGCAACATGCATTTGCATATCAAGTCAGACTTCATGTACAGATCTAGTCAATCAAGAAGATCCAAGAAAAACAAATAAATCCAAATGTGGTACATATAACACACAATATTCTAAGCGCGGAATATAATAGTTGAGTATAATATCTCTAGAATTCAGGGTTAGTTGTGTAGTATATGACACCTCCTCATATAGGTTTACATTGTGATACTTAGCACATAAAGTCAACTTATTCTTTGTTTCTTAATTTACCCAAATTGCTCAATTGCAATAGGATAATATTAAGCAAAGTGGTCTCAAATTTGGTTATGACTAAACTTTTGTCTCACCTTTGGTATGATTAACTATATTCAACCTTTCTTTATTAGCCAACTAACCTCACATGATCTCTCCAAAAGAATAACCGGATTCTATTTTTCTACTTAAACCAAAGATTATTAGAGATTTTTAGCACCTAAAATTGAATTTTATCCAGAATTATGACACCTATAACTTCTATAATTGTTCTACGATGGTATGTTCATACCTCTACTTCAAGATAATTTACTAAGTTTTTTGTCATATTTATACTTATATCATGGTTTCAGAGGTAATCTCACCATGATCTTATTATGTTTTACCTGTTTACATGATTTAAGAATTAATCTAGCCATGATGACTTTGTTTCATATAGTACTACCATTGATTACTAGCATGATTTCACTTCATCACATAGAATTCTCAAGTGAATCCCACATGATTACTACTCATTACATCCACATTTATTCCAATAATATTCATTAGGTTGTCTTTGGTTATCAACTGACACTAAGATTTTACTATTCTTACTTAAATTCTAGGATTAGGCTACACCATTAAGACTACATCAATTATTGGCTTACACTTGATCCTAATATACTATGGCCAATTGACTTTCCTACAATATCTTGGTGATTTAGGTCTTCCTCGGAAAACCCTAAAGAGCACTATACTTAAGAAAAGATAAATAATTACTCCTAAGAAAGAATGACTTAAGCATCTGTTAGATGTGACAAGGTTTATCCTCAAGTGAATACTCATCACAAGTCATAAGAATATTTTGTTTAGATAAGGTGGCTCCTATAGTCACTATCCAACCTACAGATCTTCCTAAAAGGTTTTCAATCCTAAGGTCAAAGCTTATGCTCTGATACCAACTGCGGTGACCCAGCATACCACTGCATGATGTAGTATACTATAGTCATTGACATAACACCAATGAAACACCGTTCACTAGTATTACATCCCTCAGAGTAGTACAACAGAAACACAGCAGGTCCAAGACATGACTATCGGTTACAACTCAAGTCTTTACACAAGATCCAGAGAACACTCTAGGTTAAAGAGAGAGAAAGAAACTTCTTACAAAGAATAATCAGAAATAAATAACTCATAGCTACCATACTCATAGAACTAGTAGCTGAACTACTAGGCTTGCATTGCTGCTATTGCAATACTCGACATAAGTGGGTTCTATGGTTAGAAATTCTATTCCTATCTAATCAGCATCTTCGTCTTCACTTGAGTTGATGTATATACTGACTTCCTTGATTTCATCGAAGGGTTTTAGCTTTTAGTGATGATTCCTGGAGCATAACTTGATGTAGACGTCGTCTGTTCTGGCTTTAGAGCCTAGCAAGGGTTAAGAAGATACTTTGAGTACGAGCGTACTCAGCAAGTTCACTAGAAAAAGAGTGTTTGATGCACTATATGTATATCCACATACCGTAGGTCGTGGACAATGCAAGTTTTCGTAAACATTTCTTCAAAGGTTGCTTTTAATCTGAAATGCTATGTCAGTCAGCCTTCACGGGTTTACCATGGAGTTCCTTTCCCGCCGTGTTCGTAGCCCCTTCCCGGAACAGGGAGTAACAAGTTACAGTTCTTACACTCTGCAGAGGTGCGTCACTTTACCCATGAGATATCTTAGCTTTGTTGCACATCCGAATTGCAGGTTCGTTCACACTTCCTTGGTGTGAGGCCCAGACTAAGATCCAAGCCAATCACTGTCTTTTCCACGACCCCGCATGTCTCTTTGGTGTACGCCAGCCCACCTATTAAATTACGGCAATGGCGATCTGGTATTCAGATGCGGAACTAGCGTGGACGTTGAGGCTCCCACCCATATGCTGCATATCCTCTAATTACCATAAATAATATGCACGCTACGGTGATAACAGCCACGACCCACACATCCGACTCCATGAGAGAGGAAAATATCGATTGACTTCTCCGTCCCATTCCAAATCTCATGGTCAGCGTAATATCTGCAAGAATCACTGGCGACATTGGTTGTTAAGTCCTAGATAATATGTCCCTTTACCACCGGAACTATTATAGTAGGTTATTACCTCATGGTAAATAACCTATAATCACATTATTATGAAAATAGTGTTTTCTGTCCTTTTTCAAATGCAGGTGATGACAACACTGGATTTACAAAATACTTTACAAAAAATAATCAAAGGACATGAGCAAGTGTGAACTTGCCTTTTGTGATTGCAAGACTATGCACTCACGGTCTTCAAGACAATATAAGATCCAATATCTGAAATCAGCATCATTGGTCCGGTAAGGACTAATGTTCAAAGAAGCAAGATGCTTTTATGCATAAGTAATGTTGTAAGATCCCTCCTTTATAAAGGAAAAGGATCACTGTGATTGCAATGCTAGTCACTGGATCAATGCTATCATCCAAAGTTTAAGATGAAGTACACAGAAACAAAGGTCATTATTACAGTCATTCCAGAGACAAACATAGTCTTTTACAACTCCATGGCCACGGGCCTAGTACAAGAGTTCAAATAAGTAATAAGATAAATAAGTCTTCATCTTCATGTGCCACAGGCAAGCATGTTGAGTGTAGACTCATGACTCCTAATCATCATCAGAATATCCTACAACATCACAAGTTACAACCACAGTGGGTCAATACATTGGAATAGTATTGGCAAGTGATACCTTAGTATAATAATGGTGGAATAAATACTACATGAATTTTGGCTAAGTGTAGCTTAGGCTTGCTTTGCTCAAAAATAGGTTTTGCCTATGAGTTGAAACTCTATGTTTTTCTTTGTCAAAAACCTATCCCAAGGAACCACCAATAGACATTGGGGTCCTTCACCCTGGTTCAACCACAAGTTTTACTTATAAATTGGGATGATGAGATTCTTGAGAGCTTCCATGTCTTGATGCTCAAATTGTCCAATACCAGGGACATGGCTAAGTACTTAGATTCTTCCATCTGCAGAGGTTGTGCACTTTCCCCACAAGACTTGATTTTCACCAAGACAGGACCTTTCAGAAGCCTTCCCTTAGACCAAATGGACGCGTTCCAACCTATCATCCCACTACCACCAACTGTCCAAATGGCTAAGTTATTGCAACCTATATGATCCAGGCAGAGCCCATATTGACAAGTGGCTGCACTAGAAGTGTCACATCCCAAGATTTTCCAAATCTTGTTATGTGAAAAATAAATGAATAAAATAAAACTTTGTTGATTTTTAGGGTGAGAAGAAACTTTTTGAATCCAATTGGAAACTTTCAAAACCTATTTGGATCAAATAAAATCCTAAAGGGATTTAAAAAGATAAATAAACAATAAAGTTAAAATATTTGGAAATACTATTTTTGGATCTTTTAATAAAAAGATTTGGCTTTCAAATAAAAAGGTAGAAATATAAATAAGGATTATTTTATAAAGCCAAACTAAAACTTGGCCAAGCCTTTGAAATAAAATATTTCTATTTGATAAAAATAGAAAAGGTTTATTTAAATAAAATAATGGGGATTTATTAATATACAATTTTATTAAAGGAAGGGTTTTTCCCATTTTAAAATAAACACAAAACTTGTTAAATTATTTTAAACAAGTTTTCCAAGTATTTTATATTTTCAAATAAAACCTACTGATTTGGTTTTGATAATATTTAGATTTCAAATGGAGATTTTGAATAAATCAAAACCCATTTGATTTAATAACTAAGGTCCATTTTATTTAATTATTAATGGGTCCTAAAAAGAATAAAATTATTTTATTTTGGAACTTGGATTTGTGTTGTTAAACAGAACCAAAACTCAATGCAAAGTTTGGAGGAGTTTTGAATTGATTTGTTGATTGATTTGTATGATTGAATTTCAAAACAGAAAATCGAAATAGAAAAAGATAAAACAATCAGAAAGAAAAAAATAGAATCAGACAGCAGCCCAACTAGCCAGCCCAACGAGTCCAGTTAGCCCAGTCCCTCTCTCCCCGCAGAAAACGATTCGCACCTACTTACTGACCCACAGAGACACCGACCGGTGGACCCAACTTCCCACTCCTATCTCACGCTGCCAAGCGGACCCCACTAGCCACCTCAACATCGTCTTCCCCCTGATCACGTCGCCCTGACCGTTGCCGCCATTACTCCGGCGATCAATTCGCCTTAACAGCGGCCGTTACTCCACCCCGCGAACATGCTGTCTTAAACGCCTCCCTCCCCTCTCTGATTCCCCTCAGACCTTGCTTCCCCTCTGCCTCCAGGCTGCGACAATTTCGCCTCGCATCGCCACTGCCTCCGCCGAGTTCCGCGAACAATGCTGGCCATTAGACACCGCCACTTGCCTCCTCGACCAAGCTCACACACTCCCCAGCCTCTGGCGCTTCTCCCTGTGCCTTTTGTTCAACCGCGCTCACCCTAGAGCCTCGACTTCGACAAACATCTGAGCGCCGCCGCGTCTGCTTCTTTTTCCGGCGACCTCCCCTGGTAAGTTTCGACCGCCCCGGCACCTCCTATTGATGCTCAATTCATCAGCAGATCAAACCGCGTCTAACCATGCCCTTATTCTTCCTCGGGGTGATCTACAACGTTGTCCTCGATGACCTCCAGAACCGCCTGACGCCGTCATCGTCTCAGGCGAGCAATTCCCCACACTCCAGTGCGCCCCTCGACGAACCGACCACGCCTTTAGCTTCACCGCAACACTGCGAGCACGGTGAGAACCACCTCTGTCTTCCTCGTTTCCTCTAGCACCAGCTCCACCGTAGCCAGACACGCCGCCGCCGCCTGCCGCCTTGGCGTCATGGCTGGCGCTATGCGTCGTACGATTAAGATCCTGCGGCTGCGATTAGATCACTTAACGCTGAAGGGGTACGCAACCAGTGCCGTGCGATTAAGATTGATCCAACGCCTCACATTGCTGATCCGCCCGAAGCGGTACCAACGAATAGGAAAGCGCCGCGTGGCCCAGCTTTTGATTTAAAACAGAATTAGAATCAGATTTGTGTGCAAATTTGAAAAATCCATAACTTTAGTTCTACACGTCCAAATTTTGCAAATTTTATATCAATGGAATCAGTGGAACAAGCCCTAGCCAACCATGCCATTTTTTTAGTAAAAAGATTCTGTTAAATTGTTTGTTTTTGCAGAAACTTGTGTATGCTTGTTTAGGTTATAAAAATTATTCTAAAATGATTTTGGGGATAAAATCTTTGGCAATTGGATTGGTTTGAACCTACTGACCATAGGAAACACTTTGTGGATTCAAAAATGTATTTGGTGAAATGAAAGAATGAATCTTGGATTTAAAACCAATTCTAGTCAAATAAAAATATGGTTTATTTATTAAAAATGGTTTTGGAAGAAAACCTTTGGGAAATGTTTTATTTCAAACTCTCTGACCCTAAACACAAAGTTTTATAGTTTGAAAATATATTTTGTGAACCCTATAGATTAATGCCTTAGTAAAAACATTTCTACACCACATAAAATGATACCTTGTTTTGAAAATGGTTTATGAAGTGAAATCTTTTGCAAATGACTTTGCCACTTTATAAAATGACCAATAGGTGTTTTCAAAATGTTTATGACCCATTAGGAACCACTCTTTCAAATAAAACAAAGCTTGGCATGCTTGCATGCATTACTTTGACTTTATCATTTTATGTGATGTTTTGCTTGATTGGTAGATTGAGATTGTGCCTTGCTTGATTGAATTGTAGTGACTTGAAGAGTGTGATTGTTGCAAGGACAAGGAGTGAACTTATACCCTCTACCAAAAAGGAAAGTGATGCTCCATACTTTTGTCCCATTACTTTCACTATGCATTAGTGATTTTTCTAAGTAAAACTTGCATGGAATTTTTGCTAAAGTATAAACCATGCTATGGGAAAACCTAGTAGATGAAACCTTAGTAAAATTTCCTAAGTTAAGACTCCTAGTACTATCATGCTTAGCTTATCTAATAGAAAACAAGGGTGGAAATATATTCACACTATGGAAAAAATTTCTAAGTCTGAGGACTTGTGTTTTGTTTAATAAAACAACTAAGAGAATGAATCACCTGGGTGGAATGGAAGGAATGGTTTGTGTTGAGTGGTTCACAAGGCCCATTTTTATGGTTTACCTTGTGTATCTCACTTGTGGATGGCCACCCAAGAACAAAGAGATTTGAGATGTCAAATGTTGAGAAGCTTCAAGTGCAACCACATGGCATTATGGGCTCTGCCTGGATCACATAGGTTGCTAGAACTTAGCCATTTGGACAGTTGGTGGTAGTGGGAATGATAGGTTGGAGCGCGTCCATTTAGTCTAAGGGAAGGCTTCTGAAAGATCTTTTCTTGGTGAAACCAAGTCTTGTGGGGAAAGTGCACCACCTCTACAGAGTGTAAAATCTAAGTACTTAGCCATGTCCCTGGCAAAGGACAATTTGAGCATCAAGACATGGAAGCTATCAAGAATCTCATCATCCAAATTCTAAGTTAAAAACTTGTGGTTGAACAAGGGTTAAAGGATCTTCAATATTTGATTGGTAGATGCCTTGGGTGATTTTTTTCAAGCAAAAACTTAGTGTTTTCAAATGATAAGGAAAAATCTATTTTTGAGCAATGCAAGCCCCAACTCCACTTAGCCAAAATTTATAGATAATAGACTCCACTATACTACCATAGTATCACTTGCCAATACAATTCAAATGTATTGACCCTTGTGGCTGTAACTTGTATGTTGCAGGTTTGATTGATATTAGTGAAGTTTAATGATTAGGATTACAAGTCTACAACCAACATGTCTGCCTGTGGCACTTTGAAGATGAAGGACCCCATGCTTATAGATATTCTGCTGCAATGTAATGTAATAGCCAAATGAGCTATGTAAGATGTAATAAAATTATGTTATTCCTGGTTATAACATTGTCTTATGACCTTTGTTTCTTGATATTACATCTTAACTATGGATGCTAGCTATTGATCCAGGGACTAGCATTGTAAACACAGGGATCTCTACCTTATTAAAGGTTGGGAACCTTACAGATGGTATCAGAGCATTGTGTTGCCTGTAGGATTTGTAAACCTAGGATTGGACAAAACCCCTTAGAAAAATAGAAGTTGTATTTGTTCCAAAAACTTATTTACATACAATATTGTAAACTCTTTACTCAACCATTTTGGTTTTGATTCTACATCTCATCTATTTCAAACTTGATGGACAAAGCCTACCCCATGGCCAAAGACTTCACCATGTGCAAAGGACTCATCAACTCTAATGACTTCAACATCTTCAACTCTAATGACTTCAACATCTTCATCATTTTCACCAAGGACTTCAACCTTGGATGTCACTAAGGACTACAAGTGAGACAAGAAATCTTGCCCAAGACTTGAAGACTAAGGAAATACAACTTAAAAGGAACCATCATCACCTTGAAGTTTTGAGACCAAGATGCAAGAAATTCTCTAAGGATACAAAGATCTTGTTCATGAAGAATCAACTAAGAAGGATGGAAAGATTTCAAGTGAACCATATAGATGGACCACCATATCTTGTTTAAGTCAAACACACCAACTTATGTGGTGTAACAAAAATATTTTTGGTTGTCTAAAAATATGCTTGAACCTTGTTGTTTGAGTGAAATGTTTTTCTGTGATTGCTTGCCCATTGCTTGTGTGAATTGTGATGTGTGTGATTAGAATTATTTCCTTAGAAATATTTTGCCTATTCTAATCCCAATCCAAGCCAAACAGATGACTTCTCCAAGAAACCCCAACATCAAGGATGATGACAACAACAACAACCAAGAGAACAACATGAGAAAACAACTACTAGCAAACCAAACCCAGTTGAGCCAAGTGACAACCCAGCTTTTAGCTAACAACAATGGATTAGACCCAGCTATACAAAGGATTTTGAAACTTCAATCCCAATTGTTGCAAGGGATGGCCACTCAAATGATCAACATTGGAGACAACTCTTCCAAAGGAGTTTATGACAACAAGGATGACAAAGATGTTATTTTATAAGGAACCAAAGCCTGCAATATTTGTGGAGACAAGGATCACACTTCCAAGGAACATGGGGATCAATGCCCCAATTGTGAAGAGAAACATCCAGTTGGCCAATGCCCCACATCTCAAGCTACTTGCTTCCTATGTGAAGGAAATAGTCATGTCCCTATCCAATGCCCCATCTATTCCATAATTCAACAAAGGAAACAAGGTGGTGTGCAACAACTGATTGCAGACTATCAAGCCAAGTCTACCAAGAAGGATGAGGACAAAGGAAAATCTCAACTTGTACCTTCATGCAATATGACCCAATTTAAAGGACCAAAGAAGAGACATATGAATTATTAAAGGAGCAATTGAAGGTCAATGAAACCAGTAGACATTCCTACCTATGAGATAACATATGAAGATCATGAACTAGAAGCACTCCTAGCTTTGGAGAAACACAAGAAAAAGAAGGACAAAAGCCATGTGCAATGTTACACTTGCAAAGAAATGGGACACTATGCCAATGAATGTCCAGAAAAGAAGAAGAAAGATAATAGCCAAGTGATGTGTTTCAAATACAAAGAACCAGGACATTATGCAAGCAACTGTCCAGAAAAGATGAAGCACAAGATAAACCAGAATATGAAGGATCTCAGCCTTGTCACATGTTTCAAGTGTGAAAACAAAGGACACTATGCAGATGTTTGTCCAGAAAAGTTACATCAAGATCCCAAGCAAGCCAAGATGTAATTTAGTTGGAAAATATTTTAAGGGTGGTAGTACCCTAGATGCTTTTGAACCAACTTGTAACCCCTAGCCTCCCAAATCTGGACGAGATTTATTTTAAGGGTGGCTGTCACATCCCAAGATTTTCCAAATCTTGTTATGTGAAAAATAAATGAATAAAATAAAACTTTGTTGATTTTCGTGAGAAGAAACTTTTGAATCCAATTGGAAACTTTCAAAACCTATTTGGATCAAATAAAATCCTAAAGGATTTAAAAGATAAATAAACAATAAAGTTAAAATATTTGGAAATACTATTTTTGGATCTTTTAATAAAAAGATTTGGCTTTCAAATAAAAAGGTAGAAATATAAATAAGGATTATTTTATAAAGCCAAACTAAAACTTGGCCAAGCCTTTGAAATAAAATATTTCTATTTGATAAAAATAGAAAAGGTTTATTTAAATAAAATAATGGGGATTTATTAATATCCAATTTTATTAAAGGAAGGGGTTTTCCCATTTTAAAATAAACACAAAACTTGTTAAATTATTTTAAACAAGTTTTCCAAGTATTTTATATTTTCAAATAAAACCTACTGATTTGGTTTTGATAATATTTAGATTTCAAATGGATATTTTGAATAAATCAAAACCCATTTGATTTAATAACTAAGGTCCATTTTATTTAATTATTAATGGGTCCTTAAAAGAATAAAATTATTTTATTTTGGAACTTGGATTTGTGTTGTTAAACTGAACCAAAACTCAATGCAAAGTTTGGAGGAGTTTTGAATTGATTTGTTGATTGATTTGTTTGATTGAATTTGAAAACAGAAAATCGAAATGGAAAAAGATAAAACAATCAGAAAGAAAAAAAATAGAATCAGACAGCAGCCCAACTAGCCAGCCCAACGAGCCCAGTTAGCCCAGTCCCTCTCTCCCCGCAGAAAACGATTCGCACCTACTTACTGACCCACAGAGACACCGACCGGTGGACCCAACTCCCCACTCCTATCTCACGCTGCCAAGCGGACCCCACTAGCCACCTCAGCATCGTCTTCCCCCTGATCACGCCGCCTCACTGCTGCCGCCATTACTCCGCGATCAATTGCTAATGCCCGTTACTCCACCCCGCGACCACGCTGTCTTAAACGCCTCCCTCCCCTCTCTGATTTCCCTCAGACCTCGCTTCCCCTCTGCCTCCAGGCTGCGACAATTTCGCCTCGCATCGCCACTGCCTTCGGCGAGTTCCGCGAACAATTCCGGCCATTAGACACCGCCCCTTGCCTCCTCGACCAAGCTCACACACTCCCACCTCCGGGCGCTTCTCCTGTGCCTTTTGTTCAACCGCTCACCCTAGAGCCTCGACCCGACAAACATCGAAGGCCGCTGCTCGCTTTTTTCCGGCGACCTCCTGGTAAGTTTCGACCGCCCCGGCACCTATTGATGCTCAATTCATCAGCAGATCAAACCGCGTCTAACCATGCCCTTATTCTTCCTCGGGTGATCTACAACGTTGTCCTCGATGACCTCGAACCCTCGACGCTGGCATCGCCTCTCGAGCAATTCCCCACACTCCGGCGCCTCGTGAACCGACCACGCCTTTAGCTTCACCGCAACACTGCGAGCACGGTGAGAACCACCTCTGTCTTCCTCGTTTCCTCTAGCACCAGCTCCACCGTAGCCAGACACGCCGCCGCCGCCTGCCGCCACCAGCGCCGCCCGTCTATGGCTAGCGCGCTATGCGTCGTACGATTAAGATCCTGCGGCTGCGATTAGATCACTTAACGCTGAAGGGGTACGCAACCAGTGCCGTGTGATTTAGATTGATCCAACGCCTCACATTGCTGATCCGCCCGAAGCGGTACCAACGAATAGGAAAGCGCCGCGTGGCCCAGCTTTTGATTTAAAACAGAATTAGAATCAGATTTGTGTGCAAATTTGAAAAATCCATAACTTTAGTTCTACACGTCCAAATTTTGCAAATTTTATATCAATGGAATCAGTGGAACAAGCCCTAGCCAACCATGCCATTTTTTTAGTAAAAAGATTCTGTTAAATTGTTTGTTTTTGCAGAAACTTGTGTATGCTTGTTTAGGTTATAAAAATTATTCTAAAATGATTTTGGGGATAAAATCTTTGGCAATTGGATTGGTTTGAACCTACTGACCATAGGAAACACTTTGTGGATTCAAAAATGTATTTGGTGAAATGAAAGAATGAATCTTGGATTTAAAACCAATTCTAGTCAAATAAAAATATGGTTTATTTATTAAAAATGGTTTTGGAAGAAAACCTTTGGGAAATGTTTTATTTCAAACTCTCTGACCCTAAACACAAAGTTTTATAGTTTGAAAATATATTTTGTGAACCCTATAGATTAATGCCTTAGTAAAAACATTTCTACACCACATAAAATGATACCTTGTTTTGAAAATGGTTTATGAAGTGAAATCTTTTGCAAATGACTTTGCCACTTTATAAAATGACCAATAGGTGTTTTCAAAATGTTTATGACCCATTAGGAACCACTCTTTCAAATAAAACAAAGCTTGGCATGCTTGCATGCATTACTTTGACTTTATCATTTTATGTGATGTTTTGCTTGATTGGTAGATTGAGATTGTGCCTTGCTTGATTGAATTGTAGTGACTTGAAGAGTGTGATTGTTGCAAGGACAAGGAGTGAACTTATAACCTCTACCAA
This sequence comes from Avena longiglumis, assembly GCA_030063025.1. Taxonomy (NCBI): domain Eukaryota; kingdom Viridiplantae; phylum Streptophyta; class Magnoliopsida; order Poales; family Poaceae; genus Avena; species Avena longiglumis. The sequence goes on from CP125978.1 coordinate 48,304,125, forward strand.
AAAGGAAAGTGATGCTCCTTACTTTTGTCCCATTACTTTCACTATGCATTAGTGATTTTTCTAAGTAAAACTTGCATGGAATTTTTGCTAAAGTATAAACCATGCTATGGGAAAACCTAGTAGATGAAACCTTAGTAAAATTTCCTAAGTTAAGACTCCTACTACTATCATGCTTACCTTAGCTAATAGAAAACAAGGGTGGAAATATATTCACACTATGGAAAAAATTTCTAAGTCTGAGGACTTGTGTTTTGTTTAATAAAACAACTAAGAGAATGAATCACCTGGGTGGAATGGAAGGAATGGTTTGTGTTGATTGGTTCACAAGGCCCATTTTTATGGTTTACCTTGTGTATCTCACTTGTGGATGGCCACCCAAGAACAAAGAGATTTGAGATGTCAAATGTTGAGAAGCTTCAAGTGCAACCACATGGCATTATGGGCTCTGCCTGGATCACATAGGTTTCTAGAACTTAGCCATTTGGACAGTTGGTGGTAGTGGGAATGATAGGTTGGAGCGCGTCCATTTAGTCTAAGGGAAGGCTTCTGAAAGATCTTGTCTTGGTGAAACCAAGTCTTGTGGGGAAAGTGCACCACCTCTGCAGAGTGTAAAATCTAAGTACTTAGACATGTCCCTGGCAAAGGACAATTTGAGCATCAAGACATGGAAGCTATCAAGAATCTCATCATCCAAATTCTAAGTTAAAAACTTGTGGTTGAACAAGGGTTAAAGGATCTTCAATATTTGATTGGTAGATGCCTTGGGTGATTTTTTTCAAGCAAAAACTTAGTGTTTTCAAATGATAAGGAAAAATATATTTTTGAGCAATGCAAGCCTCAACTCCACTTAGCCAAAAGCATATAGATAATAGACTCCACTATACTACCATAGTATCACTTGCCAATACAATTCAAATGTATTGACCCTTGTGGCTGTAACTTGTATGTTGCAGGTCTGATTGATATTAGTGAAGTTTAATGATTAGGATTACAAGTCTACAACCAACATGTCTGCCTGTGGCAGTTTGAAGATGAAGGACCCCATGCTTATAGATATTCTTCTGCAATGTAATGTAATAGCCAAATGAGCAATGTAAGATGTAATAAAATTATGTTATTCCTGGTTATAACATTGTCTTATGACCTTTGTTTCTTGATATTACATCTTAACTGTGGATGCTAGCTATTGATCCAGGGACTAGCATTGTAAACACAGGGATCTCTACCTTATTAAAGGTTGGGAACCTTACAAGAAGCTTCTTAACATTTGGCCTCTCAAATCCCTTTGTTCCTGGGTGGCTTTCCACAAGTGAGATACACAAGTTAAACCAAAGAAATGGGCCTTGTGTAACCACTCAACATAAACCATTCCTTCCATTCCACCCAGGTGTTTCATTTACTTAGTTGTTTTATTAAGCAAAACACAAGTCCAAAGACTTAGAAATATTTTATCATAGCATGAACATTTCACCACCCTTGGTTGCTACTAGCTAGGCTAAGCATGGCATAGGTAAACATCTTCACTTAGAAATGTCTAGCAATTCTACCACTACTAGGATTTCCCAAGCATAGCATATAAGACCAAATATTATCCATGCAAGTCTAGAAAAATATTTCTAATGCATATTTGAAAAACATAGGAATAAAATCATGAAGCACCACTTGCCTTGGTAGTTTGGAGAGTAGCTACAATCCTCACAATCACAATCACTATTTGCACCAAAATCTACACATAAAATGATAGCACCAAACCACATACAAAATAATTACAAGCAAAAATATATGGATGCATGCAATATGATATGTGATGATTTTCTAAACTCAACAAGACAAGTGCACAGTACTGGTTCATAAACAAGTTCAAAACTTGCCAAACAAACTTTATTTGAACATTAAATCATTTCTCAAATAATTGATATACACAAAATAGGCCTACACATGTTTCTGTAAAAATAACCATTTTAACAGAAACAAAACATTAAACACATTGAATAAATTGAAAGGGCTTTCTCTCCTGATTCCATTGATATAAAATTCATCAAATTTGGACGTGGGAATCAAAAGTTAAGAATTAAACAAGTTTTAATATCTAATAGATCTAATCCAGTTTTTAAATTCAAATCCTAGCCACGTGGCATGCCCCTATTGGTTGATACCGCTTCACTTAGGATCACACACGTGAGCCTTTAGATCTAACTTAATCTGCACGGCCCAGATCTGTTTGTACCCCTTTGCGTAAGTGATCTATCTAGCCCATCGGATCTAGATCCAATGGTTCGCGATCAAGCGACCAAACACTGGCAGCGCTAGCGGTGGCGAGTGGCGGTGGCGGCTCTGCCCACGGCGGCGCGGTGGCTACAGGGGGGTTTGGGGTCGTCGGAGATGCTTACCAGACTCATGGCGGTGTGTTGAAGATCAACGTGGCGGTGGCTGGTCAAGGGGCGCACAGATGTAGCGGCAGGGTCTCGTCGGGGTTGCTGGCAGCGTCAGGTGCTTGTTGACGAAGATGTTGCCGAGGTTCTGCGTCGTCCTAGCATGAGCCATATGGGTTAGGAGGTGCGCAAGGTCTCAGCGATCATGATAGCATCGAAGGGAAGGCAATGGGCGGTCAGCATTTACCTTAATCGCTCGCCGAAGTTGGAGACGGCGTCGGGAACTTGCGGTGCTCGCTGGAGTCCACGACCTGGGGCAGTACAGGACGAACTAATGATGTCAGTAGGAGCACAAGAAGGTTGCAAAGTAGTTCGCATGAACCAGAGAGGAAGGAGCGCACAAAGCTCACCAGGATTGGTCGCCGGAGTGGGTTCTGTCTGCGGCGAGGCAATGGAAATTACTGGCAGCCTGGAGGCGCTTCAGGCTGGCTTTGTTGGGGGAAATGGCCGCGAGGGGGAGAGGGTCTTATAGACAGAGCAAGGGCGGAAATCACTCGCCGTATCAATGCAATTTAAGCGCGGCATCAGTGCGGGGAAATGGCAGCGGCGAGGTGGTCGTTGGCGTTGATTGAGGACGACGCTGACGTGGTCGCAGGGTCCACTTGCCAGCGAGAGAAAGAAAGAGGGAATGGGCCCAATGACTGGTGGGGTTTCTGAGAGAGAGAGAGAGAGAAGGGGAAACCCTGGTGGGCTTAGTGGGCTGGTTTCTCTGTTGGGCTAAATAACTCGCGCCGGCCTTTTTCCTTTTCTTAATTCATTTTATATTTCTGTTTTGATTTTCTGAAACCATTTTCAAACAAATTCAAATGCCAATTGAATTCAAATTTGTTCTGGGTTTTTGCAGAGTGTAACAATCATAATTCTGAGTTTAAAAACATATGGACTCTATGTATTAGCTTGGTCCTATTGATCAGACAAAATAAATAGTGATATGGCACTAGATCTGATCAAGTTTTGGAAATGGTTTTAAATTCACTTTTGTTTTGCAAATTTTTGGTTTAAGCAAATAGCAAGCAAGCAAAACAATCTGAGAGTAACAAGGTTTTATTCATGAACAACAATCTCTCATTGGAGAGTAGCATTTGATTTAATGCTGATCACATAAAATAATGAGCTCATATGCTCCTGTTTTTGAATTGATTTTTGAAATGGAACCCTACATGATCATGGATGCATGGATGATATGCATGAGTTTTGAAACATGATTATTGGGATGTTACAAATCTAACCCCCTTAAGGTGAATCTCCCCCTTAAGCAAATAGGTGAGGGTGGTCTTTCCGAAGATCATCTTCTCTTTCCCATGTTGCTTCTTCTTCGGAATGATGGTTCCATTGAACCTTGCAGAACTTGATAGTCTTAGTCCGAGTAACTCTTTCTGGAGTCTCAAGAATCTTGATAGGTTTCTCTTCATAAGTGAGATCACTTTCCACTTGGACCTCTTCCAAAGGTATGGTATCCTTCAAAGAAGTTTCTTCCATTTCTTGATGACATTTCTTAAGCTGACTCACATGAAACACATTATGAACAGCTGACAAAGACTCTGGTAATTCAATCTCATAAGCAACTTCTCCTTTACGACTCAGAATCTTGAATGGTCCAACATATCTTGGGGCCAACTTTCCTTTGACTCCAAACCTCTTCACTCCACGAAGTGGTGACACTCTAAGATAAGCTCTATCACCTACTTCATAGGTGACCTCTCTACGCTTCGGATCTGCGTAGCTCTTTTGTTGGGACTGTGCTATCTTCAATCTGCCCTTAACCAGCTTGACTTTTTCTTCAGCTTCTTTGATGAGTTCTGGTCCGAACAAACTTCTTTCTCCCACACCATTCCATCGCAATGAGGTGGTACACTTTCTCCCATAGAGAAACTCAAATGGTGCCATCTCAATACTGGCTTGATAGCTGTTATTGTAGGAAAATTCTGCGTAAGGCAGACTTTCATCCCAACTGGCTCCATAGTCTAGAGCACATGCTCTCAAGATATCTTCAAGAATCTGATTAGTCCTTTCTGTCTGTCCATCAGTTTGAGGATGAAATGCAGTGCTGAATTCCAACCTCATTCCCAATGACTCATGTAGCTGTCTCTAAAAATGAGAAGTGAATTGTGTTCCCCTATCAGACACAATACTCTTGGGTACACCATGTAGACACACAATTCTACTCATATAAATCTTGGCTAACTTAGCACTGGTGTAGGTTGTCTTCACGGGTATGAAATGAGCCACTTTATTTAGGCGATCCACAACTACCCAAATAGAATCATATCCTGACCTGGTCCTTGGTAATCCGGTAATGAAATCCATACCAATCTTGTCCCACTTCCAATCAGGAATAGGTATCGGTTGTAAAAATCCTGTTGGTTTCTGATGTTCTGCTTTCACTCTACTACATACATCACACAAAGCAATATGTTCGGCGATGTCCTTCTTGAGATTATTCCACCAAAATCTTTCCTTCATATCCATGTACATTTTGGTGTTACCCGGATGAATAGAATATGGTGAGTTGTGTGCTTCTTGTAAAAGTCAGTTTCCGAAGCTCCGGATCTTGTGGAACACAGATACGTTTTCCATGCCATAAAGTACCCTGTTCATCTTCATGGAATCCTTTGGCTTTTCCTTTGCCAATCTTTTCCTTAATCTCTTCAATTTCCTTATCAGTCTTCTGGGCTTCTTTAATGTTGTCCAACAAAGTAGGTTGAACATCCAAGGTCATGAGATGTCCTTCAGGCACAATCTCCATTCTGAGGTCTCTAAATTGGGCACACAGATCATCTGGCAATTCTCCCTTAGTAAGGTTGTTCACAAAAACCTTACGGCTTAGAGCATCTGCTACAACATTTGCTTTACCGGGATGGTATTGCAAACTCAAGTCATAGTCCTTGATGAGTTCTAGCCATCTTCTTTGTCTCATGTTAATTTCTTTCTGGGTGAAGATATACTTCAAACTCTTGTGATCTGTGAACACTTCACAACGCTTTCCCAAAAGATAATGTATCCATGTTTTGAGTGCATGGACAACAGAGGCTAACTCTAAATCATGAGTAGGGTAGTTCACTTCATGAGTTTTGAGTTGTCTCGAGGCATATGCCACAACTTTTCCTTCTTGCATAAGTACTGCACCCAATCCATGATGAGATGCATCACAATACACATGGAAATCCTTCTCCAAATCTGGCAGACATAAGACTGGTGATGTCACTAGTCTCTTCTTCAATTCTTGAAAGCTGAGTTCACAACCTTCTGACCAAGCAATTTTTTTGTCTTTGTTTAGCAATTTTGTCATATGTTTTGCCACCTTGGAGAAATTCTCAATGAACCTTCTGTAGTATCCTGCCAAGCCAAGGAAACTACGAACTTATTTTACTGAATTAGGTGATTCCCATTCAGTCACAGCTGAAACTTTAGCAGGATCAACTGCTACTCCATCTCCTGACACAACGTGTCCAAGAAATCCCACTTCATTTAACCAAAATTCACACTTGCTGAATTTGGCATATAACTTATGCTCTCTAAGCTTATCAAGTATCAAACGTAGATGTCCTTCATGCTCTTCTTTTCTCTTGGAGTATATTAGAATGTCATCGATGAAAACGACAACAAACTTATCAAGGAATTCCATGAACACCTTGTTCATCATATTCATGAAGTATGCTGGTGCATTGGTTAAACCAAATGGCATCACGGTATACTCATACAATCCATACCTTGTGGTGAAAGCTGTCTTAGGTATGTCTTGTTCCCTTATCTTAAGCTGGAAATAACCTGACCAGAGATCAATCTTTGAGAACATCGTCTTGGACTAACCATCCCTTAGAGGGTATTGTTAAAAGATCCACAAGCTCCTTCTAACTGATCAAACAAGTCATTGGTTCTAGGCAAAGGGTATTTGTTCTTGATAGTCACCTCATTGAGTGAACGTTAATCTATGCATAACCTTTGACTTCTATCTTTCTTTTCCACAAACAAAACTGGTGCCCCCCAAGATGAAGAACTTGGTTGGATAAATCCTTTCTGTAACTGTTCTCCAAGTTGTTTCTTGAGTTCTTTCAACTCATCAACTGACATGTTGTACAGTCTTTTTGCTATTGGTCCAGATCCTGGTAGCAAATCAATAAGAAATTCCACATCTCTATCAGGTGGCATTCCCGGTAATTGTTCTGGAAACACATCCGGATATTCACTCACAATTGCCACACTGTCCGTGCTAACCCCCTTAAGAGAATTTAGCTTACTCCTTTTTGATTCAAAGTTGGTCTTGAATCTGATTCTTTTGTTTTCTGGAGTTATGAGTGAGACAGTATGGTTTGCACAATCTATCACTCCCTTGTGCTTAGTCATCCAGTCCATTCCCAAAGTAACATCCAATCCTTGGGAATTTAGGATTATCAGGTTAACAGGAAACTTATACTTCCCAAACTCTATAACTAGATCATGACATCCTGAATTCACTATCATTTCTCCGCCAGGAGAACTTACTTTTATAGGGAACCCAATAGTTTCTACCGGTAGTTCATTTATTTCAACAAATGCTCTTGATATGAATGAATGAGATGCACCAGTATCAAAGAGAACAAATGCTGGAACATAATTGAGTTTGAACTTACCAGCAACAGCATCAGGTTCCTCATAGATTTCTTCCACATTGATGTGGTTCACTTGTCCCTTTTGAAAAGGGTTGGGCTTGTTGGGTCCTTCAACTTTATTTTCTGGGCATTCATTTGCATAATGCCCCATCTTCTTGCACTTGAAACACTCAACCTGACTAATATCCTTCTTGACAGGCTGGCTTCCACTACCACTTCCACTGTGGTGGCTCTTATATCCACCCTTGTGATTTTTGTACTTGTCATTGTCATGACTACGGTGACTCTTGTTGTCATGATGACGGTTGTGGTTGTGGTGCTTGTTTAATTTCCCATGCTTGTGGGATCCTGAACTCCCACTATCATCATAATGGGATCGTTTGTGAGATGATCCCGAGCTGTGCTTGTCAGAGTGCTTTCTCTTCCTGCTTTCCACTTGTTTCATTTTGTTCTCCAAAATAGCAGCCTTGTCACAAAGAGACTGGTATGTGGGAACATAGGCCACAGCTAACTGCAGGTTCAGTTCATCATTCAACCCTTAAAGGAACTTTTCCTTCCTCTTAGCATCAGTGTCAACTTCATCTGGTGCGTAACGCGCCAGATTGTTGAACTCTTCAATATATTCAGCCACGTTGCGGTGGCGTTGCTTCAGGTTATGGAACTCTTTCTTCTTCAAACTCATCACTCCAGATGAGATGTGAGCAGTACGGAAACCATCTTCAAAGATAGCCCATGTCACATCTGCAATGGGAGTGGTGATCTGGAAGTTATCCCACCAAGTAGCTGTTGGTCCTTCCAACAAGTGAGCTGCAAATCTGACTTTCTCTTCATCAAGATGACCATCGTTACCAAGTCCTTGTTCACAGAGCGTAGCCAATCATTGTCCACCATAGGATCAGTTGTTCCTGAGAACTTTGCTGGCCTCAATCTCAAGAACCTGGTAAGCATGTCAAAACCCGGTTGGTTGTTCTGATTATTGTTGTTGTTGCTATTGTTATTGTTGTTGTTGTTCTGATTCTGGATGAACGTAGTCATCATCTGCATCAGCTGAGTCTGAGCTGTCATCATTTGCTGCATCTCAGGGGTGATGTTGTTGTTGGGGTTGGGATTGGCACGACGGGGAGGCATCTGTGGTTTGTTCAATAGAGATAAGAATGAGATACCCATAGATGCTAACATGCACAATACATCACATAAACAATCACCAAACATGCATCATAATAATAATAGTTCAACAACATAAACGATAAGTTTGCAAAGTAAACATGCCAATAGCAAGCCATCCACATGTTGGATGGTCATTGCGACTCAATAAAAATCATGATAAATAAATGATAAATGAGTAGTCATCACTACTCCTCGGCATCAACCTCCTCCTCAACAAAGGTAAGACCTGCATTCTCCATAGCGGTCTTGTATTCCTCGACATTGGTGGTCAAGGTCTCTACTTTGGCTTTGAGATCCCTCTTCTGAGAACGAAGCCTCTCAATCACAGTCTGCTGATGTTCGAGCTCGAAGTCCTTGTCCTCCAGTTTTGTAGTCATGTCTCGAATCCTCTTGTTCCTATCTTGGACTCGCTTCTCTTGACTCTTGAACTTTATGTCCTGACTCTCGAACTTGGCCTCCATCTCCTTGACTATCTCATCTTGCTCCGCGAAGAGCTTGTCCTTCTCACGAAGCTACACCTGGAGTTCGTCATTGCTAAGCATGATGTTGGTCTTATCAGTGTCCACGTGCCTAAGAAGAACCTCTAAGTCCTGGAGTTATAGATTTAATCGCTCATTGTCTCCCTCGAAGTATCCTCGAAGTCAATGGCCTCACCATCCTCATCACGTCTACCGAAGGCGTGGAAGTGAGTACCTCTAACCTGTCGAGAGTGTCTCCCTAACAGACGTCCAATCAAGTCCTGCATGACTACCTCTACCTCTAGGCCTCTCTCCTTGTCATCGTGCATGAGCTCGAAGATGATAGCCTCCGTGGTAGGCTCAGTCTGGCGTCCGGGCTGATTGACCTTGAAACCCCAAAGGTCTTTCCTCTCAAACTTAGTGAGGGGAAGCACCATGATGGTAGGAAGAGGGAGATTGAGCAAACTAGTGAGCTCAATAATACGAGGGCCAAAACAAGTTCCTTGGAACTCTTCAACAGTGCTGATGGCAACATTAGGCATCTATTTAATAAGATAGGAAAAGTTAGAATCAACACAATTTAAGACAAATCACAAAACATGGCATCACATGCATAACTTTGGAAATCAAAACACACAAGTCATGGCATACATGGATCCATTACAAACAACCAAGGTTCAACTTATTTTAAACAATCATTTGGAAAATAAAATGATAAGTGTGGTGGTCCAACTAACGAAGTACGCTTACAATCCCATCTCACTTGCCAAGTTGGCTAACAAGGAATCTCTAGAGGCAATCTATTTATCTTGATCACATGACTCCATTGCTAAGTCTATGATGTCTTTCCTTAAACTTTGATTGGTAGCCTCTAGCTCTTGGGTATGCTTCTTTTCTTCCCTAAGATCATTCTGGGTGTTAAGCATTCTGCACTTGATTCTATCATCAAGTTCTTTGATGGCCCTCCAAGCTGCATCCCTTGCTGAATCAAAGAATGTGGTGTGCATCATTGTGTTGGTGACCATGCAGAATCCTGAGTCCTTGTGGTTGTCTTCCTTGTTTTTATACAAGTGAAGTTGCACCCACTAGTACTCAACTCCTTCATCCATCACAGGAAAGCCTTTGTACACAGCTGCACCATGTATTCCCATGGCAACCATGAGGTCCTTGAGAGCCTTGGGGAATTCTGTTTCAGATTCCAAAGTCATTGTCATGAGTGGTCCCTTCCTTACGGCTTTGTTGATGGAGTTCATCTACAAATAGAGATGAGAAAGAAGTTTAGAAAAGTTTATGAGAAGAAAAGACAAGTGTGGAAGTTGTCAAAATTTTCCTTAGTGGTTTCCAATCCTAGGGTCATAATCCTACAGGCAACACAGTGCTCTTATACCAACTGTAAGATCCCTCCTTTATAAAGGAAAAGGATCCCTGTGATTGCAATGCTAGTCCCTGGATCAATGCTAGAATCCACAGTTTAAGATGAAGTACACAGAAACAAAGGTCATTATTACAGTCATTCCAGAGACAAACATAGTCTTTTACAATTCCATGGCCACATGCCTAGTACAAGAGTTCAAATAAGTAATAAGATAAATAAATCTTCATCTTCATGTGCCACAGGCAAGCATGTTGAGTGTAGACTCATGACTCCTAATCATCATCAGAATATCCTGCAACATCACAAGTTACAGCCACAGTGGGTCAATACATTGGAACAGTATTGGCAAGTGATACCTTAGTATAATATTGGTGGACTAAATACTACATGCAATTTTGCTTAGTGTAGCTTAGGCTTGCTTTGCTCAAAAATAGGTTTTGCCTATCAGTTGAAACTCTAAGTTTTTCTTTGTCAAAAACTTATCCCAAGGAACCACCAATAGACATTGGGGTCCTTCACCCTGGTTCAACCACAAGTTTTACTTAGAAATTGGGATGAGGAGATTCTTGATAGCTTCCATGTCTTGATGCTCAAATTGTCCAATACCAGGGACATGGCTAAGTACTTAGATTCTTCCATTTGCAGAGGTTGTGCACTTTCCCCACAAGACTTGATTTTCACCAAGACAGGACCTTTCAGAAGCCTTCCCTTAGACCAAATGGACGCGTTCCAACCTATCATCCCACTACCACCAACTGTCCCAATGGCTAAGTTATTGCAACCTATATGATCCAGGCAGAGTCCATATTGACAAGTGGCTGCACTAGAAGCTTATTAACATTTGGCCTCTCAAATCCCTTTGTTCCTGGGTGGCTTTCCACAAGTGAGATACACAAGGTAAACCATAGAAATGGGCCTTGTGTAACCACTCAACATAAACCATTCCTTCCATTCCACCCAGGTGTTTCATTTACTTAGTTGTTTTATTAAGCAAAACACAAGTCCAAAGACTTAGAAATATTTTATCATAGCATGAACATTTCACCACCCTTGGTTGCTACTATCTAGGTTAAGCATGGCATAGGTAAACATCTTAACTTAGAAATTTCTAGCAATTCAACCACTACTAGGATTTCCCAAGCATAGCATATAAGACCAAATATTATCCATGCAAGTCTAGCAAAATATTTCTAATGCATATTTGAAAAACATAGGAATAAAATCATGAAGCACCACTTGCCTTGGTAGTTTGGAGAGTAGCTAAAATCCTCACAATCACAATCACTATTTGCACCAAAATCTACACATAAAATGATAGCACCAAATCACATACAAAATAATTACAAGCAAAAATATATGGATGCATGCAATATGATATGTGATGATTTTCTAAACTCAACAATACAAGTGCACAATACTGGTTCATAAACAAGTTCAAAACTTGCCAAACAAACTTTATTTGAACATTAAATCATTTCTCAAATAATTAATATACACAAAATAGGCCTACACATGTTTCTGTAAAAATAACCATTTTAACAGAAACAAAACATTAAACACATTTCATAAATGGAAAGGTCTTTCTCTCCTGATTCCATTGATATAAAATTCATCAAATTTGGACGTGGGAATCAAAAGTTATGAATTAAACAAGTTTTAATATCTAATAGATCTAATCCAGTTTTTAAATTCAAATCCTAGCCACGCGGCGTGCTCCTATTGGTTGATACCGCTTCACTTAGGATCACACACGTGAGCCGTTAGATCTAACTTAATCTGCACGGCCAGATCTGTTCGTACCCCTTTGCGTAAGTGATCTATCTAGCCCATCAGATCTAGATCCAATGGTTCGCGATCAAGTGACCAAACACTGGCGGCGCTAGCGGTGGCGAGTGGCGGCGGCGGCTCGGCGCGGTGGCTACAGGAGGGTTTGGGGTCGTCCGAGATGCTTACCAGACTCGTGGCGGTGTGCTGAAGCTCAACGTGGCGGTGGCTGGTCAAGGGGTGCACAGATGCAGCGGCAGGGTCTCGTCGGGGTTGCTGGCGGTGTCAGGTGCTTGTTGACGAAGATGTTGCCGAGGTTCTGCGTCGGCCTAGCATGATCCAGATGGGTTAGGAGGTGCGCAAGGTCTCGGCGATCATGATAGCATCGAAGGGAAGGAAAGGGGCGGTCGGCTTTTACCTTAATCGCTTGCCAGAGTTGCAGACGGCGTCGGGAACTTGCGGTGCTCGCTGGAGTCGACGACCTGGGTCAGTACAGGATGAACTAATGATTTCAGAAGGAGCGCAAGAAGGTTGCGAAGCAATTCACATGAACCAGAGAGGAAGGCGCGCACAAAGCTCACCAGGATTGGTCGCCGGAGTGGGTTCTGTCTGCGGCGAGGCAATGGAAATTACTGGCAGCCTGGAGGCGCTTCGGGCTGGCTTTGTTGGGGGAAATGGCTGCGAGGGGGAGAGGGTCTTATAGCCAGAGCGGAGGCGGAAATCACTTGCCGTATCAATGCAATTTAAGCGCGGCATCAGTGCGGGGAAACGGCAACGACGAGGTGGTCGTCGGCGTTGATTGAGGACGACGCTGACGTGGTCGCAGGGTCCACTTGCCAGCGAGAGAAAGAAAGAAAGAGGGAATGGGCCCAAGCGGTCAGTGACTCAGTGGGTTTGTCTGCGAGTGAGAGAGAGAAGGGGAAACCCGGGTGGGCTTAGTGGGCTGGTTTCTCTATTGGGCTAAATAACTGGCGCCGGCATTTTTCCTTTTCTTAATTCATTTTCTATTTCTGTTTTGATTTTCTGAAACCATTTTCAAAAAAATTCAAATTCCAATTGAACAAATTTGTTCTGGGTTTTTGCAGAGTGTAACAATCATAATTCTGAGTGTAAAAACATATGGACTCTCTGTATTGGCTTGGTCCTATTGATCAAAAAAAAATAGTGATATGGCACTAGATCTGATCAAGTTTTGGAAATGGTTTTAAATTCACTTTTGTTTTGCAAATTTTTGGTTTAAGCAAATAGCAAGCAAGCAAAACAATCTGAGAGTAACAAGGTTTGATTCATGAACAACAATCTCTCATTGGAGAGTAGCATTTGATTTAATGCTGATCATATAAAATAATGAGCTCATATGCTCCTGTTTTTGAATTGATTTTTGAAATGGAACCCTACATGATCATGGATGCATGGATGATATGCATGAGTTTTGAAACACGATTTTTGGGATGTTACAAATGTAATGCAAGTTTATAAACGCGAATCTCGAGAATAACATTGTTTTAGGGTTTGGATACTGGAATGGGTTTCCTTGGAATGTGTTGCCCTTTTAGATTAAGTTTCACACTATTGTGGAATGCTACTAAAAGTTGCTTACATGTTAATTGTTTGTCTTCAAGTTTTACTTTACAAGTAATGTCACTTATAGATAATTTAAGTATTAACAATCTTATTATACAAGTAAAGTATAAAGTAATGTGATTGTGATTAGTTGTCATCTGTTTTCTGAAGTGGCAAAAAGAATAACATTTGAAGAAAGATTTCCTTACTAAGGTTTAAACAATATTTATGGTTAATTAAATGTGATTGATGCTGTTTGTGCTTGCTTGAATAGTTTGGTCTTGAGATTCTTTATAACTTAATTATAATAGACCAAAGTTAACTATAAAGTATATAATAAAGTCTTTAGTATTATACTTAAGGCTTTGTAACTATAAGTAACTTTAAGAATGTAGATAGAATTAGGGTGTATTACTTATGATACTTGTATCTTGTTCACTTTATATTGTGTCTTTAAAGTTACTCAAGAATGGCATTACTTCTATTGGAGTAGTGATTTCTTTACATGATAATGGTATAAAGGAATTTACCTTCCTATAAGGGTCTGGTTATGATTTATAATTAAGTACACAATATTATTTACTACTTATGAACTTACTATAGTATTTTTATTTGTTTATAATCCCGTGGTTAAAGTAAAGGAATGGTTTTTATTTTATTATAATTAATCTTGGAGATTTTAGATTGGATAAGGAATCTTGTATAAAATAATCTACATTAATGGTTGAGAGATGATTTAATAAAATTGTATTTAAAACGTGGTGAACCATTTTGACTTATATTATGAATATTTAAGACTAATACTTTTTACTAGACTAAATTCATTAATTGAAGAAATATTAACAAATTTTATTTGACATTAGATGAATTATTAACTAAGCAAATAGGTCTAAATTCAAGTTATTAAAGTGTTTAAGTTTTTATTTAACTTAAAAGTGGAATATCACATTTTTAACCTGTAGGTATTATTTTTGTTATCATTTTGGTATATTACATTTATTTTTGTGATTTATAAATAATAAGATATGATTTTAATAAGATTTATTACTATATAAATACTTAATAAATAATAAATATTTAATTAAGAGGAGTAATAATGTATAATTATAGTTTTAAACTCTAATTCTTATTTTTCTAAGATTTTTAGTATTTTATTTAGATTTTTAACATTTACCATTATTAAAATATTAATTATCAAAGTATTAAAACTTTATAAAGTATTTATTAAATAATATTTACTTAGATAATCATTATCTTAATATTTAATAATAGCTTTAAGTTGTAGATTTTATTTTTCTAAACATTTTCATATATTATATGTATTTTTCTGATTTATAAAACAAAAGATATTAAATTTACAAGATTTAATCATTTTATTTTATTTCTGGAATATTTGAAATTTGAATTCATATTGTTTTAATTATTTTCTAAACAGGCACAGACTTTTTATACCGCAAACCTACCTAGCCCCAGACACTGACCCTTGGGCCCTAGGCCACGTCACATGCCAGATGGGCAAAGACCAGTCAACAGGGTGGACTTGGTCAAGGATGAGATCATCCTGACGTCATCCCGCCGGAAACCCTCTTAGATCGGTGATCGAGCGAGCGATTTTGTGCGTGCGCGGGGTAGTGCTTAGTCTCGTGGGAAAGAGGGTGTCTCGAGGGACCTATTAGTGGTGGCGCCGCCCTATTTTGGTTGCTGGAGGACTACCGACGACGAGCTCATGCGGCGGTGCTTGCAGATGATCATGGCGGCATGGATTTAGGAAGTAAACAAAGCTTTTAAGCATACGAGGAGCCTTAGTGACTCACCAGGAACACGATGGTGCGGTCGATAGGGCGAGGCAAGGTCGAATTCAACGACGAACGTCGATGACTGGCGGCGGCCATGAGATGTCGATTGGCTCGACAGCGGATCTTCGGGCTTCCCTGACCTAGCTTGGGAGAACAAGGGCTACAAGGTGAGTCCAACAGCACCCACAGGGTGGCCAGGGGGATCGGGAACGACGGGATGAGCACCTTCGGCGAGGCTCGGTTTTTGGTTAGAGAGGAACTCGAGAGAGAGAGAGAGGTTTCAGAGGGGGAAATGGGGATGAGGACGAGCGGGAGAGTCACGATGGCATTCTTATCTCCACCCCGAGTGTCGGTGGCGATCATCGCAGCGCACGACGGCGACGGACGGCATCGGCTACTTCCACCGAGCAACTTCCAGTAGACGAGGAAGACGATGGAGGTCTTTTTGCGGATAACCCCTGCGATGTTTCAAGGTTCAACCCGCAGTCCCTTGCTGACCCACTCGTCAGTCAGAGAGAAAGCTATGCCGGGCTGGTTTTTGGGATGCTACTGGGCTTTGATTAGGATGTTGTGGTTGCTCGTGGGCGATGGATAAGAAAGAGGGGTAATGGGCTTCGGCCTGGTTATGGTTTTTTTCTTTACTGTTTCCTTTTCTCTTTTCTGTTTTATTTTCAGATTTGTGTATTACACGTTTGTTTCAAATTTTTTTTAGAGAATTTATTTGTTAAATAGTTGCAACCACAAGGAATGGCATTAAAGTCATTTTATGATCTTTTATTAATTAATGTTGTATTTCTTTATTTTGTTTATATAGATCATTCTAATATTTGGTAAGGAACTTTGTTATTCACTTTCTTTCCATAATAATCCATGGAGTTATTATATGATATTTCTTTATTTAATGGTAGAATTTAATTCTTGTTAACTTATAGTTTGGAGGGAAAATTTTATATAATGATCATATATCATTATTTGATGCATGACATTCAAAAGACTTAATATGGTTAATATTATTCTCATAGATTTAGGGAATAGTAATTATATATTTTATTACAACTAACATATGAGTTAAAGTTTAAATTGAAAATGCTTGACCATAAGTTCTTAGAAGATTTAATATTCTCATATTTATTTTATTGATGTGAATAAAGATTAATGGTTAATCATATTGTCTTAATGTTTATAATTTTTAATGTTATCACCCTTTGAAGTAAAATAGTGGGATTGTTTTCTAGGCTATCTTATGAGAAATAATTGATGAATATGGTTCCTAAGCACCTATGATAATGATGGTTGAAAATGACAAAGATGTGCTCAAGTGATTTGATATAGGAAAATATTCCTCTGAAGCATTGTGGAAACAAAATGATAGATCAATTAGATGAAATGGATAATAGGTTTGGTTATAGAATTAGGTGTTAATGTTTACCAAGAATTTCCTATCTTCCATAATTCAGAATTCTGGACTTCTAATTAAGGAATTCATTTCCTAGATATACTACTCCTTCATATCCATCATCATGTGATAACATGATGAACTTTGCTTCACAAGAATATTCTTATCCACCTTTTATCCTTATAAATCTATTTATAATTGCAATGAGCTTAACACTAAAGCATTTCCTAATCTTCACTTATCTAGACTTGGTTATATCAACTACTATACTGCTGATAATGTCACATCCAACAAGTAGTTACTTCTAACTTTATTTATATACTTCCTTTAGTACCCTTCACTAATATTACTTCAATAAATGTATATATATACTTTACTTCATCTCAAGAGTTAGTATTTCCCAAGAGGAAAATACTACTTCTTTAATCCAATGTTATTCTAACAATATCTTAATCATACTATCATATCTCTACTTGATTCCAGTAACTTACACTCCAACCTCACATTATATTAATGTGACTTGTAATGACTAATCTAGGATAATATATCTATACTATGGTTCAATCATGTTGTATCCACCAATGTCACTTATACTTGATATAAGCATTCAATATTGATGAGTAAGGCATATGATCATTATAATCCTTTGATCCTTTATGATTCAGATTTCTAGTTGGCTAAACAAGGCTTCATCAATACAACAATACAATTGTATTATAATTATCTTTTGTTTAGATCTATTGGATTAAGATATATAATTCATTGACTATACCTACTTGATCCAATAGGACTACTCCTGGTAACTATATTTAGACTTGATCCTTGTAATCTTCTTTGTTACCATATTGATTTGATTTCCTCCAATTACTCCATCCTAAAGATGACATCTAGAACTAGCATCACTATTTACCTCTTCTTACTTCCTGCTTTATAAACCTTAAGTTAATGCTATAATAAGTACAAGAGTTGATAGGTCAAGAATTGATAGGTTAAGAATTGGTGAATCAATAGTTGATTACTCAATATTGATGAACAACATATATTGAGATAGGTTCATTAGAGATGACAAAGATTGATATGGAAAGAAAGATATATGGTGAATGATCTTGACTTGGTTTCTTTCCTACTCAATCTCACCTAAGAGTTAAGGTTAGGTATTACCATGATACTCATGGTATAAGTAGATGAGAATAAGATATAGTTGTTCCATTCTTATTATTTGTGTTATATTTATAATTTGGTATTCATGAGTGATTATGATGAATACTATACTATGATCACCTAAGTAATGATTAGGGTTTAATTTTATTATATTTGATCTACCCTTAGATCAAATCATTTCTACCCAAAATAAGATTTTAGCAAAGGTCATATTGAAACTTATCGCAGTCAACTTAGTGATCTACTTCAATTCCATCAAGTTAAGAGAAGCTTTAATCACTTTGACAAGTTTTTATTTAAAAGCGCGAAAATTATTCAGATTTTCTATGCATGAATGCAATGCACACATATGTGTTCAGCTTATTTCTAAGCTCTAATGCTAGGATGTTACAGGACGTGACCATAGCACAGCTGAATGGTGCCTCCCAGGAGAAGGATGAGACCATAGCACAGCTGAATGGGACTGTCCTGGAGAATAATAAATCCATAGAGCAGCTGCAAGGGACCGTCCAGGAAAGGGACCAGATATTGTTGATATGTCAGCCCAGATTTCCGCTCTCCAAGCATAGTTGAATCCACCCCCTGATGACAACAATGGATATGATGGCAATGATGATGATGAAGACAGAGGGAACAATGATGATAAGGATGAAGATGATGATGATGATGGGGATGGAGACGACGATAGTGGAGGAGATGAAGCTGTTGCTGCTGCAGCAGATGATGAAGAGGAAGAAGAGGATCCGGAAGAGGCGTATTTTGAGGTCTCAAGTGAGGATTCAGGAGAAGTGTATACACCACCGCCATGGATGGTCCATGGACAGAAGCGCCAACGCATGAATGCAAGGACCTACTGCAACCTCTTCATGAAGTAGTTAGACGGCCACCAATTAGTCTTTGTTAGGATACATCGTTAGTTTTAAGGCCTTGATCAATGTAAAACTTCATTCATGTTAGTTTAAAGTGTTTAGTTGCTCCTATGTGTACTCTAAAGTTTCAGAATTATTTGTGCGAATTTTATAAATGAGTTATGGCAAGGTTTTGGTTGAAATTCGTGTTTTCCTGCTATAGTTTTCTGCTGACACTGCTGTACTGTATGATTTTTCATGTTTTTTTGGTAATTGGGAAAAATCTAAAAAAATAGGGTCTGGTTCGAAACTCTCTTTACTGTATGCACAAAAATCAGAAAAATTCCTGACGAGTATAAGTCAGGTAGAAAAATTTGTGAACACTGCTGGACTATTCTGGCAGATTCCTATTTTATTGCTTTTGTTGGCCTATTTATGTTTGTAACTGTTGCCAACGCTTCTAAAACTATTTCAGTAGCTATATACTGCTAGGATAACCCCTGGAACATTGCTTGATCATTTGTTTGCTTATGTGTTACTTGCTCATGAATGTCTGTGATTGCTTTGTTGTTGTTTGATCATAATGCATGGGTAGAATCCTACTTTCGTAATTGATTCTTTCTAAGCTTACCTATGCTGAACCGCAGATGCCTCCCCGCCGTCAACCTACTGAGATGGAGCAGCTTATGGCAGCTTAGGCACAGCTAGCCCAGGTGATGACCCAGTTCATGGCATCTTAGAACAACAATAACAACAACAATGGGAACAACCAGCCCAGGGAGATGCACTTACAAGGTTCCTGAGGCTAAGGCCAGCGAATTTCTCTTATGCACCTGAGCCGATGGTTTCTCTCGACTAGTTGCGTTCAGTGAACAAGGATCTGGTAACTGTTGGATGCACAGATGCTGAAAATGGGAGGTTTGCTCCTCACCTACTGGAGGGACGAGCTGCTTCATGGTGGGACACTTTCCAGATCACCCACCCGCTGGACACTGTAACCTGGGCCATGTTTGAGTAAGGTTTAAGGATCAACCATGTCTCTTCAGGAGTTCTGAGTCTAAAGAGGAAGGCGTTCTGCAACTTGCGCCAAACCAACCGCACCGTGCATGAATATATAGAGGAGTTCAACAACCTGTCGCGTTATGCCCCTGAGGATGTTAACACTGATGCCAAGAGGAGAGAGAGATTCCTGGACGGCTTCAGTGATGAGCTCTTGGTACAACTGCTGGTGGTTTATTGCCCCACTTTCCAGGAACTTATGGACAAGGCCAAAATCTTGGAGGGAAAGAACAAACAGGTGGAGAACCGCAAGAGAAAGAACAACAATTACCACTCTGGCTTTCACCACAAGTCTCGCACTTCTTATGATGGATACTCCAAGCATGGAGGAAGTGACTATGGGCGCCATGGAAGCCATGACCGCCACAGCCATGGAAGCAATGGACATTGCCATGAGAGCCACAAGAGCAGCCGCCATAGCCACAAGGGAGAACACAATTTTAATGCACATCTGGTAATATTGGAGTCGCAAGGGTTAGATGTAATACTAGGCATGGATTGGATGTCTATGCATGAGGGACACATAGATTGTTCATAGCGAGCGGTTTCGCTCAAGACCCCGGATGGTAAGAGAATTAGGTTCAAGTCTTCGGTGCGACTGGGAAGGTGTAAGATGAATTCTCTTAAGGGGGTTAGCATGGATACAATGCCTGTAATAAGGGAGTACCCCAACGTGTTTCCGGAGGAGCTGCCAGAGATGCCACCTGACAGGGATGTGGAGTTTCTCATCGATCTGATGCCGGGAACATGACCTATAGCAAAGAGGCCATACAAGATGGATGTGGATGAGCTGAAGGAATTAGAGAAACAACTAAGGGAGCAGTTGGACAAGGGATTTATTCAGCCTAGTTCGTCGTCATGGGGTGCACCTATTCTGTTTGTGGAGAAGAAGGACAATAGCAAGAGGTTAGTGGTGGACTATCGCTCTCTGAATGAAGTGACCATCAAGAACAAATATCCCCTGCCAAACATAAATGATTTGTTTGATCAACTGGAAGGAGCAAAGGTGTTTAGAAAAATTGATCTGCGATCGGGCTATTTCCAATTGAAGATTCGGGAGGAGGACATTCCCAAGACTGCTTTTACCACTAGGTATGGTTTATATGAGTATACGGTTATGTCTTTTGGACTAACAAATGCCCCGGCATATTTCATGACCGTGATGAACAAGGTTTTTATGGAGTACTTGGACAAGTTCGTGGTTGTGTTCATCGATGACATACTGATATATTCCAAGGATGACGCTGAACATGAGAGACATCTGCGACTGATTATGGAGAAGCTCAGGGAACATAAGCTGTATGCCAAATTCAGCAAGTGTGAATTTTGGCTTAACACTGTTGGATTTCTTGGACACGTGGTGTCAGGAGAAGGAGTCGTTGTTGACCCAAGCAAAGTGACGACAGTTACTGAATGGGAAGCGCCCAAGAATGTGGGCGATATTCGGAGCTTTTTGGGACTTGTTGGATATTACAGGAGGTTCATAGAGAATTTCTCCAAGATCGCTAAGCCAATGATGGAACTGCTAAAGAAGGAGAAGAATTTTGAGTGGACAAATGTGTGTGAAGCTAGCTTTCAGGAATTGAAGCGTCGCCTAGTGACCGCACCTATTTTGTGTTTACCTGATCTTCAGAAGGATTTCCAAGTGTACTATGATGCATCTCGACAGGGACTTGGAAGTGTGCTGATGCAGGATGGGAGAGTGGTGTCATATGCCTCGCGGCAACTTAAACACCATGAGAGGAACTACCCCACACATGATTTGGAATTAGCATTGGTTGTACATGCGCTCAAGGTATGGAGGCACTACCTGATGGGAAAACACTGCAATGTGTACACCGACCACAAGAGCCTGAAGTACATATTTACACAGAAGGAGGTCAACATGAGGCAAAGGAGATGGTTGGAACTTATCATGGATTATGATATGAATCTGCAATACCACCCAGGGAAAGACAATGTAGTAGCAGACGCTCTAAGCCGGAAGGTCTATGCCAATGGATTGATTGTTGGGGAATTGCCCAAGGATTTGTGCAAGCAATTCAAGGAGCTTAGACTAGAGGTAGTGTTATAGGGATATTTGGCAGCAATGGAAGTCCAACCAATGCTACAGGAAATCATTAGGAATGCTCAAGTAGGAGACGAGGAGATAGAGGTGATCAAGGAAAAGATGAAGGAGGATCGAGCAAAAGAATTTCGCGAGGATGAGCAAGGAACCTTCTGGTATGGAGATCGTTTGTGCGTGCTCAACGATCCGGAGATAAGGAAGCTAATTCTGCAGGAGGCTCATGACTCGCTGTATTCCATACATCCGGGCAATACAAAGATGTATATGGATCTAAAGGACAGATTTTGGTGGAACAACATGAAGGGAGACATCGCCGAGCATATTTCCCTATGTGATGTACGCAGCCGACTGAAGGCAGAACACCAGAAGACGGGGGGATTACTACAGCCATTACCCGTGCCGGATTGGAAGTGGGATAGAGTGGGAATGGATTTTATCACAGGCTTGCCCAGGACCAGGTCTGGATACGACTCTATTTGGGTAGTGGTCAACAATTTGACCAAGGTAGCCCACTTTATACCGGTGAAGACAACCTACACGAGTGCAAGGTTAGCCAAGATTTATATGGACATGATTGTGTGCCTACATGGAGTTCCCAAGATCACTTATCAGATAGAGGAACCCAATTTACATCGCACTTTTGGTGCCAGCTGCACGAGTCATTGGGAACTAGGTTGGAGTTTAGCACAACATTCCACCCTCAGACAGATGGACATATAGAGAGGGTGAATCAGATTTTGGAGGATATGTTGAGAGATTGCGCTTTGGCTCATGGCTCTAGTTGGGATGAGAATTTGCTGTATGCCGAGTTTTCCTACAACAAAAGCTACCAAACCAGCATCAAGACGTCGCTGTTTGATGTGCTATATGGGAAAAGGTGCCAGACACCATTGCTATGGGATGGAGTAGGAGAGCGTCAGCTATTTGGACCTGATTTGATCAAGGATGCCGAGGAGAAGGTCACTTTGATTAGGGTCAGGCTAAAGGTAGCACAATCGAGACAGAAGTGCTACGCTGACGCCAAGTGCAAGGAAGTGGTGTATGAGATAGGTGATAGAGCGTACCTCAGAGTATCGCCACTTCGTGGGATTAAGAGATTTGGAATCAAGGGTAAGCTGGCACCTCGGTTTATAGGACCATACCGGGTCTTAGCACGCAAGGGAGAAGTTGCATATCAGTTGGAGATGCTATTGGCTCTGTCCACTATTAATGATGTGTTTCATGTGTCCCAGCTGAAAAAGTGCCATCCGGAGATGGTGATACACCGTTGAGAGACACCGTGCCACTAGAGGAGGTTCAGCTGGAGAGTGACTTGACCTATGAGGAGAAGCCGGTCAAGATTTTGGATACAGCGGAGAGGTTTACCCGTAGCAAGACGGTCAGATTTTGCAAGGTGCAATGGAGCCACCACACCGAAGAGGAAGTCACTTGGGAGCGTGAGGATGACCTCCGAGAGGACCACCCACAACTATTTGCTAGCCACGCCGAATCTCGGGGACGAGATTCATCTTAAGGGGGTTAGTCTTGTCACATCCCAAATTTTATATTTGGTACTGCATATCATACATGTCATTGCATCATGAGCATCATTGCAAAATTTCAGTTTTATAAACTTTTGACAAAAAACATCACTTGCATATGCCTATTGTCACCTACACTAGAGTGCTCGGTTTTTACCTTGCGCCTGCTAGAAACTTTTCGATTAGTCTCTTGGTTAGCACAGGTACTTAGAGGGTTCCGACACGAACCCGTAGCACTTTGAATCGCCTCAATTAGAGCTTTGGAGCAAATTCTACACCAATCTGAATTTCTGCTTATTTTCAAACAGTTCACATAGGAAAAAATTCAGTTAAGTAAATCTTCAGGAAAAAGAAAAAGAAAAGGAAAAAGATGAAGCAGCAACAGAGCTGGCCGCCACGGCCCACCCGGCCAAGAACAACAGAGACGTGAGGGCGCTGCGAAAAATAGAAACCGTCGCCGCAGCCGGCCCAACCTTCCCCGTGCCATTGCCAGGCAGGGCCCATCCACCAGCGTGGCGCCGCTGCTGCAGCGTCTGGCACGTACGACGAGGAGGACTCATCGCAGAATCGGACGTCTCTCCGAGCGCCGCTAGCACCGCCATAAAGCCCTCGAGCTCCTCTACACGGACCCCCTACAACCCTAGCTCCGCGCGTCGCCAAACCCCGGCAATTGCTCGCCGGAGTGCGCCGCCGCCACCATCATTACTCTCAGTAGGGCTCGAATACAAGCGCCCCTCGCCCCGTTTTTTCCCTGGGATTCATCGGCACTCTCGACTGATACTTCCTGTACCCTCATCTGTGCCTCGCAGGGACAGCCGACTTCGCCGGAGCACGCCACCGCCGCCCGCGCTTCATCTCGCCACCGCCATCGCCCGCAGACGTGTGACCTGTCGCCGTTGCCGCCTTGAGTTTTACCGTCGCCTCCCGCACGTCGTACGCCACCCCGCCACCATCGACGACCGCCGGAGCAGCCACGCCGACGACCTCCGACGCCGCCGGTGAGCCTCCCCCCACGCGTCCACTCCCTGCCGTTGGATCGGCCACAAACGGCCCAGATCAGGCGTTTGACTAGTCAGCAGTTGACTGTGGACCAGTCAACTGCCCCGTCAGTGCTGACTCAGCGTTTTACTAGTCAACCCCTTTTTGGGATTAATTAAATGGGCTAAAATATGGAGATTTGGGTTTAATCTTGTAAAATTCATAGCAATTAATCTACTAGGCCAAAAATTGCAAACAATATACCGATGGATTCAGGTTTTCACGTAGAATATTGTTGTATAGTTGTTTCAGACAATTGCAGCAAGGTTTTGACGTGAATAAATAAATAGTTTAATGCCCTTTTTAGAGTAATAAATTCATAAGAAAAGATCTACAACTCCAAAAATTGCAAATGAGGTGTCCCTGGAATCAGTAGAACAAGAGTAATCTGTTAGTAAATTAAAAAGGTAGACTTGCAGTACTGGAAGTGGCAGAATCTATTAAAAGGCTTTCTGGAGTATTTTAATTACTCAGGAAGTTCTATAAATCCTTTTTGAGTGATTCCAGTTGGTACTGGTTCTATTCTAGGTTGCCTACACAGTAGATATTTTCCAAGATTTTACAAACTGTTCAATAGCAGTGGCTTAATAATTGGGTTATAGCTCAATTATTTGGCCATTTAAAATTGCATGCTTTGTTTCCAATGTTTTTAAAAATGTTTTTGATGCATGCATACAATAGGTATACTAAACAAAAGTTGTAGAATACTACTGAAGCTTTGTTCAACTTGTAATGCATGCATCTTGCATTGTTATGTTTGTATATGTTTGTGTTTGGTTTGCTTATGTGTTGCAATTGTATCGTGTAGATTGTGACGAGTGCAACGCTTGCTCCTGTGAGGATTGTTCGTTCGACCGCTGCAGCCAAGGAAAGTAGATGCTACTTTGTTCATGATATTGTCCTACTATTTTTAATGCATTGTCGTGTATTTTGTAGATGCATGTGTAGGAAAGTACTACCGCTATGCTATATCCTATTATATGGTAGGGATATCTTGTAGTTGAGCCACCGTTGGTAGATGTGCTTAGCCATGCTATGATGAACGAGGGCTGGGTTACATCACTAAAAGTTATTTCTAAATGTGTTGGTTTATGAAAACTAAAAACAACTTAATCAATGAATCTCCTGGGTGTGATGGGATTGACATTTTTTTGGTGGTATCATTGCGGAAAGGCACCCACGTATCAAGAGAAAATGACTGGCTTCTTTATTTGGTAGCTTACATATACAAACATGTGCCAATAATGAAATGGGTGGTTGGTTGGACTCAGTAGGTTGTGGTAACTCGAACCCACGTATCCAGAGATGTAGAATTTTGGTAGGTTGGTACGGTGCGTGTTGGGTTTGGGGAGCTACTTCCGGAACGGTCCCTTCTTGTACGTATCCCTATCATCACCCAATATGAGAGTGGTGGTACGAGCTGGGCTGGCCAAGTCACATGGGTAAAGTGTATTAACCCCTGCAGGGCGTATAATCTAATCGATTAGATGTGTCCCCGGTTATGAACATCTGAGTTGCTTGATATTGAGTTCATGACATGTTTCTCGCTCATTCCAATTTCCTAATTGCTTTAATGTGGATGGGATAACTTAATTGGGATCTTTTTATAGAAAGACAAAACTGTTTATGAAAGTAGGACAAAGGTATTTACAAATGCAAGCTAGCCACAGCTCCACTTGCCAAATATGCATGTAGATGTTAGATCTATTGTCTCCTTTAAATAGCTCTACTTGACATACATTCCATATATTGACCCTTCGGGGCTGCTACGTTTTATGTTGCAGGATATTCAGATTCTGAGTGATCGATTAGGTCGCGGTACTCCACTCGGCACTTGTTCACTTGTGGGAAATTTGAAGAATGGAGGAGTTATTTTATTTATGTTGCTACTTGAATAAGTTGAGCTAGCCTAGAGCTAAGCCTTATTGTAATAATGTTACTCTAGATCTTTCGTTATTTATGATACACGGATATTTTCTATGTTATTCATCTTTATTCTATTGTGGGCCAATGAACTGATCCAGGGATTGGCTTTTTACATAGAAGCTACGTCTTTTCAGAACCGTAGTTTTACACGTTGCTTGCAACACCTTTGGGAAATTTCCTTCCTCCTACCAGTTTGATAACCTCAGTTTCTTACTGAGGGAAAATTTTCTGCTGTGCTACATCATACCTTGCTCTTGGGGTTTTCCAATGAAGCGCTCCACATTGACGCAGCGCCATCAGAAGGCAGAGGCCAGTGTTACTGACTCGGGATTTGAAAAGTTGCTGGTACTAATGAAGAAGATGCTTCCAAGAAAGAACGAAATGCCCGACAGTACGTATGAAGCAAATAATCTTGTCTTCCCTCTAGGATTAGACGTCCAGAAGATACATGCATGCTCTAATGACTGCATCCTCTACTACGGTGAGAAGTACGAGAATATGGATAAATGCCCGGTATGCACTGCATTGCGCTATAAGATAAGAAAAGATGACCCTGATGATATTGAGGGCGAGCCACCCAGGAAGAGGGTTCCTGCCAAGGTTATGTGGTATGCTCCTATAATACCACAGTTGAAATGTTTGTTCAGAAACAAAGAGCATGAAGAGTTTTTGCAATGGCACATGGAAGACCATACTAAAAGAGGGATGTTGAGGCACCCCACTGATGGTCGGCACTGGAGAAAAATCGAGAGAGACTTCTCGGATTTTGCTGGTGACGCAAGGAACTTATGGTTTGGTCTAAGTATAGATGGCATGAATCCTTCTGGGGAGAAAAGCTACAGTCACAACTCCTGGCCCGTGACTCTATGTATCTACAACCTTACTTCTTGGTTGTGCATGAAGCGAAAGTTCATTATGATGCCAGTGTTCATCCAAGGCCCGAAGCAAGCCGGCAACGACATTGATGTGTACCTAATCCCATTAGTTGATGAACTTTTACAGTTATGGGACAAACCAGGTGTACGTGTGTGGGATGAGCACAAAAAACAGGAATTTGCCCTACAAGCGTTGTTGTTCGTAACCATCAATGATTGGCATCCTCTTAGTAACATTTTAGGACAAACGAACAAAGGATACAATGCATGCACGCACTGTTTAGATGAGACTGAAAGTATATATATGGATAAATGTAGGAAGAATATGCACCCGTACAATCATCGTTTTCTTCCAGCCAGGCATCTCTTAAGGAAAAAAGACAAGCATTTCAATGGCAAGGCAGAAACCCGGACGAAGCCTGTCCCTCGTACTGGTGCTGATGTATTTGGTATGGTCAAGGATTTAAATGTAATCTTTGGAAAGGGTCCTGGTAGACAACCTATTCCTAATGACACTAACGGACACACACCCATGTGGAAGAAGAAATCTATATTTTGGGAGCTACCCTATTGGGAAGTCCATGAGGTCCGCTCTACAATCAACATGATGCACCTGACGAAGAATCTTTGCATGAATATTATAGGCTTCCTAGGCTTGTATGGGAAGTCAAAAGATACCCCAGAAGCACGGGAGAACCAACAACATCATAAAGGACGAGACGACATGCATCTAGTGCAGTTTCAAGGGCCTGCCTGCTATGCTCTTACCAAAGAAGAGAAGGAAATATTTTTTGAAGTACTTTTTAGTATCAAGGCCCCATTTGGCTTCTCGTCAAATATAAAGGGAATAATAAATATGAAAGAGAAAAAATTTCAAAACCTAAAGTCCTCATGACTGCCATGTGCTTATGACGCAATTGCTTTCGGTTCCATTGAGGGGAATTCTACCAGAAAATGTTTCACTAGCCATTGTGAAGGTATGTGCATTCCTCAATGCAGTTTCTCAGAAGGTAATCAATCTAGAAAGTCAATCAGGGTTACAGATTGATGTTGTCCAATGTCTGGTCAGCTTCAAGTTGTTGTTCCCGCCATCCTTCTTCAATATTATGACGCACTTCCTAGTTCACCTAGTCGAAGATATTAGAATTCTCGGTCCTGTGTTTCTGCACAATATGTTCCCCTTCGAGAGGTTCATGGGAGTCTTAACGAAATATGTTCATAACCGTGCTAGGCCACAAGGAAGCATATCCAAGGGCTATGGAACAGAGGAGGTCATTGAGTATTGTGTTGACTTTCTTCCTAACCTTAAGTCGATTGGTGTTCCTAATCTCGGTATGAGGGAAGGCTGACTGCAAAATGCACACTGGGAAAGAATGCAATGGTATGTAGGGACGGGCATTCTTTTACTCAAGCGCACTACATAGTTCTACGCAATTCCACCGTGGTGGCGCCATATATCAAGAAACACAAGAATATTCTACGCTCTGAAAACCCGGGGAAGCCTGACTCCTGGATTAAAGGGGAACGCGAGGCGACTTCCGGCAGTTGGCTACAGACACATCTCATGAATAACAACACTGTTGGATATCAGTTGTACTTGTTGGCAAGGTTACCATCTTCAACTATATGTACTTTCCAAGGGTACGAGATAAATGGGAATACATTTTACATGATCGCCCAAGATAAAAAGAGCACGAACCAAAACAGTGGTGTCCACTTTGATGCAATAGATGACAATGGGCAGAAGGACACATATTATGGGTACATAGAGGACATATGGGAACTTTAATATGGACCTACTTTTAAGGTCCCTTTGTTTCGGTGTAAATGGGTCAAGTTGACAGGAGGCGGGGTACATGTGGACCAAAAGTACGGCATGACAACAATGGATCTCAACAATCTTGCGTACATGGACGAACCATTCTTCCTAGCGAATGATGTGGCTCAGGTTTTCTATGTGAAGGATATGTTTACCAAATCGATAAAAAGAAATCAACAAAAGAATACATTGTCCAATGAGCCAAAGCGCCACATAGTTCTTTTAGGAAAAAAAACATCGTGGGAGTGGATGACTGATACGTCGAAAACGTATCTATAATTTTTTATGTTCCATGCTTGTTTAGTATCTACTTTGCTTTGCTTTGTATACACTTTGAGGTGTTTTTTATATGTTTTCTGGACTAACCTATTAACAAGATGCCACAATGCCAGTTGCCTATTTTCTTCTGTTTTTGGTTCCAGAAAAGGCACAAAATCAATATTCTCGGCATTGGATGGGACAAAAGACAACGTCAATATTTTACCGTGGGGAACACGAGCTCGAATCTGACGAGGGAGCCACCAGAGGCAACACCCTGGTCACGGCTAGGCCCAGCTCACACTGGGGCCGCCTGGCCTGCCTCGCCTCTTCGCCTATAAAGACCCCCCAATACAGAAACCCTAAGTACCCGATCAATATTCCACCAAACCGTCGGTAGCCGCCGCCACCATCGTCCCTAGATATGGGGGGTCTGAAGCTCTTCCCGGCACCCTATGAGAGGGGAGATTATCCTGGAGGCCTTCTTCTTCATCATGCCAGCCTCCGGTATGAAGTGTGAGTAGTTCTACCTTGGCCTACGGGTCCATGTAGTAGCTAGATGGTTGTATCTCCTCCTTTGTGCTACCATGTTTAGATCTTGTGAGCTCCATTCATAATCAAGATCATCTATTTGTAATCATGCATGTTGTGTTTGCGGGGATCCGATGGACATTGAGATTACTATGTCAGATTGATTAATGGTTTTGTCTTATTGATTCTATCATGTCTGTGTTGTTTGAGATCTTGCATGCTCTCAGTTTCTAGTAGCTATCTTGGCCAAGTAGATACTAGTGTCTCCAAGAGGGGGTATTTATGCTCGATAGTGGGTTCATGCCTCTATTTAATGTAAGGGAAGTGACAAAAATCTCTAAGGTTGTAGATGTGTTGTTGCCACTAGGAAGAAAACAACGGTCTCTTGTTCATGGAACAAGTGGATTGTTTACCTTACACACTTTACTTAAAGAAGTTATCTGTTTCTTGCAACTTAATACTGGAGGGGGGCGGATGATTACCTGAAGGTGGATTAATAGTCATAGATGCAATTGGATGGCGGTCTATGTATCTTGTTGTATTGCCCAATCGAATCTCATAGGATCATGAATGTCTAGTATTGCATTGTTATGCCTTGATCAGTCTTGTCAATTGCCCTACTATAATTTGTTTACCCAGCATGCCATGTTTGTTTATCTTAAGGAGAACACCTCTAGTGAACTATGGAACTCGGTCCTATCTTTACCATTGATACATCTTCCACTATTACTGTTTACCTTTTTGCAAACCACTATTACCTTCCACACCATCCAGTTAAACCTTTGTTTTCAGCAAACCGGTGAGATTGACAACCTCACTGTTCGTTGGGGCAAAGTCTTGAGTTTGTGTTGTTCAGGTTTCGAAGTTGCTAGCAACACCTTTGAGTCGTTTCCTTCCTCCTACTGGTTTGATAACCTTGGTTTATTACTGAGGGGAAACTAGCTGCTGTGCTCATCACACCTTCCTCTTGGGGTCTCCCAACAAATCTTCCACGCACCATCAAGGCTTTCTGGCGCCGTTGCCGGCAGGCTAAGGACGGCTTCACAAGGGGAGTCCTTCACAACCTTTCTCTTTACTTTGTTTTTGTTTTGCTTAGTTTCTTTTGCTTGATTTTGTTTGCCTCTTTTTATCAAAAACTCAAGCAAAAAATTAGTTTAGTTTTTTTTGCTTTCTCTTATAAAAAACACACAAAAATTAGTTCCTACCCTAGTTGCTGATCTGTTATTGCCTTGCTTGGTCATGCTTTTTATCAATGGGTGGTTATTTTTGAAACTAGTTCTTATTGGAAAGGTGGGTTCATGGAAGAACAAAAGTACTGTTATAAGGAACACCGTTTGTCACAAAAAGGGAAACACTTATGGGCACAAATTGATAAATTTAATACTATTAGAGGTGTTCTCTACTTATAATGTTAATTATTGCTTTGATAAAGCTTGTTGCTGTAGGAGGTATAAACACCTCCCTTTTAAATGTGAGTATAATGATAATGTTACCATATCCTCTTATGTTAAAGGAAATTATGACCTTTATGATGTTGAACAAATTGAAGAATTTATTGCTTTCAAGGGTGCATTTGAACTTGCCAGTTTGCTTGAAAATACTGATGATGCACCTTATGAATATGAGGTTTATGAGATACTTAAATTTTGCTTTGATAATTACAAAGAACAAAATGGCTATATTCTTGAATATTTTAATAGGTTCTTTCTACAAATGGAAGAGACTAATGCTTTGTAGGAGCCTATGGAAGAAGAAATTGCTGAAACAGGAGGCTCATTAGATGAAAAAGAGGAGGATGAATGTTATGCTCCTGTGGATTCTTTTGAGATATCTACTATGGGTAAAACTTGCGATGGTGTTCCTATTCATGTTACCTACAGTAGTAATGATGATTGGGAAAAGCACACTACTTTTGATATTGAAAATCTCTTTGGTACCAATTCTGAAAATTCTATTGCCTATGATGATACTTTACCTCCAATTTATGATGATTATGATATTTTCAGTCCACCTACTATTAAGGAGAAAATTAATTGTGATTACAATATGACTCCTATATTTTATGATTATGGTGATGAGAATAATAATGATATCTATTTTGTTGAATTCGCTCCTACAATTAATAAGAATGACTATGCTTATGTGGAGAGTAATAATCATTATATGCATGTGGTTCATGATAGGAATGTTTTATGTGATAGTTATATTGTTAACTTTATTCATGATGCTACTGAAAGTTATTATGAGAGAGGGAAACATGGTTTTATGCATCTCAATAATATTAAGTTTCCTCTCTTTATGTTGAAAGTTTTGAAGTTGCACTTGTTTTGCTTTCCTATGATTGTTGCTTTGTGCGTTAATGACTTGTTTCTTTACAAGATTCATTTTCATAGGAAGTGGGTTATACTTAAATGTGTTTTGAATTTGCTTCTTGATGCTCTCTTTTACTTCAATTCATATTTCTCTTGTGAGCATCTTCTCCAACTATCATGCCTAACTTAAAGGCGTTAAAGAAAAGTACTTATTGGGAGATAACCCAAAAGTTTTCTTGAGTCTTGGAAGTTATTACTTCAGTAATGACCTCTCCTTATCCTTTTTTGTTTTCTTTTTGTGACAAGAATAACCTCTAATGAGAGGGAAGTAAGATTTGGGGAGTTGCTGTCCCGAAACAGATTTATGTGCTCCACCGTAAAAATTCGTGTCAAATCTATGTAAGTAGGATTGAGCTGATATTTTCTGAATAAATCCCCCAGTATGTTAGATAACTTTCGTTAGTTCAACACTTTTTGATTTGAGGAACAATAGGTCTTATAAAAAATCAGTTTCTATCTGCTGGTATGTTTTGACAGATTTCTGCCATTATTTGCATTTGCTTCTTATTGATTCCTTTTTGGGAAATTGAGCTTTTGAAGGAATTGCTACAGTATCTTGGGTTTTTAGTGAAAGTTTTGCTGTTCTAAATCTAAACCCAAAGGTCTATTATCTTTTGAATACACTAATGTTGCTAATGAAGATTGTGTGAAGTTTTGTATGAATGAAAATTTTTAGGTGTAGAGAAAGAATGAAGTAATGAGATTAAGAATGGAAAAAAGCTCAATCTTGGGGATGCCACCCGTGTCACCCCAAGAAATATTCAAGAGGTACAAGGTTTAAAGCTTGGGGATGCCCAAGGCATCCCCTTCTTCATCAATAAAAATCTCACGTCTTTCTGCACACTTTGTTTTTATTGTTTCATGCACTGTTGTGTTGTTCTTGGAGCGTCTTAGTTTTTGTTTGGTTTGCTTAGTTTGCTTGAATAAAGTAGTTTGGACCCCCGTTCTTGCTATCTTGTTTCAAATAAGTTGATTGGTGTTGGCGAGGAGTAGAAAGTTCTTGCTTGAATAGTGCAATAGGAGCTTGCTTTGACTGTGACTTAGACTTTAGCATGTCATGCTAGATGTTGTTTTGACCTTATGCTTAGTGATTATTTCTATAGCATGAATTGTTCCAAACAATTGGCATTTCTTGGTGTGCCTTGAAGGAATCATGCGTTGTTTTAGAATACAAAAGCATAGTATTGTGGGATTTTCTTTTGATGCTTTGTTTGGGTTGACTTGGCACATGCTCACACCATATTATGACTATGTACAAGTCACCATAGACTCTATTATCATTTAGTCTTTTACTTGTAGTACCACTTTATGCTTTTATTAGTAATGTTTTGTCGCTCTGCATGATTATGGCCATTATTGCTCTCTTAGTTGGTCGCTCCCAGTCTTTTGCTAGACTCCACTTGTATGAGTAAGTTCTACTCATGCATCCAACTCCCAAGAAACCAAGTTATTCCAAAGTTTCCACTATAAATTCCTATGCATGGTGTGTTACACCATTCCAAGTATATTCTTGTTTTCATCTATCTTCCAATTAAAAAGTATTTTGTTATGTGAAAACTTAGCGATTAAAACTCTCACGAACTTGATGGCATACGTTATTTTTCTTGCCCCTAATAAATTTGAAACATTGTGTCATCTATGTTGTATATGCTTGCACTTATACATTGGGATTAGCAGAACCATGCTGTCATGGGGAACGCTTTCAACATTGCACTTGTACATTGTACATAGTTGATATCATGCTCTTTTGTCCATGGATGTCGTCGGTGTAAAATGAAAGGGGAGCTTGTAAGTCCATGGAGTTATGTATGTGTGTTAGATAAACGCCTAGGCCGCTAGCCTAAACCATGCCTAATCATGGTGGAAACTTGCAGCATCACCATAATGACATCTATGAAGCTTTCTTATTATAAAAAAAGACAGACATATTGAAAAGAGGAAAGAGAAAAAAGCATCATATTCCCATGGTAAATATGAAGATTACTGAGATGCTCATTGTCTGCTTGCCTTGTCATTTTCATTATGGGATAGCTCCTGTATCATATGCAAGGGGTACCCCGTTGGCGGTTCTCTATGATACACATGTACTTACTATGACAAGAATTTACAGGTGACTAAAGTTGAGTAGCATGAGGAGAGGCCCTCATATTCAAGGGACATGAGACTGCCAACTTATACTTTGTCAAGCATATACTCCATAGTTTGTTCACTTTAACCCTAATCACTTCAAGATGCTTATGATAGGGGCAATTAGGGCTGAAAGCTAACAAATACCATAATTTTTGGAAGCTCTTTATGAAACTTGAAATCCCTGCTTCCCTTTATGAAGGTCCTTTCTTCCACTATTATATTGAGTCTTCACCTTCAATCCTTAGGCACCAATTAAGAGAGCATAGTTGCCATTCTTAGTTCTATGTGCATTGTCCCAAAACTTATTGATTGATGCATATTGTTGATATTGCTTGTTCTTGTGCTATTTGTATATAGTCACTCTTATGAACTTTGGAGGTTTCATATGCATCTATTTGCAACTCCATGAGGGACAAGCTGAATGCCACTATGCTATGTTTTCTATATGTGAAACAAACAAACGTTTTTCAATACATGTTATTCATGATCTTTGTTTGTAACCTTTCATGTTGCATGAATAGTTACTTTGTCTTACTGTTAGAACTCCATCTTTCATGCTCATGTTTAGAGTTCTTTGATCCCTGATTTCAATGCTTGCAAATGGTTTGATCTTGATTTTGATGGTGCATTTCACCTCAAAAATTATTATTTTTATCACTTACCTAGTCGAGGACGAGCAGGAGTTAAGCTTGGGGATGATTGATACGTCGGAAACGTATCTATAATTTTTGATGTTTAATGCTTGTTTAGTATCTACTTTGCTTTGCTTTGTCTACACTTTGAGGTGCTTTTATATGTTTTTCTGGACTAACCTATTAACAAGATGCCACAGTGCTAGGTGCCTGTTTTCTTTTGTTTTTAGTTCCAGAAAAGGCAGAAAATCAATATTCTCAGAATTGGACGGGACAAAAGCCAAAGTCAATATTTTACCGTGGGGAACACGGATCCTGAATACGAGACGGAGGGGAGTCACCAGGGGCCACACCCCTAGCCTCGCGGGTGGGCCTTGCCCGTGCCTTGGGGGTGCGGCCGCCCTGGCTTCCCCCTGCCTCGCCTCTTCGCTTATAAATACCCCCCGATACAGAAACCCTAAGTACCTGATCAATATTCCACGAAACCGCCTGTAGCCACTGCCACCGTCGTCCCTAGATCGGGGGATCTAAAGCTCTTCCCGACACCCTATTGGAGGGGAGATCATCTCGGAGGCCTTCTTCTTCATCATGCCAACCTCCGGTATGAAGTGTGAGTAGTTCCACCTTGGACTACGGGTCCATGTAGTAGCTAGATGGTTGTATCTCCTCCTTTGTGCTACCATGTTTAGATCTTGTGAGATCCATCCATGATCAAGATCATATATTTGTAATCATGCATGTTGTGTTTGCGGGGATCCGATGGATATTGAGATTACTATGTCAGATTGATTAATGGTTTTGTATTATTGATTCTATCATGTCTGTGTTGTTTGAGATCTTGTATGCTCTCTATTTCTAGTATCTATCTTGGCGAAGTAGATGCTAGTGACTCCAAGAGGGGGTATTTATGCTCGATAGTGGGTTCATGCCTCTATTTAATGTAAGGGAAGTGACATAAATCTCTAAGGTTGTAGATGTGTTGTTGCCACTAGGAACAAAAAAAGGGTCTCTTGTTCATGAAACAAGTGGTTTGTTTACCTTACACACTTTGCTTAAAGCAGTTATCCGTTGCTTGCAACTTAATACTAGAGGGGGTTCGTATGATAACCTGAAGTGGATTACTAGTCATAGATGCAGTTGGATGGCGGTCTATGTATCTTGTTGTATTGCCCAATCGAATCTCATAGGATCATGAATGTCTAGTATTGCATTGTTATGCCTTGCTCAGTCCTGTCAATTGCCCTGCTGTAATTTGTTTACCCAGCATGCTATGTTTGTTTATCTTAAGGAGAACTCCTCTAGTGAACTATGGACCCTGGTCCAATATTTACCATTGATACATCTTCCACTATTACTGTTTACCTTTCTGCAAACCACTATTACCTTCCACACCATACAGTTAACCCTTTGTTTTCAGCAAACCAGTGAGATTGACAACCTCACTGTTCATTTGGGCAAAGTCTTGAGTTTGTACTGTGCAGGTTTCCAAGTTGCTAGAAACACCTTTGAGTCGTTTCCTTCCTCCTACTAGTTCGATAACCTTGGTTTCTTACTGAGGGAAAACTTGCTGCTATGCTCATCACACCATCCTCTTGGGGTCTCCCAACAAAGCTTCCACGCACCATCAATGACAATATAGACATGTTAGAAGATTATAATAAGTTTCATGAAATTCCGCCCTTCAAAGTGAAAATTGACCCAAGCATCATGTTAAATGATGAAGATTCTCCATGGCTACAGCGTAGAAGAAAACCATAACACTAGATAAGGATGTTGGTGATGTGTAATAATGTATTGAACCTTTTATGTAATAAATCTATGTAATGTATTAAACCTTTTATGTCATTTTTTGAAGGTTTTTTTGAGACATAATCAATATACATAGTTTGGTATTTTTCCTTGCAACTATGTCACATAATATGACACCACGCGAAGGATTTACATTGTTTGGACCATTTTTGAATTTCTTATGCATGTTTCAAATATTTTCCGTTTCAAACTATGGTCAAAACGGGGGGCATGAAGATAAGGGATGAGCCTCGTTAAAACTTGCATTGTATTTTTGAAGAAACATCATATTGTGAGTCTAAAAATGTTTTTTTTCAAAAAATCATGAGCGTTAGATCATGTACCTATAGTTCAAGCCGGACCCTCTTCGTACTGATTCGGCAGACATTTGTCTTTTTCATCCGAGAAGGACGGAAAGGTTTGAGATCTCCTGGTTGGGAGATCTTCCATGTAAGGTGGTCTAGTATTTTTCAAAAATGGGGTGGTAGCATTTTGAAACAACATTTTTGCGGTTGCTTCGCAAAACGCCCCCTTTTTGCGCTCAGAAAATGGAGAATGGCTTTTCCGTGCGACGAAAAGAAAAACTTTCTCCTGCAACATTGTTCTCCATCAGGTTCAACTAGTTGCTAGAAAGAATTGACAAGCAGCAGTAGTAGATTGACGAACTTAGAGGAGTAGTGCACCTACACGATCTTGCACTTGATATTACCACCTGCCCATCTCAGCGGAGAAGCAGCATGGCTGAATCGGAAGTCCCGTCTGACAATGCATGGATGGTAGATGGTGGTCCTAGCTACCCCGTGGATGGAATCAAGGAGCAGATATTTTGTGAGCTCTATCAGAAGGTGAAGAACATATCCCTGAAGGTGGCGGTCGGATGTGCTTTACCTTGTCCACCTGACGCATGCTGGCATGGCCGTGAGATTCCAGCTGGATATGCTAAAGTCGGGTTGGATGAAATTGTAATAGGGTTTGACTCAATGGATCTTGACATCCATGGACCTGAAGGTGAGAGGACACTTGGAGAAGTACTGGGTCATATATTTTTACAGGACAAGAACAACATTAAGATTCAAGGCTCGGCGCCAAGGCCAACACTGCCTCCGAGTCATCACAGGTGACATTCACCTCCATCACCTCCAAGAATCCCACCCCATGACTACGACCACCACAGCGTGAGTCCATCTCGATCTCCACCGCAGGGTTAGCCGTCTTCGCCGCCCGCTAAGGGCCCAAAACGACAAATGTCACCCCTCCCAAAAGTACCTCATAATAATCTTTCCATCAGACCTTACGATCGTACTGACGAGGAAAATGCAGCAATCGCAAAGGCCCAATGTGATGCGCATTTTCAAAAGAAGAAACCCGAACCCGCCCGTCTATACACCAAGAAGCAAAAAACATATGCACTTGATTTTCTGAACACAAAATCACAATATGAGTTGCACCATAAGCCAGATGAGTATCTACGCAAACTTCAGAAGGAAGTGAAGAAGAGCAAATCAAGTAAAAGTACAAGCGGGAGAAAATCAAGTACAAGTGCAAGCGGGAAAAGAAAGGACGTTCCCCAGCTCCGAGAACATGCCGAACAATCGATCCCACCCCTCAAGGTGTTATCCAAAGACGTTACCTAGCTGCTGCTACAAGATATGGAAGAAGCTGCGAAGTTGGCGGCTGATATGGGTGTGAGTGTTGATGAATTGCTAGGTTCCCAAGACGAAAAGTTACCCAAGGCTGATGTAGTCCCTATATATGTCCCAGGGATGCCTTTGGTCAGCAAAGAGAAGTTGCAACAACTGCCAACACAAATGCGGAATTTCCATGAATGGTACTTGAGAGTCATAAAGGGGGACAGAACAATGATCATGGCAAAAGTCCCACATGAGTACTACTTCCGATCCGAAGAGTTCCATGTTGAGTTTTCAGAACTCTTCAAGTTATACAATTTTGACGCCCTCGACAAATCTCTCATGAGTTGCTATTGTCTGTAAGTTGTTGAATTCCTTGTCTACATATAAGTTCTTCATATTTTCAGTTGTTTAGTTCATTGCATGTAATTATACTTATTATATCATTTTGTACTCTATTATTATGCAGAATGAAGATCCAGAAATGCAAAAGAAGGACACTCGACCCAGATAAAGTACATATAGAGACGCTAACGGATAAACCCAAGGAGACGCAAGAAAACCTTCTAAGGTTTCTAACGGAGCAAAAAAACTGTGACCATGTACTGTTTTATTACAATTTCAAGTGAGGGTCTTACTCTGTTGTACACATTAACTTTTGCTTACTCGATGTTAAATGTAATTGATGAGTTACTGATGTATATATAAACGTGTGCAGGTTTCACTAGATTCCGCTAGACATTCAACTTGATAAGTGAATAGTTGAAGTCATGGACCCATTAAAGAGACACCTGAAAGAGTTCCGCGGCACGCATGACATGCTCTAAAGGTAATTTTTGCGCTATATCGGTCTCTTTCATTGATTTCCTAAGATATCAGATAATAAATAACTCATTTATTCATTTTCTTTGGTGGGCAGGGTTTGGAACCTGTTCAAGAGTGTGGTTACGGGTTCCTTTAGTGAGAAGCTGACGTTTACTCCGGTCTCGGTAAGTAGTATGTGATATGTCCGCGCATCTCTTTATTTCTAATTTCAATACAATTATGATGCTAGATTATTATTTTGATTGAATTCTATTCTCGTAAAGTGCGCAAGGCAGCCACCATGGACGAATCTATGTGGATACTACGTTTGTGAGTTCATTCGCACGTTTACCATTGAGCACAAAAATTATAGAGTCGACGTAAGCAATACATTCACAACATTATTTTATTACTGTCACTT
The DNA here is from genome assembly GCA_030063025.1 of Avena longiglumis. Classification (NCBI taxonomy): domain Eukaryota; kingdom Viridiplantae; phylum Streptophyta; class Magnoliopsida; order Poales; family Poaceae; genus Avena; species Avena longiglumis. The sequence continues at coordinate 48,343,543 of CP125978.1, forward strand.
TTTGTTATCATGATTGATATTCATATTGATCTCCTTTTCTTATATAGTTCGAGAGCATTCGGGATCAGCTCCTACCAGAGCAACACGTACTAGGAATTGCAGATGAACCGGCGGGATGTTTGTTGAAAGAGATGATAGACGATGCCGGAGAATTTAGTGTGAATAGGCGCTACTGATGATCCTGGCGGTGTAATCGAATAGACGGGTTCTAGTTCCGGTAATTGTGATATCCATGTAACTATCAAAATTGTATATATTTGTATGCTCGATCGTAAGACAAGTAATCTTATATATGCATGAACGTGTATACTATGTGATAGCGTATAAATATCCTAAAACTATAAAAAAGAAATAAAAAAATACAAAATGAATTCTCTGTCACGGCAGAAAAAGTGCCTAAAATGCTGTCGCGCCAGAGAATCATTTGTCGCGGTCCGTCACATCAATCAGGACTAATGTGGGTGTACCCCGCACGCGCCACAGCGGCCACGTGGAGGACCATTTTTCCCGGCTGGTAACCAGGCCGAGACTAATGCGTGGGCCTTTAATCCCGCTTGTCCAGTCCCGGTTTGCCGACCGGGACAAAATCCCCTTATGTGCCGGGACTAAAGGCCCCTTCTCCACTAGTGTCAAGAAAAATTCATGGAATTAGAGGTAGAAGTAAATGGTCTACTGTTTTACAAAAAGAGATAAGAATTGTTACCCTCTGTTTCAGATTAAATTGTCTTAGATTTGCAAGTATTTATATACTAAAACACATCTAAGATACATGTATATCTAGACATATCCACGAAATTCATTTTGGATAGGGAGTACATGATTTCCCACAGATAAAAAATGGAAGCAACCAAGTAAATTCATAGAATTAGAGGTACTATGAAACAGTATATTGTTTGAGAAAAAAGGACGAGAAATTGCATGGCCTTCATATTTATTGCACATAGTAAAATATTTCACGCCATGAATAGGACAGAGTCTCAAGAAAAAAATTATGGTACCAATATTTTACTTCATTATTCAACAAAAAATGTACCCACACAGAAAATATACATGCATAGGCGCCATAAATATGAGTCCATAAGTAAGATGGATCATGTTTACATTGAGTGTGTTTAGCTCAATTATAGACGAATAAATGACAAAAATGTGGAGTCACCTCCTAATTTTGTGCAACCATGTACATACAAATAACAAGTGTTTGAGGACCACTATTAATGGATAAAACATAGTATATTTAGTCATACACACGAGTACATGACCACCATCTATATACACATAATTACAATAGGTTGTCACAACTCACTCAAAGAGCTTTGAGATTGACAAAGATACCAATTGAACCGCTACGGACAAGAACGCCAGTTCCTATTTGGACGAGTTCAGCGCAACTATATTTTATGTTTTCTTCACATGAAGAAAATGCACTAAATCAGGCCATTCGTCTGGTTGTACAAGGACACCGCAATAAAAAAAGTTTTTGAAAACAGAAAACTGGTATGCTACAAAAAAAAATCTAAGTTCACATGCAATTTTGTTGTGATTAGGTCGTTCTTTTGACTATATACAAGGACATCACATGGAAAAGATATGTTGTCGAGCTATTAAAACTAATTACATATAGATGAATGGGTGCACAGCTACTTAGAGTATAACACATAAACTAGAGATAAATAATTTCAAAATGGCCTACTTTTAATAGTCTAAAAAATATTTAGTTGTTCTTAGTATAATGTTGTGGACACCACTAGAAATCGGAAGCCGATTTATACTTTCCATCGGACCATTATAAAGGAGTTCTGTGGCAGAAAACAAAATTTGCCTATGTTGAAATGCCCTAACGGTCCAAGATCTATTTAGGAGTAATGCAGTAATGGCCAAGGTTTTGAATACATATCCTTGTAGCACAAAAGCGGTTAACATTCCTCGAAACATGGATGATGTAGTCTTGCTCGTAGCCGATCTCAAGGCCGTGAAGCTCCTCACAAGTCACCTCTTGCTCCATCATGCAGCAGTCTGGCTCACGACATCCAAGATGTCACTATTGGTATCACCCTCGAGGTTTCGTACACATACGGTGTATGATGACAACCTCTGGTTCCTGATATCTGTCGGTAGTGCGGAAGTAGATCTCCGGCTTGGAATGCCTGCATTGCAACATCGACGATAGAGAAATCCCAGTTCCCATGTGCCGTTCCAAACAATGGGAACCACACGTAAATGAGAGAGAGGGAGAGAGAATTTCCTGAGAAGACGTCTCAGAGAATTATTGATTTCATTGTTTTATTTATTCCTCTCGTGGGCATCTCTTTATATAGATGGAGGGATGGGTATCCTTACCATTGGCTTTCCCATGTGGGACTAAACAAGGGAGAGATGAGGGGGTGGCGCCATGGGCCAGCCGACCTGGGGAATCCCCACCCCGCGTGCAGCCCAAGGCTAGCTATGTGGGCCCCATGTAGTGGCTAGGCTTGGCCCCTTTGGCCCTTGGCCCTTCCCTCTGGTAATTTACCTTATGGGTCCTTTTCCCTTAGGAACTTGGTATATTAGTGGAATAGCCTTTTAAATTAGATTTAATATTATATTTAATATTAATTACATTAAATAATATATAAATACATATAACAAAATCCGATTTGACCCAAAACACCTTTCAGTTCTCTTTTGATTTCCTCCGAATGACTTCGGAACTTTCCAGGACAATTCTGGATCTCTCAAGGAAATTTTAGGATTTCCTTTTCTTTTTCATCTTGTGATTCCTATATTACAGAATATCTCTAGCACCATTGTACCCTTAGGTGTATTTCCCCCAACGGCTCAGGAATGCCACAAACATGATCTCTATCAATAATCAATAGTGGGACCGGGATGCGCATAATGACCCCTGTGCATTCCATGATGATTGTCATTTGAACTGTTGAAAGATCGGTATAACCGACTAGAGGGGATGAATAGGCGCTACTCAATTTTTATTTTTATTTTCAAATTAAGGCTTGACACAAAATAAGTTCTCTAGATATGCAACTAAGTGAAAGAACCTAGCCCCCTAAGCACACAGGAGGCACAACCCTGACGAGATGAGATGTGCACGCACACGGGAGAAGTCACCGACGGCATCGACATGCTGACCAAACTGCTACGTTACGATGGAAGCCTTTGCAGTGGCGTAGAAATGAAGAAAATGCATTTCAGTTTGTAGGGGAGTTATGGTTTTGTATTGTCGTACATGGAACTCGAGCGATGAATTTGTTATTTCTATTCCAAATTCGACTCTACCAAATTGATGTTTTCTGAAGAGGGTCCAAATCTAACTATTGACTAAATACCCATGCGTTGCCACAGAAAAATAAATAATAGCAGAGTTCATCTATCATGTTTATCCCATTATGCGGAAATGTGCTTTCGGCTTAGCTTGCAACCAAGTCAAACAAACTAAGAACGCCGCCTAGCGATCACTCCTCGCCCCCACATATTCCTTCGTCCCAAGTCTTGCCGGAAGTTGCCCTCCTCAGCCCTACTTTGAAGCAAGGCAAGTTGTTGTGTATTTGCAGCACGTAGTTGAAATATATCTCATTACTAATATTTATGCTATATATGTTTTAGAAAAAAATCAATTCCATAATGAAAGGAAACCTCCCCCCACCAAGACCCCTCCTTGTCACCGCTACTGTCGGTCGTTGCTACACGGTGGCGGCGGGCCCCTTGCTACCGAATGGTGGGGGATCACTGAATCTTCTCACTTAGCGTGGTGTGGCACGGAAGACAAGGCGGCGGCCCTGGAGCTCGGCGGAGACTTGTAGGGCGAGGCACGGCAAGGGACGATTGACCTACCGCGGAGGGGGGTCAGGGAGGTGCGATCATCGCTGTGGAGGGAGATGGTAGTCCCGACGATCTTGATCTGGAGGGCATATGCCCTGACCCTGAAATGTTGCAACCCGTTTCTCCTCACTAAGGCAACCGTTCCCCCACCATACCTCTCCCCACTCCCACCAATGGAGGCCGTCCGATAGCGGACGACGGCGGTAGGGAGCCTTTTTTTCCTAACATCTAGTCACCACCAAATTCCCATCTGGACGGAAGATCTTGCTGCCACGTTCGTGTGGATGCCATTGCTTACATGTCCAAATCCAGGTCCATGAGTCTGGGGGTTCTGTGGTGAAGGCGGTTCTGGTTGGGCAGCCCATGTCCAACACCTTGAAAACTAGATGGGTACCTCGATCTGTTCAAGAATTGGAGGCTCTAAGATTATTTTTTCCAGTACCTTAGGTATGCCAAATACGGCTATTGGTATGGTGCGACTGTCAAGAGGGTCGATGGATAGAGGTTCTACATGCTCAAGGATCAAGAAGGATGGAGCGTTGACGTATGTGTTCCTGGTAATCAGCAATTTGTAGTTTTAGGCTTTTAGCAGAAGGCTTTGCCGGGTGGTGGTGATTATCACGCTTCTTTGTTGGCGATACTCTTGTAGTTCTATGTCTCTTGCCCGAGGTGAAAACTCTAGGTCTAACCGTGTGGTTATACCTCGCAATGGTGGCTTCCAAGTCATCTCTTTGTTGATGGCATTGTCTGGATTTCAACCTTCTCCGGGGTGAAAACCTAGGTTCTGACCAGTGTTGGTTAGACCAGACGATGACGATGTTCTTGCACTATTTCTTTCATTAAGGCATCGTTTTTGGAGAAGCTTTCGAAGAATCAAGGTGTCGCCCCACTGGTGGTGTTGTTGTTGTGAATCTATGTTTACTCCTAGATTGCGTGGCACGCCGCCGAGCAGCCTGGCTCAACCGGGACGTCATCGTCCTTGCCGACGACAAGGACAGGCCGAGCAACGCTCCTCCACGGAGGCGCTTGGGCGACCTAGGCTAGGGGGAGCAGTCGTGGCCTGCTGGCGCACAAGCCACCGAGCGATGAAGACGATGGCAACTACACCTTCTTCTATCGCCACTTAGACATGAACTACGATTTAGTTTAAATTCCGGTTTTAGTTTAAATTTCGTCGAATCTTGTATGAACTCGCCTACTATCTATGAATTTCGCCTTATTTTATGATTTTCGTTCAAATTTATTCCTTTTTGTTGACCAGGACCTAGGGACATGGTTGAGAATTCGCCGGCCCGAGGCCGAATAATTCCGCCGGTGCTTCCTCAAATGGCCTAATTTTGTGCGGAATTTTGCGTGGAGAGGCATTGCTGCTAGAGATGGTCTAAGCAATTTAATAGTATAGACTATCTCACTGCTCAAGACCCTCCTCGTTGTCATCCGTCAGACTAGGGCGTCTAAGAGTATCTCCTGTTGGAATTTGGTGAGTGTTGGGTTGCTGGCCTATTAGACAAATTCTGAAATTCTCTTTGGCGCACTTGTGCATGGCAGCATATGGCTGTGCTAGTGGTGCTAAAGTTTAGTCCCATATTGCTAGTGAAAGGGGAGTTGGACCACCTTATATAGTAGAGTGTTGCACCACTCACTAAGGTGTGACAAGGAGAGAATCCCTCGCGCACTCCTCCTCCGACGCCACCCGCCTCGCCTTGTCACGACGCGGGCGCTGCGGGTTGCGGGAATCTCGCTGAGCCGAGCTTTATTTTACTGTTTGGAAAAATTAATTATAAGTCATTAACGGACGCGTTAATTACAGATGTTTCCAGTTTTTATGGATCATGGGCTGTTACCGACTCGAACATGGGATGAGCCCCACGATCTCTGTGACCTGCACTATATAAGTGTCTGTGCTAAACCTAGTCGGTGATCAATCAACACACGCATCTACCTCCAGAACCACGCGGAGGAAAAACTTGCTGCTATGCTCATCATACCTTCCTCTTGGGGTTTCCCAACGAAGCTCTGCAGTGATTTGAGCTGCATCAAGCTTTTTTCTGTCGCCGTTGCTGGGGAGGCTAAGGAAGGCTTCACAAGGGAAGTCTTTCACTACCTTTCTCTTTACTTTGTTTTTGTTTTGTTTAGTTTCTTTTGTCTTGTTTTGTTTGCCTCTTTTTTATAAAAAACTCCAAAAAATTAGTTTGGTTTTGTTTGCTTTCTCTTATAAAAACACACAAAAATTAGTTTCTACCCTAGTTGTCACATTGCTCTAGCTCACCATGTTGATCCCAAAGTTCAGCCTGAAAGACCTTTCAATAGGTAGTGGCTCTATAGTTGGAAAAGGAAATATTGAAGAATTTTGTAATCATGTTAGCAAACATGAGGATATTGAGGATAGATCCTTAGCAGAACTTGCTCCTAATTATGAAATTGTTGTAGTTTCTTTAGTTCACATGTTGGAGGCTAGGTTTGTTAACCTTAACCCCATGATGCAAATAATGTTTCTTAAACTAAAAGAAGAGGAGGATGCTGAGAAGAGATATTTTATCCTAGAAACTTTGCTAAAAGAGTTCAATGATGTTGCCAAGGAAGCCAAAAAGGTCTTTGAACGTTTTAATATGCTAGACTCATGTGTAGATGTTATGGGTACTTTAGAAAAGTTGCATAAAACCAAACCCAGTGAAGAGGAAATTAAGATACCCATACCCTTTAGACTTATAGGAATGCATGAAGCCCTAGAAAAGAATTTTGATTGAATTGTTCCTGAAAACCCATTTGATGAAAGTAGTGAACCTAAGAGATATGAGAAAGGATCCTCTAAAACTCATTTGGATGAGATACCTTTCCTAGTTGAAGAGATTTTGAGTATTGATCTTAATGCTTCTTCATTTGAAAATACTTGATTCTTGCTTCTTATGCCTAACTTAAAGACGTTAAAGAAAAGTACTTATTGGGAGATAACCCAATAGTTTTCTTGAGTCCTGGAAGTTATTACTTTGTAATGACCTCTTCTTATCCTTTTTTTTGTGCCAAGAATAACCTCTAATGATAGGGAAGTAAGATTTGGGGAGTTTCTGTCCCGAAACAGATTTTTGTGCTCCACAGTAAAAAATCGTGTAAATTATCTATAAGTCCGATTGAGCTGTAATTTTCTGAATAAATCTCCCAGGTTGTTAGATAACTTTTTTTAGTTCAATACTTTTTTATTTGAGCGACACAAGGTCTTCGAAAAAATCGGTTTCTACCTGGTGGTCTGTTTTGACAGATTTCTGCCATTATTTGCATTTGCTTCTTATTGATTCCTTTTTGGGTTCTTTTTGGGAAATTGAGTTTTTGAGAGAATTGCTACAATAGCTTGTGTCTTAGTGAAATTTTTTCTATTTTAAAAATAAAACCCAAAGGTCTATTATCTTTTGAATACAATAATGTTTCTAATGAAGATTGTGTGAAGTTTTGTATGAAGGAAAAAATTTAGGTGTAGAGAAAGGATGATGTAATGAGATGAAGAATGGAAAAACTCTAAAACTCGGTGATGCCACACCGTGTCACCCCAAGAAATATTCAAGAGGTACAAGGATCAAAGGATGGGGATGCCCAAGGCATCCCCTTCTTCATCAATAAAAATCTCAGGTCTTTCTAGACACTTCGTTTTTTTTGTTTCATGCACAAGTTGTGTTGTTCTTGGAGCGCCTTAGTTTTGGTTTTTGGTTTTTGTTTTCTTAGTTTGCTTGAATAAATTAGTTGGACCCTCATTCTCGCTGTGTTGTTTCAAATAAGTTGATTGGTGTTGGAGAGGAGTAGAAAACTCTTGCTTGAGTAGTACAATAGAAGCTTGCTTTGACTATGACTTAGACTTTATCATATCATGCTAGATGTTGTTTTGACCTCATGCTTAGGGATTATTGCTATAGCATGACTTGTTCCAAACAATTAGGATTGCTTAATGTTTCTTGAAAGAATCATGTGTTGTTTTAGCATACAAAAGCATAGTATTGTGGTATTCTCCTTTGATGCTCTGTTTGGGTTGACTTGGCACATGATCACACCATGTTATGACTATAACAGTCACCATAGCCTCTATTATCATTTAGTTTTTTACTTGTGGTACCACTTTGTGCTTTGATTAGTAATGTTTTGTCGCTCTGCATGATTATGGCCATTATTGCTCTCTTAGTTGGTCGCTCCTAGTCTTTTGCTAGCCTCCACTTGTATGTGTAAGCTCCACTCATGCATCCAACTCCCAAGAAACCAAGTTATTCCAAAGTGTCCACTATAAATTCCTATGCATGGTGTGTTACACTATTCCAAGTATATTCTTGTTTTATCTATCTTCCAATTAAAAAGTTATTTTGTTATGTCAAAACTTAGTGATTAAAGTTCTCACAAACTTGATGGCACACTTTATTTTTCTTGCCCCTAAATAAACTTTAACCATTGTGTCATCTATGTTGTATATGCTTGCACTTATACATTGGAATTAGCCGAACCATGCTGTCATGGGGAACACTTTCCATATTGCACTTGTACATTGTACCAAGTTGGTATCATGCACTTCTGTTTGCAAATGTCGTCGGTGTGAAATAAAATGGGAGCTTGTAAGTCCATGGAGTTATGTACGTGTGTTATAGAAACGCATGGGCCGCTAGCCTAAGCCATTCCTAATCATGGTGGAAACTTGCAGCATCACCATAGTGAGAAATCTATGAAGCTTTCTTCTTATAAAAATAGACATATTGAAGATTGCAGCTCATTTTCCCATGGTAAATAAGAAGATTGATGAGATGCTCATTGTCTACTTGCCTTGTCATTTTGATTATGGGATAGCTCCTGTATCATGTGCAAGGGGTACCCCGTTGACGGTTCTCTATGATACACATGTACTTACGATGACCCACAAGTATAGGGGGTGTATCGTAGTACTTTCGATAAATAGGAGTATCGATCCCAACGAGGAGCAGAAGGTGTTGACTAGTGGTATGGAGTAGGAAATCTCTGTAAATACTTAACAAATAAATTTTTAGGGGTTTTATGATAATGCAAAGAAACAAAGTGCAAGTAATAAAGACAGCAAACAACTGCAGCAAGTGGCCCAATCCTTTCTTAGCAAAGGACAAGCCGGTGGAAATACTTATAAGGACCAACGTTCTCGAGGACACATGAGAATTCTTTCAAGTTCTTTCGCTTCATATAGCTAAGTAGTCTTCTTTGGTGTTGTAAGTGTTGTGTGGGTGAACCTGTGCTAATGTACCGACCTTACTTGGACTAATACATACTTGCGATTAAACCCTCAGCAAGCATCCGCAACTATAGGAAAGCAATTAAGATATAAACCTAACCATAGCCTTAAACTCTGAGATCCTACACTCCCTTGTGCAATGGTGTCCTAACGGGGGTTCAGGTTTATGTCACTCCGGCAACCCCACAATTAGTAGCCAAATACACAATACATTCCCCTAGACCCATAAATGGTGAAGTATCATGTAGTCGACGTTCACATGACACCACTAGAAGAATAGCACCACAACTTAAATACTAAACCATTAGATAATATCTCAACACAAATCCACTACAAACAACATGACTTCTCCCATGTCCTCAAGAACTAAACAAACTAATCAAAAGAAATCATATGGATCAAGATCAAAGATGACAAGGTGATGGATAACAATCTGAACATAAACAAAAATCCAATGGTTCCACTCACAAGCATCAACTACAATAGTAATCAATACCGGGAAAGTTTCCCCTAAGAACTATGAAAGTATTCAACACAATTTTTACAACGGGATGGAGTGGTGATGATGGTGTTGGTGGAGATGATGGTGTGGATGATGATGATGATCCCGATGAAGTCTATCTTGATGATGGTGTTGATGGCGACGATCTCTCCTCTCTGGGAAGAAATTTCCCCGGTAGAAATCTGTCTACCGGAGAGCTCTTTCTCTCTCGGTGTTCTCCGCCCTACAGAGATGGCGGAATCTTTCTATGGTCGCCCCCCGTGTTTTAGGGTTTCGAGGATAAGATATAGGCGAGAGGGCGGAGCTAGAGGTGGGCCACACCCCTGTAGGCGTGGCCTAGGGGTGGCCCGCTCCTGGGGGTGTGGGCCCCTGTGGCCCATCTCCGCCTCCCTTCTGGCTTCCTTCGTCTTCTGGGAAAATATGATTTTTCTTAATTTGTCTGGAATTTTTCTGATCTTCACGAAATTGCATCGAAACACCTGTTTTCCATCAGAATCCTGATTCCGACAGTTCATCCTCCAAGAATCATCCAACATGCAAAAACAAATGAAAAGACATAAGTAACACCTCTTAATATGAAATATATCAATTAATAGAGGAAAATTATGATATATAATGGTGATGCAAATTGGACGTATCAACTCCCCCCAAGCTTAGACCTTCGCTTGACCCCAAGTGAAAACTTCGCTCAGTAAACATGTCCACAGGTTTATGGAGTGAAGTGTCGATAAAAGAATACGGACAAAAAGCATCACACTTACCATTACACAACTCATAGAAGAAAGCAACTCACCATTATATAACTTAGCTTGCAACAAGTATAGGAGTCACAATAGAGATGCATAAAGATAAATCATAATTGGAATTGGCAAACTTTTGTTCTTGGTTAGAGAACAACTGGCAAACAGTTTCACAAAAAGCTTTTGTAGAAGTTTTCACAACAATAGTACTCTTTCCTCAAACATAAAAGATTTTTCACAATGAAGGATTTCAAAGTAATACTCAATAGATAAGAGTCTTGTGCAAACAAGGAAGATAAAGAACATGATTGAATAAATCATCATATGAATACTTGAAACACAACAACTCAAATGCTTGCTGGAGATGGAGAGGAGGTAGGTTTACTGACTCAACTTCGAAAAAGGTGAAAGGCCCTTCATAGAAGGAAACAGGGATTTCAAGTTCATAAAGAGCTTCCAAAAGATTATGGTGATTAAGGTTAAACTGAACAAAGATGGAGTATATGCTTGATGAAATATAAGTTGGCAATCTCATGTCCCTTGAGTATGAGGGACGCTCCTCATGCTACTCAACTTTAGTTACCGGTAAGTTCTTGTCATTGTAAGTACATGTGTATCATAAAGAACCGCCAACGGGGTACCCCTTGCACATGATACATGAGCTATCCCATAATCAAAATAACAAGGCAAGCAGACAGTGAGCATCTCAGCGATCTTTTTATTTGCTATTTGCATAGGTTTTTGTTGAGGATGCTTTACAGATTGCTCACTATGGTTATGATGCAAGTTTCCACCATGATTAGGCATGACTTAGGCTAGCGGCCCAGGCATTTCTCTAATACACATACATAACTCTGTGGAATTACAAGCTCCCCTATTATTTCACACCGACGACATCCGCAAACAAAAGATCATGATATCAACTGGATATGTATCCATAGGTGTTGAAAGCGTTCTCCGTGACAACACGGTTCTGCTAATACCAACGTATAGATGCAAGCATATACAACTTCGATGACAGAATGATTCAAGTTTATTAGGGGCTAGAAAATAAGGTGTTCCATCAAGTTTGTGAGAGCTTTACTAAATATTTTTCACATAACAAAATAGTTTTTAATTCGAAAGATAGATTAAGCTTGAGAATTTTCTTGGAATAGCAATAATGCTAATAGGTAGATATGGTGGACACAAATGGCACAGGTTTGGTTCAAAGGGGTTGGAAGCATGAGAAGTATGCCTTCTCAAAACAAGTTTTTGGCTAGCAAGGCATTGGTAGCAAGCAAAAGAGTTGAAAGAAACAAGCAAACACACAAGTAATAAAACCAAACATGCAATCTTCCTTGAAGACAAAAGATCTTAAATAAAGAATACTAAGCTTATGAGCCAATCAAGAAAGAAAATAAATGATACAAAATACATGTAAGCTTTTTCTCTTTTCCTTTCAAACCATCAAAAAGTGTTTCTACTGACCAGAGCTCGGTTTGCCAAAACCAATTTAGATCTACTTGATGCTCCCAAAGTGATACCAATACTAATCATCAAGATCAATCATATAATAGAGATTGCAAACTAAAATAATAAGTGCAAAAAGTAAAAGATGAAACTTCTCATTAATATTCCATAAAGGCACTCACACCAAGGGATACATATATAATCAACTAAAGGAGAGATACTTCCACATGAAAACCAACCTATAAGATAACTTCTCTACCAAATATATGAATCTACTAAAAAGGTAAAAGATAAAAGATAATGATGTGATACCGCGGAACTCCCCCAAGCTTGGCACAAGCCAAGGAGATGCCAAACCTGATGACGAATTACTCCTTCGGTGGTGGTGGTGTTCTCTTGATAAGCTCCTCAATCTCGAAGGTCAGAGTACGAATCAACTCCGAATTTTTCTCAATGCGGTTCATGATCATGTTGGACCGAGAGTCCTAGTCCTTGCTATTCTTTCCCCACTCTTCCTTCTTAGTGTGTTCCTTCCCTGCATGGTTAGAGAGAGGCAGATCCCAAACCGAGGGCAAGTTCCCTTTGGGCACCTATTGGTATTGTTGCTCATGTATAAGAGTATGGAAGGGATTCTTGGTACGTGGAGGAGGTGATCGTGGAGAGAGGATATGCCGCGGGGTTTTCGCTCCTGTAGACATCCGTGCTGTCCTCCTAAGCTTGGTAGGGTTTGCCACCACTCCAATGCTTTTGACGGTAGCGCGGGTGTCCGGATACTCGTACTCCTCCATGTCTTCTTCACCCCATACCAAAATCTCCTCCTCCTTGGGGTTTTGAGGATCATATTCCTCGGGCTTCTTGCCTTTGTCGTTGGCGGAGACCATGGCGCTCTCAACTTGAGAAGATTTTCTAACAAAAATAGATAAAAAAAACGCGACGAGAACACGATATACTAACCTCAGGGGACCCGGGGGGTTATATATTACAAAGTTTCAAACCATAATGAAGGTACTGGTGCGAAAATGAGGCAGAGATGGAGCTCAAGGGGCTCACACTTCAACAGCGGCCACCGAGGCTCACCTGCGGGTGTGGCCACCTGCCTCCGCTTCTCCTCCTGCTTGCTTCCTAACCTTCCGTATGTAATAAAAACATCAAAAATATAAAAAGATAGGGTTTTCGCGAATCTTCTGTTTTCACCTGTTTTACCTATTCAAAGACGAACTCCGCAGATTCCTTTTCTCCTTCTCCTGGAAATTCCTTTTCTCACAAGGCATTAAACAAACCTCAATGGCAACATTAGTGTAAGCAAAAACACTAAACCTTTAGGTTCACACTTCAACTAAAATCCATCAAAACAAAAGCTACTGTAGCAACTCCTTTCCAAAAATCCAAAAGAATCTGGAAGGGAATCAATATAAGAGGCAAATGCAAATGATGGCAGAAATCTGTCAAAACAGACCAGTAGTTAAAGATTGAATTTTTCGAAAACCTTCTGTTGCTCAAATCAAAAAGTGCAAAACTAATGAAAGTTGGGTAACAACTTGGAGAACAAGCACAGAAAAATACAGCTCCATCTGAAGTACTGATCTCCTTCAGGAATTTTTATAATGCAGCACAAAAATCTGTCCTAGGACAGCCACTTTTCACAACTCCTCTACTTCTCAAAAGTAGTTGAACTTGACACAAAAACCAAAACAAAAAGGATAAGGAGCGGTTATTACTGAGGTAATAACTTCTAAGACTTGACAAAACTATTTGGTTATCTCCCAAGAAGTACTTTTCTTTAATGCCTTTAAGTTAGGCTTGATAGTTTCAAAGATGCTCACATAGGAGATAAATATCTGAAGTGAAAGAGAGCATCAAAAAGCAAATAACTAACACATTTGAGTCTAACCCACTTCCTATGCATGGGGGTATCATGAGAAAACAAATTGTTGAAACAAAAAGCCACTAGCACAGGAAGACAAAACAAATGCAACTTCAAAGCTTTCAACATAAAACGGGTAAACTTAACATTATTGAGATGCATAAAACCATATTTCCCTCTCTCATAATAACTTTCAGTAGAACCTTGAATAAAATTGACAATATAACTGTCACTGTCAACAACTTTATCATCCGAATGAGCATACTTACAATCACCAAAATGAGGTCCAAGGTCATAATCCGGATCAATAGAAGCAAGTTGTTCCATCCTGAAATCTTTATTAGGCAAGCTATCTTCACAAAGAGCTTTAGCAAATTTGGAAAAGTTAAACTCAAAAGAATCTCCATCAAACTTAATTAAAACTTTCTCCTTCTTACAATCTATAATAGCTCCACAAGTGTTCAAGAAAGGTCTACCAAAAATGATAGGACAAGTTTTACTAGCTGTCGAATTAAGCACTAGAAAATTAGCAGGATACTTAATATTACCGCAAAGGACTTCCACGTCTCTTACAATACCAATAGGGGAAATGGTTTCCTTATTAGCAAGGTTAATAACCACATCAATGTCTTCAATCTCACAAGGACAAATTTCATGCATAATTTCCCTCTAAAGCTCATAAGGAATAACACTAGAACTAGCATCAATATCACATAAACCATAATAGCAATGATCACCAATTCTAACAGAAAGCATAGGGACACTAGCTTTTCTAGATTTACTAGGATGAGAAATAATATTAGAAGCGTCTTCACATAAGACAATGTGCTCATCCTCTATATTTCTAGTGACAAGATCTTTCACAATCGCTACCACAGGTTCAGTATTCATTCGCTCATCAGGTTCCACAGTTTTTTTTTGTACCTTTATGTCACATCCCAAAATTTTCCAAATTTTGAAATGTGAAAAAAAATAAACAAAAAAATAATTGTTGAAATTTAGGGTGAAAAGAAACTTTTTGTTTTAAAATGGAAACATCAAAACCCATCTTCAACAAACTTTGAATAAAATTTGAATCCAACTAAATTCAAATCAAGTGAAATGCATTCTTCATAAATGCATCTTGAAATTTAAAACACTTGGAAAATAAACCAAAACTCTAAAACCCTACTGGAAAGAAGTCATTTCCAAGATCTCTCTAAGACCATGGATTTGATCCATATGAAAATTTAGCAACAAGCATTTATAAATTAACAAAAATGATAAATAAAAATATTATAAACCATAGAAATTGATTTCATTCAATTTGGAACCATGGATAAAAACTTATGAATTTAATAAGTTAAAGGAAATAAATTTCTAAAGCTAATAAATCTCCTATCTAAAATCCATACCCAAATTGTGAGAAATTAATCCTAAAAGGATATAAAAGGATAAACAAATACTAAATAAAATTTTACAAATTGGAATCACCAATTTTGGCTCTTTAAATAAAAAGATATGGATTTTATAAGGCAAAGGAAGAAATAATAAATAAGGAATATTCAAAAGCCAAGATAAAACTTGGCCAAATCCATAAACAAATGGAATAAATATAATCCAAACCCAAATGAAATAAATGCATAAAGAATATTCAAATAGTAACATATAGTATTAAACCATATTCTAATTATATGTGAATAACGATAAAATCCCTAATAGAAATGATTAATTAAATAATGGGAAAATAATAAAGTGGAATTTCCCAAGATGGATATAAAATTTATCTAATTAACTTAAATTGGAATCAAAGAATCATCTAAATAAAATTTATGGAATTAAAACCATATTTGATTTCATTGGAATAAAGTCAATTACCCAATTTAAATGATTAATTAAATCATATTAAAATATTTTGATAATCCAAGTGAATTATTTGCACTAAATAAAACCTACTAAAAAAGGTTTGGTGAAAATTAGAATTCAAATAAGGGTTTGAAAATATGATTAAAATCTTATTTGAATAAAGGCAAGTGCCTATTTTAAATAAAATATAAACCATAAATGAATAAAAGAATTATTCCTAAAAAGGTATTTAAAATACATGTTTAAACAGAATAAAAACCTACTGAATATTTTGAAATGAAAAAGAGTTTGAAATCTTTTGGATAAAATCAAAATAGAAAAAGAAATCAGAAAAGGAAAAAGAAACAGAATAAAAAAATAGAAAAAGGTCCAGCCCAGTCCAGCCAAGCAGCAGCCCACTTCTTCCCTCCCCGAGACGTTTTTCTACTTATAAATACACCCGCGCTCTCGTTGATAGTAGGACCCACACACAACCATCCTCACTCGCTGTCGCCCAGACCCCACTTGCCAGACCATCTTCCCCACCCACGACCACTTCTCCCCAAACCTCGTTGCCGTTACAGGCTTGATTTCCGCTGGCTTAATTCGTCTTAACGCTGCAGCCATTATCTGTGATCACGCACACTTAATCGCCTCCCTCCCCTCTATATTTTTTCCCAGACGCCGTCCCCTCTCTGGCACAGGGCTGCCACAATTCTTCCCGAAACCACCACTGCCCCGACAAGCTACTCCGGCCAAATTCCGGCAACTCCGGACACCCCTCCACTCCCAGTACCTACTAGCATGATCCTGTAAGGTTCCCAACCTTTAATAAGGTAGATATCCCTGTGTTTACAATGCTAGTCCCTGGATCAATAGCTAGCATCCACAGTTAAGATGTAATATAAAGAAACAAGGGTCATAATACAACTTTATAACCAGGAATAACATAATCTATTACATCTTACATAGCTCATTTGGCTATCTCATTACAATGCAGCATAATATAACAATAGCATGGGGTCCTTCATCTTCAAAGTGCCACAGGCAGACATGTTGGTTGTAGACTTGTAATCCTAATCATTAAACTTAACTAATATCAAACAAACCTGCAACATAACAAGTTACAGCCACAAGGGTCAATACATTTGAATTGTATTGGCAAGTGATACTATGGTAGTATAGTGGAGTCTATCATCTATATGCATTTGGCTAAGTGGAGCTTAGGCTTGCTTTGCTCAAAATAGATTTTCCTTATCATTCGAAAATACTAAGTTTATGCTTTGACAAAATCACCCAAGGAACCACCAATAGAAATTGGTGAACCTTAAACCCTTGTTCAACCACAAGTTTTTAACTTAGAAATTTGGATGATGAGATTCTTGATAGCTTCCATGTCTTGATGCTCAAATTGTCCTTTGCCAGGGACATGGCTAAGTACTTAGATTTTTCACTCTACAGAGGTGGTGCACTTTCCCCACAAGACTTGGTTTCACCAAGACAAGATCTTTCAGAAGCCTTCCCTTAGACCAAAATGGACGCGCTCCAACCTATCATTACCCTACCACCAACTGTCCATTTGGCTAAGTTATTGCAACCTATATAATCCAGGCAGAGCCCATATTGCCAAGTGGCTGCACTTGAAGCTTCTCAACATTTGACATCTCAAATCTCTTTGTTCCTGGGTGGCCATCCACAAGTGAGACACCAAGTTTTCCCCAGCATGCTGGACTTGGTGATGCCTAAGTTTTCCCCAGCCTACTGGACTTGCATGACCACTCAACACAAACCATTCCTTCCATTCCACCCAGGTGATTCATTCACTTAGTTGTTTTATTAAACAAAACACAAGTCCTCATACTTAGAAATTTTTCCATAGTATGAATATATATTCCACCCTTGTTTTCTACTAGCTAAGCTAAGCATGATAGTAGTAGGGATCTTAACTTAGGAAATTTCTACTAAGGTTTCATCTACTAGGATTTCCCGTAGCATGGTTTATACTTAGCAAAATTCCATGCAAGTCTTACTTAGAAATATCACTAATGCATAGTGAAAATAATGGGACAAAGTATGGAGCATCACTTGCCTTTTTGGTAGAGGGTATAAGTTCACTTCTTGATCTTTGCAATCTTCACACACTTCAAAACACTACAATTCAATCAAGCAAACAATATTTCAATCTACCATTCAAGCAATTCAACACATAAAATAATAGTAACAAAACAATGCATGCAAGCATGCTAAAGATTGTTTCATTTGTAAAAGTGGTTTCTAATGATTAATAAACATTTGAAAACACCTAATGGTCATTTTATAAAGTGGCAAAATCATTTGTATAAGATTTTACTTCATAAACCATTTTTAGATCAAGTCATTATTTTATGTGGTGTAGAAATGCTTTTTAATAAGGCACAGTTCTATAGGTTTCACAAAATATGTTTTCAAACCATATAACCTTGTGTTTAGGGTCATAGAGTTTATTTCCAAAAACATTTCTCAAACGTTTTCTTCCAAAACCATTTTTAATAATTAAACCATATTTTCATTTGACTAGAAATGGTTTAAATCCAAGTTTTATTCTTTTGCTTCACAAAATACATTTTTGAAACCTCAATTTGTTTCCTATGGTCAGTAGGTTCAAAATAAACCATTTTCCCAAGATTTTATCCCCAAAAACATTTTAGAATAATTTTTATATCCTAAACATGCATACAAAATTTTATGCAAAAACAAACATTTTAACAGAAGCTTTTTACTAAACAAAGTTCATGGTTGGCTAGGTCTTGTTTTTCTGACTCCATTGATATAAAATTTGCAAAATTTGGACGTGTAGATTAAAAGTTATGGATTTTACAAAATCTTGTATCTAATAGATCAAATCTGTTTTAAACAAAACAACAGAGACACGTGGCTGCTTCTTATTCGCCCATACCGTTTCGCTTGGATCAGCAACGTGAGGCGTTGGATCAAGTTACATATCACGGCACAGGTTGTGTACCTCTTCGGCGTTAAGTGATTCTATCCTAATCGTCAGATCAAGATCGGACGATGCTGAGCACACTTGCCAACTAGTGGCGGCGCTAGTGACGAGGTTTCATCTCGTCAATGCCCATTGTTATGGACTTGGGTTTTGGAGAAGATGGGGATGCTGGAGATCGTGGCACGGTTAACAGACAAGCAACCAGGGGACACGAGATTTACCTGTGTTCAGCCCCGGAGGGAAAACCCTACTCCGCTTGTCGCTCTTTGATTACGGTGAACCGGTTACAGGTGCGCAGATTCGATCCGGGCGTGGATGCGCAGCAGTATGAATCGAGTTGCCCTAGGACGTGCCCTCCTAGCCTTTATATAGACTTAGGCAGGTCCCGGGCGTAGTCCTAGTCGGTTACAAGTTCTAGGGTTTTACCCCTTTGAATTTCCTATCTCCTCTAGTCTTTCTCTCCAAGGATCCAAGACGTCATGGGCCTTGGCCACCGAAAATCTTCATGGGCCAGTATGTTTGCCGTGGGCCTTCCTTGGGCTGGACTAGGTATGTCTGAAGTTACGTAGGGTATAACCATGTCAAGAGCTCGAGTGTTCAAATCGAATCGTAGATTCGGCTGAGGACTCTTCCATCCTTCGGGTGCAGCTATATGTTAATAGTATATGTGTGTAGGGATTGTTGATGCGTGTGCCTGACTCACCCGACGGATCAGGGTCAGCTAACTGTCTTAGGACGAAACAACAAGATCTTCTTCAGGTTCGGGTCCTTAACCCGGCCGAACATATCTTGGCGTAATTCAACTCGAGTCGGAGGACTTATAGGAGTGGAATTCCAGTGATTTTAATTGGTGTACCCAACGCGTCTGTCGATTTTTTCATCGCACTGCACGGATTCATACTATTAGAGCGCAATCGGTGTGTTGCTGCCATCGATGATATCCAGGTCTTATCTTTGCCGCAGACGTAGCATCCGAACATTTATCACCTCGGAGGTGCTTCGGTGGCCAAGGAGATTGTCGTCACTCGCTTTGTTGCAGAGTTGCCAAAAAGTTTTTGCATGCTGATCCGAAAGATCGCAGTCGAAGATTTCATAGGGTGCGCGACCAGCGCTCCCTATGGGACTAGCCCCCAAGTGTCTGTTCGAGTCGTAGACTCGAACGGAGACTTTTAGTTCAAACATTGTTTCAATCATTAGGTTCGCAGGACTCGAAAATTGTCGGATGTTTAAATCCATCCTCCCTATGGGAGTAGCCCCCGAGTCCGTAGTGGAGTCGTAAACTCGACGTAGGACTCAGAGAAATAATTTTGTCCTCATTTATCTGTCGGGTGTGCGGCCAGCGCTCCTGATAGGAGTAGCCCCCAAGTATTTAGTCGAATCGTAGATTTGAGTGAGTAGTTTTAGCTGTGGAGCCGAAGTGGTGCTAGTATAGCTTTTGATGATGTCAGTGCTTACGATCGATGACCTCAAGCGTCTTCTACGCCAGAGATGACTTGACTGGACGAAGCGTGGGTCCCACTTGCTGACTTGTAATTGACCGGTCACGCGCGGCGTGGAGATGATTACGGCGTCTCCTCGATTTCCGCACGTAGTGGACGGCGTGGTATCGACGGTTCATTTTGGTGCTGACACGTGTATGGCCAGATCTACCGTTGGCGTTAGGTCTTCTCGATGGACGGCCAGCGTGCGTCGTCGTCGCTGTTATAATTCCTGGTGAAATCGTGGTTTGTTTTTCACCGCAGCAGTTCATCTATTCACTTCCTCCTCGTTCTTGAGCTATTCTGGCTGCGCTGAGAGTTTCCTCCACATTTCCTTTGTCTTTCTTCGTTGGCAACGCCACCACCACCTTAGCGCCATGGGGAAAACAAAGAAATCCTCATCTGCGGTTGGGGCAGCGCCGTCGGAGGCAAGAAAGGCACCGCCACTGCTCGCGTCACCGACGGTGGCTGGCGGCAATCAGAAACGCGGGAGAGCGATCTCCGCAAACTGCGCGAGCGGAGCCTGATCCCGCAAGACACGACGGCCGTGAGACTCCCCGACAATGAGGTAATCCCCGCCCCATCCGGGTATCGGGTTATGTTTGTTGCCTTCATGATTCGGGTTTTCTTTTCCGTCCATGACTTCTTCGTGACTGCTCTTTTTTCTATGGGGTTCAACTCCATCATCTGTCCCAACTCCTTTCTCCACATTGCGTGTTTTATCACGCTTATGAGTGTTGGCTTGGCATTGAGTCAAGACTTTGGCCTCTTCCGAAGCTTTATTCCGTGAAGAGGCGATCCGTTCGGATGGTGTGTATCCCATTAGGGGTTTCATCATCTCCTCACCCCAATGTGCAATTTTTTCCTTTTCCATGTCCGAATCATCCAAGATCTTGGCGGAGGAAATGGTTTTACATCCGTGACTCAGATCGCTCGGGCAAGATTTTGGTCTCGCCTTTTGACCCCTCCCAATTGATTGAGAAGAAAAGATCCTGGAAAAACCAAATCTTAGACGGTGAAGTGGCGGAGATAGAGGCCCTGTACCGTCGGGTGGAGGATCTCCAATTGATTCCTGAGAAGGAGGTGAACGGTGTCGACATCATCCGGACGTTTCTTGAGCGTCGGGTGCAGCCCCTCCAAGCGAGGGCGCACCCGATGTTTCTTTACTCTGGGCGCCGTGATCCGACGAGGGTTTCGAGTGAGAAAATCTCCGAGGTGGAACTTGACAAGGCTCTTCGCGCGCTGTTGAAGTTCAAGGCCGACGAAGAAATCCCGGGGAAGTCACTGACTTCTCCCTTTTCTTCGACGTTGGTCATACCGAAGGTTTGCGCACGTAGTGCTCCCCTTTTGTTTTTGTCAGCTGTGTACTTTTTCCTTTGTTTGCTAACAAAGTTCCTTTTCCTTTTGCAGAGCTTCAAAGTGCCGGGCATGGCACCACCGTTGCCTGAAAGGTATCCGAATGCCCCGGATAATGAAGTGGTGGATTCCGTGTCCGATCTACCGTCAGCGCAATCCCCAGCGGAGGATGCCGACGAATCGAGTGAGGACCATTCGCGCAAGCAATCACGGAGCTCTAGCGAGTCGTCAGATGCCTCGACTCCTCCGACTCCCAGAAATCCTCTGGGCCTTGAGCATCATGATGATGTTCATGGGGGTTCTTCCTCTCCCCTTCCTGCCATTCCTGTGCGGGCTGTTGCTCCGCACCCGCCAGCAAAGCGGAAGAAGGAAGAAAAGAAGGAGGATAAGAAGGAAGAAAAGAAGGAGGAGAAGAGGGCCAAGGGCTTCTCCTATCTTCGACCGAGCTGCCTTCATATAAGTTTTCTTGTTGCCACTAGTCCTTTGTTCCTTGTTATTTTGCACTGTGTTGATTGGTTCAGATGCGTGCAATCCTGACGGCTCTAGTGATGGTGCGCGAGATGATGGGGAGTCGAACATTGCGCCTCCTCCTCAAACGGTGGCGACTTTCGTGACGCCAGTTCCTCCCGTGCAGAGAGGCTGGTGGTTGCGCCTGTAATTTCGCAGCGGGCTCATGGGTTCGCCGAGCACGTAAAGTTTTTCGCTTGATGTTACGGGAGCCCCGAGTGTCTTCGTATGTCGATGTTGTTTATGCTTCTTTGTTGGGCGAGCCCCAAGTCCGCTCTTACTACTATTGCTTGTTGCTGCAGCCTTTTGTCCAAGAGGCCAAGCGGTGGAGGAACGCTCGACTGAGGCGAAAACTGCGCAGCTTCAAGGTATTCCCCGCTTTGTAGTACTTCTCTTTCTTATCCTGGTCCTGTTATTTGACACTTGCTTGTTGTAAATGCAGGAGCATAACGACTCTCCGTGAGGTCGATGCTCAAGAAGAGCCTTGCCAATCGGAGCAAGGTAAGCCGCCACGGTGAGAGAGCTTGAGCCGGAGCAGCCAAGGCGAAGAGCTCAGCAGGAGGCCGCAGATCGTGAGGAGCAGCTGGCCACCGTTGCGGCTGCTCGTGAAAAAGGGGTGGCGGAGAAGCTCATGGCTGCTGCCAAGGCTATTTCGGGTGAGCGTTAGCTTTTGTACTTGCTTCTTTTTCTACGGATCTTTTTCTATGTTGCCTTTCTTCATGTTTTCTTCTTTTTTGTCTCAGATGCCACGGGCATCGAGTTCGACCGCGGTGCTCTGGAGCACGGGAGTGCTCTGAAGGGTTCGCAGCATAGAAAACAAAAATTTTCCTACGATGTGAACTATATACCAAGATCTATTTATACTAGATACAAACAACGGGCGGATGTATATCCATAGAGAACATACCCTTGAAGACCGACAAAGTTTAACGAGTCCCACTCGTGGTTGATGTAGACGATCTCTTGCCGATCTCAAGATCGAGAGGAAGTCCTAGCCGCAAATCAGAACAAGATCCGTGCTCGCACACACGCTCGAGGCACCGAGCAACCTCCGCCTCGCCTCCAGCGATGCAGCGGAAGCACAACTCTTTCTTGCCGAATAGCCACCGGAACATGTATCTCGCTAGTCCGAGACCATGGGGATAAATTCTAGAGGGGAGAGAGATCCTTCACGAGGAGGTGTGAGTGAGAAGTGAGAGGAGGCCTTTATAGGAGGAGGGGGGAACCCAAGGGGTGGCCGCATGGGGCTGCCCCTGCTCCCCTCTTCATGTGGGTGGACACCCACCACAAAACTCCTCCAAATTCCTCCACTCAAAATCCCACTCAAAGATCCCATTAAATTTCCACCAAATTTAATGCAAACTCTCATTAAATAAAACTCTTTTATTTTATTCAGAATTTTGTCAATTACTTTAATGACAAACATTCACAAATAACCCCTTGCTAGAATTCTATTTCACATGCATAACCACTTTACGCAATTTCACCCGAAAACCTGTTTCAGTATCTAGTGAAATAAATTTCTGCGCTTGTTTATTCTTTCGGCATGAAACTTTTGCTCCAATTGGATGTCGGTGTCTCTTATGTGTCACCCTACGGTTCGTGAATAATGCGGACATGATCGAGACCCTCTCGATCAATAATCGAAGCGGATCCGAGACCCATACGACTCCCACATTCAACGATGACTTCTGTGATCGTGTGAACCTTTTACGCTAGTATCTTAATCCTTTGTTTCACGATATATTACATGTCCGAGATTCGATCATCGGTATCTCCATACCTAGTTTGATCTCGTTACCGACATGCACTCTTTTCTCGTTCCCGTGATATAACATTCTAGTGATCAAATCACTTGCTTGCAAGCTAATCAATGTGATATCACCGAGAGGGCCCAGTATATCTATCCGCCATCGGATGAACAAATTCCACTCTCGATCCATGAGCCTCTACATAACACTTTATTAGTTCTGAACCCATCTTTATAATCACCTGTTACGGTGTGACGTTTGATGTTATCAAGAAACTCTTCCTGTTAGTGATTGACATGATCTCATGGTCTAAGGATTAGGATTACTTCGTAAGTTGTTATAGCAATATAAACTCAATGACTTTGATCGTAATGCTATACTTGATGAATGTTCATCACATCATTACACTAATGTTGTGATCCCATTAACAACATCCAATGTCCATGATCAGAAACCTTGATCATCTCTTGTTAATCAACGAGCTAGTTTATGAGAGAGGCTTAACTAGGAACTTTTTGTTGTTTATTAAACACACATGTATTAACGCTTCGTATTAATACAATTATAGCAAATAAACATCTATCATATACTTGGAATACACATAAACAATTTATTTATTATTGCCTCGGGGCATATTCCTTGTCCCCACTTCCCACTTGCACTAGAGACAATAATCTAGTTACATAGTGATATATCACCCATTGAGTGGTGTTGATCATGTTTTGCTCTAGGGAGAGTTTTAGTCAACGGATCTGCTACATTGAGATCCGTATGTACTAAAATCTTTATATCTCCATCCTTGACATGCTCATGATGGAGTGAAACCGGCGCTTAATATGCTTGGAATGCTTGTGAGACCTTGGCTCTTTGGCATTGGCAATGGCACCATTGTTGTCACAATAGATCACCATTGGGTCCAACGCTTTGCCACAACTCCTAGTTCGGATATGAACTCCTTCATCCAAATCGCTTCCCGAGCCGCCTCAAGCAAGAACATATTCGCCTCCGTTGTTGATCCCGCTACCACAGTTGTTTGGAGCTCCTCCAACTAACCGCTCCGCCATTCATGAGAAATACGATCCAGATTGAGACTTAGAGTCATCCGGATCGGTGTCAAAGCTAAGCCGACATAACACTTAGCGACGAGCTCTTCTTCACCTCCAGATACAAGAAACATATCCTTAGTTCTTCGTAAGTACTTAAGGATATTCTTGACCGCTATCCAAAGGTTCAACTGGATCCGATTGGTACCTACTAGTTAAACTAATAGCGTGTGCCACATCCGTCTTGTACATAGCATGGCGACATAATAGAGCCTATGGTCAAGCATAGGGATTTTGTCCATTATCTCTTTCTTCCGCCAAGCCGGGACTTTGAGTCTTACTCAATGTCTTGCCTTGCAACATAGGTAAGAACCCCTTCTTACTTCCGGCCCATTTTAAACTTCTTTAAAATCTTATCAAGGTATGTACTTTATGATAGCCCTTATTAGGCGCCTAGATCTATCTCTATAGATCTTTATGCCTAATATGTATGACGCTCACCTAGGTCCTTCATTGAAAAATTGTCGCTTAGATAACTTTAACACTGTTTAAAAGTTCTATATCATTTCCGATCAATAATATGTCATCTACATATAATATCAGAAATGCCACATTGCTCCCACTCACTTTCTTGTAAATACAAGCTTCTCCATAAGTTTGGACAAATCCAAACTCTTTGATCACCTCATCAAAGCGGAGATTCCAACTTCGTGATGCTTGCTTCAATCCATAGATGGATCGTTGAAGCTTGCACACCTTGTTAGCATCCTTAGGATCGACAAAACCCTTTGGTTGTATCATATACAACTCTTCTTCAATATTACCATTGAGAAACGCGGTTTGACATCCATCTGCCATATTTCATAATCGAAATATGCAGCAATTGCTAACATAATCCTAATCGACTTTAGCATCGCCACGGAGAGAAAGTCTCATCGTAGTCAACTCCTTGAATTTGTCGAAACCCTTTGCATAAGTCGAGCTTTATAGATGGTCACATTACCATCAAAGATCGCTTTTCCTTTGAAAATCCATTTGTTCTCCACGGCCTTTCGGTCGTGAGGTAATTCAACCAAGTTCCAAACTTGATTTTCATACATGGATTCCATCTCGATTTCATGGCTTCTAACCATTTGTTGAACTGGCTCATCATCGCTTCTTCATACGTCGCAGGTCATTATATTCATCAACCATGAAATTTATGACAGATTTCCGACAGCTCGGGAGCTGCACGCTCCTGCTTGACCTGCGAGGTTCGGTAGTACTCTTCTGAGTTTCATGATCATTATCATTAGTTCCCTCTTCAATGTGGAGCCAACTCGAACGACTTCCGGCCAAGGCCACTCGCCATACTTTGAAGAGAAGGTTCCACAACCTCTTCGAGTTCTACCTTCCGACTACTCACACCTTTCGCGAAACTTTCTCTAGAAAGGATCCATTCTGGCAACAAAACCTTGCCTCGGATTCTGATAGAAGGAATACCCAATAGTTTCTTTAGGTATCCTATGAAGACGATTTTTCCGCTTTGGTTCGAGTTTATCCGTTGAAGTTTCTTCACATAAACATCGCAACCCCAAACTTTAAGAATGACAGCTTAGGTTTGTTTCAAACCACAATTCATACGGTGTCTTTCAACGGATTTAGATGGTGCCCATTTAAAGTGAATGCAGCAGCTTAGTGCATAACCCCAAAATGACAACGAAGTCCGTGAGACATCATAGATCGAACCATATCTAATAAAGTACGATTACGACGTCCGACACACTATTTCATGTGGTGTTCCGGCAGTGTGAGTTGTGAAACAATTCCACACTCTTTCATGTGAGTGCTAAACTCGTAACTTAGATACTCACCTCCACGGTCACCAGAGAAATTTGATCTTTCTATTACGATGATTTTCAACTTCATTCGAAATTCCTTGAACTTTTCAAAGGTTTCAGACTTGTGTTTCATCAAGTAGATATAACCGTATCTACTCAAATCATCCGTGAAAGTAACAAAATAACGATATCCACCTCGCCGACACACTCATTGGACCACATACATCGAATGTATGATTTCCAATAAATCGCCTGCTCCATTGAACCGAAAACGGCGTTTAGTCATCTTGCCCATAAGGCATGGCTCACATGTATCAAATGATTCATAATCAAGTGATTCCAAAAGTCCATCCGAATGGAGCTTCTTCATGCTTAATGCCAATATGACCTAGACGGCAAGTGCACATATATGCGGATATATCATCATTAAGTTTAATCCTTTTAGCATCAACATTATGAATATGTGTAACATTATCATCGAGATCTAATAAAAATAAACCATTCATCATCGGTGCATGACCATAAAAGATTTCATTCATATAAATGGAACAACCATTGTTCTCGGATTTAATGAATAACCACTTCGCATCAAACACGATCCAGGATAATGTTCATGCTCGCACGGGCACCAGATAACATTTATTCAAGTTTATAACTAATCCCGATTAAGTGGAGAGGCGTTCGACGGCGATCACATCAACGCTTGATCCATTGCCGACACGCATCTTGACCTCACCCCTTGCTAGCGGTCGCTTGTTCCGCACGATTCGAGTTACAAATATTAGCAACCGAACCGTATCAAATACCGTGCTACTACGAGCACTAGTCAAGTACACATCAATAACATGTATATCATATATACCTTGTTTGCCTTGCCGCCTTCTTGTCCGCCAGATACTTGGGGCTTATGCTTCCAAAGGGCGATCCCTTACAATAGTAGTAGCACTGGAATCGACTTAGGTCCAACTGGGTTTTTCAGCGCGCAACAGGCTTGCCGCCTTACTTCCCTTCCGCTTTTCCTTCTTGTCTTTCTTGAAACCAGTGTTCCTATTGATCATCAACACTTGATGTTCCTTTTGATCTCCACTTCAGCTTTTTAAGCATTGATGAGCTCGGGAGAGACTTCTTCATGCCTTGCATATTATAGTTCATCACGAAGCTCTTATAGCTAGGTGGCGTAGACTGAACACGATGGATGCCTAAGTCAATGGGAATCGTTATTCTAAGGACACAAGCTTATCGGCAGAATCCGACATCTTGAGTACATGCTCACTTACGAGCTGTTCTCTTCCATCATGCAGCTAAAGAACTTTTCTCAAGCATTGTAGCTCTCACAGCAGCATGTGTGTCGAAAATCATTTTCAACTCACCCATTGTATCAAAAGCATTGCCGCCAAACGCTTTCAAGTTCCTCTAGCCCATACAATATGCCGCAATGAACTAAGTTGTGGTCCTCCGACGAGTCGATAGACATTCTTCTCCTCGTGGGGCATCACAAAGGTGGGGCCTAACGGCGCTTCTAGCACATATTGCTTTTGTGCAGAGAGAGAATCCTCAAATTCATGGCCCATTCAAGAAAGTTGCTACCGCTCGCTAGTTTCTCTTTCTCCATGAACGCATTGAAATTAAAAGCAGGTGGTGCCATCTACAACAGAATTTGTAAAGTTTAGACTAAGTGTATGATAGATTGAGTTCAACTAATTTATATTACGAATGAACTCCCACTCAAAAGCGACATCCCTCGTGTCCTTTTGGTGATTACATGAACCAAATCCACTACACCAAGTCCGATCATCACGTGAGTCGGTATAGCTTCAAAGGCGAGCATCAAATGGGCATCATATCAACTATATGACTCATGCTTAACCTTTCTGCGTGTTCCGAGGCCATGTTCAGACATGCTAGGCTCGCCAAGTTAGAACCTTAGTATTTTTGCGTGTGTAATCGCTTTACACCAAGTATGGTCGAGATCCAAGTACACCGATCATCACGTGATGTCTTGGAGCGACGAAAACATAATCGGTGCATACTAAAGGAAGAACACATTCTTATCTTGATATTTAAATGAGGGATCATCTTATTATGCTTAACAAAGCGCTAAATAAGCAATATAAGATGCAATCAAAACATCATATGTTTATTAGTGAAATTATATGGTTCCCGCAGATGATCTCTATCATGTGCATCGTGGTATGATCACTATCATACCTATATGTGTAAATCCACGCCTATGGATTTTACGCTATGTGTGTTGTAAGAGTATCATCTCATACTTCTACTTACAACACTACCATATCATAACACTAGCCCAAAGAACAATCTAAACTAGACGCCTAATTTATCCATTGCAAGTTTTACGTGGTGAGGGCTTTCGAGATAGAACCGTTTACCTACGAACATGAACCACAACGAGGATAATCAAATTGTTGACAACTCGCTGCAAAATAGATATTGACTATAGTAGGAGAGATGACACCGCTAGCCACTTATGCAAACTAGTTGCATGTCAAGCGTGAACAGTCTCATGTGCGAGGACATGTAAAGTTTGTCCGCCGCTTCATCCCACTATGCCACCAATATCCAAAATCACAAGAAAGGAGCAACAACATGATCATCATCGCCCACATACTCATATGTGTACTACCCGTAAAGTATCTACGCATAGATCCGGCTCGATACTAATCAAGGGTTCGCAAGATAGAAAACAAAAATTTTCCTATGTGAACTATATACCAAGATCTATTTATACTAGATACAAACAACGGATGTATATCCGAGAGAACATACCCTTGAAGACCGACAAAGTTTAACGAGTCCCACTCGTGGTTGATGTAGACGATCTCTTGCCGATCTCAAGATCGAGAGGAAGTCCTAGCGCCGCAAATCAGCAAGATCCGTGCTCGCACACACGCTCGAGGCACTGAGCAACCTCCGCCTCGCCTCCAGCGATGCAGCGAAGCACAACTCTTTCTTGCCGAATAGCCACCGAACATGTATCTCTAGTCCGAGACCATGGGGATAAATTCTAGAGGGGAGAGATCCTTCACGAGGAGGTGGAGTGAGAAGTGAGAGGAGGGGCCTTTTATAGGAGGAGGGGAACCCCAAGGGTGGCAGCGCATGGGGGCTTCCCCTGCCCTCCCTCATGTGGGTGGACACTCCACTCACAAAACTCCTCCAAATTCCTCCACTCAAAATCCCACTCAAAGATCCCATTAAATTTCCACCAAATTTAATGCAAACTCTCATTAAATAAAACTTTTTATTTTATTCAGAATTTTGTCAATTACTTTAATGACAAACATTCACAAATAACCCTTGCTAGAATTCTATTTCACATGCATAACCACTTTACATAATTTCACCAAAACCTGTTTGGTATCTAGTGAAATAAATTCTGCGCTTGTTTATTCTTTCGCATGAAACTTTTGCTCCAATTGGATGTAGGTGTCTCTTAAGTGTGTCACCCCACGCTTCGTGAATAATGCGGACATGATCGAGACCCTCTCGATCAATAATCGAAGCGGGATCTGAGACCCATATCGACTCCACACATTCAACGATGACTTTCTTGTGATCGTCGGAACCTTTACGCTAGTATCTTAATCCCTTTGTTTCACGCTATATTACATGTCCGAGATTCGATCATAGGTATCTCCATACCTAGTTTGATCTCATCGACATGCACTCTTTCGCTCCTCGTGATATAACATTCTAGTGATCAAATCACTTGCTTGCAAGCTAATCAATGTGATATCACCGAGAGGGCCCAGAGTATATCTATCCGCCATCGGATGAACAAATTCCACTCTCGATCCATGAGCCTCATAACACTTTATTAGTTCCGAACCCATCTTTATAATCACCGTTACGGTGTGACGCTTGATGTTATCAAGAAACTCTTCGGTGTTAGTGATTGACATGATCTCATGGTCTAAGGATTAGGATTACTGTAAGTTGTTATAGCAATATAAACTCAATGACTTTGATCGTAATGCTATACTGATGAATGTTCATCACATCATTACACTAATGTTGTGATCCCGTTATTAACAACATCCAATGTCCATGATCAGGAAACCTTGATCATCTTGTTAATCAACGAGCTAGTTTATGAGAGAGGCTTAACTAGGAACTTTTCTGTTTGTTTATTAAACACACATGTATTAACGTTTCCGTATTAATACAATTATAGCATGCAAAATAAAAATCTATCATATACTTGGAATACACATAATAAACAATTTATTATTGCCTCTCAGGGCATATTCCCTTCATGCTCTAGATGATGCCACTGTAGCGGTCGAAGACCGCTGCAGCACCGTCGTCAACTCCCTTGCCAAGGCGAAAGAGGTCCTTGGTCGCTTCTACCAGGAGCTCTTCCCGAAGGGCGCATCCCTTGAAGATGTGGATGCCCTGGCAGAGGCTCTATCACCCGCAGCCAGCAAGCGCAAGGTGGGCATCGGCGTCTGGCTGGTCGGGCGATGGCGGCTGGGGCGGAGCTGGACCTTCCCCAGATTACTTCTCGGATGCCTACGGCTGCGGATGGATCTGAGGTAGCCTTCGCCGCCTACTCCACTCGCTGCAGACGATATGTGCCCAAGCTCATTGACTTGCTGTCTGAGTATGCATTATGCGCAGTAGGCGAGGCCAAAGCTAGGCGGCCCGTTCTCGAGGCGACTCGGTGTCCTCCGCCTTTTAGGCATAGTAGACGTAGGGTAGTTTGTAGTCTACTTTTGTTGTAAATATCTATTGTAGTACCATCCTTATGCCACGTAGTGGCCTTATATATTTTAATGAATTCCTCCGAGTTATGCTCTATCCTTGGCTGAATGTCGGTGTGCCTTCTTTTTTCTGCTGCTATAGGTTCCTTCGGGTGCTGACCCAGTTGACACTTCATCCGAAAGGCCCTTGCGAGCATCATTGGATGATTCCTCGCAGCTCGCTTTTCTTCGAGATCGCGTGCGTAGCTTGGAGAGAGATTTGCTTGGGTTACATGGTCGCGCTGATGTTTGGAAATCCAAAGCAGACCGTGGTGCAGCCAGAGAGGAGTATTTGATGGCGGAGCTGGGTAGGCTGTCCGAGCTACTGCAATGTAAGTTGATCCTTCTTTCGGGCTGTAGCTCAGTTTTTCGGGTGAGCCTGCTGGCCTTACTCTTGTTTTGTGCGGTTGTCGCAGGTGCCAATCTTGCTCCGAGGGAAGAAAAGGAGCGTATTGTTGTTCGAGTCAATTGCTTGACTCAACAGGACATGGAGGCCGCTTTCTTCCGATGGATCGTGATCGCGCCATAGTTCTAGCGACGGTGTGATCCTCTACTAGGTTTCGCGGTTCGCCAGTGCATATCACTTTCCTCGGTGCTTCACGTCATGTTTCCGTTGGATGCCGTGCAACGACCCTTGTAGGTCTTCCGACGAAGTTCAAGTGCCGCAATGTCAAGGAGCTAGTGCGGCAAGAGCTCGTCAGGTGAAGGCTGCCTTGTCTCTTGTGAGGGTGCACCGCCCGACGATTTGGCTGTGGCGATCGGGCCACCTCCTCGACCAGATGGCGGTGAGTGGAATATGCGTCCGTATGCGTCAGAAGGCAAGATGTAACAGATTGTAGATTTGTTTGAGCAGCGTGCTCAGGTTATTCTTCAGAATAGGTAGGACTAAAAATAAACAGATAGATGTAAAATTTGTATATTGCGGCTGGACGTGTATGTGCCCTTTGTTGTAAAGGTTTGCTTGTTTGCGAGCACGCAGTGCTTTGATTTAGTGCGTGCCCTTTTCGTTTGCCTGACGTGGTCAGCTACTCATGTGTACATGTTTTGTCCTCAGTCGATGAAATCGTGAGGTGGGGGGAGCCCCCGAGTGCGTATGTAGCATGTAGTAAAGTTGCAGAAAATAGTCAACCGAGGGTTGGGGGCGAGACACTTAGCTTTATTTGTATCGTAATGGAGGAGGTACATGGTTCGGCCGAGTAGCCTTGGCTGAAAGCCTTATTGAAAGTAAAAAAGGGGGGTAGGTTGCTACGGGTAGAATCGTCGCAGGTGCGAGATGTTCCATGGGTTGGAGTATGCGACTCCAGACTCCATGTGCTTGAGGCGATAGGCGCCACCTGGGATGACTTCGGTGATGACATAGGGTCCTTCCCATGGTGAATCGATTTTGTTCAGTCGCTTTTGCTTGAGTCGCAAGACGAGGTCTCCTTCGACGAAGGACCTTGGGCGCAGCCGGCTGTGATAGTTGCGAGACTTGGCTGGTACACCGATCGAGCTGCTATATCCCGCTTCGTCGAGTGTGTCGACGTCTTTGAGTGCAGCCGTGGACTCCGTGCACCATGAAGAACGGTGTGTAGGGTGGAGCTGTTGGCGTGAATCGTAAGCTCCACAGGGGCGTGATGCATAAGAGCTCTTCGTCCATTTCCAGCTTTGTGCTCTAGTGAGCTCATGAGCTTCTTGATGCCAGCGCCGATTAGGCGTTGGCCTTTCCACTGCCGCTTGTTTGCGGGTGTGCCACTGAAGCATACGTGATATTGATCCTGAGGCCTTCGCAGAAGTCCTAGAATTCTTCGGAGATGAAGTTTGATCCGTTGTCGGTGATGATGCTGTGTGGTACGCCAAACCTGTAGACAATGGATTCGAAGAACTTGACGGCGGTTTTGCCCTTCTGGTTGGTGACTGGCATGGCCTCGATCCACTTGGTGAATTTGTCGACTGCGACCAGGAGGAAGACATGTCCTCCTTTCAAAGATTTTGGTAGTTTGCCGATCATGTCGAGGCCCCATTGGGCAAAAGGCCAGGCTATGGGTATGGGTCGAAGTTCGGACCCAGGTGCGTGCGGTTTGTCGGCGAACCGTTGGCACCCGTTGCATCTTCGGACGATGTCCTTCGCGTCGCTCATGGCCATTGGCTAGTAGAATCCTGCTCGCAGAGCTTTGGCGACGAGGGAGCGGCTGCCTGCATGGTGGCCGCAGATGCCCTCATGGATATCTTGGAGTATGGCCTTGCCGTCGTTGATGGTGACGCACCGTTGCAATACACCCGTAATGCTACGTTTGTACAGCTCGCCGTTGATGATGGTGAAGGCTTTCGATCGACGAGATATGCGCCGGGCATCTGTCGGGCTGTCAGGAAATTCTCCGTTTGTCAGGAACTGGAGGTATGGACGTGTCCAAGTTTCTTCAACTGCCATGACCTGCATCAGGTTGACCATGGAAACTTTGGTATCCAACTTTTCGGGTCCTTCATGACCTTCGGGTAGCGTAGCCCCCGAGTGTTCTGCTTCTTTGGGTGATCCCTTAGGGAATTTTCGCTTGATGGATGGCACGCAGATCTGTTCGAGGAACACACCTGGTGGCACCTTTGCACAAGTGGAGCCAATGTTGGCGAGTCTATCAGCCTCCTCGTTGCTCTCTCTTCCAACGTGCCAAAGTTCGCAGCCATTGAATTCTCCTTGAGTCGTTGTAAGGCAGCGATGCACGCGATCATGTTTTCGCAAAGGCCACACTCATTCATCGTCTGTTGTACGACAAGGTTGGAGTCACCGTAGATGACCAGGCGCGTTGCGCCACATATTTTTGCCATCTTCATGCCATGGATGAGGGCTTCGTATTCGGCCTCGTTGTTGGATGCTCTGAATTTCATCCGAAGGACGTACTTCATTTTATCACCTTGCGGGGAGGTAAGTATGACTCCTGCCCCTGCTCCGGCTTCGCGTTTGGAGCTGTCAAAATGCATTGTCCAGGACTGCGACATGTCTGGGGTGTCAGGCAGCTGCAGCTCCATCCAGTGCACCAGGAAGTCCGGAAGGACTTGAGATTTGATTGTGTGTCGCTTCTCGTAGATGATGCCCAGGGGTGATAGTTTAATGCCCCACAGGGCCACGCGTCCTGTGGCCTCTGGGTTATTCAGGATGCTATTTAGGGGTGCCTCGTTGACGATCATCACCTGATGCTCCTGGAAGTAGTGGCTCAGTCGTCGAGCCGTCATGAACACACCGTAGGCCAGCCGCAAACGGCGCGGTACCGCTGTTTTGTTGGAGTGAGAACCTCGCTGAGGTAGTAAATTGGGCGTTGTACCCCGTGGGTCTTGCCTTCTTCGGGTCGTTCGACCACGAGTACTTTGCTGACCACCTGGTGTGTGGCTGCTATGTACAGCAACAGGGGCTCGCGCTCTTTTGGCGTGACCAAAACAGGCGAGGTGGAGAGGAGCCGCTTGAGGCTTTCGAATGCATCGTTGGCTTCTGGTGTCCACTCGAACTTGTCTGCCTTGCGCAGCAGCTGGTAAAATGGTAGGGCCTTATTGCCCATGCGGCTGATGAACCTGCTTAGTGCCGCTACTCGCCCTGCGAGCTGCTGAACGCCCTTGAGGTTTTTCGGCTTCTCCATTGTCATGATAGCTTTGATTTTCTTCGGTTCGCCCGATCCCTCGTTGAGAGATGAAGTACCCGAGCTGATCGAGGGACGCCAAGGCGCACTTTTCTGGATTGAGCTTGATCCCAGAGCGATCAAGGTTGTCGAACGTCTCGGAGATCGTCAATAAGTGTTCTTGCCTCCTTGGTTTTATGACTATGTCGACATAGACTTGGACGCTGACCGATCCGGTCCTTGAGGCAGCTGCATGCATCGCTGGTACGTGGCACCGCGTTCTTTAGCCGAAGGGCATTGTGTTGTAGAATACTCAACGTGTGATGAACGCCGTTTTCTTTATCTTTGACCTTGAGTCGAATCTGGTTATAGCCTCGAGTAGGCGTCGAGGAAGGAGAGCTTCACAACCCGCAACTGGTCGAATCGATGATCCGTCGATCCGAGGTAGAGGAAGTGGTCCTTGGGAAGTGTTTATTTAGTGACGTGAAGTCCACGCACATCCGCAGGATGTCCGTGTCCTTCTTCGGGACCATCACCGATTTGCCACCACTCGCTTTCCTTGATTTCCCGGATGAAGTCTGCTAGTAATCTATTGATCTCCTTGCCGATAGCTTCGCTCGGGCTCGCGCAGTCTTGGATAGATCGCTGATCGCTTGGTGTGCAGGAAGACATTGAGTGCGTTCTCGGCGAATTCCTAGGAACTCTGGCATGTCCGCAGGACACCAGCGAATATTTCCAGCCACGGAGGAATTCGACGAGCGCTTCCTATGCTTGGTGTCGAGGTCGTTGGCGATCAGCGCGTCTTGGAGGCGTCTGTCGGATGGACCTGCACTTTCTTGGTGTTGACGGTGGAGTCAAGGACATGTCGGTGTGTTACGCCTTGTGACTGGGTAGCCATTGTCCGTCACCTCGGAGCCTTACGAGCTTGTCTTGCATGCCAAGGACTAGGAGATTTTGTTGAAATCCTGTCGCATTGGTCCGATCGGGTGAAGCTCCCGTGGATCGTGATGACGCCTTGGTCCTGGCATCTTGAGTAGTAGGTATGCGTAGTGTGGGACGGCCAGAACCTTGCGAATGCTACGTCCCCAGATGGCATGGTATTGCGACGGCCACCCACCACTTCAATTCTAGGCGCTCCTCCGCGAAAGTTGTCCGCTTCGAAGATGACGCCGAGCCCTATTTTGTCTGGGAAGATGCCCTTCCACGAGACAATGCCGGAACGTTGTGTCGATTGTTCCAGCTGCATTGCGGGATCCGCATAGCTGCTAGAGTGCTTGAGAACATTAGGTTGATGTCGCCGCCGCCCATGAAGACGTGACTCATCTCGAAGCCTCCGACTGCGCCTCAAAGACTGGGCAGCATGACTGCGAGGGATCTGCAAGGGTGATCCGCGCGAGTGAATGTGATGCAGACTCGATCCGCCGAGGTACTGTGGATTGCAGGCGGAGTTGCCACGGCCAAGTTGATTTGTCGGGTGATTTTCTTCTGCACCCTATTTGTGGGGCGTCCCTTCTGTATGATATTGAGTGCTCCTATTGGTGGGGGGTATGCGACCCCGGTGTTGTTTTGCGCTGGTGCGACTGGTTGATTTGGGCCTCCAATAGGCGGCGTTGGAGGAGCTCCGTGTGCTATTTCACCTGGCGCAGGTGTGTTTCCGAACGCAGGGATTGAAGCTTGTTGCCTCATCTGCACCATGCCTTCGATGAGTTTCTGGAACTCGCGGCAGTCCTTGAGCATGTGGCTAGCTTTATTTTTGCCATCTTGTTTGTCGATGTAGAAGTGGATGGTGCATGGACCCGAAAGTTTGTCGAATGCTGAGGGTCCGTTCTCGCGGTCGCGGCGTTGCCACGACTGCGTTGGTCGTCCGTTGTCGCGGAAGTTTCCGCTGCGGTATCCTCCGCTGTTGCGGCTGTTGTCATTACGGCGGTCGGCGTAGCCGGCTGCGACCATGTCGGGTCCGTCGCGGTCCTCGTAGACGCGCGATCTCCTCTTGTTCGGGCGTCAGATCTTCTTGCCGTAGTCATCCTCTTCATCCGAGCGCCATTGGATGCAATTCGCCTCGCCAATCATTGGCGATTTCCATGAGCTGGTCGAGTGTCTTGGGCTTTACACGTCCAAGTTTCTCCTTGAAGTCAGGCGTTGACGCCGCCCCCAAGGCGTCGATGGCCTGCTCTTCGGAGATGTGTGCTGCGGAGTTCTTGGTTGTAGACCAGCGTAGTATGTACGAGCGAATAGATTCACCCGTTCTCTGAGTGCAGGCTCACAATTCTTCAATTGAGGCGGGCCTCTTGCTAGTGCCTTTGAAGTTTCGGATGAAGCTGTAAGCGAGCTCCTCACAGCTTCGGATGGATCCTGATGATAGGCTGCTAAGCCGCATACCGCTGTTAGCTGCGGTGAAGGCATTGCATGGCGGTTTCTTTGTTGCCTCCGTGAAGCTTGACGGATGACAGATGGTCACTGAGCCAGGACTTTGGATCTTGCGTGCCATTGAACTTCGGAGTATCCGAAGGAAGCTTGAAGTTGCGTGGCATCTGTGTTCGCCGGACGGATCTGCTGAAGCATCGAGCCTGCAGAGTTCTCCTTCGTCTTCATCCATCTCGATTCAGACGAGCATGCGCTTAGCGTGCTTTATCGATCTTGCGCTTTGTAAGCTTGTCTCTGGCCGTAGTCGCTTTTATGGTGGTACGAGCTCTTCTTCCTTCGAGGAAGATCGCTCCTTCCTCTTCGGATGAGGGGTGGGACTCGTCGCGCTGGCCGGAGCTTTCTTCGCCCGCAGAGCGTCTTCGTGAGCGCAGCTCAATTAGTCCTAGTCCGTGAGTGCGGACCTATGCATGGCCCTTTTCGGGTCCCTCCCGGAGGTGGGTGAGCCGCGAGATACGCAGTGGCTGCCATGATCGCAGCTTGTGGCGTCTTCGGATGATGTTGCCGCCGCCCATATCCATGAACGATGTATGGAGAGTTCGGGTCACGCCACGCTCCTTGGAGTCCATGTTTTCCACCGAGAGCGGTGCTTGTTTCCCTGATTTCCGTTTGTGCTAGAGCCGGTCCCATGGCGAGCGCAGCTCGTCGCAAGACCGGACTCGAGGCTGCTTGCTTGCGCTTGTCGGCGTCTCTGCATCTTGACTTGCTTCTTGTGCTCCTCGATGAG
Source organism: Avena longiglumis (assembly GCA_030063025.1). Classification (NCBI taxonomy): domain Eukaryota; kingdom Viridiplantae; phylum Streptophyta; class Magnoliopsida; order Poales; family Poaceae; genus Avena; species Avena longiglumis. The sequence goes on from CP125978.1 coordinate 48,381,398, forward strand.
GAGGTAGTGGTATGCCCTCAGCAGATCACGGGGAGTCCAGGTAGGACTATTTCGCTGCGACGGCGGCTTCGACCCATCCTTCTTTTCTAAGTTGGATGAGGTGGCCACTATTTTCCCCGTTTTCGCCGTTTCCACCGTTTTCACTGTTTCTGTCCTGCGGGTTGGGGTTGGGCGGCGGGTTAGGCGTTTCCTCGTCGGTTCGATGACTACACGCGCATGATAGCGCTGCAGATTGGTTCTATCGCGCAGCTTTCGGATCCGGAACCGTAGGTCCCTTCATCCGAAGGTGGATCGCACAGATCGGAGTTGCAGCTGCTGCTGCTGTAGAACTCATCTGTTGATGGTGACGTGCGTAGCACGGGGTGTGGAGCCCACGAAGCGGGCCTGATTGACGGCACGGGCACCCGCTCAGGGAGGCGGAGGGTGCCAGTTTGTCCCACCTGGAAGCAGAAGCTCCCGAACAAGATTTCGAGTCCGTCGCCTACGGGCTCGAAATCCTTCATGGTATCCGCAGTGGCGGTGAAGTCGAAAGCGCCAAGAGGAGGTGATTCTCCGCCATGAGTTGTAGATCGATCGGTCGGAACCGCCACGACCGCACAATCAGCAGCCCCACCCACAGACGGCGCCAATTGACGAGGTTTCATCTTGTCAATGCCCATTGTTATGGACTTGGGTTTTGGAGAAGATGGGGATGCTTTGGAGATCGTGCACGGTTAACGGACAAGCAACCGGGGACACGAGATTTACCTGTGTTTAGGCCCGGAGGGAAAACCCTACTCCGCTTGTCCGCTTGATTACGGGCGAACGAAGGGTTACAGGTGCGCAGATTCGATCTGGCGTGGATGCGTGTGCGAAAGTATGAGTCGAGTTGCCCCAGGACGTGCCCTCCTGGCCTTTATATAGACTTAGGCAGGTCCCGGGCATAGTCCTAGTCGGTTACAAGTTCTATGGTTTTACCCCTTTGAATTTCCTATCTCCTCTAGTCTTGCTCTCCAAGGATCCGAAGACGTCATGGGCCTTGGCCACCCAAAAATCTTCATGGGCCAGCATATGTCTGCCGTGGGCCTTCCTTGGGCTGGACTAGGTATGCTGAAGTTACGTACCCGTAGGGTATAACCATGTCAGCTAGCGGCGGCAGGTGGCGGCGGCGTGTCTGGCTACGGCGGAGCTGGCGCTAGAGGAAGCAAGGAAGAGTAAGGAGATGCTCAACAGGTTCAGGAGATCACGGCGAATCTCAAGGTACCAGCGGGAAGGCAAGGGGCACACGAGGTTGTTGTCAATCTCTCGCCGGAGCTGCGCTGCGCCTCGGGTTCGGTCAGTCGTTATCGAGGGTGATGCTACGGTGCACAAAAAGGCAAAGCAATAACGGCATTACCTGCGCACGAGGTTGTCGATCATGCGTGCATCATCGAGAGGAAGTAGGGTGGTCAGCATTCACCGGAAAAGACTGAGGGAGCGGAGGCAGACGGTGGCGGCGGTGGTCGTCGTCGTTGCCGAAGTTCTAGGGCGCGCGGGGGCGAGCTGGTGCTACGAGGTGGTTCGCCAGGAGATGGGGATCACGTCTGTGTGCTCGAGGAGGCAAGGGGCGGTGAGGGGCTGTCGGAATCATCGCCGGAGAGTCGTCGGACAGAGGACGGTGCAGAGTGCAATTGGGTAGCCTGGGGGCGCGCTAGGGTAAGGCGACAGAGGGGAAATGGAGAGGAGACGTGGGCGGTTAAGAGGGCGTCGTCAGGGGGAGGTTTAACTGTGCTACTTAACGCGGCGTTAATCACCTGCAGCAACGGCGAGGTGAGGGCGGGTCCGTGGGGAGGAAGAAGATGACGTGGGGCCTGGCTCGCGAGTGAGAGAGACTGCAGTGGGTCGCTCATTAGGCGTCATTGGGTTCGATTGCGAGTGAATAACGGTTCCCTCGGGTGGGGTGGGGAGTGGGCTTGCTAGGCCTTGACTGATCTGCCGAGCTGGGCTGCTTCCTTTTCACTTTTTTTGTTCTGTTTGTTTTTTTCTTTTTCCTTTCTTAATATTCTGTTTTGATTTCATTTAATCAATTCAAGCATCCATTTGAATTCAAAACTTTGCCAAAAATTTGTGTAGGTTTAAATATTGATTAGCAATATAATCTGAAGTCAATTTTTAGAATAATATTTTATTCTTTTGGGGTCTTTTAATTATTTAAAAAGGCCATTGTTTTGAATCAAATATGATTTAATAATATTTTCAAACACCATTTAAATTCTCTAAACTTTCCAAATACTTTTAGTAGGTTTTTATTTGTTTATTTGGGTTCAAATAATTCATCTTGAATTATTTGGAAAGTATTTAATATGATTCATAATTCATTTGAATTGGGTATTTTTTTATTTCCAATGGAATTAAATATAGTTTTAATTTCCTAAATTTTATTTGGAATTTTCTTTAACCTTAATTAGGTTGAATTAAACAATTTTTATTTCACTTGGGTAAATTCCAAATATCATTTTCTCATGATTTAAATGATCATTCTTATTAGAGATTTGTCTTTATTAAAATAGGGATAGAATGGTTAATGCAATTTTATTTTATTTTGGAAATTCTTTAACCAATATTTTATTTGGATTTGGATTATATTTGTTTATGGATTTGGCCAAGATTTAATTTGGTCTTTAAATATCCTTTATTTAATATTTCTTTCTTTATCTTATTAAATTCATATATTTTTATTTAGAGATCCAAACTAGGTGATTCCAATTTGTAAAATCTTATTTGAGATGTATTTATCCTTTTAATATCTTTAGGATTAATTTCTCACCACTTTGTATGGATTTTAGATAAGGGATTTATTAGCTTTGGAAATTACTTTTCCTTATCTTATTTAAATTCATAAGATTTTATTTATGGTTCCAAATTAAGTGAAACCAATTTCTATGGTTTCACAATATTTATATTTGTCTTTCTTGATCTTTTGTAAATGTTTGTTGTCAAGATTTTATATGGATCAAATCCATAGGCTTGGAGATAACTTGGAATTGATTTTTATTCCATTAGGGTTTAGGGTTTGGATTTATTTTCCAAGTGTTTAAATTTCCAGATACATTCATTGAGGAATGCATTTCTCTAAATTTGAATTTTGATGAATTCAAACTTTAATTAAAGTTTTATTCAAGATGGGATTTTAAGTTTCCTTTTAGAAAGAAAAGTTTCTTTTCACCCTGATTTTCAACAATAATTTATTTTGTTTATTTATTTTTCACATTATAAGATTTGGAAAATCTTGGGATGTGACAGATCCCCATCATCAGGCGCACCTGCCCATAGCCCCAGCTCGCCTGGGCGTGCCCCAGCGGCTTGGCAACATCGATGAGCGCCACCGCCTCCCGCTCCAAATCCGGCGGCCTTCCCGGATAAACCCTGAGCGCCCCCTCCTCTCTGGATAACCCGATTTTGTTCATCTAAACCACGCATGCCTGACACACCCCTTATTTTGGCTTAGCACGGTCTGAAGTGTCGCCTCCGTCTTCAATAGGGAGCACCTGCCGCCAGGACCATCTCCGGCGAGCAATTGCCAGCATATGCGAGCGCCCCTTTGTCTACAACAAGCACGTCGAGCTTCCCCATGTCACTGCGATCACGGTGAGCCATCCCTCTTCCTTTCTCTCTTCCTGTATCGCTGGCACCGTCAGCATCTGAGCGTGCCGCCACCACTCGCCGACGCATGCGCCGCCAGTAGATGTGAGCCGTAGGATCTCGATCTAATGGATGCGATAGAAAGTTAACCTAAGGGGTATCCTTTGATCTATGCCGTGCGTAGTCATTTAGATCTAACGACCCAGAAAGGTCAATCCAACCGAAGCGGTACCGTCCAATAAGATTGTTCCACGTGGCTCAGACTTTGATTTAAAAACAGAAACATTCCTATTAGATATGTGATTTTGTAAAATTCATAACTTTAAATCTACACGTCCAAATTTTACAAATTTTATATAAATGGAATCAGAAAAAAGAGTAATTTCCTACCATGCCCTTTGTTTAATGTTTTGATTCGGTAAAATTTGTTGTTTTTGCAGAAACTTGTTTAAGCATATTTTGAATATAAAATTTATTCTAAAATTGTTTTTATGGTAAAATATTTTGTAAATGGATTGTTTTGAACCTACTTACCATAGAAACCAACCTGTAGATTTAAAAGTATATTTGGTGACACTTAGGATTTAAATCTTTGAATAAAAGCATTTCTAGCTAAATAAAAATATTGATTATCATTTAAATATGCTTTTTGAGTAAAACCTTTTGCAAATGGATTGATTTATACTCTCTGACCCTAAACACCAAGTTTTAGGATTTAAAAATATATTTGATGAACCTTAGTAAAATTATTACTTTGTTTAAAGGCATTTCTAGCAAATAAAAATATTGTTTGATTTAAAAATGGAATTTAGGAGAAACCCTTTTACAAATTGATTAATATTAAACCTTTTAACCATAAACACTAAAATTTGTGTTTAAAGAATATATTTGGCTAACACTACAAATTATTACTTTGATTTAAATCATTTCTAGCAAAACAAAATGATTTAAATAGCCATTTTCACCAACTTGAATTCAAATGATTTTGACACATTTATAAATGACCAATAGGTGTTTTATAATGTTTATAACCTATTAGAAACCACTTTTCCAAACAAAACAATCTTTGGCATACTTGCATGCATTGCTTTGTTTTTATTATTCTATGTGATGAATTGCTTAAATGGTAGATTGAATTTGTGCCTTGATTGAATTGTAGTGAAATTTGAAGAGTGTGACTGTTGCAAGATCAAGGAGTGAACTTATATTCTCTACCAAAAAGGAAAGTGGTGCTTCATACTTTGTCCCAATATTTTCACTATGCATTAATGATATTTCTAAGTAGGACTTGCATGGATTTTTTCTAAGTGTCAACTATGCCATGGGAAATCCTAGTGGATGAAACCTTAGAATTTTCTCTAAGTTAAGATTCCTACTACTATCATGCTTAGCCTAGCTAGTAGCAAACAAGGGTGGTTTATATATACATGCTATGGAAATTTTGCTAAGTCTTTTGACTTATGTTTTTTGCTTAATAAAACTACTAAGTGAATGAAACACCTGGGTGGAATGGAAAGAATGGATTTATGTTGAGTGGTTACACAAGGCCAGGGTACTGGTGAACCTTGTGTATCACACTTGTGGAATGCCACCCAGGAACAAAGAGATTTGAGATGTCAAATGTTGAGAAGTTCAATGTTAGACCCCTCCTTTATAAAGGAAAGGATCCCTGTGATTGCAATGCTAGTCCCTGGATCAATGCTAGCATCCACAGTTTAAGATGAAGTACACAGATACAAAGGTCGTTTATTACAATCATTCTAGAGACAAATCATAGTCTTTTACAACTCATGGCCATAGGCCTAATACAAGAGTTTTAAGGAATAAGCAAACAAACACAAGTCTTCATCTTCATGTGCCACAGGCAAGCATGTTGAGTGTAGACTCATGACTCCTATTCATCATCAGAGTAACCTGCAACATCACAAGTTACAGCCACAGAGGTTCAATACTTTGGAATAGTATTGGCAAGTGATACCTTAGTACATTTTAAGTGGACTATATTACTATATGCATTTGGCTAAGTGTAGCTTGGCTTGCTTTGCTTGAAAATAGGTTTTTCCTATTAGTTGAAATCACTAAGTTTTCTTTGTCAAAACATTCCCAAAGAACCACCAATAGACATTGGGGTCTTCACCCTTGTTCACCCACAAATTTTACTTAGAAATTGGAGTGATGAGATTCTTGTAGCTTCCATGTCTTGATGCTCAAAAGTGTCCATTGCCTTGGACTAGGCTAAGTACTTAGGTTTTCCATCTGCAGAGGTTATGCACTTTCCCCACCAGACTTGGTTTCCCAAGACAGACCTTCGAAGCCTTTCCTTAGTCAAATGGACGCTCCAACCTATCATCCCATCTACCACCAACTGTCCAATTGACTAAGTTCTAGCAACCTATATGATCAAGGCAGAGCCCATATTGCCAAGTGGTTGCATTGTAAGCTTTCTCAACACTTGGCCTCCAAATCCCTTTGTGCCTGGGTGGCTTACCACAAGTGAGATACACAACCCAAGTCCATGGCCTTGTGTAACCACTCAACATAACCCATTCTTCCATTCCACCCAGGAGGTTCATTTGACTTAGTGGTTTTATTAGGAAAGTATAAGTCTCATGACTTAGAAATATTTTCTTCATAGTAAGTGTAGTTTTTCACCAACCCTTGTTTGCTATATAGCTAGGCTAAGCAAGGCATGGCAACTTATCTTAGGGAAAATTCCTTAGCAATTCTACTAATATAAACTACATAGGATTTCCCAATTTTAGCATTAGACAAAATAACATGCAAACAAAATATCTAATGCTAGTTCAAAACATAGGTTAGAAATATTCATGAAAATATCACTTGCCTTGGTAGTGGGGAGAGTAGCACTCTTCACAATCACAATCACTAGCAAAATCTACAAGAAAAATTATAGCATTCAATTTCACACAATATATTCAATCAAAAATAATATGAATGCATCCATGCAAGAATTTTACTAAGTGGTGATTTTGGAGATTTTACCAAGCATGTGCATGATACTGAAACATAACAGGACACAAAATATGCCATAACAAATTTATTTAACATTAAAACTAATTATCAAAACAAATCTATACTCAAAATAGCTTTAAATATGATTCCAAAAATAAAGTCATTTTAATGGTTACTATTTGTTAAACAAATTGGACATTCAGAAAGGTCCTGTTTCACTGAATCCAACGGTATACAATTTGTAAAAATCTAACGTGGCATTCAAAAGTTATAGCAGTTTAAAGTTTGGATCAAAATCTGGTTTTAAAATCTGTTTTTGAATTAAACCCTGCCACGCGTCACAACCTCACTGGCGCTGCCTGCTTTGGCGCGGATCAAGCTCTGCAGCCATTGGATCTAACTAACGTTGCGGCTCGATCTGTCCATACCTCTTCGTTAAGTGAACTGCTTTACGCAGGATCAAGATCCGACGCCACGATCTATCAACGAAGCGGCGGTGGCGGCGGCGGCGCGTCTGACTACGGTGGCGCCGGCGCTCTAGATCGTCCGGGGAAACAAGAAGGTGCTTACCAGATCCGCGGTGGCGTGCTGAAGCTCGAGGTGGTGTTGGTTGGCGAAGGGGCGTGCTCGTACGGCTCCAGGAGCTCGTCGGAGTAACGGACGGCGTCGGTCGCTTGCAGACGTGGTGCTTGCCGAGGTTTGGCGTCGCCTAACAACACGAGCGAGGCATCGAGTTGCGCAAAACGCAGCGAACAAACTCGTGTGGAAGAGGAGGCAAGGCGCCGTTTTACTCGAATTGGTCGCCGGAGTCAAGCGGCGCAGTGGTTTCGGCGTGGACGGAGACGACGACCGGGTCACGAGCAGCAAAAGAAATGTGTCAAGTGCGTAAGAACGTCTGAGCATCCTTGTTTGATCGAGAGAAGGGCGGTCAAGGCTCACGAATCGGTGCCGGAGTCGTCGGTACGCGCGGTTCGAAGTCGTGGGCAGCCTGGTGGCGTGATTGTAGAATTGATCGGGAAAATGACTGCGAGGATGGGGATCTTATAGCGGTGCCTCGGCGTGAAACGCCTGTGTTTAATTGCCCAATTAAGCCGCCATCACCGGCAACATCGCAGCGCGGCGTGGTCGCGGGCGTGGTTTGAGGAAGACGATGGCAGCGTGGAGGGCCCGCCACCGATGTGTGCAAAATGGGGTCCGTTTCGCTGATCGGTTGTGTGCGTCAGCGTGAAAGAAGGAAAGAAATTCCGGGTGGGCTTGCTGGCTGGGTTCGTTGGGCAGATTACATGCCCTTTTCCTTTGTTTATTTCTTTTTCTATTTTGATTTTCTGGTTAGATTTAGATATGAATTCAAATCTCTTTTTGAATTCAAATGATTCTGGGGATTTTTGCAGGGTACTGTGGTTTCAAAATCAGTTATTTGACCATGTGGTTAATCTATAAAGGCTTTGGTCAAGTTTGGACTTAAATCATCAGAGACATTGCCTCTGGTTTGCAATGTTTTTGAAATTAGGGTTTTGAATTCATTTTCCAAATTGAAAACTTTGATCAAACTTTTACTCCTAAACTTTCCAATAATGGAGGTAAGCAAACAAGTTCCTAATCTTTCAAGTTTTCAAAATGGTGTTGGTCTTTTGAGTTAAATCTGTCCACATAAAATCATAACACCAAAGCTTGTGTTTTTCTGAAGTGATTTTGAGAAAAATCCCTAAATGATGATGCATGCAAGGATGATATGAATGAGTCTTGGAATTTGAATTTAGGGATGTTACAAATCTAACCCCCTTAAGGTGAATCTCGCCCTCGAGATTCGGATTGGCTAGCAAATAGGTGAGGGTGGTCTTTCCGAAGATCATCTTCTCTTTCCCATGTTGCTTCCTCTTCGGAGTGATGGTTCCATTGCACCTTGCAAAACTTGATAGTTTTGTCCTTGTGACTCTTTCTGGTCTCAAGAATCTTGACAGATTTTCTTCATAGGTGAGGTCACTTTCTAGTTGAACCTCTTCCAACGGTATGGTATCCTTTAGAGAAGTTTCTTCCATTTCGGGTGGCATTTCTTAAGTCGACTCACGTGAAACACATTATGGACAAATGAGAGATTCCGCAATTCAACTTCATATGCAACTTCTCCTTGCGACTTAGAATCTTGAATGGCCCAACATATCTTGGTGCCAACTTTCCTTTGACTCCAAATCTTTTCACTCCACGGAGTGGTGATACCTGAGATAAGCTCTATCCCCAACTTCAGAGGGTGACTTCTCACGCTTAGAATCTGTAGCTTTTCATCGGGACTATGCTACCTTCAACCTGTCCTTAACCAATTTGACCTTTTCTTCGGCGTCTTTGATAAGATCAGGTCCAAATAAACTTCTCTCTCCCACACCATTCCATAGTAATGGGGTGGTACATTTCCTTCCGTAGAGTAACTCAAATGGTGCCATTCCAATACTAGCTTGATGACTATTGTTGTAAGAGAACTCTGCGTAAGGCAAGCTTTCATTCCAACTTGCTCCATAGTCTAAAGCACAGGCTCTCAACATGTCTTCAAGAATTTGATTAGTCCTTTCCATTTGTCCATCAGTTTGGGGATGAAAAGCGGTACTGAATTCCAACCTCGTTCCCAAAGATTCATGAAGCTGTCTCCAAAAGTGAGAAGTGAACTGTGTTCCTCTATCTGACACAATACTCTTAGGAACACCGTGAAGGCATACAATTCTGCTCATGTAGATTTTTTCTAACTTGGCACTTGTATAAGTTGTTTTCACGGGTATAAAATGAGCCACTTTAGTTAGGCGATCCACTACCACCCATATGGAAGCATACCCCGACCTGGTCCTTGGTAATCCGGTAATGAAATCCATACCAATATTTTCCCACTTCCATTCAGGAATAGGTAGTGGTTGAAGCAAACCTGCTGGTTTCTGATGCTCCGCTTTTACTCTGCTACACACATCACACAAAGCAATATGTTCGGCGATGTCCCTTTTTAGATTGTTCCACCAAAATCTTTCTTTCATGTCCATGTACATCTTGGTGTTTCCCGGGTGAATAGAATACGGAGAGTTGTGGGCTTCTTGTAAAATCAGTTCCGAACTCCGGTCTTGTGGAACATATCGCTTTCCCGTGCCATAAGGTACCTTGTTCGTCTATATGGAAACTCTTAGCTTTTCCTAGACTTATATTTTCCTTAATCTTTTCAATTTCCTTATCGTCTGAACTTCTCGGATCTTTTCCAATAAAGTGGGTTGAACATCTAAGGACATGAGATGTCCTTCTGGCACAATCTCCAATCTGAGTTCTTTGAATTGCTTACACAAGTCATCTGGCAATTCTCCTTTGGTAAGGCCATTCACAAAAGTCTTACGACTTAGAGCATCTGCTACTACGTTCGCTTTACCGGGGTGATATTGCAAACTTAAGTCGTAATCCTTAATAAGTTCTAGCCATCTCCTTTGTCTCATGTTGATTTCTTTCTGGGTGAACATATACTTCAAGCTCTTATGATCGGTGAACACTTCACACCGCTTACCCAAAAGGTAATGTCTCCATGTTTTGAGTGCATGGACGACCGAGGCTAACTCCAAATCATGAGTAGGATAGTTTACTTCATGGGTTTTGAGTTGTCTCGAAGCATAGGCTACGACTTTACCATCTTGCATAAGTACAGCACCCAAACCTTGATGAGACGCATCACAATATACTTGGAAATCTTTTTCCAAATCATGCATATATAATCTTGGTGTCACAAGTCTCTTCTTCAACTCTTGAAGTCGACTAAGCAACCTTCAGTCCAAGCAAATTTCTTGTCCTTCTTTAGCAATTCCGTCATTGGCTTAGCAACCTTTGAGAAATTTTCAATGAACCTTCTGTAGTAACCTGCTAAGCCGAGGAAACTACGAACTTCTTTCACATTCTTGGGAGATTCCCATTCGGTCATCTTTGAAACTTTGGGTGATCCATCGCCACACCATCCTTTGTCATAACGTGACCAAGAAAACCAACTTCCTCTAACCAAAACTCACACTTGCTAAATTTGGCATAAAGTTTATGCTCTCTTAACTTTTCAAGTATCAAGCGTAAGTGTCTTTCATGTTCTTCCTTACTCTTGGAGTAGACTAAGATGTCATCGATAAAAACGACCACAAACTTGTCAAGGAATTCCATGAATACCTTGTTCATCATATTCATGAAGTATCTTTGGAGCGTTGGTTAAACCAAAAGGCATCACAGTGTACTCATACAATCCATACCTTGTGGTGAATGCTGTCTTAGGTATGTCTTGCTCTCTTATCTTGAGTTGAAAATAGCCCGATCAAGATCAATCTTCGAGAACACACATGCTCCTTCTAACTGATCAAACAAGTCGTTGATTCTTGGCAAAGGATATTTGTTCTTGATGGTCACCTCGTTGAGAGAACGGTAGTCAATACATAATCTTTGTGTTCTATCCTTCTTCTCCACAAAAAATACTGGGGCTCCCCAAGATGAAGAACTTGGTTGAATAAACCCTTTCTGCAACTGTTCCCCTAGCTGTTTTTTCAGTTCTTTCAGTTCATCAACTGACATTTTGTACGGTCTCTTAGCTATTGGTCCAGAACCTGGTACCAAATCTATCAGAAACTCCACATATCTATCTGGTGGCATTCCTGGTAACTCTTCCGGAAATACATCCGGATACTCACACACTATTGGCACAATGTCCATGCTAACCCCCTTAAGAGAATTCAGCTTACTTCCTTTGGGTTCAAAATTTGACTTGAATTTTATTCTTTTTCCTTCTGGGGTTGTGAGTGCAACAGTACGATTGGCGCAATCTAGTACTCCTTCATACTTAGCCATCCAATCCATTCCCAAAATTACGTCTAGTCCTTGCGAATCTAGGATTATCAGGCTTACCGGAAACTTATGTTTTCCAAACTCTATGACAAGGTCCCGGCATCCAAGACTTACTATCATGTCTCCACCCGGAGAACTAACTTTTATTGGACACCCAATGTTTTCAGATGCAAACCCATTTCTATCAACAAATGCTTTTGATATGAATGAATGAGATGCACCAGTGTCAAAGAGTACAAATGCTGAATGGAATTGAGTCTGAACTTACCAAAGAACAGATCGCTCTTCATAGACCTCCTCCACATTGATGTGGTTAACCTGTCCTTTCTGGAAAGGATTTGTCTTGTTAGGTCCTTCCACTTTCTTCTCAGGGCACTCATTAGCATAATGCCCCAGTTTCTTGCATTTGAAGCACTCAACTTGACTGATGTCCTTTTTAACATGCTGACTTCCACTTCCACTACCATTCCCACTGTGGTGGCTCTTGTGTCCACTCTTGTGGTTCTTGTACTTGTCATTGTCATGACTACGGTGATGTTTATTGTCATGACGGTTGTGGTTGTGGTGCTTGTTGAATTTCCCATGCTTATGGGATCCTGAGCTGCCACTGTCATCATAGTGAGATCGTTTGTGAGACGATCCCGAGCTGTGCTTGTCGGAGTGTTTCCTCTTCCTACTCTCGACTTGCTTCATTTTACTTTCCAAAATAGCAGCCTTGTCACACAAAGACTGATAGGTTGGAACATATGCCACAGACAACTGTAGATTCAGCTCATCATTCAAACCTTCCAAGAACTTTTCTTTTGTTTTGGCATCTGTATCAACTTCATCCGGTGCATAGCGCGCCAGATTGTTGAACTCTTCTATGTACTCAGCCACGCTGCGGTGGCGCTGCTTCAGGTTGTGAAACTCCTTCTTTTTCAGACTCATCATTCCTGATGAGATATGAGCAAAGGAAGCCATCTTCAAAGATAGCCCAAGTCACCTCATCAATAGGAGTGGTGATTTGGAAGTTGTCCCACCATGTGGCGGCTGGTCCTTCCAATGATGTGTTGCGAACTGACTTTTTCAGCATCCGCAGCCCACGGTTACTAAGTCCTTATTCACGTAACGTAGCCAGTCATTGGCTACCATGGGATCGATTGTTCGAAAACTTAGCTGGCCTCACGCAGAATCTGGTGAGCATATCAAACCCGAGGGTTGTTGTTGTTGTTGTTGTTATTGTTGTTGTTGTTGGGGTTGTTGTTGTTGTTATTCTGGTTGGATGAATGTTGTCATTATTTGCATAAGTGTGTTTGCGCATTCATCATTTGTTGCATTTTGGGGTGATGTTGTTGGGGTTGGGGTTTGCGCGACGGGGAGGCATCTGTGGTTTGTTCAAATAGATAAGAATGAGATACCCATAGATGTTTTATGCACAATACATCATAAGCAAACACATAACAAACAACATAAGAATAAAAGTTCAGCAACCACATAATAAGCTCATGAAGTAAAACACACAAGTGGCAAGCCATCCACATGTCGGATGGTCCAATAATAAGTTCACAATAACAAGTACGAATATGAATGATAAACGAGTAGTCCAGTATACTCATCATCATCAATCTCCTCCTCGACGAAGGTAAGACCTGCGTTCTCCATCGCGGTCTTGTTCTCCTCAATCGTAGTGGTCAAGGAATCGACCTTGGCCTTGAGATCCCTCTTCTGGGAGCGAAGCCTCTCAATAACCATCTGCTGCTGCTCAAGCTCGAAGTCCTTGGACTTCAGTTCCTCGGTCATGTCCCGGATTTTCTTGTTCCTATCCTGGACGCGTTTCTCCTGACTCTTGAACTTGCGGTCCTGGGCCTCGAACTTTGTCTCCATTTATTTGATCATCTCATCATGCTGTGCGAAAAGCTTGTCCTTCTCGCGTTGTCAAGCTTCGTCATTGCCAAGAATGACGTTCGTCCTATCCGTGTCCACGTGCTCGAGGAGAGTCTCTAAGTCCCGGAGATAGAGACGACGGGCTCGCCGTGTCCTCGAGTCGCCCTTAAAGTCGATGGAATATCCATCAACATCACGCCTTCAAGACGTGGAAGTGAGTGCCCCTAACTGTCGGGAGTGACGGCCTAACAAGCGCCCTATCGTCCTGCATGACTACCTCCATGCCTCTCTCCCGGTCGTGCATCATCTTGAAGACGATGGCCTCAGTAGGCTCTGTCTGGCCCCTGCTGGTTCACTTTAAAGCCCCAGAGGTCCTTCCTCTCGAACTTGGTGAGTGGGTACACCGTGATGGTGGGAAGAGGGAGATCGAGCAAAGTGGTAAGCTCAATGATACGGGGTCCAAAACGAGTAACCTGGAACTCCTCAACAGCGCTGACGGCAATAGGCATCTATTTATAAAATTTGAAAAGTTAGAACAACATCATTTAAGATAAATACAAAACAACCATCTCATACATAACCATGGAACACAATTTTCTCACAAGTCATGCTTACAGCAAACAAGGTCCAATTTATTTAAGGTATCATTTTGGAAAAATAAGGTGATAGATGGTGGTCCACTAACAAAGTGTGCTTATAGGCCTATCTCACTGGATCTGGTGGCTATCACAATGTTCCTAGAGGCAACCCACCTATCTTGCTCACATGATTCCATCACTAAGTCTATTATATCTCCCCTTAACTCTTGGTTGGTGGCTTCCAACTCTTGGGTAAGTTCCTTCTCTTTCTCTAAGTCTTTTTGGAGGTTGAGCATTCTGCACTTGACTCTAGCACTTAGTTCTTTGATAGTCCTCCAAGCTGCATCTCTGGCTGACTCAAAGAATGTGGTGTGCATTTTAGTGTTGGTGTACATGCAGAATCCCCTTTCCTTGTGGTTGTCTTCCTTGTTTTTGTACAAGTGAAGTTGCACCCACCAATACTCCACTCCTTCATCCATCACTGGAAAGCCCTTGTACACAGCTGCACCATGTGCTTCCATTGCCACCATGAGGTCCTTGAGTATATTGGGAAACTCAGTTTCACACTCCAAGGTCATGGTCATGAGTGGTCCTTTCTTCACGGCTTCGTTGATGGAGTTCATCTACAAATGGAGTTGAGAATGAAAATATTAGAAAAGTTTTACGAGAAGAATAGACAAGTGTAGAAGTGGTTGAAATTTTTTCCTTAGTAGTTTTCAATCCTAGGGTCATAATCCTACAGGCAACACAGTGCTCTGATACCATCTGTTAGACCCCTCCTTTATAAAGGAAAGGATCCCTGTGATTGCAATGCTAGTCCCTAGATCAATGCTAGCATCCACAGTTTAAGATGAAGTACACAGATACAAAGGTCGTTTATTACAATCATTCCAGAGACAAATCATAGTCTTTTACAACTCATGGCCATAGGCCTAATACAAGAGTTTTAAGGAATAAGAAAACAAACACAAGTCTTCATCTTCATGTGCCACAGGCAAGCATGTTGAGTGTAGACTCATGACTCCTATTCATCATCGGAGTAACCTGCAACATCACAAGTTACAGCCACAGAGGGTCAATACTTTGGAATAGTATTGGCAAGTGATACCTTAGTACATTTTAAGTGGACTATATTACTATATGCATTTGGATAAGTGTAGCTTGGCTTGCTTTGCTTGAAAATAGGTTTTTCCTATTAGTTGAAATCACTAAGTTTTCTTTGTCAAAACATTCCCAAAGAACCACCAATAGACATTGGGGTCTTCACCCTTGTTCACCCACAAATTTTACTTAGAAATTGGAGTGATGAGATTCTTGTAGCTTCCATGTCTTGATGCTCAAAAGTGTCCATTGCCTTGGACTAGGCTAAGTACTTAGGTTTTCCATCTGCAGAGGTTGTGCACTTTCCCCACCAGACTTGGTTTCCCAAGACAGGACCTTTCAGAAGCCTTTCCTTAGTCAAATGGACGCGCTCCAACCTATCATCCCATCTACCACCAATTGTCCAATTGACTAAGTTCTAGCAACCTATATGATCAAGGCAGAGCCCATATTGCCAAGTGGTTGCACTGTAAGCTTTCTCAACACTTGGCCTCCAAATCCCTTTGTGCCTGGGTGTCTTACCACAAGTGAGATACACAACCCAAGTCCATGGCCTTGTGTAACCACTCAACATAACCCATTCTTCCATTCCACCCAGGAGGTTCATTTGACTTAGTGGTTTTATTAGGAAAGTATAAGTCTCATGACTTAGAAATATTTTCTTCATAGTAAGTGTAGTTTTTCACCAACACTTTTTTTCTATATAGCTAAGCAAGGAATGGCAACTTATCTTAGGGAAAATTCCTTATCAATTCTACTAATATAAACTACATAGGATTTCCCAATTTTAGCATTAGACAAAATAACATGCAAACAAAATATCTAATGCTAGTTCAAAACATAGGTTAGAAATATTCATGAAAATATCACTTGCCTTGGTAGTGGGGAGAGTAGCACTCTTCACAATCACAATCACTAGCAAAATCTACAAGAAAAATTATAGCATTCAATTTCACACAATATATTCAATAAAAAATAATATGAATGCATGCATGCAAGAATTTTACTAAGTGGTGATTTTGGAGATTTTACCAAGCATGTGCATGATACTGAAACATAACAGGACACAAAATATGCCATAACAAATTTATTTAACATTAAAACTAATTATCAAAACAAATCTATACTCAAAATATCTTTAAATATGATTCCACAAATAAAGTCATTTTAATGGTTACTATTTGTTAAACAAATTGGACATTCAGAAAGGTCTTGTTTCACTGAATCCAACGGTATAAAATTTGTAAAAATCTAACGTGGCATTCAAAAGTTATAGCAGTTTAAAGTTTGGATCAAAATCTGGTTTTAAAATCTGTTTTTGAATTAAACCCGCCACGTCACAACCTCCTTTGGCGCTGCACTTCATGGATCAAGCTCGTAGCCGTTGGATCTAACTAACGCTGCTGCTCAGATCTGTCCATGCCTCTTCGTTAAGTGAACTGTTTCACGCGTAGGATCAAGATCCGACGCCACGATCTATCAACGAAAGCGGCGCTGGCGGTGACCGTGGCGGCGCGTCTGACTATGGTGGCGCCGGCGCTCTAGATCGTCCGGGGAAACAAGAAGGTGCTTACCAGATCCGCGGTGGCGTGCTGAAGCTCGAGGTGGTGTTGGTTGGCGAGGCGGGCGGTACGGCTTTAGAGCTCAGAGGAGTAACGGGCGCGGCCGCTGTGACGTGGTGCTTGCCGAGGTTTGGCGTCGCCAACACGAGCCGAGGCATCGAGTTGCAAACGCAGCGAACAAACTCGTGTGGAAGAGGGGCAAGGCGCTGGTTTACCTGAATTGGTCGCCGAGTCAAGCGGCGCAGGTGGTTTCGGTCGTGGATGGAGACGATGACCTGGGTCAGGAGCAGGCAAAAGAAATGTGTCAGCAGGTGCGTAAGGACATGCTGAGCATCCTTGTTTGATCGAGAGAGAAGGGGGCGGTCAAGGCTCACCGAAATCGGTCGCCGGAGTCGTCGGTTGCATCGCGGTTTCAGCGAAGTCGTGGGCAGCCTGGTGGCGTGATTGTAGAATTGACTGGGGGAAAATGACTGCGAGGAGGTGGGGATCTTATAGCCGGTGCCTCGATAGGAAACGCCTGTGTTTAATTGCCCAATTAAGCCGCCATCACCGGCATCATCGCAATCGCGACGTGGTCGGGCGTGGTTTGAGGAAGACGACAGCGTGGGGCCGCTTCGCTGATGTGTGCAAAATGGGGGTCCGTTAAAGGATCGGCTGTGCGTCAGCGTGAAAGAAGGAAAGAAATTCCGGTGGGCTTTGTTGGCTGTTCGTTGGGCCGATTTACGGCGACCCTTTTCCTTTGTTTATTTCTTTTCTTTTTCTTTTTTGATTTTCTGGTTAGATTTAGATATGAATTCAAATATCTTTTTGAATTCAAATGATTCTGGGGATTTTTGCAGGGTACTGTGGTTTCAAAATCAGTTATTTTACCATGTGGTTAATCTATAAAGGTTTTGGTCAAGTTTGGACTTAAATCATCAGAGACATTGCCTCTGGTTTGCAATGTTTTTGAAATTAGGGTTTTGAATTCATTTTCCAAATTGAAAACTTTGATCAAACTTTTACTCCTAAACTTTCCAATAATGGAGGTAAGCAAACAAGTTCCTAATCTTTCAAGTTTTCAAAATGGTGTTGGTCTTTTGAGTTAAATCTGTACACATAAAATCATAACACCAAAGCTTGTGTTTTTCTGAAGTGATTTTGAGAAAAATCGCTAAATGATGATGCATGCAAGGATGATATGAATGAGTTTTGGAATTTGAATTTAGGGATGTTACATTCAAGAGAAGCCACTTGGCATTATGGGCTCTGCCTGGATCATATAGGTTGCAATAACTTATCCAAATGGACAGTTGGTGGTAGGGGATGATAGGTTTGGGAACGCGTCCATTTTGGTCTAAGGGAAGGCTTCTGAAAGATCTTGTCTCGATGCATGTCGAGTCTTGTGGGGAAATTGCACCACCTCTCGAGAGAGTAAAATCTAACTACTTAGCCGTGTCCCCGACAATGGACAATTTGAGAATCAAGACATGGAATATATCAAGAATCTCCTCATCCCAATTTCTAAGTTAAAAACTTATGGTTGAACAAGGGTAAAGGTTCTTCAATCAATGATTGGTAGATGCCTTGGGTGATTTTGAAAAAGAAAAAATTAGTGTTTTCAAATGATAAGGAAAATCTATTTTGAGAAAAGCAAGCCTAAGCTCCACTTAGCCAAATGCATATAGATGATAGACTCCACTATACTACCATAGTATCACTTGCAAATACAATTCAAATGTATTGACCCTTGTGGCTGTAACTTATTATGTTGAAGGTTTGTTTGATGTTAGTGAAGTATATTGATTTGGATTACAAGTCTACAACCAACATGATTGTCTGTGGCACTTTGAAGATGAAGGACTCCATGCTATATAGTTATTTCTGCTGCATTGTAATGAGATAGCCAAATGAGCTATGTAAGATGTAATGAATTATTTTATTCCTGGTTATAAAGTTGTAATATGACCTTTTTTCTTGATATTACATCGTAACTGTGGATGCTAGCTATTGATCCAGGGACTAGCATTGTAAACACAGGGATCTCTACCTTATTAAAGGTTGGGATCTCTATAGATGGTATCAGAGCACTGTGTTGCCTTTAGGATTGTAACCCTAGGATTGGACAAAACCCCTTAGAAAAATAGGAGTTGTATTTGTTCCAAAACTTATTTACAAACAATCTTGTAAACTCTTTCCTCAACCTTTTGGCTTTAATTCTACATCTCTTCTATTTCAACTTGATGGACAAAGCCTCCAGCATGAGCAAAGGACTTCACCAACTCAAGTGACTTCAACCTTATTTTCACCAAGGACTTCAACTTGGATATCACTAAGGACTACAACTGAGATAGGAAATATTACTCAAGACTTAGAGATTAAGGAAACACAACCTAGAAGGAACCATCATCACCTTTGAAGTTTTGTGACCAAGATGAAATAATTTTCCCAAGGAAACCATGATCTAATTCATGAAGAAACAACCAAGAAGTATGGAATGTTCTCAAGGAAACCATATAGTTGGGCCACCATATTAATCATTAGTTTAAACCCACCAATTTATGTGGTGTAGCAAAAACAAAATAAAATGTTGCCTAAAAATGTGCTTGAACTTTGTTGTTTGAGTGGAATGTTTGTTTGTGATTGCTTGCACATTGCTTGTGTGAATTGTGTTATGTGTGATTAGAATTCTTCCCTAGAAATAATTTGACTATTCTAATCCCAACCCAACCAAAACACATGACTACTCCAAGAAACTCCAACATCAAGAATGGTGACAACAACAACCAAGAGATGCACATGGGAGAACAACTCCTAGTAACCCAAGCCCATTTGAATCAAGTGACAACTCAGTTTTTAGCCAACAACAATGAGTTAGACCCAACCTTCCAAAAGTTTTTGGAAACCCAATCTCAATTGTTGCAAGGGATGACCACTCAAATGATCAACATGAAGGACAACCTTTCCCAAGGAGATTGTGACAACAATGATGTCAAGGATGATATTGTAGAAGGAACACAACCTTGCAATATTTGTGGTGACATGGATCACAATTCCAAAGAGCATGAAGATCAATGCCCTAATTGTGAAGATAAACATCCAACTAAACAATGCCCCACATCTCAAGTGACTTGTTTCCTATGTGAAGGAAATAATCATGTGCCTATCAAATTCCCCATCTATCCTATTGTTCAACAAGTGAAACAAGGTGGAATGCATCAAGAGTATGGAAAACACCATGAGGAAACAACTTCTACCAAGAAGGATGAAGACAAAGGAAAATCTCAGCTTGCACCTCCATGCAGGGGCGGAGCCAAGGGGGGATAGCAGGGGCTAGACCCCCCTAACCATCAGTCCCCCCTTATAAATATGTACTACTGATTACCTCACTTAATAACTTAATTATTTTGAGAGGCCCAAGTCTAATGTGTGCATATAGCTAGGTATTCAATGGAACCTCAAAAAAAATATCCCATCAAGCTACCGTGGAGACTTAAAAAAAATGAAAACTCTCATGTTTATGTGTGTTAGTTTGCCGGTCAAAGTGTCGCTGATTGATCTATTAGCCTAGGGCTTCTTACTTCTTTCAAGATCGAACTACGTCTCCATAGACGCTCATTGATGTCTTCTAGACGCCGTGACCCATGAGACGACGAAGGTCGCGGCCAATGTGGTGCCGGCATGCTGCCCCGGTGTCGACGCTCTTAATCCTACATTAGTTCTTGCCATGGTTTCACGGTATAAGTCCATGGAGTAGCACACTCAGACCTTAAGGTAGGTATACACAGACTAGTACTAGTAGCATTTTGGTCTCTTATATGGATTACAATTTTACGACTTAGTTAGTTTGGTTAATTTTTTTACTTGCATATATGATAATGCATTTATTTACTAGTTGGATGTGTTTCTCTTATCTTCTATGCACCTATTATCTTTGGGACAAAAACTATTTCAATGAAGATTTTTTACAAGCCACTTTCAAATTTAATTTGTAGAAATTTATTTTTGTGTGGTGGCAAAGCCAAACATTTATATTGATAGGCTTTGATGTGGGTATCTTGACTTGATATATGTGATGTATTATCCCTATAAAAAAAATCTTTGCCCCCCTCATATTCGAATCCTGTCTTCGCCCCTGCCTCCATGCATTATGACCCACCTTGAGGGACAAAAGAGGAAACATAGGTATTATCCAAGGAAACGATTAAGGAACCGAGGAGACTTTCCCACCTTTGAGGTGAGATATGAAGAGCATGAACTAGAAGAACTCCTAGATTTTTAGAAACCCAAGAAGAAGAAGAATAAGGAAATTATCCAAGTGTGGTGTAACAGCTGAAAAGAGCTAGGCCATTATATATCAACTTGTCCACATAAGATACGTGAAGAACTCAACCTTGTCACATGTTACAATTGTGGTGACCAAGGACATTATGCAAGCAATGGTCCAGAAAAGATGAGATACAAGACAAGCAAGCCTATGAGAGGTCTCAGCCTTGTCACATGTTTCAAGTGTGGAAACAAAGGACATTATGCAGATGTCTGCCCAGAGAAGTTTCATCAAGATCCCAATCAAGCCAAGATGTAATGTAATGGAAAACTTTTTAAGGGTGCTAGTACCCTAGTTGTTTTGAAGCCAACTGGTAACCTTTAGCCCTCCCAAATCTCGGGACGAGATTTCTTTTAAGGGTGGTAGCCTGTCACATCCAAAAAATTTCCAAATTTTGAAATGTGAAAAAAATAAATAAACAAAATAAATAATTGTTAAATTTAGGGTGAAAAGAAACTTTTTGTTTTAAAACAGAAACATCAAAACCCATCTTGAACCAACTTTGAATAAAATTTGAATCCAACTAAATAAAAATCAAGTGAAATGCATTCTTCATAAATGCATCTTGAAATTTAAAAAACTTGGAAAATAAACAAAAAATCTAAAATCCTAATGGAAGAAATCATTTCCAAGATCTCTCTAAGACCATGGATTTGATTCATATGAAAATTTAGCAACAAGCATTTATATATGAACAAAAATGATAAATAAAAATATTATAAAACCACAAAAATTGATTTCATTCAATTTGGAACCATGGATAAAAACTTATGAGTTTAATAAGTTAAAGGAAATAAATTTCTAAAGCTAATAAAGCTCCTATCTAAAATCCACACCCAAATTGTGAGCAATTAATCCTAAAAGGATAAACAAATACTAAATAAAATTTTACAAATTGGAATCACCAATTTTGGCTCATTAAATAAAAAGATATGGATTTTATAAGGCAAAGGAAGAAATAGTAAATAAGGAATATTGAAAAGCCAATATAAAACTTGGCCAAATCCATAAACAAATGGATTAAAGATAATCCAAACTCAAATAAAATAAATGGATAAAGAATATTCAAATAATAACATATAGGATTAAACCATATTCGAATTATATGTGAATAAAGATAAAATCCCTAATAGAAATGATTAATTAAATCATGGGAAAAAATAAAGTGGAATTTCCGAAGATGGATATAAAAGTTTGTAGGGTTTCGTAGCATGGAAAACAAAAAATTTCTATCGCATACAACCAAACAAGCCAAGATCTATCTACTAGATTGTAGCAACGAGTTGATGGAATAACTTACCCTCGAAGATTCCAAAGCGTTTAACGAGAGCGGATTCTCGTGGGTGATGTAGTCGTACTCTTCCCTATCTCAAGATCGTGTAGACGATCCTTCCGACGCTGCGTTCCGGCAGCGCTTCCGCAGTCGGTCACACGTTCGGTACTCGACGAAGACCTTCCTCTCTCTTGTTCCAAAGAAAATGGAGGTTGTAGCACTCTCCTCGCGATTCCAAGAAGACAACGGCGTGCAGGAGGTAGAGGGAGATCCCATGTGGCGTCTTAAGCCGGAGCGAGTATGGTGGAGTATGAGAGAGAGCTATTAGTGGTCTAGGGTTTAGACACACCAATTAGAAGGCTCTAATCCAAGGCTAGGGCAATTAGAAGCTCTAAACCAAAACTGCTCGAAACCGGAGTCTAGGGCTAGGTTTTAGATTAGAGGATAGGAACTTATGTGTGTCTAGAGGAGGAGGCCCTGCCCCTCCTTTTATGGGTGGAGGGGCCGGCGCGCCAGGGGAGGGAGGGGAGTCCCTCCCCAACTCGGCCTAGGTGGGCCGCCGGCTTGGAGAGGAGGGACTCCTCCCCCAAGTCGGTTTCAACCTCCTCTTGCTTGTTTCCCTCAGTTTCGTGTTTTAGCCGTTTGACTTTCAAACTGGCCATTTGACTTTTCTGTTTTAGGATTCAATTTAATCCTTTATTTGGAACAGCAAGAACACTTAGTACATGATGCAATCATTCCAATATGTAATGACACATTCATGTACCCTTCCCTGAGTCTGGGACATTAGGAACCTTCTAGAACATTCCCGATGAAAACACCGGAATCATTCCCGAACTCCAAAACAAGACTTTCCTTATATGAATCTTATTCTCCGGACCATTCCGGATCACCTCGTGATATCCTAGATCCCATCCGAGACTCCGAACAACATTCGGTCTCTTTCTCATAATACCATAACTACTCAAAACAACGTCGAATCCTTACGTGTGTCTCCTACGCTTCGTGAATTATGCTGACATGATCGAGACACTTCTCCGAACAATAACCAATAGAGGAATCTGGAAATTCATATGGCTCCCACATATTTCTACGATTACTTTGCGATCGAATGAACCACTTACATACGATACCAATTTCCCTTTGTCTCACGATAGTTTACTTATCCGAGGTTATGATCGTCGGTATCTCGCATACCTAGTTCAACCTCGTTACCGATAAGTACTCTTTTCGCTCCCGTGATATGTGATCCCTTGTGACCCGGTCACATGCTTGCAAGCTAATTGGATGACATTCCACCGAGAGGGCCCAGAGTATATCTATCCGTCATATGGATGGACAAATCCCACTTGATCCATGTGTTTCAACCAATACTTTCCGAACACTCAATGCCACCTTTATAGCCACCCGCCACGGTGGTGTTTGATGTCATCAAAGCATCCATCCGGTAAAGGTGATATGCATGATCTCATGGTCAAGGAATTAGGTTACTATGTATCGTAAAGCATATAGCAATTGAACTATTGAAATGACTTGATCTTTATGCTATGCTTATCTATAGGAGTATGTCCACCATATCATTCTCCTAACGATATGATCTTGTTGTTGATAACATCTCAATGTTCATGATAGGGAAACCACAATCATTTAATCAACCAACAAGCTAGTGAAGTATAGAGGCTATACTAGGGACTTCAAATTAAGTTTACAAATCACACAAGTATCAATGTTTCCTGGTTAATACTATTATAGCATGAATGTAAACATTTATCATAAACACAAAGATATAATAATAACTACATTTATTATTGCCTCTAGGGCATATCTCCAACAGTCTCCCACTTGCACTAGAGTCATCTAATCTAGATTACATGGTAATATACCGAACACCCATGGCAGTTTGGTGTTGGTCATGTTTTGCCCTCGGGAGAGGTTTCGTCAACGGATACGGCTCATCCCGATCTGTGTGTACTTTGCAAAGCTTTATATCCCCATCCTGGATATTTTCTCCAATAGCGTGAAACGCAGCTTTATGTGCTTCAGCTTCTTGTGTGACCTTGGTTCTTGCGCATTGGCTATGCCCATGTTATCACAAGAGATAGACATTGGGTCCAAGACTAGGAACCACACCCAGCTCTTTAATGAACTCTTTCATCCATATCGCTTCTTGTGAAGCCTCCGGCGACCATGTATTACGATTCGGTTGAAGATCTCGCCACAACGCTTTGCTTTGCACTCCTCCAGCTAATCGCTGCACCATTCAAAATAAATACGTATCCAGTTGTGATTTAGAATCATCCGGATCGGTGTTCCAACTAGCATTGGTGTAACCATTAACAACGAGTGCATCACCTCCATAAGAAAGAACCATATCCTTAGTTCTTCTCAAGTACTTAAGGATGTTTTTGACCGTCCAATGAACCACTCGGATCACTTTGATATCTCGCTAGTTAAACTAACAACATATGCAATGTCGGGTCTAGTACATAGCATGGCATACATTAGAGATCCTATGGCTGAGGCATAGGAGTCTTACTCATCCTTTCTCTAGCTTGCCGATGTCGGACTTTGAGTTTTACTCAAGGTCGTATTGAGCAATATGGGCAAGAACCCTTTCTTGCTTTCTTCCATTCCAAACCTCTTTAGAACTTTGTCCAAATATGTACTCAGTGACAATGATATTTGGCGCTTCGATCTATCTCTATAAATCTTTATGCCTAATATGTAAGCTGCTTCGCCAAGATCCTTCATTGAAAAACTATTATTCAAATATTCCTTGACACTATTAAGAAGGTCTACATCATTCCCAATCAACAATATGTCATCCACATATAGTATTAAGAATGCTCTGAGCTCCCACTCACTTTCTTGTAAATACAAGCTTCTCCATAAGTTTGTATAAAACCAAAACTTTTGATCACCTTATCAAACGTTGATTCCAACTTCGGGATGCTTGCTTCAATCCATAGATGGACCGTTGAAGTTTGCATACCTTGTTAGCATCTTTAGGATCGACAAAACCTTTGGGTTGCATCATATACAACTCTTCATCAATATCTCCATTGAGGAATCTGTTTTGACATCCATCCGCCATATCTCATAATCATAATATGCAGCGATTGCTAACATAATCCTCACAGACTTTAGCTTCGCATCGGTGAGAAAGTCTCATCGTAGTCAACTCCTTGAATTTGTCGAAACCCTTTTGCGACAAGTCGAGCTTTATAGACAGTAACATTACCATCAGCATCTATTTTCTTCTTAAAAATCCATTTGTTCTCGACAACCTTTCGGCTATCCGGTAAGTCCACCAAAGTCCATACTTGGTTTTCGTACATGGATCCAATCTCGGATTTCATGGCTTCTTGCCATTTATTGGAATCTGGGCTCATCATCGCTTCCTCATATGTCTCGGGGTCATCGGTGTTGTCCACCAACATGACACTCATAACGGGATCATACTAATCTGGAGTGGTACGAGTTCTCGTTGACCTCTGAGGCTCTGTAGCAACTTCAACCGAAGTTTCATGATCACCATCATTAGCTTCCTCTCTTATTGGTGCAGGCACCACATGAACTTCTTCCGGTGCTGCGCTACTCGCAATTTCGAGAGAAGGTTCGACAACCTCGTCGAGTTCTACTTTCCTTCCAGTCACTTCTTTCGAGAGAAATTCCTTCTCTAGAAAGGATCCATTCTTGGCAACGAAGATTTTGCCTTCGGATCTATGATAGAAGGTATACACAATAGTTTCTTTTGGATATCCTATGAAGACGCATTTTTCCGCTTTGGGTTCAAGCTTGTCCGGCTGTAACTTCTTTACATAGGCTTCGCATCCCCAAACTTTAAGGAACGACAATCTAGGTTTCTTCCTAAACCATAATTCATACGGTGTCGTTTCAACGGATTTAGACGGTGCCCTATTTAAAGTGAATGCGGCTGTTTCTAATGCATAACCCCAAAATGATAGCGGTAAATCTGTAAGTGACATCATAGAATGAACCATATCTAAGAGAGTTCGATTACGATGTTCGGACACACCATTACGCTGTGGTGTTCCCGGTGTCAATCGTGAAAGTATTCCGCATTTCTTCAAATGCTCGCCAAACACGTAACTTAGATATTCACCTCCACGATCAGAACGTAGAAATTTAATCTTCTTGTTACGTTGATTCTCTACCTCACTTTGAAACTCCTTAAACTTCTCGAAAGTTTCGGAATTATGTTTCATAAAATAGATATACCCATATCTACTCAAGTCATCCGTGAAGGTAAGAACATAACGATAACCATCACATGATGCTACACTCATTGGACCACACACATCGGTATGTATGATTTCCAATAAGTCCGTAGCTCGCTCCATCATACCAGAAAATGGAGTCTTAGTCATTTTTCCCATCAGACATGCTTCGCATCGGAATGGAGTTTCTTCATACGCTTCACTCCAATGTGACCAAGACGACAGTGCCACATATAGGTCGAATTATCGCTTGATTTCAAACGTTTAGCCTCAATGTTGTTGATATGTGTATTTCCACTATCGAGATTCAATAAGAATAGACCATCTATCAAAGGTGCATGTAAAAACATATTACTCATATAAATCGAACAACCATTATTCTCGGACTTAAACAAGTAACCGCCTCAATAAACAAGATCCCGATATAATGTTCATGCTCAACGCAGCACCAAATAACAATTATTTAAGTATAAAACTAATCCCGATGGTAGATGAAGGGTAGCGTGCCGACCGCGATCACATCAACCTTTGATCTGCTTCCCACGCCGCATCGTCACCTCGTTCTTCGCTAGCTTCCGTTTATTCTGCACCTGTTTCGAGTTACAAATATGAGCAACCAACCAAGATCAAATACCTGCACTACTACAGTACTAGTGAGATACACATCAATAACATGTATATCGATATACCTTTCTTCTTGATGTTGCCGTTCTTCGATCCGCCAAGTACTTTGGGCAATTCCGCCCAATGACCTTCTCCTTGCGGAAAAGCACTCAAGATCGTGGCTTAGGTACAGCCTTGGTCTTCTTCGCGTGGTAACTTTCTTACCACCCTTCTTGGAGTGTCCCTTCGCTTAGACTTGCCTTTCTTGAATTTGGTGGTCTTATTGACCAACAACACTTGGTGCTCTTTCTTGATCTCCACTTGCAGATTTCAACATGGCAAAGAGTTCGCAACGTCTTGTTCATGTTACGCATGTTGTAGTTCATCACAAAGTTCTTGTAACTTGGTGGTAGTGATTGGAGGACACGGTAAATCCCCAAAGCATTAGGAATCACTATACCCAAGCTTTGAAGCTTGTTTTGCGTGCCAGACATCTTAAGCACATGCTCACCGATTTGAGCCTTCTTCCATCTTGCGGTTAAAGAACTTTGAAGCCTCATAGCTTTCAATTGCCGCATGAGTCTCAAAAATCAATTTGAGATCCTCGACAATATCATATGGGTACGACTCTTCAAACCTTTTCTCAAGCTGATTCTAAACCATACAAGATAGCACATCGAACTATGGAGTACCGATTCTTCCGAGCGAGGTAAACATTCTTTACTTCATCGGAGCATCACCGCAGTGGGTCACCCAATGCATCCAGACATAGGTCAAATTACCAATTGTGAGGACAATCCTCAAATTGCGAACCAATCATGAAGTTGCTTCCATTGTTTTTCAACTTTTCTTTCTCTAGGAACGCATTAAAATTGATGGTAGGGGCTGCCATTGATCTACAACATATTTGCAATAGTTTAGACTAAGTTTATGACAAATTGAGTTCAAATTAATTATGAAATTAAACTAGGTGAACTCCCACTCAAAACAACATCCCTCACATTGTTTTAGTGATCACATGAACCAAATCCACTACATCAACACCGATCATCACGTGAATTGATATAGTTTCAATGGCGAACAATCGTCATGTTCATCATATCTACTATATGATTCATGCTTTACCTTTCGGTGATCCGTGTTACGAGACCATGTCTGTACATGCTAGGCTCGTCAAGATCAAACCTTAGTTTCTGCATGAGAAAATCTGGCTTTCTCACGTTGTATACACTTGCAGAATCTAACACACCCGATCATCACATGGTGCTTCGAAACAACAAGCTTTAGCAACGGTGCTAACTAAGGGTGAACACTTTATGATTTGAAATTCATGTGCATGAGGGATCATCTTATAATGCTACCGTCATCTACTAATCAATACAAGATGCATAAAGGATTAACATCACATGCAATTCATAATATGTGATATGATATGGCCTTTCTTCTTTGTGCTTCCGATCTCCATCTTCAAGCACGAACATGATCTCCATCATCACCGGCATTGCATCAAGGTCATTGACGCTTCTCCATGGTTGTCGTCCACCGGCTTCAACTATTACAACTACTTTGAATAGACACGCGGGTCTTAACATAAAATAAAGACAACCATATGGCTCCTGCCGGTTGCCAACTTACAATAAGGAACATTGCATACATCAAATATAATCACAATCATGGCCATATCACATCATCAAGACACCCCTGCAAAACAAAGTTAGACGCCTCTACTTTCTTTGCATATTTTACGTGGTTTGGGGCTTTCAATAAGTGTCGTTCTAACTTACGAACAAGAACCACAACATTGATACTAGCATTGTTGATCACCCGTTGTAAATTGGATCTTAACTATGCTAGGAGAAACAGCACCATAAAGCCACTTATGCAATACAAGTTGCATGTCAAGCGTGGAGCAAGTCTCATGAACGATGTCATGTAAGGTTAGCCCGGGCCGCTTCATCCCAACATACCGCAAGATGCAAAGTACACAAGAAGCAATCGACAATAAAAGCATCAACGCCCACAATGACCATTGTGTTATACTCGTGCAACAGATCTACATATAGACACGGCTCTGTTACCACTGTAGGGTTTCGTAGCATGGAAAACAAAAAATTTCTATCGCATACAACCAAACAAGCCAAGATCTGTCTACTAGATTGTAGCAACGAGTCGATGGAATAACTTACCCTCGAAGATTCCAAAGCGTTTAACGAGAGCAGATTCTCGTGGGTGATGTAGTCGTACTCTTCCCGATCTCAAGATCGTGTAGACGATCCTTCCGAC
Source organism: Avena longiglumis (assembly GCA_030063025.1). Classification (NCBI taxonomy): domain Eukaryota; kingdom Viridiplantae; phylum Streptophyta; class Magnoliopsida; order Poales; family Poaceae; genus Avena; species Avena longiglumis. Next base: position 48,410,617 of record CP125978.1, read on the forward strand.
TGCGTTAAAGCGCTTTCGCAGTCGGTCACACGTTCGGTACTCGACGAAGACCTTCCTCTCCCTTGTTCTAGCAGGCAGCGGAGGTTGTAGCACTCTCCTCGCGATTCCGGCAGCACAACGGCGTGGTATCGGAAGTAGAGGGGAGATCCCGCAGGGCTTCGTCTTAAGCCGGAGCGAGTATGGTGGAGTATGAGAGAGAGCTATTAGTGGTCTAGGGTTTAGACACACCAATTAGAAGGCTCTAATCCAAGGCTCGGGCAATTAGAAGCTCTAAACCAAAACTGCTCTAAACCGGAGTTTAGGGCTAGGTTTTAGATTAGAGGATAGGAACTTATGTGTGTCTAGAGGAGGAGGCCCTGCCCCTCCTTTTATGGGTGGAGGGGCCGACGCGCCAGGGGAGGGAGGGGAGTCCCTCCCCAACTCGGCCTAGGTGGGCCGCTGGCTTGGAGAGGAGGGACTCCTCCCCCAAGTCGGTTTCAACCTCCTCTTGCTTGTTTCCCTCAGTTTCCTGTTTTAGCCGTTTGACTTTCAAACTGGCCATTTGACTTTTCTGTTTTAGGATTCAATTTAATCCTTTATTTGGAACAGCAAGAACACTTAGTACATGATGCAATCATTCCAATATGTAATGACACATTCATGTACCCCTTCCCCCGGAGTGCCGGACATTAGGAACCTTCTAGAACATTCCCGATGAAAACACCTAATCATTCCGAACTCCAAACGGGACTTTCCTTATATGAATCTTATTCTCCGGACCATTCAGGATCACCTCGTGATATCCCGGATCCCATCCGAGACTCCGAACAACATTCGGTCTCTTTCTCATAATACCATAACTACTCAAAACAACGTCGAATCCTTAAGTGTGTCTCCCTACGGTTCGTGAATTATGCGGACATGATCGAGACACTTCTCCGAACAATAACCAATAGAGGAATCTGGAAATTCATATGGCTCCCACATATTTCTACGATTACTTTGCGATCGAATGAACCACTTACATACTATACCAATTTCCCTTTGTCTCACGATAGTTTACTTATCCGAGGTTATGATCGTCGGTATCTCTGCATACCTAGTTCAACCTCGTTACCGATAAGTACTATTTTCTCGTTCCCGTGATATGTGATCCCTTGTGACCCAGTCACATGCTTGCAAGCTAATTGGATGACATTCCACCGAGAGGGCCCAGAGTATATCTATCCGTCATATGGATGGACAAATCCCACTCTTGATCCATGTGTTTCAACCAATACTTTCCGAACACTCAATGCCACCTTTATAGCCACCCGCCACGGTGTGGTGTTTGATTTCACCAAAGCATCCATCCGGTAAAGGTGATATGCATGATCTCATGGTCGAAGGAATTAGGTTACTATGTATCAGAAAGCATATAGCAATTGAACTATTGAAATGACTTGATCTTTATGCTATGCTTATCTATAGGAGTATGTCCACCATATCATTCTCCTAACGATATGATCTTGTTGTTGATAACATCTCAATGTTCATGATAGGGAAACCACAATCATTTAATCAACCAACAAGCTAGTGAAGTATAGAGGCTATACTAGGGACTTCAAATTAAGTTTACAAATCACACAAGTATCAATGTTTCCTGGTTAATACTATTATAGCATGAATGTAAACATTTATCATAAACACAAAGATATAATAATAACTACATTTATTATTGCCTCTAGGGCATATCTCCAACAAAGTTATCTAATTAACTTAAATGGAATCAAAGAATCATCTAAATAAAATTTATGGAATTAAAACCATATTTGATTTCATTGGAATAAAGTCAATTGCCCAATTTAAATGATTAATAAAATCATATTAGAATATTTTAATAATCCAAGTGAATTATTTGCACTAAATAAAACCTACTGAAAAAGGTTTGGTGAAAATTAGAATTCAAATAAGGGTTTGAAAATATGATTAAAATCTTATTTGAATAAAGGCAAGTGCCTATTTTAAATAAAATATAAACCATAAATGAATCAAAGAATTATTCCTAAAAAGGTATTTAAAATACATGTTTAAACAGAATAAAAACCTACTGAAAAGTTTTGAAATGAAAAAGAGTTTGAAATCTGTTGGATAAAATCAAAACAGAAAAATAAACCAGAAAAGGAAAAAGAAACAGAATAAAAAAAATAGAAAAAGGTCCAGCCCAGCTAACCAAGCCCAGTCCAGCCCAGCAGCAGCCCACTTCTTCCCTCCCCGAAATGTTTTTCTACTCAGAAATACACACGCGCTCTCGCTGACAGTAGGACCCACACACAACCATCCTCACTCGCTGTCGCCCAGACCCCACTTGCCAGACCATCTTCCCCACCCACGACCACTTCTCCCCAAACCTTGTCGCCGTTACAGGCTTGATTTGCGCGGGCTTAATTCGTCTTAACGCTGCAGCCATTACTCAATGTGATCACGCACACTTATTCGCCTCCCTCCCCTCTATATTTTTTCCCAGACGTCGCCCCCTCTCTGCCACAGGGCTACCACAATTCTTCCCGAAACTACCACTGCCCCGACAAGCTACTCCGGCCAAATTCTGGCAACTCCGGCCACCCCTCCACTCCTATTACCTAATAGCGTGATCCCCATCATCAGGCGCACCTTCCCATAGCCCCAGCTCGCCTACGCGTGCCCCACCGGCTCGGCAACATCGATGTCTGAGCGCCACCGCCTCCCGCTCCAACTCCGACGGCCTTCCCTGGTAAACCCTGAGCACCCCCTCCTCTCTAGATGACCCGATTTTGTTCACCTAAACCACGCGTGCCTGACACACTCCTTATTTTGGCTTAGCATGGTCTGAAGTGTCGCCTCCGTCTTCAACATGGAGCACCTGCCGCCAGGACCATCTCCGGCGAGCAATTGACAGCATATGCGAGCGCCCATTTGTCTACAACAAGCACGTCGAGCTTCCCCACGTCACTACGATCACGGTGAGCCATCCCTCTTCCTTTCTCGCTACCTGTATCGCCGGCACCGTCATCATCTGAGCGCGCCGCCGCCACTCGCCGCCGCCAGTAGATGGCCAGTATATGTGAGCCGTAGGATCTCGATCTAATGGATGCAATAGAAAGTTAACCGAAGGGGTATCCTTTTATCTGTGTCATGCGTAGTCATTTAGATCTGACGGCCCAGAAAGGTCGATCCAAACAAAGCGGTACCGTCCAATAAGATTGCTCCACGTGGCTCAGACTTTGATTTAAAAACAAAAACATTCCTATTAGATATGTGATTTTGTAAAATTCATAACTTTAAATCTACACGTCCAAATTTTACAAATTTTATATCAATGGAATCAGAAAAATAGTACTTTACAACAATGCCCATTGTTTAATGTTTTGCTTCTGTAAAATTAGTTGCTTTTGCAGAAACTTGTTTAAGCATATTTTGAATATAAAATTTATTCTAAAATTGTTTTTATGGTAAAATATTTTGTAAATGGATTGTTTTGAACCTACTGACCATAGAAACAAACCTGTAGATTTAAAAGTATATTTGGTGACACTTAGGAATTAAATATTTGAATAAAAGCATTTCTAGCTAAATAAAAATATTGATTATCATTTAAATATGCTTTTTGAGTAAAACCTTTTGCAAATGGATTGATTTATACTCTCTGACCCTAAACACCAAGTTTTAGGATTTAAAAATATATTTGATGAACCTTAGTAAAATTATTACTTTGTTTAAAGGCATTTCTAGCAAATAAAAATATTGTTTGATTTAAAAATGGAATTTAGGAGAAACCCTATTGCAAATGGATTAATATTAAACCTTTTAACCATAAACACTAACATTTGTGTTTAAAGAATATAGTTGGTTAACACTACAAATTATTACTTTGATTTAAATCATTTCTAGCAAAACAAAATGATTTAAATAGCCATTTTCACCAACTTGAATTCAAATGATTTTGACACATTTATAAATGACCAATAGGTGTTTTATAATGTTTATAACCTATTAGAAACCACTTTTCCAAACAAAACAATCTTTGGCATACTTGCATGCATTGCTTTGTTTTTATTATTCTATGTGATGAATTGCTTAAATGGTAGATTGAATTTGTGCCTTGATTGAATTGTAGTGAAATTTGAAGAGTGTGACTGTTGCAAGATCAAGGAGTGAACTTATATTCTCTACCAAAAAGGCAAGTGGTGCTTCATACTTTGTCCCAATATTTGCACTATGCATTAATGATATTTCTAAGTAGGACTTGCATGGAATTTTTCTAAGTGTCAACTATGCCATGGGAAATCCTAGTGGATGAAACCTTAATAGAATTTTCTCTAAGTTAAGATTCCTACTACTATCATGCTTAGCCTAGCTAGTAGCAAACAAGGGTGGTTTATATATACATGCTATGGAAATTTTGCTAAGTCTTTTGACTTATGTTTTTTGCTTAATAAAACTACTAAGTGAATGAAACACCTGGGTGGAATGGAAAGGATGGATTTATGTTGAGTGGTTACACAAGGCCAGTGGACTAGTGAACCTTGTATATTACACTTGTGGAATGCCACCCAGGAACAAAGAGATTTGAGATGTCAAATGTTGAGAAGTTCAAGTGCAGCCACTTGGCATTATGGGCTCTGTCTGGATCATATAGGTTGCAATAACTTAGACAAATTGACAGTTGGTGGTAGGGGATGATAGGTTTGGGAACACGTCCATTTTGGTCTAAGGGAAGGCTTTTGAAAGATCTTGTCTCGATGCATGTCGAGTCTTGTGGGGAAAGTGCACCACCTCTCGAGAGAGTAAAATCTAAGTACTTAGCCGTGTCCCCGGCAATGGAAAATTTGAGCATCAATACATGGAAGCTATCAAGAATCTCCTCATCCCAATTTCTAAGTTAAAAACTTGTGGTTGAACAAGGTTAAAGGATCTTCAATCAATGATCGGTAGATGCCTTGGGTGATTTTGACAAAGAAAAACTTAGTGTTTTCAAATGATAAGGGAAATCTATTTTGAGAAAAGCAAGCCTAAGCTCCGCTTAGCCAAATGCATATAAATGATAGACTCCACTATACTACCATAGTATCACTTGCCAATACAATTCAAATGTATTGACCCTTGTGGTTGTAACTTATTATGTTGCAGGTTTGTTTGATGTTAGTGAAGTATATTGATTAGGATTACAAGTTTATAACCAAAATGATTGCCTGTGGCACTTTGAAGATGAAGGACTCCATGCTATATAGATATTTCTGCTGCATTGTAATGAGATAGAAAAATAAGCTGTGTAAGATGTAATGAATTATTTTATTCCTGGTTATAAAGTTGTAATATGAACTTTGTTTCTTGATATTACATCTGAACTGTGGATGCTAGCTATTGATCCAGGGACTAGCATTGTAAACACAGGGATCTCTACCTTATTAAAGGTTGGGATCTCTACACTTTATTATTCGCACTAATCATCATAGAATACTCCTTTACCTTAGCTGGGAAAGGTATTTTCTCAACATAAGGTTCATGCACAATATGATTAGTAGTACAAACTTCGGTGCTTCTAACAGGAACATGACTAACAACATCTTTATAAGGTGCATGGTACTTATTCCACTTGTTTTGGGGAATTTCTATGTAAGAGGCAAAGGCTTTAAAACAATTGGCAATACTTTGAGAATCAAGACCATACTCATTACTAATATCACGGAATTCATCAGTTTCCATAAAATATTTTATGCATTCATAATCATAATTTATACCTAACTTTCTCCTTTTGTCATTCTCCCAAGCTTCAGTGCTCTCTTGAATACGGTCTAGGAGATCCCATTTAGCTTCTTCCTTCATACGTGTGAATGATCCAGCACAAGAAGCATCTAGTAAATCTTTATCATGAAGAGAAAGCCTAGCATAAAAGTTATCGATAATAATATTGTTAGGGAGTTCATGAATAGGACATTTAAGAATTAGTACCTTCAATCTCCCCCAAGCTTGATCTGTACTCTCTCCATCACGAGGCCAAAAGTTATATATATCAGATTCCTATCCTTATGAATTTTACTAGGAGGATAGAATTTAGAATAAAAGAGAGGTACTATTTCCTCCCATTCCATGGATTGTCCATTCTTCAGCAGCTTATACCATTCTTCAGCTCTCCCTTTCAAGGATATAGAGAGTAACATCTTCTTCACCTATTCAGTTGTGATACCTGCACACTTAAACAACCCACATAATTCATGGATAAAAAACAAATGATCACCAGGGTGGACAGTTCCATCCCCTAAATAATAATTATCCATAACATGATCAACAATACTTGTAGGTATCTTAAAAGGGTCTATCTCAATAGGTGGTGTGATGCGTGTTGACGCCCCATTGGGAAAACCCAATAGCAAGGTATGATGCAGCACAGCAGCAAGTTTTCCCTTAGTAAGAAACCGAGGTTATCGAACCAGTCGGAGGAAGGAAACGCCTCAAAGGTGTTGCAAGCAACGTGGAAACCTGCACAACACAGACTCAAGACTTTGCCCAAACTAACAGTGACGTTGTCAATCTCACTGATTGTTGTAACAAAGGATTAACTGTATGGTGTGGAAGGTGATGATGGTTTGGATCAAGTAAACAGTAACAGTGGAATATGTATCAATGGTAAAGATTGGACCGGGGTTCATAGTTCACTAGAGGTGCAATCCTTAGATAAACAAACATGGTATGTTGGGTAAACAAATTACGACAGGGCAATTGACAGGACTGAGCAAGGCATAACAATGCGATACTAGACACAAAGATCCTATGAGATTCGATTGGGAAATACAACAATATAAATAGACCGCCATCCAAATGCATCTATGACTAGAATTCCACCTCTAGGTTATCATCCGAACCCCCTCTAGTATTAAGTTGCAAGCAACAGACAACTTCTTTAAGCAAAGTGCGTAAGGTAAACAATCCACTTATTCCATGAACAAGAGACCGTTGTTTTCTCCCTAGTGGCAACAACACATCTACAACCATAGATATTTCTGTCACTTCCCTTGGAAAATAGAGTCATGAACCCACTATCGAGCATAAATACCCCTCTTGGAGTCACTAGCAACTACTTGGCCAAAATAGCTACTAAAACGGAGAGCATGCAAGATCACAAACAACACAGACATGATAGAATCAATAAGACAAAACTATTAATCAATCTGACATAGTAATCTCAATATCCATCGGATCCCCGCAAACACAACATGCATGATTACAAATAGATTAGATCTTGATCATGAACGGAGCTCACAACATCTATACATGAAAGAACAAGGAGGATATACAACCATCTAGCTACTACATGGACCCGTAGTCCAAGGAGGAACTACTCACGCTTCATACCGGAGGCTAGCATGATGAAGAAGAAGGTCTCCGGGATGATCTACCCTCCGGCAGGGTGCCGGGAAGAGCTTCAGATACCCTCGATCTAGGGACGATGGTGGTGGCGGCTACAGACGGTTTCGTGGAATATTGATCGGGTCTCTAGGGTTTTGGTATCGGGGGGACTTTATAGGTGAAGAGGCGAGGCAGGGGGGCTACCAGGGCGGCCTCACCCCCCCCCCTCAAGCGCGGGGTGGGCCCATGCCCCCCTGGTGAGCCTCCTCCTTCTCGTATTGTGGCTTCGTGTTACCCACGGTAAAATATTGACTTTGGCTTTTTTCCCGTACAATTCCGAGAATATTGATTTTCTGCCTTTCTGGAACCAAAAACAGAAGAAAACAGGCAACTCGCACTGTGGCAACTTTTAAATAGGTTAGTACCAGAAAACATATAAAAGAACCTCAAAGTGTGGAGAAAGCAAAGAAAAGTAGATAGTAAACAAGCATGGAGCATAAAAAATTATAGATACGTTTCCGATGTATCAAGCATCCCCAAGTTTAACTCCTGCTCATCCTCGAGTAGGTAAGTGATAAAAGAATAATTTTTGAGGTGACATGCACCATCAAAACCAAGATCAAACCATTTGCAAGCATTGAAAGCTGGGATCAAAGAACTATAAACATGTGCATTAAAGATGGAGTTCTAACAATAGGACAAAGTAACTATGCATGCAACATGAAAGGCTACAAACAAAGATCATGAATAACATGCATTGAAAAACGTTTGTTTGTTTCACATACAAAAAACATGGCATAGTGGCATTCAGCTTGTCCCTCATAGAGTAGCAAATAGATGCATAGGACACCTTCAAAGTTCATAAGAGTGACTAGATACAAGTAGCACAAGAACAAGCAATAACATCAATATACATCAATCAATAAGTTTTAGGACACTGCACAAAGAACAAAGAATGACAACTATTCTCTCTTAATGGTGCCTAAAGGTAGAAGATGGAGACTCAATATAATAGTGGAAGAAAGGCCCTACATAAAGGGAAGTAGGGATTTCAAGTTTCAAAAAGAGCTTCCAAAAATTATGGTACTTGTTAGCTTTCAGCCTTCATTTCCCCTATCATAAGCATCTTGAAGTAATTAAGGTTAAAGTGAACAAAGATGGAGTATATGCTTGACAAAGTATAAGTTGGAAATCTCATGTCCCTTGAATACGAGGGACGCACCGCATGCTACTCAACTTTGGTCACCCGTAAGTTCTTGTCATAATAAGTACATGTGTATCATAGATAACCGCCAACGGGGTACCCCTTGCACATGGTACATGAGCTATCCCATAACCAAAATGACAAGGCAAGCAGACAATGAGCATCTCAGCGATCTTCTTATTTACTATGTGCATAGCTCTTTATTGAGGATGCTTCACATAATGCTCATTATGGTGATGCTGCAAGTTTCCACCATGATTAGGCATGGATTAGGCTAGCGGCCCAGGCGTTTCTCTAACACAAAATACATAACTCCATGGACTTACAAGCTCCCTCTTTATTTCACACCGGCGACATCCATAGACACAAGAGCATGATATCAATTGTGTACAAAGTACAAGTGCAATGTTGAAAACGTTCCCCATGACAGCATGGTACTGCTAATTCCAACGTATAAGTGCAAGCATATACAACATAGATGACACAATGGTTCAAGTTTATTAGGGGGAAGGAATATAAAATGTGCCATCAAGTTTGTGAGGGCTTTAATCACTAAGTTTTCACATAACAAAATAGTTTTTAATTGGAAGATAGTTGAAAACAAGAATATACTTGGAATGGTGTAATACACCATGAATAGGAATTTATATATGACACTTTGGAATAACTTGGTTTGTTGGGAGTTGGATGCATGAGTAGAGCTTACACATACAAGTGGAGGCTAGCAAAAGACTGGGAGCAACCAACTAAGAGAGCAATAATGGCCATAATCATGCAGAGCGACAAAACATTACTAATCAAAGCATTGAGTGGTACTACAAGTCAAGGACTAAATGATCAAAGAGGCAATGGTGACTTGTTCATAGTCATAACATGGTGTGAGCATGTGCCAAGTCAACCCAAACAAAACATCAAAGGAGAGTACCACAATACTATGCTTTTGTATGCTAAAACAACGCATGATTCTTTTAAGGCACACTAAGCAATCCCAATTGTTTGGAACAAGTGATGCTACAGAAATAATCACTAAGCATAGGGTCAAAACAACACCTAGCATGACATGCTAAAGTCTAAGTCACAGTAAATGCAAGCTCCTCTTGCACTTTAAAGAAAGAACTTTCTACTCCTTTCCAACACCAATCGACTTATTTGAAACAACACAACAAGAACGGGGGTCCAAACTACTTTATTCAAGCAAACTAAACAAACTAAGCAAAACAAACTAAAACTAAGACGCTTCAAGAACAACACAACAGTGCATGAAACAATAAAAACGAAGTCTCTAGAAAGACCTGAGCTTTTTATTGATGAAGAGGGGGATGCCTTGGGCATCCCCAAGCTTTGATGCTTGTACCTCTTGGATATTTCTTGGGGTGACACCGGGGTGGAATCCCCAAGCTTGAGCTTTTGTCCATTCTTCATATCATTACATCATTCTCTCTCTACACCTGAAATTTTTCCTTCATACAAAACTTCACACAATCTTCATTAGCAACAATAGTGTATTCAAAAGATAATAGACCTTTGGGTTTAGGTTTAGAACAGCAAAAAATTTCACTAAAAACACAAGATACTGTAGAAACTCCTTCAAAAAGCTCAATTTCCCCAAAAAGAACTAAAAAGGAATCAATAAGAAGCAAATGCAAATAATGGCAGAAATTTGTCAAAACAGACCAGCAGGTAGAAACCGATCTTTTCGAAAATCTTTTGTTGCTCAAATCAAAAAGTGTTGAACTAACGTAAGTTAGATAACATACTGGGGGATTTATTAGTAAATTTTCAGCTCCATCCGACTTACAGAAACTCCTCATGAATTTTTATGGTGGAGGACAGAAATCTGTTTCGGGACAGCAACTCCCCAAATCTTACTTCCCTCTCATTAGAGGTCATTCTTGGCACAAAAAGCAAACAAAAAGGATAAGGAGAGGTCATTACTGAAGTAATAACTTCCAAGACCCAAGGAAACTCTTGGGTTATCTCCCAACAAGTACTTTTCTTTAACGCCTTTAAGTTAGGCACAAGAAGCAAGAAATCAAGTATTTTCAAATGAAGAAGCGTTAACATCAAACCTTGCTTTCAAAGGAGGAGAAAAAAGCAACTTATCTCTACTCATAGGGAAGTGTTCAATATCGTTCTTGAATGGAAATTGATATTTAATGGTGCCTTCTTTCATATCAATGATGGCACCAACAGTTCTAAGAAAAGGTCTTCCCAAAGTAATAGGACAAGAATCATTGTATTCAACATCCAAAACATAGAAATCAACAGGGTCATAAGCATTGTTAACCATAATGAGAACATCATCAATACTCCCCATGAGTTTCTTCTTAGCATTATCATCAAGTGGGACATCCAAATAACTGTCACATCCCAAGATTTTCCAAATCTTGTAATGTGAAAAATAAATAAACAAAATAAATTTTTTGTTGAAAATCAGGGTGAAAAGAAACTTTTGTTTCTAAATGGAAACTTAAAATCCCATCTTGAACAAACTTTGGTAAAAGTTTGAATCCAACAAAAATCCAAATCAAGGGAAATGCATTCCTCAATGAATGTATCTGGAAATTTAAACACTTGGAAAATAAATCCAAACCCTAAACCCAAATGGAATAAAATCATTTCCAAGTTATCTCCAAGCCTATGGATTTGATCCATATAAAAATTTATCAAAAAAATTCACAAATGATCAAGAAAGACAAATATAAACATTATAAGACCAGGTAAATTGGTTGCACTCAATTTGGAACCATAAATAAAATCTTATGAATTTAATAAGATAAGAAATTGAATTCCCAAAACTAATAAAACCCTTATCTAGAAACCCATACCACTTGGTGAGAAAATAATACAAAAAGAGATTTAAAAGGATAAACAAATTAAAATAAGATTTCACAAATTGGAATCACCAAGTTTGGATCTCTAAATAAAAAGTTATGGATTTTATAAGATAAAGAAAGAAATATTAAATAAATAATATTTAAATACCAAATCAAATCTTGGCCAAATCTATTAAGCAAATGGATTGATTATAACCCAAATCCAAATAAAACATTGGATAAAGAATTTCCAAAATAAAATCAAATGGCTTAAACCAAATCTTATTTGGAATAAAGACAAACCCAAATTTTAAATGATTATTAAATCTTATTAAAAACTTTCCCAAATAATTCAAGATGAATTATTTGACACCCTTCTAAGTAATAAAAACTTAGTGAAAGGTTTTGGAAGAATTTAGAAGTCAAATGGAAATTAAAAACATTATTAAATCCTATATTGATTTAAAACAAGGGCCCTTTTTATTAATTAAAAAGACCCCAAAATGAATAAGGTTTTATTCAAAAATTGATACCAGAATACAATACTAATCAGTATTTGAACTTACACAAACTTTGACAAAGGTTTGAAATCAAATGAGGGTTTGAATTGCTTATTCAAAATCAAAACAGAAAATTCAAATGAGAAAAAGAAAAAGAATCAGGAACAGAAAAAATGGAACCAGACAGCGAGCCCACTAAGCCCAACTCGCAGCCCACCTGCAACCCCTCTGCCGAAACGTTTTCCTCACTCGCGAATCGACCCACACAGACGCTGGCAGATGGACCCCACTCCCCCTCTCTCTCTCACGCAGACAGACACGCCCCACCTGTCAGGTTTCTCCCCTACCCGCGACGACCCCTTCTCCCTCCCCTCGTCGCCGTTTCTGGCTATGATTCCGCGGCTTAATTCGCCTTAACGCTGCAGCCATTACTCGCTGTGATCACGCACGCTTAAACGCCCACGCCCCTCTCCATTTCCCCTCTGTCGCCAGAACCTATACGCCCCCAGGCCGCTCCAATTAGCGCCTAGACCCCGCCCTGCTCCGACGAGCTCGCAACCGAATTCCGGCAGCCCCGCGCCACCCCTTGCCTCCTCGAGCACACGGACGTGACCTCCAGGCCCTGGCGCATCTCCCTGCCTCCTCAGCTCACTCGCGCGTGCCCCACATCGTCGGCAGCGACCACGACTGACTACACCACCGTCTGCAACCGCTCCGGCGACGCTCCCAGGTAAAGTTCGACCGCGCCTCCCCGTCTCCTGGATGCACTCGTACTCGCCGCTTCTGTGCGCAGCTAACGCACCATTTTCCGTGCCTTAGCGTAAATCGTACACTCGCCTCCGATGATGAAGCAGTCGCGGATGCGGCGACAACTACGGCGAGAATCACCGTGGTTCGGCGCACCTCGACAAGTGACGACCACGTTGAGCATCAGTGAAGCAAGCGAACCTGTAAATCCTCCCCATCACCCTTGCTTCCTAAATCGCCGGCTCGCCACCGTCGACAAGGCCGATCGCCGCCAGCGCCACTGCTTATTGGTCAAAGCAATAGGGACCATTAGATCTGCATCTGATGGCTTGGATAGGTTGACTAACGGAAGGGGTAAGGATGAACCTGCGCCGTGCAATGTCAGTTAGATCCAACGGCCTACAGCGCGTGATCCAGACGAAACGGTATCAGCGAGTAAGAACTCGACACGTGGCTCAGACTTCGTTTAAAAACAGAAACTTTCCTATTAGAAGTTCAAATTTGAAAAATCCATAACTTTCAAACAACACGTCCAAATTTTGCAAACTTTATATCAATGGAATCAGCAAGACAAGCCCTAGCCAACCATGCCTTTTGTTTAGTAAAAATCTTCTGTTAAAATGTTTGTTTTTGCAGAAACTTATGTATGCTTGTTTAGGATATAAAAATTATTGCAAAATGATTTTGAGGATAAAATCTTTGTCAAATGGTTTTTTTGAACCTACTGACCCTAGGAAACAAATTGTGGTTTCAAAAATGTATCTGGTGAAACAAAAGAATGAATCTTGGATTTAAACCAATTCTAGTCAAATAAAAATATGGGTTATTTATTAAAAAATGTTTTGGAAGAAAACCTTTGAGAAATGTGTTGGAAATAAACTCTCTGACCCTAAACAAAATATTTTATGGTTTGAAAACATATTTTGTGAACCCTATAGATTAATGCCCTATTAAAAACATTTCTACACCACATAAAATAACACCTTGTTTTAGAAAATGGTTTATAAAGTGAAAACTATTGCAAATGACTTTGCCACTTTATAAAATGACCAATAGGTGTTTCCAAATGTTTACAACCTACTAGAAACCACTTTTACAAATAAAACAACCTATTGCATGCTTGCATGCATTACTTTGATTTTATCATTTTATGTGATGAATTGCTTGAATGGTAGATTGAAATATTGTTTGCTTGATTGAATTGTAGTGATTTGAAGTGAGTGAACATTGCAAAGATCAAGGAGTGAACTTATACTCTCTACCAAAAAGGCAAGTGATGCTTCATACTTTTGTCCCATTACTTTCACTATGCATTAGTGATTTTTCTAAGTAAAACTTGCATGGAATTTTTGCTAAGTATAAACCATGCTATGGGAAATCCTAGTAGATGTAACCTTAGTAGAAATTTCCTAAGTTAAGATTCCTACTACTATCATGCTTAGCTTAGCTAGTAGAAAACAAGGGTGGAATATATATTCATGCTATGGAAAAATTTCTAAGTCTGAGGACTTGTGTTTTGTTTAATAAAACAACTAAGTGAATGAATCACCTGGGTGGAATGGAAGGAATGGTTTGTGTTGAGTGGTTACACAAGGCCAGGGACTGTGAACCTTGTGTATCTCACTTGTGGCTGGCCACCCAGGAACAAAGAGATTTGAGATGTCAAATGTTGAGAAGCTTCAAGTGCAACCACTTGGCACTATGGGCTCTGCCTGGATCATATAGGTTGCAATAACTTAGCCAAATGGACAGTTGGTGGTAGGGGAATGATAGGTTGGGCAGCGTCCATTACGGTCTAAGGGAAGGCTTCGAAAGATCTTGTCTTGGTGAAACCAAGTCTTGTGGGAAAGTGCACCACCTCTGCAGAGTGAAAAATCTAAGTACTTAGCCATGTCCACAGTAAAGGACAATTTGAGCATCAAGACATGGAAGCTATCAAGAATCTCATCATCCAAATTTCTAAGTTAAAAACTTGTGGTTGAACAAGGGTTAAAGGATCTTCAATCTTTGATTGGTAGATGCCTTGGGTGATTTTTGCCAAACAAAACTTAGTGTTTTCAACTGATAAGAAAATCTATTTTGAGCAAAGCAAGCCTAAGCTCCACTTATCCAAGTGCATATAGATGACAGATACTACTATTCTACCATAGTATCACTTGCCAATACAATTCAAATGTATTGACCCTTGTGGCTGTAACTTGTTATGTTGCAGGTTTGATTGATATTAGTGAAGTTTAATGATTAGGATTACAAGTCTACAACCAACATGTCTGCCTGTGGCACTTTGAAGATGAAGGACCCCATGCTATTGTTATATTCTGCTGCATTGTAATGAGATAGCCAAATGAGCTATGTAAGATGTAATAAATTACTTTATTCCTGGTTATAAAGTTGTATTATGACCTTTATTTATTGATATTACATCTTAAATGTGGATGCTAGCTATTGATCCAGGGACTAGCATTGTAAACACAGGGATCTCTACCTTATTAAAGGTTGGGAACCTAACAGATGGTATCTGAGCATTGTGTTGCCTGTAGGATTTGTAACCCTAGGATTGAACAAAAACCCCTTAGAAAATAGGAGTGGTATTTGTTCCAAAACTTATTTACAAATAATCTTGTAAACTCTTTCCTCAACCATTTTGGTTTTGATTCTACATCTCTTCTATTTCAAACATGATGGATAAAGCCTACCCCAAGGCCAAAGACTTCACCATGTGCAAAGGAGTTCATCAACTCTAATGACTTCAACATCTTCAGCATTTTCAACAAGGACTTCAACCTTGGATATCACTAAGGACAATTGAGACAAGAAACGTTTCTCAAGGCTTGAAGACTAAGGAAACACAACTTAGAAGGAACCATCATCACCTTTGGAGTTTGAGACCAAGATGCAAGAAATTTTCTAAGGATACAAAGATCTTGTTCAAGAAGAATCAACCAAGAAAGAAGAAAAGAATGCAAGTGAACCCTATAGATGGACCACCATATTTAGTTTAAGCCAAACCCACCAACTTATGTGGTGTAACAAAAATATTTTTGGTTGCCTAAAAATATGCTTGAAACTTGTTGTTTTAGTGGAATGTTTGTTTGTGATTGCTTGCACATTGCTTGTGTGAATTGTGATGTGTGTGATTAGAATTATTCCCTTAGAAATATTTTGCTTATTCTAAACCCAATCCAACCCAAACAGATGACTTCTCCAAGAGACTCCAACATCAATGATGATGACAACAACAACAACCAAGAGATGCACATGAGAGAACAACTACTAGCAAAACAAACCCAATTGAGCCAAGTGACAACTCAGCTTTTAGCCGACAACAATGGACTAGACCCAGCCATACAAAGGATTTTGAAAATTCAATCCCAATTGTTGCAAGGGATGGCCACTCAAATTATCAACATTGGAGACAACTCTTCCAAAGGAGTTTATGACAAAAAGGATGACAAAGATGTTATTCTAGAAGGAACCCAAGCTTGCAATATTTGTGGAGACAAGGATCATACATCCAAGGAGCATGAAGATCAATGCCCTAATTGTGAAGAGAAACATCCAACTAATCAATGCCCCACATCTCAAGTGACTTGTTTCCTATGTGAAGGAAATGATCATGCCCCTATTCAATGCCCCATCTATCCTATAGTTCAACAAATGAAGCAAGATGGAATGCATAAAATGTTTGGAAACCTCCATAAGGGAACAACTTCTACCAATATGGATGAAGGCAAAGTCAGAACCATGCCACATAAGTCCAAATCCAAAGTGTCCACAAAGTTTTTCTACTCTTGTGAAGAAGAAGGTCATATCTCTAGTAAATGCCCCAAGAAGAGAGAAAGATTTCCCACCTTTGTGGTGAAGTATGAAGAGCATGAACTAGAAGAACTCCTAGCTTTGGAGAGACCCAAAAAGAAGGAGAAGAAATGCCTCAACCCAAGCAAGAAGGATATTACTCAAGAGCAATGTTACACTTGCAAGGAGATGGGACACTATACCAATGAATGCCCAGAAAAGAAGAAGAACCAAGGAAATAAACAAGAGGCAATGATACCAAAGGAAAAGAAAGATATCAGCCAAGTGATGTGTTTCAAATGCAAAGAGCTAGGCCATTATGCATACAAGTGCCCAGAGAAGTTTCAACAAGATCCCAAGAAAGCCAAGATGTAATCTAATTGGAAAATTTTTAAGGGTGGTAGTATCCTAGATGCTTTGAGCCCATTTGTAACCCCTAGCCTCCCCAAATCTCGGGACGAGATTTATTTTAAGGGTGGTAGCCTGTCACATCCCAAGATTTTCCAAATCTTGTAATGTGAAAAATAAATAAACAAAATAAATTTTTTGTTGAAAATCAGGGTGAAAAGAAACTTTTGTTTCTAAATGCAAACTTAAAATCCCATCTTGAAAAAACTTTGGTAAAAGTTTGAATCCAACAAAAATCCAAATCAAGGGAAGTGCATTCCTCAATGAATGTATCTAGAAATTTAAACACTTGGAAAATAAATCCGAACCCTAAACCCAAATGGAATAAAATCATTTCCAAGTTATCTCCAAGCCTATGGATTTGATCCATATAAAATTTTATCAACAAACATTCACAAATGATCAATAAAGACAAATATAAACATTATAAGACCATGTAAATTGGTTGCACTCAATTTGGAACCATAAATAAAATCTTATGAATTTAATAAGATAAGAAATTGAATTCCCAAAACTAATAAAACCCTTATCTAGAAACCCATGCCAATTGGTGAGCAAATAATACAAAAAGAGATTTAAAAGGATAAACAAATTAAAATAAGATTTCACAAATTGGAATCACCAAGTTTGGATCTCTAAATAAAAAGTTATGGATTTTATAAGATAAAGAAAGAAATATTAAATAAATAATATTTAAATACCAAATCAAATCTTGGCCAAATCTATTAAGAAAATGGATTGATTATAACCCAAATCCAAATAAAACATTGGATAAAGAATTTCCAAAATAAAATCAAATGGCTTAAACCAAATCTTATTTGGAATAAAGACAAACCCAAATTTTAAATGATTATTAAATCTTATTAAAAACTTTCCCAAATAATTCAAGATGAATTATTTGACACCCTTCTAAGTAATCAAAACTTACTGAAAGGTTTTGGAAGAATTTAGAAGTCAAATGGAAATTAAAAACATTATTAAATCCTATATTGATTTAAAACAAGGGCCCTTTTTATTAATTAAAAAGACCCCAAAATGAATAAGGTTTTATTCAAAAATTGATACCAGAATACAATACTAATCAGTATTTGAACCTACACAAACTTTCACAAAGGTTTGAAATCAAATGGGGTTTGAATTGCTTATTTAAAATCAAAACGGAAAATTCAAATGAGAAAAAGAAAAAGAATCAGGAACAGAAAAAATGGAACCAGACAGCGAGCCCACTAAGCCCAGCTCACAGCCCACCTACAACCCCTCTGCCGAAACGTTTTCCTCACTCGCGAATCGACCCACGAATGGCGGATGGACCCCTCCCTCTCTCTCTCTCACATGCAGACACGCCCACTGGGTTTCTCCCCTACCCGCGACGACCCCTCCTCCCTCCCCTCGTCGCCGTTTCTGGCTATGATTCCGCGGCTTAATTCGCCATAACGCTGCAGCCATTACTCGCTGTGATCACGCACGCTTAAACGCCCACGCCCCTCTCCATTTCCCCTCGCCGCGAACCTATACGCCCGTGCCGCTCCATTAGCGCCAGACCCGCCTGCTCGACGAGATCGCGGCGAATTCCGGCAGCCCCGCGCCACCCCTTGCCTCCTAGAGCACACGGACGTGACCTCCAGGCCCTGGCGCATCTCCCTGCCTCCTCAGCTCACTCGCGCGTGCCCCACATCGTCGGTAGCGACCACGACTGACTACACCACCGTCTGCAACCGCTCCAGCGACGCTCCCAGGTAAAGTTCGATCGCGCCTCCCCGTCTCCTGGATGCACTCGTACTCGCCGCTTCTGTGCGCAGCTAACGCACCCTTTTTCGTGCCTTAGCGTGAACCGCACACTCGCCTCCGATGACGAACAGAGTCGCCAGATGCCGGCGACAACTACGGCGAGGAATCACCGGTGGTTCCGAGCGCACCTCGACAAGTGACGACCACGTTGAGCATCAGCGAAGCAAGGCGAACCTGGTAAATCCCTCCCCCATCACCCTTGCTTCCTAAATCGCTTCGCCCGGCCACGCGCCCGATCGCCGCCTTGGCCGCTTATTGGTCAAAGCAATAGGGACCATTAGATGCATCGATGGCTTGGATAGGTTGACTAACGGAAGGGTAAGGATGAACTGCGCTGCGATGTCATTAGATCCAACGGCCTCAGCGCGTGATCCGCATTTAAATGGTATCAGAGTAAGAACTCGACGTGGCTCGTTCGCTTTAAAACAGAAACTTTCCTATTAGAAGTTCAAATTTGAAAAATCCATAACTTTCAAACCACACGTCCAAATTTTGCAAAATTTATATCAATGGAATCAGAAAGACAAGCCCTAGCCAACCATTCCTTTTGTTTAGTAAAAAGCTTCTGTTAAAATGTTTGTTTTTGCAGAAACTTATGTATGCTTGTTTAGGATATAAAAATTATTGCAAAATGATTTTGAGGATAAAATCTTTGTCAAATGGTTTTTTTGAACCTACTGACCCTAGGAAACAAATTGTGGTTTCAAAAATGTATTTGGTGAAACAAAAGAATGAATCTTGGATTTAAACCAATTCTAGTCAAATAAAAATATGGGTTATTTATTAAAAAATGTTTTGGAAGAAAACCTTTGAGAAATGTTTTGGAAATAAACTCTCTGACCCTAAACACAATATTTTATGGTTTGAAAACATATTTTTTGAACCCTATAGATTAATGCCCTATTAAAAACATTTCTACACCACATAAAATAACACCTTGTTTTAGAAAATGGTTTATAAAGTGAAAACTATTGCAAATGACTTTGCCACTTTATAAAATGACCAAAAGGTGTTTCCAAATGTTTACAACCTACTAGAAACCACTTTTACAAATAAAACAACCTATTGCATGCTTGCATGCATTACTTTGATTTTATCATTTTATGTGATGAATTGCTTGAATGGTAGATTGAAATATTGTTTGCTTGATTGAATTGTAGTGATTTGAAGTGAGTGAACATTGCAAAGATAAAGGAGTGAACTTATACTCTCTACCAAAAAGGCAAGTGATGCTTCATACTTTTGTCCCATTACTTTCACTATGCATTAGTGATTTTTCTAAGTAAAACTTGCATGGAATTTTTGCTAAGTATAAACCATGCTATGGGAAATCCTAGTAGATGTAACCTTAGTGGAAATTTCCTAAGTTAAGATTCCTACTACTATCATGCTTATCTTAGCTAGTAGAAAACAAGGGTGGAATATATATTCATGCTATGGAAAAATTTCTAAGTCTGAGGACTTGTGTTTTGTTTAATAAAACAACTAAGTGAATGAATCACCTGGGTGGAATGGAAGGAATGGTTTGTGTTGAGTGGTTACACAAGGCCAGGGGACTGGTGAACCTTGTGTATCTCACTTGTGGATGGCCACCCAGGAACAAATAGATTTGAGATGTCAAATGTTGAGAAGCTTCAAGTGCAACCACTTGGCATTATGGGCTCTGCCTGGATCATATAGGTTGCAATAACTTAGCCAAATGGACAGTTGGTGGTAGGGGAATGATAGGTTGGAACGCGTCCATTCTGGTCTAAGGGAAGGCTTCTGAAAGATCTTGTCTTGGTGAAACCAAGTCTTGTGGGGAAAGTGCACCACCTCTGCAGAGTGAAAAATCTAAGTACTTAGCCATGTCCCTGGTAAAGGACAATTTGAGCATCAAGACATGGAAGCTATCAAGAATCTCATCATCCAAATTTCTAAGTTAAAAACTTGTGGTTGAACAAGGGTTAAAGGATCTTCAATCTTTGATTGGTAGATGCCTTGGGTGATTTTTGCCAAACAAAACTTAGTGTTTTCAACTGATAAGAAAATCTATTTTGAGCAAAGCAAGCCTAAGATCCACTTAGCCAAGTGCATATAGATGACAGATACTACTATTCTACCATAGTATCACTTGCCAATACAATTCAAATGTATTGACCCTTGTGGCTGTAACTTGTTATGTTGCAGGTTTGATTGATATTAGTGAAGTTTAATGATTAGGATTACAAGTCTACAACCAACATGTCTGCCTGTGGCACTTTGAAGATAAAGGACCCC
The DNA here is from genome assembly GCA_030063025.1 of Avena longiglumis. Taxonomy (NCBI): domain Eukaryota; kingdom Viridiplantae; phylum Streptophyta; class Magnoliopsida; order Poales; family Poaceae; genus Avena; species Avena longiglumis. Next base: position 48,431,478 of record CP125978.1, read on the forward strand.
ATGCTATTTTTATATTCTGCTGCATTGTAATGAGATAGCCAAATGAGCTATGTAAGATGTAATAAATTACTTTATTCCTGGTTATAAAGTTGTATTATGACCTTTGTTTCTTGATATTACATCTTAACTGTGGATGCTAGCTATTGATCCAGGGACTAGTATTGTAAACACAGGGATCTCTACCTTATTAAAGGTTGGGAACCTAACAATAACAATCTTCCGAAGGTGGCAAATCAAGCATTTCATAAATCTTCCTAGGCATAATAGAGACACTAGAATTAAGATCACATGAAGCTTTGATATCAAAGTCATTCACTTGCATATTAATATTGGGTTCCCAACTATCTTCTACTTTCCTAGGAATAGAAGCTTTGTGTTTTAACTTCTCTTCCTTAATCTTAACAAGAGCATATGTAATGTATTTGGTGAAAGCAACATGCATATCACTAGCATCGGGACTTCTAGCAAGTTTTTGCAGGAACAAAATCACTTCAGAAAAAACCATCTATATCAAAATCAAACTTAGCATCACTAGTAGTAGACTCATTAGGCTTAGGCATTGTAGGAGGAGAAATAGGGACTTCTTGTGGTTTAGTGGTATCCATTTTAGTGATGGTGCACACACTATTGTTTCTATCAATTTTAGCTTCCCTTTCCCACTTAGCATGAAGTTGAGCTAACAGCCTAACATTTTCATCAATAGTAACTTGTATGGCATGAGTAGCAGCAAAGGCACTTTCCATGGTTTCAGGTTTAGCAGCCATTTTATTAATCAAGGAGGACTGTGCTTCAGACAAAGAGGACTGTGCTAAAAGTGCCCCCTCTGAACTTGAAGTCATGCTCAAGGACTTTATTAGTAAACAAACCACTTTCAATAAGACTATAGAGGAAAATCTTTTAACTGTTGAGAAAAATATTTTCTCTTTGTCTGAAGCTCAGTCCTCCTTGATTAATAAAATGGCTGCTAAACCTGAAACTATGGAAAACAATTTTTCTACTTCTCATGCCATACAAGTTACTATTGATGAAAATGTTAGGATGTTAGCTCAACACCATGCTAAGTGGGAAAGGGAAGCTGAAATTGATAGAAACAATAGTGTGTGCACCATCACCACTAAACCACCAGTATTCCCTATTCCTCCTTCTACTATGCCTAAGCCTATTGATCCTACTACTAGTGAAGCTAAGTTTGATTTTGATATTGATGGTTGCAATATTTCTGAAGTGATTATGTTCCTACAAAATCTTGCTAGCAGTCCTGATGCTAGTGATATGCATGTTGCCTTTACTAAACACATTACAGATGCTCTTGTTAAATTTAAGGAAGAGAAGCTGAAACACAAAGCTTCTATTCCTAGGAAAGTAGAAGATAGTTGGGAACCCATTATTAATATGCAAGTGAATGACTTTGATCTCAAAGATTCATGTGATCTTTGTTCTAGTGTGTCTATTATGCCTAGTAAGATTTATGAAATGCTTGATTTGCCACCGTTGGAGGATTGTTATTTAGATGTCCCACTCAATGATAATGCTAAAAGGAAAATCATGGGGAGTAGTAATGATGTTATCATCATGGTTAATAATGCTTATGTCCCTGTGGATTTATATGTTTTGGATGTTGAATACAATGCTTCTTGTCCTATTACTTTGGGAAGACCTTTTCTTAGAACAGTTGGTGCCATCATTGATATGAAAGAAGGCACCATCAAATATCAATTTCCATTCAAGAAAGGTATTGAACACTTCCCTATGAGGAGAGAGAAGTTTCTTTTTGCTCCTCCTTTGAAAGCAATATTTGATGTTAATGCTTCCTCATTTGAAAAATACTTGATTCTTCTTGCTTCTTGTGCCTAACTTAAAGGCATTAAAGAAAAGTGCGTGTTGGGAGATAACCCAAGAGTTTCCTTGAGTCTTGGAAGTTATTACTTTAGTATGACCTCTCCTTATCCTTTTGGTTTGATTTTTGTGCCAAGAATAATGTCACATCCCAAAATTTTCCAAAATTTGAAATGTGAAAAATAAATAAACAAAATAAATATTTGTTGAAATTTAGGGTGAAAAGAAACTTTTTGATTCCAAATGGAAACATCAAAACATATTTTGATCAAATAGAATCCTAAAGGGATTTGAAAAGATAAACAAATAATAAATAAAGTTATAAAGTTGGAATCACCATTTTTGGATCTTTAAATAAAAAGATATGGATTTTAAATAAGGACTATTTTAAGAGCCAAATTAAAATTTGGCCAAGCAAATAAAATAAAATATTTTTTTTTATAAAAAGATTAAAGGATTATTTAAATAAAATCTTGATGGTTTATTAATATCCAATTTTATTGAAGTAAATACAATTTCCTATTTTGAATGAACATTAAAACTTAATAAATTATTTTAAATAAAAATTCAAAGTGTTTTATTTTTCAAATAAAACCTACTGAAAAGGTTTTGGTAAAATTTAGAATTCAAATAGTGTTTTAGAACATATTTAAATCCTATTTTGAAATAAAGACTAATGTCTATTTATTTATTTTCTTATTATAAAACCTAAAATTTATTATCCTAAATTTGATTTTAGATTATGTTAAATAACATTATTAAAATCTAAACAAAGTTTGGTGGAGGTTTGAATTCAAATAGTGTTTGAATTGTTTGAATAAAAATCAAAACAAAAATTCAAAATAGAAAAAGAAAAAGGTTTTGTATAAAAAAAATGAAAGAGGTTTAGCCTAGCCTGTAAGCCCAGCAGTGACCCAACTAAACCCCTTCTAATCGTTTTCTTTACCATAAGCGAACCCGCCCATCGTTGATGCAGGCCCCCACACGCACCCTCTCTCTCTCTCACAGACAACGCGGTCCCACGCTGTCAGTCATCTCTTCCACCCCGCGACGACCGTTCCCCACACGACCTCGTCGTTCTGTCGCGATTCAATTCACGTTAATTCGCGTTGATGGCTGAATTAACCTCTCCAGCGACCACACACACTTAAGCGCCTTCCTCCCCTCTTCCATTTCCCCCAGACATCGCCTCCCCTCTGCCCCCAGGCTGCCCCAATTGCAAGATCGAGCCCCTCTGCTTCGACGAGCAACTCCGGCCGATTCCGGCGACGTAGCTCCTCCCCTCGCCTCCCATTGCACGCGAGCCTGCTCCCCATCTCCTGGTGCTTCTCCCTGTACCACTCACTCGCTCGCGCTTGCTCCAAATCGTCGGCAAGAACCACTTCTGAACACTGCCGTCATCTGTCACTCCTCCGGCGAACTCCCCAGGTAATTTCCGTCCGCCCTTGTTCCTCCCGTTGATGCTCCTATGATCTACGCTCTCGCCCGCGTCTAACGACACCTCTCTCTTGCCTTCGCAATTAGCCCGCCCTTCTTGACGAAGCACGCCAAGCGCCAAGCTCCGTGCAATAGCCGCTATTCCAGTGCGCCCCTCGAGTAGCCAACCCCACCTTGAGCTTCACCGCAACCACACAGGCACGGTGAGCATCCTCTCCCTCCCTCGCGCGACCTAGTCCCTCGGCAACCTCTCCGTCTCAGCGTGCGCCGCCGTCCGCCGCCGCCAGTCCATGGTCAGGCTGCTGTGAACCGTTGGATCCTGATCTATTGGCTAGGATAGATTAGATAAACGAAGGGGTAAGTTTTCATCGGCACCGTGCGTTGTTAGTTAGATCTGACGGCCAGCGTTGATCGATCCGCACGAACCGACCGACCAGTAAGGTTGAGCCACGTGTCCAGGGTTTGATTTAAAACAGAAATTAGGATCTATTAGATATGCAAACTTGCAAAATTCATAACTTTTAATCTACACGTCCAAATTTTGCAAATTTTATATCAATGGAATGAGAAGAACAAGTACTTTCTAAACATGCACTTTGTTTAATGAATTGCTTCTGTAAACTTAGTTGTTTTTACAGAAACTTGTGTAGGCATAATTTGAATATAAAAATTGTTCTAGAATTATTTTTATGGTAAAATCTTTGGCAAATGGATTGTTTTGAACCTACTGACCATAGAAACCAACTTATGGAATTAAAAATGTATTATGTGAAGCCAAAGAATAATTCTTTGAATAAGAGCATTTCTAGTCAAATAAAAATATTGTTTATGTGTTAAAAATACTTTTTGAGTAAAATCTTTGGAAAATAGTTTGAAGTAAACTCTCTGACCCTAAACACCAAGTTTTGAGATTTAAAAATATATTTGAATAACCCTATAAAATTATTACTTTGCTAAAAGGCATTTTCAACAACATAAAATATCACTTTGGTATAAAATTGGTTTATGGGGTGAAACCTTTTGCAAATGGTTTTAATATTAAACACTTGACCTTAAAACACTAACATGTTGTGTTTAAAAATATTTTACAAACTCTAGGGATTACCATTTTTATTTAACTCATTCCTAACAAAACAAAAATGACTTAAAGTGGCCATTTTCACCAACTTGAATTTAAATGATTTTACCACTTTTGTAAATGACCAATATGAGCTTTAAATTGTTTAGAGCCTAATAGAAACAACTTTTCCAAATAAAACCATCTTTTGCATGCATTGCCATGTTTTTGTCATTTTATGTGATGAATTGTTTGAATGCTAGTTGAATATATGTTTGCTTGATTGAATTGTAGTGAAGTTAGAAGAGTGTGATATTTGCAAGATCAAGGAGTAAACCAAATTCCCTACTAAAAAGGCAAGTGACACTATCATCCATGTCCTACTATTTTCATTGCACTTAGTGGATTTCATAACATGCATGATAGGACTACTATATTTCTATGTTATGCTATATCCTATTAGGATATCCTTATATCCTCCTTAGTGAAAAACAATGTAGTTGTAGTATGCTTAGTCCTGATATATATTTGGGATGGGATACATGATATGATTATATGAAGTGTTGGAAAAATATATGTTTTATATAATAAAACAAGTACTCAATGAACCACCTGGGTGGAAAGAGGGTACTCAAGTTTTGGACAAGGTGGCAACATAGGGAACCATGTTTATATGGTTATCTTTTTGTATGTGCACTAGAAGAAAACCACCCAGGGACTTAGAGATTAAACATGTTTCTCGTATAGTGGCTTCCGTGTACAGCCACAAGCTAAATGGGCTCTGGCTTAGTCAACTACATAGTGGAAGACCCATGCATTGGCACCTTCAGGTTAACTAGAATTGTGTATGGAAATATATCCCTACATTGGTGCCTGGTAGACAAGCTAGCATTGTGTATTGGGAGGACTTCTATGGAAAGACTTTGTCACATTCTCGATCTGCCGGTACTCCATTTTGGTGAGTACTTATCCAGCGGCCACTGGTGGCGTCAAGACGAGAATGTGTCATGTGGGTAAAGTGTACAACTTCTGCAGAAGATCAAATTCTAAGTACTTAGCCGTGTCCCTGGTTACGGACAACTCTGAGCAACTAAGGCCTGAAGCTATGGAATATCACGACATTCCAATTTCTCAAAGTAAAACTTGATGGTGACAACAAGGGAATTGAAGCACTTGGAGTTTTCCAAGGAGTTCAGAAAGATTTTCAAAAGATGAAAACTATTTTGAAAAGATAGGATAAAACTATCTTGCTTTCTGCAAATGATCCTAAACCCTACTTAGCCAAATATGCATGTAATGATAGGATCCACTTATTTCTACATAGTAGTGAAACTTGCCAATACAATTCAAATGTATTGACCCTTGTGGCTGCAACTTATTATGTTGAAGGTTTGTTTGATGTTAGTGAAGTGTTTTGATTAGGATTACAAGTCTACAACCAACATGACTGCCTGTGGTACTTTGAATATGAAGGAATCCATGCTATATAGATATTCTGCTGGATTGTAATGTGATAGCCAAATGAGCTATGTAAGATGTAATGAATTATTTTATTCCTGGTTATAAAGTTCTATTATGACCTTTGTTTCATGATATTACATCTTAACTGTGGATGCTAGCTATTGATCCAGGGACTAGCATTGTAAACATAGGGATCTCTACCTTATTAAAGGTTGGGACCTCTTACAGATGGTATCAGAGAACTGTGTTGCCTGTAGAATTGTAACCCTAGGATTGGACAAAACCCCTTAGAAAAATAGGAGTTGTATTTGTTCCAAAACTTATTTACAAACAATCTTGTAAACTCTCTCCTCGACCTTTTGGTTTTGATTTTACATCTCCTCCTTTTCAACTTGATGGACAAAGCCTCCACCATGACCAAGGACTTCAACTTAGACATCACTAAGGACTACAAGTGAGAACCAAGATACATTAGATTGCCTACCAAAAACATTGATATCATGTTAGTGTATGGATCATATTGACCTATGAGGTATGACTATACTAGATTGATTGTTTTAAGAGAACTTGTTGTTTCCTTCAACTCATGTGATAAGCTCATAAGTTGATAAGTGAATAGTTGCTTGTTGATTGCTTGATTGTTTGATTGAACTTGATTGTTTCGGGTGGTGTGTTAGAACTACTCTAGACCTATCCATCATTACTTATCCCTATCAAACCAACAGATGCCTACCCGTTGTGCCAACCCCAACCAAAACAACAACAATAACGTCACTACTGAGATGCAGCAGTTGATGACAGGTCAAGCTCAAATGATGCAGATGATGGCACAGTTTATGCAAAATCAGAATCACAACAACAATAACAACAATCAAAATAATCCACCAGCACATGACATGCTCACCAAATTTCTGAAGCTAAGGCCTGCAAGGTTCTCTGGAACAACTGATCCAATGGTAGCCAATTACTGGTTATGTTCGGTGAACAAGGACTTAGTGACTGTTGGCTGCACCGATGAAGAAAAATCCAGGTTTGCAGCATATCTGCTAGAAGGTCCAGCAGCAACATGGTGGGACAACTTTCAGATCAGCACTCCCCTTGAGGATGTGACTTGGGCTATATTTGAGTATGGTTTCCGTACAGCTCACATCTAATATGGAGTGATGAACTTGAAGAAAAAGGATTTTCACATTCTGAAACAGCGTCACCTAAGTGTGGCTGAGTACATTGAAGAATTCAAGAATCTGGCACGCTATGCACCGGATGAAGTTGATACAGATGCTAAGATGTTGGGGACGTGACCTCGGATAGCGTAAGGACGGGGAAATCTGAAGAACGCGTTCCCGTCCCGAAATTCTTATCAGCTAAGAATCCCAATCTGTAGAGGTCGGCCGAGATATGAAAGAGCAGGACCCTTATGATAAAAGCAAGGCATTACCCGGCCGAAATACTGCGTAAGTCGGCTGAGTTAGCCCGAGTAGTCTTAATACAGGTGAAGGACGAGCCGGGTTATGCGAAGCACGGCCGAATGATACGAAGCTTGCAGGAGAAGGAGAAGCCTAAAGTCAAACTCTAGTCACATGCTAGGGAGAATCTGAGCAGAGCCAAGCACAAAGTACAAAGGCGTAGAGCGACAGAGGAGCAGAAGGAGGTCATGGAGGTGATAGTCCTGAAGCCCGAGGCACGCAGGAGGCGCCCTCTGCAATCTTGTCATCATTAGAAGGGCGACACGGAAAGGAGGCCGCCGAGTTACTATATTGGGACAAGCATATTCCTCGAATATGCTTGCCACGTCAGCCCTAGAGGAACCCAGGGCTCTCCTTTATAAGGGGAGGCTTGGACCGTGAGGAGGGCATCGGATCATTTAGTACCGTTAGGCTGGTAAAGTTTTGTTTTTCTTCTTGTACACAGCTCAAGGAGCACATGTAGCCCAAAGAAGGAGAAATAAAGATCTTTACCTTAGTCTTTTGTGTGTGGAATCAACTACATCTTCCCTCCCCAGATCCCTCTAGCATCCATTGGCCCCATACTTTAGCCTACCCATGGCATCTGCCGTGCCACCACCACGACAGTTGGCCCCAGACTAGCTCTCCACCATCAGGTGAATGAAAGGTACAATGATGGTTATTCTGAAATGGAATATGCGGTTCATGGTGGAAATAACCACTATGGAATGCAGGAAAGAGTTCTGTACAGAGATTTACCGTCAAGTGATGCCAGAGTAAAGCTGGACCGGCTATACCGATCCGAGCTGTTAGAAGAACAAGGTCCACCAGGTTCGGCATGCTTCGGACCACGGATCATGGGCGAGCCGCCCGTGCCGAACTTTCAGCTGGCAAGGGATACAAAAACATATAATGGGAGCACCAAACCGCAGGATTGGTTGATTGATTATGCCACCACAGTAAAAATAGCTGGCGGAAACTTACGATGGGCAGTGCGATATGTCCCGCAAATGTTGGAAGGAACGGCTAGAGTATGGTTGAATAATCTGCCGGCAGGCAGCATCAATTGTTGGTTGGATTTTGAAGAAATGTTCGTTAGCAACTTCACTAGTACTTACAAGAGTCCAAACAGGCCGCAGCAGCTAGCCATGTGCAAGCAAAGGCCGAATGAGACAGATAGAGAGTTTTTAACTCGGTGGTGTAACCTGAGAAATTCGTGTGAGGGAGTTATAGAATCACAAGCAATAGCTTGGTTCGCTCAAGGATTCCGCTATGCCAGTGTACTATGGTAGCGACTGCAAAGAGATATGCCAACCACATTGGAAGAAACCATTAGAATAGCGGATTCCTATGCATTGGGGGATCCGACGCAACCAGAATTAATGTCAGCAGATCATCGGGAACATCAAGATCAATATGCAAGAGATGTGGCCGGGTCTTCCAGGCGCAATGACTTCATAGGAAGAAGAAGAGAAGAAAGATCGGATTATAGATATGGTTCAACTGGTGGCGTGATGGTGCAAGATCGGAGTCACGGAAATAGTCAGCGGCAAAAGAATGGTCCTCAGCAATGGACACCAAGGAATGAATGGAAAAGACAGTGGACACCAAAGCAAAAGAAGAAATGGCAGGAGAGGCCAAAGTACACGTTTGAGTCTATGTTAGATCAGCCGTGTAAATTTCACACGTCAAACCCGGCCAACCATACAACCCGCCAATGTGCATGGATGAAAAATGCAATGGGTAACCCCGCGGGCATACAGACAGCGCCTCTCCAGGCACATCAGCAGCATCAGCCACAGTTGACTGGGGCAAATGCACATCAATTGATGTTACCACCTCCTCCCCCGAGGTATGAAAACTCGGATCGGAGAGATGCGTTGCATCAAGTGATAAACCAAGGTCCGAATGGAAGGACAAATCCAGGAAGTAATGGACGCAATGATTACAGAGAACATCATCAATCATATTGCATGTTTACCACAGAACAGCAAGACAAGCAGAGTGTACAACGCCAGCATATGGAAGTAAATGCAGTTATGCCGGCAGTACCAAGATATGTGCCTTGGTCGGATCAGGAAATAACTTGGAGCATAAAGGATCACCACAAGATAATGCCGAGTCCGGGGTCGTATGTACTCGTGTTAGATCCGACGTTTGTCGGACCAAGCATTAATGTGAAATTTTCAAAGGTACTCATTGACAATGGGAGCAGTATCAATATCATGTACAAAGATATAATGCATAAACTCGTAATATCGCAGAACATGCTGCAATCCATGAGGACCACATTCCATGGGATAGTACCAGGGATTTCGTGCGAACCCATTGGAAAGGTTCGAGTGGATGTGTTATTCGGCACAAGAGATAACTGCAGAGCAGAAAATTTAGAGTTTGAAGTGGTGGATATAGAGAGTTGCTATCATGATCTACTCGGACGGCCAGCATTGGCCAAATTCATGGGCAGCTGCCACATAAGTTACCTAAACATGAAGTTACCCGGACCACAAGGGGTGATAACAGTAGCAGGAGATTACAGGAATTCAATGGAATGTGCTTCAGCCGGATCAAATCTGGCCGAATCATTGGTAATAGCAAGAGAAAAAAGAAGGATTCAGGAGGTAGCGGCCCTCGCTCAGTCGGCACAACTGAATATGCCAGCATTAGCCAACCTGCATGGAAGTGTCTCCTTTCAGCCGACTAAAGAAACAAAAAAGTTCCAGATAGATGGCGGTTCAGGCGCACCGTCACCATTGGTGCCGGCCTAGATGCTAAATAGGAAAGTGAGCTCACCAACTTCCTCCGTGAGAATCGGGATATCTTTGCATGGTCAACTCAGGATCTGCAAGGTGTGCCGAGGGAGTTGGCTGAGCACTCTCTGAATGTAAGGCCAGGAGCAAGGCCGGTGGAGCAACCTCTCCGCCGCTTCGCCGAGGACAGGAGAAAAATAATAGGGGATGAAATAGCTCAGCTCCTTGCGGCCGGGTTCATCATGGAGGTGTTGTATCCGGATTGGCTATCAAACCCGGTGCTAGTGGAAAAGAAGAAGGATGATCCAAATGTAGCCATTGTATGGCGAATGTGTATCGATTACACGAACCTGAACAAGGCGTGTCCAAAATATCCTTTTCCTTTACCTAGGATAGACCAAGTCATTGATTCGACCGCTGGTTGTGAGCTATTGTCATTTGTAGACGCGTATTCTGGTTTCCACCAGATACCGTTAAATCCAGACGATCAAATAAAGACTGCGTTTATTACCCCGTACGGGGCTTATTGCTATCGCACCATGCCATTCGGCTCAAAATGTGCATAGCGTATCGAGATGTATGCAAAAATGTTTACATGACCAGATAGGAAAGAATGTACAAGTGTATGTAGATGATGTTTTTATCAAAACCAAAGAAAGAAAAACGCTACTGGATGATATACGACAGACTTTTGCGAACCTGAGAAGGTTCCGAATGAAACTTAACCCGGAAAAATGCACTTTTGGTGTGCCTGCGGGAAAACTGCTCGGTTTTCTCGTATCTAGCCGAGGTATAGAGGCCAACCCAACTAAGATAAAAGCAGTGGAAAGGATGGAATTGCCGAGATGTCTAAACGACGTACAAAAGTTTACAGGTTGCTTAGCCTCGCTCAGCCGATTTGTATGTCGGCTAGGAGAGAAAGCACTACCACTTTATCAATTGATGAAAAAATCTGATAGGTTCATTTGGACACCACAAGCAGACAATGCGTTCCATGAATTGAAAAAGATGTTGGTCGCAGCGCCAGTATTGGCTTCTCCATTGTCGAAAGAGCCTATGTTACTTTACATAGCATCCACGAACAGAGTAGTGAGCGCTGTGATCGTGGTAGAACGAATTGAAGATGATAAATCTGTACAAAGGCCGGTGTATTACCTAAGCGAGGTACTATCAGCCTCAAAACAAAATTACCCACATTATCAGAAGATGGCATATGGGGTGTACATGTCAGCAAAGAAACTTAAACATTACTTTGAAGAGCACCCCATCAAGGTGATTTGTGAAGCACCCATAGCCGACATATTGAGCAACAAGATGCAAGTGGCCGAATAGCAAAATGGGCAATTGAATTTTCACCTTATGCTCCGCAATTCGATAGGCGAGATGCAATCAAATCTCAGGCTGTGGACGACTTCTTCGTGGATTGGGCCGAGGTACAATATGAGCCACCATTACCAGATCCGAATTATTGGACGATGCACTTTGACGGTTCCAAACTAAGAAATGGTTTGGGGGCAGGAATAGTGTTAACCTCGCCAAAAAGAGACCAGCTGAGATATGTGTTGCAGATACATTTTGCCGCGTCAAACAATGTCGTCGATATGAAGCACTCGTCCATGTATTGAAGGTGGCAAAAGAGATTGGCATACGCCGAATCTTGTGCTACGGAGACTCAGATCTGGTAGTACAACAAGTCTCAGGCAATTGGGATGCGTTAGATGCCAATATGGCCTTATATAGATTTCATGTGCAAAAACTCAGTGGATACTTCGATGGATGTGAATTTCATCATGTGCCTCGGGCGGAAAACGACGCCGTAGACACATTCTCAAAACTCGGATCAACCAGACAATCGATCCCCCTAGGTATCGCCCTAGAGCACCTGAGGAAACCATCAATAACACCATCACTAGAGTCCGAATCTATTTTTATTCCGGCAAAATCAAGCGAAGATAGTGTGCCGATGGAAGTTGACAAGGAATATAACCCGGAATTTCCAAAAATGAACTCGGCCGATGCAAGGACGAATATGGCGAAATCCGAGGTAATTATGTCAGTGGAAAATATGGAAATAGATAGCGAGATTACCCCAGAAAAAATCATACCAACATGGGCGCAACCCATATTTTCTTTCCTCAGAGACGCGATTTTGCCGAATGACGAGGTACTAGCAAGACAGACACTGAGAAGAGCTAAAGCTTATACAATCATAAACAATGAGCTATATAAAAGGAGCGTCACAAGTGCGTTGCAAAAATGTGTGAGCTCGGCGGAGGGCCGGAAGATCCTCCTAGATATACATCAAGGATAATGCGGTCATCACGCCTCATCCAGGGCTTTAGTGGCCAAAGCATTCAGGCATGGGTTTTAATGGCCAACAGCGTTGAAAGAGGCCAAAGAATTGGTCGAAAAATGTAATGGTTGCCAGAGATATGCCAACAAGATACATATGCCATCGTCCGAGTTAAAGACGATACCATTTACTTGGCCATTCTCTGTATGGTGCTTTGATATGGTGGGACCATTCAAGCCGGCCCGAGGCGGGATGACCCACATCTTAGTCATGGTGGACAAATTCACAAAATGGATTGAAGTAAAACCAATAAAGAAGTGTGATGGGCCAACAACAGTGAAATTCCTCAAAGATATTATCTTGAGTTATGGCTACCCACACAGTGTTATTACAGACAATGGTACAAACTTTGCAGAAGGAGCTTTCGCCAGATTCTGTCAAGAAAAGCATATAAGACTAGATGTCGCCTCTGTGGCTCACCCAGCATCCAATGGGCAGGTAGAAAGATCTAATGGACTAGTATTGTCCGGAATAAAACCACGACTCGTCGAACTGCTGCAAAGGTCGGCAGGATGTTGGATTGAGGAACTACCAGCAGTACTATGGAGCCTCAGGACTACCCCAAACAGATCAACAGGTTATACACCATTTTTTCTAGTGTATGGGGCAGAAGCTGTGCTTCTAGCCGACATAATACATGACTCGCCAAGGGTTACCCAGTATACAACCGCTGAAATAAATGAGGTAGCTCGACAAGATGATGTCGATCTGCTAGAAGAAGCCAGAGAGCTGGCGCTATCAAGATCAGCTATATATCAGCAGGACTTGCGACGATATCACAGCAAGAGGGTGAATCCAAGAGTGTTTAAAGAAGGAGATTTGGTTCTCATTGGTACGCATGCAGCAACGGCATGCAAACGTCGCCCCATGGAAGGACCATTCATCGTGAGCAAGGCATTGCACAATGATGCGTATTACCTAATCGATGCTCAGTCAACAGGAAAGAACAAGGCAGACAAAGCCGGCGAAGAATCGAAAAGACCATGGAATGTAGCTTTACTTCGTCCATTTTACTCATAGGAGTCATCTGCCACACATCGTAAAGTGATGCTTCAGGACGGAGCATCAGCTATGTATTGAACCTCGGCGCCCAGAGCAGTGGCTCGGGGACTGCCATATGTTGTTTTTGATTTTGCGTTATGTATTAAACCTTGGCACCTTAAGCAGTGACTCGGGGACTGCCCTGTATTTTTTCTAAGTCTGGTTTATGTATTAAACCTAGGTACCTTGAGCAGTGGCTCGGGGCTTGCCATATGATGTTTTTAATTTTGTGTTATGTATCAAACCTCGGCACCTTGAGCAGTTACTCGGGGACTGCCCTATATTGTCTCTAAGTTTGGTTTATGTATCGAACCTCGGCGCCCAGAGTAGTGGCTCGGGGACTGCCGTATATTGTTTTTAATTTTGTTTTATGTGTTAAACCTCGGCGTCTTGAGCAGTGACTCGGGGACTGCCCTATATTGTTTCTAAGCTTGGTTATGCATTAAAACTGGAGGCCTTAAGCAATGGCTCGGGGACGACCCTATATTATTTCTAAGTATGGGTGTCCCGTGTTACAAGAGTGAGTACCAAACTTCGGCACCCAGAGTGATGCTATTTCACTCTCCCCAAATACGACCTTCGAGATCTACACCCAGATTAACGGTCCAAAACATAGCGGTCACGCTACGCAGCTTATCAAAACTCAGGCAATATTGAACACCGAACTACGGTAGAGCAAAGGCAAATATACACTCCAAACTCAAGAAATTGAAAGCTGCCAAAGCAAGGATTCAGACAAACAGGACCAGTTTAAACAAAGTGATGACGATTACAACCACATGTGTCTCAGCGGCACAAGGCAAAAGAGTTTCACACCGCACAAAAGACAGACAAATGTTTGACGTACATCATATGCCCAGCATACCAGGGATAAGAAATGACTTAGAGTTTCTTAAACTAGAGAGGCAGTGACTTGGTCAGGAGCTGGGCACTCCGAGGTACGTGGCACTTCAGCCGAAGTTGCCTCGCCCTCCACAGATCCAGGAGCAACTTCGGGGGAAGCCCGAGGCTGTTGAGAAATGTCAGCTTGCGCTGGGGAATGCCCAGTCCCTTTGGAGGAGGATCGCGCATCGCCATTACCATCCGAGCACGGATTGGAATCACCAGAAGTAGCCGAGTCAACCTCATCTTCGCCCTGTTCGGCTGAGTTATCATCAGAGGCATCCTCAACTGTGACCTCGTCTTCCGGGTTAGGAAGGAAACTCGGCCGTTCATTCCAAGTATGCACGTCTGCATACTCGACAAGCTGGAAGGCACGAGCTTGCCGGAGAGTGACGAAGTCTGGGTCCTCAACCCAACGGGAACCAGTGCGCAAATTTATCAGGGTATCAAGGGAGATATCATCATACCATGACATAATAACTGTGAGAACCATATCAGCACCAGCTCATCCGGCGGATTCCCTACAAAGACTTAGCTGTCTCTCAGATGCCATTAATCTTTCCACCAATACTTTGACTTCATCAATGTTAGGAGTCCCAGAAGTATTCAGCCAGAGAACATGGTAGGCCCGGATAGATGCCTGCACCAAATCCCTGCCCATAATCTTCATCGGACCAACAGCAGCGCCAACAGTGACCACGAAATCTTCCATCGAGTATTCTGAGTTCGCATCAGCAGGAACGCCTCGGCGCGCGCGAGCATTAATCACCGCTTTAGAGCTCACGGGCTTAGCTTCTGGAAAATGGTCTGCGCAACACACAAGTGCGTCGGTCAGTAGTAAGAAAGGGAAAAAAGATATCTCGGCCGCGGTCAGAAGCTTATGGTGAATATAGCTCAGCATTATCTGAAGATCTTTGGCCCAGTCACTCTTGCTTTTCTCAAAGCGAGTAATCTCCTCGCTCATCCCCCGTGTCTTCAGTTCGGCAGCCTCGAGAAGCTCTTTATTTTTCTGCAATTGCAGAGCTAGTCGATTCTTCTCCTCGGAGAACTCCTGGTCGACCTTTTCTAACTCAGACTTCTGAGAAAGCTTGAGGGACTCCACCTCGGCGCGCAAGCGAGTTATCTCGTCATCTTTGTCTTTCAGCTGCGCCGAGTGAGTGGCGGCTTGTTCTAAAAAATGCAGCATCATATCAAGCATGGGTATGCATTCTTGGTGTGACACTGCAAATGTTTGTAACTCGGCTATACCGAAGCCAGAGGGGTTAAGAGAAACCCGGCGCATATTTCGCATAGATATGCGTAAAAGAAAAAGAGTAACTAACCTTCCAGGGCCTTGACTTTCTTTTCAAGACGGATATTAAGATTGTTGATATTACCTATTCACCAGCAAAGTCAGCTAACACCCCACTTCCAAAGCAATAAGAATTTTAAGAATAATGTGAAAACTCGTTAACTTACTAGCTTTCTTCACCACGGGAATGACCTTCTCGTACTTCTCTTGCAACTTTTTATGGGCAAAGAGCAGCCTTTGGAATTCGGCGGTACGCCGATCATGCGCAACCTAAGCAACAGAACAAATAGCAATAAGATATTCGAACATAGATTAATTCGGATCTAGGTGGCTGTATATTCGAAGCTGAGACAGATCTGAATCAAGCAAAGCTTAATTCAGATCTAGGTGGCTGGATATTCAAAGCTCAGACAGATCCGAATTAAGCAAAGCTTAATTCGGATCTAGGTGGCTGGATATTCGAAGCTCAGACAGATCTGAATCAAGCAAAGCTTAATTCGGATCTAGGTGGCTAGATATTCGAAGCTCAGACAGATCCGAATCAAGCAAAGCTTAATTCAGATCTAGGTGGCTAGATATTCAAAGCTCAGACAGATCCGAATCAAGCAAAGCTTAATTCGGATCTAGGTGGCTGGATATTCGAAGCTCAAACATATTCGAATCAAGCAAAGCTTAATTCAGATCTAGGTGGCTGAATATTCAAAGCTCAGATAGATCTGAATCATGCAGAGCTTAATTCGGATCTAGGTGGCTGGATATTCAAAGCTCAGAGAGATCTGAATCAAGCAAAGCTTAATTCAGATCTAGGTGGTTGGATATTCGAACCCTAACAAAAATTGAACTAAGTAAAGCATTATAAAACTTCCAAACAAATAACAAATTATTCGGTTGCAAGCTTTTGGGACTAGAGTATATATAATAGCATCCGGAGGACTAATCAAAATTCCATAAAAACAATTACCTCATTCATCTTGTCACTTTCAAGAACGATCTTGGCAGCCTGATGTAGGCGGCTGCTGATATCGGAGAGTTGAAACGGCTGGCTGCTTGGATTACCCTCGAGCTGATCGGCAGCGTTCCAATTGTTGGCATACTCGACCAACGAGCCGAGACTATTCCCACTTTCCATGCGAGTTAGAACTTTACCTCGGACATGTTGGGTAACCACCGCAGCCGCCGGACTCTTGTGGAGAGCAAGCTGTGTATCAGCAGCCGGGGTAACAGTTCTCTTGGCAGAGGAAGCCTCCTTGCGCAGCACATCAGCAATTGTAGGCTGAGATGAGCTAGCAAGTCCTTTCTGAGAGGACGGAGGCTTGGTAACAACGACCTTTCTTTCCTTAGGAGAGGCGTCGACAGGAGTCGTTACCTTGGCACTTGGAATGACGTCTTTAGGAGCCGGAGGGATTACGGTGTCTGAGGGCGCCGAGATATTGGTGTCCTCGGCCGAAATCGGAGTAGCATCAAGGTTTGTGGGGGTCAAAGGGACCTCAGGCAGAACTTCAGGGTTCACGCTGGAGGCAGCAGGCTCAGTAGAAATATCTACTGGCCGAGTTGTATCGGCATCGATAGCAGAAATCTCAGGCGCATCCTGGCGAGGTGGCTGATTGGGAGGAGAGGACCAGCAGCAGGACTCGGAACTCTGGTATCCTCAGGAGGCGGAGGAGAAGACGGCCAAGTCGTACAACTCGTCATGCTAGGACCGCTGGGCTTAACAGAAAGAGGAGCCCTGCAAAGACAAGAAGTTCTGGCCAAAAAGCAGAAAGAGAGAAACAAGAAATACAAATAAAAGCAACTCACCCAGTAACCCCGGGCATAGTTTTGCGCTTCGGAGGGTGCTGGGTTGACTTCTTTATTCGTTTTCTGGGAGCCGCTTCTGAGGCACCAGCTGGAGCGCTACGCTTCCCCGAGGTAATAGGAGGCCGGGAGGCAAGAGGCTCGACGTTGTGAACCTGACCGGCCGGATTAGCTGAGAAAGTAGAAGCCGGAAATGCATAAGAAATTGGCATTGCGGCAACTACCTCTAGAACTTGGACCTCGTCTGAATCACCTTCCTCCTCGTGGGCCGTGGTCTTGCCGCGGGTGCGAGCCGGAGAAAGATCCGACTTGGACGAACTCCTAAAGTCCGGCTCCCATTGTCCGGAGTGTTCCGGTCCGCGGGCCATGGGAGGGACAAAACCTCGGCATCCTCGACCTTCTGCTCCTCAAACCTCTGCAGGACAAGAAAGAGAAAAAATTAACAAGAGAAAACACGGATGTGATTAAAAGATAAAACATGACTACAAGAACTTACTCTGGGAGGGGGGTTCTCGCGGGTGTACGGCTTCAATCCCTAGGCCCAGTCCTCTGGTGTCGTGAGAATGGCCACGGCAGATGCTGCAATCGGCAGCGAGTAGTAGAACGAGGGGCAAGGGCGGCCATCTGCCATGCAGATGAGGGCAGAGACGAGGTTTTACCTGTGTTCGCCTGGAGGTAAAGACCTACTCTCGCTAGATTGTATTATGGATGAGTTTACAATGGGCTAACTCGTGACTAGGCGAGTTGCTTGGGTGTATGAGGGAACGTGTCTCTACTCACCCCATAGGGAGGTTTATATAGACTCACCTCCCTAGGGTTTACATATCTCAACCAATTGATTCTGCTTTGGTAAACGCTTAACCTAGTCCGACCGGGCCTATCTACCGCCTGGGCCTTCAACTTCCATCGCTCAAGACCTTCGGGCTTTGATCCACTGATTCTGCAGCCCACTCGCCCCTTGGGCGATCGGAACGTCCAGAGTATACCCCAAAGAGGCGTATCCCCATCAGTAGTCCCCGAGGCCGCCGTTGATTAGGCGTGAGTGGCTGTGGCAAATGGAGTATACGGTTTCAAGTAGGCATCGATCCGAATCGGGCGGCTCCTCGCGAAGGAAAATCCGCGAACGAATCGCGTCTTGGCGAAGTCGAGCCAACGGACGCGGTCTCGGTGAGTGACTTAGCGAGCAGTGGCTGGAGTTGGACCGTCAGCGAAGTCAAACTAGTTAAGGTAACTCAACGGTAACTTTTGGCGTAATCATGCGTAACGGCCCCTAATTTGGCAGCAACTCCGCTATATAAGAGGAATGGTAGGCTATCGCAAAGCCAACCGCCCACCATTTCTTCCGCGAAAGCATCTTCCTTCCTTCGCTTCGCGATCCAATCGACCAAATCCTCCGATCTCCAACCAACCTCGACCATGGCCCTCTCCACGAACCTTGGGCAGATCCAAGTGCAGGGCGCAGCCTCCTTCGAGGAGGCCGGAATCCTGGCGGGCGGCTGTGGCGCATCCTCATGGAGAAATGACCCGAACCCGCGAGAGAGAGTTTGTCATTTCACCATCATCTCGGCGGGGTTAGGGTTTCCCACATACTTGTTCTTCCGGCTTTGGCGCCTATTACGATCCAGCCACGAGATGCGGGTCCCCACGACATCAGCAGCTCGCCATCTTCGTGGCGTTCTGCGAGTGCTACTTAGGCCGCCGCCCTACTTTCCTCGTGGCAAGATCATTCCATGGACGGATCAGCCGCGAGGCGGCCCAATGCTAGCCGCGGGCGGCTTGACATTCCAACTCAAGTCCAAAGCTTCCTTCTTCGACCTGATGCTGCCGGCCAAAGCAGCGAGCGACTGGAAGAAGTCATGGTTCTACGTGACCGAGACGACTCCGGAGGACGAGGCGGCGATCCCGCGGTACTCGGCCAACCGTTCCGAGCCACACCACCTCCAGGTCGGCAAGCTTCCCGACAACCAGCGGATGGTCGTCGATGAGATGCTCCAGACCATCCGTGGTCTGAAGAAGAAGGGGCTCCAGACGATAAACTTGTACAATTGTTGGCTTGGGCGGCGGCTCGTCCCGCTCGCCCAACGCGACCATTACATGTATCAGTACACGGGTCGGGGAGACTCGACAAAAGCCTGCCTCGACGAGTGGAAGCTGGAGGACTACCTCCAAGATTGAAGAAGATCACCAGGCGGTATATGCGGATGCGAGTCGCCTACACCGCGTCCGGCTCGACGGTAATTTCTTTTATTGTGATCGCGACATATGCGATCGCGGTAATTCTAACTTTTTGCACTCATTGCAGCTGTTCCAAGTGGTGGAAGGGTGGCTCCCACCGACGACGAGAGTCCGGTCGTCCCGCCCAGATACAAGTGAATCGCCACCCGCCAAGGTCAACGAGGACGAAGAGGACGAGTCAGAAGGACATTGCCCCAGTCCGAAAGACCCGCAACGCCGCGTGAAATCGAGCGAGGAGCCTCGAGCGTCATGATGATGACGAGCTCCCAGAGACCACCTCGCGCCGCCAGGCCACTCCTTCGTAGAAGAAGAAGAAGGAAAAGGAGGCGAGGGCCCCCCTGAAGAGGAGAACAAAGCCGCCGAAGACGGCCTCGCCGCCGCATTCAACGAGCAGCTCTGATGCTCACGACTCAGCCGACGACGGCGCGTCCCCGACGACAACCGCTACCGATGCGCCATCCGTGGAAGCGCTGGCCTCAATGCCCCGCCATTCACGCCGGGTCTGGGCTAGGGAAGGCTCCGTGGCGACTTCGCCTCGCAAGGAGGTCCCAGCGTGGCGGTCTCGCCCAGAAGGCTCCGCCGGCGGCTCCAATCGCGAGAGGCCCCGCGAAGGCCCTGCAGGCGCCGGCCCGCGACCTCAACGACGAAGAAACCGTCCGTGTCGTGGGCCCATGACGCCCTAGAATGGGGCTTAGTCGCCACCGGGCCGAGCTGGAAAAACCGGCCGGCCGTGCAGGCTGCGTTTCATTCCAGTGCCAAGTGAGCGCATTCGCCTTCTATTTTCTCGTAAATACTTGATTGTCTTTTATTGATTTGATCTGATATGCGGACCGGAGTGAAAAAGATGGGCCACCCGACGTAGCTAAGGTACCCTCATGGCGCGCGAGGAGGATCCTTCCCAAGAGGAAAGTGGACGAGGGTGTTGTCTCCGCCGGAAGGCAAGAAGGCCAAGGCGGCGATCGCCATCATCTCGACGACACGGCGTACGCCGCCGACCAGTGGAAGCAAGCATCTACAAAGGATGGCGTTTCCTTGCTAGACCGGAGGAAGCGACTTCCTTTGGGCGGTGCCTCGACCTTCTTCCCGCTTCAGAACTAAGGCGTCCACGGCAAGCGGGGCTGCGCCCCCGAGCCTCGCTCCGGGGACCATCGACGCTGAAGTCGACCAACGTCGCGGGCACACGCCGGCGCTGCTTGCATCTGTGGACGCA
Source organism: Avena longiglumis (assembly GCA_030063025.1). Classification (NCBI taxonomy): domain Eukaryota; kingdom Viridiplantae; phylum Streptophyta; class Magnoliopsida; order Poales; family Poaceae; genus Avena; species Avena longiglumis. The sequence goes on from CP125978.1 coordinate 48,452,270, forward strand.
ATGCAACTCCATGGCATGCTTGGCACAGCCATCCAGGTACCTCCAGTCCCCGAGGATCAGGTCGGTGCTTAGCAGCGGCTTGATTCTTATAGTTTCTCGTTTTGTACTTTCGCATCCGTTCCCGAGTGCGCGCTAAATTTTAGCGGTGGGCACCGAGCAATTTCGTGATCGCGGTCCCAGTGCGCACTCGCTAAATTTTAGCGGTGGGCACCGAAAATTTCGTGATCGCCATTCCGGAGTGCGCTTCGCTAAATTTTAGCGGGTGGGCACTGAGTAATTTTCGTGTTTGCTGACTTTGATGATGTGCAGGGTCTTCAGCTGGAGTCGGCGGAGCGATTGGCTACGAAACAGCGTGCTGAGAATGAGCTGGACACTATCCAAGAAGTAAACAAGGAGCTTGTTTCTGCTGAGCGGAGGTGGCTCGCCAGAGCTTGTCCTATTTGGTGAACCGGTGGCGGCGATCTGCGTTAAGTGCCTTGAGCATAGGGTCGCCGACCTCGAGCGAACTCGCGGAGGCAAAGAAGAAGCAAGCTCGGCGAGCAGGCGAGCTAAGGCCGCCATTGCGGCCGCGGAGGAAGACCGCAGTGTCGGAAGCCCTCGTTGTTGGGCTTCGGGACGATTATACATCGCCTGCTTCATCACGGACTCGCCCGCTGCTTGGTGAGTGCGTCTTCCTCTTCAGATTGTATTGTTGGTGGTTTTCATGGTACTCATAATTGTCTCCTTCTCGCAGGTCGTGTTATTGGTAGCCAAGAAGAAGCGAGCTCTCTTGACGCGAGGGAGTGCGTAAGCATGCTCGTCGACTCGGCGACGCTATCGGCGACGTGCATCCGCGCCTACCTTCAAGAGATATCGCCCACGGAGGTTATTCCCAGTGACCTCGTTGAGGTGTGGGAGTACTTGGAGAAGGCGCCCGCGGTCGTAGAGTTCATGACGCGGTCGGCGTTTCGGCGTGGAGCGTCGACTTGGCGAGCCTTGGACTCGCCCACTTCCCCGAGGACTTCGACCTCGACGATGTGACGAGTGGGTATCCTTCGTCGACTGGCGCGGTGGACCTGTCCGAGGTTCTCAAGTTGCAAGAACGTGTCGCCGCGTACTCGGAGCGTGTTTGGGCGATGGGCGACCTCCTTCCCTACCAGGAAACGGTCGTCGCGCCAAACGACCCCGAGCCGCCGCACTGTGACTTCAAGGTTGAGCAACCTTTCCGCTCGGCGATGGCGGGCGAGCTGACGACGTATCCGTCAAACCCGTACACCGCGTTCGTCCGTAGGCGCCGGGATTCTGGCGCGTCGTCGTCGAAGCCTGCAGAATAGGTTAGTTTGCCTAGATGTGTTAGCAACAGTTCTGCCCAGCGGGCATAAGTTGTAACATAAAACAACGCGATATGCGATTGAATGGGACGTTGTGTCCATTTTGCTATTTGTTTGTGTGTTTTGGATTGATTTTGGATGAGTCCCCGAGCGCGTCCGCCCTTTTGTGGGGCTCACCTTGTGTACGATATTTGTTGTTATCGTGTGTTTTGTTAGTTTAGTCGACTCGCCCGAGCTCGGAGAGCCAGTCGCAAGGCGACTCCCTTGAGTGCTCTGTACTTTACCGTTTTCTCTGTGACGAACGGTCGGGTGGCCGAGTCCCGGCGTGGTACTTGGTAGTTCAAGGCGCGACTCGAGGGTGGTTGAGGACTGAGCGTTGGTGTGGCGCGCGTCCTCACGCCCGGAGGGTCAGTCGCAGTCCCCGGTATGCTCTCTTACTTGGCGTTTTCCCTGACCGATCGCGACGAACTGGTATTCAGTCCCCGAGCGTGGTACTTAGCCGTTCGAGTCGCTACGCCGAGGATGCGGAGGACCGAGGTCGCTGTGAAGCGAGGCGATTGTCTTGGTTAAAAACCAGTCGAGCTAGGCGACTCCAATGGGGCTCCGGTTTGGCGTTTTTCGTGGACGACGCAAGACCTGAATTGACTCAGTGCTCTTACATCGCACTACTTAGCCGTGCCGGTCGCTGTACCAAAGGTTGACTTCTGCATTTTATCATGACGCTGTTTATTACGAAAAGTCTGAGTGGCACAAGGCATGGAGAGTAGCAATTTGCGTAACCGTTTCTTTTATTTCATAGCGACCGGAGAGTACATGTGGGGTTCTAGGAGTAGAACTTCCGGAGGAGATTTACATTCCATGGCCGCTTGACGTCGAGTTCGCCGTCCCATGGACGTCGATGAGGTAGTAGGCATCGTTGCCGAGCTGCGCCCGATGGCGAACGGGCCTTCCACGGAGGAGAGCTTGTGCGTGCCCTTCTTGTCTGGATGAGGCGTAACACTAGGTCGCCTTCGGAAGGTGCGGGTTTTCACCCGTCGGCTGTGGTAGCGGAGCCTTGCGATAAATGGCGATGCGATCGGGCGAGGTCGCGTGCTTCGTCGAGTTGGTCGAGCCCATCTTGGCGGGCCAGCGTTCGCCTCCGTATAGTGGACGACCGCGAGTCGTGCTTTCGAGGTCGGTGGGCATGACTGCCGCGCCGTAGACCATGAAGAATGGAGTGAATCCGTCGACTGTTGACCGAGGTGCGGATTCCCGGATGACGGTAGCTCTTGACCCAGCATCCAATGGTCTTGCGCGAAAGTGGTACTTTGAGTCGCGGCTTCAGCCGTGGAGGATGCTTTGGTTGGCTCGTTCACTTTGGCCGTTGGACTCGGTGTGGCGACGCGAGGTCGAGCGGATGTGGTGCTCTTCGCAGAATTCCGCCATTGCTCCTTGGCGAAGTTTGTGCCGTTGTCCGTGATGATGCTGTTGGGAACCCGTGGCGGTATATGAGCTCGTAGGAACTTAGTGGCGGTCTTCCGTCGCATTTCGGACTGGCTTGGCCTCCACCCACTTCGTGAATTTGTCGATTGCGACTAGCAAGTGGGTGTAGCCGAGGGGCCTTCTTGAAGGGGCCTACCATGTCCATGCCCCACACAGCGAATGGCCAGGTGATGGGGATTGTTTTGAGCGCCGAACTTGGTACGTGCGTCTGGTTGGCGTACTTCTGGCACCCGGCGCATCGCTGGACTATATCGACGGCGTCGGCGTGTGCGGTGGGCCAGTAGAAGCCGTGTCGCATAGCCTTGGCGACCAGGGAGCGCGCGGCGGCGTGGTGGCCGCAGTCGCCTGAGTGGATGTCGTGGAGGATTTTGCGTCCTTCAGTCGGTTGGACGCAACGTTGGAAGACGCCGGTGACGCTGCGCTTGTGTAGCTCGCCGTCGATGATGGTGTAGGACTTGCATCGGCGAGCAATCATTCGAGCGTTTGTCTCGTCTGCTGGCAGGGTGCCGGTTTCCAGGTAGGCGATGTATGGCTTGGTCCAGTCGTCTGGCTCGGTGACGAGTGCGACCAAGGCTGCCTCTGGTTGGAGTGGGACTCCGATGTCGATCTCCCTCGGGAGAGGCGATGGTTTGGAGATTGTGTCGAGGAACACGCGGCGGGTGGTGCGAGTCGAGCCGACCGATTCGAGAGAGGCGTCGGCCTCCTTGTTTTTCCGCTGCCGATCCACTCGGCGTAGTAACCGTGAAGTGGCCGCCAGCTTATCCACCTCTTGGCGATACGCCCATGGTGGGGAGATGGCGTCGCAGCTTGGCGACTTGTCCGCGAGGTCGGAGTCTCCGTAACATCAAGGCGATTGACGCCATCTCCTTTGCGGCTCGCATGCCGTGGAGTAGGGCCTCGTATTCAGCCATGTTGTTGGTGCGGGCGTGAATTGAGGCGGAGGATGTAGCGGAGCTTGTCGCCTTTGGTGAGGTCGGCACTATCCCGCTCTGCGTCCGCGTTCTTGGACCCGTCGAAGTGCAGCTCCGATGGAATGGCGGCTTCTCCGCTCTTGGGCCTCTTCGATCGGCGATGAAGTCTGCCGTTGCTTGTGACTTAATCGCCTTCGTGGCTCGTATTTAATGTTGTGGACGCCGATCTCGGCCCACTTGGCGACCCGCCCGCCTCGCTGAATTGCGGATGATGTCTTGTAGTGGTCGAGAGGCAGCCGTGATCGGGTGCTCTGGAAGTAGTGTGGCAGCGCCGCTAAGCCTCAAGACCGCGTATACCAGCTTTTGATATGTGGGTATTTGGCGCGACTCAGTGAGGACCTCGCTGATGTAGTACACCGGCTGGACGGCGCCCTTTCCTTGCTCTGGTCATTCGACAACCATTACGGCATCGACGACGCTCGGACGCCGCGACGTAAACCAGCATGGGCTCTTTAGCCGGTGGTGCGGCGAGTAGTGGTAGTACCTTTTTAAGGTCGCGAGGTCGTCGTCGCCTCCTTGTCCCAATTGGAAGGTGGGGTTCTTCGCATCGGCGTATAGGGGCATCGCCTTTTCGCCCGGGGATGAAGCGAATGAGAGCCGCTACGCGCCAGCCACGGGCGTCGCAGCACTCGGGTTTGCCGAGCCAGGCGATCGTGTCGATCTTCGTTGGGTTTGCCTCGATCCCTCGTTTGGAGACGTACCCAGATGAGTTGCCGGGTACAAGGTGCACTTGCTGGATTGAGCTTTATCTTGTACCTCCGCAGTTGGCGAAGGTCTCGCTAGGTCGGCGAGTAGGTCGCCTTGGCGGCGGATTTCACCACCACGCCGTCGATGTAGACGTGGATGTTGCGGCCAATTTGGCTCGCGAGGCATTCTTGCATGCACCGTGGTAGGTTGCCGGCGTTCTTGAGGCCGAAGGTCATGGCGGTGTAGCAGAAGGCTCCGAATGGCGTGATGAACGCCGTCTTCTCCTCATCCTCGACAGCCATTTTGATCTGGTTGTACCCGGAGTAGGCGTCGAGGAAACATAGCGACTCCGAACCCGCGGTTGAATCGATTATCTGATCGATCCGCGGGAGGACGAACTGCTCCTTGGGGCAGGCGCTGTTCAGGTTTGTGTAGTCGATACACATTCTCCAGGTCCCGTTTTTCTTCTCGACCAGGATTGGGTTTGCCAGCCACTTGGAGTATTTGATTGGCCGGATGAAGCCGGCAGCGAGCAGGCGCTGCACTTCCTCGGCAATTGCTCGATGGCGTTCTTCATTGAAGGGCCGTAGCGACTGCTTGACGGGTCGCACTTTGGGGTCGGCGTTTAGTTTGTGCTCAGCGAGCTCCCTAGGGACACCAGGCATGTCGGAGGGTTTCCATGCGAAGATGTCCCTATTCTCACGAAGGAACTCGATGAGCGCGCCTTCCTATGCTGGGCTCATGCCTGTCCCGATCGTCACCGTCTGGCTGGGGTCGCCTGGGACCAGCTCGACGGTGCGGGTGTTCGTCGTGGCCTCAAAGGTTGAGGTGTTTGTGCCCTCGAGTTGGGCTTCTTGAGTATTGTGGGGTCGTCATTGTTGACCCGCCGCGTGTTAAGCTCGTCGGCGTGATTAGCTTCTGCTTGCGATGACGGCGTCGGCGAGCTCGGCTCCTTTGGCCGCGTTCGGCGGCCATGTCGCCGTTGATGGTGATGACGCCGCGGCCTGGAGCTTCATCGCGTTATGCGAGCGTAGGGCGCTGCCATGAATTTGGCGAACGCTGGCGCCCAGGGCGATGGTAAGGGCTGTCGAAGGGCACCAGCTCGAAGACGATCCGCTCGGTGCGGAAGTTTGCCGGAGTACCGAAGGTGACGGGTAGCGTGACTTTGCCGATCGGGTATGTCTTCCGACCGGGGACGATGTCGTGGAACGTGGTGTGGGTTGTCTCGATCATCGACTGCGGGAGCCATAACCGACTGAAGGTGTCGAGGTAGAGGATGTTGATGGAGCTGCCGCCGTCCATCAGTGTCTTGGGGAGCCAGTAGTCGCCAACCTTGGGCTTGACCACCAAGGCGACTCGCCCCGGTACTCGCGCGTGGCGAGTGGTCTTGCGGCTCCGGTGATGGGCTGTTCCGACCAGTTGAGGAACGGGGACGTCTGTTGGCCACGCGTTGGCACGGCAGCGCGGCGATGACCTTCTTCTCGCCGTGTTGAAGCTGTGAAGGTGTGGAGCGAGCGGCTACTTTGCGAATTTTCCGCCATTTGGCGGGTCGTTGTCGGGTCCTCCCGCGTGCGTGCCTTCTCGATTTCCACGAGGGTGTGACGGCGGTGGTGTGCGTGGCGGGCTTCCTTCCCCGTGAAACGCATGGTTGGTTAAGGAGGGCCGCGATCGAACCTTGGCTTGTTCTTGTAGTTGCCGCCATCGCGTCGTTGCCCTCCGTCGCGGTAGCTCTTGGGCTCGCGTTGCGGCGTGCTGGCGTTGGCGGCAATCGACTCGCCCGTCGTTCGGACGCTTCTGAGGCGGTGTGCGCTATAGCGTAGGTCGGTTCGGCGTCCGCCGTCGTTGCCCGTCTTGGCGTTGCCCTCCTGACTCGTCGTCGATTTCTTGGTTGGGGTCCTCCTCGGCGTATCGTTTGGCGATCTCGAGGAGGTCGGGGATGTTGTCGAGTGCGGGCGTGTCGCTTGAGCTTGGCGACTAGAGGCTCGTAGCGACACGAGGTCTTGAAGTAATGGATCGCGGTGTCCGGGTGGATGCCGACGCGTTATGCGAGCTCTTGCCACCGTTGGACCCGATGCGAGTCGACTCGAGGTCCCTGGACGCATCGTTCCAGGTCCTCGATGGTGGTGGCGCGGGTGTAGGAGCACTCGAAGTGCCTGACGAAGGCGTCTCGCATTTCCTCCCAGGAGTCGATACTGTCCTGGGGGAGCGTGTTGATCCATTGCATGCACGTCCCATCCATCATCGATTGGGAGGTAGCGGCGTAGTAGGTCAGTGTGACCCGCGATCCCCATTGCCATGAGGTATGTGTCAAGCACCGCTGGGTCGTCGAGAGTCGTATTTTCTATCTCCTTTGGCGCCTTGAAGTTTGGCGGTACTTTTCGCCTCGGATCATTGGTCCGAAGCACTTAGGCCCTAGTCGTGGCGACCCCATAGGATCGCCATCGAGGCGGTTAGTTAGGTGTGCCGCAAGTCGCCGGGCTGGCGTCGCGCCGATTTGGTTGTTGATGATGTGAGTGCGGGCGTCGATGGGTTCTCCGTTAGCGGCGAATTTGGTCACCGCCCGGGATCGTTGGTGGAGAGTGCAGCGTTCGGGTCGTTGGAGCTGCGGTGGCTCGTGGCGGGCAATTGAGGGTGTTTGCGGCTGGGCGGCCTTGAGGCCGCCCGCTTCCCGAGGAGCGAGTATACCGCCTGCGAATCGGCGCCGCTCTTGCTGCTCCACGGCCTTTGCGAGCAGGGCCTTGACGTCTTTGGATTTGTGGCACCGCCGCGGTGGCCGTGATGCTATCGGCTGCTTTCGGCTCGCCACGAGGTTGTCCATCGGGGTGGAGAACAGTGGGAGGCCGTTTGCGTCTCGCTCCGTGAGGAGACTATCCGGCTGGTCCACAGGAGGTGCGGTTGGGTGGTGGTGGGGCACCCATCGCCGTCGATCTGGCGGGGCCGGTGCTTCCTCCTGGTGGCGCGTTCAGATCGCGCTCGGCTATCTGGCCGGGTCGTTCGTCGTCGGTTCGAGCGCCCTGAACGGTGGGGTTCAGCGTGACCGATCCGCCGCTGGTGGTAGCGTGGCAGTTCTGCGTCACTTGTTCGAGGCGGAATTTTTCGCTTTCGGCCTGCTCTTTATGCGTCTTGCCTTCGCCAATTTTAGGCGGAGTTCCTCGACCTCCGCTTGCCGTGGCGTTAGGAGGATTGGGTGGAGAAAGGATCCTTGGCGGATCGGCGCCGGTGGCCATGTAGGTCGCGGCATGGCGACCGGGTTCCGTCGTGGAGGTCGGCGGAGTTTCCGACCGGTCGGTCGAAGATCCCGAGGATGGAGGGTCCTCGAAATCTCCGCGTTGGAGACTGGGCGATGGAGCCCGGATGAGGTCAGTGATGGATCCGCGAGTGACGGGGTCGCCGAGTCGGTGTCGTCGGTGAGGGCCGCATCTTCTGCGGCCCGAGTTCCCGACCACGTTCTTGTGGGCGAGTTGTACTCGGGCAGGCGGTGGATCGTGCGGACCTGGCTCTCGGAGAGCCGATCGCGTGGTGGCGACTTCGCGGATGCGGCCGAGTCCTCCGAGGTGATGACGTCGGTGAGGCCGAAGAGGCGATCGTCTTGGCGAGGATTACGTGTCGCGTGACGGGTCGCGCCAAGGACGTAGCTGCTCGGCAAGATCTGGAGCATCTCGCCGATCTCTATCATACAGCGGTGGCGCACCGCCTCGTTGATGGGCAGATTGGATCTCGCCGCGAACACCGGACCGGCCGGGCCCCACGGTGGGCGCCGCATCGTGGGAATGGCCACGGCAGATGCTTAATCGGCAGCGAGTAGTAGAAACGAGGGGCAAGGGCCAGCCATCTGCGGTCGAGATGAGGCGAGACACAGGGTTTTACCGGTTCGGCCCGGAGAAAGACCTACTCTGCTAGATTGTAATATGGATGAGTTTACACTGGGCGAACTCGGCGACTAGGCGGCGAGTTGCTTGGGTGTATGAGGGAACGTGTCTCTACTCACCCCATAGGGAGGTTTATATAGACTCACCTCCCCTAGGGTTTACATATCTCAACCGATTGGTTCTGACTTTGGTAAACGTTTAACCTAGTCCGACTGGGCCTATCTACTCGCCTGGGCCTTCAACTTCCAGTCGCTCAGTACCTTGCTGGGCTTTGATCCACTCGCCGTTACGTAGGCCCACTCGCCAGCCCTTGGGCCAGTCGGAAACGTCCCGCTGAGTATACCCCAGTAGGCATATCCCCATCATCTGGCATCTCCGTCTTAAAGATAGCCCGGACGCGCTTGAAGATAAGGTAATTTTCCAGCTCCACCATCGAGACTTGGTTGGGATCAAGAGGACCGCTCATGTAGCAGAGTTTGTGTGTGCGTTTCTGGAATGGGCAGACCTGGTTGCTAACGAAGGTAGTCATCAGATCCTTGCCGCGTAGCCCGGAGCGGATCAGTTCCTTCAGCCGAATCTCGAAGGCTTCGGCCAGAGCATGACTCTTCCTCGGATTATAGGTCCAGTTCTTCTTGGAAGGAGTGCCAATGGAAAAAGCAGGGAGCCGAATCTTATCCTCATTCCCAGAATTCTTGACATAAAAGAACGACTTATGCCACTTCTTGCATGATTCTAGACTAGCAACGCGAGGAAATTCAGATTTCCTCCGAGGTGTGATGGACGCGGCACCACATTGGGTGAGCAACTTCTCGGAGGGTTGCAGAGATTTGTCTGGGACGACGTTGGATCGAATCTGGAAAAACTTTGACCAAACGTGCACAGACGGCCATAGGACGAAGTATCCCTCCGAGGCGGAGATGAAGGCAGAAAGAGAGGCGATGGCGTTAGCAGGAAGATGATGCGGCTGAAGGCCGAAGTAATCAAGGAACTCCCTAGCGAAATCGCTGAGAGGGAGACCAAACCCGCGAGCAAAATGTGACATGAAGACTACATATTCGCCCTCCCTAAGAACTGGAGAGGATTCATTGCCGGGTAAGCGACAAGTTACCTCGGCAGGAATCCGGCGAGTCCGGATTATCCACTCAACCTCTCGGCGGGTGACGGAGGAGACCTGCCACGAGCCCCGCTCGGGCCCATACGCAGCATCGTCATCTTCAATGAGCGCACCGCTGACAGATCTCGACATGGGGTCTCCGGAGAAACTTACGAAGGAAGAAATAGCGGCGGAGGAAAACGTAGAACTTCAAGGCCCCGTCGTGATTCTAAGCGAGAACGGCGGTGGAGCAGAGAAGGAACTACCGCACAAGAACAAAAGAAAAGCAGAGGTGTCTAGAGGAGAGCCTAGGCGATAGGACCGGATGAACTCACCGGCGACAACGCCGGAGCAAGCGAACGGGGACGAGGTCGATGGAGCGGTGTGGAGAGATCCTTGCCTTCGTAGACCCAGGTGAGCGCACGGCGGCGGAAGCACGAATGAGCGCAGAGGCAAGCGGAAGGAGAAGGGCGCAGGTAAGCGGAGGGGGAAAGTGAGGCCCCCAGCCCCGCGCCCCTCTTTATAACCGCGCCGCTTGAGGGGTAGTGGGATCGTGGGTGCGGCGGTTATCTGTGTAGATCATGTACGCGGCACGACCGCACGCCGCTAAGTGGAACCACACCAACGACCACACGATGAAATAGAAGGCCGGATCCCGATGTAAGCGATGCAGCGGCGTCGCGGCCGACAAAGCGACAGTGAGTAATAATCGTAGCATGTCGATACCGTAGAGGAACAAAAAACTAGAGAAACAATGATGAGTATGACACGTAGGACGAGGCGTACGCGAGAAGATATGCTGATACCTCGAACGAGTAAAATATAACTCGAAAACAATGGGAAACGAATATCATGAAACTGATACGGCCCGGCCGAAGTTATTGGCAGGACCATACCAGCTTCGAGGACTAATGTTGGGGAGGTGACCTCGGATAGGGTAAGGACGGGGAAAGACGAAAGAACGTTCCCCGTCCAGTTTCCGAGTTACTGTCTAAGTCGGCCGAATCCTGTAGAGGTCGGCCGAGATATGAAAGAGCGGGACCCTTATGATAAAATCAAGGCATTACCCGGCCGAAATACTGCGTAAGTCGGCTGGGTTAGCCCGAGTAGTCTTAATACAGGTGAAGGACGAGTCGGGTTATGCGAAGAAGGGCCGAATGATACGAAGCTTCCAGGAGAAGGAGAAGCCTAAAGTCAAACTCTAGTCATGGGCTAGGGAGAATCTGAGAAGAGCCAAGCACAAAGGACAAAGGCGCAGAGCGACAGAGGAGCAGAAGGAGGTCACGAAGGTGACAGTCCTGAAGCCCGAGGCACGCAGGAGGGGCCCTCTGCAATCTTGCCGTCATTAGAAGGGCGACATGGAAAGGAGGCTGCCGAGTTACTATATTCGGACAAGCATATTCCTCGAATATGCTTGCCACATCAGCCCTAGAGGAACCCAGGGCTCTCCTTTATAAGGGGAGGCTTGGACCCTGAGGAGCGCATTGGCGCATTTAGTACCGTTAGGCTGGTAAAGTTCTCTTTTTCTTCTTGTACACAGCTCAAGGAGCACTTGTATCCCAAAGAAGGAGAAATAAAGATCTTTACCTTAGTCTTTTGTGTGTAGAATCAACTACATCTTCCCTCCCCAGATCCCTCTAGCATCCATTGGCCCCATACTTTAGGCTACCCATGGCATCTGCCGTTCCACCACCATGACATAAGAGGAAGGATAAATTCCTCGAGGGACTTAATGATGAGTTGAACCTGCAGCTGTCAGTTGCCTATGTCCAAACTTATCAATCACTCTATGACAAAGCCACCATCTTGGAAAATAAGATGAATCAAGTTGAGAACAGAAAGAGGAAGCATAAACTCAAGTATCACTCAGGATCATCACAAAATAAGCGTTCATTCAAGAAGAACAATGAAGATTCTGAACCACATCAGTATCACCACAACAGCAATGGAAGTGATAATAATGGGAATGATACTGACAATGGGGATGACCTTGGTCAGAACCAACATGACACTTTCAGGAAGACAGACATTAGCCAGTTGCAGTGCTATAATTGTAAGGAACTTGGACACTATGCATCAGACTGTCCTAAGAAGAAAAAGAAAAAGGATGCTAGAAACACCAATGGAAATGACTCCAATGTGAACCAGGAAGGACATATAAACCACATTGACATGGATGGGAACCTTGAAGAAATATAAGAAGTGGATGTTAGGAATTAGTTACCTTAGTTGAGTCAAATAAGGATTCCTTGTCTGGATATCAAGTATTGAACCCATAGTTAAGTGAACCATCAATGTAACCCTATAAGACTTTCTTTTAAAGGTGGTAGTACCCTAGTTGTCTTCAAGCCAACTTGTAACCCCTAGCCTTCCCAAATCTTGGGACGAGATTTCTTTTAAGGGTGGTAGCCTGTCACATCCCAAAATTTTCCAAATTTTGAAATATGAAAAATAAATAAACAAAATAAATATTTGTTGACATTTAGGGTGAAAAGAAACTTTTTGATTCCAAATGGAAACATCAAAACCTATTTTGATCAAATAGAATCCTAAAGGGATATAAAAAGACAAACAAATAATAAATAAAGTTATAAAGTTGGAATCACCATTTTGGATCTTTAAATAAAAAGATATGGATTTTAAATACGGACTATTTTAAGAGCCAAATTAAAATTTGGCCAAGCAAATAAAATAAAATATTTTTTGTTTGATAAAAATAGTAAAGGATTATTTAGATAAAATCTTGAGGATTTATTAATATCCAATTTTATTTAAGTAAAGACAATTTCCTATTTTGAATGAACATTAAAACTTAATAAAGTATTTTAAATAAAAATTCAAAGTGTTTTATTTTTCGAATAAAACCTACTGAAAAGGTTTTGGTAAAATTTAGAATTTTCAAATAGTGTTTTAGGACATATTTAAATCCTATTTCGAAATAAAGACTGATGTCTATTTATTTATTTTCTTATTATAAACCCTAAAATTTATTATCCTAAATTTGATTTTAGATTATGTTAAATAACATTATTAAACTCTACACAAAGTTTGGTGGATGTTTGAATTCAAATAGTGTTTGAATTGTTTGAATAAAAATCAAAACATAAATTCAAAATAGAAAAAGAAAAAGGTTTTGTATAAAAAAATGAAAGAGGCAGCCCAGCCCAGCAAGCCCAACTAAACCCCCCTTTTAATCGTTTTTCTTTACCCGCAAACGAACCCGCCCCATCGTTGATGCCTGGCCCCCACACGCACCCTCTCTCTCTCTCACAGACAACGCGGTCCCACGCTGTCAGTCATCTCTTCCACCCCGCGAAGACCGTTCCCCACACGACCTCGTCGTTCTGTCGCGATTCAATTCACGTTAATTCGCGTTGATGGCTGAATTAACCTCTCCAGCGACCACACACACTTAAGCGCCTTCCTCCCCTCTTCCATTTCCCCCAGACATCGCCTCCCCTCTGCCCCCAGGCTGCCCTAATTGCAAGCTCGAGCCCCTCTGCTCCGACGAGCAACTCCGGCCGATCCCCTCTCCTCCCAGTGCACGTGAGCCTTCTCCCCATCTCCTGGTGCTTCTCCCTGTACCACTCACTCCCTCGCAATTGCTCCAAATAGTCGGCAAGAACCACTTCTGAACACCGCCGTCGTCTGCCATTCCTCCGGCGAACTCCCCAGGGAATTTCCGTCCGCCCCTGTTCCTCCCGTTGATGCTCCTGTGATCTACGCTCTCGCCCGCGTCTAACGACACCTCTCTCTTGCCTTCTGGTGGTCCATAGCCCCACCCCCGTCGACGAACAGAAGCACCCGATGCCGCCGCAAGCTCCGGCGAGCAATAGCCGCTGTTCTAGTGCGCCCCTCGAGTAGTCGACCCCACCTTGTGCATCACCACAACCACGCGAGCACGGTGAGCATCCTCTCCCTCTCGCGTGCGACCTAGTCCCTCGGCAACCTCTCCGTCTCAGCGTGCGCCGCCGTCCGCCGCCACCAGCGCCGCCAGTCCATGGTCAGGCTGCTCTGAACCGTTGGATCCTGATTTGTTGGCTAGGATAGATTAGATAAAATAAGGGGTAAGTTGTCATATGCACCGTGCGTTGTTAGTTAGATATGACGGCCAGCGTTGATCGATCCGCACAAACCGTTACCGACCAGTAAGGTTGAGCCACGTGTCTAGGGTTTGATTTAAAACAGAAATTAGGATCTATTAGATATGCAAACTTGCAAAATTCTTAACTTTTAATCTACATGTCCAAATTTTGCAAATTTTATATCAATGGAATCAGCAGAAAAAGTACTTTCTAAACATGCACTTTGTTTAATGAATTGTTTCTGGAAACTTAGTTGTTTTTATAGAAACTTGTGTAGGCATAATTTGAATATAAAATTTGTTCTAGAATTATTTTTATGGTAAAATCTTTGGAAAATGGATTTTTTTGAACCTACTGACCATAGAAACCAACTTATGGATTTAAAAATGTATTTTGTGAAGCCAAAGAATAATTCTTTGAATAAGTGCATTTCTAGTCAAATAAAAATATTTTTTATGTGTTAAAAATACTTTTTGAGTAAAATCTTTGGAAAATGTTTTGAATTAACTCTCTGACCCTAAACACCAAGTTTTGAGATTTAAAAATATGTTTGAAGAACCCTATAAAATTATTACTTTGCTAAAAGGCATTTTCAACAACATAAAATATCACTTTGGTATAAAATTGGTTTATGGGGTGAAACCTTTTGCAAATGGTTTTAATATTAAACACTTGACCTTAAAACACTAACATGTTGTGTTTAAAAATATTTTACAAACTCTAGGGATTACCATTTTGATTGAACTCATTCCTAACAAAACAAAAATGACTTAAAGTGGCCATTTTCACCAACTTGAATTTAAATGGTTTTACCACTTTTGTAAATGACCAATATGAGCTTTAAAATGTTTAGAGCCTAATAGAAACCACTTTTCCAAATAAAACCATCTTTTGCATGCTTGCATGCATTGCCATGTTTTTGTCATTTTATGTGATGAATTGTTTGAATGCTAGTTGAATATATGTTTGCTTGATTGAATTGTAGTGAAGTTAGAAGAGTGTGATATTTGCAAGATCAAGGAGTGAACCAATATTCCCTACTAAAAAGGCAAGTGACACTATCATCCATGTCCTACTATTTTCATTGCACTTAGTGGATTTTGTAACATGCATGATAGAACTACTATATTTCTATGTTATGCTATATCCTATTAGGATATCCTTATATCCTCCTTAGTGAAAAACAATGTAGTTCTAGTATGCTTATCCCTGCTATATATTTGGGAAGGGGGTACATGATATGATTATATGAAGTGTTGGAAAAATATATGTTTTATATAATAAAACAAGTACTCAATGAACCACCTGGGTGGAAAGAGGATACTCAAGTTTTGGACAAGGTGGCAACAAAGGGAACCATGTTTATATGGTTATCTTTTTGTATGTGCACTAGAAGAAAACCACCTGGGACTTAGAGATTGAACATGTTTCTCAAATGCATTGGCTTCAGTGTATAGCCACATGCTAAATGGGCTCTGGCTTAGTCAACTACATAGTGGAAGACCCATGCATTGGCATCTTCAGGTTAACTAGAATTTTGTATGGAAATATATCCCTACATTGGTGCCTGGTAGACAAGCTAGCATTGTGTATTGGGAGGACTTCTATGGAAAGACTTTTTCACATTCTCGATCTGCCGGTACTCCATTTTGGTGAGTACTTATCCAGCTGCCACTGGTGGCGTCAAGAAGAGAATGTGTCATGTGGGTAAAGTGTACAACTTCTGCAGAAGATCAAATTCTAAGTACTTATTCGTGTCCCCGGTTACGGACAACTCTGAGCAACTAAGGCCTGAAGCTATGGGAGATCTCGACATTCCAATTTCTCAAGGTAAAACTTGATGGTGACAACAAGGGAATTGAAGCACTTGGAGTTTTCCAAGGAGTTCAGAAAGATTTTCAAAATAATAAAACTATTTTGAAAAGATAGGATAAAACTATATTGCTTTCTTCAAATGAGCCTAAACCCTACTTAGCCAAATATGCATGTAATGATAGGATCCACTTATTTGTACATAGTAGTGAAACTTGCCAATACAATTCAAATGTATTGACCCTTGTGGCTGCAACTTATTATGTTGCCGGTTTTTTTGATGTTAGTGAAGTGTGTTGATTAGGATTACAAGTCTACAACCAACATGACTGCATGTGGAACTTTGAAGATGAAGGACTCCATGCTATATAGATATTCTGCTGCAATGTAATGTGATAGCAAAATGAGCTATGTAAGATGTAATGAATTATTTTATTCCTGGTTATAAAGTTCTATTATGACCTTTGTTTCTTGATATTACATCTTAACTGTGGATGCTAGCTACTGATCTAGGGACTAGCATTGTAAACATAGGGATCTCTACCTTATTAAAGATTGGGACGTCTTACAGATGGTATCAGAGCACTGTGTTGCCTGTAGAATTGTAACCCTAGGATTGGACAAAACCCCTTAGAAAAATAGGAGTTGTATTTGTTCCAAAACTTATTTACAAACAATCTTGTAAACTCTCTCCTCAACCTTTTGGTTTTGATTTTACATCTCCTCCTTTTCAACTTGATAGACAAAGCCTCCACCATGACCAAGGACTTCAACTTATACATCACTAAGGACTACAAGTGAGAACCAAGAAACATTAGATTGCCTACCAAAAACATTGATATCATGTTAGTGTATGGATCATATTGACCTATGAGGTATGACTATACTAGATTGATTGTTTTAAGAAAACTTGTTGTTTCCTTCAACTCATGGGATAACCTCGTAAGTTGATAAGTGAATAGTTTCCTGTTGATTGCTTGATTGTTTGATTGAACTTGATTGTTTTGGGTGGTGTGTTATAACTACTCTAGACCTATCCGTCATTACTTATCCCTATCAAACCAACAGATGCCTCCCCGTCGTGCCAACCCGAACCAAAACAACAACAATAACGTCACTCCCGAGATGCAGCAGTTGATGACAGGTCAAGCTCAACTAATGCAGATGATGGCACTGTTTATGCAAAATCAGAATCAGAACAACAATAACAACAATCAAAATAATCCACTAGCACATGACATGCTCACCAGATTTCTGAAGCTAAGGCCTGCAAGGTTCTCTGGAACAACTGATCCAATGGTAGCCAATGACTGGTTATGTTCAGTGAACAAGGACTTAGTGACTGTTGGCTGCACCGATGAAGAAAAAGCCAGGTTTGTAGCATATCTACTTGAAGGGCCAGCAGCAACATGGTGGGACAACTTTCAGATCACCACTCCCCTTGAGGATGTGACTTGGGCTATATTTGAGTATGGTTTTCGTACAGCTCACATCTCATCTGCAGTGATGAACTTGAAGAAAAAGGAGTTTCACAATCTGAAACAGCGTCACCTCAGTATGGCTGAGTACATTGAAGAATTCAACAATCTGGCATGCTATGCATCGGATGAATTTGATACAGATGCTAAGAGGAAGGATAAATTCCTCGAAGGACTTAATGATGAGTTGAACCTGCAGCTGTCAGTTGCCTATGTCCCAACTTATCAATCACTCTGTGACAAAGCCACCATCTTGGAAAATAAGATGAATCAAGTTGAGAACAGAAAGAGGAAGCATAAACTCAAGTATCACTCAGGATCATCACAAAAGAAGCTTTCGTTCAAAAAGAACAATGAAGATTCTGAACCACATCAGTATCACCACAACAACAATAGAAGTGATAATAATGGGAATGATACTGACAATGGGGATGACCTTGGTCAGAACCAACATGACACTTTTAGGAAGACAGACATTAGCTAGTTGTAGTGTTATAATTGTAAGGAAGTTGGACACTATGCATCAGACTGTCCTAAGAAGAAAAAGAAAAAGGATGCTAGAAACACCAATGGAAATTACTCCAATGTGAACCAGGAAGGACATGTGAACCACATTGACATGGATGGGAACCTTGAAGAAATAGAAGAAGTGGATGTTAGGAATTAGTTAACTCAGTTGAGTCAAATAAGGATTCCTTGTCTGGATATCAAGTATTGAACCCATAGTCAAGTAAACCATCAATGTAACCCTATAAGACTTTCTTTTAAGGGTGGTAGTACCCTAGTTGTCTTCAAGCCAACTTGTAACCCCTAGCCTTCCCAAATCTCGGGACGAGATTTCTTTTAAGGGTGGTAGCCTGTCACATCCCAAAATTTTCCAAATTTTGAAATTTGAAAAATAAATAAACAAATAAATTTTTGTTGAAATTTAGGGCGAAAAGAAACTTTTTGATTCCAAATGGAAACATCAAAACCTATTTTGATCAAATAGAATCCTAAAGGGATTAAAAAAGACAAACAAATAATAAATAAAGTTATAAAGTTGGACTCACCATTTTGGATCTTCAAATAAAAAGATATGGATTTTAAATAAGGACTATTTTAAGAGCCAAATTAAAATTTGGCCAAGCAACTAAATTATTTAAATAAAATCTTGAGGATTTATTAATATCCAATTTTATTTAAGTAAAGACAATTTCCTATTTTAAATGAACATTAAAACTTAATAAAGTATTTTAAATAAAAATTCAAAGTGTTTTATTTTTCAAATAAAACCTACTGAAAAGGTTTTGGTAAAATTTAGAATTCAAATAGTGTTTTAGAACATATTTAAATCCTATTTTGAAATAAAGACTAATGTCTATTTATTTATTTTCTTATTATAAACCCTAAAATTTATTATCCTAAACTTGATTTTAGATTATGTTAAATAACAGTATTAAAATCTACACAAAGTTTGGTGGAGGTTAGAATTCAAATAGTGTTTGAATTGTTTGAATAAAAATCAAAACAAAAATTCAAAATAGAAAAATAAAAAGGTTTTGTATAAAAAAATGAAAGAAGCAGCCCAGCCCAGCAAGCCCAGCAGCGCAGCCCAACTAAACCCCCCTCCGAATCGTTTTTATTTATCCCCAAACGAACCTGCCCCGTCGTTGATGCCTGGCCCCCACACGCACCCTCTCTCTCTCACACAGTCAACGCGGTCCCACGCTGTCAGTGATCTCTTCCACCCCGAGGCGACCGTTCCCCACACGACCTCGTCGTTCTGCCACGATTCAATTCGCGTTGATGGCTGAATTAACCTCGCTAGCGACCACGCACACTTAATCGCCTTCCTTCCCTCTTCCCCTGCACTCCTCCCTCTCGCCTGTGCTGCCCCACTGCAATCTCGAGCCCCTCTGCTCCGACGAGCAACTTCGGCCGATTCCGGCGACGTAGCTCCTCCCTTGCCTCCTAGTGCACGTGAGCCTGCTCCCCATCTCCTAGTGCTTCTCCCTGCACCACTCACTCTCTCACGCTTGTTCCAAATCTTCGGTTAGAACCACTTCTGAACACCGCCGTCGTCTGCCACTCCTCTGGCGAACTTCCCAGGTAATTTCCGTCCGCCCCTGTTCCTCCTGTTGATGCTCCTGTGATCTACGCTCTCGCCCGCATCTAACGACACCTCTCTCTTGCCTTCTGGTGGTCTGTAGCCCCGCCCTCGTCGACGAATAGAAGCACCCGACGCCGCCGCAAGCTCCGGCGAGCAATAGTCGTTGTTCTAGTGCGCCCCTCGAGTAGCCGACCCCACCTTGAGCTTCACCGCAACCACGCGAGCACGGTGACTATCCTCTCCCTCCCTCGCGCGACCTAGTCCCTTAGCACCCTCTCCATCTCAGCATGCGCCGCCGTCCGCCGCCGCCAGTGCCGCCAATCCATGGTCAGGCAGCTGTGAACCGTTGGATCCTGATCTGTTGGCTAGGATAGACTAGATAAACGAAGGGGTAAGTTGTAATCTGCACCATTGGATCCTGATCTGTTAGTTAGATCTGACGGCCAGCATTGATCGATCCGCACGAACCGTTACCGACCAGTAAGCTTGAGCCACGTGTCCAGGGTTCGATTTAAAACAGAAATTAGGATCTATTAGATATGCAAACTTGCAAAATTCATAACTTTTAATCTACACGTCCAAATTTTGCAAATTGTATATCAATGGAATCAGCAGAACAAGTACTTTCTAACCATGCACTTTGTTTAATGAATTGCTTCTGGAAACTTAGTTGTTTTTACAGAAACTTGTGTAGGCATAATTTGAATATAAAAATTGTTCTAGAATTTTTTTTATGGTAAAATCTTTGGCAAATGGATTTTTTTGAACCTACTGACCATAGAAACCAACTTATGGATTTAAAAATGTATTTTGTGAATCCAAAGAATAATTCTTTGAATAAGAGCATTTCTAGTCAAATAAAAATATTGTTTATGTGTTAAAAATACTTTTTGAGTAAAATCTTTGGAAAATGGTTTGAATTAAACTCTCTGACCCTAAACACAAAGTTTTGAGATTTAAAAATATATTTTAAGAACCCTATAAAATTATTACTTTGCTAAAAGGCATTTTCAACAACATAAAATATCACTTTGGTATAAAATTGGTTTATGGGGTGAAACCTTTTGCAAATGGTTTTAATATTAAACACTTGACCTTAAAACACTAACATGTTGTGTTTAAAAATATTTTACAAACTCTAGGGATTACCATTTTGATTTTGATTGAACTCATTCCTAACAAAACAAAAATGACTTAAAGTGGCCATTTTCACCAACTTGAATTTAAATGGTTTTACCACTTTTGTAAATGACCAATATGAGCTTTAAAATGTTTAGAGCCTAATAGAAACCACTTTTCCAAATAAAACCATCTTTTGCATGCATTGCCATGTTTTTGTCATTTTATGTGATGAATTGTTTGAATGCTAGTTGAATATATGTTTGCTTGATTGAATTGTAGTGAAGTTAGAAGAGTGTGATATTTGCAAGATCAAGGAGTGAACCAATATTCCCTACTAAAAAGGCAAGTGACACTATCATCCATGTCCTACTATTTTCATTGCACTTAGTGGATTTTGTAACATGCATGATAGAACTACTATATTTCTATGTTATGCTATATCCTATTAGGATATCCTTATATCCTCCTTAGTGAAAAACAATGTAGTTCTAGTATGCTTATCCCTGCTATATATTTGGGAAGGGGGTACATGATATGATTATATGAAGTGTTGGAAAAATATATGTTTTATATAATAAAACAAGTACACAATGAACCACCTGGGTGGAAAGAGGATACTCAAGTTTTGGACAAGGTGGCAACAAAGGGAACCATGTTTATATGGTTATCTTTTTGTATGTGCACTAGAAGAAAACCACCCAGGGACTTAGAGATTGAACATGTTTCTCGTACAGTGGCCTTCGTGTACAGCCACATGCTAAATGGGTTCTGGCTTAGTCAACTACATAGTGGAAGACCCATGCATTGGCATCTTCAGGTTAACTAGAATTGTGTATGGAAATATATCCCTACATTGGTGCCTGGTAGACAAGCTAGCATTGTTTATTGGGAGGACTTCTATGGAAAGACTTTGTCACATTCTCGATCTGCCGGTACTCCATTTTGGTGAGTACTTATCCAGCAACCACTGGTGGCGTCAAGACGAGAATGTGTCATGTGGGTAAAGTGTACAACTTCTGCAGAAGATCAAATTCTAAGTACTTAGCCGTGTCCCCGGTTACGGACAACTCTGAGAAACTAATGCCTGAAGCTATGGAAGATCTCGACATTCCAATTTATCAAAGTAAAACTTGATGGTGACAACAAGGGAATTGAAGCACTTGGTGTTTTCCAAGGAGTTCGGAAAGATTTTCAAAAGATTAAAACTATTTTGAAAAGATAAGATAAAACTATATTGCTTTCTACAAATGAGCCTAAACCCTACTTAGCCAAATATGCACGTAATGATAGGATCCACTTATTTCTACATAGTAGTGAAACTTGCCAATACAATTCAAATGTATTTACCCTTGTGGCTGCAACTTATTATGTTACAGGTTTGTTTGATGTTAGTGAAGTGTGTTGATTAGGATTACAAGTCTACAAGCAACATGACTGCCTGTGGCACTTTGAAGATGAAGGAATCCATGCTATATAGATATTCTGCTGCATTGTAATGTGATAGCCAAATGAGCTATGTAAGATGTAATGAATTATTTTATTCCTGGTTATAAAGTTCTATTATGACCTTTGTTTCTTGATATTACATCTTAACTGTGGATGCTAGCTATTGATCCAGGGACTAGAATTGTAAACATAGGGATCTCTACCTTATTAAAGGTTGGGACCTCTTACAAATAACTTCTAATGAGAGGGAAGTAAGATTTGGGGAGTTGTTGTCCCGAAACACATTTCTGTCCTCCACCAAAAAAATTCGTGAGGAGTCTTTGTAACTCGGATTGAGCTCAAACTTTACGAATACATTCCCCAGTATGTTAGATAACTTTATTTAGTTCAACACTTTTTGATTTGATCAACATAAGAGTTTTGAAAAAATCGGTTTCTACCTGCTGGTCTGTTTTGACAGATTTCTGCCATTATTTGCATTTGCTTCTTATTGATTCCTTTTTGAGTTCTCTTTAGGTGAATTGAGCTTTTTGAAGGACTTGCTACAGTAGCTTGTGTTTTTTCTGAAAAGCATTTCTGTTTCAAAGCTTTGCCAGTGGTCTAATATCTTTTGAATAAACTAATGTTGCTAATGAAGATTGTGTGAAGTTTTGTATGAAGGAAAAAATTTCAGGTGTAGAGACAGAATGATGTAATGAGATGAAGAATGGAAAAAAGCTCAATCTTGGGGATGCCACCATTGTGTCACCCCAAGAAATATCCAAGAGGTACAAGCGTCAAAGCTTGGGGATGCCCAAGGCATCCCCTTCTTCATCAATAAAAATCTCAGGTCTTTCTAGACACTTTGTTTTTATTGTTTCATGCATTGTTGTGTTGTTCTTGGAGCGTCTTAGTTTTCATTTTTGGTTTTCGTTTGCTTAGTTTACTTGAGTAAGTTGGTTGGTTACACCACACTTCTTTTGAAGAGAGACACACTCTGTTTCCATTGCCTAGAACACTCTAGTTTTCACTCTTATTGTTTTGTGAGTGTTCACTTTTGCTAGCACTGCGTTCAGCCTTAGTTTTCTTGTGCTTTTAGCTTAGAACTTTTTAGTTCTTCTTTGTGGATTTTTTATACAATATCACTGGTATTTATTGATTATTATCTTTGTGAGTTGTTTCAAATAAGTTGTTTGGTGTTGGAAAAGAGTAGGAAGCT
This sequence comes from Avena longiglumis, assembly GCA_030063025.1. Lineage (NCBI taxonomy): Eukaryota > Viridiplantae > Streptophyta > Magnoliopsida > Poales > Poaceae > Avena > Avena longiglumis. The sequence goes on from CP125978.1 coordinate 48,474,915, forward strand.
TCGTGCTTAAGTGGTACAAAAGGGAGCTTGCATTGACTATGACTTAGACTTTGGCATGACATGCTAGGTGTTGTTTTGACGTTATTCTTAGTGATTATTTCTGTAGCATGTCTTGTTCCAAACAATTGGGATTTCTTAGTGTGCCTTGAAGAAATTATGCGTTGTTTTAGCATGCAAAAGCATAGTATTGTGGTATTCTCCTTTGATGCTTTGTTTGGGTTGACTTGGCACATGCTCACACCATGTTATGACTATGAACAAGTCACCATAGCCTCTATGATCATTTAGTCCTTGACTTGTAGTACCACTCTATGCTTTGATTAGTAATGTTTTGTTGCTCTGTATGATTATGGCCATTATTGCTCTCTTAGTTGGTTGCTCCCAGTGTTTTGTTAGCCTCCACTTGTATGAGTAAGCTCTACTCATGCTTCCAACTCCAAAGAAACCAAGTTATTCCAAAGTGTCCACTATAAACTCCTATGCATGGTGTGTTACACCATTCCAAGTATATTCTTGTTTTCAGCTATCTTCCAATTAAAAACTATTTTGTTATGTGAAAACTTAGTGATTAAAGCCCTCACAAACTTGATGGAAAACTTTATATTCTTTTCCCCTAATAAACTTTAACCATTGTGTCGTTTATGTTGTATATTGTCGAAGGAATGACCACGGCAGATGCTGCAATCGGCAGCGAGTAGTAGAACGAGGGGCAAGGGCGGCCAGCCATCTGCGGTGCGAGATGAGGGCAAAGACACAGGGTTTTACCCAGGTTCGGCCCCCCGGAGGGTAAAGACCTACTCCTGCTAGATTGTATTATGGAGGTGTTTACAATGGGCGAACTCGGCGACTAGGCGGCGAGTTGCTTGGGTGTATGAGGGAACGTGTCTCTACTCACCCCATAGGGAGGTTTATATAGGCTCACCTCCCTAGGGTTTACATATCTCAACCGATTTGGTTACAACTGTAATCATTTAACCTAGACCGATCGGGCCTATCTGCCGCTCGGGCCTTCAACCTCCATGCTCGATACCTTCTTGGGCTTCGTCCACTCGCCGTGCAGCTCTTAGACCAGCCGGAACGTCCCGAGTATACCCCAATAGGCGTATCCCCATCGCAGTCCCCGAGGCCGCCGTTGATTAGGCGTGAGTGGCCGGCACCGGAGTATGCGGCTTCAAGTTCCAATCATCGTCGGCGGGCTCTGTATAAAGGAAAACCTGAACCGAGTCGCGTCTTGGGCGAGTCGAGCCAACGGGACGCGGTCTCGGCGAGTGACTTAACGAGCCGAGTGGCTGGAGTTGGACCGTCAGGCGTGGTCAAACTAGCCGTTAAGGTAACCCAACGGTAACTTCTGGCGTAATCATCGCGCGGTAACGGCCCCCTGATTTGGCGGGCAACTCCGCTATATAAGAGGGATGGTAGGCTATCGCAAAGCCAACCGCCCACCATTTCTTCCGAGTACGCACATCTTCCTTCCTTTGATTCCGCGATCCAATCGACCCGCAATCCTCCGACCTCCGAACAAGTCCTCAGCCATGGCCCTCTCCACCGAACCTTGGGGTAGATCCAAATGCACCAGATGGTGGCCTCCTTCGAGGAGGCGAATCCTACGGGTCTTGCTGGCGATCTCGCAGCGGGAAACCAAACCCGCGAGAGAGAGAGTTCAATGCTTCACCACCACCTCGAGCGGGGTTAGGTTTCCCACATCTTTGTTCTTCCGGCGTTACTGCGCCTACCACGGATCCAGCCTCGATCTGGGTCCCACAAGATCGAAAGCTCGCCATCTTGGCATGCTTCATGAAAGTTACTAGGCTGCCGCCCTACTTTCCCTTGTGGCAAGAGATCCATGGACGGATCGGCGAGGAGGCGGCCCAATTCTAGCCGCGGGCGGCTTAACTTTCCAACTCAAATCCAAAGCCTCCTTCTTCGACCTGATGCTGCCAGCCAAAGCAGCGAGCGACTGGAAAAAGTCATGGTTCTATGTAACCGAGGCGACTCCGGAAGACGAAGCGGCGATCCCGCGGTACTCGGCTAATCGTTCCGAGCCACGCCATCTCCAGGTCGGCAAGCTCCCCGACGACCAGCGGATGGTCGTCGACGAGATGCTCCAGACCATCCGCGGTCTGAAGAAGAAGGGGCTCCAGACGGTAAACTTGTACAATTGTTGGCTTTGGCGGCGGCTCCGCCGCCTAACGCGACCATTACATGTACCAAGACACGGGCCGGGAGACTCGACAGCCTGCCTCGCCGAGTGGAAGCCGGAGGACTACCTCTTGAAGAAGATCACCCAAGCGACACGTGGATGCGCAGGCTGGGTTTGCCTCCTACACCGCCAAGCGTCCGGCCCGACGGTAATCCTTTATCTTATTCGCAATGCAGTGTGCGATCGCGGTAACTCTAACTCGCTTCGTGTTTAACGCAGCTTCCAAGTGGTGGAAGGGTGGTTACCACCCGCCGACGACGAGAGCCCCGCCATCCGCCCCAGATACAAGCGAAGTCGCCACCCGCCAAGGGTAACGAGGACGAGAGGACGAGTCCGAAGAGGAGATTGCCCCCATGGTCCGAAGACCACGCTGGCAACGCCGAGATCGAGGCGGCAGGAGCCTCGAGCCGCGACGACTTTACGAACTCCCAGAGACCACCTCGCCAGCCGTGCTCACCGCGAAGAAGAAGAAGAAGGAGAAGGAGGCGAGGGCCCCCACGAGAAGGAAGACGAAGCCGAAGGTGGCTTCACCGCCGCACTCAAAGCAGCTCGATGCCCACAGCTCGGCCCGTGATTCCGGCGCAGTACCGCGCTTAGATGCGCCATCTATGAAGCCCGTGGCCTCAATGCCTCCGCCATTTGCGCCGGTTCCTCGGGCTAGGAAGGTTCGATTGTGGCGACGCCGCACGGAGGTCCCGAGCGCGGTGGCCTCGCCCAAGGAAGTTCCGCCGCGTAGCCCCAATTCACGAGGTTTTCGCCAAGGCGCCTGCAGGCGCCAACCGCCACGCCAACGCCAAAGAAGCCGTCAGTATCCGGGCCCCGACGCCCCGGAATCGGGCTTAGTCGCCGACAGGGCCCTCGAGCTGAAAACCGCTGGCCTTCGCATGGCTGCGCTTCATTCCACCGCCAAGTGAGTGCATTCGCCTTCCCTACTTTCCTTTAGTACTTTGATTGTCTTTTATTGATTTGATTCGATGCGTGACCGGAGGAAAAGATGGGTCACCCGACCGTGGGCTAAGGTATCTTCCGCTGCTGGCGAAAGACCCTTCCCGCAAGAGGAAAAGTGATGAGGTCGCCGCCAACGGAAGGCGCAAGAAGGCCAAGGGCGACATCGTCACCTCTCGACGACGTGGCGGCGCCATTGGACCGCAGGAGGCGACCGGCTTCACGAAGGAGGGCGCTTCCTTGCCTAGACCGGAGGAAGCGATTTTGGGGCGGCGCCGATTGCTACCTTCCCCGCTTCATGACCAAGGCGCCACGGCGAGTGGGCTGCAACCCCGAGCCCCGCCTGTGTGGACCATCAACGCTGAAATCGACTAACGTCGCGGCACACGCCGGGCGCGCTGGCGTGTTCAGGACGGTGCAACTTCACGGCATGCTTGGTGCGGCCATCCGGTACCTCCAGTCCCCGAGGATCAAGTCGGTGCTTAGCAGCGCTTGATTCTTATAATTACTTGTTTTGTTCTTTCAATTCAGTCCCCGAAAAGCGCTAAATTTTAGCGGATATGCACCGAGGAATTTTCGTGGTTGCCTCGAGTGCACACCGCTAAATTTTAGCGGGTGGGCACCGAGGAATTTTTGTATGCTGACTTTGAGATGTACAGGGTCCGCAATGGAGTTGGCAGAGCGATTGGCGCGGGCAACAGGTTGAGAAGGAGCTGGCCGCTATCCAAGAAGCAAACAAGGAGCTGCAGTTGTTGTCACAGCGGAGGTGGCTCGCCAGAGCTTGTCCTGTTGGAGAGCTGAGGCGGCGCGTTCTGCGTTAGGCACCGCCGAATGTAAGATCGCCGACCGAGCGCGAACTGGAGGCAAAGAAGAAGCAAGCTCGGCGAACGGCGAAGGCCGCCATTGCGGCCGCGGAGGATGACCGAAGGCGCCGGAAGCCCTCATTGTTGGGCTTCGTGACGATCATACATCGCTTCAAAGTTTCATCACGGACTCGCCCGCCATTGCTTGGTGAGTGCGTCTTCGCCTTTTGGTTGTATTGTTTGTGGTTTTCATGGTACTCATACTTGTCTCCTTCTCGCAGGTCGTGTTATTGGCTGCCAAGAAGAAGCGAACTCTCTTGACGCGAGGGAATGCGTAAGCATGCTCGCCGACCGGCGATTGCCGGGCGACTGCATCCGCGCCTACCTTCAAGAGATGTCGCCACCGAGGTTATTCCCGTGACCTCGTTGAGGTGTGGGAGTACTTGGAGAAGGCGCCCGCGTCGAGAGTTCATGACGCTGTCGGCGCCGTCGCGAGCCTTGAGCCTTGACTCGCCCACTTCCCGAGGACTTCGATCTCGACGATGTGACGAGTGGGTACCCTTCGACCGGGCGCGGTGGATCTGTCCGAGGTTCTCAAGCTGCAGGAACGTGCCGCTGCACTGGAGCGCTCTCGGGCGGGGCGACCTCCTTCCCTATCAAGAAACGGTCGCCGCGCCAAACGACCCGAGCCGCGATCGCGACTTCAAGGTTGAGCAACCTTCCGCCGGGCGATGGCGGGTGAGCTGACGACGATCCGTCGAACCCATACACCGCTTATCCGTAGGCGCCGGATGCCGGCGCCGCCGTCAAGCCCTGCACAGTGTAGTTTGCCTAGATGTGTTAGCAGCAGTTCCGAGTAGGCATATTTTGTAATGTAAGACAATGCGATATGCGATTGAATGGAACGTTGTGTTCATTTTGCTATTTATTTGTGTGTTTTGATTGATTTTGGGTGAGTCCCCGAGCGCCCGCCTTTTGTGGGGTTCACCTCATATGATGTTTTGTTGTTTAACATGTGTGTTGTTAGTTTAGTCGACTCGCCCGAGCCCGGAGAGCCAGTCGCAAGGCGACTCCCTTGAGTGCTCTGTACTTTACCGTTTTCCCGTACGCGAACGGGGTCGGGTGGCCGAGTCCCCGAGCGTGGTACTTGGTAGTTCAAGGCGCGACTCGAGGGTGGTTGAGGACTGAGCTGGTGTGAGCGCTACTCCGCCTCGCCCGTGGGTCGCGTGGCGCAGTCCTAGGCGTGCTCTTACTTGGCGTTTCCTGTCCGATCGCGACGAACCGGTATTCAGTCCCCGAGCGTGGTACTTAGCCGCTCGAGTCGCCACGAGGATGCGGAGGACCAGGGTCGCCAGGAGAAGCGAGGATGCTTGTCTTGGTTCAGAAACCAGTCGAGCTAGGCGACAATGGGGCTCCGGATTGGCGTTGTGGGCGATGCAAGACCTGAAATGACTCAAAGGTTTTACATCGCACTACTTAGCCGTGCCGCCGCTGTACCAAGGGTTGACAGTATTTTAGCATGACGTTGTTAATTACGAAAAGCGAGTGGCACAAGGCATGGAGAGTAGACGAATTTTGCGGTAACCGCTTTCTTTTATTCATAGCGACCGGAGAGTACATGTGGGGTTCTAGGAATAGAACTTCCGGAGGAGATTTACATTCCATGGCCGCTGACGCCGAGTTCGCCGCCCCCGTGGACGCCGACGAGGTAGTAGCGCGCTGCCGAGCACGCGCTCAATAGCGAACGGCCTTCCACGGAGGGAGAGCTTGTGCATGCCCTTCTTGTCCCGGATGAGGCGTAACACCAGGTCACCTTCCCGAAGGTGCGGGTTTTCACCCGTCGGCTGTGGTAGCGGCGGAGTCCTTGCCGATAAATGGCGGTGCGCGATCGGGCGAGGTCGCTGCTTGCCGAGTTGGTCGAGCCCGCCTTGGCGGGCCAGCCTGCCAGCCTCCAGATAGTGGACGACCCGCGAAGTCGTGTTCGAGGTCGGTGGGCATGACTGCTTCGCACCGTAGACCATGAAGAAGGGAGTGAATCCCGACCTGTTGACCGAGGTGCGGATTCCCGATGACGGAGGAGAGCTCGTCGACCCAAAGCATCCAGCGTGCGCCTAGTGGTACTTTGGAGTCGCGGCTTCAGCCGTGGAGGATGCTGGTTGGCTGCTACCGCCATTGATTCGGATGCGATCGATGCGAGGTCGAGCCGATGTGGTGCTCTTCGCAAAATTCGCCATTGCTCCTTGGCGGTTTGTGCCGCTGTCCGTGATGATGCTGTTGGGGAACCCGAAGCGTATATGAGCTCGCCAGAGAACTTAGTGGCGGTCTTCCCGTCGCATTTCGGACTGGCTTGGCCTCTACCCACTTCGTGAATTTGTCGACGGCGACCAGCGGTGGGTGTAACCAGGGGGCCTTCTTGAAGGGCCGACCATGTCCATGCCCCACACGAATGGCCAGGTGATGGGGATTGTTTTGAGCGCCGAGCTCGTACGCGCGTCGATTGGCGATCGCACCCGCGCATCGCTGACGATGTCGACAGCGTCGGCGCTGAGCCAATAGAAGCCGTGGTCATAGCCTTGGCGACCAGGAGCGAGCGGCGGCGTGGTGGCATACCGAGTGGATGTCGTGGAGGATTTTGCGCCCTTCACCGGTTGACGCAACGTTGAACACGCCGTGACGCTGCGCTTGTGTAGCTCGCCCGATGATGGTGTAAGACTTGCATCGGCGAGCCATCATTCGAGCATTTGTTTCGGCTCGCCGGGTGGTGCCGTTTCTAGGTAGGCGATGTAGGGCTTGGTCCAATCGTTCGCTCGTGATGAGTGCGACCAAGGCTGCCTCGTTGGAGCGACTCCGGCGTCGATCTCCTTCGGGGAGAGACCGATGGCGGAAGATTGTGTCGAGGAACACGCCGGCTGGTGGTGCGAGTCGAGCCGATGCGAGAGAGGGCGCCGCCTCTCGTTTTTTCTCCTGTCGATCCACTCGACAGAGTAGCCGGTGAAGTGGCCGCCCACCTTGTCCACCTCTTGGAGGTACGCCGCCATGGTGGGAGAGACGGCGTCGCAGGTGCCGGCGACTTGCCCTGCAACGAGGTCGGAGTCTCCGTAGCATCGAAGGCGATTGACGCTCATCTCCTTGGCGGCTCGCATGCCGTGAGTAGGGCCTCGATTCGCCATGTTGTTGGTGCAGGCGTGAATTCGAGGCGGAGGATGTAGCGGAGCTTGTCGCCTTTGGTGAGGTCAAGATTATCTCGCTACCGCGCCAGTCCGTGTTCTTGGACCCGCCCAAGTGCAGGCTCCAAGAATGGAGGTACGGCGGCTTCTCCGCTGCCGGGCCTCTTCCCACCGGAGAGGAAGTCCGCCACTGCGATTTAATCGCCTTCGTGGCTCAGATTTAATGTTGTGGACGCCGATCTCGACGGCCCACTTGGTGACCCGCCTACCGCCGATTGATTGCGGATGATATCTTGTAGTGGTGCCGAGGAGACGACCGTGATTGGGTGCTCGAAGTAGTGCGGCAGCGCCACCGAGCCTCAAGACCGCGTGATACCAGTTTTTGGTATCAGGTATTCGGCGCGACTCGGTGAGAACCTCGCTGATGTAGTACACCGCCGCTGGACCGGGCGCCTTTCTTCCTCTCGCTCAAGACCATTACGGCATCGACGACGCGCCGGACGCCGCGACGTAAACCAGCATAGGCTCTTTGTCACTGGTGCGGCGAGTAGTGGTGCGCGAGTAGCACCTTTTGAGGTCGCGAGCGCCGCCGTCGCCTCCTTGTCCCACCGAAGGTGGGGTTCTGCGCATCAGCGTATAGGGGCATCGCCTTTAAGCGGGGATGAAGCGATCGAGAGCCGCCATCGCCCGCCAGCTTCGACGCCGCGCAGCACTCGTTTGCCGAGCGATCGTGTCGATCTTCATTGGGTTTGCCTCGATCCTCGCTTGGAGACATATCCCAAGAGTTGTTCGGCGGTACAATCAAGGTGCACTTGCTTGATTGAGCTTTATCTTGTACCTTCGCAGGTTGGCGGTCTCCGCTAGGTTGGCGAGTAGGTCGCCTTTGGCAGCGGATTTCACGACCACGCCGTCGATGTAGACGGGATGTTGGCTAATTTGGCTCGCGAGGCATTCTTGCATGCATCGCTGGTAGGTTGCTCCGGCGTTCTGAGGCCGAAGGTCATGGCGGTGTAGCGTAAGGTTCAATGGCGTGATGAACGCCGTTTCTCCTCGCCCTCGACAGCCATTTTGATCTGGTTATACCTGAGTAGGCGCCGAGGAAACATGATTAACCCGCGGTGGAATCGATTATCCGATCGATCCGCGGAGGAAGAATCGCCTTTGGGCAGGCGCTCAGGTTTGTGTAGTCGATACACATTCTCCGTCCGTTTTTCTTCTCGACCAAGACCGGGTTTGCTACCACTTGAGTATTTGATTGGCCGGATGAAGCCGGCAGAGTAGACGCTGCACTTCCTCGGCGATTGACGGCGTTCTTTGTTGAAGGCCAGCGGCCGCTTGACGGTCGCACTTTGGGGTCGGCGTTAATTTGTGCTCAGCGAGCTCCTCGGGACACCAGGCATGTCGGAGGGTTTCCATGCGAAGATGTCCTCGTTCTCACGGAGGAACTCGGCGAGCGCCTTCCTATGCCGGGCTCATGCCTGTCCCGATCGCCACCGTCTGGCCGGAGTCGCCGGGACCAGCTCAACGGTGCGAATAATGCGCCGAGGCTCAAAGGTTGAGGTGTTTGCGCCCGAGTTTGGCTTCTTGAGTATCGTGGGGTCGCTATTGTTAACCCCGCCGCAGATTTGGCGAGCTCCGGGCGTGATTAGTTTCTCGCCGATGACGGCGCTGGCGAAGTTCGCCCTTTGGCCTCGCATTCGGAGGCCATGTCGGGTCGCTGCTGATGGTGATGACGCCGCACGCCCGGAGCTTCATCGCAGACGCAGAGCGGGCGCCGCCATGAATTTGGCGAACGCCGCGCCTTAGGACGCAGTGGTAAGGGTCGCCGAATGGCACCAGCTCAAGACGATCCGCTGCGGAAGTTTGCCGAGTACCAAGGTGACGGGTAGCGTGACCTTGCCGATCGGGTACGCCTTCCGATCGGGACGGCCGTGGAACGTGGTGTGGTGGTTCGATCATCGATCGGAGCCGCAGCTCAAGGTGTCGAGGTAGAGGATGTTGATGGAGCCGCCGCCCATCGGTGTCTTGGGGAGCCAGAGTCGCCAACCTTGGGCTTGACCACCAAGGCGACTTCGCCCCGGTACTGGCGCGTGGCGAGTGGTCTTGCTCCGTGTGATGGCTGTTCCGACCAGTTGAGGAACCGGGGACGCCTGTTTGGGCCACCGCGATTGACGGCGACGGCGATGACCTTCTTCGCGCTTCGTTGAAGCCTGTGAAGGTGTGGAGCGAGCCATTTTTTGCCGAATTTTCCGCCATTTGGCGGGTCATTGTCGGTGTCTTCCCGCCTGCGCGTGCCTTCTCGATCTCCCCGAGGGTGTGGCACGGCGGTGGTCTGCGGCGGGCTTTCCTTCCGCTGTGAAACGCATGGTTGGTTAAGTAGGGCGGGATCGAACCTTGGCTTGTTCTTGTAGTTCCCGCCATCGCCGCTGTTCTCCGTCGCGGGCGGTAGCTCTTGGGTCGCGCCAGCGTGCCCAGCTGGCATTTAAGTCGACCGCCCGTCGTTGCGCGCTGCCGTGAGGCGAGTGCCGCTGTAGCGTAGGTCGGTTCGGGCGGCCACCGCCGTTCGCCGGCGGGCGTTGTTCCGACTCGCTGCCGACGTCTTGGTTGGGATCCTCCTCGGCGCATCGCTTGGCGATCTCGAGGAGGTCGGGGATGTTGTCGAGTGTGCGGGCGTGTCGCTTGAGCTTGGCGACTAGAGGCTCAGAGCGCACGAGGTCTTGAAGCAATGGATCGCGGTGTCCGGTGGATGCCGACGCGTTGTACCAGAGCTCTTGCCACCGCTGGACCCAGCTATGGTCGACCGGGGTCCCCGGACGACGCCTGTGTCCTCGATGGTGGTGGCGCGAGTGTAGGAGCACTCGGCGTTCGACGGCGCCTCGCATTTCCTCCCGTGAGTCGACATCGCCCGGGGAGCGTGTTGATCCATTGCCCGCACGCCCCTCCATCATCGCGGGAGGTAACGAGCGGCGAGTAGGTCGGTGACCCGCGATCCCCATTGCCATGAGGTATGTGTCACCTGCATCAAGGGATCGACGAGGAGTCGATTTTTCATCTCCTTGGCGCCTTGAAGTTTGGTGGGTACTTTTCGCCGGATCATTGGTCCGGCACTTAGGCCCTAGTCGAAAAGCGACCCCATAGGCTCGCCATCGCGGCCAGTAGTTAGGTGTGTCGCAGTCGCCGGGCTGGCGGCGCGCTTTTGGTTGTTGATGATGTGAGTGCGGGCGCCGATCGGTTCTCCGTTAGCGGGCACGGTTGGTCGCTGGCCCGGGATCACAGGAGAGTGCCGCGCTTGCGGGTCGGGCGTTGAGCTGTAGTGGCTCGTGGCGGGCAATTGAGGGTGTTTGCCACCGCTGGACGGCCGCTGAGGCCGCCTCGCTTCCCGAGGAGCGCGAGTATACTTCGCTTGCGAGTCGGCGCGCTTTTGCTGTTCCACGGCTTTGCAGTAGGGCCCTGACGCATCGATTTGAAAGGCGCCTGCCGGTGGCCGTGATGCTATCGGCTGCCGCCGCTCGCCACGAGGTTGTCCATCGGGGTGGAGAACAGTGGGAGGCCGTAGCGCCTCGCCCCGTGAGGAGACGACTATCCGCTGGTCCTCGAGAGGTGCGGTGGTGGTGGGGCACCCATCGCCGCCGATCTCCGGCGGGGCGGTTGCTTCCCGTGACGCTGCTCGCAGATCGCGCGCCGCTGCGCGCCGCCGGTCATTTTCATCGCCGAAGTTCAGGGCGCTCAACGGTGGGGTTCAGCGTGACCTGATCCGCCGCTGGTGGTAGCGTGATGCCTTACGCTGTCACCGCCGAGGCGAAATTTTTCGCCGCCTCGCTTCTGCATCGCCCGCCAATTTCAAAGCGGAGTTCTCGACCGCCGCTGCGGGCGTTAGGAGGGATCGGGTGGAGAAAGGGTCCTCCGGCGGATCGGTGCCGGTGGCCATGTAGGTCGCGCATGGCGATCGGCTCCGTCGTGGAGGTCGGCGGAATTTTCCGACCCGAGTCGAATTCAAGATCCCGAGGATGGAGGGTCTCGAAATCTCCCGCTGGAGACCTGGACGATGGAGCCCGCGGATGAGGCCGTGATGGATCCGCGACGACGCCGGTCGCCGAGTCGGCGTTGCCGGTGAGGGCGTCTTAAGCCGCCGAGTTCTCGCCACGTTGTCAGGCCGAGTTGTTTCGGAGGCGAGGCGGTGGATCGGCGGACCTGGCTCTCGAGAGCCGATCGCGGTGGCGATCGCGGATGCGAGCCGAGTCCTCCGAGGTGATAACGCCGGTGAGGCCGACGAAGAGGCTGATCGTGCCGATTGGCGTGATCACGCCAGTGTGACGGTCGCGCCGCCGGACGTAGCTGCTCGGCAAGATCCGGAGCATCTCGCCGATCGCTATCATACGCCGGTGGCGACTGCCTGCTGATGGGCAGATTGATCTCGCCGTAACACCGCCGACGCCAGCCCCACGGTGGGCGCCAGCCGAGGAATGACCACGGCAGATGCCGCAGCGAGTAGTAGAACGAGGGGCAAGGGCGGCCAGCCATCAAGTGCGAGATGAGGGCAAAGACACAGGTTTTACCCAGGTTCGGCCCCCGGAGGGTAAAGACCTACTCCTGCTAGATTGTATTATGGAGGTGTTTACAATGGGCGAACTAGGCGACTAGGAGGCGAGTTGCTTGGGTGTATGAGGGAACGTGTCTCTACTCACCCCATAGGGAGGTTTATATAGGCTCACCTCCCCTAGGGTTTACATATCTCAACCGATTTGGTTACAACTTCGGTAATCATTTAACCTAGACCGACTGGGCCTATCTCGCCTGGGCCTTCAACCTCCGCCGATACCTTGCCGGGCCGTCCACTCGCTGCTCACAGCCCACTGCCACCCTTAGACCAGTCGGAAACGTCCCGCTGAGTATACCCCAATAGGCGTATCCCCATAATATATGCTTGCACTTATACGTTGGGATTAACAGAACCATGTTGTCATGGGGAACGTTTTCAACATTGCACTTGTACTTTGTACTCAGTTGATATCATGCTCTTTTGTCTATGGATGTCACCGGTATGAAATAAAGAGGGAACTTGTAAGTCCGTGGAGTTTGTATCATGTGTTAGAGAAACGCCTGGGCCGCTAGCCTAAGCCATGCCTAATCATGGTGGAAACTTGCAGCATCAACATAGTGACATCTATGAAGCATTCTTCTTATAAAAAAAGAGACACATTGAGAAAAGAGGAAAGAGAGAAAAAAAGAACCATATTCCCATGGTAAATAAGAAGATTGCTGAGATGCTCATTGTCTACTTGCCTTGTCATTTTGGTTATGGGATAGCTCATGTACCATATGCAATGGGTACCCCATTGGCGGTTCTCAATGATATGCAAATACTTACAGTGACAAGAACTTACAGGTGACTAAAGTTGAGTAGCATGAGGTGTGCCCTCGTATTTAAGGGACTTGAGATTGCAAACTTATACTTCGTCAAGCATATACTCTATCTTTGTTCACTTTAACCTTAATCACTTCAAGATGCTTATGATAGAGTCAATGAGGGCTGAAAGCTAACAAGTAACATAATTTTTGGAAGCTCTTTTTGAAACTTGAAATCACTGCTTCCCTTTGTGAAGGGCCTTTCTTACACCATTATTTGAGTCTCCACCTTCTACCTTTAGGCACCATTAAGAGAGCATAGTTGTCATTCTGTGTGCAATTCTCAAAGCTTATTGATTGATGCATATTTTGATATTACTTGTTCTTGTGCTATTTGTTTCTAGTCACCCTTGTGAACTTTGAAGGTGTCTTATGCATCTATATTGCTACTCTATGAGGGACAAGCTGATTGCCACTATGCTATGTTTTCTGTATGTGAAACAAACAAACATTTTTCAATGCATGTTATTCATGATCTTTGTTTGTAGGCTTTCATGTTGCATGCATTGTTACTATGTCCTATTGTTAGAACTCCATCTTTCATGCACATGTTTAGAGTTCTTTGATCCTAGCTTTCAATGCTTGAAAATGGTTTGATCTTGATTGTGATGGTGCATGTCACCTCAAAAATTAATCTTTTTATCACTTATCTACTCGAGGATGAGCAGGAGTTAAGCTTGGGGATGCTTGATACGTCAGAAACGTATCTATAATTTTTGATGCTCCATGCTTGTTTTGTATCATTTGTCTTATGTTTTGTCTACACTTTGAGGTTTTTTATACACTTTCCGGAACTAACCTATTGACAAGATGCCACAGTGCCAATTGCCAGTTTTCTTCTGTTTTTGGTTCCAGAAAGGCAGAAAATCAATATTCTCGGAATTGGACGGGACAAAATCCAAAGTCATTATTTTCCCAGAGCAACACAGAACCACAAAGCAAAGCCGGAGGGGGGCCACAGGGTGGCCGCACCCCCTAGGCGCGGGCAAGCCCTGGAGACGCCCATAGGGGGTGTGGGCCCCCTGGACCCCCACTGACATTGATTCCTGCGCCTATAAGAAGCCTCCGACCCAAAAACCCTAGGGCATCCAGAAGAAATCCACGAAAACCTCTCTAGCGCCACCGCCACCGAAGGGGATATTCTGGGGACAGAAAGTCTCTGTTCTGGCACCCTGACGGGACGGGGAAGTGCCCCTGGAGCCATCTCCATCGATCTCCACCACCATCTCCATCACCGTTGCTGATTCCCATGATGAGGAGGGATTAGTTCTTCCTCGAGGCTAAGGGCTCTACCGGTAGCTATGTGTTCATCTCTCTCTATGCATGATCTTGTTGTGGTCATAAGCTTTGTAATCTAGTAGATCTACCTTTCTACTCAAGTGCTTCAATAGATCTCTGCTCTCCCCATGTGTGTGAAAGTGACAGCGTGCACGCCATGGTGGCACTTAGGTTTGAGTCTACATAAATACTCTTTGTGCTTTAATAGATCTATGATTTCCCCCACATGTGTGAAAGTGACAGCAGGCATACCATGTGTGGCACTTTGGCTAGATTGAATATTTGTTATGAGTTATATTTGGAGTTGGATGTCTCTATGAAATTGTGGTGTTTGTTGGAACCATCTAGCGCTCAAGGTGACAGTGTGGGGTTATCTAGATTGGGGAAGGAAGACTTTGAGGAGTGCTTTTATAGCCCTACCATGGATTAGAGTGTCCAACCGGAGAGTAGTTAAGAGTAGTATCATGAAGAGAGTATATTTATATGAGAGAGTGTTCACTAGTGAAAGTATAATCCCTAGGCCTTGTTTCTAAGCATTGAAACACCATTTGCTACTAGATATGTTGCATGTTTTCTTGCTTCCTTCTTGTTTCCTTTAGTCTTTGCCTCACCGTCAAGCTATTTTTTGGCACCGTTACCACTTGTATTTCACTATCTCTTCGCCGAACTAGTGCACCTATATTGGGTTTCTTGGGGACACAAGAGACTTCTTGTATCTTGATTGCAGGGTTGATTGAGAGGGAATACCTTTGACCACTTCCTCCCTGAGTTCGATAAACCTTGGGTGATCCACTTAAGGTAAACTTGCTAGTGTTCTACAAACCTCTGCACTTGGAGGCCCAACAATTGTCTACAAGAATAGAAGTGCGTAGACATCAATGAGCCTAGCATGTACAGACATGCTCTCGGAACACGGAATACCGAAAGGTAAAGCATGAGTCATATAGATGATATGATGAACATGATGATTGTTCACCTTTGAAACTACATCATGTCACGTGATGATGGGACTTGGTATAGTGGATTTGGTTCATGTAATCACTAAAACAATGTGAGGGATATTGTTTTGAGTGGGTGTTCAACAGCAATATGATTAAAAGTTGAACACTATTTATCATAAATTAAATTAAAGTGAATTTGCATAGATGTTGTAGTCATTGGCATCCGTTTACCACCTTGCGCTTAGTTATAATTGAGATAATAGAACTATAGAATTATGGTTAGTTACTTTACGAACTGGAATCGTACTGTTTTGAAGTGTTAATCTAAAGTTTAAAAGTCTTATTGCAAACTTTCAGTAAGTTTTAGTTACTCCGTGAAGTTTAACAATTGTTATTAAATCAAGAGTAACAATTCCAGTGTTAGTATATCAATATCATGTTTTCCTCCATGATTCTTGATATTCAAAAGATTGTTTTAGTATCAAGGTTATCGGGGAGCTGAAAGAATTGTTTCAGAAACCATCATGTGTGAAAGATATTGTGATATCTGAAACGACGTTTTGGTTACAACATGATAGAGTATAATATGGCAAAGTTTATGCTCTCATATTTTATGAGAATTTACAAAAGGTTGGAGACACTAGTTGTCCTAATCCTCCAAAAGGTATTAGAGAGCAACATTATACCCGCGATTCATCGTAATAAGCTAAAGTAGCTTGATCATGAATAGTTCCATGATAAGGATGAATATTTGATGTAGCTGAAATGTTTACTACACTAAATGATTACTAAAGAATGGAATTTGAAAGAACACCAAATATTTGATGATGGTGATTTACTTCAAAGTGCAAGTCCAAAGACATTGGTATTTAACTATACATGCTTTGGACTATGTGTTATGTGTATGGCTCCACTATTTATGTTGATAGATTCTTTCAAACAGAAAAGGAAATACTGAAAGAGAATCTCAGAAATATATGGCAGAAAAGAAAAGACTAAGAATTGTTTAGCTTAGGTATATAGAGGATATATATGTTATGGCTATATTCTTTGCTTATTAAACAATGTGGTTCTTAAGTATTGGATACTGAATTTGTTGGTGTGAATCGTCATACGAAACAACACAATTCATGAACTACAATGGCCTAAGTAACTATCAAAATAATATGTGATGATGTTCATCGAGAACAAATAAAGGGTTGTTGTGTTGCTCGTTAACATCAAAGCTTGCCTTCAAGATTTGTTTCAATAATTGTTATTTCAATCAGGTATTATGAGAACAAAAGGGTTGTTCAAATAATTGCCGTAATCCATAAAATATGGATGATTTACAAATCTCGTTGGAGAAATCACATTCATAAAACTAGTGCTAAAAATGTCGAAAGACAAATTGATTGAAAGATCACTTAGGAAGTGACATCGCCGTTTAAATTATATTGGAAACAAAACATGAAGAAACTCCATGTGAATGTAATTTTGGAGTATTTTGATTTTTGATCAAATGACGCTTGTGAAACTTTCCTAGAGATAATTAAAACTCTGTTCATAGGCCAAAGGGAACGGATGACTAGCTTATTGGAACTTTTACGTATTGTTGTATGAAGACCATTATGTGTAGTCAAGAGCGATGGATTTCAACTTCATATGCTTTCTCCGAAAATTTGAGTGAATATATGAATATTTACTTAATAAGGATGAAGTGTGAAACATTTGAAAAGTTCAAAAACTTTCAAGATGAAGTGCAAAATCAATGTAACAAGAAAATCAATAATTTATGATAGGATCATAAAGGAAGATATTTGAGTTACAAGTTTAACATAACACCTAAGATTTGAGGAATCGTTCCATGGATTTGCGTTTCTCGAAACACCATATGAGTATGGAATAATCGAGATATGAAATGAAACCGTGTTTGACATGGTAAGATCAAAGGTGTAATTCATAAAACTGACATTATATTTTAAAGATTAAAAGCTTTAGAGACTACCGCTTTTCCACTAAAAAGAACTCCATCATGATTCATTGAAATGACACCATATAAAGTTATGGTTTGGGATAAAACCGAAGTTGTCCTTTCTTAAACATTGGTTATATATGCATAAGTACATGTTTGCAACCAAAGTCGGATGAACATGTCTTTGTATGTTATTTCGAATAACCGTTAAGTGATCCTCCATAACACCAAAGACAAAAGTGTTTGTCACTTAAAACATCAAATTTCTTAAAGAAGGAATTTTTTGTGAAAAGCTAAGTGGGAGGACAATAGAACTTTGATAAGGTTAAAAGAACCTTAGCTATATGTGATAAGTTGCGCAGCACCGGAAAGCGTTCTAGAGGCAGCAACAATGCTCATGGCTCACGTGCCTCAAAGGTTGTGGTCATGAAGGTCTAAGTTCCTATTGAACCTAGTAGGTTGGGTAAACAATCAAATACCAAGATTTGAGAGTTAGACAATTATTTGAAAATGATGGACCGACTACATGCAAACAAGCGATGATGGGCCCTGACTCCGTCAAATGGCTTTAAGTCATAGAATCCGTGATAGTTCCATACACGAGAAACCAAGCTTTGAACTTGGAAGACCCTCCGAAAGGTGTAAAACCTTAGAGTCGTGTTTAGATCTATAAAGAAATAGACATAGATGTTTCAAATCTATGAAATAGTCGACATGTTGGGAAAGAGTTCACGACAATGTTCAAGCAGTTGACTATGACAAGATTTGATCTTTCATAGCGATATTTAGTCTTGACGGATTAATGTAGCAACCAATACATATAACTTACTTATGTGGTAGTTGAATAAACAAAACAAGTTCTTCTAATAGAATGGTTACCTAGGACGTGTACATGTCACGGTCCAAAGGGTTTTGTTAATTCAAGTGGTGCTAAAATCGTATGCAAACTTCAATTGTTGAAATAAGCATGACGGAGTTGGAATCTTCACCATGATGAAACTGTTAAAAGAGTTTAAACTCATCGGAGATGATGAAGATGCTTGCATTTGCAAGAAATTAAGTGGGAGCGCTAAGACATATTTCTAATACATTATGTGGAAGACACATTATTGATTGTAAATGATGTATCTTTTGTTAACACAAGTTAAGAATTTCATTTTGATAAAAGACTTAGGAAAAACCCGAATATTTGGCATCAATGTCTATAAGGATAGATTGAGATGCTAATATGGTTGTGCCGAAAGTACATAGATGATATATTGAATGATTTCAATATAGAAACTACAAGAAAGGTTCTTGTCGCATAGAAAGGATGGAATCGAAATTCAAGTGTATTAACACTTGGTAAGTGAAACAAAGATTCAAGTATAGATTGATACTTGATGTATGAAATCACAAAGAGTATTTATATCAATCATATTGTGATTTGTACAAATCCAGATATGTCCTATGCTGTAAATGTTATGAGCACAAACCAGAATGATTCATAAGATGATCATTGGACGATGGTAAGGATATTCTTATGATCTTTTGGAAGAACTAAGAATATATTATTTTTGTAGAGGTGACAATTAGATGATTAGTTCATTGTTAAAGTACTACATTGATACTAGTTTTGTCACAAAGTACAAATTAAGTTTATCTCAATCTAAAATAAGGGTGGCACAATATAATGGAAAGTAAGTTCCATAATGGATTTGGATGAGTTCAAAAGTTAAAACATTGTGACAGATACTACAACAAGAGGCTAAGTATATGACTGCTATTATAGCAGCAAAAGAGGGCATTTGTGTGAAGTAGTTTGTTACCAAACTAGGTGTAGTTCACAACGGGATAATACTATCAAGATATATTGTACGACAATATTATCAACGTGTTTTAACCCCAAGGAACTAAAGGTATCACCAAAGGACCAAATTTATACAAAGCATCTCATTAGAGAATGAGTGATGCGTAGAGACGCAAAGACATGCAATTACACACGGACCTGAAAGATTAGGATCCGGATATCAGTTGACCACTAGCAATCGTGTACATGCAACACCGGAAAGCCATAGGTGCTCAATACACAAAGATTTGAAACTAGATTATTGTCTCTAGTGCAAGTGGGAGACTGTTGGAGTTATGTCCAAGAGGCAATAATAAAGTGGTTGTTATCATATCTTCATGCTTATGATAAATGTTTACATACCATGCTATAATTGTATTAATAGGAAACATTAATACTTCTGTGATTTGTAAACATAAAAGAGTCCCTAGTAAAGCCTCTTGTTAAACTAGCTTGTTGGTTAAAATATGATCATGGTTTCTTGATCATGAACCTTGAGATGTTATTAACAACAAGGTCATATCATTAGAAGAATGATGTGATGGACATACTCCTATAGTTAAGAGTAGCATAAGATCAAGTCATTTAAATAGTTCACATGCTATAAGCTTTCAGATACATAGTAACCTAATTACTTCGACCATGAGATCATGCTAATCACCATCACTGGAAGGATGCTTTGATGACATCAAACACCACACCGTAACTGGGTAGCTATAAAGGTGGTATTGAGTGTTCAGAAAGTATGTGTTGAGGCACATGGATCAAGAGTGGGATTTGTCCATCCATATGACGGATAGATATACTCTGGGCCCTCTCGGGGGAATGTCATCCAATTAGCTTGCAAGCATGTGACTGGCTCACAAGGTATCACATATCACGAGAACGAGAAAAGAGTACTTATCGGTAACGAGGTTGAACTAGGTATGCAGAGATACCGACGACCAGACCTTAGATAAGTAAACTATCGCGAGACAAAGGGAAATTAGTATCGTATGAAAGTGGTTCATTTGATCGCAAAGTAATGGTAGAAATATGTGGGAACCATATGAATTTCCAGATTCCTCTATTGGTTATTGATCGGAGAAGAGTCTCGGTCATGTCTGCCTAATTCACGAACCGTAGGGAGACACACTTAAGGACTCGATATTGTTTAGTAGATATGGGATATAAGTAGGGAGACCTAATGTTATTCAGAGTCTCGGATGGGATTCGGGATATCATGAGGAGATCCGGAATGGTCCAGATAATAAGATTCATATAAGGAAAGTTCAATTCCGGAGTTCGGGAATGATTCCGATGTTTTCATAGGAGAGGTTCTAGAAGGGTCTAGAAGGTCCACCGAACCCGAAGGGGAAGGGTACATGGATGTGTCATGACAAAGTGGAATGGTAGCATCATGTCCTAGGTCACTTGGCTGGACACTTGGAAGAGAGAAAACAAACTCTAATTTGAAAGTCAAAAAGGCAGTTTGAAAAAGTTAAATCCCAACATGGTTTCCGAGTTAGGGAGGGTTTCTGAGTTAGGGAGGGTTTCCACCTGCGTTGGGAACACCCTTGGACGCCCCCCACCTATATAAGGAGGGGTGGGGGCGCACCCAAGGGCCCTAGGAGCCCAAGACCCAATCACTAGGCCGCCGCTGCCCCCTCCCCCCCCCCAAGCCGCTGGCACCCTAGATCCCCTCTAAACCTCCGCTGCCGTCTAGCCTAAACCCTATCCGTCGGCTGCCCTCTTGATGGGGATACGCCTGCTGGGGTATACTCAGCGGGACGTTTCCGACTGGCCCAAGGGCTGGCGAGTGGGCCTGCATAACGGCGAGTGGATCAAAGCCCAGCAAGGTACCAAGATCGGTTGAAGGCCCAAAGTAGATAGGCCCACGGACTAGGTTAAACGATTACACAAAGTCAGAATCGAATCGGTTGAGATATGTAAACCCTAGGGAGGTGAGCCTATAAACCTCCCTATGGGGTGAGTAGACACGTTCCCTCATACACCCAAGCAACTCCGCCTAGTCGCCGAGTTCGCCCATTGTAAACACATCCATAATACAATCTAGCAGAGTATGTCTTTACCCTCCGGGGCAACACAGGTAAAACCTCGGTCTGCCCTCATCTCGCACCGCAGATGGCCGCTTGCCCTCGTTCTACTACTTCGCCGATTGCAGGCGTCTGCCGTGGCCATTCCCACGGCAGTGGCGCCACCGTGGGGCCCGCCGGTCGGGCGGTGTTCGGGCGAGATCCAATCGCCATCAACGACGGTCGCCACCGCCGTATGATAGCGATCGGCGAGATGCTCCAGATCTTGCCGAGCAGCTACGCCGCGGCGCGACCCGCCACGCGACAACAGAATCCGCCAATCGGCACGATCAGCCTCTTCACGGCCTCACCGACATCATCACCGGAGGACTCGGCCGCATCCGCGAAGTCGCCACCACGCGATCGGCTCTCGAGAGCCAGTCCGCACGATCCACCGCCTCCCGAGTACAACTCGCCCACAACGTGGCCGGGAACCGCCGCCGCAGAAGATGCGCTCACCGACGACGCCGACTGGGCGACTTCGGCCACTCGCCAATCCATCACCGCTTCGCCCGCTGGGCTCCATCGCCCAGTCTCCAACGGAGATTTCGAGACCCTCCATCCTCGGATCTTCAATTCGACCGGTCGAAAACTCCGCCGACCTCCACGACGGAACCGGCCGCCATGCGCGACATATGGCCACCGCGCCCGATCCGCCGGAGGATCCTTTCTCCACTCTAATCCTAACGCCACGGCAACGGAGGTCGAGAACTCCGCCGAAATTGGCGGAGGCGACGCAAAGAGCAGGCCGAGCGAAAATTTCGCCGAGCAAGTGACGGCGCAGAGAACTGTCACGCTACCACCAGCAGCGGATCAGGTCACGCCGAACCACCGCTCAGGGCGCTCGAACTTCGACGACGAAACGACCGGCCAAGATAGCCGAAGGCCGACCGGCGAACGCGCCACCAGGAGGAAGCACCACCCCGCCAGATCGACGCGGCGGGTGCCCACCACCACCCAACCGCACCTCCCAGACCAGCCGATAGTCGCCTCACGGGAGCGAGACACGAACGGCCTCCTGCTTTCCACCGATGGACAACTCGTGGCAGGCCGAGCAGCAGCCGATAGCATCACGGCCACCGCGACGGCGCGCCTTACAAATCTAGTACGTCAAGGCCCTGCTCGCAGCGCCGTGGAGCAGCAAAGATGGCGCCGACCGCAGGCGAGTATACTCGCCTCTCGGGAAGGGCGGCTCAAGCGGGCCGCCAGCGGCAAACACCCTCAATTGCCCGCCACCGAGCCATCGCAGCTCAACGCCACCGTGACCGGCACTTCCACCAACGATCCCAGGCCGGGCGACCAACTTGTCGCCGCTAACGGACAACCCATCGACGCCTCGCACTCACATCATCAACAACCAAAATCGGCGCAGACGCCAGCCCACGACTGCGGCACACCCTAACTAATCGCCGCCGATGGCGAGCCTATGGGGTCACCACGACTAGGGCCTAAGCTTTTGACCAATGATCCGAGGCGAAAAGTACCCGCCAAACTTCAAGGCGCCAAAGGAGATAGAAAAACGACTCTCGCACGACCCCGCAGTCTCGCTTGACACATACCTCATGGCAATGGGGATCGCGGGTCACATCGACCTACTCGCCGTTACCTCCCCCCGATGATGGAGGGACGCAGGCAATGGATCAACGCGCCCCAGGACAGTATCGACTCGGAGGAAATGACGCCGCTGTGCACTTCGAAAGTGCTCCTACACCACCACCATCGAGGACCTGGAACGATGCGCCCGGGACCTCGCGAGTCGACGCAATCGGGTCCAACGGTGGCAAGAGCTGGTAACGCGGTCGGCATCCACCCGACACCGCGATCCATTGCTTCAAGACCTCGTGCCGCTAGGGAGCCTCTAGTCGCCAAGCTCAAGCGACACGCCCGCACACTCGACAACATCCCCGACCTCCTCGAGATCGCCAAACTACGCCGAGGAGGACCCAACCAAGAAATCGACGACGAGTCGAGGGCAACGCCGCGCGGCGGCAACGACGGCGACGCCGAATCAACTACGCTGATACCGCACTCCACAGTGCAAGCGCCGCAACGACGGGGAGTCGATTGCCGCTAACGCCGGGCACGCATAACGCGAGCCCAAGAGCTACCGCCGACGGAGGGCAACGGCGATGGCGGCATAATTACAAGAACAAGCCAAGGTTCGATCCGCGGCACTCCTTAACCAACCATGTGCTTACAGCAGGGGAAGGAAAGCCCGCAACGCACACCACCGCCGACCGCCACACCTCGGGAAATCGAGAAGGCACGCACGCTGGAAGACACCTACAACGACGCCAAACGGGCGTAAATTCGCAAAGTAGCCGCTCGCTTCCACACCTTCACGGGCTTCAACACGGCGTGAGAAGAAGGTCATCGCCCGCTGCCGCCACAACGCGGTGGCTCAAACAGACGCCCCCGCCTCGAACTGTCGGAACAACCCATCACCGAGCCGAAGACCACTCGCCACGCATCGAGTACCTGACGAAGTCGCCGTGGTCAAGCCCAAGGTTGTTGGCGACTATCGCTCAAGACGCTGATGGACGGCGGCTCCATCAACATCCTCTACTCGACACTTCAGCGGCTGCGCTCCGCAATCGATGATCGAGCAACCCACACGCCCACGCATCGCCCCGGTCGAAGGCGACCGATCGGCAAAGTCACTCGCTACCACTTTCGGCACCGCAAACTTCCGCACCGAGCGGATCGCTTTAGCTGGTGCCCTTCGACAGCCCCTACCATCGCGCCTGGGCGCCAGCGTGTTAAATTCATGGCAGCGCCTACCGCTGCATAACGCAATGAAGCTCCCGGCCGCGCGGCGTCATCACCATCCACGGCGACCCGACATGGCCGCCGAATGCGAGGCCAAAGGAGTCAACTCGCCGACGCCGCTATCGCGCGAAACTAATCACGCCGACGAAGCCGCCAAATACGCGAAAGGGTTAACAATGATGATCCCACGATACTCAAGAAGCCAAACTCAGAGGCAAACACTCAACCTTTGAGGCCACGACGACACCGCACGCCGAGCTGGTCCCAGCGACTCCAGCCAGACGGTGACGATCGGACAGGCATGAGCCCAAGGAAAGCGCGCCATCGAAGTTCCTCCGTGAGAACAGGACATCTTCGCATGGAAACCCTCCGACATGCCGGTGTCCCTAGGGAGCGCCGAGCACAAATTAAACGCCGACCCAGTGCGACCCGTCACGAGCCGCTACGCCTTCAACGAAGAACGCTGTCGAAAATCGCCGAGGAAGTGCAGCGTTTACCGCCGCTTCATCCGCCAATCAACACTCCAAGTGGCCGGCAAACCCCTCGGGTCGAGAAGAAAACGGACCTAGAGAATGTGTATCGACTACACAAACCTGAACAAATACCGCCTAAAGGGAGCAGTTCTCCCACGGATCGATCAGATAATCGATTCAACCGCGGGTTCGGAGTCGCTATGTTTCCTCGACGCCTACTCCGGGTACAACCAGATCAAAATGGTTGTCGAGGATGAGGAGAAGACGGCGTTCATCACGCCATTCGGAGCATTCTGCTACACCGCCATAACCTTTGACGCAAAATCCTACACGACATCCACTCAGGCGACTGCGGCCACCACGCCGCCGCGCGCTCCCTGGTCGCCAAGGCTATGCGACACGGCTTCTACTGGCCCACCGCACACGCCGACGCTGTCGATATCGTCCAACGATGCGCCGGGTGCCGGCACGCCAACCGCACGCATTACCAAGTTCGGCGCCAAAACAATCCCCATCACCGCCATTCGTGTGGGGCATGGACATGGTAGGCCCTTCAAGAAGGCCCTCGGCTACACCCACTTGCTAGTCGCCACGACAAATTCACAAGTGGGTGGAGGCCAGTCCGAAATGCGAGGAAGACAACCACTAAGTTCCTACGCGAGCTCATATACCGCTACGGTTCCCCAACAAGATCATCACGACAACGGCACAAACTTCGCCAAGGGAGCAATGGCCGAATTCTGAAGAGCACCACATCCTCGACCTCGCCACAGACACCAGGAATCCAACGGCCAGCGGAACGAGCCAACCAAAGCATCCTCCACGGCTGAAGCCGCCCTGGTACCACTCGAGCGCACCGCTAGATGCTGGGTCGAAGAGCTACCCTCCGTCATCTGGGGAATCCGCACCTCGGTCAACAGGTCGACGGGATTCACTCCCTTCTTCATGGTCTACGGCGCCGAAGCAGTCATGCCCACCGACCTCGAACACGACTCGCCGTGGGTCGTCCACTATACGGAGGCCGCAAACGAGCTAGCCCGCCAAGATGGGCTCGACCAACTCGACGAAGCACGCGACCTCGCTCGATCGTGTACAGCCATTTATCAGCAAGGGCTCCGCCGCTACAGCCGACGGTGAAAACCCGCACCTTCCGTGAAGGCGACCGGTGTTACGCCTCATCCAGACAAGAAGGGCATGCACAAGCTCTCCTCCGTGGAAGGCTGCTCACCATCGGGCGTGCATCGCAACGACGCTTACTACCTCATCGACGTCCGGGGACGGCGAACTCGACGCAAGCGCCATGGAATGTAAATCTCCTCCGGAAGTTCTACTCCTAGAACCCCACATGTACTCTCCAAATATGAAATAAAAGAAACGTTATCGCAAATTTCGTCTACTCTCCATGCCTTGTGCCACTCGACCGTAATAAACAGCCATGCTAAAATGCAGAAGTCAACCTTGGTACAACGATCAAGCTAAGTAGTGCGATGTAAGAGCACCGAGTCATTTCAGTCTTGGTCGCCCACGAAAAACGCCAACCGGAGCCCCATTGAGTCGCTTAGCTCGACCGGTTTTGCGAACCAAGACAATCGCCTCGCTTCACAGCGACCTTGGTCCTCCGCATCCTCGGAAGCGACTCAACGGCTAAGTACCACGCCGGGGACTGAATACCATTGCGCGATCGTCGTGGAAAACGCCCAAGAGAGCATGCCCAGACTCGCCACGCGATCGACCCACCGGCCAGCAGGAGTGACGCGCCACACCAACGCTGGGCCAGCCTCAACCACCCTCGAGTCGCGCTTTGAACTACTAAGTACCACGCCGGGACTCGGCCAAGACCACTCTCGTCACAGACGGAAAACGGTAAAGTACAGAGCACTCAAGGGAGTCGCCTTGCGACTGGCTCTCCGAGCTCGGGCGAGTCGACTAAACTAACAAAACACACGATAACAACAAATATCATATACAAGGTGAGCCCCACAAAAGGGCGGACGCGCTCGGGGACTCATCCAAAATCAATCCAAAACACACAAACAAATAGCAAAATGGACACAACGTCCCATTCAATCGCATATCGCATTGTCTTATGTTACAACTTATGCCCGCTTGGCAGAACTGCTGCTAACACATCTAGGCAAACTACCCTATTCGCAGGCTGACGACGACGGCGCCGTAATCCCGCGCCAGGGATGAACGCGGTGTACGGGTTTGACGGACACGCCGTCACCCCGCCATCGCCGGCGGAAAGGTTGCTCAACCTTGAAGTCACCATGCGGCGGCTCGGGTCGCTTACGCGACGACCGCTTCGGTAGGGAAGGAGGTCGCCCATCGCCCGCACACGCCCGAGTACGCTGCGCACGTTTCTGCAACTTGAGAACCTCGGACAGATCCACCGCGCCAGCCGACGAAGGATACCCACTGCCACATCGTCGAGGTCGAAGTCCTCGGGAAGTGGGCGAGTCCAAGGCTTCATTGCCGACGCCCACGCCAAACGCCGACCGCCATGAACTCTACGATCGCTGGCGCTTTCTCCAATTCCCACACCTCAACGAGGTCATCGAATAACCTCCGGGGCGACATCTCTTGAAGGTAGGCGTGGATGCACGCCGCCCGGCTGCCGCCGAAGTCGACGAGCATGCTTACGCACTCGCGTCAAGAGAGCTCGCTTCTGGCTACCAATAACACGACTGCGAAGGAGACAATTATGAGTACCATGGAAACCACAAACAATACAAGCGAAAGATCGGGAAGACGACTCACCAAGCAACGGGCGGGCGAAGTCCTGATGAAGCACAAGCGACGATAATCGCCCCGAAGCCCAACAACGAGGGCTTCCGACACCTGCGTTCTCCGGCCGCACGCGGCCTTAGCTCGCCTGCTCACGAGCTTGCTTATTCTTTTGCCTCCCGCAGAAGGCCGAGGTCGGCGACCGCCGCAACACTTAACGCAGATCGCACCGCCACCAGCTCACCGCAGGACAAGCTCTGGCGAGCCACCTCCGCCAGCAACAGCCAAGCTCCTTGTTTACTTCTTGGATAGTGGCTACCATTCTCAAAGACGCTGTTCAGTTTAATCGCCCGCTGACCCACTCCAAGCAGACTGACATCATCAAAGTCAAGAACACGAAAATTACTCGCTGCCCACCGCTAAAATTTAGCGAAAAGCGCACGGGGACCGGGCGATCACGAATTTCCAGTGCCCACCCGCTAAAATTTAGCGCGGCGCACGGGGACTGGATGAAGTACAAACGAGAAACTATAAGAATCAAGCCGCCGCTAAGCACCGACTGATCCTCGGGACCGGAGGTACCGGATGGCTGCACCAAGCATGCCATGGAGTTAGATTGGCGTCCACAGACGCAGCGCCGGCGCAGCAGTTCGCGACGTTGGTCGACTTCAGCCGGTGGTCCCCGGAGCGAGGCTCGGGCGCAGCCCGCTGCGGGCCGCTTTGGTTACGAAGCGGGAAGGTAGCGATCGAGGCACCGCCCCAAAGGAAGTCGCCTCCGGTCAGGCAAGGAAACGCCATCCTTTGTAGATGCGGTTGCTTCCATCGCGGTCGCCGTGCGGCCGCCGTCGCCGAGACAAGAACGGCGACGCCGCCTTGGCCTTCTTGTCGCCTCGCTGAGACGGCGACCTCGCCCACTTTCCTCTTGCGGAAGGATCCTCCTCGCCGGCGAGGGTACCTTGGCCCGCCGGGTGGCACATCTTTTTCACTCGGTCCCATATCGATCAAATCAATAAAAGACAATCAAGTACTTATAGAAAATAGAGAAGGCGAATGCGCTTACTTGGCGATCGAATGAAACGCAGCCCTGCACGAAGGCCGGTTTTTCCAGCGGGGCCCAGCGACTAAGCCCGTCTAGGACGTCGTGGGCCCACGACACGGACGGCTTCTTCGTCGTTGGGGTCGCGGTGGCGCTTAGACGCCGCGGGGCCTCTCGAATTGGAGCCGCTGCCTCTTCTTGGGGCGAGACCGCCACGCCGACCTCCTTGCGAGGCGGTCGCCACGCCGAGCCTTCCTAGCCCAGACCGCGTGAATGGCGGGGCATTGAGGCCAGCGGCACTTCCAGATGGCGCATCCAGCGGTTGTCGTCGGGGCCGCACCATCGCCACGAGTCGTGAGCATCGAGTTGCTCGTTGAATGCGGCGAGGCCGTCTTCAGCTTTCCTCTTCGGGGCCTCGCCTTTTCCTTCTTCTTCTTCTTTGAAGGAGCATCGGCGCGAGGTGGTCTCTGGAGCTCGTCGTCATCATGACGCCGAGGCTCGGCTCGCTTCGATTTCACGACGCGTTCGCGGGTCTTCGACCAGTGGGGCAATGTCCTCTTCGACTCGTCCTCTTCGTCCTCGTTGCCCTTGGCGGGTGGCGATCGCTTATCCCGGGCGACCCCGACTCGACTCGTCGTCGGTGGGAGCCACCCTTCCACCACTTGGAACAGCTGCAATGAGTAAAACGGAGTTAGAATTACCGCGATCGCATATGCCGCATCGCGAACGAGATAAAGAAATTACCGTCGAGCCGGACGCCTTGGGTGTAGGCGACCGCCCGCACATCCGCATACCGCCCGGTGATCTTCTTCAATGCTGGGAGGTAGTCCTCCAGCTTCCACTTTCGTCGAGGCAGGCTTTGTCGAGTCTCCCGACCCGGTAATCGACATACATGTAATGGTCGCGTTAGCGGGACGAGCCGCCGCCAAGCCAACAATTGTACAAGTTTATCGTCGAGCCTTCTTCTTCGGACCACGGATGGTCTGGAGCATATCATCGACGACCATCCGCTGGTTATCGGGAAGCTTGCCGACCTAGGTGGCGTGGCTCTAACGGTTGGCCGAGTACCGGGATCGCCGCCTCCCGAGTCGTCTCGGTCACGAGAACCATGACTTCTTCCGCCGCTACTTTGGCAAAGATCGTCGAAGAAGGAAGCTTTGGACTTGAGTTGGAATGTCAAGCCGCCCGGCTAGCATTGGGCCGCCCGCCTCGCGCCGATCCGTCCATGGAACAGATCTTGCCAAGGGAAAGTAGGGCGGCAGCCCAAGTAGCATTCGCAGAACGCCACGAAGATGGCGAGCCGCCGATGCTGGGGACCCAGATCCGAGGGCTGGATCCGTAATAGGCGAAAACGCCGGAAGAACAAGGACGGGAAACCCTAACCCCGCCGAGATGACGTGAAACACAAACTCTCTCTCCGGGTTCGGGTCGTTCCCGCCGCGGGATACGCCAAAGGCCCGCAGATTCCAGCCTCCTCGAACGAGGCTAGCTGCTTGTGCACTTGGATCTGCCCAAGGTTCGTGGAGAGGGCCATGGTGAGAGGTTGGTTGGAGATCGGAGGATTGGTCGATTGGATCATGGAAGAAGGAAGGAAGATGCGACTTTTCGGAAGAAATGGTGGGCGGTTTTGCGATAGCCTACCATTCCTCTTATATAGCGGAGTTGCCCGCCAAATTAGGGGGCCGTTATCGCGATGATTACGCCAAAGGTTACCGTTGAGTTACCTTAACGGCTAGTTTGACTACGCCCGACGGTCCAACTCAGCCCACTCGTCTCGCTAAGTCACTCGCCGAGACCAAGTTCGCTGGCTCGACTTCGCCCAAGACGCGATTCGGCCCGGATTTTTTCCTTCGCAGAGCCCGACGATTCGACCGATGCCTACTTGAAGTCAGATATACTCGCCGCAGCCACTCACGCCTAATCAACGCGGCCTCGGACTACTGGTGGGGATACGCTGCTGGGTATACCACGGACGTTTCCGACCGCCCAAGGGTGGGCGAGGGCTGCATAACGAGTGGATCAAAGCCCAGCAAGGTACCGGGCGATCGAAGTTGAAGGCCCAAAGTAGTAGATAGGCCCGGTCGGACTAGGTTAAACGATTACCAAAGTGAATCGAATCGGTTGAGATATAAACCCTAGGGAGGTGAGCCTATATAAACCTCCCTATGGGGTGAGACACGCCTCATACACCCAAGCAACTCGCCTAGTCGCCGAGTTCCCATTGTAAACACATCCATAATACAATCTAGCAGGAGTAGGTCTTTACTCTCGGGGCGAACACAGGTAAAACCACGTGTCTCCGCTCATCTCGCACCGCAGATGGCTGGCCGCCCTTGCCCCTCGTTCTACTACTCGCTGCCGATTGCAGCGTCTGCCATGGCCATTCCCACGACACCTCTTCCCTCGGCATTTAAACCCTAGTCCCAAGGCTCTCTCTACTTCACCATACCCGCTCTGGCTTAGGCGAAGCCTTGCGGGATTTCCCATCTACTTCTGACACCACGCCGTAGTGCTGCCGGAATCGCGAGGAGAGAGCTACAACCTCCGTTGCCTGCTAGAAAAAGGGAGAGGAAGGTATTCATCGAGTACCGTACGTGTGACCAACTGCGGGAGCGCTGTCGGAACGCGGCACTGGAAGGATCATCTACGCGATCTTGAGATCGGCAAGTGAACGACTACATCACCCACGAGAATCTGCTCTCGTTAACCGCTTTGGATCTTCGAGGGTTAGTACTCTATCAACTTGTTGCACCGATCTAGTAGATAGCTCTTGTCTTGATCATAGATTAGATCTTGATTATGTGATCTTAATCTATCTATTTCAGATTCTCCTAGAGTTAGTTGTTCTAGCATTTGGAGTAGATTAGATAGGTTTATCTTATATAGATGTAATATGTTCATCTACTTTGTTGATCTGCATGATTGGTATTAGTACTATTTGTATGATCATGCTTTATCAGTTTATTATTCAGATTAAATCATATGTATTATTGCTTATATTTCCAACATCTCCACTCATGCTCCCAGAACACCGATCCTAGGGCGAGATTTAGGTCCGGACGCCAAAATTTGGACCAATCGCGTTCTCAGGAACCTATTTTCATCTGGATTTGGGCCAAGTTTGGTCCGGACTTCCCAGGCCATTCCCAGGAACCCGGGAACGCCCTGGGAATGCCGGACAAAGAAAATTCGGCGAAAAAATAGACGGCAAGTGGACCCGCCCAGTCAGCGAGTGAAGCCGAGTCGTCATTACCCTCCGGCATCAAACCCCATGAAGGACCGCCGGGCAATAACTGCCCATACGTCGGCCCATGTGTCGCTGTAATGGCGCGCCACCGCCTCCTCGGCTTCCGTGACGGACTGCCAGTCACTAAATTCCCGTCGTTTCCCCTTTCCTGCCCACACCCTACACCCATCCCGCCCTCGCCGGTCCCCTTCGGCCTATATAATCCGGCAACCTCGCCGGCTCATTTCACTCACTTACAACGCTCCCCACTTCCCCCTCCACCGTGAACATCAACTCCAGCGAGAAGATAGCAATGGCCGAGAGGTACCCCGGTGATCCCGCGGCGGTGAACGGTTTCAGCCAGTGCATTCTCCAGTCGTGGGAGGCGTGCATGCTCTACGACGTCGGCTACATGGCGCCGCCGGACACACGGAACCCACCGGGCTTAGCATCGGTGGCATCCCCATCCCGCCGGTGCCGACCGGCGATGAGCTCGCCAACGAGATGTAGGCCTACATCATGGCCATGGATGATCCCTTCGCCGTCGAGGATCCCGACAACCTCCTATACTGGGAGAATTTCTTAGCCAAGCGCCGCCTCCAGGAGCTCGCCTGCCATGAGGGGCCGCCCGACTCGCCTCCAAAGTGCAACAACGTGGCGGATCACTGTCTTTGGTGGAGCACGCCAGGCCGGACGCTCGCGACGCTGCTGCAGCACATCAACGCTGGCAACACCCCGTGTCCCGGATTCCCGTGTACGCCGGCGCCGGCGTCCAGGGCAGGGCGGCACCCTCTGGCCAACTGGATTCCGAGGAGGATGGCCAGCTGATACCTTCGATCCGGATTATGGATGTAGTATAGCTCTTTTTCCCTAGTAGACCTAGGTTTATCGAATCCTGAGGAAGCAGAAAGCAAAGTGAGATTACTTAAACGGACCATTGAGAGTTCTATAATTCCTTTTGTGTTTTCACCGGACCAAGAGTTTGCGATATTTTTGTTGTTGACGATGGAGAGAGAGAGAGGGTCTAAGGTCTTCGGTTTTCACCAGTAGCTATGCAAAAAAACATCTAATGGGAATAATAGATGATGATAATGTATGCATGTAATCGTTAGAGAAAGATAATTATATGTGGGCAGTGCATCCATAATTGTTATCGCCTCCGCAACCGCTTATATCAATAACCTACTAGTCTCATCCATAGAAGAAAGAGAACTAATGATATGCATAGTGATGTCACCGTTAATCCCAAGTAAATCACTCACATACAGCTGTACTACCTCTTCTATCACTGGGGTTCCCATCCTACAAATAATTCATTATTCACATTCCCTTTACCTGGATCTATTCTCGGGGTCTTGGGTACCTTATGTAACTACCTCGGTGAATTACGCTCCTAGATACAAGCCTGGATGAGTGGTAATGGTTGAAATAGTACGGTGGGGCCCCAAAAGCCACTCACTGGTAGTCCTTTCAGACGTCCCAACCACTACCCTCTCAACGGGACTCAGACGGCGGTAATCGGCGAAGGGATCAACTACGACACAAGTGGGTATGTACGCAAGCCACCATACAAGAGTACATCGAGCCATACCATCTAGAAAGAAAGGAGATATAGCAACATACCATAGCAAGATTCAAATGACCTAGATAGATCTATATTTTAGGATAACTCCTCATACAACACACATCGAGTATCATGGAAGCAAACAAAATCCGAGTACGGATAAGAAGCAAATCGGCATAAGATGCCATAGAAATAAGCACATCCCAACTACAGGTCTCACGGATCCCGCTCCGGAATCTCTACACCGAACGATCGTTGCCCACATCTTCGGCTTCTTCCACCCAGTATCCGTCCTGCGAAGGTACCTGTCCATCTGAACCAATAATTTATCGTGTGAGACCCTAAGGGTACTCAGCAAGTCTTAATGCCGCTAAAGGGGACACAACCTGGGGTGACGCAATTGCAGCGAAAGATAAACCCTAGCAGTTCTACAGATGAACACTAACCATCCGCCTAACCAATGATAGACGGATGTCCGTGAATTTAAG
This sequence comes from Avena longiglumis, assembly GCA_030063025.1. Lineage (NCBI taxonomy): Eukaryota > Viridiplantae > Streptophyta > Magnoliopsida > Poales > Poaceae > Avena > Avena longiglumis. Next base: position 48,507,795 of record CP125978.1, read on the forward strand.
AACAACAGTTATAATAGTAATTTCATCAGATCCATCCTCCTCCCTGCTTACCAACAAGGAAGCGGACGAACAACCCCCCCATCCGTTGGCAATTTTATTCACCATTCCATGAGAGTTGCGCTATTTACTAGTCAAGTTACTTAGTCAGATTAAGGCGGTACTTTAGTTATGCTTGTCTATGATCGAGAAACTGTGCTCCAAGTCGTCCATATCCGCGACACGGCTTTCGAAAGTTTTACCCGGGGTGCACCAATAGCAACACACGCCGATCAACCTCGAAAACCAAATCAAAACCCAACGAGGCTTTCACGATCGAACAAACACAGATTCGAAATATTTCAGGGGGCCACCCCTTAAGTAGATCCCGCAACGGAGATAGCTGACTCCGAGACGGGCTCAAGGTTTGCGTCCGTGGCTGTAAACGACTGGGAACCCGGAAGTGTGGCTGGGCTTGTCGATACCGCGAAAACACTCCGCTTACCTAAATAGACAAAGGTGCTCCTCGCACAATTTAAATAAAAGTAGCATGGCATAAGTACAAGATCGTAAATAAAACCTCAAACTAGTTTGTGGCCCCAAGAAATAGACGGAATCAAGCTGGCTGGGGGTCGATATACCCGGATGTGGATAGCGCGATAAATCAAGGAACAGGAATCAAGTACTCGGGGTCTTACGGACACAAGTGAGAAGGAAAACCAAATAGCGAGATGTTGCTCACGGTGCCACTTTCTTTAGTTATCCCACTACTCAAAGTTAAGTTGTTTAGGTACCTCGTTATCCAACAGACTCACATACCCTACACATGTTGTTCTACGACTCGCATGGCTCAAACAACTCCTATAGTAGTGGCGCATGGGATAGAGGAACAAGCTTGGTGGGGTTTAAAAGTAAAGGCTATGCATACTTGGGATTCAATTTAATGCAATCGCGACTCAATGATGCAAGAATAAGATAGAGGCAATAGGTCTTGTATGTATGCAAGCATGTGGAAGTGCTTGCCGACAACTCAGTTGAAGCGAGGGACGGATCCGGTAGTGCTCGGTTCTCTTGATATAACCCCGCCGGTTCATCCGAGAAAACCAAACAAACAAGGCCAACATGAATATAGAGCACAAGCATATGAATAAGATCGTCAAGCAAACAATCATGCCATGATGAATGATGCACAAGTTGCATGGCAATAAGTAGCATGGCATGGGTGAGGTGTGGAGGACAAGAAATAACATTTTAATGGGGATTTGGATCACATTTGTTGCCATAATAGTTGCTGTTCACTATATTTTATATGATGCATGCTGCAATTGAAGTCAAGGATAGCATAAACAGAAAGGTCTCACGAGCTGATCATTTTAGACATATCATTTGCTAAATTTGGAATTATAAAACAAAAGTTATTGATTATTTAAATTCTAGTGGCAATTAGTGTAATTTAAATAAACTTGGAATTTTAATTGTGCAAAAGGCAATTTGAAGATCATATTTGGAATCCTCTCATTTTTCTGATATCCAAACATATATTGTTTGTGTTATTTGGATTTACAAAGGAAAAGTTATTTAAAAATCTGATTGGAAAATTGAATTTGAAAAATTAGAAAAAGATTTGAGTTTAAAACAGAAACAGGCAATACTTTCTATACTCAGATTAACCTAGCCGCAGACGCTGTCGGTGTCAGGTCGCAGCTGACTCGACACACACAAGACGAAAAGTTTTTGTCACCGCTGGTTGAGCTAGCCCTAGAGGATGACAGGTGGGGCAACCGACTTCGCAGGCCCACGCAACAGCGGGCGACCCAGGGGGTGCCACACGGCGCAGCAAGGGAGCGCGGATTGAGCACCGAGAAGCGGGGCTCTTTGGAAGTTTTCGGCGATCGGTGGGCCAAAACATACCGCGTTAAGCGTAAAACCAGGGGTTACGCGCAAAAGGTCAGATCGTTGATCTTCCTCTCGACGACGATCGGGCCATGCGACCAAGGACAGCGCGGGCCGCTGGTGGGAGCTTGAACGCGACCTGGGCACGCAGCAGCAGCGTGACCGCTGGGCTAGGGCGGGGTTGCTGCTAGGAGGGTGGACGGGGCCTAGGTAGGGTTTGTGGGCGCGAGCGTAGCAAGGCTATTGCCGGTGCACCGAGGGTGCACGAAATCGTCCGGCGGACCTAGCGAAGCGAGCGGCGACCATGTCCGGGGGTTAGGAGCTCACCGAGGTGGCGTGGCGTGGTCGATCGGCGAGGGGAGGTAGATCGTCGGTGAAGCAGCGGGCCGGCTAGGGTTTCGGCTCGAGGCGGCAGTTCAGTGGCTCGGTCCGTCTCCTCCTCGGGCGTACAGGCGTGGTGTAGGGGCTCGTCTTGGTCTCTCGATCACCTCCCGACGCTTGTCGTCTGGAACGGTGTAGACGCGAGGGGGCCGAGGGTTGCCGGCGATGGCGTAGCCGGTGGCGATGGAGAAGAGAGGGGGAGAGGAGAGGGCGCCTTCGGGGTGGATCTGGGGTATCTGGGCGAGGCAGAGTGGGTGGATAGGGACGGAGAGGGAGCGGGGTGCCGTGGGGAGTAGATAAGGACGGCAGGAGGGGGCTTGCGTGGAGGAGGGGAAGGTGGCCTCGGTGCCACCTTTTTCCCTCTCACGTGCTCGGCATGGGGCTGTGGGGCAGGGCAGAGCTGGGGGAGGGAGAGAGGCTGGCAGGTGGCCCTGGGGAACTCGTGGGCAGGTGGGCAGAGATCAGAGGGAAAAGGGAGAGGGACACGGCCGGCTTGTGCTAGGGTTTGTCCTCGATGGGTAGCTAGGTGGGCCAGGGTAGAGGGGGGCCAAGCTAGAGTAGGGAGAGAGGGTGGCGAGCTGGGGCAGGGTTTGGTGTGGCCAAACTAGGAAGTAGGGAAGAGGAGGGTAGCTAGGTTTTGTTTAGGGAAAAGGTGTAGTTTAGGGTTTAGTCTAGGGGAGATGTAGATTAGGTTTTTTTTTTGGTTTGGCTAGGAAGGATAGATGGCAAGGGTAGGATTTAGGGTTTTTGCTAAAAGAGGTAAGAAAGAGGGAGGTGGTACTTAGGTTGATCAAGCATGCTTCAAACAAGCCTCAACAAGATCAAGCAAGAAAAGGACGGATAGGGAGAGAGAGATGAGCATGTGATGATGGGGTTCTTCTTTAGTTCATGCATGATCCAAATAATGGCCAAGCAAGATCCAAGAGAAGAGGTGGATTAGGTTGGTGCATGCCTCATGAACACAGGTGCGTGCATGGGGCATGGGGAGAGAGGTTTAGATGATTAGATGAAGAAACTACAAGCCCAAAACAAGATTTAAGCAAAGGCAAAGATGATCCACTTAGAATTCAAGTAAAAACCAAATACTAGAAAAGGTGGCACTTGCATGGCCCATGCAAAATAATTAATGCCAAATTTATCCTTGTGAAAACAATAATATTAACATGGCATTATTCATATGCATTCCAAAAAGGTGGGCAAGGCCAAGCAAAGATTATGGGTGGAATCCAACCAACCAACATGAGCTAGAGATAACCCAAATTAAAAAAATGCCAAGCTCATATTAATTGGATGGTGGTATAAAAGGTGGTGAAAGAAAAGGTGGTGGAGTCAATAAGAGAGATGCCCTCAACTCAACTTGGGCATTTAACAATATATCAAGAGCCAAATACAATATCAAGAGGCAAATACAATTAATCATGCACATGAGATAAGAACCAAACAAGAAAGGGTTTTATATGATGCTCAAATGCAAGGTGACATGATGACATGAGCATGATATGATGATGATGCAACAATTATATGTAGGAAGTGGCCCTTTATATTATTATAACCAGTAGCATTACAGGGGTTAGACAACTGGGATGCTACAACTCTCCCCCACTAAACAGGAATCTCGCCCCGAGATTCTAGGAAGAAGAAGAAGACGCAAAGAGAGATGGATGGTTGGCACGGAGTTCATCTTCACGCTCCCACGTGGCTTCATCAACAGAATGGTGTGACCACTGCACCTTGCAAAACTTGATGGACTTGTTGCGTGTCCTTCGTTCTGCGGTCTCAAGGATTTTGGTGGGGTGTTCTTGATAAGACAGATCTTCTTGGAGGTCGATTAGCTCATGATCCACGGTCTTGCCTGGGTCTTTGAAGCACTTCTTGAGCTGAGAGATGTGGAAAACATCATGGACTTTGAGTTTTTCCGGAAGCTCTAGTGCATAAGCAACTTCTCCTCTTCTACCACGTATCTTGAAAGGACCGATGTATCTAGGAGCCAACTTTCCTTTGATACCGAAGCGGTGTGTTCCTCTCATGGGAGTGACACGAAGGTAGACGAGATCACCAGGGGCATATACCATATCCGTGTGTTTCTGTCATAGTTGCTCTTCCGACGACTCGAGCAATCTTCGTTCTCTGAATGATATGCACCTTCCTCTGCTTGAGTTACAATGTCGAGGCCAAACCAGATTCTTTCTCCCGCACCGACCAACCAATCGGAGTTCGCACTTGCGTCCATAGAGAGCCTCGAATGGTGCCATCTTTAGACTCTTCTCGAAGCTGTTGTAGGAGAATTCAGCATATGGAAGGCATTCCTCCCACTTCATGCCAAAAGAGATGACGCAAGCTCTAAGCATGTCCTCCGAATCTGATTGATTCTCGACTTGTCCTTGTGGTGAGGGTGGTAAGCAGTTGAAGTTCAACTTTGTGCCCAAAGCTTTTGGAAACTCTCCCAGAACTTTGAGGTGAAGATGCTTCCACTGCGAACTGATTTCAAGTGGAACCCCATACAGAGAGACAATTACTGTTGATATAGAGCTCACCAACTGAATTCGAAATTGTTTTGATCGGGAAGAAATGAGCCACTTTAGAAAGCACGTCGATGACAACAAAATTGCATTGTTGCCCTTCGCGACCTTGGAAAGCCAGTGATGAAGTCCATCTCTACTTTCTCCCATTTCCATTCGGAGGTTTCAATGGCAGAGAAGACCAAATGGTTTCGATGGACAGCCTTTAATCTGCAGACATCACATTCGAGACATACTTGGCGCAATACCGCTTCAACCCCGCCACCAGATTGTGTTTTCAAGTCCATGTACATCTTTGTGCTGCCAGGTGGATAGAAAGAACCGAATCATGTGCCTTGAGCACTTGGTCTCTCAGACGGTAGTTTGGAACAAACATCCGGTGTTCAAAGAAGAGCGTGCCTTGATCATCAACGTGGAAGGACTCATACTGGAAGGCCAAGCTTAGAGATGAGCTTTACGGTGTGCGGATCACCAAGTCGACGAACGAATCTGTTCTTCCAAGAGAGGAGTAGCCGAAGGTTCAGGAGATGCCCTTGTTCCACAATTTCGTGTTGGTGACGGAATTCCTCGCACAAGAGAGGCTGCTGCTCTTCTACCATGAGGTTGTTGACATAAGCTTTACGGCTAAGCGCATCTGCCATGACGTTTGCTTTGCCTGGAGTGTAGTTGATGGTCACATCAAAGTCATTGATTGCTTCAATCCATCTCCTTTGTCGAAGGTTGAGATCAGGATGAGTGAAGATATACTTCAAACTCTTGTGGTCCGAGAAGATCTCACAACGGTTACCAAGCAAGTAGTGCCTCCATAGCTTCAAAGCAAAGACAACTGCTGCTAGCTCGAGGTCATGTGTGGGATAGTTGATCTCATGCGTCTTCAACTGACGAGAGGCATAAGCAACCACTGTTTCTTGCATAAGGACCGCACCCAATCCTTGCAAAGAGGCGTCGCAGAATATCCGGAAAGGCTTAGATGTGTGCGGAGGAACCAAGACCGGCGTGGAAGTGAGCTTCTCTTGAGTGTCTCAAAACTTTCTTGACAAGCGAGTCCACAGGTACTTCTTGCCTTTCTTGAGGAGATCTGTAAGAGGCTTTGCTATCTTGAGAAGTTCGAACAAAGCGACGGCAATAGCTAGCCAAGCCGAGAAAACTCCGCACTTCCTTGACATTCACGGAGGAAGCCATTCAACTATAGTCTTCACGGTTCCGGGTTGACCAATGCCCTTGGCAGAGATAACATGACCTGTATGTTACTTCAGGCAGCCAAAACTCACACTTTGAGAACTTTGCATACAAGCGGTTCTCACGAAGCTTGTTTAAGACACACCGCAGGTGTTCTTCATGCTCCTCCTTAGACTTGGAATAGACCAGAATTTCATCCAGATATACCACAACAAACTTATCAAGGTACTCCATGAAAACGGAGTTCATCAGCCTCGAGAAGGTAGCAGGTGCGTTGGTTAGACCGAAATACATGACCGTGTACTCATACAGGCCATAGCGGGTGGTGAAAGCTGTTTTGGGCACATCTTCTTTGCGAATTTTGATTTGGTGATAACCAATTCTCAAATCCAGCTTAGAGAACACCACAGCTCCTGCTAGCTGGTCAAAAAGATCATTTATCCGTGGGAGAGGATATTTGTTCTTGATGGTTTTAGCATTTAGAGCCCGGTAGTCAACACATAGCCTATCGGTTCTGTCACGCTTCTTCACAAAGATTGTTGGGCTACCCCAAGAAGAAGTGCTGTGTTGAATGAAACCCAATTTTTCTTGTTCATCAAGTTGTCGTTTGAGTTCAGCCAACTCAGAAGGACCCATTTTATATGGCCGCTTGGAGATAGGAGCCGTTCCAGGTTCAAGCTCAATCACGAATTCAACCTCGCGATCCGGAGGCATACCTGGCAACTCTTCAGGAAAGACATCTGGGAACTCACAGACCACTGGTACACTCTGAATAGCTTCCATAGCATCATTATTCAGAGTCGCCAAGGAATAGAGCTGGACAGCAGGAGTCAGACTTGGAGAAAAGACTATGTGGCCTTCAGGAATCTTCAGAGACACTGAGCGTTCAGCACAATCAATCACAGCTGCATTTGCTGTCAACCAATCCATGCCCAAGATGACATCAATGTCAGAGTTGCCCAGAAGAATTAAAGAAGCCAAGAATGAAGAACCACCAATCTCAATCTGATTGCCATGACTGATCTTAGAAGCTGCCATCTTCTCTCCAGGAGAAAGGACCATTAACTTCTTTTGAAGAGGGACCAAGTCTAACTCATTCTCATTTGCAAACTTGTGAGACACAAAAGAATGCGATGCACCGTAATCAAAGAGAACTCGTGTGGACCGAGTTAATCAAAGCATACCCATTACAACTCCAAAGTGAGCTCACTTGAGAGGCGTTAGCCAGTTGGCCCGAACAACCGCACCCGGGCTTAGTGTTGATGTTGAGAGCCCGAGGCGGTGCACGAACCAAGGAGAGCTTGTTGCAGATCTTGGCGGGGTGGAGGGAGAGCTTTGTTCTTCATTGACAGCCCAATTTGGGATGCCCATGATCTCCACATGTGAAGCAAGCACCGTGTGGACGTGGAGCAGAGTAGCCAGGGACTCCGCCAGGCGCTCCAGGGTAGTGGTTGTTGTAGCCCCTGGGAGCCGCGGTGGTGAAGTTTGGTGGCCTTGGCGTGAAACTTGCAGGTCTTGGTGGAGCCGGGAACGACGGTGGGGTGTTAGGAACCCAGACACGCCGCTTAGAAGGAGCTGCCATAACTGCAGAGCTTGATGCATCCTTGTTGTGTTTCTTGGACTCCTCAAACATTTGCCTGCTTGCCTCCTCTTGTAGTGATGTGTGCTGTAGTTCCAGGAAGGTTGCCGGTCTTGCATGCGTGATTGCATACTTGATCGACGCATTGAGCCCTTGCCTGAACCTTTTCTGCTTCTTCTTGTCATCAGATACCTCATCACCACCATAACGAGACAGATTCATGAAGTTCCTGATATAGGTGTTGACGTTATCATTTCCTGCTTGAGTTGAGGAAAGCCTCCTTCATCCTTTCCATCACAATCTCGAGAAAACTGCTTTGAAAGCTGCAGTGAACCTTTCCCAAGTAGGCTGGAACCCAGTCGACTTGCCTTCAAGTAGTTCTCCACCAAAGAGCTGCATCTCCCTTGAGAAGGTGGGTAGCACACTTGACCCACTCGCTCCGAACATCGCAGCCTCGAGCAACCTTGAGATCTCACGCAGCCAATCATCCGCGTCTAGAGGTCGGTCGAAACATCAAAGCGAGGGTTGAACTTGAGGAAGCTCTTGATGTCTCCACGCTTGGGAGGTGGAGGAAGTGGAGCAAACTCATTTCTTGACACTCTCCTCAAAGCGCTGGTTCTCTTGCATTGCCGCCAAAGCATTAGCTATGTTTGACATGTGAGCCCAGCCCGAGGTATGTCCTCCTCACCGGCGTGGGGGAGCCATCCCGTCATTGATATAAAACTCAAGTCAAGACTATAATGGAGAATGATAATAATCCAAAATAGTACCAAGATGGAATTAATCAAGATTAAAGGATACAATTCAACGAGATGATATTAAAATATCAACAAAGTTCATAGCACCTAAAAGATATTAAGCATATCGCACGATCGAAAAGGAGTGTGGTACACAAATATATCAAAGAAAAATTTTCCACAAATTTCGGCATTACAATACCAATAGATGCGCAAAATTACTTAACGAATCAAGATTAGTGACTCTACCGATTCAATATACAAAAGCGAATGATAAAAGTAGTGGTATGGTCGCGACTCCATCCCGCACTCAAATCATTACTCCGCACATGAACAAGTGGAACACATATCCTAACCCCTTCTTCTCACAACGAAACCTAAAGATGGTTAACTACGAAACGAACACCCCAAACAAGATAGCGTCGGATACAAAGAGGAAGATATATTGCGTCGGTTTGCAAAAGCCTGTCGGTATGGAATGTACCAACAGTTGATAACCAAAGGCAGATAAGATATCAACTTGGATGCAACAGGTAGACATGGGATTACACACACACACACACACGCACACACAACCTATGGTACTACGGAAACCCAGAACACGTGAATCCTATTTTGAATCTTGAGAAGAGGATTGAAAACGTTGCACTTCCTTACCAGAAAAGGTGGGTGGGAGGGTAAGAAGAAAAGTGGAAGCAGTCCTACTCTCGCGTTTTGTTTTTCCCTAATATACATAACTACCAAAATATTTGCTAGACTATCAACGACCGTTTGGCTGAAACCCTGAAGGTCGGGATGGCTCTGATACCAATTGTAACTACCTCGGTGAATTACGCTCCTAGATACAAGCCTGGATGAGTGGTAATGGTTGAAATAGTACGGTGGGGCCCCAAAAGCCACTCACTGGTAGTCCTTTCAGACCCAACCACTACCCTCTCAACGGGACTGTCAGAGGCGGCGAATCGCAGCGAAGGATCAACTACGTACAAGTGGGTATGTACGCAAGCCACCATACAAGAGTACATCAGAGCCATACCATCTAGAAAGAAAGGAAATATAGCAACGCCATACGGCAAGATTCAAATGACCTAGATAGATCTATATTTTAGGATAACTCCTCATACAACACACATCAGAGTATCATGCGGAAGCGGCAAACAAAATCCGAGTACGGATAAGAAGCAAATCGGCATAAGATGCCATAGAAATAAGCACATCCCAACTACAGGTCTCACGGATCCCCGTTCCCGGAATCTCTACACCGAACGATCGTTGCCCACATCTTCGGCTTCTTCCACCCAGTATCCGTCCTGCGAAGGTACCTGTCCATCTGAACCAAGAATTTATCGTGTGAGACCCTAAGGGTACTCAGCAAGTCTTAATGCCGCTAAAGGGGACACAACCTGGGGTGACGCAATTGCAGCGAAAGATAAACCCTAGCAGTTCTACAGATGAACACTAACCATCCGCCTAACCAATGATAGACGGATGTCCGTGAATTTAAGAACAACAGTTATAATAGTAATTTCATCAGATCCATCCTCCTCCCTGCTTACCAACAAGGAAGCGGACGAACAACCCCCCATCCGTTGGCAATTTTATTCACCATTCCATGAGAGTTGCGCTATTTACTAGTCAAGTTACTTAGTCAGATTAAGCGGTACTTTAGTTATGCTTGTCTATGATCGAGAACTGCTCCAAGTCGTCCATATCCGCGACACGGCCAGAAAGTTTTACCGGCCGGGTGCACCAATAGCAACACACTCGATCAACCTCGAAAACCAAATCAAAACCCAACGAGGCTTTCACGAAACAAACACAGATTCGTAAATATTTGGGGCCACCCTTAAGTAGATCCCAACGGAGATAGCTGACTCGACGGGCTCAAGGTTTGCGTCGATGGTCAGAAACGATCGGGAACCCGAAAGTGGCTGGGCTTGTCGATACCGCGAAAACACTCCGCTTACCTAAACAGTACAGTGTGCTCCTCGCACAATTTAAATACAGAAAGTAGCATGGCATAAGTACAAGATCGTAAATAAAACCTCAAACTAGTTTGTGGCCCCAAGAAATAGACGGAATCAAGCGCTGGCTCAGGGGGGTCCCATATACCTCCCGGATGTGGATAGCGCGATAAATCAAGGAACAGGAATCAAGTACTCGGGGTCTTACGGGACACAAGTGAGCAGGAAAAACCAAATAGCAGATGTTGCTCACCGGTGCCACTTCCTTTAGTTATCCCACTACTACTCAGGTAAAGTTGTTTAGGTACCTCGTTATCCAACAGACGCTCACATACCCTACACATGCTGTTTTACGACTCGCATGGCTCAAACAACTCCTATAGTAGTGGCTCATGGGATAGAGGAACAAGCTTGGTGGGGTTTAAAAGTAAAGGCTATGCATACTTGGGATTCAATTTAATGCAATCGCGACTCAATGATGCAAGAATAAGATAGAGGCAATAGGTACTGTATGTATGCAAGCATGTGGAAGTGCTTGCCTGACAACTCAGTTGAAACGAGGGACGGATCTGGGTAGTGCTCCTGCTTCTCTTGATATAACCCGCCAAAGGTTCATCCGAGAAAACCAAACAAACAAGGCCAACATGAATATAGAGCACAAGCATATGAATAAGATGCGTCAAGCAAACAATCATGCCATGATGAATGATGCACAAGTTGCATGGCAATAAGTAGCATGGCATGGGTGAGGTGTGGAGGACAAGAAATAACATTTTAATGGGGATTTGGATCACATTTGTTGCCATAATAGTTGCTGTTCACTATATTTTTATATGATGCATGCTGCAATTGAAGTCAAGGATAGCATAAACAGAAAAGTCTCGTCGAGCTGATCATTTTAGACATATCATTTGCTAAATTTGGAATTATAAAACAAAAGTTATTGATTATTTAAATTCTAGTGGCAATTAGTGTAATTTAAATAAACTTGGAATTTTAATTGTGCAAAAGGCAATTTGAAGATCATATTTGGAATCCTCTCATTTTTCTGATATCCAAACATATATTGTTTGTGTTATTTGGATTTACAAAGGAAAAGTTATTTAAAAATCTGATTAGAAAATTGAATTTGAAAAATTAGAAAAAGATTTGAGTTTAAAACAGAAACAGGCAATACTTTCTATACTCAGATTAACCTAGCCGCAGACGCTGTTAGGTGGGGTCACGCGCTGACTCAGCACACACGCGCACGGAAAAGTTTTTGTCACCGCTGGTTGAGCTAGCCCTAGAGGATGACAAAGTGGGCAACCGACCAGGCCACGCGACAGTGGCGACCTGAGGTGTGCCACGCGGCATGAGGAGCGCGATTGAGCAAGAAGCGGGGCTCTTTGAAGTTTGCTTTCGGCGATCGGTGGGCCAAAACGCATGCGGGTTAAGCGTAAAACCAGCAGGGGTTACGCGCAAAAAGGCCGCGCATCGCTTGTTTATCTTCCTCGGACGACCGATCGGGCCGCGGCCGGTGACAACAGGCATGCTGGGGCTTGAACGCGACCGGGCACGCAGTGCAGCGTGACCGCTGGTCTAGGGCGGGGTTGCTGCTAGGAGGGTCGACGGGGCCTAGGTAGGGTTTGCGCGGCGCGGAAGCGAGCAGGCGCGCGCGCTCGTCGGTGCACCGAGGGTGCACGATGAATCGTCCGTGGACCTAGCGGAAGCGGGCGACCATGTCGGGGGTTAGGAGCTCACCGAGGTGGCGTTGGCGTGGTCGATCGGCGTAGGCGGTAGATCGTCGGTGAAAGCGGTGACGGCTAGGGTTTTCGGCTGGGCGCGCAGTTACAGTGGCTCGGTCCGTCTCCTCCTCGACGCGTGTACAGCGTGGTGTAGGGCTCGTCTTGGTCTCTCGATCACCTCCCCGACGTGCTTGTCGTGCTGAACGTGTAGTCGCGAGGGCCAAGGGTTGCGGCGATGGCGTAGGTGTGATGGCGGAGAAGAGAGGGGAGAGGAGAGGCCGGGGTGGATCTGGGGTAGTATCCAGGCGAGTGGGTGGATAGGGACGAGGGAGCGGGTGCCGTGGGGAGTAGATAAGGACCAGGAGGGGGCTTTGCATGGAGGAGGGGAAGGTGGCCTCGGTGCCACCTTTTTCCCTCTCACGTGCTCGGCATGGGGCAGGGGTTGCGTGGCGGTGGGAGGGAGAGGCTGGCAGGTGTACTGGGAACCTGGGCAGGTGTGGGGAGATCGAGGGAAAAGGAGAGGGACACGGCTTGTGCTAGGGTTTGTCCTCGATGGGTAGCTAGGTGGGCCAGGTAGAGGGGCCAAGCTAGAGTAGGGAGAGAGGTGGCAGTGGGGTGGTTTGGTGTGGCCAAACTAGGAAGTAGGGAAGAGGAGGGTAGCTAGGTTTTGTTTAGGGAAAAGGTGTAGTTTAGGGTTTAGTCTAGGGGAGATGTAGATTAGGTTTTTTTTTGGTTTGGCTAGGAAGGATAGATGGCAAGGGTAGGATTTAGGGTTTTTGCTAAAAGAGGTAAGAAAGAGGGAGGTGGTACTTAGGTTGATCAAGCATGCTTCAAACAAGCCTCAACAAGATCAAGCAAGAAAAGGAGGGATAGGGAGAGAGAGATGAGCATGTGATGATGGGGTTCTTCTTTAGTTCATGCATGATCCAAATAATGGCCAAGCAAGATCCAAGAGAAGAGGTGGATTAGGTTGGTGCATGCCTCATGAACACAGGTGCGTGCATGGGGCATGGGGAGAGAGGTTTAGATGATTAGATGAAGAAACTACAAGCCCAAAACAAGATTTAAGCAAAGGCAAAGATGATCCACTTAGAATTCAAGTAAAAACCAAATACTAGAAAAGGTGGCACTTGCATGGCCCATGCAAAATAATTAATGCCAAATTTATCCTTGTGAAAACAATAATATTAACATGGCATTATTCATATGCATTCCAAAAAGGTGGGCAAGGCCAAGCAAAGATTATGGGTGGAATCCAACCAACCAACATGAGCTAGAGATAACCCAAATTAAAAAAAATGCCAAGCTCATATTAATTGGATGGTGGTATAAAAGGTGGTGAAAGAAAAGGTGGTGAAAGAAAAGGTGGTGGAGTCAATAAGAGAGATGCCCTCAACTCAACTTGGGCATTTAACAATATATCAAGAGCCAAATACAATATCAAGAGGCAAATACAATTAATCATGCACATGAGATAAGAACCAAACAAGAAAGGGTTTTATATGATGCTCAAATGCAAGGTGACATGATGACATGAGCATGATATGATGATGATGCAACAATTATATGTAGGAAGTGGCCCTTTATATTATTATAACCAGTAGCATTACAGGGGTTAGACAACTGGGATGCTACACCTTACAAGTCCTTATATTGAGGCAAGATAGGGTACTATAATCATCATGTCATACAAACTAATACATGATCCCATCTATGATAAATAGCATGCACAAAAAGCTACATGGCTAGGCCGAAGCCCTTATCCCAAGGAGAATTACTCACACATAGAGATCAAATCGACAATCATAAACATTGTAATTGAGATCATAAGGTTGATAGAAAATAGTCTTACAATATCGCCAATTGGAGAAGAGATCTACTATCACAAGTGGTGGAAGATGGCTATGGTGGTGGAAGGGTTTAGAGTTTTATATCTAGATCTATTCCTCCGGCGTGGCGGCTTCTAGTGGCAGGGAGAGTTGAGGTCGAAGAGAAGCGATGTTACCCGTCGCCCAAAGCTTCTTTATATAGGGGTCCCTTCACGAAAGTTGTTCTGTTTGACCTAATGAAGTCGGCGCCAACTATACGGTCGGAACTATACGGCCGGAATAATTCTCTCATTGTATAGTTGGTCGTTAAGGCTTCTGCCTCCACTTCATGGCTTCTGGTTTCTTTGACGTGTTGGAAATCTCGTATCTTTGGAATTTATGTAGTGATTCCCATCATCATACGTCATTATCTATGCAGGGAAAAATATCAAGAAAGGATTGCATACCCCTTTGATCATTAGGCATTAGTGGCAGGATTTAGAGAGATATTTCATCAAATATATTAATAATATATAGTTTAAATGTGGACGTGGATGTCTATATTTTACAGCCATCAACCTCCCCAAGCTTAAACTTGATCGTCCTCGAGCAAGAAAACCAAAATCAAAAGGAAACTCAACATTTAAACTGAAAGAACGAGATGATGATCTTACTCATGATTGATAATCTCATGTTTCCTCCAGTTTATTAATCTAAAAAGCTTCAGCATAGATAGATTAATGGCAAGCATATCATACGAGTTTCATGAATCCTTTTAGCGCAGCAAAATTATTGTAAGCATGGATGATTGAAAAGAGTAAACTTTATTCCATGTCATGTAATCAACTCATAGCCTTGCCTTGAACAATAAAGTATAATCATGTAAATTTAAGAGTGTGAGAGTTCGTCATGAAGAGCATATACACTAAAGTATCTCAATTCTCCCACATCAATAGATCAAGACTTTTCAAGAACTACTTTTCTATTTATTATCCTTCAAGAATTTCAGTTCTTAAGTAATTGAGAGCATGCCAAAAAAATCATTAGTTTATCGGGTTGTGATGGACACTCGTGGCATCACTAAGGTTTTTGTTTCTTTTGCATAATGATTACTCATATCAACCATAGGAGTGATTCCATCATGTTTACAGCTCCCCGGGAGTGCCAAGAATCTTACCCATTATAGCATTGCTGCTACATATGTTTAATTAACTCACAGCCGAAATCTAAGAGTTTTCTTCATGAAGATCGTTCATAGGCTAGCAGAGTTGTTGGCATCCCATGAAGTTTGACACGCATAAAGCTATATCATTCTTATGATTCACAAGTCAAACTTTGGCATGCTCACAAATACCGCTAAACATTAATTGAATTGAACAAATCTTTTCAAAGAGAGCTATCAAGTCAATCATTATTTTCTTTGGTGTTGAGTGTCTCTAGGAATAAGCTTTCAAGACTAAACACTACAACACCCAAGTCTTCAATTGTGAGACTTTTTCTTATTTCAGGTGTTTAGAAAATTTTAGGCATGACTTGGTTAACTACAAGAGCTAGAACAAAACGTACCCAATTAAATACCCATACAAACACAATTTTACCACTATATAGAGACTCACTCCACCGATATAACATCTTCACATTACTACTAACTAGCATGGGTTTCTCAAAATTCAAAAGTGGGGAGTCATAAGGCATACCTCTCATGTTTGGTTCCACTTCTCTCTTTCCTTTTTATTTGTTTCTTGGAAACTCGAAGTCAATCACTCTCCTGCAAACACATGATAACTTCTAGGCAAAAAGAAAGAAAGAGGGAAAATAAACATAAACGGAGAAATATTTTTGTGATTTTTGAGAAGGGGAATCAAAGAATAGAAAATTGGCGGCAAAGCTCGGCTTGAAAATATCAAACAACATAAAATAACTAAAGATAAAGTGTTGGGGAAACCAACACGAGTGATTATAAACTCAAATAAAAGCATAACCTCGAAAACAAAATAAAGTAAATGAAAACCAAAATATAAAAATAGATAGAAAACCTCTCCAAGCTTAGGCTTTTGCAATCCCTTCAAATCATTGTGGTGGGGGAAAAGTTGTGACTCCAGTTCGCAAATTGAGTTGATAGGTTACTTATTGTTACTCGAAGGTTTAGAGAGAGATTATGCATCCCCTCCACGGTTCCTCCAAGTTCTTGGAAATCTTGATATGTAGCGAACCGGCTCAGTGGCAGCTCCTCCAGATGTGGGACTTCTTGCTCCTCCTCTTGGTCCTCATCCTCTTCCGGAATCTCCTCCTCGGGTTGGTGTTTCTCAACTTGCAAGTCACACATCCTTCCTCGATGGAGAAAAGACCATTAGGCAAAGGAGTAGGGTAGAGACGCCCAGCTCCAGCAGTCTGCAGATAATAAACACCACCTCTCCTAGTGAGCATTCCACCCTCAAAGTAGAGAAATCAACACGTCGTTCACCTTGTACCAGTTGTAACTCACCTAGGTCGATTCCTAGGGAATTGGCGAGCACGGTGATGACACCTTCACAAGTGATTGGTCCTCGGCTTTGGGAGGATTGGTACTCCAAGCAGCGCACAAGAATTGTGCCAAAGTGAAGTGACAAGTTGTCATAGTTGAAAAAAGCTTTTGCAAGGACTAAGATGTCCTCCTCATTGAGTCTTGTAAACTCATTACGCGCCTGCAAGGTGTTAGCAATAACATAAAACAAATTGCGAATAGCAGGATGTTGAATATTTTTCCCTCTGCTGACTCTAGAAGTAAAGCTCATTCTATTATAGGAGAGTTCAGGGGAAGGTTCTATGCCAGTAAAAGATGCGCGTAGAACTGTAAGATAATTGTTGGGTAAACCAAAACAATTGCACCATTTATCAAGTGACAATGAATAATTATTGTTCATGAGTCAAAAATAAATCCTATCCTCCCCATGCCATGCTTTAACGGTTCTTTTCAAAGAACTAAGTAATTCAATGGTTAACCGGCGATAGGTTGGTGCATCATAAAATACAAAGTTTTGCAGGCCAACTCTATTGCAAAGTAAATTAAAATCATTAGAAATACCAAGTTGGTTCAACATGATGGGGCAAGCCCACTTGGCTGCCTTGACTTCTCGGTTTTTGATCTTGTCGAAACGTGCATGGTGAGACTCGTCCTTGAATCGAATCCCCATGCGTTCCTGAGCTGCAGCCTGAGAAGAACTACCAGCAGCAAGAGCACGTGTCTGGATCCTCATGTTCATCTTCTAGAAATAAATAAGAAAGACAATTATAAAACTTTTTGATCCAACAATAATAGTCATAGCATAATCCTCATCATAGCACACTAAAGAATCTCCTCAACATAACAATCTAGGCAAGATAAGCATGGAAATTAGTTCAAAACAAGTCTCACCCTAGATTGATAATGACAATAGATCATATATGAATTCGTGAAAGTAATTGGAGGATCGAAGGAGAAACATACTATAGATTACTTGTGTGCGAGGAAATCGAACGAAATTGAGCAGGGGTGAAGATCCCTTGAGGTTTTGAGAGAGTTTGGAGGTAGAAGAGAGAAAAAGGATTCATGTTTTGATTTTTTGGATACCTCCCCATGCGTTTAAGTGGTCAGACACAACTATAAGGTCGCAACTATACGGCCGGTGTTCCGGCCGTATAGTTGGTCTGACGGCAAAATTTTAGGGTTTCTAGGGTTTCTTTCATGACGGCTGTATCTATATGTCCGGAACTGTACGGCCGGAACTTTTTTTCCCGCCGTATAGTTGGTCGTTAAACCTTTTGTATCATGGGATGAAAAATTGTCAATGGGTCACATAACTACATGGCCGGAGCTATATGGCGGGAATTTTTATTCCCGTGGTATAGTTGGTCGTTAAAGCTTATGTACACATCAAAAAATTCTATTTCTTCAAGAATTAATTTGTAGATTGAAACTTAGTAAAACACCTTGTTTTGACAGAAAATATGACAGACTAAAATGTTGACCAACTTTCGCGTGTATAAAACATGAATTATTAGTACCGCAGAATCTCTCCTTCTCACTGGAGTTTTTTATCACTCTTTATTCTACATAAACTTAAACTAAAACTTAAAAACTTTACTCAAACCTTTATTTTACATGAGTTGCCGCCCATGCAGCGCTCTTTTATGGTCAATAGTTTGACCTTGATGTTGCTCACTTAGACCATATGAGTGGAACACATACTCCAAAGTAGTTGGCTTTCAAAGTGGTGGCCTCCTTATCATATTGCCTAGCTTTATTTTTCCTAGGGAAATGAATAATAAAAGGATCCCGCGAAGTCAATTGGAGCTTCACGTTCCCTTCATGCAAATTAATCAAAGCCTTAATAGTTCTTAAGAAAGGACAGCCTAATATGATAAGAGAAGTAGCATCTTCAGGCATGTCAACAATAACAAAATCAATAAGAGTAGGACAGTCTTTAATGTATACTAAGGTATTTTATTTAATGCCTACTGATTGTTTGTAAGTAGAATCTACTAGATGCAATTTAAGTTTGGTGATTTCAAAAGAGCCAAGATTTAACTTGTTAAAAAGACTCTTTGGAATTGTTGAAACACTTGCACCTAGATCACAGTGAAGGGAATATGCCCTGAGAGTTAATAATAAAGTGTTTATTATGTGTATTCCAAGTATATGATAGATGTTTATTTTGCATGCTATAATTGTATTAATACGGAAACGTTAATACATGTGTGTTTAATAAACAAACAGAAAGTTACTAGTTATACCTCTCTCATAAACTAGCTCGTTGATTAACAAGATGATCACAGTTTCCTGATCATAGACATTGGATGTTGCTAATAACGAGATCACAACATTAGTGTAATGATGTGATGAACATTCATCTAAAGTATAGCATTACGATCAAAGTCATTGAGTTTACATTGCTATAACAACTTACGAAGTAATCCTAATCCTTGGACCATGAGATCATGTCAATCACTAACACCAGAAGAGTTTCTTGATGCATCAAACGTCAAACCGTAACTGGGTGATTATAAAGATGGCTTCAGAACTACTAAAGTGTTATGTTGAGGCTCATGGATCGAGAGTGGAATTTGTTCATCCCGATGACGGATAGATATACTCTGGGGCCCCTCGGTGATATCACATTGGTTAGCTTGCAAACAAGTGATTTGATCACTAGAATGTTATATCACGGGAACGAGAAAATAGTGCATGTCGGTAATGACATCAAACTAGGTATGGATATACCGATGATCGAATCTCAGACATGTAATATATCGTGAAACAAAGGGATTAAGATACTAGCATGAAAGGTCCCGACGATCACAGGAAAGTCATCGTTGAATGTGTGGGAGTCAGTATGGATCTCCAGGTCCTGCTTTTGATTATTGATCGGAGAAGGGTCTCGATCATGTCCGTATTATTCGCGAGTCGTAGGGTGGCACACTTAAGGGACACTGACATCCAATTAGAGCAAAAGTTTCATGCCAGAAAGAATAACAAGCGCAGGAATTTATTTCACTAGATACCGAAACAGGTTTTCGGGTGAAATTACAGAAAGTGTTTTTGCATGTGAAATGGAATACTAGCAAGGGGTTATATGTGAATGTTTGTCAATAAAGTAATTGACAAAATTCTGAATAAATAAAAGGAGTTTTATTTAATGAGAGTTTGCATTAAATTTGGTGGAAATTAAATATCAATTTTGAGTGGAGGGAATTAAAGAGATTTTTGTGAGTGGAGTTTCCACCCACATGAATGAGGGGAGGGAAAGGGGGCAGACCCCATGCGCCGGCCACCCCCTTGGGGTCCCCCCTCTCCTATAAAAGGAACTCTCTCCCCGTGAAGGATCTCTCTCCTCGTGAAGGATCTCTCTCCCCCTCTAGAATTTATCCCCCATGGTCTTGGACTAGCGAGATACATGTTCCCGGTGGCTATTCGGCAAGAAAGAGTTGTGTCGTGGTGGTGGCACGACAGATGCCATGGGTAGGCTTAAGTTGGGGGCCGAATGGGTGCTTGTGGTCACCGGGTAGGGAGTGCACGGTCGAGCCATGCACGAAGAACAAGAAGAACTCTCCACACTTAGCGATTTATTGACAACTGAGGATTACAAGTGCTCCTAGAGCTGTATGAACTAGAGTTCACTACTCTAGTTCCCTACTTGGTCCAACCTCCTTCTACTATAGCCATGCCCTTCCTCATATAGGCAGTGCTAACTAGCTTGTACCCCTTTGGGTTTTAGGGTTTACTGTTTGGATCCTGGTCCCTACTATGCGGGCCGTGTCATGGGCTTGCCCTAAGCCCAACGGCCCAGTCCACAAAGCTTGACAGCTAACGGTCTTCTAGTACGCTGCCTCCTGTTCCTTTTGGCGTCACTCTGTAACTTTGTACGTTAGTGTTTGCTTTGGGCGTCACCCGGCTCCTTTTGTGTAACCCGGCGTCGCCCTTCTCTTTTGACCATGCTTTGCCATGGTCCCTCCTGGACTTTACTCGGAAAGGTGCCACGCGCCCTATCTGACTCGGCCCTTCCTCGGTAGACTCGGCTTCTTGGTTCCTGCAAGAATAACAACTTTGTCTTATGCGGTCCGACATAGTTCATATGTCGGCCGCA
This sequence comes from Avena longiglumis, assembly GCA_030063025.1. Taxonomy (NCBI): domain Eukaryota; kingdom Viridiplantae; phylum Streptophyta; class Magnoliopsida; order Poales; family Poaceae; genus Avena; species Avena longiglumis. Next base: position 48,528,160 of record CP125978.1, read on the forward strand.
CACGCTACGTTTCACCCCTCGTGACCCCATCGGGGGTTATCCCCCCGACATTAGTCCCCGAAGCTGGTGAGGTCTAGCAGTTTAAGTTGTTAGGCGTCTCCAAGTTCCTTTTATGCGTCTGGAACTTAATTTTTGTCTCTATTTGCTGCAATCTTGCACCTTGCCAGGTCTGTCTGACAATTTTCGGATCCCCTCTTTGACTTCGTGGCTCGTTTTTGCCTCGAGCCGAGTCACTTTGGCCATTTCTGGGTCATTTTTGGCGTGCCTCAGTCACTGACAGCTGGTAATCATGATTACTTGCCTCAAATTTTGTTCCAAGCTCTGGCGGCACAGTGACGGCTGCGCAGTTTTTCCCCGTCACTGTGGCAGTCCCATCGGCCTGCACCCCTTGTCCTTCCTTTCATGACGTGGCACGGGATTTTTCGTGTATCTCTGGCTACGTAGCGCCTGCTGATTGGCTTACCCGGCCTGGTACACGGACACCTGACGCGATGGCATGATGGATCCCACGAGGGTTTTCTCGCCTTAAGTAGGGGTTGGGGGTTTCCACTTCCCCCACGCCCGTTCAGTTTCCCCTTGCCTCTTCTTCTTCCTTGCGCCTGCGACATCAAACCGCCCCCTTCCCGGTTTCCTCTTCCTCCTGTTCTTCTCCTACAATTGCTCCTCTCTCTTTCCATTCCACCACGGGTCCGCGTTCTTCCAAACCTCTTCCAACGATGGAGGAGACTGAATCTGCGAAACTCATGGACGCTCGCGACGGCGCTGATGGTGCTGAGGAGCAGGAGGTTCCCGCCGGCGAGCGCAGCGGCTGGGAAGGCTCAAAGGTCTCCACCGAGGAGTTGGAATGGCTTCGCCCCACCAGGCACATTCCGCTGCAAGTGGATTGCCGTCTCCCTGCCAGTGAGATCTCTCCTAAGCCCGATGCTAATGAGCGGGTGGTTTTCCTTTCTCATTTTGAGCACGGTTTTGCTCTTCCAGTGAGCACCTTCTTCTCCTCGTTTCTCTCCACCTTCCATCTGCAAACCCATCATCTCCCTACCAACGCCATTGGCTCTCTTTCTTGCTTTATTTCTGCCTGCGAGGCTTACCTCGGGATTTGGCCTACAGTTCTTCTATGGGCCAAATATTTTAGCTTTAAGGTTCAAGTTGTTCCCCAGCCTGGTGCTCCTCGATCCGAGAAGAGGCTGACCCGGTGCGGTTCTGCTAGTATCACGCCCAGGAGAGACTCCATCTTTCCTCGGGTTATTGGTATTGATTCCTGCAAGAAATGGCATAGGACTTTTTTCTATGTCAAAAACAGTGGGTCCACCGATAACATCCGGCTCCCCCCTTTCTCGTACGAGGTCCCGAACAAGAAGTTCTGGTAGCTTGACCCGCGCGACCAAGACGTTGCGGTGAACGAGGCTAACGTGATCTTGGAAAGGTTGCTATCGCCGGATGAGAATTTTCATCTTGCCGAGAGGGACCTCATGTGCACCTTCATCTCACGCCGGGTCAGCCCCATCCAAGCTAGGAGCCATAAGATGTGCTTCATGAGTGGCTCCCATGATCCCACTCGGCACTCTACCAAGGAGCTCTCTCATGACTCCATTGCTCGCCGAGTAAGCTCCATCTTTAAACTGAACTTGGCGGACGATTGGGCTTGGAGATGTCCTTCGTTTAGCTAGGTCAAGCTTGTCCCCTGGGTAAGTTGTCCGAGTCGTTTTCCTCGCCGAGTCGGCTTTAGCTCTTTTGCCACTCTCAGCCTAGTTTTTGGTTACTCATTCTGTTTTTCTTTCACAGAATCTTGTTCACCAGGTTGATGACAGTACTGTCCCTCCCTGCAGTTATAACGGGGATCGCTCCGACTCTGATGAAGTCGAGTATGACCTGGAGTGCTTCATGCCTATCCCACAAGCTGCGGCTGCTTTAGCTTCGGGTAAGAGTCGATCTCGCAATCCCTTACAAGATTGGTCCGACGATGATGAGGATGATGATTGTACGCTTTTGGAGATACATGCCTTGTGACCTTAGTCTCCCAACTTATCCGAGTAAGCCTGTTATTTACTTATGCAGCTGGCCAGGTACATGACACTCCTCCTCTCGCCGTGGGCGGAGTCGGCAAGATCCCCGTCGCCAAGCTGAAGCAACGCGGAGCCTCCTCCAGCACTCAGCCGGCCAACAAGAGCGAGCCCACTCCGGCGGCTCCTGCTGCCTCTGCTGCTGCCACACTGGCTGAGACTCATCAAGCCGTTGGGTGCCGAGTCACACGCCGAGTCACCCGTGACCCGGTTGTCACCGGGTAAGTTTTTATACTTTGCTTCCATTGTTCTTTCTTTTTCGTCACCGTTGTTCTCTTATACATGTCTCGTTGTTTTCAGCGTTGCACCTTTGTCGGCGAACCAGGCTGCTTCTAGCATCGCCTCGCCGCTAAGGCCTGCGCCTCCTCCAGCTGGTTTGACGGTGCCGAATCCTGTCCGGGTTGAGGCTCCCACTGTTGAGGCTCACGCTTCTCAGTGTCAGCAAGACCCGGTGGATCACTCGGCTAGCGCCCCTGGTGCTGGTCGGGAACAATTTTCTGATCTTGTTGCCCTGGCGCTGAGAAACCTTCCGCCACCAGTTCCTCTGGCATTAGCCCTCAAGATGGTGCGACTGAACAACTTCCTGATCTTGGAGCCAGCAAAACTTCTAAGCCTAGTCAGTCGGATCCACTTTCTTCTCCAAATCCTCCTGCTCTCTCTCCTATTCTGACAAAGGGCTAGACCCAGCCCAAGGCCTCTGGCTCTGCTCGCCCTTTATCCAGCAAGTCCACATCCTCCAAGCAAACAACATTGGTCTGCGCTCCGGGTACTGCTCCTCAGATCCGGCCCCTGACGTTGGCAACAATGCTTGCTTCAACGGGCAAAGCGGGCGAGTCCGCGGCTGCCGGTTCAGGTGATGGATCTAAGGCTATTACCCTCCATACTAGTGCCGCTGCGACCCGTGCCAACGTGGGAACTACCCTGAAAACGGGTCAAGTTCTCACTCGGACGCTCAGCGGAAAAAGCCTTGGTGAAATGGATTGTATGGGCACCTAGAGGGGGGTGAATAGGTGCTAACCAATTTTTAATACTTTTTCAATTTTAGGCTTGACACAAAGTAAATTCTCTAGATATGCAACTACGAGAATTTCCCTATATGTAACCCTAACTACTAAGCACGTAAAAAGAGGAGCGAGGAAACCGTAGTGGAGCACGCGGAGACACATGGATTTGTTTTACCGCAGTTCCTTCCTTGTTAAGGGAAGTACATCTGCGTTGGAGGGGTGGGCGGTTCTAAGACCACCACGCCACAATAGGCCTCACCCTATTCTCACATGGATCTCGCCACGAGAGGCCTGATCCACCTTCTCCACTATTGGATCCCTTCGAGGCGGGAACCGGTGCCTTTTACAACCACTAGAAGAAAACGCCCCATTGGTCCCGGTTGGTAAGGGGCATTAGTCCCGGTTACCCAACCGGGACGGGGCAATCGGGACTAAAGCCCCAACCTTTAGTCCCAGTTGCCCCACCAACCGGGACAAATGGGGGTACACGTGGCGGCGTCAGAGGGCGAGGGGGGTGGAGCAACCGTCCCGGTTCGTAACATGAACCGGGACAAATAACCTTCTGCCACGAAAGAGATTTGGCACATTTCTCTACCGCGGCAGAGAATTCATTTTGGCACATTTTGTTGTCGCGGCAGCATTTTTGCCACTTTTTGTGCCGCGGCAGAGAATTCATTTATGTTGTTTTATTGTTTATTTAGTGTTTTTCACTAACTAATGAAGTTACCATTATATTACACAAGATCATTATGACAATATTACATTCGATACACGGATCGAGTTCATGCACTACATACAAAAGTTGCTCTTTTTACAATCCCTATTGTCTATACACAGCCGAATAGTATTCCCCTTTTGGGTTTAGGACTTCTGCATCCAAGAATCCCGCCAATTCGTCCTGAATTGCTCGTACGCGATCCTTTGGCAGAAGACCGTCCCGTAGACGTTCAATCTGATTTAAAAAAGGAGTCAGCCTATATGAATGAAACTAAACACAATTTGATTGTAATTAAAAACTATAGAAATTGTTTACGTACGTGGAGTTGCTCTAAATTTCTGCCCTTATCATCGCACGTTTGCCGGATGAACTCGCAAACATAGTATCCACATAGGTTGTTACCTGGTCCCTATGTCAGGCACTTTATGAGAACATAGTTCAATCAAAATAATAATCAAGCATGATAATAACTGTATCAAAACTAGAATCAAAGATATGCGCGGATATAGCTAGTGATGCTTACATCTAGTGCTTCAAATATAAGCTCCGCTTTCCAAACACCCCTAGCCTTGTTGGTGCCCGGCGAAGAAAACAATAAAATAAGCTATTAATTACTTGATATCATAAAATTCACGAATGTTGCCGATATAGTGTCGTAATGATTAGAATTACCGCTGGAGAAGCATCTGCATGTCCTTCCACTGCTCAATAGGTTTATGTTTCGAGTCCATGACTAGTACACACCCTTTGTCCGGCCAACACTCCGCCCCCTCTCTGGGGCTTGCGCCTTGGTGATGAGCAAGGGGGGCGGACTATCCGCCCCCCCCCCCCCTGATGGGCGGATTATCCGGCGAGGCTGGAAAATCCGGCCAAAACTCCGCCCCCCTTCTAGGGCTTGCGCCTGCTTGGGAAGAGGGAGGGCGGATTATCCGCCCCTGGTTCTCAAAGAGAGCTGCAACACTTCAACACCCATTAAATAATCCTTGATATTGTTATCTAACACACAAAACACTAGGGATTATAAAATGTTCTTTCAATCTCCCCCTTTTTGGTGTTAGATGACAATATTAGGATTTGCAATGAAACCGGCTAATGCCACCTTAAATAATGAAAGACGCTCCCCCTAGATGTGTGCATATTTCAAATTTGCATTTGAATACAAATACACACACTAGATAGAACACAACTTCCATAACAAAGATAATTGAAACAAGGTGGTTTGGGAAACAAGGTCATACCACCGGGATGAGAATATAGCCAAAGAATATAGTTTTTTTAATAGCCTCCAAGCACATCCCAACCATACCAGCAATATTGATGCATACATTAGATAGGCCCATGATTCCATATGCCATCAAATATGCCTCCATGGATAAATCCAGAATTCCATGAGATCCACAATAGATAAATCCAGAAATCCATGAATACCACACAACGTACCAAACTTAGTGAAACACGACAAAGTCTTACATAATCAAACACAAATAGCACATGATTTCACGCTAAATAGGCACAAGCAAGCAAATAAAATGACTGAAAGAAAGATGCTGGCGCCCGACCCTTGCAAATCCACGAGACCTAATAGAACTACTTCTCCCCCTTTGGCATCGAAACGCCAAAAACGAAGAAGAGAGATGCTAACGCCCCTAAAGATCACTCCTCCTCATCCTCATCGTAGTCATTCTCGTCCCCTTCCTCTTCATCATACTCATCATCATCTTCATCAGCTGGAGGAGTGGGTGCCCTCGGTGGAGGAGGAAAGAGGCAACTCTCGAGCTCGCCATAGTGGATCCCTGAGGTGTTCCACTGAGCATACGGATCCGGAGCAGTGGGAGGAGGTGGATGGCCAGTGGCACCTGAGACATGGTGGAGAATAAGCTGTTGTGTGTGATCCCTCTCATGATCCCTGCGGTAAGCCTCATATTGGCCCTTGTGAGTGTCAATGCCCATGCAAAAAGAATGTGCAGCTGGAACCAAGTCAGCTGCTTAACCTCGCGTGCCATTGGGGACACCGTGGAATGACGACCACTAGCCCGAGCATCACGCATGAAGGACTCCGGGGAAGTGGAAGGGTGATGGGTCTTTTGAGCCTTGTTGTAGATTTTCTTGGGCTTATGAATTCCATCCAGAGCAGTGCCAAAATCCTCATGTGGCAACATATGCTTGACGAGCATCATTATGAAAGGAGCATAAGTAATAGAGAGCCTGTTGATCATAGCATCCGTCATCTCATGATAAATATAGTCCATGACATCCAGTTTGTAACATGTGGTTGATCCAGAGCTAGTGGCACACTTGTGAGCAAAAGCAAGGAGTGGAACTAGGTGGTCCCTAAATATGCCAACCAGGGAGGCATACAAGGGAGAGAGACCAGCAAAAGTACCAGCAACACCATCAGAAGAAAGGAAAGGAGCAAGTGCAGTATCCTTGGATGGCTTCAGAGGAGAAATGATATGGTGCCCCGAAGGAGTGTCACGGCCATGGAATGCATAACCAAGAACCTGCCCAAAGGTGCGAAAGTCCGACTGAATCATGGTGGTCCCTGTCATACACTTCATAGTACAACGCTCATCACCGCAAATCACCAGAGTCGAGAAGAACTGCCACACCACAGAGTAATCATAGTTGCATTGGATAGTCATGAGGTGGTGCAGCCCCATCTTGTTGGTCACATCTAGTGCCTCAATGAGGCTTATCTTGGATTGAGCCTCGGTCAAATTGATGGGACGCATGGGGCGAAGCTTGACAGTAGCATAGACATCATCATGAATAGCCCGAAAATGGGCATTCCAAAACATAGAGTCCTCGGGGGGACCATCACTGTCAGCCTCATCATAATAATCAGTCTGGTGAATGGTGGCATACTGAAGACTGTCCATAGCCTTGTAATTGGGCCGAAAATGTTTGCCCTTGCGAGATGCGGTCCTCTTAGTTTTCTTACTTGCCTCTGCCATCCGTTCAGCCTCTCTTGCTGCTCTGCTGACCTCGGTCTCGTCAATGAACTTCCCTTCTGTAGTAGGCTTGAGATAACGGGCACGGGAGCGATGGACGAAGGTCTTGGTCGGCTTGGAACCACCTGTGAAAAGCATTAGAGGGATAGCATGGAGATAAGCATACACACAAGTCCAGGAGAAAACACGGAGAAAGAGTAGCAATGCAACCCATAACCAATGATGTGTATTGCAGGAGCAGGACCAAAACAGATCAGAGTTTAATCTCCAGGCCGGATTATCCGCCTCGGAAGCGGATAATTAAGCAGAAATTTTCTGGATTGACCCAGATCTACCATGGCAAAACAGATCGGGTACTAGGGTTGCAATTCTACTAATTCTAGCATGTAAGGAACAACACCAAGGATCTTCTACAACGAGATATCCACCAAATAAAATGCATCCCATACAAAAGGAGAGAGATGAGGGAGTTACCCTCACTCATTGGAGGAAAATCATGGAGGAGAAGATACCCGGAGGCGAGGTGAAGAAGATTCGGGGAGAGCCCGGAGAATTCGGTGGTCGAATCGACTCCGGGAGAGGCGGATGCTCCGGCGGCGGCTGGGGGGCAGAGGTAGGGTTGGGGGAGGACTGGCTGCTCTGTTTGAGCCTGCCCTCCCCGACCCAGCCTATAAGGGGCCGATTTCACCCGGGGCGGATAATCCCCTCCCCCCCCCCTGAAATTCTGTAAATTATAGATTCGGGCATGAGCATCCTAGCAAACCCCTCGATGGTGTTTTAGAGGACTTGTGTGCAAGAATAGATGGTTCAAGGAGGGAGAGAAAGGCTTGGGTTGAGAGCATCAAACTGAGATGGTACTACACACCCAAATTTGCAAGAATCAAATCAACCAAAAGCCAAATTTGAGTGTGTTTTCCATAAGAACATGAGATATGTAAGAAGATCCAACGAGACCCATGAGAAACCAACTCTTCTCTAGGAAGAGGGCGGTGGCCGAAGCCACCATGTTGGAGCGCATGGCATGACACCGCGAAGATGTATCTTGAGTTCAAAACCAATGCTCATCGATGACCCACATATCACAAAATCATATTAAGGGAATTGATTTTACTTGCTTTCGGCATTATGGGGGGAGGGTTGGCCCAATCAATTAGGACCACACTCCCCCTATGACTATGCCCGCATCTAAACCAAATACATGAATAAGAGCAAGTGAGTGTGCAAGGGTAGTCAAGCCAAGCTCCTTGAATCTATGATATTTAGCTCATTCCTCAAATAACAAAATCTTGCTTCATCAAGAGGCTTCGTGAAAATATCGAAGTTGGTTCTTGAGCTCACAAAGGATAGGGCAATATCACCACGAGCAACATGATCCCGAATAAAGTGGTTGCGAATCTCTATATGTTTTGTTCTTGTATCTTTGCGGGATTGTAAGCAATTTTGATAGCACTTTCATTGTCGCATAATAGAGGCACTTTGTCACAATTGACACCATATTCCTTTAAAGTTTGCCTCATCCATAACAATTGTGTACAAGCACTTGCAGTACAACATATTCAGCTTCGGCGGTTGAGAGTGAAATACAATTCTGTTTCTTTGATGACCAACACACTAGAGACCTGCCCAAGAATTGACATGCACCAGAGGTTGATTTCCTATCATCTTTGCACCAGCCCAATCTGAATCAGTGTAACCACATAGAGAGAAACTTGAACCCTTGGGATACCATAACCCAAAATTTGGGAAATGAACCAAATATCGGATGATTCGCTTGACCGCCACTAAGTGGCTTTCTTTAGGAGCGGCTTGGTACCTTGCACACACTCCTACACTTAACACGATATCGGGCCTAGATGCGCAAAGGTAAAGGAGAGAGCCAATCATGGATCAGTATACCTTTTGATCCACGTCTTTACCCTTGGGATTGAGCTCAAGATGACACTTTGTTTGCATTGGGGTAGCAACGCCATTGAGATCCGTCATCTTGAACCTTTTGAGCATGTCTTGGATGTACTTAGCTTGATTAATAAAGGTTCCCTCTCTAAGTTGTTTGATCTCAAATCCAAGAAAGAACCTCAGCTCACCCATCATGGACATCTCAAACCTGTCAGTCATAAGCTTTGAAAATTCATCGTTAAAAGCTTGGTTAGTAGAGCCAAAAATAATGTCATCTACATAAAGTTGGCATACAAAAAGCTCCCCATTAACCTTCTTAGTAAAAAGAGTGGGATCGATTTTCCCAACTTCGAATCCACGGTCTAGCAAAAGCTCTTTAAGGTGATCATACCACGCACGTGGGGCTTGTTTAAGGCCATAGAGCGCCTTATCGAATTTGTAGACATGGTTCAGAAATTTGGGGTCCTCAAACCCCGGGGGCTGCTTGACGTATACTAACTCACACTACTAGAGAAAAGGCTATAGGAGACATGCTTATGCGAGGCACATTTAGACATATGTGCCTCCTATAAAAATAGGCGAGGCGCACTTTGTGATATGCGCCTCTAGTATAAAAATAGGTGAGGCGCATATGATAAGAATGCGCCTCCTATAATCCCTGTACGGACAGAATCTAGCAGCCCCATATTATGCGAGGCGCATTCTAGTCATATGCGCCTCCTATATATTAGATAGCCGAGGCGCATATGGGAAGAATACGCCTCGCATAATCTGTGTGGGCCCGCATGTTGGTAGGTGCACGAATATGCGAGGCGCATATGGTTATATGCGCCTCCTATATTTGATAATATGCGAGGCGCATATGATCATATGCGCCTCAAGTAACTCCTGCGGCCCCGGCGGAGGTAGGTGGCCGAATATGCGAGGCGCATATTGCTATATGCGCCTCCTATAGTTTGAATTATAGCACAATATACGCCTTGCATAACCTGGCAGTAGCTTTCTTGTTAGTAGCCTCCCCTTCCCCTAGAAGCTGCGTTGCGTCTGCGTGGAAGCACCCCTGCTGGTTCCGAGCAGAGCCAGCGCCGCCACTCCAGGCCGATCCCCGTCCCCGCCTCCTCGTCCCCAAGCCCGACCCCGACGCGCCCCCCACGATCCTGCTCACCCCCGAGCTCTATTGTCTATATATAACCGCCGATCGGATACCGGAACAAAAAGATCTCACCATCACATCTCCCCTCCACCGCCATGGACGCCGACCTCGACCTGGACGCCCTCCTCGCCTCATTCGCCGGCGAATCCGCCGCCGTCTCCGACCTCCTCCTCCCGTCTCCGTTCCCGCCTCCGCCCGATGCGGAGGCGGGGTCGGAGTCGGTGACCTCAGTCGAGCCCGGCCGGAGGGAGGTGTTGTCGGAGATCGAGAGGTTTCGATGGAGGAGGCGGTGGAGGCGGAGGAAGGGTGGAAGGATCAGCGTGGAGGAGTTCTTGACCTTTGTTCGACGGAGGGATGGGGCGAGGAGGGCAAGAGGAGTGAAATGGTCTGCATGGACGGGACTCTGGGAGGTGGAAGAGGAGGCCAAGTGGTGACTCCCGAGACGAGGTCTAGGTGGAGGTGGCGACACCGGAGACAGAGGTGGATGGGGATGATCCTATCAGCAAGAAGAAGAGGAGGTATGCAGCATATCCTCTGAAATTGGGGATTTTCTTTGATCTTATTTGTCTATACAACTTGCGAATCTGCATCGATTTATCTTAGGATGGTAATTAAGGTGCAATTGAATTAGTTATCTAGAGGTTAATTATCATAGTTACCCTAAATGATAAGCAAAATTGTAGTAGCAGATTCTTCAGCTTTCAGATATGTTACTCCGTAAGGTGAATGTTACCCATATGAATAAATTTCATTGCAATGAAGTCGGAAAATTATTATAGTTGCATCACCTGTCATTTGTGTTGGAGTAAAAGGGCCACGTCTCTATACCTCTTGGTTAAACTGCAATTGTTTTCTTGTTGAAAGAAGCTCTTAAGTTTTAAATATTCTTGATCTTCACGGATGTGAAGTATTAAGTATTGAGCTCTATTGTTTATGCAAGTGTAATTGCTGGAAACGGCGTCATCGACCTATCCAACGGGTGCAAGGATCGATGTGGGGTTGTCTTGACCATCTGAAAAGGCTGTCATGGTTATCCTGTTGGCGGTTATCAGAGTGTGCTTCTCAATAGTTTGTTCAATGCTGTCAACTTGGAACTGAGAGATCAACCTAATGTGGTATATGCTTCCACTTGTGTTGTACCTTCTCTTGCTGCTTAGTACTTTCCATTTGTTGTGACATGCATATAAAAAATCTAGTTAAACAACTTTTTTCATTATCATAGTTGCCTTTCAGTGTCACTGATTTGTCATATACAATTTAGTTGGCTTATGATGATTCTGATGAATTGTTTGTGCTATGCGCATTATACTCTTGCAATTTCTTACACTGTTCAAGTACACAAGTAGAAATGTTGGTAGCATCAGCCTCATTTGTCAATCTATCAACGTTTTAGATGCAGGAAAACTTGGACAGACATAATGGGTTATGTATACTTATCATTGGATTGTTTAAGTCAAAAGTACTCTTTTAAGAGACTAATTATTATACTCATCCAATCAAGCCTATACCTTGATTTCTTGATGTGTGCCTTCAACTATTTATTTTTGTTGAAATGAACCCTTGGATCATTAAGTTTAATTATGTAGAGGCGTGATTAGACAATGAATAATTGAGCTTAAGGTGTAGTTCTGCGTTTTCCCTATTTATTAGTTTAAAATATCTACCCAAAGTTTCTACCAACCTCAATTATTTCGTTTCATAAGCTGCAAAACTTGAGTTTCGATTTTCTTATACTTGTGCAATTTGTCCATACATCTACAAAAGGATCTGGAATGTTACCCCACATTTGGCATTAAAGACTCTATTGCTTGACATGTGGTGTAGGGCTATTGACCTACATGCACTAGTTTGCATTCTTGAGTTCCTTGAGTTCTTGAAGAGCTCACTCTTGACTTCATAGTGACCGGGTAGATTTTCGGATCTATGATACCCTTTGTAGTCATGATTGGACCTTGTATATTCTATTGATCTTGCTGGAGCATATATATTCTGTTGATTTTAGAAAAGTGCCTTTTGTCCTGTAGAGGTTCTTATGTGCAGCCCGAGGTGAAAGAAAGCATGTTAAAATACATGAATCATTTGCATGTCTGCATCTTAATGAAGTCAGCATTGAATGTGAAGATAAACTAAGGGTCAAGGATAAAGTCAATCAAATAGTGAAGACCTTGAGTAGAAATGGCATACTTACTGAGCAAATCAGTTTCAGGAAGATCCCAAGGCCAGAAGCTTGTAAGTTAATATTGATGTTCTTCATGCTTCATATGTCTCTTATCCAAAAAAAAATATTGAACCATGTTCCAGCAAGTATATTCTAAGTTTTTATTAGTCATCATTTAGAGTTACAATAACAGCATCTATAATGGCATCTATATTCTTCTTTAGTGCAATTGATGGAGTTCGAAGGTATACATATCTCACCAGGATCTGGGTGCCACTAATAGTTGAAATACATTTCCATGGTGTATTGGTGCCTATAAATCTGTACCCCTTGACTGATTAATTTTTCTGACATAAACAGTACTAGTAGTTTCCATCTTGCAATATAGTTTACCTCTAATGTATTTAATTTCATGTATTCTATCCTTCTAAGAACCACCAATTGGCGACCACCTAAAATAGCTACCAAGGCTATGAGAGTAGAGAGATGGCGGAAGAGAAGTGGAGGAGGCATGGAAGGAAGAAGTGGAGGAACTTCCTCGTGATCACCACCTTGTTGCTCTTCATGGTAGGTTATGTGTTCTACTTCATCTAGGTAGAGCTACATCGTTGGAGTTGTAATGTGATTGTGAACTTGTACTCGAAGGTGTAATGTGATTGTGAACTTGTACTCGAAGGTGTGAACTTGTGGCACAAACACTTGATGTATGAACTTGTATGTCATGATTGATGTGTAATGTATTGTATTCATGTTGGTTCTATTATGCTTTGGCAAATTGCAAGTTTCTGAAAAATTCTATGCTTTTTATACTGTATTCTGGACTATATTGTATATTTGAATATCTGTATATTATTATTTATAGTGGTCTGTAAAACTTGAATTTCGAAAATATTACCGGAGGCGCATATAGGATACTATAGGAGGCGCATATACTATAAATATCCGAGGCGCATTGTAAAACATATGCGAGGCGCATATGATATGCGCCTCCTATAATTCACATATGCGAGGCACATATCGATATGCGCCTCGCATAATAATATGCAAGGCGCATATCGATATGCACCTCGCATATGTGAATTATAAGAGGCGCATATCATATGCGCCTCGCATAAGAAATACCCGAGGCTTGAAGCTAGAGGCGCATATGATATGCGCCTCGGATAGGCTTTTAGGTGCGCCTCGGATAGGCTTTTCTCTAGTAGTGTCATGTAGAGGACCATTAAGGAAAGTGCTCTTAACATCCATTTGTTGTAATTTGAAATTATGATGGGCTGCATATGCAAGAAGGATACGGATGGACTCAAGACGAGCCACAGGAGCATAAGTCTCGCCAAAATCAATTCCTTCCACTTGAGAGAATCCTTGAGCCACGAGTCGTGCTTTATTCCTCACAACAATGCCATTTTCATCTTGTTTGTTCTTGAAGATCCACTTGGTGCCGATAACATTGCGGCAATCCTTTGGTTTCTCTACGAGCTTCCAAACTTTGTTGCGTTCGAAGTTATTTAATTCTTCATGCATTGCAACAACCCAATCGGGGTCTTCAAGAGCATCAAAAACCTTCTTCGGTTCAACCATGGAAATGTGAGCTTGATGATCACAGAAGCTTGCAAGTTCTCTTCTAGTGGATACCCTTCGTCGTAGATCACCAACAACCTTGTCAAGAATGTGACCCCTTAGTTCAAGGTTCCTATCAGCACGAGCCTTGCGACAAGCCTCAATGTCCTTATTGTTTCTAGAAGGAGTTGATTCAGTATTTGTATCCTTGTCTTGATTACTGCCTTGCCCTTGATCTTGGTCTGCATTAACACCAGAATATTGCTGCTGAGTTTGTTCTTCAGGGCGGGATAATCCGCCCCTTGGAGGGGCCGGACTATCCGTCCTGGGAGGTGAAGCATCAGAGCCTTCTTCCTAAGGGTGCCTGACAGGAGTTGGATACCCAGGGCCGGATAATCCGCCCTCGGGGGCCGGAGAATCCGGCCTGGGAGCTTCAGAGTTGTTGAGTTCTCCTCCGGATCCTCTAGAACGAGTTGGAGTGCCAGGGGCGGATTGTCCTTGTAGGCGGATAGTCGGCTGGGACTACCAACTTGTCCAGGGGACAGATGATCTTCAGCAGATTGCGGTGTTGGTGCAGGACTTTCTCCAACAGTAGGAGCTTGTTGATCTTGTGTAGATGAGGGCTCCACATGTGTGGAGCATTGTCCTTCCCAATCCGCCACAAGGGGTTCCTCAACGGGGCGGAAAAATCCCACGCCCATTCTTCTTATGGCATCTTGGGGTATTTCAACATTTGCATCACAAACATCAACTTGCCCTATAAAGGAGCTGTTATTTTCATCGAACTCCACACTACAAGATTCTACAACAATCCCAGTGAGCTTGTTGTAGACTCTATAAGTGTGGGATTCGGCACCGTAACCAATAAAAATACCTTCTAAAGCCTTGGACTCAAATTTTGACAAACGGACACCTTTAATAAGAAAGAAACACTTACACCCGAATACCCTAAAGTATGAGATGTTGGGATTGTTACCGGTAAGTATTTCATATGGAGTCTTGTCCAAAATCTTTCGGAGGTAGAGCCGGTTCGATGAGTGACAAGCAGTGGATATGGCTTTAGCCCAAAAATTATATGGAGACTTGAATTCAGCCAACATTGATCTTGCCATGTCCATCAAAGTCCGGTTCTTCCTCTCGGCTACACCATTTTGTTGAGGGGTGTACGCAGCGGAATATTGATGTTTAATCCCCTCTTCTCTCATAAACTCATTCAAAGTGTAGTTCTTGAATTCGGAGCCGTTGTCACTTCTTATTGCCAAGATAGGAACATTGTGTTGACGTTGAACTTCATTGGCAAAGTCAATGACAGTTTGTTGAGTCTCACTTTTCAGCTTGAAAAAATAGACCCATGTGTATCTTGAGTAATCATCGACAATGACCAAGCAATATTTCTTCCCACCAAGACTTGCATGAGAAGGAGGACCAAATAAATCCACATGAAGTAATTCCAAGATCCTCTTTGATGACACAATAGTCTTCCTCTTGTGGGGAGAGTCCTGCATTTTTCCTTCTACACAAGCCCTGCAAACACGATCTTTGGCAAAAGAGACATTATATTTTAGTCCAAGGATGTGGCCACCCTTCTGGAGACTTTGCAAAGTTCTCATGTTGACATGGGCTAAACGGCGATGCCATAGCCATTACGTCGGCCTTTCGAATAGACACATCGGACCAAGTGGTTTTCCCGAGAAGTTCACCACATACAGGTCATTTTCGGCGTATCCAACAAGCGACCTTTAGAAACTTGCTCCACAAGATTACCACCAAATCATCATCGATAAAACACAAAACCCATCTTGCCAAGGGCGAGCAGAAAGAAGGTTGTAACGAGGGTCTCAACAAGCATGGCGTCCACAAGAGAGATATCGTGGCAACCACAACCTTGCCAAGACCCAATACGAGATTTAGACTTATCACCATAGGAGACTGATATTATCATGATTTGGGCGCATCTCCGTGATGATCTCCTTGCTTTCGGTCATATGACTAGTGCAGCCACTATCCGGCACCCATTTCGACCCAGGAAGCATAGCCAAAGAAAATTACTTCTTGGTTTTAGGTACCCATTTTCAATGGGTCCTTTCATGTTAGTAACAAGGGTCTTTGGGACCCAAATAGACCAAGAAATATATTCATCAAAGGGACCGACATAATAAGCATAAACATCGCCATAGTCATCACAAAAGAGTTCATAATTCGGATTGTGAGACCCTGCAAAACCAATATTGTTAGTCTTGTCTTTTGTGACATTCTTCTCAGTGGTGCTTATCTTTGATTGCACATTCTTGGTCTTGTTCTTCTTGGTTTTCTTCTTCTTGGACTTGGTGATATACCCAAGTCTCTCTTTACCATGATTTGACCTTTGCTTGCCAAGGACTTCATCAAGCACACCTTTGTCCTTGGTAGTGATGTCCTTGATCACTTCTTTTTCAACACTGGCATTTTCCTTGTTACTATATGTTGAGTTGGATGAGCTAGGAGTATCATATTTGGCCAATCGACTTTGAAGCTGATCATGTGACTCATTGAGAATAGAGAACTCGTTTTCAACGCCTTGTGAGCATTGCTAAATTTCTCCAATTCCTCGGAGAGTCTATCATGAGCAGCCCCAAAGTAAATCCTTTCCTTCTTTAACTTCTTTGCTTTGGTGACGGCATTTTCATGTTCCTTAACAAGTTTAGTCACAATTTCATCATGTGAATCTTCAATAGACTCAAGCCTCTCTTCAAGAGAGACCCGAGCCTCTTCCTCCTCTTCAAGAGCATTTTTTAAGGATGCAATTTCCATTGCATCCTCCCTTTCAATTCTGCCATTTTCCTCAAGGAGAGCTTCGTTTTGGGCCAGCTGATCCATAAGAGCTTCAAAACAAACTTTGTGCTCACCTTGCAAGTTAGTGTAGAAATAATCCAAAGAAATAATCTCTTCTTTAACCTTAAGACTAGTAGGATCATCCATGTCAATCATAGCCTTAGGAAAAGAAGAGTTAGAAGAAGTTACCTCGGAGCTTCTTGCCATGAGGCAAGTAGCATTCTTGTTGATGATGTTTTCGTTCGGAGAGTCGAAGAGAGATGTTGATGTAGATGTGGTGGCTATAGCAGCCACCTCTTGAGAGCTATCGTCCTCGTCCTCATCTTCACTCCCCGATGAATATTCTTCTTGAGCCACTAGAACAATCTTTGGTTGCTTCTTGAAAGGAGCATTCTTCTTTACAAACTGTTTCTTGCGTGGAGCTTTTGATTTGTCCTTGAAAATGAGTCTTCCTCCATTATCCTCCCTACTTTGATATGGACACTCAGCTACGAAGTGCAGCCGGTCACCACAGTTGAAACAAGTTCTCAGCTTGGGATCATTTTATTTTCTTCCATATGCTCCATTCTTGCGTTCCAGCTCAGCTTTAGCCTTGGCTGGATCTTTCCAGAAGTTTCTATCATAAAGAGCCAGGTATTGTCCATGAATCCTTTTTATATACTCAGGACAGTCCAGACCTTCTAGGGCATATTCATCATGATCAATCACACTAGTCTTCAAGGCCATGTTGACCCCTTTTTGATCCCCATGGCCCGAGCACGAGCATCTTCGGCATTCTTGGCAGCCACTTTGAAGGCGGCCATTTCTTGCATTACCTCATTGGATGTCATGAGGTGATAGTTATGCCTACCTTGGAGACTTTATATCTGTGGGCTCAAACGGCATAAGTGCACTGACATATTTGCGCTTGATCCATGCATCATCAACATGAGCGGAACCATGATTTCTGAAGTTTGTGGCTATAGCCTTAAGCCTCCTATACATGTCTTCATGGTCTTCTCCATCCAACATATAGAATCCTTCAGCTTCGTTGCTCAATGCATCATATCTATTCCTCTTCATACTTTCATTTCCGATGAAGAGATCGGTGAGAGCATCCCAAGCTTCCTTTGCTGTACTAAGATGTTGAATGTGTGGCATATCTTTGTCACCCACACCAAGTTGTATCATGTGTAGAGCTTTAGCGTTGAGTTGTCTATCGACCACTTCTCTTCTTGTGAGATTGTTGGGGTTTCCAACATGAAGACCATTTTCGATGATCTTCCACAACTCTATGGAGGAACTGCACACATGAGATTTCATCAAAAATTACCATTGAGTAAAAGTAGATGCAGAAAGTTTGGGTGGATCACCCCTATTATGTATATGTGGGTGAGGAATAGGTGGATCAGGGGAATACACATGAGAAACCTCATTGTATCCATCCTTACCGCTATCCTTTTTCGAGGAGGAGCTCTTGCTAGTGTCATCACCAACCACTTCGTTATCTTTAGAAACAGTTTTACCCGTTTCCTTGGATTGCGGAGTGGTATCCTCAGAGTTAGATGGAGGTGATGCTGCGGATGTGGAGAGACGCATTATCAATTGACGCATCTCTTCCATCTTAGCCTCCATTGAACTCACCAAGGTTGTTTCCAACGTCTTGAGATCGTTCATGGTGACTACCTCCGGAGAATCACTCACATCTACCTTGGAACCCATACTTCTCTTAGGCGGTTAAGCCCGAAATAAGAGTCGAGGCTCTGATACCAATTGAAATGGATCGTATGGGCACCTAGAGGGGGGGTGAATAGGCGCTAACCAATTTTTAATACTTTTTCAATTTTAGGCTTGACACAAAGTAAATTCTCTAGATATGCAACTACGAGAATTTCCCTATATGCAACCCTAACTACTAAGCACGTAAAAAGAGGAGCGAGGAAACCGTAGTGGAGCACGCGGAGACACAGGGATTTGCTTTACCGTAGTTCCTTCCTTGTTAAGGGAAGTACATCTGCGTTGGAGGGGTGGGCAGTTCTAAGACCACCACGCCACAATAGGCATCACCCTATTCTCTGATGGATCTCGCCACGAGAGGCCTGGTCCACCTTCTCCACTATTGGATCCCTTCGAGGCGGGAACCGGTGCCTTTTACAACACTATCGGGGCACACACCCACAACCAAATTGGGGGCTCCCGAGATGACAACAAGCTTCCACAAGAACAAGGTTTATCAATATAAACAAAAACAAGGATCTAGGTATTTGCAAGAAATACTAGATCGCGGGTTCTCCAAATGAATGGAGAGGAGATGAAGCGCTTGATTGCTGATGATGAAGATCGAGTTATCCTCCTTCGATTCCCCAAGGGACGGGGCCTTTGGGTGGATCTAGGTGGAGCTCTCTTGGATGAAGGTTGCGGATCAGATCTCGTCTTTTTCGAATGAAACAAGAGATCTGGCAGGAGGGGAAGGCTGGCTTAAATACCCCTCCCTAGATCTGGCCGTTGCACAACTTTGGGGGCGGATTATCTGCCCCCCACTTGGGGCGGATTATCCGTCCCCTGGGAAAACTCCGCCCCAAGGGCGGATTCTCCGGGGGGAAACTCCGCCCCCTCTCTAGGGCTGGCGCCTGCGAAACTTGGTGAAGATCTTGGGGACGGATAATCCGGCCCCCTCCAGGGGCGGATTATCTAGCCAGACCGGAAAGTCCGGCCAACACTCCGCCCCCTCTCTGGGGCTTGCGCCTTGGAGATGAGCAAGGGGGCGGACTATCTGGCCCCCCTGAGGGGCGAAGTATCCGGCGGGGCTGGAAAATCCGGCCAAAACTCCGCCCCCTTCTGGGGCTTGCGCCTGCTTGGGAAGAGGGAGGGGCAGATTATCCGCCCCTGGTGGGGGCGGATTATCCGCCCCCCAAAGGCAGAATCCTTTTCCCTTTTTCTCAAAGAGAACTGCAACACTTCAACACATATTAAATAATCCTTGATATTGTTATCTAACACACAAAACCCTAGGGATTATAAAATGTTCTTTCACTTGGTTCGGCTGAGCCTTATGCTTTGGCATGGAATGCAGCTGGCGAGCAGGAGGTCAGCACCCGCGCTGGCAAGAAACTGAAGCTGGGCCCCAAGGCCGTCTATGACATGACCCAGCAGTCCATTTCCCTAATGGCTCACGCCGATGAAGTGAATGAGGTAAAGTAGCTTCATACTCTTTTGTCTTGTTGAGTATTTCTTTTATACATATCACCTAGTCCCCGAGGTTACAGCCAAATGAATAACTTATTCGGCCATAAGCTCTCAATAATCACTTAGTCTTTAAATTTTCATGCCAAGCTTGTATGTTAGAGCTTCGATCCCTAGCCCTCGAGGTTACTGTCGAGTGAGGAACTTACTCGGCTGTAAGCTCTTAAGATTTTGTATTTCCTTATGCCAAACTCATATGTTAGAGCTTCGATCCCTAGCCCTCGAGGTTACTGTCGAGTGAGGAACTTACTCGGCTGTAAGCTCTTAGATAAGAATCACTTTTTATCTGGCCGGCAGCTTGACTTGTACTTTACTTACTGTCTGTTTGCTTTGTGCAGCTCACGCATAACGAGTGCACCAAGGTGCACCAAGCTCTCGTTCTGGCGCATCACAAGCTCGAACTTGCATATGAAAATCTGCAGACTGACACCCAAGGACAAGGTAATGTCCTTACTCTTCCTTTCTTTATTCGGTGTATTTTCCTTCGGTTCGTTTTCTCAATCTCTTGTTGCTATTTTCTCATAGCCTCTGCTCAGTCCACCATCGAGGCTCTTCACTCGCAGATCAGCGAGGCAGAGAGTAAGTTTGTTGCCTCATTAATCCGACAGCTGAAGATATTTCTTTCGATGCTGACAAGTTGTTTGTTCTGAATAAGCAGAGAAGCACCAAGCCGAAATCCAGAAGGAGCGAGACGAGGTGACTCGGTTGAAGAATCTGATTACCGAGACGGAGCAGAAACACTTGGCCGAGGTGAAGGGGCTGAAGGAAGATCTTGTCGAGAAGAATGAGCAGCAGGCTGCCAGCGCTGAGAGAACCAGAAAGCTGCTCGACGAGGCCGAGTCATCGGTTGAGTCGGCAAACCTGAACTTTGACGCACTTCAAGCCAAGGCCAAAATTTGGCAGAGCAAGCTCGGCGCTGTCAACTCCTTTCTCGGTAGTGAGTTATTACTCTTTTTGCACTGTATAGGTCGCTCTGGACTTCTTCCATCTACTTTTGTTACTTTGCTAACTTTCTCTTTTTCCTTGCAGAGAATTTTCCTGAGGCCAACATGTTTGCCATCCGAGCCATGAAGAAAGTGAGGTCCGAATCTGGCGCTCCGGCTGATGGCGAGGTGACCATGGAGGAGATACTCGAAGCGGTGTCAGAACGGGTCAAGACCCTCAAGTCTTGCGCTGTGAACCTTCTCAAGTCGGCTATCCATGTGTTTCGCATGCTCTGGCCAGATGAAGACGCACCTGAACTCATCGAGCCACTTGCTGAAAGATTGCTCCTTACTGAGGAGCGGCTAGATCAATGGCGTGAGTCGGCCGGCCGAGCTGCAGCGGACAAGGATCTCTCCTTCGTGCTCTCCTGGTATGAGGACATCAATCTTGATGTTCTTGCTTGCATCAGAGGAGATGGCAAATGGCTGAATGACCCGGAGCTGATCAAGAAACGCCAGGAGCAAGCTTACGCCTTGATCAAGTACACCATGGTGCACGCTTGGTGCGACGGGCCCAGCTTCCTCGACCTTGGCGACCCGCTCGTCAAAGTTGCTGATGAAGAGGGTAACGACAGAGAAGCAACCGAGTCAGATTGTCCGGGTGACCCGACTTAAGGGAATATGCCCTGAGAGGCAATAATAAAGCGTGTATTATGTGTATTCCAAGTATATGATAGATGTTTATTTTGCATGCTATAATTGTATTAATATGGAAACATTAATACATGTGTTTTTAATAAACAAACAGAAAGTTCCTAGTTATGCCTCTCTCATAAACTAGCTCGTTAATTAACAAGATGATCAAGGTTTCCTGATCATGGACATTGGATGTTGTTAATAACGGGATCACAACATTAGTGTAATGGTGTGATGAACATTCATCCGAAGTATAGCATTACGATCAAAGTCATTGAGTTTATATTGCTATAACAACTTACGAAGTGATCCTAATCCTTAGACCATGAGATCATGTCAATCACTAACACCGGAAGAGTTTCTTGATAACATCAAACGTCACACCGTAACAGGGTGATTATAAAGATGGATTCAGAACTAACAAAGTGTTATGTTGAGGCTCATGGATCGAGAGTGGAATTTTTTCATCCCGATGACGGATAGATATACTCTGGGCCCTCTCGGTGATATCACATTGATTAGCTTGCAAGCAAGTGATTTGATCACTAGAATGTTATATCACGGGAACGAGAAAAGAGTGCATGTCAAGATGCGAGATCAAACTAGGTATGGAGATACCGATGATCGAATCTCGGACATGTAATATATCGTGAAACAAAGGGATTAAGATACTAGCGTAAAAGGTTACGACGATCACAAGAAAGTCATCGTTGAATGTGTGGGAGTCAGTATGGGTCTCGGATCCCGCTTCGATTATTGATCCGAGAGGGGTCTCGATGATGTCCGCATTATTCACGAACCATAGGGTGACACACTTAAGAGACACCGACATCCAATTGGAGCAAAAGTTTCATGCCGAAAGAATGAACAAGCGCGGGAATTTATTTCACTAGATACCGAAACAGGTTTTCGGGTGAAATTGCATAAAGTGGTTATGCATGTGAAATAGAATACTAGCAAGGGGTTATTTGTGAATGTTTGTCATTAAAGTAATTGACAAAATTCTGAATAAAATAAAAGAGTTTTATTTAATGAGAGTTTGCATTAAATTTGGTGGAAATTTAATGGCAAGTTTGAGTGGGTTTTTGAGTGGAGAAATATGAATGGATTTTTGTGAGTGGAGTGTCCAACCACATGAAGAGGGGAGGGAAAGGGGCAGACCCCATGCGCCGGCCACCCCCTTGGGGTCCCCCCCTCCTCCTATAAAAGGAGCCCCTCCTCTCACTTGTCTCTCACACCTCCTCGTGAAGGATCTCTCTCCCCCTCTAGAATTTATCCCCCATGGTCTCGGACTAGCGAGATACATGTTCCCGGTGGCTATTCGGCAAGAAAGAGTTGTGCTTCCGCTGCATCGCTGGAGCTAGGAGGTGGAGGTTGCTCGGTGCCTCGAACGTGTGTGCGAGCACGGATGCGCTTGCGATTTTGGCTAGGACTTCCTCGATCTTGAGATCGGCAAGAGATTGTCTACATCAACCACGAGTTGAAATTGTTAAGATTTGTCGGTCTTCAAGGGTATGTTCTCTACAGATATACATCCGCCCGTTGTTTGTATCTAATAGATAGATCTTGGTACATAGTTCACATCGTAGGAAAAGTTTTGTTTTCTATGCTGCGAACCCAACAGTGGTATCAGAGCCGGATCTATGCGTAGATGCTTTACACGGGTAGTACACATATGAGTATGTGGGCGATGATGATCATGTTGTTGATCCTTTGTTGTAATTTTGGATATTGGTGGCATAGTGGGATGAAGCGGCCCGGACAAACTTTACATGTCCTCGCACATGAGACCTGTTCCACGCTTGACATGCAACTAGTTTGCATAAGTGGCTAGCGGGTGTTTGTCTCTCCTACTATAGTAGATATCTATTTTGCAAACGAGTTATCAACAATTTTGTTATCCTCGTTATGGTTCATCTTCGTAGGTAAGAACGGTTCTATCTCGAAATCCCTAAGCCATGTAAAACTTGCAATGGATAAATTAGAGGCGTCTAGTTTAGATTGTTGCTGGGCTAGTGTTATGATATGGTAGTGTTGTAAGTAGAAGTATGAGATGATACTCTTACAACACACATAGCGTGTAAACTCCATAGACCTTGGATTTACACATATAGGTATGATAGTGATCATACCACGATGCACATGATAGAGATCATCTGCGGGAACCATAACATTTCACTAATAAACATGTGATGTTTGATAGCATCTTATATTGCTTGTTTAGCGCTTTGTTAGCATAATAAGATGATCCATCATTTAAATATCAAGATAAGAATGTGTTCTTCCTTTAGTATACACCGATTATGTTTCGTCGCTCCAAGACATCACGTGATGATCGGGTGTTCTTGGATCCACGACCATATTTCGGGTGTAAAACAGTTACACACGCGAATACTAAGGTTCTAACTTGGCGATCCTAGCATGTACAGACATGGCCTCGGAACACGGACCGAAAGGTTAAGCATGAGTCATATAGTTGATATGATGCCCATTTGATACTCGCCTTTGAAGCTATACCGACTCACGTGATGATCAGACTTGGTATAGTGAATTTGGTTCATGTAATCACCAAAAAGGCACGAGGTATGTCCTTTTTGGAGTGGGAGTTCATTCGTAATATGGATTAGTTGAAATCAATCTATCATACACTTAGTCTAAACTTTACAATTTCTGTTGTGGATGGCACCACCTGCTTTTAATTTCAATGTGTTCATGGAGAAAGAGAAACTAGCAACGAACGGTAGCAACTTTACTGAATTGGCCATGAATTTGAGGATTCTCCTCTCTACTGCACAAAAGCAATACGTGCTAGAAGCGCCACTAGGCCCCCCACCTTTAGAGGATGCCCCTGACGAGGAGAAGAATGTCTATCAGACTCATCAGGAGGACCACAACTTAGTTCATTGCGGCATATTGTATGGGCTAGAGCTGGAACTTCGAAAGCGTTTCGAAAACGGCAATGCATTTGATACAATGGGTGAGTTGAAAATGATTTTCGACACACATGCTGTTGTAGAGAGAGCTACAACTTTAGAAAAGTTCTTTTTGCATGATGGAAGAGCACACTCCGTTAGTGAGCATGTACTCAAGATGTCGGGTTCGCCGATAAGCTTGTGTCCTTGGGAACAACGATTCCCATTGACTTAGGCATCCATCGTGTTCTGCGTCTACACCTAGCTATAAGAGCTTTGTGATGAACTATAATATGAAAGGCATGAAGAAGTCTCTCCCGAGCTTACACAATGCTTAAAACTGCGAAGTGGAGATCAAAAAGGAACATCAAGTGTTGATGATCAATAGGAACACTGGTTTCAAGAAATACAAGAAGGAAAAGCGGAAGGAAGTAAGGCGGCAAGCACATTGCCGTGTTCTAAAAGAAACCCCGAGTTGGACCTAAGTTTGATATCGAGTGCTACTATTGTAAGGGGACTGGCCACTGGAAGCGCAACTGCCCCAAGTATTTGGCAGACAAGAAGGCCGGCAAGGCAAACAAAGGTATATATGATATACATACTTATTGATGTGTACTTGACTAGTGCTCGCAGTAGAACCTGGGTATTTGATATCGGTTCAGTTCTTAATATTTGTAACTCGAATCAGGGGCTACGGAACAAGCGACCGCTAGCAAGGGGTGAGGTCAAGATGCGTGTCGGCAATGGATCAAGCGTCGATGTGATCGCCGTCGGAACGCTGCCTCTCCACTTGCCGTCGGGATTATTTATAAACTTGAATAATTGTTATCTGGTGCCTGCACTGAGCATGAACATTGTATCTGGATTGTGTTTGATGCGAAGTGGTTATTCATTTAAATACGAGAACAATGGTTGTTCCATTTATATGAATGAAATCTTTTATGGTCATGCACCGATGATGAATGGTTTATTTCTATTAGATCTCGATGATAATGTTACACATATTCATAATGTTGATGCTAAAAGGATTAAACTTAATGATGATATATCCGCATATATGTGGCAATCGCTGCCTAGGTCATATTGGCGTTAAACGATGAATAAGCTCCATTCGGATGGACTTTTGGAATCACTTGATTTTGAATCATTTGATACATATGAGCCATGCCTTATGGGCAAGATGACTAGAACGTCGCTTTTCCTGTTCAATGGAGCGGGCTGATTTATTGGAAATCATACATTCTGATGTATGTGGTCCAATGAGTGTGTCGGCGCGAGGTGGATATCGTTATTTTGTTACTTTCACAGATGATTTGAGTAGGTATGGTTATATCTACTTGATGAAACACAAGTCTAAAACCTTTGAAAAGTTCAAGGAATTTCAGAATGAAGTGGAAAATCATCGTAATAGAAAGATCAAATTTCTACGGTCCAACCGTGGAGGTGAGTATCTAAGTTACGAGTTTAGCACTCACATGAAAGAGTGTGGAATTGTTTCACAACTCACGCCTGCCGGAACACCACAACGAAATGGTGTGTCGGAACGTCGTAATCGTACTTTATTAGATATGGTTCGATCTATGATGTCTCTGACGGACTTGTCGTTGTCATTTTGGGGTTATGCACTAGAAACTACTGCATTCACTTTAAATCGGGCACCATCTAAATCCGTTGAAAAGACACCGTATGAATTGTGGTTTGGAAACAAACCTAAGCTGTCATTTCTTAAAGTTTGGGGATACGATGTTTATGTGAAGAAACTTCAACCGGATAAACTCGAACCCAAAGCGGAAAAATGCGTCTTCATAGGATACCCTAAGGAAACTATTGGGTATTCCTTCTATCACAGATCCGAGGGCAAGGTTTTTGTTGCCAAGAATGGATCCTTTCTAGAGAAAGAGTTTCTCGCGAAAGGTGTGAGTAGTCGGAAGGTAGAACTCGAAGAGGTTATTGAACCTTCTCTTCAAAGTATGGCGAGTAGCGCAGCACCGAAAGTTGTTACGGAACTGGCTCCACCTGTTGAAGAGGGAATTAATGATAATGATCATGAAACTCCGAAAGAGAGTACTACCAAACCTCGCAGGTCAAGCAGGACGCGTGCAGCTCCCGAGCTGTACTGAAATCCTATCATGAATTTCATGGTTGATGAAAATGATGACCCTACGACGTATGAAGAAGCGATGATGAGCCCGGATTCCAACAAATGGTTAGAAGCCATGAAATCCGAGATGGAATCCATGTATGAAAATCAAGTTTGGAACTTGGTGGAATTACCTCACGACCGAAAGGCCGTGGAGAACAAATGGATTTTCAAAAGGAAAACTGATGCTGATGGTAATGTGACCGTCTATAAAGCTCGACTTGTCGCAAAGGGGTTTCGACAAATTCAAGGAGTTGACTACGATGAGACATTCTCTCCCGTAGCGATGCTAAAGTCAGTTAGGATTATGTTAGCAATTGCTGCATATTTCGATTATTAGATATGGCAGATGGATGTCAAAACCGCGTTTCTCAATGGTAATATTGAAGAAGATTGTATATGATACAACCAAAGGGTTTTTTCTATCCTAAGGATGCTAACAATGTGTGCAAGCTTCAGCGATCCATCTATGGATTGAAGCAAGCATCACGAAGTAGGAATCTTCTCTTTGATGAGGTGATCAAAGAGTTTGGATTTGTCCAAACTTATGGAGAAGCTTGTATTTAAGATAAAGTGAGTGGGAGCAATGTGGCATTTATGATATTATATGTGGATGACATATTATTGATCGAAAATGATATAGATCTTTTAAACAGCGTTAAAAGTTATCTAAACAGCAAATTTTCAATGAAGGACCGAGGTGAAGCGTCATACATATTAGGCATAAAGATCTATAGAGATAGATCTAGGCGCCTAATAGGGCTATCGCAAAGTACATACCTTGATAAGATTTTAAAGAAGTTTAAAATGGACGGAAGTAAGAAGGGGTTCTTACCTATGTTGCAAGGAAAGACATTGAGTAAGACTCAAAGTCCGGCTTTGGCGGAAGAAAGAGAGATAATTGACAAAGTCCCATATGCTTCATCCATAGGCTCTATAATGTACGCCATGCTATGTACAAGACCGGATGTGGCACATGCTATTAGTTTGACTAGTAGGTACCAATCGGATCCGTTCTAACATCGATAGCGCTCAAGAATATCCTTAAGTACTTACGAAGAACTAAGGATATGTTTCTTGTATACGGAGGTGAAGAAGAGCTCGTCGCTAAGTGTTATGTCGACGCTAGTTTTGACACCGATCCGGATGACTCTAAGTCCCAATCCGGATACGTATTTCTCATGAATGGCGGAGCGGTTAGTTGGAGGAGCTCCAAACAACCTGTGGTAGCGGGATTGTGGCATCCCGCCAAAACCACTACTAGAAAATCGCGTTGAATTTGTGCATTGCATCGTCATCATCATATGTTGTTTGTCTAAACTATTTCGCAAAGCCCGTTTTGTTTTCTAAAACGCCCCATCTTTATTCAAACGCCAAACCCCGGGTGCTGCCGGATATTTTATTTGTCTAAAAACCACTTGCAAAAGTTCATCGCAAATTAAATAAAATCTTTAATTATTTTAGCAGGGCAATGCAGGCCGCTTTCGACCAACCACCCAGATTTTACAAACGGCCCACCTAATCGGCCCCTTCTACATCCTAAAGCTACCTATTAATCTACCCAACCCGCTGGCCACATCACTCCCTCCAATAGCCATGTGCCACCTCACCCTCTCCCTATCCCCCAACCAACCAGACAATGCCACATCACTCCCTCACCCCATCCATCTCTCCTCTCTCTCAACCCACCAGCACACACCACTCACACGCACGCGGCGCCCCCTCTCCCTGCCCACGTGGCCCCACCCAAACCGACGCACGCACACACCCAGCATCGCCCCAACCCCCCGCGCCATCCTCCCTGACCACTGGGCCCGGCCCCACTCTCCCTCTCCTCTCAGGCCACGCACACCCACCCCCACGCGATACCCACTGACGCCAGCCTGCCCTGCCTGCCCCACCTCAGCGCACCGCACCTTCCCGTGCGCCCCACCCCAATTCTCCTGCCTCTCTCTCAGGCGCGCCATCAGCTTAACCTCCAGGCGCCAGCCAGTGCCTCCACCCTCCTCTGAGCCTCCCGCTCGCCGCCCTGAGCCCGCCTTTCTCCTTCCTCTCCCTTGCAGTCCCGCCGCCATCCTCCTCGGCCCGCCTGCCTCACCTGCTTCCCTCTCCGCTACCCTCACCTCCGGCCACTGCTGTCCGCTTCCGCCGCCCTGCCTCGGCTGCACGCCTCGCAGGCGCCTCACCTCTCTCTCTCTGCAGCTGCCGCCGTGCCTCGCCGTCCCGCTGCGAAGCCGCCTCAAAGCCGCTCCACTGCCAAGGCTTCAAGGCCTTTCGCCAGTTTCCTCCACTCGCCCCGCCCATCCGCCTCACCTGGCCCATCCGCCAGCCCAGCCTGAGACCCTGCCGCCCGCCTGCATTGCCAGCCCCGAGCACGCCCGCTTGTCACTGGCGCTGGGCCCCAGATCGCCCTCTCGCGGCGACCTTCGTTCTCCGCGCTGCCTCGGCCTCCTCTCCTCCGGCTCACCGCCCACCACCGGCCTCCCCGACCCGCGCCGCTGCCAGGCGTTCGCTCACCCCGACGCCACGCCGCCTCGCCTGCTCCTCTCCGGTGGCGCCGAGCCGGAGCTGCTGCCCTGCCTCCCTTGTCGTGGGCCTCCCCTGCTGACCACGCCTGCACCGACCGTCGATCGCCGGCCCCATGCGTCTCCTCCGGAGACTGCGCAGCTGCGAGCGACGCAGTACCAAGCTGCCACCACCGAGGCAACCTCCCGCGTCTTCACCATGCATGCCAAGATTCGATCCGAACGCCGGCACGACCTCGGACGCCAAAACTCGAACCCTCGGACGCCATGATCTCCCTCACGGAATCCGAAGCGAGGACCCGCCAAGACCCTCGCAACGGCAAGGTCGACCCCGGGAACCTGAAAATATCGGCCGACAAGATCTCCAGCATGGATAAGATGCCAGACCCCGAAGACCGATCCCGGCGACCCACATGCGACAAGACCTTCGCCCCAAAAGCGGAATCGAGAACCCGAACGCCAAGAACGCCGAGGCGGATACGACAAGCACTTCACCCCGGATGCGTCAAGTACTCCTCGAGGACGCCGAGTACTTCCCCCGGGCATCGAGACCCTGGACGACAAGTTCTCCATCTTGTATCCGAACCTCGCCGATCCCGGAGTCCGAGAACGTTTCCGTCGAACCCCGGACCCTGAGACCGACCCCGAACCCCGGAACCCCAAGTTCGTCGAGACCCCCCTAATGTGTGAACCCCTTCCCGAAACCTTATTTTATAACATAATATAACTTGTCGCATATTAAATGGTCTTGCATGCATACATTCATGTGGTTTGGGGGCCTTATGCCGATTCACTTTATAATTAATATGGGGCCCATATGCGGGCAAATCTAGTCTCATATTGGCCTCATTTAACTTGGTGTAGCGAACCGGGGATATATTCTGCCTTGTTAAACAACATTTAATTTGCGGGGTAACTAAACAACTTGAACCGTTTAATAATTGTCGGGACCCCGGTTCCGCTTAATATGACCTAATTGCATCGCACCTTGCCATGTCATTCATCATACATGCATCATGCCGATCTTCTGCCGTTGTATTAAATATTGCATCCGGTGTTTCTTCTAGTGTTTTGCTTCTTCGCGGATAAGGCCATTGAGTTGATGTGAGCTTCGCCCCGATCTTCGGTTGAACCCTTCGACAATGTTTTCAGGCGAGCATCTCCCCCTTTCTACCTATCTTACTTTTATAGTATTTACTTCCCTCCTGTTGATCTATTGCTATCTGTGTTGCGATGCTTTAGTTCCCGTACCTGTGATATACCGTGCAGCCCTATATTGCCTTGGACACATCCTATTACATGTTGTTTGGTAGATAGTTGGACTTGCGCGTCGTAGTCGCTTGCTCAAGTGTTGTTGCGTGTCGTCCAGTGCCACAGTTGTTGATGTATTGCCGCATGTTGATGTTGGAGACGATCATAGTTTTACTTATCGTTCACTTTAATTCCTGTTTAACAACTAAAATTGAAGTAAGCAGAGGCATCGGTGGGTGATAGATAATATTTGGTTTCCGAACGCCCACTTGTGTCCCGTAGGACCCCGAGTACCAGATACATGTTCCTTGATTTATCGCGCTATCCACATCCGGGAGGTATATGGGACCCCCCTGAGCCAGAGCTTGATTCAGTCTTATTTCTTGGGGCCACAAACTAGTTTGAGGTTTTATTTACGATCCTGTACTTATGCCATGCTACTTATGTATTTACGATTGTGCGAGGAGCACACTGTACTGTTTAGGATCGTGGCATGATTCCGCGGTGTCGACAAGCCCAGCCACACTTTCGGGTTCCCAGTCGTTCACAGCCGTCCCCACAACCTTAAGTCCGTCTTAGAGCTGGCCGGCTTCGTTGCGGGTTCTACTTTAAGGGGTGGCCCCCTGAAATATTTCTGAATCCTGTGATTGTTCAGTCGTGAAAGCCTCGTTGGGTTTTGAGTTGGTTTTTCCGAGGTTGATCGGCGTGTGTTGCTATTGGTGCACCGCCGGTAAAACTTTCTCAAAGCCGTGTCCATGGATATGGACGACTTGGAGCACGATCTCGATCATAGACAAGCATAACTAAAGTTTATTGCTATAAATTTGACTTTATAATGACTAGTAATCAGCTTCACTATAATGGAATGGCTAAATAATACGCCCACCATTGCTTGTTTGGAGTGTCGCGATACCATTGTACTGACTAGTAAGTATGGCAACTTCAACGGAATTGGCTGATTAAAAGTACCAACAACTGCTGGGTTTTGGGTTATCTCATGCTAAATGTATCGACTAGTAAGTGTTGCCACTATCACGGAATGTTTAACTAAAAGTGCCCACGCTTACTTTATCGGGATGATTATCTAAACTGACTAGTAATTGCTGCAACGATAATGAATAAGTAAAACGCCAGCGGTGTGAGTTCCTCGGTTGACTTCCTCGTTTGGTCTCGAGGGGAAACACCAGATGGGTTTGTTTGGTGTTAGCTTGTGTTGGATCCGGATAGGTCATTCTCACCCCTCTCTGATAACCGCCAGTTGTATCGAGTCTCTATAGGTTGTTTAGTGCATGCTGCCGCTGCCGCTTCAGTCCACCATACCTATGTAGGCGAGGACCGCTGAATTCTAGCCTCGCCGTGTACTGGCCTCAGTACTGACGCTCCTTCTTTTTCCTTTGCCCTTTGTCGGCACCCCTTTTGTTTAAGCAGGTTTGAGATCGACGTCGTTAGCAGGGTTACCCTTCCGGCTTGGCCTGGGCAGGGTTATGGACGCCATCGGTTATTCTTCAGGGCTCTTAGCCCCATTTGCATCTTGTCCGTAGTCGGACGCCCCCTCTTTTCAAGGTGATTTGGATCTTTGTACCGTATATCTGTATTCTTGACTCTTTGAGTCGCTGCTGTATATATCTGTTCTGTGGGTCCCATCGAGGACTGTTGTGTAATGGTATTACTTCGTTTTCCACCCGCACGAAAGTGCCTGGTGGGCACCTTTGAATCGTTTCTATGCGGGTTTGGCGGGTTTTCGCTAAAACTTGCATAGGTCCGATTCTGAGGGTGTTACAGAGTGGTATCAGAGCTCAGCAGTTGCGATACCCCACAAGTCCAGCCTGTAGGATAACCTAGCTAACGGCCAAAGTAGAGTGTCGAAAGTATTTTTGAAAAATCGGTTGGATAGTTCTGATTAGGTCTGATTTTTACTTCTTACCCCTCTGCTATTCTCCTCTTATCTCGACGTGTTTTGAATCTTCTCTCTTATCTTTTGTCGAGTCCAGGAATTCTCGTGGTGGGGTTTCCGTCGTACCTTCAGGGTTTCGCTTCCTCCTTTAGTAACGGTGTTGCTACATCCGGTCTTCGTGCTATCCGAAGAATCCTTCGTCGGTGTTACCATTCTTTATTCCTTGTTTGTGCCTTTCGATGTTTCCGACGCGACGACATCATCCACGCCAGATCCGATGCAGAGTCTGCATCACTCCTTTGTTCCGAACCTCGCTTATGGAGATCTTCAGTCTAATTCCGAGAGTTGGTTGCATAATCCGCCTATTCGAGTGCAGAGTAATGGTTTGGGTGCGCGATGGACTGATCACCATCCGACTACTCTTATCATTCGCTCTTGTACATCGAATCAGTGGATCCAGCAGTTTTACTCCATCCATCGGAAGCTAGAGGTGGCTTTATTTGTTGATGCCTCTACCTTCGACCTTTTGTTCCCAGAGTGTTCTCTCGACGATCACGGACAACAACCTCTTGTTAGTGGTGTCGCGAGGATCTACACGAAGCGAGAAGACGCAGAACGCCGACCTTCCTTCCGGTACCATGAGGCGGATATCGAGGGCGAGATCCATTGTTAGTGGTGTCGAATTGTGGCATCCCGACAAAACCACTACTAGAAAATCGCGTTGAATTTGTGCATTGCATCGTCATCATCATATGTTGTTTGTCTAAACTATTTCGCAAAGCCCGTTTTGTTTTCTAAAACGCCCCATCTTTATTCAAACGCCAAACCCCGGGTGCTGCCGGATATTTTATTTGTCTAAAAACCACTTGCAAAAGTTCATCGCAAATTAAATAAAATCTTTAATTATTTTAGCGGGGCCAGTCGAACGGGCCGTTTCGACCCGAACGACCACCCCTAGGATTTTACAAACGTCCCACCTAATCGGCCCCTTCTAAATCCTAAAGATACCTATTAATCTACCCAACCCGCTGGCCACATCACTCCCTCCAATAGCCATGTGCCACCTCACCCTCTCCCTATCCCCCAACCAACCAGACAATGCCACATCACTCCCTCACCCCATCCCTCTCTCCTCTCTCTCAACCCACCAGCACACACCACTCACACGCACGCGGCGCCCCCTCTCCCTGCCCGCGTGGCCCCACCCAAACCGACGCACGCACACACCCAGCATCGCCCCAACCCCCCGCGCCATCCTCCCTGACCGCTGGGCCCGGCCCCACTCTCCCTCTCCTCTCAGGCCATGCACACCCACCCCCACGCGATACCCACTCGCACGCCAGCGCGCGCGCCTGCCCCTCCGGCCCCACCTCGCAGGCGCACCCGCACCTTCCCCCGATGCGCCCCACCCCCGTCTTCCTCCCGCCTATCCCTCTCAGGCCAGCGCCACGCTCATTAACCTCCAGGCTGGCCGCTGGCAGCCCACCTCCTCTGAGCCTCCCGCCGCCCTGAGCCCGCCTTTCTCCTTCCTCTCCCTTCAGCGGTCCAAGGCCATCCTCCCGGGCTCCGCCTCACCTGCTTCCCTCTCCGGCTACCCCTCACCTCTCATTCGTCCCTCCCGCCTCGCCAAGGCCGCCACCCTCCTGCCGCCGCCCTCCGCTGCGCCACCTCTCTCTCTGCAGTTGCCAGGCCGCTGCCTCGCCGTCCCGAAGCTCGCTTCCGCCGATCCGCCCGCTGCTGCCAAGGCTGCCACCGCTTCCACCAGCCTCCACTCGCCCGCCCGACGTCCTCACCCGCCTCCATCGCCTCCGCCTGGCCAAGCGCCGCCG
This sequence comes from Avena longiglumis, assembly GCA_030063025.1. Classification (NCBI taxonomy): domain Eukaryota; kingdom Viridiplantae; phylum Streptophyta; class Magnoliopsida; order Poales; family Poaceae; genus Avena; species Avena longiglumis. The sequence continues at coordinate 48,561,863 of CP125978.1, forward strand.
CGCCGCCGCCGCTGCCATGCCGCCAAGCACGCCTTTCTGTCTCACCGGCGCCTGCCCCGCTGCCCTCGCCCGCGACCTCCTCTGGCGCGCCTCGGGCCTCCCTCTCCTCTCACCGCCCGACCACGCTCCCCGACCCGGCGCCGCTGCCGCGTGCAGCTCGCCCCGACGCCGCCGCCACGGGTCGCCCGCCTGCTCCCTCTCCGGGCCGCCCTCGAGCCCGGCGATCGCCGGCCCTGCCTCCCTTGTCGTGGGCCCTCCCCTTGACCACGCCTGCACCGACCGTCGATCACCGGCCCCATGCGCGTCTCCTCCGGACCCTCGCAGCCTCTCTGCGAGATCCAGACGCCGATCGGTACCAAGCTGCCACCATCGAGGCAACCTCATGCGTCTTCACCATGCGTGCGATGCCGATCGAGCGCCAAGTACGACCCTCGGACGCCAAAACCCGAACCCTCGGGCGCCATGATCTCCCTCACGGAATCGAGCGCGGACCCAAGACCTCGTAACGGCAAGGTCGACCCGAACTCAAAATATCGGCCGACAAGATCTCCAGCATGGATAAGATGCCAGACCCCGAAGACCGATCACGGCGACCCACATGCGACAAGACCTTCGCCCCGAATGCGGAATCGAGAACCCGAACGCCAAGAACGCCGAGGCGGATACGACAAGCACTTCACCCCGGATGCGTCAAGTACTCCTCGAGGACGCCGAGTACTTCCCCCGGGCATCGAGACCCTGGACGACAAGTTCTCCATCTTGTATCCGAACCTCGCCGATCCCGGAGTTCGAGAACGTTTCCGTCGAACCCCGGACCCTGAGACCGACCCCGAACCCCGGAACCCCAAGTTCGTCGAGACCCCCCTAATGTGTGAACCCCTTCCCGAAACCTTATTTTATAACATAATATAACTTGTCGCATATTAAATGGTCTTGCATGCATACATTCATGTGGTTTGGGGTCCTTATGCCGATTCACTTTATAATTAATATGGGGCCCATATGCAGGCAAATCTAGTCTCATATTGGCCTCATTTAACTTGGTGTAGCGAACCGGGGATATATTCTGCCTTGTTAAACAACATTTAATTTGTGGGGTAACTAAACAACTTGAACCGTTTAATAATTGTCGGGACCCCGGTTCCGCTTAATATGACCTAATTGCATCGCACCTTGCCATGTCATTCATCATACATGCATCATGCCGATCTTCTGCCGTTGTATTAAATATTGCATCCGGTGTTTCTTCTAGTGTTTTGCTTCTTCGCGGATAAGGCCGTTGAGTTGATGTGAGCTTCGCCCGATCTTGGTTTGAACCTTCGACAATGTTTTCAAAGAGCATCTCCCCCTTTCTACCTATCTTACTTTTATAGTATTTACTTCCCTCCTGTTGATCTATTGCTATCTGTGTTGCGATGCTTTAGTTTCCGTACCTGTGATATACCGTGCAGCCCTATATTGCCTTGGACACATCCTATTACCTGTTGTTTGGTAGATAGTTGGACTTGCGCATCGTAGTCGCTTGCTCAAGTGCTGTTGCGTGTCGTCCAGTGCCACAGTTGTTGATGTATTGCCGCATGTTGATGTTGGAGATGATCATAGTTTTACTTATCGTTCACTTTAATTCCTGTTTAACAACTAAAATTGAAGTAAGCAGAGGCATCGGTGGGTGATAGATAATATTTGGTTTCCGAACGCCCACTTGTGTCCCGTAGGACCCAGTACGATACTTGTTCCTTGATTTATCGCGCTATCCACATCCGGAGGTATATGGGACCCCGAGCGAGCTTGATTCGGTCTTATTTCTTGGGGCCACAAACTAGTTTGAGGTTTTATTTACGATCTTGTACTTATGCCATGCTACTTATGTATTTACGATTGTGCGAGGAGCACACTGTACTGTTTAGGATCGTGGCACGATTCCGCGGTGTCGACAAGCCCAGCCACACTTTCGGGTTCCCAGTCGTTCACAGCCGTCCCCACAACCTTAAGTCCGTCTCGAGCCCGGCTTGCTATGGTTCTACTTTAAGGGTGGCCCCAAATATTTACGAACCCCGTGATTGTTCACGTGAAAGCCTCGTTGGGTTTTGAGTTGGTTTTTCCGAGGTTGATCGGCGTGTGTTGCTATTGGTGCACCCGGCCGGTAAAACTTTCGAAAGCCGTGTCCATGGATATGGACGACTTGGAGCATGATCTCGACCATAGACAAGCATAACTAAAGTTTATTGCTATAAATTTGACTTTATAATGACTAGTAATCAGCTTCACTATAATGGAATGGCTAAATAATACTGCCCACCATTGCTTGTTTGGAGTGTCGCTTGCGACCATTGTACCTGACTAGTAAGTATGGCAACTACAACGGAATTGGCTGATTAAAAGTACCAACAACTGCTGGGTTTTGGGTTATCTCATGCTAAATGTATCTGACTAGTAAGTGTTGCCACTATCACGGAATGTTTAACTAAAAGTGCCCACTGCTTACTTTATCGGGATGATTATCTAAACCTGACTAGTAATTGCTGCAACGATAACTGAATAAGTAAAACTGCCAACGGTGTGAGTTCCTCGGTTGACTTCCTCGTTTGGTCTCGAGGAAACACGAGGATGGGTTTGTTTGGTGTTAGCTTCAGTTGGATCCGGATAGGTCATTCTCACCCTCTCGATAACCGCCATTGTATCGAGTCTCTATAGGTTGTTTAGTGCATCTTTGCCGCCGCTCCACCATACCTATGTGGCGAGGACCGCAATTCTAGCCTCGCCGTGTCTTGGCCTCGATCGACGCTCCTTCTTTTCCTTTGCCCTTTGTCGGCACCCCTTTTGTTTAAGCAGGTTTGAGATCGGCGTTAGCAGGGTTACCCTTCCGCTTGGCACGGGCAGGGGTTATGGACGCCATCGGTTATTCTTGAGGCTCTTAGCCCCATTTGCATCTTGTCCGTAGTCGGACGCCTCTTTCAAGGTGATTTGGATCTTTGTACCGTATATCTGTTCTTGACTCTTTGAGTCATTGTATATATATCTGCTCGTGGGTCCCATCGAGGACCTTGTGTAATGGTATTGCGTTTTCCACCGCACGAAAGTGCTGGTGGGCACCTTTGAATCGTTTCTATGCGGGTTTGGCGGGTTTTCGCTAAAACTTGCATAGGTCCGATTCTCGAGGGTTCTGTTACAGGATCAACAACGAGGCGAATATGTTCTTTGCTTGAAGCGGCTCCAGAAGCGATTTGGATGAAGGAGTTCATATCCTAACTAGGAGTGGTTGCAAACGCGTTGGACCCAATGGTGATCTATTGTGACAACAATGGTGCCATTGCCAATGCCAAAGAGCCAAGGTCTCAGAAGCATACCAAGCATATTAAGCGCCGGTTTCACTCCATCCGCGAGCATCTCAAGGATGGAGATATAAAGATTTGTAAAGTACATACGGATCTCAATGTAGCAGATCCGTTGACTAAAACTCTCCCTCGAGAAAAACATGATCAACACCAGAACTCAATGGGTGTTAGATTTATCACTATGTAACTAGATTATTGTCTCTAGTGCAAGTGGGAGACTGAAGGGAATATGCCCTGAGAGGCGATAATAAAGTGTTTATTATGTGTATTCCAAGTATATGATAGATGTCTATTTTGCATGCTATAATTGTATTAATACGGAAACATTAATACATGTGTGTTTAATAAACAAACAGAAAGTTCCTAGTTATGGCTCTCTCATAAACTAGCTCGTTAATTAACAAGATGATCAAGGTTTCCTGATCATGTACATTGGATGTTGTTAATAACGGGATCACAATATTAGTGTAATGGTGTGATGAACATTCATCCGAAGTATAGCATTACGATCAAAGTCATTGAGTTTATATTGCTATAACAACTTACGAAGTGATCCTAATCCTTAGACCATGAGATCATGTCAATCACTAACACCAGAAGAGTTTCTTGATAACATCAAATGTCACACCGTAACAGGGTGATTATAAAGATGGATTCAGAACTAACAAAGTGTTATGTTGAGGCTCATGGATGGAGAGTGGAATTTGTTCATCCCGATGACGGATAGATATACTCTGGGCCATCTCGGTGATATCACATAGATTAGCTTGCAAGCAAGTGATTTGATCACTAGAATGTTATATCACGGGAACGAGAAAAGAGTGCATGTCAGTAACGAGATCAAACTAGGTATGGAGATACCGATGATCGAATCTCGGGCATGTAATATATCGTGAAACAAAGGGATTAAGATACTAGCGTAAAAGGTTCCGACGATCACAAGAAAGTCATCGTTGAATGTGTGGGAGTCAGTATGGGTCTCCAGATCCCGCTTCTGATTATTGATCCGAGAGGGGTATCGATGATGTCCGCATTATTCACGAACCGTAGGGTGACACACTTAAGAGACACCGACATCCAATTGGAGCAAAAGTTTCATGTCGAAAGAATGAACAAGCGCAGGAATTTATTTCACTAGATACCGAAACAGGTTTTCGGGTGAAATTGCATAAAGTGGTTATGCATGTGAAATAGAATTCTAGCAAGGGGTTATTTGTGAATGTTTGTCATTAAAGTAATTGACAAAATTCTGAATAAAATAAAAGAGTTTTATTTAATGAGAGTTTGCATTAAATTTGGTGGAAATTTAATGGCAAGTTTGAGTGGGATTTTGAGTGGAGGCATATGAATGGATTTTTGTGAGTGGAGTGTCCACCCACATGAAGAGGGGAGGGCAAGGGGAAGCCCCCATGCGTCGTCCACCCCCTTGGGGTTCCCCCCCTCCTCCTATAAAAGGAGCCCCTCCTCTCACTTCTCACTCACACCTCCTCGTGAAGGATCTCTCTCCTCCTCTAGAATTTATCCCCCATCGTCTCGGACTAGCGAGATACATGTTCCTGGTGGCTATTCGGCAAGAAAGAGTTGTTCTTCCGCTGCATCGCTGGAGCGAGGAGGCGGAGGTTGCTCGGTGCCTCGAACGTGTGTGCGAGCACGGATCTGACTGGCGGCGCTTAGGACTTCCTCTCGATCTTGAGATCGGCAAGAGATCGTCTACATCAACCACGAGTTGAACTCGTTAAGCTTTGTCGGTCTTCAAGGGTATGTTCTCTACGGATATACATCCGCCCGTTGTTTGTATCTAATAGATAGATCTTGGTACATAGTTCACATCGTAGGAAAAATTTTGTTTTCTATGCTGCGAACCCAACACCGACCACTGACGCCCCTGACTCGGCAGATGATCCAAGCGACGCTCCTATCTCCAAGGGTGCTCCTCCAAGTCCTTCTGCTTCTTAGGCTAAAAAGTACTTGAACTTTTGATTAGACCCCCGGTATGCCGGGTACAGATGTAATATACATTGCACTTCAGGTTTGATTATGCACCTTTTCATAAGGCTTTATATATTTTCGTTATGTTCTGTGTGTGAATCATTCAAGGGCAACTCCCCGAGTCTCATTTTGTCGTTTCACCCTTCCTTGACTTTGGCCCCTGCCTACAATTTTTGGTGTTCGACATCAGAGTCTCATAGTACTAAGGATATAGTTAGCGGATATGAAACTTGGGTCACTTGGCCGAGATTATTCAACACGCAGTATAACATGACCTGCAGTGGGTTAGTTAAAACAAAAGGGCCGACTCGCGTTTTCCCCACTTGCTTATCTGGCGACAATGTTTACTTGTCCTTCATCTTTTTCTCTTGCTTGCCATGAAGTCGTGTTTTCGGACAACAGCATAGTCGAAGAGTTGATTATTTCCGAGTAAACATTGCTTATTCCGAGATAAGCTTTGGACGTTACGCCAGCCGACATAGAGTAACTTAAACATAAGGGAAAGGCCCTGAGTAAATTTTTCAAATCATACCATTTTATTATCAGCACATAGTCGGCACAAGTGTCCAACGTATGAGAGTTCGAGTCGTACATGCATTGCTTCTCCTAAGTATAGAAGGGACGAAGTAGTGCCACATTCCATGGTCTTTTGGTCTCATCACCTGATCTGTCCACCTTGTTCTTTTGTGCTTCACGGGCATCTGTTAGATAATACGAATCATTGTGCAGTGCTTTGCTCACAATGAAAGTACCTTCCCATGGAGGTGATAATTTATGCATTCCAGTTGTGCGTTGCACCAGCCTTAGCAGCATATCCCCTTCTCGAGAAACACGAGGTTGCACTTTCCGGCTATGGTAGCGTCGGAGATTCTATTGATATATAGCGGATCTGGATAATGCCAGTTCCCTTGCTTCTTCGAGTAAGTCTACTCCATCTTCTCGGGCCTCTTTTACCTCGGCTTCCGAGTATTGCCTTATCCTTGGCGAGTCATACTCTATGTTGGCAGGCAAAACTGCTTCTGCCCCATACACGAGGAAAAATGGTGTATATCCCGTTGATCGATTCGGAGTTGTTCTTAGGCTCCATAACACTGAGGGAAGTTCCTCTATCCAACAACCAGGTGACCTCTGGCGTGGTTCCATTAAGCGGGGTTTTATCCCTGACAGAACTAAGCCATTAGCCCGTTCAACTTGTCCATTTGATTCTGGATGGGCGACTGACGCTACATCTAGTCTTATTCGGTGTTTCTCGTAGAAACGAGCAAAAGCTCCTTCGGAAAAGTTCATGCCATTATCAGTGATTACACTGTGTGGGTAACCATATCTTAGGATTATACCCTTTAAGAATGTGACAGCTGTTTTACCATCCAATTTTTTGATTGGTTTCACTTCTATCCACTTAGTGAATTTGTAAATCATGACCAATATATGAGTCATACCTCCCCTTGTTGGCTTGAATGGTCCTACCATATCCAGGCACCATACTGCAAATGGCCAAGTGATTGGTATAGTCTTTAGCTCAGACGCTGGCAAATGTGACTTGGATGCATAGTGTTGACAACCACCACATTTTCCGACTAACTCTTGTGCATGTGCTAATGCGCTTGGCCAATAAAATCCATGCCGGAATTCCTTGGCCACCAATGCTCTTGATGACACATGGTTCCCACATTCCCCTTGATGAATATCCAACAAAATCTCATGGCCTTTTTCTGAGCTAATACAACGCTGCAGTACACTCGTCACACTTCTCTTGTATAGTTCCTTGTTGATTATGGTGTATGATTTTGCTCTTCTTGCTGTTTGTCTTGCCAATATCTCATCATTCAGCAAAGTTCCATCTTCTAAGTAATTGAATATTGGCGGTGCCCATGTTGGTATCAGTGGTTCCGGGTCTGCCTCAACATCAATTTCCATTGGATCTGCCGACAAATGTTCTGCCGACATGACCTGACGAGTCCCGAGTGTGATTCGGCAACCCATGAGGTGAGCAGATCAATCTGCGAGTGAGTCGAACCTACCCCTGAGTCGATATCCATTGGTATAACATCCGATTCTTGTGTTGCCGGGATGAATATTGATTCGGACTCTGGTGATGGATTGATCGAGGGTTTCCTAAGATGCTCCAAGGCTACTCCCGGTGGTATTGCTTGCAGAGATGAACCTAGTTTAGACAGTACATCTGCTGCTTCATTCTCTTCTCTTGGGACGTGGTGTAACTCACACCCGTCAAAGTATCCCGAAATTTGTTTCACATGGAAATGATATAAAGCCATGTTTGCATCCAGTGCGTCCCAATTTCCAGACACTTGCTGAATCACCAAATCCGAATCGCGAAATCACATGATCCTCTTGATGCCAATTTCGTTGGCCACTTTGATGCCGTGGACAAGCGCTTCATACTTGGCAACGTTGTTGGAAGCGCAAAATATCTATAGCACATACTTGAGTTGATCCCTCTTTGGAGATGTGAGCACTATCCCGGCGCCCAGACCCATTTTCGTCTTGGATCCGTCAAAATGCATTTTCCATTAGTTCGGGTCTGGCAGTGGTGGTTCGTACTGCATTTCCATCCAGTCTACTAAGAAATCTGCAACAGCTTGAGATTTGATTGCATCTCTCCTGTCATATTGTGGAGTGTATGGTGCCAGTTCTGTGGCCCATTTTGCGACTCGGCCGCTGGCATCTTTGCTGCCCAATATATCCGAGATAGGTGCCTCGCATATTACCCGGATTGGGTGTTCTTGAAAGTAATGTTTCAGCTTCTTTGCCGCCATATATACCCCATATGTCATCTTCTGATAATGCGGGTAATTCTGTTTCGAGACAGAGAGCACTTCGCTCAAGTAATAAACTTACCTTTGGACTGATTTTCCCTCTTCTTCTCATTCGACCACTATCACTGCACTTACAACTCTGTTGGTTGCAGCGACATAGAGCAACATTGGCTCTTTGGATAATGGTGATGCTAATATTGGTGTTGTTGCCAACATTTTCTTTAATTCATGGAAAGCTCTATCAGCTTGTTGTGTCCATGTGAATTTGTTTGATTTCTTCATCAGTTGATATAGTGGTAGGGCTTTTTCACCTAGTCGACTAACAAACCTGCTCAACGAGGCCAGGCATCTAGTGAACTTCTGGACATCATTGAGGGTTTTTGGAAATTCCATTCTTTCGATGGCCCTGATTTTTGTCGGGTTAGCTTCAATTCCTCCGCTAGATACAAGGAATCCGAGTAATTTGCCAACCGGGACGCCAAATGTGCATTTTTTCGGGTTAAGCTTCATCTGGAATCTTCTCAAGTTTGTGAATGTTTGACGCATGTCCTCAATTAGAGTATGACTTTGCTTGGTTTTTATTACCACGTCATCGACGTATACTTGAACATTTTTGTCCAATTGATCTTGCAAGCATTTTGCATGCATCTTTGATAATGCTCTGAGCAATTTCGGTTCTTATATGTCTGTAGTTGGGATTCGCCGTTTCTTCGTAGTTTTCGCAATCACTTCAAGCAGTGGTTCTCAATCCAAATGGCATGGTACGATAGCAATAAGCCCCATACGGGGTGATAAAAGCTGTCTTTATTTGATCATCCGGAATCAGTGGTATCTGATGGAATCCAGAATACGCATCCACAAATGACAACAACTCACACCCAGCAGTAGAATGTATGACTTCATCGATCCGTGGCAGGGGAAATGGATCTTTTGGACACGCCTTATTGAGGTCCGTGTAATCAATACACATGCGCCATACCACTGCCACATTCGGGTCATCTTTTTTCTTCTCGACTAAGACTGGATTTGATAACCAATCCGGGTGCAGTACTTCCATGATGAATCCAGCAGCTAAGAGTCTGGCAATCTCGGCAGCTATTACTTTCCTCCTATATTCGGCGAAGCGGCGGAGGGGTTGCTTCACCGGCTTGGCATCTGGTCTTACATCAAGAGAGTGCTCAGCCAGCTCCCTCAGAACTCCTTGCAGATCCTGAGTGGACCATGCAAAGATATCCCGATTCTCACAGAGGAAGTTGGTGAGCTCGCTTTCCAATTTGTCCGTGAGGCCAGCCCTAATGGTAACTGTGCACTCTGGGAAAGTCTCATCCACATGTACCTTCTTGGTTTCTTTGGTAGCTTGAAATGACACATTGACATGCGGGTTGGTGAGTGTCGGCATGGACATTTGTGTTGCTTTGGCCAACGCTGCCACCTCCAACATTTGATTCTTTTCTTGTGCTATGACGAGTGACTCGGCCAGTGAAGATCCGGCTGAGGCACAAGAAATGGATCTTTTATAGTCCCCTTCAACTGTAATCACCCCACATGGGCCTGGCAGTTTCATCTTTAAGTAAGCAATGTGGAGAGTAGCCATAAATCTTGCCATAGCCGGCCTGCCGAGTAAGGCGTGATATGAGCTGACCAAATCCACTACCTCGAACTCTATGGATTCAGTGCGACAGTTCTCTCTGTTGCTGAATAAGACGTCGACCCAGATCTTGCCAATTGGCTCATAGGACAGTACCGGCACAATAACGTGGAAAGTGGTATTAGTCGGCTCCAGCATGTTCATGGTAATGCCTAACTTGAGCATAGTATCCTTGTACATGATATTGATGCTACTGCCATCATCGATCAGTACTTTTGAAAACATGACATTGATATCTGGGCCCATGAACGTTGGATCCAAAACTAGAGCATATCCGCCTGGGGTCGGCATGATCTTGGGGTAATCATTTATGCTCCAAGTTATCTCTTGCTCAGACCAATGCATGTACTTGGGGATTGCCAGCATTGTGGCATTCACCTCCATCATCCGTCGTTGCTGGATCTTTTTGTCATTCGGCTCTGTGACAAAGACAACATAGCTCTGGTGATGTTCTATGTACTCATTTCTAGTTCCGTGGCCGACATGAGCGTCGTCACCTCTTGGATTGTGCACCTGGTGCATAGTTTCTCTTCTTTCTTGATTATGATACCTTGGTCCTGTTTTGATTCATATCTGTTCCCACTATTTGAGCATTTCCTCCTATAAGTGGTGGAGGGGGAGGTGGTGGAAGCTGCTTATTCGGCGAATCCACTCTATCTCCTTTCTGAAACCAAGTGCACTGCCTTGTTGTGTGATTGGCCAGTTTACTTGGACTATAGGCGTGTGGAACTTACACGGCTGGTCCAGCATCATCTCATAGGTATATTTCTATCGGTCCTGATATTGCTTCCTCTGTTCGTATGGCTTTTTGCCATCATTCTTTGGCACCCACTGTTGTTGTCCACTTGTCCTTTGACGTTGGCTACTTCCAGCATTTGGATGATCCTGACTTACGGCTGCAACCTGAGTCGAACCATATCTGTAGTCTGGACTTTCATCTCTTCTCTTGCTTCTGTATTCGGATCTTTCCTGACGCCTTTGCGACCCGGCAGCGTCATATATCTGAGTCTCAGTCATTCCATCTGCCGACATAAGCAGCGGCTGAGTCGGATCTCCTAACGCATACGAATCAGCAATTCTTATCGTTTCTACCAGACTTGTCGGCATATCTCTCTGTAACCTTTGCCATAGCACACTTCCATGTCTGCATCCTTGTGCAAACCAAGCGATTGCCTGTGACTCGATTACCCCTTCACAGGAGTTGCGCATCGTACACCACCTTGTGAGGAATTCCCTGTCTATTTCATTCGGTCTTTGCTTGCACATCGCCAGTTGCTGTGGGCGATTCGGCCTCTTGTAAGTGCTCGTGAAATTGCTCACAAAAGCGTCTTGAAAATCGATCCAGCTGTTAATGCTTCCGGGTGGCAAATTGTTCAGCCATACCCGAGCTGGTCCTTCCAGCATCTGCGGTACATAACGTACTGCCCATCTCAAATTTCCCTGCGTGATCTTCACAGCAGTTCCATAATCTATGAGCTAGTCCTCTGGCTTTGTAATTCCATCATACGTTTTTGTCCCTCTGGCCAGCTGGAAATTTGGTACCGGTGGCTCCTTCATGATCCTTGGGCCAAAGCATGGTGGACCTTGCGAACCTTGAAATTCAATCAGCTCTGCCATCTTTATTCGGTCAAGCTTCAGCCTTGCATCATCCGGCTGAAGGTTCCTACCTTCGAGTCTAGCTCCCATTGCTTGATATGCGTGATCCGGAAATTCATATCTGTCATTCACCATAGCCGAGTAAACATCATTGTACTTGTTGGCGTTCGGGTCAGCAGGCTGTTGAGCTGCCTTTCCCGCGATTTGTTGTCTTCTTTCGGGTTGAGGTGGTGCATTATTCGGCGCTGGATTTCCTCCTCATGCTGAGTGAGTTCCACGCCTAGCTTGAGGCGCAAAATTTTGCCCTCCGTTGTCGTTTCTTTGCCCTGCTTGCCTTTCTCTGCCTACATTCTCCTGGTTTTCATTTCCCTGGGCGTTATTCCTTCTTGACCCCTGTTCAAGTGTTGGGTTTCCTTGAGCCATCACCAGATCATAGGTGACCATCTGCTTGTTTCTTCCAGAATCCACACTTTTTTCTTTTCTCGGTCTAGGCGCCGCTCCGGGTGAGGATGCCATCTGCCCAGCCGATCTTGCCGGAACAGGGGTTGCCAAGTGAACCAGATGTGACCTTCATGCTATACCCGGATTTGCTCTGTAATATGCTTCATTTAGCATGCTAGCTGGTCTTACTAGTTCATTGACTCATTCTTGTTGTCTTTTCTTCGCCTCTCCCTCCAAATGGGGTAATTCTACCATTGCTGCTTCTATTGCTCGCAGATTAGCTGCTGCTGTGTTATATGTTGGTCGCATAGCTGTTTCATTGCTATTCTCTGGCGTAATTTTTGATGTCGCATCTGCCAGCTCTTCATTGAGGTTTCTTCCTCTCAACCTCGTCGCTTCAAGCCGGGTCTTTGCGCCCTTGACTCGATTTGCCGAGTTGAGCTCTCGGATTGTGATATTCACATCTTGCTGTAACTGCGCTAATTCCTTGGCTTTTTCCAAAACTTTTATCTTGGCCTCCTCGAACTCGGCTTGCACACGTGCCAGGTCAGTTGCATGTGCTACTAGCTCTGCCAACTTGTCTATTGATTGCTTCCTGCAGTTCCTTAGCTCTCTTACTCCGAGCTATGTTTTCTGGCTTTTCCAGTGGTGCCTTTGTTGTTCTTGCAGCCCTTGGTGTTTCCTCATGATTTCCTCCTTCAACATTTTCATTCACTACTAGAACTATCGGCGGAGCCGCGGGGTTTCGGGCTGTCATCATTACCTCCACGGAGACGAGTTGGTGAAGCTTCCTAGTGACAGGAATCGCTGGCGGATCCGGCGCCTGAACGGCGTGCTCTGGATATGCGCGTTCCACGCGCACTGCGACGTATACCTGGTGCTCGCCGAACTTGATGAAGCGACCGCCCCTAGGGAACGGCTTGGTCCCGAAGCAGCCCGCGTTGTCGCTGACGAAGTTGAGCGCTTCAAACCTCTGGATGAGGCCGGAGTAGACGTTCTCGCCGGTCTTGGCCATGATTTTACCCGTCCGGATGAAGAATCCATCAAGAACCTACTTCTGCCCCACGGTGGGCGCCAACTGTCGTGGTGCTGGCACGGCAGATGCCATGGGTAGGCTTAAGTTGGGGCCGAATGGGTGCTTGTGGTCACCGGGGAGGGAATGCACGGTCGAGCCATGCACGAAGAACAAGAAGAACTCTCCACACTTAGCGATTTATTGACAACTAAGGATTACAAGTGCTCCTAGAGCTGTATGAACTAGAGTTCAGTGCTCTAGTTCCCTACTTAGTCCAACCTCCTTCTACTACAGCCATGCCCTTCCTTATATAGGTAGTGCTAGCTAGCTTGTACCCCTTTGGGTCCTAGGGTTTACTGTTTAGATCCTGGTCCCTACTATGCGGGCCGGGTCATGGGCTTGCCCTAAGCCCAACGGCCCAGTCCACAAAGCTTGACAGCTAACGGTCTTCTGGTACGCTGCCTCCTGTTCCTTTTGGCGTCACGCTGTAACTTTGTACGTCAGCGTTTGCTTTGGGCGTCACCCGGCTCCTTTTGTGTCACCCGGCGTCGCCCTTCTCTTTTTACCATGATTTGCCATGGTCCCTCCTGGACATTACTCGAAAAGGTGCCACGCACCCTATCCGACTCGGCCCTTCCTCGGTAGACTCGGCTCGTTGGTTCCTACAAGAATAAAAACTTTGTCTTATGCGGGCCGACATAGTTCATATGTCGGCCGCACACGCTTCTCTCCCTCGGCCGTGCTTACCCGCCCTGGTTCTTTATTCACTCGGAGCTTACCCAGCTACGCTACGTTTCACCCCTCGTGACCCTACCGGGGGTTATCCCCCCGACAAGTTGTGCTTCCGCTGCATCGCTGGAGCGAGGAGGCGGAGGTTGCTCAGTGTCTTGTACGTGTGTGCGAGCACGGATGCGCTGCTGTTTTGTGGAGCTAGGACTTCCCTCTCGATCTTGAGATCATCAAGAGATCATCTACATCAACGACGAGTTTAACTCGTTAAGATTTATCAGTCTTCAAGGGTATGTTCTCTACGGATATACATCCGCCCGTTGTTTGTATCTAGTAGATAGATCTTGGTACATAGTTCCCATCGTAGAAAAAAAAATCTATGCTGCGAACCCTACAGTGGTATCAGAGCCGGATCTATGTGTAGATGCTTTACACGGGTAGTACACATATGACTATGCGGGCGATGATGATCATGTTGTTGCTTCTTAGTTGTATTTTGGATATTGGTGGCATAGTGGGATGAAGCGTCCTGGACAAACTTTACATGTCCTCGCACATGAGACATGTTCCACGCTTGACATGCAACTAGGTTGCATAAGTGGCTAGCGGGTGTCTGTCTCTCCTACTATAGTCAATATATAATTTGCAACGAGTTGTCAACAATTTGGTCATCCTCGTTGTGGTTCATGTTCGTAGGTATGAACGGTTCTATCTTCGAAAACCCTAAGCCACGTAAAACTTGCAATGGATAAATTAGAGGCGTCTAGTTTAGATTGTTGCTGGGCTGGTGTTATGATATGATAATGTTGTAAGTAGAAGTATGAGATGATACTCTTACAACACACATAACGTGTAAGATCCATAGACCTTGGCCTTACACGTAGAGGTATGATAGTGATCATATCACGGTGCACATGATGGAGATCATATGCGAAAACCATATCATTCTACTTATAAACATGTGATGTTTGATAGCATCTTATATTGCTTGTTTGGCGTTTTATTATCATAATAAGATGATCCCTCATTTAAATATCAAGATAATAATGTGTTCTTCCTTAAGTATGCACTGATTATGTTTTCGTCGCTCCAAGACATCACGTGATGATCGGGTGTTCTTGGATCCACGACCATATTTCAGGTGTAAGACAGTTACACACGCGAATACTAAGGTTCTAACTTGGCGAGCCTAGCATGTACAGACATGGCCTCGGAACACGGACCGAAAGGTTAAGCATGAGTCATATAGTAGATATGATGCCCATTTCATGCTCGCCTTTGAAGCTACACCGACTCACATGATGATCGGACTTGGTGTAGTGGATTTGGTTCATGTAATCACCAAAAAGGCACGAGGGATGTCATTTTTGAGTGGGAGTTCATTCGTAATGTGGATTAGTTGAACTCAATCTATCATAAACTTAGTCTAAACTTTACAAATTCTGTTGTAGATGGCACCACCTGATTTTAATTTCAATGTGTTCATGGAGAAAGAGAAACTTGCAACGAACGGTCGCAACTTTACCGAATTGGCCATGAATTTGAGGATTCTCCTCTCTGCTGCATAAAAGCAATATGTGCTAGAAGCTCCGCTAGGACCCCCACCTTTCGATGATGCCCCTGACGACGAGAAGAATGTCTATCAGACTCGTCAGGAGGACCACAACTTAGTTCATTGCGGCATATTGTATGGGCTAGAGCCGGAACTTCGAAAGTGTTTCGAAAATGGCAATGCATTTGATACAATGGGTGAGTTGAAAATGATTTTCGACACACATGCTGCTATAGAGAGCTACATTGCTTCAGAAAAGTTCTTTAGCTGCATGATGGAAGAGCGGAGCTCCGTAAGTGAGAATGTACTCAAGATGTCGGGTTACGCCGATAAGCTTGTGTCCTTGGGAATAACGATTCCCATTGACTTAGGCATCCATCGTGTTCTGAAGTCTCTGCCACCTAGCTATAAGAGCTTTGTGATGAACTATAATATGCAAGGCATGAAGAAGTCTCTCCCCGAGATTTTGCCAATGCTTAAAACTGCAGAAGTGAAGATCAAGAAGGAACATCAAGTGTTGATGATCAATAAGAACACTGGTTTCAAGAGATACAAGAAGAGAAAACGGAAGGCAAGTAAGGGCGGAAAGTCGGTTGTCGTGCCTGAAAAGAAACCCCGAGTTGGACCAAAGTCTAATACCGAGTGCTACTATTGTAAGGGGACTGGCCACTAGAAGCGCAACTGCCCCAAGTATTTGGCAGACAAGAAGGCCGGCAAGGCAAACAAAGGTATATATGATATACATGTTATTGATGTGTACTTGACTAGTGCTAGCAGTAGCACTTGGGTATTTGATACCGGTTTAGTTGCTAATATTTGTAACTCGAATCAGGGGCTGCGGAACAAGCGACCGCTAGCAAGGGGTGAGGTCAAGATGCGTGTCGGCAATGGATCAAGCGTTGATGTGATCGCCATCGGAACGATGCCTCTCCACTTGCCGTCAGGATTAGTAATAAACTTGAATAATTTTTATCTGGTGCTAGCACTGAGAATGAGTATTGTATCTGGATCGTGTTTGATGCAAAGTGGTTATTCATTTAAATCTGAGAACAATGGTTGTTCTATTGATATGAATGAAATCTTTTATGGTCATGCACCGATGATGAATGGTTTATTTCTATTGGATCTCGATAATAGTGTTACACATATTCATAATGTTGATGCTAAAAGGATTAAACTTAATGATGATATATCCGCATATATGTGGCACTACCGTCTAGGTCATATTGGCGTTAAACGCATGAAAAAGCTCCATTCAGATGGAATTTTGGAATCACTTGATTTTTAATCATTTGATACATGTGAGCCATGCCTTATGGGCGAGATGACTAGAACGCCGTTTTTCGGTTCAATGGAACAGGCGACAGATTTATTGGAAATCATACATTCAGATGTATGTGGTCCAATGAGTGTGTCGGCGCGAGGTAGATATCATTATTTTGTTACTTTAACGGATGATTTAAGTAGATACGGTTATATCTACTTGATGAAACACAAGTCTGAAACCTTTGAAAAGTTCAAAGAATTTCAGAATGAAGTGGAAAATCATCGTAATAGAAAGATCAAATTTCTACGGTCCGGCCATGGAGGAGAGTATCTAAGTTACGAGTTTAGAACTCACATGAACGAGTGTGGAATTGTTTCACAACTCACACCTGCCAGAACACCACAGCGAAATGGTGTGTCGGAACATCGTAATCGTACTTTATTGGATATGGTTCGATCTATGATGTCTCTGACGGACTTGCCGTTGTCATTTTGGGGTTATGCACTAGAAACTTCTGCATTCACTTTAAATCGGGCACCATCTAAAGTCGTTTAAAAGACACTGTATGAATTATGGTTTGGAAAAAAACCTAAGATGTCATTTCTTAAAGTGTGCGGATGCGATGTTTATGTGAAGAACCTTCAACCGGATAAACTCGAACCCAAAGCAGAAAATGCGTCTTCATAGGATACCCTAAGGAAACTATTGAGTATTCCTTTTATCACGGATCCAAGGGCAAGGTTTTTGTTGCCAATAATGGATCCTTTCTAGAGAAAGAGTTTCTCGTGAAAGTTGTGAGTAGTCGGAAGGTAGAAATCGAAGAGGTTATTGAACCTTCTCTTCAAAGTATGGTGAGTAGCGCAGCGCCGGAAGTCGTTCCGGAGTTGGCTTCACCAGTTGAAGAGGGAACTAATGATAATGATCATGAAACTCCGAAAGAGAGTACTACCAAACCTCGCAGGTCTAGCAGGACGCGTGCAGCTCCCAAGCTGTACGGAAATCCTGTCATGAATTTCATGATTGATGAAAATGATGACCCTGCGACGTATGAAGAAGCAATGATGATCCCGAATTCCACCAAATGGTTAGAATCCATGAAATCCGAGATGGAATCCATGTATGAAAATCAAGTTTGGAACTTGGTGGACTTACCTCACGACCATAAGGCCATGGAGAATAAATGGAGTTTCAAAAGGAAAACTGATGTTGATGGTAATGTGACTGTCTACAAAGCTCGACTTGTCGCAAAGGGGTTTCGACAAATTCAAGGAGTTGAATACGATGAGACATTCTCTCCCATAGCGATGCTAAAATCAGTTAGGATTATGTTAGCAATTGCTGCATATTTCGATTATGAGATATGGCAGATGGATGTCAAAACCGCGTTTATCAATGGTAATATTGAAGAAGAGCTGTATATGATACAACCAAAGGTTTTTGTCGATCCTAAGGATGCTAACAAGGTGTGCAAGCTTCAGCGATCCATCTATTGAAGCAAGCATCATGAAGTTGGAATCTCCGCTTTGATGAGGTGATCAAAGAGTTTGGATTTGTCCAAACTTATGGAGAAGCTTGTATTTACAAGAAAGTGAGTGGGAGCAATGTGGCATTTCTGATATTATATGTGGATGACATATTATTGATCGGAAATGATATAGATCTTTTAAACACTGTTGAAAGTTATCTAAACAGCAAATTTTCAATGAAGGACCTAGGCAAAGCGTCATACATATTTGGCATAAAGATCTATAGAGATAGATCTAGGATCCTAATAGGGGTATCGCAAAGTACATACCTTGATGAGATTCGAAAGAAGTTTAAAATGGACGAAAGTAAGAAGGAGTTCTTACCTATGTTACAAGGCATGACATTGAGTAAGATTCAAAGTCTGGCTACGACGGAAGAAAGAGATATAATGGACAAAGTCCCCTATGCTTCAGCCATAGGCTCTATAATGTACGCCATGCTATGTACAAGACCGGATGTGTCACACGCTATTAGTTTGACTAGTAGGTACAAATCAAATCCAGGTTCAGAACACTGGAAAGCGGTCAAGAATATCCTTAAGTACTTTCGAAGAACTAAGGATATGTTTCTTGTATACGGAGGTGAAGAACAGCTCGTCGCTAACTGTTATGTTGACGCTAGCTTTGACACCGATCCGGATGACTCTAAGTCTCAATCCGAATACGTATTTCTCATGAATGGTGGAGCGGTTAGTTGGAGGATCTCCAAACAACCTGTGGTGACGGGATCAACAACGGAGGCCGAATATGTTGCTGCTTCGGAAGCGGCCCAGGAAGTAGTTTGGATGAAGGAGTTCATATCCGAACTAGGTGTGGTTGCAAGCGCGTTGGACCCAATGGTGATCTATTGTGACAACAATGGTGCCATTGCCAATGCCAAAGAACCAAGGTCTCACAAGTATTCCAAGCATATTAAGCGCCGGTTTCACTCCATCCGTGAACATGTCAAGGATGGATATATAAAGATTAGTAAAGTACATACGGATCTCAATGTAGCAGATCCGTTGACTAAAAGTCTCCCTAGAGCAAAACATGACCAACACCAGAACTCCATGGGTGTTAGATACATCACTATGTAACTAGATTATTGTCTCTAGTGCAAGTGGGAGACTGAAGGGAATATGCCATGAGAGGCAATAATAAAGTGTTTATTATGTGTATTCCAAGTATATGATAGATGTTTATTTTGCATGCTATAATTGTATTAATACGGAAACGTTAATACATGTGTGTTTAATAAACAAATAGAAAGTTCCTAGTTATGTCTCTCTCATAAACTAGCTCGTTGATTAACAAGATGATCATAGTTTCCTGATCATAAACATTGGATGTTGTTAATAACGATATCACAACATTAGTGTAATGATGTGATGAACATTCATCCGAAGTATAGCATTATGATCAAAGTCATTGAGTTTATATTGCTATAACAACTTACGAAGTGATCCTAATCCTTAGACCATGAGATCATGTCAATCACTAACACCGGAAGAGTTTCTTGATGACATCAAACATCACACCATAACTGGGTGATTATAAAGATGGCTTCAGAACTACTAAAGTGTTATGTTGAGGCTCATGGATTAATAGTGGAATTTGTTCATCCCGATGACCGATAGATATACTCTGGGCCCTCTCGGTGATATCACATTGGTTAGCTTGCAAGCAAGTGATTTGATCACTAGAATGTTATATCACGGGAACGAGAAAAGAGTGCATGTCGGTAACGAGATCAAACTAGGTATGGAGATACCGATGATCGAACCTTGGACATGTAATATATCGTGAAACAAAGGGATTAAGATACTAGCGCAAAAGGTTCCGACTGACGTGGTTATACCCTACGGGTACACGACCTTAGCATACCTGGTCCAGCACAAGGAAGGCCCATGACAAATATACGCCGGACCATGAAGACTTTCGGGTGGCCAGGGCCCATCACGCCTTCGGATCCTTGGTGAGCAAGACTAGAGTAGATAGAAAATTCAAAGGGGCAAACCCTAAAACACAGAATGACTCGATGTGCCAGGCTCGACCTGCGCCTATATAAAGGCCAAGAGGGCACGAAGAGGAGGCTCTCTTACAATCTCTTGCACACCACCTCATACACACCTCCACGCCAGATTGCATCTGCGCACCCCTGTAACCTTCGGTTCCACCATAATCAGAGCAGACAAGCAGGAGTAGGGTTTTCCCTCCGGGGGCCTGAACCTGGGTAAACTTCGTGTCCCCGTGTTGCTTGTTTTCTAACCGTTTCGCGATCTCCAGCATCCCCACCTTATCCAAAACCCAAGTCCATAACAATGGGCATTGACGAGATTAAACCTCGTCAATTGGCGCCGTCTATGGGAACTAGGGGCGCTGATTGTGCGATCGTGACGGTCCCAACCAAAGTGATCTCCAATTCCACGACGACGGAGAGTCATCTCCTCTTCGGCGCCTTCGACTTCACCGCCCACTCGCCGGCCACCCTGAAGGACTTCGAGCCCGTTGGCGACGGACTCGAGATCCTGTTCGGGAGCTTCTGCTTCCAGGTGGGGCAGACCGGCACTCTCTACCTCCCGGAGTGGGTGCCCCTGCCATCGATCGGGCCTGCTTCGTGGGCTTCACACCCCATGCTACGCACATCACCATCGATAGATGAGTCCTATGACAGCAGCAGCTGCAACTCAGATCTGTGCGATCCACCATCGGATGAAGGGACCTATGGTTCCGGATCTGAAAGCTGCGGCAGCAGAAATCTGATCTACGAGCGCTACCAGTGCGTCGCGGTCATCCAGAGTGACGTGGATCAAGAGCACAACCCGCCACCCAACCCGCAGGGTAGAAACGGTGGGAACAAAAGAAGTCAGTCCCCCCCCCACTCAACGGGGACAATACTGATCGGGTCATCCACCTCAGCGAGGAGGGATGGGCTCAAGCACGCAAAGCCGTAGCAGGCAACAAGATCCTGCCCGCAGATGCCTCATGGGACCTGCTGATGGCATACCACATGCTCCTCATCGAGGAGCACAAGAAGCAAGTGAGGATGCAAGAGGTGCTCAACAAGCGCAAGCAAGCAGCCTCGGAGTTCAGTGCGCGGCGAGCTGCGCTCTCCGCCATGGGCATCGGCTCCAGCTCGCATGGAAACCATGGCAACAAGCACCATTCTCGCACGGAGAACATCGATCCCAAGGCACGCCATGAGGTG
This sequence comes from Avena longiglumis, assembly GCA_030063025.1. Classification (NCBI taxonomy): domain Eukaryota; kingdom Viridiplantae; phylum Streptophyta; class Magnoliopsida; order Poales; family Poaceae; genus Avena; species Avena longiglumis. Next base: position 48,582,928 of record CP125978.1, read on the forward strand.
ACTAGAGCCCTCAACGCGTCCTTCATGGAGATGGATGCCGGCGGCAACGTCATCCCGAAAATGTCGCAAGCTGCGATCATGGCAGCATTCGCGTACCTCGCGTCCCATCCACCTCCGGAGGGGGACCCGAAAAGGGCCATGCACAAGTCCGCGCTCACCGGACTCGGACTCGTTGGAGCCGCGCTCCACGGAGAAGCTCCTGCGGAGCCAAAGAAGAAGGTTGCGGTCAGGTTCAACCGTAGCCCCACGCCCTCATCTGAGGACGAAGAGCATGACCTTCCTCAAAGGCACAAGTGCTCGCGTTGTCGTAGCCGCGACTACGACGCTCGAAATGAGCTAACCCAGCGCAAGATCGACAAAGCGTGCGCTAAGCGCGTATGCTCGTCAGAATTCAAAGAGGATGATGACGAAGGAGAACTCTGCGGAGCCCGATGCTTCAGCAGATCCGTTCGGCGAACACGGATGTCGTGGAACTTCAAGCTTCCTTCGGACACTCCGAAGTTCGATGGTACACAGGACCCCAAGGCGTGGCTCAGCGACCACCTGTCGTCCGTCAAGCTACACGGTGGGAACAAGGAAACCGCTATGCAATGCCTTCAGCTGCAGCTGACAGGCGCAGCCCGGATCTGGCTCAGCAGCCTATCCTCGGGATCCATCCGAAGCTGGGAGGAGCTGGCGTACAGCTTCGTCCGAAACTTCAAGGGCACCAGCAAGAGGCCTGCCTCGATCGAGGAGCTGCGGGCCTGCACCCAACGAACGGGCGAATCCATCCGCTCGTACATACTGCGTTGGTCCAACACCAAGAACTCCGCGGCGCATATCTCAGAGGAGAGAGCTATAGACGCCTTCAAGGATGGCGTCAAACGCCAGGACTTCAAAGAAGAGCTTGGGCACGTCAAGCCCAAGACACTCGACCACCTCATGGACATCGCCAACAGGTGGGCCGACGGCGAGGACTCCGTCCACCGAGCGCACTCGGAGGAGGAAGACGACTACGGCCGGCGACGTGAACGCCGCAGCAAGATAAGATCGCGCGTCTACGACGATCGCGATGGACCCGACATGGTCGCGGCCGGCTACGCCGACCGCCGCAGTGACGGCAACCGCAGAACGGCGGATACCGTGGAAGCAACTTCCGCGACGGAGGAAGCCCAACGCAGTCATGGCAACGCCGTGGCCGTGACAACGGACCCTCAGCATACGACAAACTGTCGGGTCCATGCACCATCCACTTCTACATCGACAAGCATTATGGCAAGAAGAAGGCAATCCACATGCTCAAAGCCTGCTGCGAGTTCTAGAAACTCAGCGAGAGCATGGCTCAGATGAAGCAGCAAGCCCCGAACACTGGATACGGGAACGCACCCACACCAGGCGAGATCGCACATGGAGCTCCTCCACCACCACCCGCGGGACCTCCAAACCACCCAATCGCACCCGCGCAGAATAATGGTGGGAACGGGTACCACCGCCGCCCAAAGGATCACTGATGATCCAAAAAGGACGCCCAACGAATAGGGTGCAGAAGAAAATCACCTGTCAGATCAACTTGGCTGTGACCGCTCCACCCGCTATCCCTGAGTACCTCAGGGATCGGAATCCTGCATCACGTTAAGCCATTCGGATCACCCTTGCCAAGTCCCTCGCCTAGGTCATGCTGCCCTAGTGCTTGAGGCGCAGATCGAAGGGTTCGACATGAGCCGTGTCTTCATGGACGGTGGCAACGGCATCAATCTGATGTTCGCCAGTACCTTAGCAGCAATGCGGATCCCGTTGTGCAGCCTGGAACAATCCGACACAACGTTCCACGGCATCGTCCTAGGGAAGGGCATATTCCCCCTGGGAAAAATATGATTCGACGTCATCTTCGGCAAGCCCGACAACTTCCGATGCGAGCGACTCGAGTTCGAAGTGGTGGACTGGCCATCATAATACCACGCCATCCTTGGACGTGTAGCATTCGCACGATTCCTGGCAGTAGCACACTATGCGTACCTTCTACTCAAGATGCCAGGACCCAAGGGAGTCATCACGGTCCACGGGAGCTTCACCCGATCGGACCACTGCGACAGGGACTTCAATAGAATCTCCCAGTCATTCGGCATGCAGGAGGAGCTCGTAAGGCTCTGCGAGGTGACGGACAACGGGGCACCCCCAGTCGCACGACAGAACGCACCAGATATGTCCATCGACTCCACCGTCAACACAAAGAAGGTGCAGGTCCATCCGACGGATGCCTCCAAGACGGCGCTGATCGCCAACGACCTCAACTCCGCATAGGAAAGCGCGCTTGTCGAATTCCTCCGTGAGCGCTGGGAAATCTTCGCCTGGTGTCCTGCGGACATGCCAGGAGTTCCCAGGGAATTTGCCGAGCACACACTCAACGTCTTTCCAGACGCCAAGCCCGTCAAGCAGTCCATCCGACGACTATCCGAACCACGGGCCGAAGCAATCGAAGTCGAAGTCAACAGACTACTCGACGCAAACTTCATCAGGGAGATCAAGGAGAGCGAGTGGCTCGCCAACACCATGATGGTCCCCAAAAAGGACACGGACATCCTACGGATGTGCTTGGACTTCACATCACTGAACAAGCACTGCCCGAAGGATCACTTCCCTCTCCCTCGGATCGATCAGATCATCGATTCAACTGCAGGATGCGAAAAACTCTCCTTCCTTGACGCCTACTCAGGCTATAACCAGATTCTACTGAAGGTCGAAGATCAGGAGAAAACGGAGATCATCACGCCATTCGGAGTGTTTTGTTACAACACAATGCCCTTCGGGCTGAAGAATGCAGGTGCCACGTACCAACGATGCATGCAGGCATGCCTGAAGGACCAGATCGGCCGCAACATACAAGTTTATGTCGACGACATAGTGATCAAAACAAGGGAGGCCAGGACGCTCATCGATGATCTCCGCGAGACATTCGATAACCTCGACCGATACAAGATCAAGCTAAACCCAGAAAAATGCGCCTTCGGCGTCCCATCTAGTCAACTGCTAGGCTACTTCATCTCCCAGCGAGGGATCGAGGCGAACCCGAAGAAAATCCGGGCCATAATGGCCATGGAGAAGCCGAAGAATCTCAAGGGCGTCCAGCAGCTTGCCGGGAGAATAGCGGCATTGAGCAGGTTCATCAGCCGCATGGGCGAAAAAGCCCTGCCGTTTTATCAGCTGTTGCGCAAGGCAGACAAATTCGAGTGGACGCCCGAGGCGGACGACGCATTCGAAGATCTAAAGCGGCTGCTCTCTACCTCTCCCGTCTTGGTCACGCCAAAGGAGCGCGAGCCTTTACTGTTGTACATAGCAGCCGCACATCAAGTGGTAAGCACCGTACTAGTGGTCGAGCGACCCGAAGAAGGCAAGACCCATGGGGTCCAACGCCCAATCTACTACCTCAGCGAGGTATTGATGCCGACAAAGCAGAGGTACCCTCACTACCAGAAACTCGCCTACGACGTGTTCATGACGGCTCGTCGGCCGAGCCACTACTTCCAGGAGCACCAGGTGATGGTCGTCAATGAGGCACCACTGAACAACATCCTGAATGTGTGGGAGTCAGTATGGATCTTCAGGTCCCGCTTCTGATTATTGATCGGAGAAGGGTCTCGATCATGTCCGCATTATTCGCGAAACGTAGGGTGGCACACTTAAGGGACACTGACATCCAATTGGATCAAAAGTTTCATGCCGGAAAGAATAAAAAGCGCAGGAATTTATTTCACTAGATAGTGAAACAGGTTTTCTAGTGAAATTGCAGAAAGTGTTTTTGCATGTGAAATGGAATACTAGCAAGGGGTTATATGTGAATGTTTGTCATTAAAGTAATTGACAAAATTCTGAATAAATAAAAGGAGTTTTATTTAATGAGAGATTGCATTAAATTTGGTGGAAATTTAATAGCAATTTTGAGTGGGATTTTCAGTGGAGGGAATTGAAGAGATTTTGTGAGTGGAGTGTCCACCCACATGAATGAGGGGAGGGAAAGGGGCAGCCCCCATGCGCCGGCCACCCCCTTGGGGTCCCCCTCTCCTATAAAAGTCACCCCTCCTCACTTCTCACTCACACCTCCTCGTGAAGGATCTCTCTCCCCCTCTAGAATTTATCCCCCATGGTCTCGGACTAGCGAGATACATGTTCCCGGTGGCTATTCGTCAAGAAAGAGTTGTGCTTCCATTGCATCGCTGGAGCGAGGAGGCGGAGGTTGCTGGGTGTCTTGTACGTGTGTGCGAGCACGGATGCGCTGTTGTTTTGCGGCGCTAGGACTTCCACTCGATCTAGAGATCGTCTACATCAACCACGAGTTTAACTCGTTAAGTTTTGTTGGTCTTCAAGGGTATGTTCTCTATGGATATACATCCGCCCGTTGTTTGTATTTAGTAGATCGATCTTGGTATATAGTTCCCATCGTAGGAAATTTTTTGTTTTCTATGCTGCGAACCCTACACACAGAGTGCAGCTATTTCAGTAGTCCCAATTTTAATCTTAATAGTAGGCTCAAATATATCATCTAGCTTAACAGGCAATTTTTCAGCAATTTTGTTATATTCTTCCTCAAGCTCACGTACCTTTATTGCTACATGATTAACGAAGTGTTGATACATGGTTTCATCATTTCCTTCACTTATCGGAATCTTGACATTGATTCTTTTTACAAGATCTTCAACTGTGTAGTTTGGTGAAGGAGCATTGCTATAATCAAGTCCTTCAGTCTCCTCCCTTTGGATTCTTATCATCTTGAGGTCTTTTACTAGATTGGGCTCAGCTTTACCTACAAATTTAGCTAGAATGAGAGTTTGACTCTCGGTTATCTTACCTAGCTGTGCCTCGACAATCCTTCTTCTTTCTTTGAGGGCATGCAAATCATTTCTCAAACTAACAGCTTGGTTAGATAATTTACCAAGCATAACATCATGATTTAAGAATTTCTTGGAGACTACTATTATTTGATGATATATTATTATTAGAGTTACCTACAGGAATAGAATAATGTTTCTGAAAATTTGGATTATAATTCGTTTTCCAAGCAGGGTTATAATCATTACGAGCTATAAAGTCTATTTCTTCAATAGTTGGTTCGAGAGTGGATCTTATCGGGGTTTCCTTACCTTTAAATGCTAATATGAGCTCATCCAACTTAGAATTGAGTTCTTCATTTTCTTGAGGTGTAACGGAGTTCAACTTCTTCGTGTTTGATCTTTCAACATGCCATTGGGCATGGTTGTATTGCATATTGTCTAGCAGCCCTTTGCTTTGGTAATTTGTTTACCCATAAATGTTCTTCGAGCTGCAGTATCTAGCATAGACTTAATAGAGTTAGACACAGGTTAAGAGTATTGTAAAATAAATGGATAATTAACCAATATTCCATCCCATTCTAGGACAGTTTCTCATGCATTCTTTCATTCTCTCCCATGCAAGCGCTAGTGGCTCACGCGCTTCCTGTCTAAAACCATATATTAGATCTGAGTTTCATAGTATTTGCAGGTGGAAAGAATTTAGTCATAAATAAAGAAGTACATTCAATAGTATTCCTAGGCAAATATAGCAACCATTATTTTGCTCTTCCTCTAAGAGAGAAAAAAAATAAGCGTAACTTGACCGCGTCGAGGTCATCATCTTTAATGCGCATCATATCACATATTTCAGTGAAATTATTTAAATGCATAACTACATCTTCAACAGCAGAGCCACCAAATTGATTATGTTGAACCAAACTTAAATAGTGGGGCTTAATTTCATAATCTTCACCATCAATTGTTGGCTGAGTAATAGGAGTACGCAAATAATCATTGTTTGGAGCAAACTCCTCAAGCTTCTTTTCAGCCATACTTCCTATGTTTTTGAATTTTTTTAAACAAGTATTAATGATAATAAAAACAAAAATTAAAAGACTAACTATTTTTTTGGTTTTTCAAATAAATACCGAAAGCAAACTAAAAAAATTAAAAACAAGAATTAAAACTAGTAAGGTTCCTACTAACCTCACCAGGGAAGCGATCGCTTCCCCGGCACGCCAGAAAAAGGGTTGATACCTTCAATCCGGATTACGGATGTAGTATAACTCTTTTTTCCTAGTATACCTAGGTTTATCGAATCCTCGGAAAGCAGAAAGAAAAGTGAGATTACTTAAACGGACCTTCGAGAGTGTTAGAACTCCTTTTTGTTTTCACCGGACCAAGAGTTTGCGATCTTTTTTTGTCGTTGACGATGGAGAGATAGAGGTCCTAGGGTCTTCGGTTTTCACCAGTAGCTATGTAAAAAATATCTGATGGGAATAATAGATGATACTAAAGTATACATGTAATCGTTAGAGAAAAATAATTATATATGGGAAGTGCATCCATAATTTTTATCGCCTCCGCAACCGCTTATAGGAATAACCTACTAGTCTCATCCATAGAAGAAAGAGAACTAATAATATGCATAGTGATGTCACTGTTAATCCCAAGTAAATCCCTCACATACAGCCGTACTATCCCTTCTGTCACTAGGGTTTCCATCCTGCAGATTAGTCATTACTCACACTCCCTTTACCTAGATCAATCCTCGGGGTATTGAGTACCTGTCAAGTTCTTAGATTGAGGCAAGATAAGGTACTACAATCATCATGTCATACAAACTAATACATGATCCTATCTATGATAAATAGCATGCACAAAAAGCTACATGGCTAGGCCGAAGCCCTTAGTCCAAGGAGAATTACTTACACATAGAGATGAAATCGACAATCGTAAACATTGTAATAGAGATCATAAGGTTGATAGCAAATAGTCTTACAATATTGCCAATTGAAGAAGAGATCTACTATTATAAGTGGTGAAAGATGGCTATGGTGGTGGAAAGGTTTAGATCTAGATCTATTCCTCTAGCGTGGCGGCTTCAGGTGGTAGGGAGAGTTGAGGTCGAAAAGAAACGATGTTTCCCGTCGCCCGAAGCCTCTTCTATATAGGGTCCCTTCACGAAAGTTGTTCTATTTGACCTAATGAAGTCGGTGCCAACTATATGGCCGGAATAATTCTCCCGCCGTATAGTCGCCGCCCACTGGCCGCCTTCGTCTTCGCCAGCCGAAGCCGAAGCCGCCCAATTGGGCGGTGCCCGTCGACGAGGACGTCTTCTCTATGAATATGGCGATGGAGCAGTCCCTCCGGGATTCGGCGCCGCCGCCGCCGGACATACTCGCCTGGTCCAGGGCGGTCTGGGAGGAGGAGCGCCTCCGCGTCTAGTTCCGGATCAGGCCGAGCGTCTGGCGTGGTCCGGCCCCTCTCATCGTCCTCTACGACGAGGAGGAGGCCGGCCCCTCCCACCAGCCTTGGAGGTGCGGCGACGCCGGCCAGAGGAGCTCCCGCCCGTCGCAGCCGCCGAGCAAAGACGATGACTACGGCGGCGACGATGACGGCAAGGCCGATCCCGGCTACACGTCCTTCTACGGCAACTTCGGCATATAGAAGCGGCGACGGCATCGGTGGTTTTTTATGTTTTTTAGTTTATTTTCTAGCCTAAATTCGGGTGTTCGCCCGAATTCGGTGTAATCCACCTATATCCGCCCAGAATTAATGAAATCCGCCTAATTTGTCAAATTCGACTGAATTTTAGCAAACGCGGAAACCCGACCTGAGAACGTGAGTGGAAAACTCGGCATTTTCAGGCCGAAAACGAGTTTCGTCCGGCCATATTTTTGTCCGAATTTCGGCCTAGTAACGTTCAACGGTGGGATGCTCTAAAGCTGATGGATATGGACGTCCGTAGTGAGCAGGAGGGTGGGTGATCAGGGTTGGCGGCCGATCAGGTAGCCAGCTCTGCCCCAGCTTATCTTCGTACCAGACGATTATTCCGGCCGTTCAAGTTAAGAGAGTCCTAGTCCAACACAAGGTGTCAGGTCAACGTAAACACAAAAAACCCTGCTTAATTATCGGATCTAAGCTGCGCCTCCAACCGTAAGTCTTCCTCGTCAGCGCCGGCCGCCGGCCGTCTTGCGTCCACCACCATATGACGCCTCAGCTGTCACCCTCGCCCAAACGGCGCCACCATCCCCGGCCGGCTAGTGCAGCCCAGGCAACAAGCAGCACACATGCACCGTCTACCGTTGCCGTCTCGTTACCAGACGAGATCATCTTCGAGATCCTCTGCAGAGTGCCGATTTGGTCCGCGTGCAGATTCCGGTGCGTATCCAAGGAGTGGTGCCCCCTCATCTCCGACCCAAACTTCGTCGCCGCGCACAAGTCCCGCCACGGCGACGATCATCAGGTCGTCGCGATTTTCTCCTTCGGAGAAGAACAACCTGCTAGCAAAGGCGACGAGCTACGGCTTGTGGATATAGATGGCCACGTTTTGAGCAGGAGGGTGGTCAAGCATGGTGGTGGATCACCTGGTGGCAAGCTCTCCGCAAGCTGTCTTCGTGACCTTATCTGTGTTACTAAGTATCGAACTAGCGATCAGGTGGTTGATCCTGCCACCGCAGAGGTGGTCGTGACCATCCCGAGCCTGACACAGCATCGGACTCCATACTACGACACTACCACCGTGGACTTGGGTCGTGCCGTCCCTTCGGGTGCATACAAGGTGGTTGCCCTCATAGACGGCGACAGCTGCTGCGTTCTAACTCTAGGAGATGGCAACAAGTGGAAACCGAGGCTCCCACCCCCAACCCGTGCCAGACGTTACCCGGGCTCAGTGACTGTCGTCAATGGCGTCTTGTATGTCTTGGCCTCTGACGAGATGGATGGACTCCTCGGGGATATGATACATTGCTTTGATCTCGAGGGTGAAAAGTGGACGGAGACGATCCAAGGACCGCAAAAAGCCGTGGGACATGAGTCGTGGAGGAAGATGACAAAGACAGTCCGTCTAGCTGAGCTGAATGGCATCCTCTGCATGGTCCAATCGGAGGTCCGGTTTGCCAACATATGGCTTCTGGCCGATTCTAAGAGGAACGTCTGGGTTGAGGCGTATAAGATCCGGATGACCCCAAACACCTATCATTATATGCCATTGAGAATGACACACGACGGCGTGAGGCTGCTCTTCCAATGCTCTCTCTTTCGCAGACGAGCACATGTCGTAAAGAGCTATGATACACGCACCAAGACATGCACGACTGTCGTAGAGACACCGGACAACCTTGACAGCAAGATCAGCCCTTGCAACTTGCACTTGGGCAGTTTTATCTCCGCCAAGGTCTAGTTAGATCCGTACATATAGCCTGGTTATCTCTTTCTCTCTGTAAGATTTAATTAATTCAATAGCTAGCTACTTTATTCCTCAAACATAAGACGGAATTGTACAATTTTTTTTAGAACATATGCATTCTATGGTTACAATATCACAAGCAAAAAAAAGCTACATTTAAAATACGGAGCTAATGGTGTCTGTTTTGTGTAACATAAATACTATTATTGCTTCATATTGCTCAAACCAAACAAATAAGGTACTAGTCTCATTCATAGAAATTTTTGTTTAGAGATTAGTTATTTGCTTAGACAAAGAGTGGAGTGTCAAATTGTGAAAGTGGAGAGATCACAGGTTAGGGCTATCACTGTCTTGCAAACTTGGCCTCTGAAGGTTTTATTTCAGACTTTGCACCGGATTGTATCCGTAAGACTCCGTGTATTGATGTGATTTAATCAATAAAGAGCAGTATTCGTGTCAAAAAAAAAGGATAGAGCATCACACTATGGTGTGGTTTGGTTCCAGGCCTAATGTTGTTTTGCATGAGTTGGATCTTGAACACCTCGTAATCCTGCCTGTTTAATAAAATCCTCTTTTACCCGCAAAAAAAAGTTTTCGGATTTTGTTTGGCAAATAACATTTTTATTATTTTATCCGAATAGCAAATGCACGGTGCAACTTTGGATTACCGTATTGATGTCTTCTTCACTCGGAAAACTTGAAGGTATTTTTTATCTTGACATATCTTTCATATGACCCAGGCCACACAAACTAGATGTCACAAGCAAGGTGTGGATGGATCATCCACGTCGGTCGTTGCAGCCCACAACGCAAATGTATGAATTTGCTTCGGCTATAGAATGCATGTGTCTTCCATGTACGAGCACATATCCTAGCCCGAAGTCAAGCTATAAATATGTACACGGTAAGCCCGAAGTCAAGACAGCTTGTAACTAGGGTTATCCACTATTCACCTTTATTTCAGTTTAGATATTCGCAAGATGTTGGAGAAAACCAAATCCGGGCTTACGTCTCGATATGCTGATGGTTCCAATGCAGCTGCCGTCTTGTGGCGGTGGCCGGTTGGCAACGAAGACCTCCATTAATTGCAGCTGTGTTAAAACCCTAGGCAGTTAAGCCGCATGTGCACCCCAAAATATACATGTTTGGTGTATGGGTTTGTATTTGAGGACTTTTACAATACAATACCCTAAAAATAATAGAAACCGTCCAATTTTCTTAATCCAATGGCTCACATGATCTGGTACTCCACGATTTGCCCTATACCCTACGGAGTACTAACTCCAAAACCGAGTGGAGATTTTTGGCTCTTGAGCACTTGTGCTCTTGCTATTTTAAAGAAATTGAAAATCATATTTGTGAGCTTCAAAAAAAAATTAAAAGATATCCGGATGTAGCCAGTAATTTTTCCCTCAAACATGCGAAATATCAATTTCAAATATTTTGTATTTTGACCTACACAAAAATGAGAAAATTGTGGATGTGTGCATACTTTTTTCAAATACCCAAACTTTATCATATTTTATCATTTCTATGTAGCCCATAGTACAAAGAATTTCATGTTGTGATTTTGCATGTTTTGTGGGATACAACAATGACTACATCCAGATTTATTTTGAAAATATGATCTTTGACTGTTATCAAATGAAGGGAGCACTCGAACTCGGAAGCCAATAACACTTTCCGCTCCTCCATCCCACATTTGTCTATGCTGATGTCCCTCGTTCATCTCTTGTCGTGTGTCCGTAGTCTTAACTCTTAACAGGGAACATCGTGGTCCTGCTCAGGTTCGAGCAGCTTCAAACCTCGCCAAAATTCCCTCTGGAAACAAATCGAAGCCACATGTAGATGTATCTCTCACGCCATGGCGATTAGAATATAACAATTAACAACCCTAGATCCAGGACACCGATAAGCAGTTAAAAGTAGAAGAAGTTAATCATGAACAACAACGAATCTATTTCTAGCGGTTAAAAGTAGCGGCAATTCATCACGGGAGCCCTAAAAACTGTTCCAATTTTTTCTCTCTGGAATCTAATGTAATTTAACTAGTAGATTTTTTTCTTTAACACAGGCTACCAAAATTAAGTTTTACCTACAAAATTCGCTTGTTCGCATGGAATATCATCAATAATTTATTGTAGATGTTTTTACAATAATAACATTACTCTTTTCACCCCAAGCACAAATGCACTCGCGGGTGCTATTCTTTTTTGAAAGGAAAGCGGTGGGGAAACCTCCCGAGCAAGTTTAATTTTGAAATAATAAGAACCTAATTTCACATCTGCGAGAACTTAAACTTGGGCGGCTGGATCATATTGTTAGAATTACCGTTCCCATGTCAGAGCTCCTTCACTCGGAAAACTTAAAATTATTTCTTTTTTTTTTGTTTAGATAAGCTAGGGCCGCACGCAAACTAGATGCACACAAGGTGGATGGATCATTCGTGTTGTGTGCAGCCCACACCGCAAATGCATGAATTTGCTTCGGTTTTAGAATTCATGTATCTTGCATGTATGCGATGCTAATTGTAGTCCAGAGTCCAGCTATAAATAATTAGACATGGTGAGCTACCATTGCGCGAACTCAAGACCCACCGTAACTAGCTTCATATGTATCTAAGATTTACCTTCACTTTAGTTTAGCTATCCGTGAGATGCTGGAGAAAACCAAATGCTGGCTGACGGCGTTACATAGATAGACAACAACCGTGTAAGGTGCAGCAGGCGTTTTTGGCGGTGACCATGATGAAAGGTTTAAAATGTAGTAGTGCAAAACTGATGGCAACTGAATTTTGGTACAATTGAGTTGAATTTCTCGGCTGCGCCCTAACTCCGTCGCGGCTTAGATCCTAATCTACATAGCCTGAGTACAGAGTGGATGCATGGTTGGTTATCGCGCTGGATTGTCGTTCTTGTCAGCGTCAAAGAAGTGTGCGACCTCACTGTGTTAATGTTATTGTAGCGTCGGCAGTTGGGGTCGTGGTCGCATGCCTAGACCAACATCAGACTGTGGAGCCGTCTCCAAGCTCTGGCCTGCACACGCACCAACATATCATAGCAAGGATTGATCATCTAAACTTTGACACCGTAAAAGTAACAAATCAGGTTGCTGATTTTTTTTCTACTGTACATGGTCTATGTTGGCGAAATAACATATGCTTTAAACTTTTAAAGCTATGTTTAATTTAGGAGAGAACTGACAAAACTAGACCTCCCTTTAATTTGGAGTGGTGAAAGGCCACAGGTCTGAGCAAACTAAAAATTACGAGATGAAGTCAGAAGTCAGAACTAATTAACTATGTGCCTGTGCAGCCGCGTCGGTGGTGGATCTTGATTAATCCCCTTCAATCTTTGCTTGGAGTTTTAGAGGCTCTAGATCGACCACTCAAGCGGATGAGCCGAGCACCGACAAATCCAAGAAGCTGGAGCAATGGGTCTGCCTCTAAGTATTCGCTTTACTTGTATACACTTGAGAATGAATATGTGTCGCTTAATAATCATGCGTTTGCTTTCTTCTCCTACTTAGACAAATCTTTGATGATTGGCGCATCTCCATTTCATCAATGGTGGACCTTAGTATGAATAGTAAAGCCACATTTGAAAAATATGGGGATGAAGTGTGGCAAGCGACTTCACTGTCCAAATTTGCCTCCAACTCCAATGTGCACGCTCCAATGTTAGTGTTTCTCATTAAAACTTCCGAAATGACGAAACCACTTGATTTACTAAACGATTCTAATGCAGGATTTGGACCAGTTATCCCAATTTTCTTTCATCTTCTCTTCTCTTCTTACTTTGCCTGAGCAAGCAGATCAACTGTTACATGCTGGAATATTTAGGATGAACTGTAGTAGTCCTCCAAGTTGCAAATTAAACATCAGTAGCAAATTAAAATGGAAATCTCTGTAATTATTATACATCACCCCAAATCATAAAACGTGTAGCGAACTTTCTCACAGCCTGACCATCTTGCCATGTAAAGCGATTCCGTACTACCATCAAAGATTAACGTGCATAGAAAAATATTGAATTTTTATATGCGATTAACGGAGTACTACTATCATAATTATTATATGCGAAGAAAAATATTTTAACGTGCATAGAAAAGATAGCTACATGGTATTCCAAAACCACAAAGATTAACTAACCTAGCAGTGGCAACGTGTGGATTTGGACTCCATCTCTTGGAACAAACATAACACGTCCATCTCCTGAATTCTAATCAAAACACGTCAGCTCAAAACATGACTCCACTACGGAACTACAACTGCTTATATCTATCTAGGAATGTATTTCCTTCCACACAACCGCTAAGGCTTCCATCATAACACATCAGCTTTGTCAGCATGCTCGCAACGCCCGATGCCTCCTGTGACTTCTCCTGTTTGCACGCACCTCTTGTCTCTTCAGGATTCTGCCGCCTGTGTGATCATCTCGGTACTGCTGCCTAGAGTGCCAAGTATACAAGCCAGAGAGTCCTCCTCCTCCTCACATACTCTCTGCAAAAATAAACATAAAAAAATAGGTGAACAATGCTTTTTCCTCGACCACGCATCGGATTCTTTTGCTTTCAGCTATTCTGGTAATTCAAACAATAAACTAAGAATCAATATGGAGAACTAGACTCCACAGGTCTAAAATTAGTTGCAACTCACACTGCTTACACTTGATTCGGCCTGATCATCAGCAGAGTTGTTTGCTTCATACTCATTCATCCTTTCCTTGAAACTGTAGTCCACATATGAATTACGTTGGCGCCACCTGAAAAGTCGTTGCTCTTGATGCTGGTCACTCAACAGATTCTCAGCTATGAAGTACCTCTTTACAACTCCAACCAGCAGCTCGTCGGTGCTATGCTTGTTAAGTATTCTGTGCATGAAGCAAAATTGTTAGTCCAAACACCTAAGAAGCTCAGGCCGATACTGGAAAAGAATAAACCATCATTAGCTCGCAAAACACACACACATTTTGGCTAGCTCCATCTTCTTGAGTTCTTCTCCACCTTCCAAAACTTCTGTGGCGGACTCATGATAGGACTCATAATACTTCATATCCCCCAAAATACGAGCACAACCTGTCATACAACTTACAAATGAACACTCCTGATGGAAAAAAGGTAAAACTTTGATGAATGGGCACAGGCGCACCGTAGAAAAAAATGGAATAATTTCGAAGGTTGTGCCGGAGGTTAATGTCTCTGATCCCGTCTTTCCATCACAAACTAGGAGGAACATACAAGCATGTTCAACTTAAATAAAAAATTTAAAAGGTCATCTAACTATTTTTCAACTATGCCAAGCTCATTCAAATATATACCGCAAACCTAAACATATGCATGGCATTTATATGAACAAAATGCACATGCCTGGGTTTTAAATGTTTCTCTACATATCTTAACCCCCCTCATAAATGGAGCGCTACACCCGCCTGAGGGAGGCGGGATTTGTCACCATGATAAGAGAGCGCTGCCTGATGAGATGCATCTAGGTGGAATCGTGATCACGCAAGTGGCATGGGCCCCATGTGTGGAAGGAATGAATAGGCATATGCTGCATATTTACCAGTTCCCAGATGAATCATCCCAGGTGGTACCGCAGTGACTACGATATATTTCCAGAAAACAGATTTCAAGAATCAAGAGATATATATAAAGCATGTATATGCCTTTGTATGTCATTATCAATATTTACAGGGATCAGTAGCAGGTGAAAAGCCTTGAGATTTACATGAAGAGTAGAAGAATGCCAGTGGTCCATGCAGAGGTGGAATGCCAAGAAACTTAGGAGCTGCACAAAAGAGTAGAAGTTAACATGTGCATGGTACCAACAAAGAGTCCCTGCAGTAGCAAACTCAACAATGCTGGTTTTGCAGGTTTACTCTAAACAACACTTGTGCACTCAAGATACATATAGTCTGCAAAATATAAATATTATCGTTATCATCTTTTGTATAATGCCCCATTATTCATCTGTGCATTGCATCGTGTTTCGTAATCCCGTTTTCTGTACAGGTAATCTCTTACACATGAGTGTGTGCTCGAACCTAACTTTCACAGCCGACAAAATGAGGAATAAACAAAAAATGTGCAGGGACGACAGCCAGCACGGCAAGGCTGATGCAATGAGGACGAGACGGACGCAGCGGCACCCGGCGTGCGTAAGGTGGCATATGTGCATGTTCAAGCGCTTGCAGACACCTTCCACGGCGCAACAATAAACATGACATACATGCAGCCGTGTGCATTACAAATTGCTTCATATCAAGCCATAGATATGCTTTGACAGAACCTGAATGTCGAAATGCTTGTGAATGTGGTAGAAGGTACTTGTTGTTATTAAACCGCAGAGCTGCAGTGGTGCAAGGAAGGCAAGAGCCGAGGATGTCAAGGTGAGGCTTATGCGAAGATAAAAAAAAAGGATGGAGTTTGCATTGTTATTCTTCGGTCACGATGAACACGGTTGCTGTATTGTTTCTGAGAAATGTAAAGTTTCAGGGAATAATCTATCAGAGTTGTGCAGCTAATGTTTGATTGAGCCATTTGTTTCTTTTCAGGGAATATTCTAAGTTTCGGGGAATAACTGCATGCAAATCACTGTTTACATCTTTTCGTTAATTAGCAAAAAGCCTTGTAAAAGTTTGCAAGCTGAATAACAGCGGTGTTCTATTAGCGTACCAAAGGTGTTGGGCACTTGGGCATTGCCTAACAAGTATCAACAAGTACGAAAATTTACCTTCATCGACAATTAAGTTTGTACAGTATCAAATTTGACAGATTTTTAAACGCTTACATAGTCTGTACTATCTAATTAATTCTATAGTATCAATTTTGGGTAATGCCGAAGAATAACGGTGTGCAAATTAAACGATTAGAACTGATGGCAATTTGCCTCTCATCAGTACAGAACTAGAGATCGGGAGAGAAGAGAGAGAGGAGGCACCTTTTCTTGTAGCAAACCACACAAGGGAGCCCGTCCCGACAAAGGTGAAGAAATAGGCCGAGGTTGCTTTCATGGTGGTCGAATAGAGCTCGGTATCCTCCAGCGGGGTCACCGGGTCCTGCAGCATCACCCCCAAATCAGGAACCCGTCGCCACTACCAACAACAACAACAACAACAAGAAGAAGAAGAAGAAGAAGAGCAATTGTGCGACAAACCTTGGCCCGCAGGGAGATCTCCAGCTCCAGCATCGCCCTCTTGGCCCCGTGCCGCTGCATTAGCGACAGAAAACGCAGGAACACGGCCGTCAGTCCCTCTCAGCACGGAGGAGGGGGAGGAGGAGATTAACAGACCGTCAGGAGGTACGAGGGTAGGGGCGTTTCCGGCGAACCTTGCCCAGTATGTGCCCGAAGAACTGCTCCAGAACCATGGCCGCCGGCTCCTGCGCCGCTGCACCAGGGAGAGAGAGATTGCCGCAGTGAGGGTTGGGGAGAAGTGAGCGAGAAGAGAAGCCCACAGGGCCTGGGTCCAGGGATCAGCAACTGATAGTGATAGGTGGCCGAATTGGTCCGGTGTTAGGGTTTGTAAAATACAGATATCCAAGTCTTTTTTTACTCCACAGAATTATGCAAGTCTTTGTTTAATCTCTCCATAGCATAGTAGCCTCTCCTCTTAAACCGGATGTTGACTCACTTTTTTTTGTTTGGACATTTTTTTAGAAAGGTAGGCACGTGGCATGTTTTAAAAAAATACCCATTCTAGAAGCCTTGTTGTCTGAACACATTACAAGAAAAAAATATCGAGCACCCGAAAGACCTCTGAGCATAACACGGTCGTCACTTGACATCCGACTATCCCGCCATCGCCGAGATGACCAACGAAGGAGATGAGATTATGCGCACAGAAAACCGTAGAAGCTTCCTTGCATCACTTAGCTTTGTTGACCTCTCAGATAACCCTTGCCTCTATGGCTCATCTGTCGGGGCCAAACACCGAGCTTTTATCGAACCCGACATCTTACCCCCGGTCGAGCTTTTATCGAACCCGACATCTTACCCCCGGTCGACGTTGCTCACGAAGGAGCCTAACACCACCTTCATGCTTCCTCAACCCCGGCTCCTATCCAACTCGACACATGTTTGCCCCGAGTCTGGCTCGGTGGTAGGGAGACCCCGCACGTAGTAGTTGTGCAGCCCTAAACAGCACTTGAAGTCTAGACACCAGAAACTCTGACTTGCTGGATCAGAAGTCGAAGGATGCTACTGAAGACAATAGTCATACATGATGAGACCGGAGCGATTATCTTCTCCGAATATGAGCACCTGGTCACTTGTTCAAGCCCCCAGGAAGCTGAACCTTTTCGTTTTGACATTGGAGGAGCGTTGTCCCCGGCCTGTATAACTGAAATGGACTTGTTCCAACCTTTTGACAGATCGCCAGACACCTTGCTAGTCCTGGAGATCAACCACCTTTTTCAACAAGGACATAAGTTTGACCTGCTGCACATTCAGTCATTCACCATGAACCAAACATTGTTAGACTCATTTCCTATCTCACTATGGTCGTACCACTGCCAGAACCAAAACATGCATGACTATCGTAGAGACACCGGACAACCTTGAGAGCAAGATCAGCCTTTGCAACTTGCACTTAGGCAGTTTTATCTCAGCCAAGATTTAGTTAGAGACGTACATATAGCCTGGTTATCTCTTTCTCTGTAAGGTTTAATTAATTCAATAGCTAGCTACTTTATATTCCTAAAACATAAGATCGACTTATACAATTATTTAGAACATTCTATGGTTTGCCAACATATACCCTCGGGCACCGCCTTAGCTTAGTTAAATTTGTGTAACTAGCTATGTAATGGATGAGCAGCTTTTGATCTGCTGGGTATGTGTATATCAAACTCGTATGTATGGTGATCGAACTCGTATGCTAGCTCAATTTCCCCGCCATACGATCATCGTTTAAATTTTTAAATTTTCAGTTTCAATTTGGAGGATTTGTTCTTTGCAACGAGTTACAACTGAAAAAATCAAGTATAGTCGCCTATACTCGTGCTTTACAGTTTGGAAATATACCGTATCTGCTAGAGTTGCTCTTATGCAGCCCCAAAAAGCACTTGAAGTCTAGACAGCAGAAACTCTGACTTGGTACATCAGAACTCGAAGGATGAGTGCACCATGATTCATTTAAATGCTACTCAATGCAATGGTGATACACACGAGACTGGAGTGATCATCTTCTCCTGATACCAGCACCTGGTCACTTGTTCAAGTCCCCAGGAAGCTGAATTTCTTCGAGGGCTTCGCATTGGAGTTGTTCCCTGCATAACTGAAATGGACTTGTTCCAACCTTGACATATCGCCAGACACCTTGCTAGTCCTAGATATAGGTGTGTTTTACAGTACCTTTTACTGCTCCTAAAGTATGACAAGTATGATTTGATCTAACGGTCAAGAAAGATTAGGCCCAGCAGGCCCAGCTTATAATTATTATTAGGTGGAAAACATAACGACCAACATCTGCTAAAAAAAGATAACGACTAACGAGACCAGGTTGAGTCATTGACGAACAAAACCCATAGAACCTGTCGTCGTGCCTCCAACCCTCTCCGATCTGAGCGCCGCCGCCTCCTCTAACCCGCATTCGCGTCGCCGCCGCCGCCCTCTCTCTGCTCTCCAAGTCTGACTGCACGCCGCTCGGGAGGTCGCATCCATCGATGCCCCTCATACCGGTGGCGCCACCGACACCTCAGCCATACGTCACACGCTCCCTGCACCCGCAAATTCCTCCGTCGGATCGCGTCGCGCCCTGCTTCTTGAACTCGGCGGCAAACAATGGACCATGCTCCCGGCACGCGTGCCGTTTGTTGTTTCAAATAGTTTTCTGAATATGTACTCAACACACACTTTCCATTAATCAGAGTCAGGGGTACATATACAACAGGAGGAGGGCATCGTGTCGTGCCACAAGAAGCGCTCACATCCTAAGGACTAGTTCCTATCAGTTTACAGCCATTACAGATATTACAAGAGTTTATACACCAAAAGATACAGATCTGTCACGTATCCTTCAACAGTTTCCGCCAGCTATATATGTTTGAGAAATACACACAAATGCAGCCGTCACATACCGTTTCCGCTGCCAATTCTGTCACATTCCAATACAATTTGATGTGCCTCATTTGCACTAGGAGTACACTAATGTAACTGAATCTGCCAGAAACTCAATACAAGTTAAACTGACAAAACTTAATACAAAGAACACTGTTAAAACTGAATCTTCAAACGGTGTTGCCGTCTTTGAGCTTGCTATCCATTCCACCATTCCCAGCCTCCCAGGAACCCTAAATGGGTGGCCACCACTCTTTGTTTCATCACTGGGGCAGCTGCCGTCAATCCAGCCAAGCCAAACTAGGAACAGATGCATCCTGGACTAATCGTGTCCCGGTTATCATCGATTACAACGAGCAGCAAATGAAAAGTGAGGATGGGCTATCAAGCACATCCTCTGTGTGCACAATTACTGGATAAGTTAGTGAGCGCCACACTGTATGCTCCACTGGTGCCAGTGGCGAGTAAGGCTCGTCCAAATCGGAACACACTATCATGCAAGATGCACAAACAGTAAATTAAGTTATTATTACACATTGATTTTTTAACCATTCATGCAGGTTCCGCTAAGAATAGAGAAATACAGAATAGTTTACCTTGCGGCCATTACAATAACTTCTTGAAATTGACCCCCGGACAGCCCTCGGTCTCAGAAAGTTGAGATACGTTAGCTCTCAAGAGTTGACAACAGTTGCAAGACAATGACATCACAAACAAGCTGGGAGCTTGCCTATCTTTTCTCCTTGCACTCCGGTAAGCCTGAATTACCTTATGCACTGATTCTGTACCAGAAATTAATTTCAGAGAAGCACATGTACTGCATTAGCATGCTTTTATGTTTACTTAGGAGAACACAAACCTAGGAACCATCAGGTTATGCATAAAAGAGTTAGGCAAGATCAGCTGATGTGTAAAATTTGGTTATTAATTTTTTTGACAACTAGGCTGATGTAGTCAATAAGTTTTGACAGTTGACTCTACGAAGACAATTGAATGGTTCCATGATAATGTAAACATTACTATGCTAGCCAAATGGACATCACAAAATAAAATAATTTTAGAAACTCAAGACATTATGTAATGGAATTACTAGGACTTGGTTCTCTTTCTTGTGCACTGAGCAATAATTGATCAAATCATCAAAACATGCATACTGGCCAAACGAATTTATGAGACAGAAATGGGAACTCAAATCCCAGCAACCATATTAGAGATTGAGGTGTTGCTTACCTACCAAGGAACATACAGCTATCAGCCATCTATCACAAGTTCTATGACCCTGAGTGTACTGCAGCACAGAGTTAGCATCAGTAGGAATCACATTTCACCTAGTGAACGATATCACCAGACGCATAATTGGTAGTACTGATTCTGCAAGAAACGAAGATTTAGGACCAATATAGCGGCCAATGTTTTGCTTACCAGCAGCAAGTGGTACCAGTTGGCTCTCATCCAAACGCTCAGACTATCGCTTTCTCTCTGACTTGGAGAAGGCCATTTCTGAAAACCTCCGTCGAGTGCGATGGCGACCTCAATCATAGGAGGCCCAGCCATACCCATGGCCAGTAAAGGTCGAGGAGGAACGGGATTTGCCGCAGCCGTACCCGAAGCCACACGAACCAAAGGAGGGGAAGGTGCGGAGGTCATACTCGGCGTGGCGGCTGTCATCATAGAGGACGTGGTAGGCGTCATACCCTCGCCCACCTCCGGATGATCGAACAGCCGTTTCCTCACTCCAAGATCGAGACGAAGGTTTTTTGATGATTTCAGATCAAGAGCGCCGGCCTGACTATCGATCCTGTCTCATGGCGGCGCGCGGAAGAAGCGAGCAAGGACGCGCTCTCGTCGACGAGGTACGCCGGAACGCTGCAGCGACATGACGTAGGTGGGCTCCATCGGGAGCAGTATTGGGCGAGCTCGTTCGATTTAGGGTTAGAATTTTTTTTTTTGCAACGATAGCACGGTCAAAACCAGTTAGACTGCCTTGGGCCGCGGGAAGTGCTTTTGGGCTGGGGCCATTCTACGCAATTTTTTGGTGCGGTGCTAATATTTCTCAGCAGTATGAATCATACCGCTTTACTTTTTGACAGCAGTATGAAATGTTATGGATCATTAGATGCACAAAAATGAACGGCTGTTATTTATTTAAGGGTACCATAAAACAGCTCTAGATATAAACCACCTTTTTCAACAGGGCCGTAAGTTTGACCTGCTGCACATTCAGGCATTCAACATGAACCAAACATTGTTCGAGGCATTTCCTATCTCACTATGGTCATTCACCACTGCCAAAACTGTGGTTTGGCTCCGTTTTAGGACGAGTGACATTTTCAGTACTCTACGGGAACGACTACACTCTTGACGATTGATTAATATATTACCCGACTCGCAAAGAAAACATAACACAATAACATCTTTGCTAGCACATCTGTTCAAACATAGCTGCCATATAAATCACGCAAACCACGGTTGTGCACATCGCCAGGTTTGAATTGTATTTTCCATCCACGCGACCGATAAGACTTCATCACAATCTTTGCTGTAAATCATCTTGCTTTTGAGCCTTTTTATTGAATGAAAATTCAGGTGGGAACCTCCCCCCACCCCCACCTTTGACCATTCAAAAAAAAAACAGCAGTTTTGTCAGCATGTCGGCGACGTTCAGTGGGCTTTGAACTCTCTTCTCATCGGGATAGTGCCTCCTATCAACGTTGATGCCGGTGACTACTGAGGGGGCTTGCTAATCTCTGTGTCGTTTCCTGGAGTGCCAAGCATACAAGCCAGTGGGTCCTCCTGAAATAATCCCTACATAGATAAACATAAAAGTAGGTGATCCTCTTTTACTGACAGAAAATGGGTAGGTTATTTTCTCCATAAACTAAAGTATGTAGAGTTCTGGGACTCAATGGATCTAACAAACTGCAAATAGAAGTTGCAACTTACAGTGTTTACACTTGATTTAGCCCCATCATCCGAGCTCTTTGATTCATACTTCTTCATCAAAATTCTCAGCGCTGTTTGAAGCTCCTTCATCATCTTTTGCAGCGCTGCTTCATACTCCATCTGCTTTTCCAGCAGAGTGCTGTCCACGTATGAACCGCGTTCGCGCCACCTGAGAAGCGGTTTCTCTTGATGCTGATCGCTGAGCAGATGGTCGGCTACGAAGTGCCTTTTCAACTCTTCGACCAGTGATCTGTCATCGCTATGCTTGTTCAGTATTCTGTGAACGACACAAATGGGTTAGTTGAAACACCTGAGACCGATACTGAAAAATGAAAAAAACAAGGCGTCATTAGTTCACAAACAATACATTCTGGCTAGCTCCATCTTCATGGGTTCTTCTCCATGCTTCAGAAGGATCTTTGCAAACCCGAGCTGGAGATCGTAATACTGCATCTTCGTCGTCACGGGCATACAAGCTGGAACATGGCGTCATCGAATTACCACTTCCAGTGCAAAAGACAGATTTTTTTTTGGCATGGACAACGAATAAAGAAAGAGCCTTTCATCAGAAAATAAGTAAAGAAAGAGTCAGCCGATGAAATAATTTCTAAGGCTGTGTCAGGATGTTCATGTCCCAGCACCTGTTGGTGTATAAAACTATCCTTCAACTATGCCAAGATCATTTTTACAATATATACTACTCGACTATGTACAATTGCAAACCTAAATGCCTACATGGTGTTGTTAATTTTCTACACATGACATTATGAATATCGATTTGAGATTTATTTACCGCAAGAGCATCCCAACAGGAGTATTACAGGCCGAGGCGGAACCGCAAGCAATATCTGCACTGCACGAAAGCATGACGCAAATCAAGCGATTAATTAATGGCAACGCCCCTAAAAGAGATTACTAATGGCAACGCATCTCGCCATTACTTATAGATGCAGAGGGGGGAAGGGGCGCGCGATGTGTTGCAAGGTAGGAAGTAACGAGGAATCCCCCACTGAGAGCTGAGAAGGCGCAGCCCAGGAGGCGCGCGAAGTAGGCGAAGGTGCCGCATCTCTCGAAAATGGCGTCGCACGCCGGGTGGACCGGGCCCTGCAGCGTTGGTTAAGCCGTCAGCAGACGGCAGCAGCATTGCATTGCCCCCAAATCACAGGATCCCCGCCGCCGCTAGGAACGAAAGAGAACAAGAGCACGGCGAGTCGGCGAACCTTGGCACGAAGGGAGACCTCCAGATCTCGCATGACCCCGTCCCCCCAGCGCTTCTGCATCGGCGACAGAAAACGCAACCACGGCCGTCAGTCCGTCGCGCTCGCGGCAGTGGAAGGGAAGGAAATTAAGGAGAGACAACATGGGGCTTCGTGCGAACCTTGTCCAGTAGGTGCCCGAAGAACTCCTCCAGAAACATCGCCGCCGGCTCCTGCGCCGCTACGCCTTGGAGAGATTGCAGCAATTTGGGCGTGGGGATTGGGGAGAAGTGAGAAGCGAAAGCCGAGGGAGAAGAGAGGGAGGGCAGATTTTTTTTTTCACTTTTTCCGTTTCGTCGGCATTCAGCAGACTGCCGCGCCCTTTTTTTTACTGGAGTCTTGCTGATATGCAGTGGGGTATTGTCTATTGTGCACGCCTAATCAGGTGAGAATTTTTTTTTGGGGCTTCTGCTTATGCATAAACCTTAAAGCAACTTTAACAATTGTTTGGATAAGAAGAGAAAGAATGTATAGATAAGCAGAACATATTTTGCTTTTCCAGCTTACCCATATTTTAGCTACCAAAAGCATGGTCTATTCCTAAAAGAATACAAAATACAATCTAATCCCTATCTTTTACACTAAGGACCTTAAACAAAAAAATAAAAAAGCAATCGGGTCCAATTGATGTTGGTTGCCTAACAAGCAGGTGGGGGCGCGCACGGGGCAGCTGTCCTCGCAGGTGGGCGGCGGGTGGCGGCGTGGCTGCATGATGTCGTGGAGGAGTGGCCTCCATGGCCGGAGCTGGCTGGGGATGCACGACGACGGCCACCATCACCGCCTTCTTCGCTGTGTGTGAGCCTGCTGCAATCCGGGTCCTTCAGTGCCCTTTTGTCCGTCGGCTTCCATGCGGGCAGGCAGAGGCGCGACGCCGGCACCCACGATGGCCATCAGGTCTGAGCTTAGAAGCCTGTGGCGCAGGAGCCTGCGGCGGCAGGGCCAACCCTAGGCATCATTAGGCGTCGAGCGGACTCGGTTTGCTCTACGCAGCCACTGAGAGCATGGGAGGTGGGGGCGGGTGGTCGGCGCGGGACTTGCGAAGGTTGGCCATGCCGACACGGCGGCTAGAGGATTGGCGGCGAGCGGCGGTGCGGTCAAAGCGAGCGCAACCGAACGCGGGGAAGTTTTCGTGCGAAGCGGTTGTAGTCTCCCACGGTGGTTTTGTTGACGTGCCGTCTTACCCAAAAATTGGCTAGTCTTACCCAAAAAGGGTAGGAGGGACTAAAAAATGGGTGATCACCCAAAAAATTCTGGTGGGGGCCACTTTTAAGTAAGCTATTGGAGCTGTGTTTTTGCCCCATCTTATCAAAAAGCGGTTATACCCCCTCTTACCCATATATAGGTAAGCTCTTGGAGATGCTCTTATAGATTTTGGTAGGGAGAAACTGCGGTCGGCAGAAGCTTGTAGAAATTTTTGGGAGACTTCTTTTAGATTTATGTTGTTTTAGATTATTTGTTGCAATGAGTTGTGATATGTATGTTATGCCTTTGGACTTGATCTCGTCACTTAATAAAACGATATATAATATACATACGCTAGCTATAAGTAAAAAAGAGCTGGAAATAAAATAAAAAACATGGTTTTGTAGTATACTTTAAGAGTTTAGGACATGCCAAAATAATAGAAAATGTCATAATATTTTAAAATTATACTCTCTCCATCCTAAAATAGATGTCTCAAGTTTTCTAAAATTCAAATGAATCTATATACTAAATAGTGTCTAGATTCATTCAAATTTTGATAAATCTGAGACATCTATTTTGGGACGGAGGGAGTAATAAAAATAACTTCTCAAGCTACTATTTCTTTAGCGATGCTTTGTCGTAGTGCACCCATGATGTTGTCAGATGAAGAGGGAGCGGTTGCACCAGTATACAATGTGTTATCCTTGTGAATATACGGGCCTCGCTTAAAGTTGTGGAGGTGTTGATCATATAGTTTACTGTCACGGATGAAGTTATGCAAGCACATGCACACGGTGATGATTCGTTTGCATCAGAAGATCGTGAAAATGTGGCAATCCTTGCAGAATACGCCACTTCTTCTTCAGAACACCAAATGCTCTTTCGACGGCATTTCATAGACAGAAATAAAGATGGTTGAATTTCTCCATCATGTTTTGTGGAGGTGCCCCTTGGAATTCCGGATTATGGTAGTGTTGTTCTTTGAATGGGGCGAGATAACCAATTCAGTTTGGATATCCAGAGTTGACAAGATAGTATTTTCCTGTACGTAGCGAACAAAGCAGAACATAAATATATAGTATTTATTAGTATATATTTTGTGTACGTGGTACATATGTGAGAAGATTACCAGTAGGAGGGTGCTGATAATTGGAGAATGAGGCCGAGCACCGGTCCATACACATGTATCATGAACAGATCCAGGCCATCCAACAACAGCAAATGTGAACCTCATGTCAAAATCACATATTGCCAACACATTCTACTTGTATAACCTTTCCTATTAGTATATTTTTACCTATCTTGCTCAGCAATTATCAGAGGAATATGTGTTCCATGAATTGCTCCAATAGCATCTTTGAAATGACGCCAGAATCTAGGTTGTCTAAGTTTATCATGAACTTGGGTGAAAGTAGGATAATTATGTCTGATATAATCACCCGCCATATGATCTACACAGTCTAAAACATGATAAAACTTGTTATTCACTGTAGAAACACTACGCTCAAAACGAGCTACAGCTTGACTATTGGACGTGGGTCCACCCAACATCCATACAAAAAGAGCTAGTGATTCCACACTCAGACATCTGAGCGATGGATAGGAGGTCATAGTCAGCAACTGGAATGGCATATGCAACATTTTAAAGACTAACCTCCTCATTCTAAAAGCCTTTTAGAATCTCTTTGGATCATTCATCCTCTCTTCAACCTATTGTATCCCTGACACCAAAGGCGGGGGTCTTCTAGCAGCAAGGAATCTTCTCATTATTGGCAATACAAGCCGCAAGCATAAACATCATATTAAACTCTTCATCCGAGTCATCCTTTGAGTTCATCTGTAATTGTGCAAAAGGAAACATTCTTTGGCATGGTTGTGGGAGTAGGTGAGTAGGGAATCCTCTCTTCTTCTTGCCATATGTATGCATAGGTGTAACAAGAGGGTCGCCAGCTTCACAAACTGAACCTTCACCATCCACTTCAATGTCCACTCGAGGCTGCTTAGTTGGAGGCACCCTAGCGGCCACATTGGTCACAACATTCTTGTCAAACGGTATCTTTAGGTCCTCCTCATCCTGTAGTAGAGCTATCCTAAACTTGGAAGCCTTTGGACACATCTGCATATCACAAAATGCTATTAGAACTCTATATAAACAGCCCTTCGAGGCCTCAATCAATCCAACTATTATTCTCTCAATATCCTAAAATATCATGGTATCAGACGCCTAGGTTTTTCGCACCTGGCATGGCGCTGCCACCCCTGCCGACTCGGCCCCTCTTTTCCATGGCCGAGTTCCGCGCCACCAGTGCCCCTCCTTATTCTCCTTCCACCACAACTACCCAAACAAACCCTCCCGAAATATAAATGATCTCCCTAGCCAACACCATTGCCGACGTATCCCCCTTCATCCCGATCTCGTTATATCTCGGCGCCCACAACTACTACCATTGGCGCCACCTCTTCACCATCCACCTCGGTCGATGCGGCCTCTGCCACCACATAGATCCATCCTATCCTCTGCAACCCGCTGATCCTTTTTGGGTGAAAGATTATCTCGCCATCATCCAGTGGATTTATACACGCATCTCTACAGAGCTCTTCAATCTGGTCTCCTCCTATGATGCCACCTCACCGAGCTATGGGCCTCCCTTCAACATCTGTTCCAGGACAACTCTGACGCGCGCATCAACGCGCTCAAACTACGCACCACAACTCAGGGCGATGCCCTGGTCACCGTATTCTGCCAACGGATCAAGGCTATTGGCGATGAACTTAGTGAACTCGGCAATCACGTCGAGGACCGCACCCTCATCAACGCCCTCCTCGTCGGCCTCGGTGATCATTTCGAAAAGCAGCAGTCCTTCATCCAGATGCTCAAGCCCTAACCCACCTTCAAGGAGGTCCGCTCCCTCCTCCAACAAGAAGAAAAGAACCAGGCTCGCAAGGCGCAACGGGCGCCGTGGGTGTTTCATGACGCCGCCCCGTCTGCCGCGGCAGCGATTCATGCCCCTCGGCTATCGTGGCAGCCTGCCGCGCCTCCACCTCCTACTGCGGCCGCTGCGGCTCCCTAACCGCCCCTAGGCTGGCGTCTGAGCCCCAACTACAGGGGCAATAACCCGATATATCGGCCTCCTCAACCTCGCACTGCCGGCCCTGCACCTGCTCCGCCATCGACCGCTTCGACACCCCCAGCTCCACCACCGTGGACTCCTCAGCACGTCCCATGGACCGGCCTTGTGCAGGCTTGGTAGATTCCCTGATCGGCCCCTTCGCCGTACATCGCCCCTCCTACATACACGGGCACGTGGAGCCCCGCTCTTCGTCTAGCCACCAGCTCCCCCGGCCTCCTCGGATCCTGGCCACCAGCGCACGTCTACAACACCACCGCTACACCGCTTGGCGCACCATGACTCCCGCCAAACTACTACTACATGCATGCTTCGTACGCGTACAACCAGCTACAACCTCTCTCCTACGTCAACATGCAAGCTCCTGGCCCTCTGATCCTCCATAGCAGACGTCATGGGATCAAGCCGCCTTTATCAACGCCATGAAATTTTTACCCTACATAACAAAGGTACGGATTGGATTTTCAATTCTGATGCATCCTCGCATATGTCTTCTGTAACACCCTCAGAATCGGACCTATGCAAGTTTTAGCGAAACCCGCCAAACCCGCATAGAAACGATTCAAAGGTGCCCACCAGGCACTTTCGTGCGGGTGGAAAACGAAGTAATAACATTACACAACAGTCCTCGATGGGACCCACAGAACAGATATATATAACAGCGACTCAAAGAGTCAAGAATACAGATATAATGTACAAAGATCCAAATCACTTGAAAATGACAGAGCGTCCGACTACGGACAAGATGCAAATGGGGCTAAGAGCCCTGAAGAATAACCATTGGCGTCCATAACCCTGCCCAGGCCAAGCCGGAAGGGTAACCCTGCTAACGACGTCGATCTCAAAACCTGCTTAAACAAAAGGGGTGCCGACAAAGGGCAAAGGAAAAAGAAGGAGCGTCGATCGAGGCGATGCAGCGCGAGGCTAGAATTCGGCGGTCCTCGCCTACATAGGTATGGTGGACTGAAGCGGCAGCGGCAGCATGCACTAAACAACCTATAGAGACTCGATACAACTGACGGCAATCATAGAGGGGGTAAGAAAGACCTATTCGAAACCTTCCTTATGCTACCATCAAACAAACCCATCCTGGCGTTTCCCCCTCGAGACCATCGAGGAAGTCAGCCGAGGAACTCACACAGTTGGCAGTTTTACTTATTCAGTTATAGTTGCGGCACTTTACTAGTCAGGTTTAGATAATCGTCCTGATAAAGTAAGCAGTGGTCACTTTTAGTTAACCATTCCGTGATAGTTACAACACTTACTAATCAGATACAATTAGCATGAGACAACCCCAAAACCCAGCAGTTGTTGGTACTTTTATTTAGCCATTCCGTTGTAGTTGCAATACTTACTAGTCAGGTATAATGGTCGTAAGCGACGATCCAAACAAGCAATCGTGGGCAGTATTATTTAGCCATTCCATTAGAGTGAAGCTGATTACTAGTCATTATAAAGTCAAATTAATAGCAATAAACTTTAGTTATGCTTGTCTATGATCGAGATACTGTGCTCCAAGTCGTCCATATCCGCGGACACGGCTTTCGAAATTTTACCGGCGGTGCACCAATAACAACACACGCTCGATCAACCTCGGAAAAACCAAATCAAAACCCAACGAGGCTTTCACGAATAAGCAATCACGATTGAGAAATATTTGGGGGCCACCCCTTGAGTACCATCGAAGTTAGTGACTTGAGACGGACCCGAGGTTTGTGGGGCGGTATGGCGATAGGAACCCAAAACTGGGCTTGTCGATACCGTAAGCGGGTCACAATTCCTATGATGACAGTGTGCTCTCGCTGTCGTAAATACAAAAGTAGCATGACATAAGTACAGATAGTAAATAAAACCTCAAACTAGTTTGTGGCTAAGAAATAAGTGAACCAAGCTCGGCTCGGGGGTCCCATATACCTCCCGGATGTGGATAGCGATAAATCAAGGCAGGTATCAAGTACTCGGGGTCCTACGGGACACAAGTGGGCGTTCGAAACCAAATATTATCTATCACCCACGATGCCTCGCTTATTTCAATTTTAGTTGTTAAACAGGAATTAAAGTGAACGATAAGTAAAACTATGATCATCTCCAACATCAACATGCGGCAATACATCAACAAGTGGCCTGGACGACACACGCACTTGAGCAAGCGACTACGACAGCAGTCCAACTATCTACCAAACAACAGGTAATAGGGTGTGTCCAAGGCAATATAGGGCTGCACGGTATATCACAGGTACGGAAACTAAAGCATCGCAACACAGATAGCAATAGATCAACATGAGGGAATAAATACTATAAAAGTAAGATAGGTAGAAAGGGGGAGATGCTCGCCTGAAAACATTGTTGAAGGTTCATCCGAAGATCGGGTCGACACTCGCATCAACTCAACGGCCTTATCTGCGAAGAAGCAAATCGCTAGATGAAACACCGGATGCAATATTTAATACAACGGCAGAAGATCGGCATGATGCATGTATGGTGCTTGACATGGCAAAGGTGCGGTGCAATTAGGTCATATTAAGTGGAACCAGGGTCCCGACATTTAATTAAATGGCTCAAGTTGTTTAGCTAATCCCCGCAATTAAATGTTGTATTAGCATGGCAAAAGATAGCTCCGGGTTCTCTACAAATTTAAATGAGGCCAATATAAGGCTAGATTTGCCCGCATATGGGCCCCATATTTAATTATTAGGTGAATCGGCATAAGGCCCCCGAACCACATGACAAGCATGCATGCAAGAATGACAAGTTAATATGCAACAGGTTTATAATTATGGCATTTATAAAATAGGGTTCTCGGATAAGGGTCACACATTAGGGTTCGGCAGATCTTGGGGTTTCGGGGTTCGGGGTCGGTCTCAGGGTCCAGGATTCGACGGAAACGTTCTCGGAAAACAGAGGTAGGTCTTGGCGTTCCGCGAGGAAGGGCTTGGTGGTTCTGACTTCACTTGTCGGTGCCGGACTCGGTTGCGGTAGATCTTGGCCATGTTGAAGTTCTTGCCGGAGGTTCGTCGAGGGTCACCGGTTCGGTACGGTCTTCGTGTGGCAGATCTTGTCGAGTTCCCTGCAACGGCCTTGTGGTTCCGCTGACGATCTTGGTGGTTATCTAGTGGCACCATGTACACACCTCGAGCCCATCGGCATTGAGCCGGTCTTGTCGTTGAGCGTCCCTGTACGAAGGTCTGGGTGTTCCGGTTCCATGGACGATGGAGATCTTGATTCAACATCATCTGACCTTGAGGTTTCGCCGTGGAGCCGGGAAGGCGTTCTTGGGGTCCGGGGAGGAAATCCTGTCGCATCCGAGGGGGTACTTGAAGTCCGTGATGGAGATCTTGGCGAGGGTGAACTTGGGGGTTTCGGGGTTTGATTGCCGGTGTCGATCTTGTTGTTTCCACACCCAACACTTTGAAGGGAATATGCCCGAGAGGCAATAATAAAGTGGTTATTATCGTATTCCTATTTATGATAAATGTTTATTTTACATGCTATAATTGTATTAATACGGAAACGTTAATACATGTGTGTTTAATAAACAAAAGAAAGTTCCTAGTTATGCCTCTCTTATAAACTAGCTCGTTGATTAACAAGATGATCATATGTTTCCTGATCATGGACATTGGATGTTGTTAATAACGGGATCACAACATTAGTGTAATGGTGTGATGAACATTCATCCGAAGTATAGCATTACAATCAAAGTCATTGAGTTTATATTGCTATAACAACTTACGAAGTGATCCTAATCCTTAGACCATGAGATCATGTCAATCACTAACACTGGAAGAGTTTCTTGATAACATCAAACGTCACACCGTAACAGGGTGATTATAAAGATGGATTCAGAACTACTAAAGTGTTATGTTGAGGCTCATGGATCGAGAGTGGAATTTGTTCATCCCGATGACGGATAGATATACTCTGGGCCCTCTCGGTGATATCACATTGATTAGCTTGCAAGCAAGTGATTTGATCACTAGAATGTTATATCACGGGAACGAGAAAAGAGTGCATGTCGGTAACGAGATCAAACTAGGTATGGAGATACCGATGATCGAATCTCGGACATGTAATATATCATGAAACAAAGGATTAAGATACTAGCGTAAAAGGTTCCGACGATCACAAGAAAGTCATCGTTGAATGTGTGGGAGTCGAGATGGGTCTCGGATCCCGCTCGATTATTGATCGAGAGGGTCTCGATCATGTCCACATTATTCGCGAACCGTAGGGTGACACACTTAAGAGACACCGACATCCAATTGGAGCAAAAGTTTCATGCCGAAAAGAAAAGGAAAGCGCAGGAATTTATTTCACTAGACACCAAAGCTGTTTCGGTTGAAATTCAAACTGGTTACGCATGTGAAATGGAATACTAGCAAGGGTTTTATGTGAATGTTTGTTAATTAAAGTAATTAACAAAATTCTGAATAAATAAATAAAAGAGTTTTATTTAAATGAGAGCTTGCATTAAATTTGGTGGAAATTTAATGCATGTGAGTGGATTTTGAGTGGAGGCTTTTAATGGGAGTGGAGGCTTTTCATTTTGAGTGGGAGCTCCACCCACATGAATGTGGAAGAGGTGGGGGCAGCACCCATGTCTGGGCGCCATGCCCCTTGGTGCCCCCCTCTCCCCTATAAAGGCCCCCCTCTTCCCCTCTCACAACACACCTCCTCGTGAAGGATCTCTCTCCCCCTCTAGAATTTATTCCTCATGGTCTCGGACTAGCGAGATACATGTTCCCGTGGCTATTCGGCAAGAAAGAGTTGTGCTTCCTGCATCTGGGCGAGGCGGAGGTTGCTCGGTGCCTCGAACGTGTGTGCGAAACGGATCTTATTCTTGTTTTTGGCTAGGACTTCCTCTCGATCTTGAGATCGGCAGAGATCGTCTACATCAACCACGAGTTTGGACTTGTTAAGCTTTGTCGATCTTCAAGGGTATGTTCTCTACGGATATACATCCGCCTTGTTTGTATCTAGTAGATAGATCTTGGTACATAGTTGTTCCCATCGAGGAAATTTTTTGTTTTCTATCTTGCGAACCCTTCAAAGGGTATCGAGCGGATCTATGCGTAGATACTTTGCACGGGTAGTACACATATGAGTATGTGGATGATGATCATTTTATTGCTTCTTAGTTGTACTTTGGATATTGGTGGCATAGTGGGATGAAGCGGCCGGACAAACTTTACATGTCCTCGCACATGAGACTGTTCCACGCTTGACATGCAACTAGTTTTGCATAAGTGGCTAGCGGTGTCTGTCTCTCCTACTATAGTCAATATCTAATTTGCAACGAGTTGTCAACAATTTGGTTATCCTCGTTGTGGTTCATGTTCGTAGGTAAGAACGGTTCTATCTCAAAGCCCTAAGCCACGTAAAACTTGCAATGGATAAATTAGAGGCGTCTAGTTTAGATTGTTGCTGGGCTAGTGTTATGATATGGTAGTATTGTAAGTAGAAGTATGAGATGATACTCTTACAACACACATAGCGTGTAAACTCCATAGACCTTGGATTTACACATATAGGTATGATAGTGATCATACCACGATGCACATGATAGAGATCATCTGCGGGAACCATAACATTTCACTAATAAACATGTGATGTTTGATAGAATCTTATATTGCTTGTTTGGCGTTTTATTAGCAAAATAAGATGATCCTCATTTAGATATCAAGATAAGAATGTGTTCTTCCTTAAGTATGCCGACAATGTTTCGTCGCTTCAAGACATCACGTGATGATCGGGTGTACTTGAATCCACGAGCATATCTCGGGTGTAAGACGATTACACCGAATACTAAGGTTCTTACTTGGCGAGCCTAGCATGTCTGGACATGGCCTCGGAACACGGACGAAAGGTTAAGCATGAGTCATATAGTAGATATGATGCCCATTTGATGCTCGCCTTTGAAGCTACACCGACTCACGTGATGATCGGACTTGGTGTAGTGGATTTGGTTCATGTAATCACCAAAAAGGCACGAGGGATGTCGTTTTTGAGTGGGAGTTCATTTCTAATTTGGATTAGTAGAACTCAATTTATCATAAATTAAATCAAAGTGAATTTGCATAATTTGTTGTAGTCATTGGCATTCATTCACCACCTTATGCATAGTTGTAATTGAGATAATAGAACTATAGAATTCTGGATATATACTTTCTGTTGGTATCGTATTGTGTTGAGTGTCAATCTAAAGTTTAAAGTCCTATTGCAAACTTTCAGCAAAATTCTATTTACTCCGTGAAATTTAATAATTGGTATTAAATCGAGAGTAACAATTCCA
Source organism: Avena longiglumis (assembly GCA_030063025.1). Lineage (NCBI taxonomy): Eukaryota > Viridiplantae > Streptophyta > Magnoliopsida > Poales > Poaceae > Avena > Avena longiglumis. The sequence goes on from CP125978.1 coordinate 48,616,984, forward strand.
GTGTTAGTATCTTAAGTATCATGTTTGCCTCCATGATTCTTGATTGGTTTGATATCAAGTTTATTTAGGAGTTGAAAGAATTGTTTGAAACCATCATGTGTGGAGATATAACGATATCTGAAACAATGTTTTGTTGCAATATGATAGAGTATAATATATGTTCTCATATTGGATGCGAATTTGCGAAGGTTGGAGATGCTATACATCCTAATCATCCAAAAGGGTTTTGGAAAGTAATGTTATACTCACGATTCGCCTTTATAAGCTACAATAGCTTGATCATGAAAGTCGTCATGATAAGGGTGAATAGAATATGTATGTAAAGTGTTTACTACACTAAAAGATTACTAAAGAATGGATTTTGAAAGAATACCGATCATTTTGATGATGGTGATCTACTTCAAAGTGCAAGTCCAAAGGTATTATTATTTGAATATACACGCTTTGGACTATGTGTCATGTATATGGCGCCACTTTTGATGTTGATAAATTCTTTTAAAAGGGAAAAGGAAATGCTGAAAGAGAATCTATAAAATATACTTGGCAGAAAAGAAAAGATTGGAAATATCCAATTTAGGTATATATATGATATACATGTTATGGTTGTATTCTTTGCTTGTTAAACAATGTGGTTCTTGGGTATTGGATATCGAATTGGTTGGTATGAAATTTCATATGGAACGATGCAATTCATGAACCACAATGGCCTAAGTAACTAGCAAGAGAATATGTGATGATGTTCATCAAAAACAAACAAACCGTTGTTTGTATTTCTCGTTGACATCAAGGCTTGACTTCAAGATTTGTTTTAATAATTGTTATTTGAATCAGGTATTATGAGAACAAAGGTTGTTCAAATAATTACCGTATTCCATATAAGATGGATGATTTACAAATCTAGTTGAAGAAATCACATCCATAAAACCTAATGCTAAAATGTCGCAAGACAAATGATTGAAAGATCACTTATGAAGTGACATATTTGTTTAAATTATATTGGAAAGAAAACATGAAGAATATCCATATTCATGGATTTTTGGAGTCTTTGATTTGATCAAGTGACGCTTGTGAGACTTTCCACGTGATAATTAAAACTTCGTTCAAAGGCCAAGAAGAACGAACGACTAAATTATTGGAATTTATACATATCGATGTATGTAGTCCATTATGTGTAGTAAATGGCGATGGGTTTCAACTTCATATGCTTTCTCCGAATTTTGAGTGAATGTTCACTTAATGAGAAAGAAGTATGAAATATTTAAAATTATTTCAAAGACTTTCAAGATGAAGTGGAAAATCATTGTAACAAGAAAAATAAATGAATTATGATTTGATCATAAAGGATTTATTTGAGTTACAAGTGTAACAAGAAAATAAATGAATTATGATTTTATCATAAAGGATTTATTTGAGTTGCAAGTTTAGCAAAACACCTAGATTTACATCTCCAAAACACCATAGGAGTATGGAGTGTTTGAGATTTGTAATGAAACCTTGTGACATGGTTGGATCAAAGGTGTTATTTATAAACTGCCATTATGTTTTAAAAGATTAAAGCTTTAGAGACTACCGCTTTTACACTGAAAAGAGCTCCATCTAGATCCGTTGAAATGACACCATAGAAGTTATGGTTTGGGGTAAAACCCAAGTTGTCATTTCTTAAATTTTGGTATACTAAACATAAGTAAGATGTTTACAACCAAAGTCGGATGAGCATGTCTTTGTAGGTTATTTGAATAACAATTGGTTATTCCTCCATAACACCGAGGACAAAAGGGTTTGTCGCTTGAAATGTAAAGTTTCTTGAAGAAGGAATTTTTCATAAATGTTAAGTGGGAGGACAATAGAACTTTGATAAGGTTAACGAACCTTAGCTAAATGTCTTTGAGTTCTTGCGCGGAAATGGTTCGAGGCTGCCATAATGCTCATAGCTTATGTGCCTCAAAGGTTGTGGTCACGGAGATCTAAGTTCCTATTGAACCAAGTAGGTCGGTTAAACAATCAAATGCTAAGATTTGAGAGTAAATCATTATTGTTTGACAATGATGAACCGAATACATACAAAGAAGCGATGATGGGCCCTGACTCCATCAAATGGCTTGAAGCCATAAAATCCGTGATAGTTCCATATACGAGAAATCAAGTTTTGAACTTGGAAGACCCTCCGGAAAGGTGTAAAAACCTATCGGTCGTATTTGGATCTATAAAGAAACAGACATGGATGTCTCACATCTATGAAATATTCGACATGTCGTAAAGTATTTTATGACAATGTTCAAAGAGTTGACTATGACAAGATTTGATCTTTCATAGCGATATTTAGTCTGAACGGATTAAAGTAGCAACCACTACATATAATTTGGTATATGGTAGATGAATAAACAAAACAAAGTTCTTCTAATAGAATGGTTACCTAGGACGTGTACATGACACGGTCCAAAGGGTTTTGTTAAATTCAAAGGATGCTAAAAGGTCATGCAAACTTCAATGGTTGAAGTAAGCATCGCGGAGTTGGAATCTTCACCATGATGAAAAAGGAGTTTTTCATCAGGAGACGATGAAGATGCTTGCATTTGCAAGAAATTAAGTGGGAGCGCTGAGACATATTTCTAATACATTATGTGAAAGACATCTTGTTGATTAGAAATGATGTATCTTTTATTGACAAAGGTTAAGAATTTCATTTTGATGAAAGACTTAGGCAAAACCCGAATATTTAGCATGGATGTCTATAGTGGATGGTATCAGAACGCTAATATGTTTATGCCAAACGTACATATATGAGATATTGAAGGAGTTCAATATAGAAACGACAAGAAACAGTTCTTGTTGCATGGAAAGGAATTGAATCAAGATTCAAGTGTATCGACACTTGATAAGTGAAACAAGATTCAAGTGCTTTGACACTTGATGAGTGCAATCACGAGAATGTTTTGATCAGTCATACCATGATATGTACACATCCAGATATGTCCCATGCTCTAAGTGTTATGAGCATATACCAGAATGAATCATAAAATGATCATTGGACGATAGTGAGGATATTCTTATGATCTTTTGGAAGAACTAAGAATATATTTGTGTAGAGGTGACAAACAATTACAAATAGTTCATTGTAAAGCGTTACATTGATACTAGTTTTGTCACAAGATACAAATTAAGTTTATCTCAATTTAAACTATGGGTGGCACAATGTAATGGAAAGGAGATTCCATGATGGATTTGGATGAATTCCAAAGTTAAGACATTGTGACGAATACTACAACAAAGGCTAAGTATATGACTGCTATAGTAGCAGCAAAGGAGGAATTTGTGTCAAGTAGTTTGTTATCAAACTAAGGTGTGGTTCATAGCAGGATAACACTAAAGATATATTGTATGACAATAGTATCGATGTGTTTTAACCCCAAGGAACTAAAGGTCTCACCAAAAGACCAAATTTATACAATGCCATCTCATTGGAGAATGAGTGATGCGTGGAGACGCAAAAAGACATGCAAATACACACGGACCTGAAGCGTCAGATCCGTAGATTATGTTAACCACTTGCAATTGCGGAGTTGGAACACGAGAAAGCCATAGGTGTTCAATACACAAAGTTTTCAAACTAGATTATTGTCTCTAGTGCAAGTGGGAGACTGAAGGAATATGCAGAGGCAATAATAAAGTGGTTATTATCGTATTACTATTTATGATAAATGTTTATTTTACATGCTATAATTGTATTAATACGAAAACGTTAATACATGTGTGTTTAATAAACAAAAGATAGTTCCTAGTTATGCCTCTCTTATAAACTAGCTCGTTGATTAACAAGATGATCATATGTTTCCTGATCATGGACATTGGATGTTGTTAATACGGGATCACAACATTAGTGTAATGGTTTGATGAACATTCATCCGAAGTATAGCATTACGATCAAAGTCATTGAGTTTATATTGCTATAACAACTTACGAAGTGATCCTAATCCTTAGACCATGAGATCATGTCAATCACTAACACCGGAAGAGTTTCTTGATAACATCAAACGTCACACCGTAATGTGGTGATTATAAAGATGGATTCGAACTACTAAAGTGTTATGTTGAGGCTCATGGATCGAGAGTGGAATTTGTTCATCCGATGGCGGATAGATATACTCTGGGCCCTCTCGGTGATATCACATTGATTAGCTTGCAAGCAAGTGATTTGATCACTAGAATGTTATATCACGGAGCGAGAAAAGAGTGCATGTCGAACGAGATCAAACTAGGTATGGAGATACCGATGATCGAATCTCGGACATGTAATATATCATGAAACAAAAGGATTAAGATACTAGCGTAAAGGTTCCGCGATCACAAGAAAGTCATCGTTGAATGTGTGGGAGTCGTATGGGTCTCCAGATCCCGCTTCGATTATTGATCGAGAGGGTCTCGATCATGTCCACATTATTCATGAACCGTAGGGTGACACATAAGAGACACCGACATCCAATTGGAGCAAAAGTTTCATGCGAAAAGAAAAGGAAAGCGCAGGAATTTATTTCACTAGACACCAAAGCTGTTTGGTTGAAATTGCTGAAACTGGTTACGCATGTGAAATGGAATACTAGCAAGGGTTTTATGTGAATGTTTGTTAATTAAAGTAATTAACAAAATTCTGAATAAATAAATAAAAGAGTTTTATTTAAATGAGAGCTTGCATTAAATTTGGTGGAAATTTAATGCATGTGAGTGGATTTTGAGTGGAGGCTTTTAATGGGAGTGGAGGCTTTTCATTTTGAGTGGGAGCTCCACCCACATGAATGTGGAAGAGGTGGGGCAGCCCCATGGCTGGGCGCCATGCCCTTGGGTGCCCCCTCTCCCCTATAAAAGCCCCTCTCCTCCTCTCACACACCTCCTCGTGAAGGATCTCTCTCCCCTCTAGAATTTATCCCCATGGTCTCGGACTAGCGAGATACATGTTCCAGTGGCTATTCGGCAAGAAAGAGTTGTGCTTCGCTGCATCGCTGGAGCGAGGCGGAGGTTGCTCGGTGCCTCGAACGTGTGTGCGAAGCACGGATGCGCTGTTTTTGGCGCTAGGACTTCCTCTCGATCTTGAGATCGCCAAGAGATCGTCTACATCAACCACGAGTTTGGAATCGTTAAGCTTTGTCGATCTTCAAGGGTATGTTCTCTACGGATATACATCCGCCCGTTGTTTGTATCTAGTAGATAGATCTTGGTACATAGTTGTTCCCATCGTAGGAAATTTTTTTGTTTTCTATGCTGCGAACCCTTCACACTTGGCACCAACTTGGTACTACAACGGGATCCTACACGGGTGGAGGCGGATGGCATCGGCGCCGACGGGGTGGGTCCCGCGGGCAGGTGGGTCCAGGCGGGCCGGCTGCTGCACATGACAGAAGGCGAGGGCCGGGTCGGCCCAGCTCGGGCGAGTGCGGCGGTGCGAGCTCGGCGAGCGGCCGACCGAGGACGCGCGGCCCTGACAGGTTCTGTGGTCAGGCGGAGCCGAGGAGGCAACAGCAGTGGTGGGCGAGGTGGCGCAGAGGCGGCGGCGTCTCGGCTGAGACGGAGGGGAGCACATGGCGGAGGCAGAGCAGGCCAGCGGCGACAGGCGTGGCCTTGGTGAGGTAGAAAGGCGCTTGTCAGGGCTTAGTGGCGGCGTGGCCAGGCGGGCTGAGGCGTGGAGCTCGGAGTGGAGGAGGCCGGGAGGCGAGCGGATCTGTGTGGCTCGGGAGGGCAGCGGTGAGGAGCAGGAGGAGGAACGCGCGAGGTCGGGAAGGTGCAGTGAGTGGAGGAGAAGGAGGCGAGGCGCCATGGCTGGGCCAGGCTGCAGGGTGGCAGGCAGTGGCCGCGTGGAGGCTGAAGCGGTGGTGAGGCTGGGGTGTCTGTGGGAGAGGTCTGGAGCCGGGAAGAAGGATGGGGAGGAGAGAGGGAGGTGGGGGCGGCGGGTCACTTCTTGGCGTGTGTGTGTGGGCAGGGAGGGCCAGTGTGGCAGTGCAGTGTGTGGGGCTGGGTGTGTGGGTGGTGTCGGTGTGGGGGGGGCTGAGAGAGGGCAGGATTAGGTGGTAGGATAGGATTGGTTGAGGAGAGGGAGAGGGTGAGGTGGCGGAAGATGATAGGCTGGGGTGAGGTGGAGGGGAGGGCTGGGTAGGTAGGTTGGTAGGTTTAGGAATAAGGGGTGGACCGATTTGAAAAATGGGGGTGGTCGTTCGGGTCGATACGGCCCGTTCGACTGCCCCCGCTAAAATAAATAAATATTTTATTTGTTTTAAACGGGCCATTTGCAACCCGATAGCAGCCCAAACAAAATAATCCGGAGACCCGGTTTTGATGTTTGAATAAAGATGGGGCGTTTTAGAAAACAAAACGGGCTTTGCGAAAATAGTTTTATGCAAACAATGCATGATGATGACGATGCAATGCACAAATTCAACGCGATTTTCTAGTAGTGGTTTTGCGGGATGCCACATCTTCAAATATGAATTTTCTATCACCTTGTTTTCCCTCTACCTTTTCCATAATAACCATTGGCGACGGCTCCACAATCCCTGTTTCTTGCACTGGTCATTCTTACATACCTTCCCCTTATGCCAACTTTCTTCTTCGCAATATTCTTGTTGTCCCTTCCTTAATCAAAAATCTTATTTTTGTTCGACAATTCTGCATTGATAATAAAGTCATCCTAGCTTTTGACCCTTTTGGTTTGTCTGTGAAGGATCTGAAAATGGGGGAGGTTCTCGCTCGGTACAATAGCACGAGCGATCTTTATCCACTTCACGGCACGACCACATCCACCCCTCGTGCCATGCTTGCATCAGTTGACCTATGGCATCGTCGTCTAGGCCACCCCAATAAAAACACTCTGTCCTCTATGCTTCAAGATTTTAGTATCCCTAGCTCTACTACTCCTCATGATCCCTCTCTCTGTAATACCTGTCAATGTGGCAAACATTTTAGATTACCTTTGGAACCTATACTACCATTAGCACTTTTCCTTTTGAGCTACTTCATTGTGATCTATGGACCTCTCCAATACCTAGTGTTTCTGGTTATAAATAGTATCTCGTGATCTTGGATGATTATTCTCATTATATTTGGACTTTTCCTATTCATGCTAAATATGATGTGCATGCAGTTTTACCAATTTTCTGGTTATACCTAGTGTTCTTACCCACTTTGGCTTGCCTATTCGATTTATTCAATGTGATAATGGCCGAGAATTTGATAACACTCAAAATCGTAATTTCTTTCTCTCTCAAGGCATTCTTATCCGTTTTTCATTCCCTTATACTTCTCCCTAAAACGGTAAGGCTGAACGTTCTCTTTGTTCCATTAACGACATTCTTTGCACATTGCTTTAACAAGCCTCTCTTCCTTCTCGCTTTTGGGCTGAAGCCCTTCGCACTGCCACGCTACTTATAAACATTCGACCAACCAAAACATGCCCTCTTTACTCTCCTTTTTAATCTCTTTTTTTCTTATCCCGACTACTCTTTTTGCGTGTTTTTGGTTGTCTATGTTTTTCCAACACCGCCTCTACTGCCTCCAACAAACTAGAAACATGCTCACTACCTTGCATTCACCTTAGTATTTCTGATGATCACAAAGGATATCGTTGCTTTGATCAATCTCTTGGTCATGTTCTTATGTCTCGCCATGTCACTTTTGATGAAAATAATTTTCCCTACGCTGCCACCGCAACCACCCAACAAACCTAACCAACCAACCCCACCACCAAAACCTCTTCCTTAGTTCATCCTGCCGTAATCTCCATCAGAATTTTTGCCCTATTTCTGTCATTTGACCTGCCACGGCAGCCCTCATGACACCGATGCCGCGACAAATTTTTCTGTCGATTTGCTGCCGCGGCAGCCTGTCGCCACCCACACTCCTGCTGCGATAGATTTTAGTGCCACTTCTCTGCCATCGCAGACCCCCGAGGAAACCACTCCTTCCTCCCCTGAGTCCACCATCGAAACACCCACCCCTACCACCGATACCTCTTCCACACCACCTCTACCACCCAATGATGTATCTATTCAACCACCTACAAATGATCATGTCATGTGCACCCATGGCAAATGAGGATTTCTTCTACCTACTAAACGCCTAAATCTCACAGCAACCGCCACAATTTCCCCTATACCCACATACTATAAACGTGCTCTTCTTGATCCTCTTTGGCTTTTAGCTACGCGTGATGAATTTGATGCTCTTCAGCAAAATAATACATGGACTCTTGTTCCAAAACCATCTAGTGTTAATGTTGTTTCAGGCAAATGGGCTTTTTGACACAAGTTTCACGCTAACGGTACCCTTGCTCGTTACAAAGCTCGATGGGTATGTCATGGTTTTTCTCAGCAACATGGCATTGATTTTGATAGGATTTTCACTCATGTTATCAAACCAAGCACTATTCGCGTAGTTCTTAGTCTTGTTGTTTCCTCCTCTTGGCCTATCCACCAACTTGATGTTAAAAATGCTTTTCTTCATGGCACTCTAAATGAAACCGTATACTGTCCGCAACCCTTTGGTTTTGAGCATCCCTCTTCTCCCAATCTCGTTGGTTTACTCAGAAAATCTCTTTATGGACTCAAACAGGCTCCTCATGCATGGTTTCAACATGTTGCCTGAAGGGAATATGCCCGAGAGGCAATAATAAAGTGGTTATTATCTTATTCCTTGTTTATAAATGTTTATTTTGCATGCTATAATTTTATAAATACGGAAACGTTAATACATGTGTGTTTAATAAACAAATAGAAGGTTCCTAATTATGCCTCTCTTATAAACTAGCTCGTTTATTAACAATATGATCAAAGGTTTCCTGATCATGGACATTGGATGTTTTTAATAACGAGGTCACAACATTGTTGGAATGATGTGATGAACATTCATCCGAAGTATAGCATTACAATCAAAGTTATTGTGTTTATATTGCTATAACATCATACGAAGTAATCCTAATCCTTAGACCATGAGATCATGGCAATCACTAACATCGGAAGAGTATCTTGATAACATCAAACGTCACACCATAACAGGGTGACTATAAAGGTGGGTTCAGTGCTACGAAGGTGTTATGTAGAGGCTCATGGATAAAGAGCGAAATTTGTCCACCCCGATGACGGAGGGGGGTCGGTTGTATCTTATTGATTCTATCATGTCTGTGTTGTTTGTGATCTTGCATGCTCTCCGTTGCTAGTGGTTATCTTGGCCAAGTAGTTGGTGGTGAATCCAAGAGGGGGTATTTATGCTCGATAGTGGGTTCATGCCTCTAGTTTCCAAGGGAAGTGACAGAAATCTCTTCGGTTGTAGATGTGTTGTTGCTACTAGGGAGAAAACAACGGTCTCTTGTGTGAAATAAAAAGGGAGCTTGTAAGTCCATGGAGTTATGTATGTGTGTTAGAGAAACGCCTGGGCCGCTAGCCTAAGCCATGCCTAATCATGGTGGAAACTTCCAGCATCACCATAGTGATCAATATATGAATCTTTCTTCTTATGAAAAAGAGACTTATTAAAAAGAGGAAAGAGAGAAAAAAGCATCACTTTCCCATGGTAAATAAGAAGATTGCCGAGATGCTCATTGTTTGCTTGCCTTGTCATTTTGATTATGGGATAGCTCATGTATCATGTGCAAGGGGTACCCCATTGGCAGTTCTCTATGATACACATGTACTTACTATGACAAGAACTTATAGGTGACTAAAGTTGAGTAGCATGAGGTGTGGCCCTCGTACTCAAGGGACATGATATTGCCAACTTATACTTTGTCAAGCATATACTCCATAGTTTGTTCACTTTAACCTTAATCACTTAAACATGCTTATGATAGGGGCAATGAGAGCTGAAAGCTAACAAGTACCATAATTTTTGGAAGCTCTTTATGAGACTTGAAATCCATGCTTCCCTTTTATGAAGGGCATTTCTTCCACCATTATATTGAGTCTCCACCTTCTATCCTTAGGCACCAATTAAGAGAGCATAGTTTCCATTCTTAGTTCTATGTGCATTGTCCCAAGACTTATTGATTGATTCATATTGTTGATATTGCTTGCTCATGAACTATTTGTATCTAGTCACTCTTATGAACTTTGAAGGTGTCCTATGCATTTATTTTCTACTCCATGAGGGACAAAGCTGAATGCCACTATGTTATGTTTTCTATATGTGAAACAAACAAACGTCTTTCAATGCATTGTTATTCATGATCTTTGTTTGTAACCTTTCATGTTGCATGCATAGTTACTTTGTCTTATTGTTAGAACTCCATCTTTCATGCTCATGTTTAGAGTTCTTTGATCCTAGCTTTCAATGCTTGCAAATGGTTTGATCTTGATTTTGATGGTGCATGTCACCTCAAAAATTATTCTTTTTATCACTTACCTACTCGAGGACGAGCAGGAGTTAAGCTTGGGGATGCTTGATACGTCGGAAACGTATCTATAATTTTTGATGTTCCATGCTTGTTTAGTATCTACTTTGCTTTGCTTTGTCTACACTTTGAGGTATTTTAATGTGTTTTCTGGTATTAATCTATTAACAAGATGCCATAGTGTCTGTTGCCTGTTTTCTTCTGTTTTTGGTTCCAGAAAAGGCAGAAAATCAATATTCTCGGAATTGGACGAGACAAAACCCCAAGTCAATATTTTACCGTGGGGAACACGAAGCCAGAAGACGAGACGGAGAAGAGCCACCAGGGGGCCACACCCCCTGGCCATGCGACCAGGCATGGCTCATGCCTAGGGGGTGCGGCCACCCTGGGTCCCCCCTTCCTCTCCTCTTCGCCTATAAGAAGCCCCCGATATTAAAATCCTAAGTACCCGATCAATCTTCCATGAAACAGTCCATAGCCGCCGCCACCATCGTCCCTATATCGGGGGGATCTGAAGTTCTTCCTGGCACCCTGCCGGAGGGGAGATCATCCCGGAGGCCTTCTTCATCATCATGCCAGCCTCTGGTATGAAGCATGAGTAGTTCCACCTTGGACTACGGGTCCATGTAGTATCTAGATGGTTGTTTCTCCTCCTTTGTGCTACCATGTTTAGATCTTGTGAGCTCTGTTCATGATCAAGATCATCTATTTGTAATCATGCATGTTGTGTTTGTGGGGATCCAGTGGATATTGAGATTACTATGTCAGATTGATTAATGGTTCTATCTTATTGATTCTATCATGTATGTGTTGTTTGTGATCTTGCATGCTCTCCGTTTCTAGTAGCTATCTTGTCCAAGTAGATGCTAGTGACTCCAAGAGGGAGTATTTATGCTCGATAGTGGGTTCATGCATCTATTTAATCTGGGGAAGTGACATAAATCTCTAAGGTTGTAGATGTGATGTTGATACTAGGGAGAAAACAACGGTCTCTTGTTCATGGAACATGTGGATTTTTTACCTTACACACTTTGCTTAAAGTAGTTATCCGTTGCTTGCAACTTAATATTGGAGGGGGTTCGGATGATAACCTGAAGGTGGATTAGCAGTCATAAATGCAGTTGGATGGAGGTCTATGTATCTTATTGTATTGCCCAATCAAATCTCAGAGGATCATGAATGTCTAGTATTGCATTGTTATATCTTGCTCTGTCCTATCAATTGCCCTGCTGTTTTTTGTTTACCCAGCATGCCATGTTTGTTTATCTTAAGGAGAACACCTCTAGTGAACTATGGACCCCGGTCCAATCCATTGATACATCTTCCATCGTTACTATTTACTTTTTGAAAACCACCATTACCTTCCACACCATACAGTTAATTCTTTGTTTTCACCAAACCAGTGAGATTGACAACCTCACTGTTCGTTGGGGAAAAGTCTTGAGTTTGTGTTGTGCAGGTTTCCAAGTTGCTTGCAACACCTTTGGGTCGTTTGCTTCCTCCTACTGGTTTGATAACCTTGGTTTCTTTCTGAGGGAAGACTTGCTGATGTGCTCATCATACCTTCCTCTTGGGGTCTCCCAACAAAGCTCTACATTGATCTGAGCGCATCAAAAATATGGAGTGTTCGAGATATGTAATAAAACCTTGTTTGACATGGTAAGATCAAAGGTGCCATTTATAAAACTGCCATTATATTTTAAAGATTAAAGCTTTAGAGACTACCTCTTTTACACTGAAAAGAGCACCATTGTGATCCGTTGAAATGACACCATAAAGGTTATGGTTTGGGATAAAACCCAAATTGTCCTTTCTTAAATTTTGGTATGCTAAGCATAAGTAAGATGTTTACAACAAAAGTCGGATGAGCATGTCTTTATAGGTTATTTCGAATAACCGCCGGGTATTCCTCCATAACACCGAAGACAAAATTGTTTGTCGCTTAGAACATCAAGTTTCTTGAGAAAGAATTTTTCGTAAAAGATAAGTGGGAGGACAATAGAATTTTGATAAGGTTAATGAACCTTAGCTACATGTGCTGAGTTACGCAGCGCCGAAAAATGTTCTGGAGGCAGCCATAATGCTCATAGCTTATGTTCCTCAAAGGTCGTGGTCACGGAGGTCTAAGTTCCTATTGAACCAAGTAGGTCAGGTAAAAAATAAAATACTAAGATTTGAGAGTAAATCATTATTGTTTGATAATGATGAACCGACTACATGCAAAGAAGCGATGATGATCCCTGACTCCGTCAAATGGCTTGAAGCCATAAAATCCGTGATAGTTCCATACACGAGAAATCAAGTTTTTTGAACTTGGAAGACCCTCGGAAAGGTGTAAAAACCTATAGGTCATATTTGGATCTATAAAGAACAGACATGGATGTTTCACATCTATGAACTAGTCTACATGTCGGTAAAGATTTTATGACAATGTTCAAAGAGTTGACTATGACAAGATTTGATCTTTCATAGCGATATTTAGTCTGGACGGATTAATGTAGCAACCACTACATATAATTTTGGTATATGGTAGTTGAACAAACAAAACAAAGTTTTTCTAAAAGAATGGTTACCTGGGACATGTACATGACATGGTCCAAAGGGTTTTTTTATTCAAAGGATGCTTAAAAGGTCATGGAAACTTCAATAGTTGAAGTGAGCATCGCGGAGTTGGAATCTTCACCGTGATGAAAATGTGCAGTGACCCAGCATGCCACTGCATGATGTAGTATACTATAGTCGTTGACATAACACTAATGAAACACCGTTCACTAGTATTACATCTCTCAGAATGGCACAACAGAAACACAGCGGGTCCAATACATGGCTTAAAGGTTATAACTCACTCTTTTACATAAGATCCAGAGAACACTCTAGGTTAAAGATAGAGAAAGAACTTCTTACGGAGAAGAATCAAAGATAAACAACGGAAGAACGATTATACTATTAAGTCTAATATTCAGACTAAGAGGTTGGCATTGCTGCTATTGCAACGCACTACAGAAATAGGTTCTTTGGCTAGAGATAATATTCATATCTAATCAGTAACTTTCGTCTTCACTTGGGTTGGAGTATATGTTGACTTCCTTGTCTTAATTGAAGAGCTTTAGCTGGTCTTGATAAGTCCTGGAGCATATCTTAGTGTAGACATTGTTTTAATGGCTTCAACATTTAGCAAGGGTTAAGAAGATACTTTGAGTACGAGCGTACTCAGCAAATTCACTAGAAAAGGAGTGTTTGATGCACTATATCTACAGCCACAGACCGTAGGTCGTAGGCAATGCAAGTTTTCATAAACATTTCTTCAAAGGTTGCTTTTATTCTGAAAATCTATGTCCATCAGCCTTCACGGGTTTACTAGAACCTTCAGGGGGTTCCTTTCCCGCCGCGTTCGCAGCTCCTTCACGGAAAAGGGAGTAACAAGTTACAGTTCTTACACTCTGCAGAGGTGTGTTACTTTACCCATGAGAGATCAACTCTTTGTTGCACAACCGGGAAGCTTATTCCTGTCCACAATTCCATGATGTGGGGCCCAGAAGATGATCCAAGCCAATCATTGCCCCCTTCACGACCTCGCATGCCTCCTTGGTGTACACCATGCCCACATAAAGAATTATGGCAATGGTTTATACAAACCGTTAGATGCCAAAACTATCGTGGGACGATGAGGGTTCCCACCCATATGCTGCATATCCTCTACGAATTACCAATCAATATGCACGCTACGAGGATAACAGCCACGACCTGCACATCCGGCTTCATGCGAGAGGAAGAAGATACAACTGACTTCTCCGTCCCATTCCAAATCTCATGGTCAACGCGTAATATACGATGCAAGAATAACTGGCGACATTGGTTGTTAAGTCCTAGGTGATATAGTTCTGAACAGTGGTATTCCAACTGTCGGTTTAATAGATTAGCTGATCACCCTGGATCAGTAATCAATAGTCCTCATTATTATTGAAAATAGTGTTTTCGGACCTTTTTCAGATGCAGGTGAAGACAACACTGTATTTGTAAAATACTTTACAGAAAATAATCAAAGAACATGAGAAAGTGTGAACTTGCCTTTTATGATTGCAAGATTATGCACTCACGGTCTTCGAGTCAATGTATAAGATCCAAAATCTGAAATCAGCATCATTGGTCCGGTAAGGAATAATGTTTAAAGAAGTAATATGATTTTATGCATAAGTAATGTAATGCACGTTCTAAGCGCAAATCCCGGAAATAACGTTGTCCTAGAGTTTGGATTCCGAAAATGGTTACTTTGGAATGTGTGGCCCTTTTAGATAAGTTTCATAGTTGTACTTTTATTAGAGTTCATGAGTGGATGTAAACAACACATATGTAGGAGTAAAGTATATATAATTATGACATACTAAATAGGATTACTTATACAGGGTTTCTTATTTAAAGTGGCAAAAAGGATAACCTTCGAAGAGAAGGTTTCTCTTCTAATGTCTAAACAAACTGTGTGAGTAGTTAGTGGTGGTTGATGTCATTTGTTTGCTCAAATGGTTTGGCTTGAGTTGCTTTATAGTTTAACTACTTTAGACCAAAGTTAACTATAAAACATATAATAATGATTATAGTGTTACATTAAGATTTTGTATACTAAAGTTAACTTTAAAGTATAGCTTAGTTTTGAAAACATCGTACTTGTAGATTGGTATCTTGTATATCTAAAATGTTTTCTTTAGGTTAGTTAAGAATGTTATTCTGTTACTTGAGTTAATGGTGTCTGGATGTGAGTATGGAGTAATATCATTTATCTTTTATAGATGAGTGAGTATGGTATATGAACCCATCACAATGTTACTTAACTACTTATGGATTTATATAGTGTTGTAGTAGTTTTTGTAATTTGGTGATTACTATGGTTTAGAAAAGATTTTGATTGTTCACAAGTTGTTCTTGAAGGATTTATTAATAGTGGAATTCTTCTTAGGGCTAATCTTCATTTAAGGTTGTAGATTCTTCTAAAATAAGAATATTTATAATGTTTTAAACCATTATGGCATTATATTATTAATATTTAAGACTAATAATATTTATTAGACTTATCTAACTTATTTTAGGAATATTAATAAATTTTATTTATTTTTATATGAATTATTAATGAAGTAAATAAGTTTAAATTTGAGTTATTAAAATATTTAATTTTCTTATTTGCCTCTAAAGGAGATTATTAGATTTTTAACATGTAAATAATATTTTTTTGATTGTTTTGGTATATCATATTTATTTTTGTGATTTATGAACAATAAGATATGATTTTTATAATTCTTATTATTTTTATAATTACTTAATAAATAATAAATATTTAATTAAGTGAAATAACAATACATGATTATAATTTTAAATTAGAATTCTTATTTTTCTTAAATTTTTGGTATTTTATTACTGTTATTAATATTTGTTATTATAAAAAATATGAATTATCAAAGTTTTATTACTTATAAGACTTTTATTAAATAATATTTATTTAATAATCATTATAGTAATACTTGGCAATAGTTTTAAGTTGTAGATTTTTTTCTGAAAATTTTCATATATTATACATATTTTTCTGAATTATAAATTAAAAGTTATTAATTAAACAAGATTTAATTGTTTATTATATTTCTGGAATATTATTAATTGGATTATAACATTTTATTCATTTCCTAACAGAAAAAATACTTTTTTACACCACGACCAGAACTAGCCCCAGTCACTGAACTATGGGCCATTGTCCACCTCAGCTCTCAGATTAAAAGAAATGTTTTTGCTACCGACTCCCTCTCTACTCACTGTCGATGACATGCGGGTCGTAGGCCATGTCATCCACCACACGAGGCAAAGACTAGTCAAACGGCTGACGTGGCTCGATCATGAGGTGATCATGACATAAGCACCACCACCGCCATCGGTGAGTGGTCACCGGCGACGATCTATTGCACCCCAGCAAGCGAAATAGGTCTAGTTCGAATCAGCGCAAGCTACTGAACCTAGGAGTGGCAGCGCCGCTCGGAAATGGTCATTGGAGCCTCAGCTCCGACGAGCTCTGACGATGGCTTACAGTAGAACGGTGATTTACAACGAGATCAAATGATTCGAGGATGCTAGGAGATTCAGGAACTCACCTTGATGATGATTGAGTGGTTGGCGAGGACAGGCGCGGCCGGAATCGAGCTTCCCGACGAGGATTCCGACGAACTGCCGCGAAGGTAATTGACCAAATTCACCCGCTCTGGTGCTCCCCTTGATGCACGCTTCTACCTAGAGGATCTGCGGAGGCTGGCGTTTCTCCATGACGACTCAGAATGATGTGGGGAGACGTGGTTCGACGGCGAGGAGTGGCTCTGGCGAGCTTGGGTTCGGTCTCGCTCGTATCTGAGAGGATAAGGAGGGATTGGGGATAGGGATGTAAACAATGCGTCGCGGTGGCCTTCTTATCCCCTCCTGGTAGTGGCGGCGAGTATCTTGGCGCAATGACGGCGATGATGGCATCGGGCGGCGGCGAGCTCCGCCAGTGAGCTGTTTGTGAGCGTGACGATGACGACGATGATCGTTTTACAGATAACCCCCTGTCGTTTTCTTTGGCTCAACCCGCGGTCCTTTCCTGGTCCCACTTGTCAGTCTCAGATGGAAAAGGACAGTGCTGGTTACTGGGCCGTTATGGGCTGCACTTAGGCATCAGATAGGTATGGTGGTATTGGGCTGCGGCCAGGTTTATTTTTTTATTTGCTTTATTCCTTTCTATTTTCTATTTTCCTTTTCAGATTTGAATTTGAATTAGATTCTAAACCTTTCTTTGTATGATTTATTTGCTGGACATTTGCAGTAATATTAAGATATATTTGGTAACCTTTGTGAACTTTTATTATGCCTTCTTTTTACATTTATTTTTATTTACTCAATAAGAACTCTTTTTTAACAATTGGAAGAAACTTCTTATTATTTTTCTCTTCTACTTTTAATTTAGGAATTTCTTAAATGATATCTTCTTATTTGTTTATAGATTTAACTCTGATTGGCTCATAGTTTGAATATATATTTTATATACATCATGATCTTGGATCATTATTTGTTGCATGAGAATCATGAAGGATAGGGATATGGTTATTACCATTCCCATTTATTTAGAAAATGAACTGTATATATTCCCTTGTGATAAACAAAGAGGTTTAGGTTTTTTAAACTATGAGTACTACCCTTGGCTTTAGGGTTTGTATAAGCTTTGATTCCTTTTAAGAGTTAAGATTTAATAATTCAGTATATTGCCTTGTGTATATAGTCATTGATAAAATCTTATTTTTTAATAGGAAGTTTGAATTTAGAGTGTTTTATAGAAGTGAACTTATAAAGATATACTTAGGCATATATAGTGATGATGGTTGAAATGAATATAGATATGCTTATGTAATTTGTTATTAGGAAATATTTCTATAAAGTGCTATGAGCATCAGCTGATGGTTTAACATTATGAGATGGATATTATGTTTTGATTTAAGATTTAGAGTTGATTGTTTAACAAGACTATATAGGAAAATGATCTATAACATATAATTTTATTTCACAATCTTGAATCTCTAATTAAGGAATTCCTTTCCTAGATATAATACCTCTTTCTTCCATCATCAGGGTTAGTTTGATGGACTTACTTATTAAGATCTTCTTATTCAATACGTCATTTTTCTAAACTTATGGATGAATCCAATGAGTTTGATACAAGGCATTTTATAATCTGTTCATATCCTTTGTTGGTTGTATTTACTATTCTACTATTGATTTTCTTTCATCACTAATCTTTCTCTAAAGTTGATTATTCTTGAAGATGAATAACACCATCTTAATTACTTAACCCTCATGACTTACACTTCAATCCCTGAATTATATTTATGGGCTTTGCAAAGACTTCTCTAGGATCACCTATCTTTACTACGGTTCTAATCATGTTCTACCCACCAGTATTACCTATACTAAATATAAGCATTCCGTGTTGGTGGCCAAAGCATTACCATTATAATACTTTAATCATTTATTACTGAAGTTCTTAGTTGGCTAAACAGGCTTTATCAATCCTACCTTTTATTGCCTGGAAATTTTCTTCTTAGTATCTTATATTAGATTAAGGTTATTGGTGGACTATGCACTCATTAGCAGATTTGAGTAGATGTTCTGATAAGATCAAATAATAGATCAAAGACTAATAGTTAAAGAAGTTGTGAATCAATGGGAAGTTATCCAACATTGATGAACAACGGATATTGAGATAAATTCCATAAATATTGTATAGAAACAAAGATATATATATAGTAGATGAACTTAACTTAATCCCTTTCCAATTCCAACTCATCAAAAGAGTTTTTAGGATTTAGGTGTTATTATGATTCTCAGAATATATGCAGATGGGATTTAAGACATAGTGGTTACATTCTTATTATTTGTTTTATATCCTTAACTTGATTCTTATGAATGATTATAATGAATATTATAAGATGATCACCTAATTAATCAGATATAATTCACATTATATTAAGGTTTAACTTATGGTATATTTTGATATTCCCTTAGATCAAATCTCTCTTACCCAAGATGAGGTTCTAACAAAGGTCTTATTGAAACTTATCACAGTCAACGTGATGATCTAATTCAGTTCCATCAAGCTAAGAGAAGCTTTAATTACTTTGACAAGTTTTGTTTAAAAGCGCGAAAATTAATCGGATTTTCTATGCATGAATGCAATGCACACATCTGGGTTCAACTTATTTCTAGGCTCTAATGCTGGGATGTTACAAACTGTTAAAGGAGTTTAATTTCATCAGAGATGATGAAGATGCTTGCGTTTGCAAGAAATTAAGTGGGAGCACTGAGACACATTTCTAATAAAATACGAGGAGAACATATTGTTGATTGGAAATGATGTATCTTTTATGGAGAAAGGTTAATAATTTTATTTTGATAAATGACTTAGGCAAAACCCAAAGGATAGATTGTGACGCTAATATGGTTGTGCCAGGCGTACATATATGAGATATTGAATGAGTTCAATATGGAAACGACGATAAAAGGTTCTTGTTGCATGGAAAAGAACTAAATCAAAATTGAAGTGTATTGACACTTGTTAAGTGAAATAAGATTCAAGTGCTTTAACACTTGGTGAGTGAAATCACAAGAATATTTTGATCATTCATACCGTGATATGTACATATCCAGATATGTCCTATGCTCTAAATGTTATGAGCATATACCGGAATGACTCATAAGATGATCATTGGACGATAGTAAGAATATTCTTATAATCTTCTGGAAGAACTAAGAATATATTTATGTAGAGGTGAAAAATAGTTACAAATAGTTCATTGTAAAGTGTTACATTGATACTAAGTTTGTCACAAGATACAAGATTAAGTTATCTCAATTTAAAACTATGGGTGGCACAATGTAATGGAAAGGAGATTTCATGATGGATTTGGATGAATTCCAAAGTTAAGACATTGTGACAGATACTACAACAAAAGGCTAAGTATATGACTGCTATAGTAGCAGCAAAGGAGGGCATTTGTATCAAGTAGTTTGTTATCAAACTAAGGTGTGGTTCACAATGGTCTAACATTATAAATATATATTGTATGACAATAGTATCGACATGATTTAATCCCAAGGAACTAAAGGTCTCACCAAAATACCAAATTCATACAATGTCATCTTATTAGAGAATGAGTGATGCATAAAGACGCAAAGACATGCAAATACACACAGACCTAAAAGTGTCAGATCCAGAGATTGTGTTAACCACTAGCAATCACGTATATGCAGCACCAGAAAGCCATAGGTGTTCAATACGCAAAGTTTTCAAACTAGATTATTGACTCTAGTGCAAGTGGGAGACTGAAAGGAATATGCCCGAGAGGCAATAATAAAGTGGTTATTATCTTATTCCTTGTTTATTATAAATGTGTATTTTGCATGCTATAATTGTATTAATACGGAAACATTAATACATGTGTGTTTAATAAACAAATAGAAGGTTCCTAGTTATACCTGTCTTATAAACTAGCTCGTTGATTAACAAGATGATCAAAGGTTTCCTGATCATGGACATTGGATGTTGTTAATAACGAGGTCACAACATTATTGGAATGATGTGATGAACATTCATCCCTAGTATAACATTACGATCAAATTCATTGTGTTTATATTGCTATAACACCATACGAAGTAATCCTAATCCTTAGACCATGAGATCATGTCAATCACTAACACTGGAAGAGTATCTTGATAACATCAAACGTCACACCATAACATGGTGACTATAAAGGTGGGTTCAGTGCTACGAAGGTGTTATGTAGAGGCCCATGGATCAAGAGTGGAATTTGTCCATCCCGATGACGGATAAATATACTCTATCCCTCTCGGTGATATCACATTAGTTATCTTGCAAGCAAGTGATGTGATCAATAGAATGTTATATCACGGGAACAAGAAAAGAGTACATGTCGGTAACGAGATAAAACTAGGTATAGAGATACCAATGATCGAATCTCAGACATGTAATATATCGCATCTAAGTGCTAAAAAGACAATGATGTGATACCACGACACTCCCCCAAGCTTCGAACAAACCAAGGGGATGCCAAAACTTGATGACGAATTACTCCTTCGGCGGCGGTGGTGGTTCATTGTCATCATCAGACTTACAAGGTAAAGGCTCCCCATCAACAAAGGATGACTTGGTTTCCAGTATCCTGAAACTAGCAGCAGAACTTATGCATTTAAACCTAGCCTCATACTGACAGTTTTGATTTTGCATGTCGTAGAGTTGTTCTAATAATTGATTGGTGGTCTGATGGAGAGACATGATATCATCCCAAAGCTTGGCAGTCTCCTTCTTATGCTCGGCGACGAGTTCTGAACTTATCTTATGGATGACGTCCACTTTGTGTTCCGCCATATTCTTATACCTAAAGACTTCTTTCTCTGGCGCTTCCATCCTATCCTCCAGACTTCCTTTTCCTTTAGGGCCCTTGTAACGTCCCCGAATCGGGTCTATGCAGATCTCAGCATTTCCCGCCAAAACCCGCATAGAAGAGATTCAAAGACGCCCACCAGACACTTTCGTGTGGGTGGGATTTGAACACAAGTAGTTACATCACAGTAGTTTACAACAGAGTCCACAAGAACTTATATATATATACAACAACGACTCAACGAGTCAAGAATACAAATGATACAAATCATAAAGAAAGCCAAATAGTATCCGAGTACGGACAAGATCCAAATGGGACTAAGAGTCCTGAAGAATAACCAAGCGGTGTCCATAACCCTGCCCAGGCCAAGCCGGAAGGGTAACCTTGCTAACGTCGTCAATCACATACCTGTCAAGCCAAAAGTGTGCCGACAAAGGGCAAAGGAAAGAAGAAAGGCGGTCAAGATCGAGGCGATTACAGCGAGACTAGAATTCGGCGGTCCTTGCCTACATAGGTATGGTGGGCCCAATGAAAGCTTGCACTATCTAACTTATAGAGACACGCTACAACTTCGGCTATTAGAGCGAGATAAGAGAGCACTATACGATAACTATATATAACACCAAGCATAACCCATCCGAAGATTTCCCCCTCGAAGACCATTCGAGGAAGTCCCCTTGCGGAACACACACGGTGGCAATTTTAGTTAAGCAGGTGTTTAGTTGATAAGGCTAATTACTAGTCATATTAATGGAGGCAAATCATTAGTGGTGTTGTCTATGATAATGACACTGTACTCCTGAGGCGCCCATAACCGTGGACACACGGCTTCTCGAAAAGATTTTCCCTGCAGGGGTGCACTACTGTACCCAAACGCATGCTCAACCCTTCAGGCAACATATTACGCGTTCCATCCGAATCTCACAGCAAGAACTGTCCCATAACTACGCGCATATCCAGAGGCATCACCTACCGTGTTTTACCCACACAAGAGATACAGCTGATTCTCTAGGTGGCACAGCGTTTGAGTCTACGGCCGGGCGATGATCGGAAGATAACTTGTAGAGCTCCATCCCACCTCCGACACGATATCCCGATTTTATGCAATGCAAGCCATGGCAGTCCACCAAAATCATATCACAACTCAACCCATGTCCGAGGACATATTATGTGTATGCACCAAATGGAAAACCAATTTTGTAACCCTCTGGATATACGAATAGCGCCGGTAGTTGAGGGGGGGATCCCAGAGGCCCCCACATTTGGTTAGCGCGATCAACTCAGAACTGGAATCGTAGAATGAACGGGTCCTAGGTCGTCTCAAGCAGTTTCCAAAGGTGGTCCCTGCCGGGGCCTTATCATTAGGTGAAACCATAACCATAACCAACATCACCAGATTAATTATCTTATCACCAACAATATTCAAGTATCATGTTCCACCTGTATGAGAGAGGTACTAAGCATGCCTACGACTCGCAAGGACGAAGCTAGCTAATCAAACAAGGCAATAGGATAACCAAGGCAATATAGTGGAGCAGATAATTAAAGGAACGGTACTATAGAATCGACAATAAGGATAGCAATAGATCAAAGGAAGGAAGTAAAGACTATAAACGCAAAATAGGTAGAAGGGGGAGAATGCTCGCCTGTGAGACATAGTCGGGTAGCCAGAGGCTAGTCGCATCTCGCATCAACTCGTCGTCCTATCCGGTGAAGAAGCAGAGTACTAGAAAGAACACCCGATGCAATATTTAATACTAGGCAAAAGATCCGACATGATTATGATATGATGCATGACATGACAAAGGTGCGATGCAATTAGGCAATATTAAGCGGAACCGAGGTCTCGACAATTAATTAGATGGTTTATGTTGTCTAGATACCCCTCAATTTAATGTTATATTAACAAGGCAAAATTATATCATCGGTTCGCTACAAAAATTAAAATGGGACCAACATTAGACTAGATTCGACCGTATATGATCTCCATATTTAGTTATGAGGTGAATCGACAATATACCCCAAACCACATTATGTGTGCAAGGATGGCTAATTCATATGCAACAAGTTATATTATATATATTATAATAAAATAGGGGTCTCGGATAGGGGTCACACATTGGTCCGAAGGTCTTGGGTGCCGGGGTTTGAAGGATCAGGAACGGACATCAGATTCCGAGGTCGGGATCTTCGTGCCCATGAATGAGATCTTGGCTTCCGGTGGCCGTGGCCACTCCATCCCAGCCCAACTGCAGACTCACATGGTCAGGAGCAGAACCAAAATATTTGCATGAACAAAATCGCTTCAGCTTGAGACCTTGGCCTACATCAAGCGTCAGTACCACAAGACAAAAATGGCAGGAACAAGATGGTGGCGGCTGCTGGTGGTCGCTGAGCAGGGCACTCACGTGCGACATGAAGTAGAGGAACCAGCGCTGGCGTTGCGAGTTCGTGGTCGGTGGAGCACAGGGAGGACTCGGGAGGCGCAATGAGGAGGTCCAGGCGATGGCGGCGGCGGATGAAGGGACACGTGGCGGGTGCTTTGTCTTGCAGGCGCGGAGGGTCGAGATGGCGGCGAAGGAGCTCCATATAGGTCCGCGACAGTGGAGATTTGGGCGACGCCATGGCCGTCCAGACGCGCGACGGCAGGTCGACGAGCTCGATCGAGGCGCTAGCACACGGGCAGAGGAAGGGGGCACAGACGAGGACGAGAGAGGGCTCTGAGGCGGCGATGCCATGAGGTAATGCTCGAGCTTGCCGGCGTCGGGGACGGGCGCCCATGGCCGGAAACAGAGGGCGACGACACTCGACGGAGGTGGAGGGGCAGAGACCCACGACGCGGTGCGGGGGGGGGGAGGCGGGAGCTCGAGGCAAGGAGGAGGCAGCCACTTCCGTGTGGGATCGAGGGGGAGGCGCGCTCCTGCGGCGAGGATGCGTGCAGCGGCGGCGGACAGGAGTCGATGGAGGCGAGCGAGATTGGGGTTGAGCAGGGGCGCGAGGAAGGGTACCAGGTGCGGGGATCCATCGGGTCACGCGCCCTCGTGCGTGCGTGTGATTCCTGTGTGCGTGATGTGCATTGTGTTGTGTGCGTGTGTGCGTGTACGTGACAGGATGTGTGCGTGTACGTGACAGGATGTGTGCGTGTGTTGAGTGTGTGGGTCGGTGTCCACCGTGGGCAAGTATGGTTGTGTGTACCTGTGTGGTGTGCTGCGCGTGTGGTTTGCGAGTGGTTTGCGAGTCTAGGTTAGGGTTAGTCTAGGATCTGGGGTAAAAGAAAAGGGAAAATAGACTATTTATCTAGTCCAAAATAAATTAGATGGGGCTAGTTTTAGACCAAAACTTTAGATGTATATTTAGCCTAATTTTATTTATAAAACAAGAAAAGCTTTTGCCGCGAGAAATATTATTTGTTTTACTTTTAAAATAAGAACGAGAGACGGGTTTAATAAAACCACATAAATATTTAGTAAAACAAAATATGGTTTGATAAAATAATTTTACGACTAAAATATGCATAATGATGTCATGATGATGCAAAATAGAAAATAACACGTAATTTTATTTTGGAATATTTTCCGGGGCATAACAGCCCTGAACCTCTTTTACCTGTACCTTCCCATCCTTGAGAAACAACTCCTTGAGGTGGATCTTTAGCTCATACATGTATGGGTTAAGGATGCCCGCGGAGGAATTCTCCTTGGGTGATCCAGAAGAAGACATGGCGGCCCCAAAACTGAGAACTTTGCCTAAAAGAAATAGATCAAAACGAAAAAACGACGAGAACACGATATACGGACCTCGGGGGATCCGAGTGATTATATATCACAAAGTTTAACAACAAAAGAAGGCACTGGGAGAAAACGGGTCGGAGACGAGCTCCGAGGTGTCCACACCACCTAGTGGCGCGGCCAGGTGGGCCTGCTCCAGGGGGTGGTGTGAGCCCCCCGGACTTCGTTTCTGCCCCTTTTTTGACTCATTATCTTCCATGTTAGATAAAAATTTCAAAAATAAAAATTGGAAAGTTTTTCACGATCCTTTTCTTACCAGAACTAATACCTATTCGAAAACGGAGTGTGCAGATTCCTTAATCTGGTCTTTAATAAATTCTTCTGGAGTCACCACTTGAATAATATTAATATCCTCAATATAAGAATCTTCAGAAATATAATGTTTGAGCCTTTGACCATTCACCACTTGCGTAGTGTTGTCTCTTAATGAGGAAATTTTAATTACACTTGAGCGATACACCTCTTCAATGATAAAGGGGCCTTCCCATTTTTAGAGTAATTTTCCTGCAAAAAATCTAAGACGAGACCTATACAATAGAACTTTCTCACCAACATGAAACTCTCTCTTAAGAATTCTTCTATCATGCCATCTTTTAACTTTTTCTTTAAAGAGTCTAGCATTTTCATAAGCCTCACTTCTCCACTCATCCAAAGAACTCAAGTCAAGCAATCTTTCACTACTAGATATCCCCTTTTAGCCGAGGGTCTAATTACCGTTGAATATTTTAGTTCACCGTCGGATACGATTATAACCGACGGTCTACCGTCGGCTATATCCCGTCAGCCTTGCTCGGTCGTCCATTACCCCTATACCCGACGGTACGGTCGGGTAATAGTTTTAGCGACAGTAATAGACCGACGGTGAACTGTCGGTCATGCTTTGGACACCAGGCACCGTCTAGTAGTTAGACAACGTTTACAGCCGACGGCTCCCCATCAATTATTTGTTTTCTGAGAGTTATTTCTCACCCTCGGTTTTCATAATAGCCGACCGACATGTTCAACCTATAAGGGGTAGTTCTAACTGAGAGGAGATCACAACGATCAACTATTTCTAATGCCGACGGCTCATCCACTCATCACAGATTCTTATAATTGAGAGACATTTTCTACATCGTTTGGCATTTCGTAGTGTTGCAGAATGAGGAAATGCGACCCGTGATGACAATATCTCAAATTATTAACATTTCAAAAATATCCTATAATTACACACAACCACGCTTACAAAGAACATAAATTATATTTAGTATAACCTTAGAAGGGGTACGATCTATCTAGCAAGTGCCATCCAAAAAGGAAAATAAAATAATAAAGCTATAATAGTACAAACATTTTGCATAAGGTAAATTCCCGGACTTCAAAACTTCGAAACTGCTTTGTTGCATGACTTGAAGAAGATCAATATACTCATCGGCAATCCTCACCATCGTCGCCATAGATATAGCATCACGCCGATCTCCACATGGATCATAATGCTCATCACCATAACAATCATTATCACCCTCATCATGAGATAAACTTCCTTGTTGCCATAGGTTCATCATTAATATCATGATCATTCTGACCACTAGGATTTATTTCAATATTTCTTCACATTCCTAAATAATGATAAGACTAGTTGTAAGAGAGATGGAAAATAAACGGAATGTAGTTGAAACTTAATTGATACACAAAGACCAAAGTAAATTGTTCTAGAACCATCTATGTAGGAACATATAAAGCTAATCATGTCTAGTGTTGGAACTAGGAACTCACGCATCTAAGTACTATTGTTACAACAGTACTTCACTCATCTAACCATACAAGCAGATAATAATGATCCGTACTGCAATTGATATCCGTCTACTAGCTACATTTTAGTTAATCACTCTAAATTATTATGTTGTGTCCAAGAGTGCTGCAACATATATATGGCTAAAGCATCTCTACAAAGATCTGAACCATCTAATCATTAAGAACAGTGTCCTTCAATGGGAAAGAAGTTAATAGTTGACAGTTGAGTTTATATGAAAGAAAATTAAGCACATGCACACTAGGATCTGAATATCTGACTGGGGTAATTACAATAGTAAGAATTAAACAAGACAAATTTATGATAAGAAAGTCCAATTAAGTACATATATTAACCAAGATATGAACATACGCATGCATACAACCAATTTGCAAATTACTCAAGTATAAGATGCTTAACCATAGGACAATAAGTGAAAATAAGAGGGTATCAGACCGAGTTTACCCGGAAGTCGGGATGCGGAGCATCAAACGCATCAGCATGTTGACATGTCTGCGGTATCTACATCCACATGTTAAGCTATCCACGATGTTGTCTGCTGGTCACACGTGCAGAAAGCACGCTAGCTAATTTGCAATACTCGCCTATTATTGTAGCTCCTAATACTTCATCGACCGCCCGATAGAGTGCATTAGTAACAGTTACAATAAAATGATTCACAAAATTTATACTTCACTGTACATACTCTCATGCAGGCTTTAAAGACACATAATATACCGTGCATGTTCTTTTACTCCCTCCAATCCATATTAGTTGACTCAAATTTGTATTTTATCCATATTAGTTGTCTCAAATTTGTCTAGATACGGATGTATTTAGCCCTAAAACTTGGCTAGATACTTTCGTATCTAGATGAATCTAAGTCAACTAATATGGATCAGAGGGAGTAACTGAATTGAATTTGAAGCTTTTCGCTCAGTTCAAATACAAACCAATACTCCAGTATAAAGTAGCTGAATTACTACTTGCACACCTACACAATTCGTACTAAACATCATTGATTCATTTAAGTAAAAAAACATTGGTTTAGTTCATCTAAGACCAGACAATTATAATTTTAATAGCATTTAGCAGGGTAACAACAGATTAGAAATTACTCTTTTAAAGACACGAGACAAAATTCAGTAGTGCCAAAGTTGGATATCGTTGTTGCAGAACGAACATGCAAACTGTTTCGGTGGCCAAGTTTAAACACGATTGAATTGGCAAATTACTGAAATTAGCAGGTAGTACGATCTGTACATGCACTAGTGGCCAGCTTCGGCACAACAGTTTTAATTCATACAGAGAAAAATGCAATACTCTCAAGTTAGATTCAGAAAGAGGAGCGTTCTATCCATCAGGGTTATTCTTCAATACCAACTACCGAATCGATCAAACGATGTAGCTGAAGAGCAGGATGGAACAAAAAAAAAGATAGACCTGACTTGCCGCCCGACTTGTCCTCATCCACTGGCGACTTCTTGTCCTCCTCCTTTTGTCGGGCTTATAGCTCCTATGCGACGTCTTTACATGGAATTGGAAGGAAAGCGACATCGTTGCAAAGAATAGCTCGCATGCGACACTTCTAAAGCGGCAAATAGTTCCTGTGTGACACTTCTACTTAACCTCACGAGACCGTCAACGAATTCGAATCAGCTGAGTACAGTAGGACCCACAGCCTCTCCACGTCACGGCGGAACTCACCTGATGTCCACCTCATATCGTGGGACCCACCCTGTGGTTGAAGAGAGCCGTTGGCCCCGATCCGTCCCCGCACCTGAGCACTCCCGCCACCGTTCCAGCATCTCATCCCTTCCGTTTTCTTCTCCGGCGAGCAAGTGCGGCAACGCCGGCGAGGGATGTCGAGCTATGCTTCCTCCCACCGCTCATGGCCTCGGTATGGTGCTGTGCCGATGAGGAGGTGCCCCGATTGCCCCCGTACCGCGCCCCTGAAGCGTCTTGTCACATCCACCGACAAGAACGGCAACATTGGCAGGGAATTTGTGAAGTGTGAGAGCAAGCCCGAGCCAGGAAAGGTGAGATCTGAGTGTTCCGAGCGCCAATTTCTCCCTTTTTTTTGAAATTTCATGCATTTCATCGAATTTGGGATTTAGGGTTCATCTCTGCGATTTCAGGAACTGCCAAAATGTGGGCATTTTGAGTGGCTTGATAAGTACATCAAGCGAATTGGGGTGGAGGTAGCATCCCGGGAGCTCGAAAACCCGTCTGTGGTGGAGCAATTGGGATGTGGCAACCCCATTTCCGCTGGTACTACGATGGATGCGGAAGTGAAGGCCGAGCTGAAGAAGATGAACAAGCAGCTAAGGCAAATCATCGAATTAAAGAAGCAAGACAATCTGATGGCCGATTTTTTTTTATTTTTGTGTAATTTCTCTCGGATTAGGAGAATGATCGTTAGTCATTAGACAGCGCAGTCGGTGTTCGAGTGATGCTTTGTAATGGATGTAATGGTCCATGTCTTTGGCTTGAATAAAATGCAACACAAATTCGGGCTAATTTTGAGCTGCTCTGTTTTTGAAATCAGTGTTCCTTCAGTTTCGTCAGTGTTCCTTTTATCAGTGTGCAGGGGCGCCCGTGTGCATGGGAGGGGGAGGGGTTGAAAAATAAAAAAAAACAATTGACGGGTATTGAAAAAGGCCATGCCCAAATAGAACTTAGCCAGGCCAAAATGGACGTATCCAGGCCCAATAATAACTATATGTTGATTGGGCAAAAAAATGGTACTCACGTTACAATATAAATAGGGACGTGTGGATCTGCAGATACTCATGCTCAGGTCGCAATCTTTTTTTTTTGCGAAAGTAAATATATAAATGAAGTCCAAGGACATCCATTTAACTAACATAACTTGGACGCTCCTTTAACTTATGTAAATGTCTTGTTTGAAAATGAACCATGTGTTGTTTTGAAAATAATCAACCATCATTACGTTAACTTATTCTTCCTTTTGAGCTTTTCTAATTTCACTCATTTTATAAATATTGCACGAGTATTATATGAACTTGTTTTTGTGTCTTTTGTTTTATACACTTGTTGTTTTGGGTGTTTTGACAAATGACAATACAATAAAACACAGATTACAATAAAACAAGGGGATAGATAATATTGGGATAACATTACTTATATTAGATAGCCGGATCGATAACATTACAATAAAAAAAAAAAGTACAATAATATAGAAGGGAATAGGCGCCCCGCCTAAACCCTGGGCTAACCCCTAAACCCTAACCCTAGCTACCCTACTCCATCGGCGGTGGAGGCGGTGCCGGTGCAGCCGCCTTCGCGGCATTCCACGCCGCCAGCCTCTCTCGCTGCTCCCGCTGCTCCCGCTTCCGCTGCTCCTCCTGGAAGGCCCAGCCATTGGCCTCCCGTCGCTCCTTGTCCTCCCATCTACGCCTTTTCTTCAAGGCGCTAGGCCTGCTTCTCCTCCCACTGGCGATAGCGACCTCCTGCTTGCCTCCTTCTCCAGAGCCCAAGACGCTTGAGGAGGTCGCCGCCGGGGAGGTTGGGGACTGGGTTGGTGACGATGGGGCCCTGCTCCCCCCAGGGGCAGGTCGGGGACTTCTTCTTCTTGCCACGCTTGGGGCGCGTGGGCGCCTCCTGCTCCCACCACTGCTTGTGGTCCGGGTGGTTGTCCTCGTCGCTTACTTCGGTGTCGGAAGGGAAGCGGAAGGGGGAGGTCGCCGGAGTGTTTGGGGGCTGGGAGGAGGCAAAGGGACGGGCTCGAGGTTGAAGATGAGGGGCAAGATGAGATGAGGAGGCAAAGATGTTTTGCCTATTTATTGAGGGCGGGGCGGCGTGGGAATCCAGCGTCGCGTTGGCGCAGACGCGTGCGCTGCGTTGCGTGTGGGCAGCGGGCATGATCAATGCGAAAGAGAGAAAAAATAGCTAGGATGCGACGTAACCCCTGCACCGCCGCCCCCGCCCATGCATGCATGCATGCATTAATGCGAAAGATAGAAAAAAACGTCCAAGGTAGTTGTTCTTTGGCAGTGAAAAATAAAAGGAAAAATATAATTTGGCCTTGATTTACTTCGGTAATAAATGCAGAAATCTAGTACCAAGGTACTCGTTCGTTTTTACACACCGCATGCAACAAACTCGTTCGTTTTTACACACGCAAGAAAAATCGGTGGGAGTAATCAGAGGGATGTCAATATTTTAGATTTTGATTTTTTTTCTTATATACGTAGTCAAAGTTGATATTTTAGATTTATAAATATTGACTTTTTGTATGGCGCATAAACCAGATGGAAATAAGTTTGACTGAAGAAAGTTGTTCGACGCACACTTATTTAATAGGGCAGCGCTATTACACGCAAAATAGCTAGACTGCGATGCTAGGGGCAGCTGCATGCATGGTGCAGCCCGCCGCGCCCAGCGCCCTCGCATGCCACGCTCGGTCCAACGGTCAATGGAGTGTGCCATGATGTACGTTATATTTATTACATATTAGATTTTGATATTTTTTCTTAGGCTGGTCATAGTGACATGCATACTCCATCTGTCCACAAATAAGTGTACGTTTGGCTTCAAAATTTGTCCACAAAAAGTGCACTTCTACCTTTCCAATGCACTTAGATGTAGTATCATGCATATGTTACTAGTCTAAGTTACTACTCCATAGTGCAAAATAACATAGATGTGGTATCATGCAAAGTCTTATTTATTACAATGAACCTGAGGGGAGTAAGTTTGACTGAAAAAAGTTATTACACGTACACTTATTTAATGCGACAGAGGGAGTAAATACGCTGCAGCGCTATTGCACGTAAAATAGCTAGACTGCGACGCTAGGGGCAGCTGCATGCACGGTGCAGCCCGCCCCGCCTAGCGTCCTCGCATGCCACGCTCGGTCCAACGGTCAATGGAGTGTGCCACGCTCGCATGACACGCTGTTGCACGTAAAAACGATGAAGCCAATCAGATTCCAGAATCATCCATCCCACGGATCGCCAAGAGCTAGCCACGAAATCCTTCTAAGAGATGCCAACCAATCAGGTTGCAGAACAAGCCCTTCCACGGATCGCCCAGAGCCACCCGCAGAATCCTTCTAGAAGACACGATCGGACGGCCACAGTGTCGCGCTAGGGTTAGATCTACGTTCCTCATTCGGCCTTAGGGTTAGCTGGGTTTAGGATGCAGTCAACGGGGTTTCACAAGTTTGACCAGACATTCAAATGTGCATAACTAATTCAAAAAAATCGAAAAAATACAAAACCTTCGCATGGTGTCATGTTATGTGACATAGTTGTGAGGAAAAATATCAAACTTGGTCTATTGATCATATTTCAAAAAAAAAACTTCACAAAATGACCTATCTCCTCCGAGGTTTTCTGGCTTTCGGGTCAAATGACCATTGAAATGGCTAGAATCAAGGCATAGTTTGTGATAATGTGCCCATATTTGACATGCATGTCTATAATGGGATGACTAACAATGTTGTAGCACAAAGTTTTCCTTTTCGACGCACAGAAAATCAATTTTCTATTTTCTGAGTGCCGAAAGAGGGGGGATTTGTGAAGCAACCACCAAATTGAAGTTTCAAAATGGTAACATCCTATTTTTCAAAAATACTATACCACCTAGCATGTACAATTTCCCAACTTGAGTATCTCAAACCTTTTATTTCATCCCAGTGAAAAGACAAATCCTAAAGAATGGAAGTGGGTAAGATATGAACTACGTGTACATGATTTCATGTTGATGATTTTTGTAAAATCATTTTAGGTTCACAACATGCTATTTCATCAGAGATCCAATGCTAGTTTTGTGAGCCTCATCCCCTAGCTAAGAATATTTATGAAAACCCTTCAAGTTTGACCAGACATTCAAATGTGCATAACTAATTCAAAAAAAATAAAAAAAAATACAAAACCTTCGCATGTTGTCATGTTATGTGACATAGTTCCGAGGAAAAATATCAAACTTGGTTTTAGAAATGGTCAAAAAAAACTTGCTTAGAAATGGGGTGGTTTACCCTAGCTTTGGAGCCCATTTCTACCCTATTTTGGGTGAGGGTGAGTTGTACTTCACAAAAGGGATCAGGGTGAGGATGAGTTGTATTGTACATATGAGAAAAACATTGGAAGCTCATACATACATAGAAAAGTGACATAGCTACATTTGTTGGAATTCAAATTTACCATCATATTTGAATTTTGTCCAAATTATCAACAAGTGACAAATTATTATAATAACAAATGTTTACAACAACAAGTGCCAAATTATTACAATAACAAATGTTTACAACAACAAGTGCCAAATTATTACAATAACAAATGTTTACAACAACAAGTGCCAAATTCAAAGTCTATTTCTTTTGGCTCTTCTTACCCCTCGTTTTCTTCTCCTTCACAAGTTTCACACCACACAACAGGTTTATGCTCTTCTTTTTCTTACCATTACCATCTGGCCTCCCCACAGCACGTCCAAGAGTCTCCTTCACCTCCTGCACCTCCTCAACAACCTCATGATCATGATCCAGAGCCTCATCAACATGGTCAGTTTGCACCAAAGCCTCAACAACAGGCTCATTTTGCACCAGAGCCTCAACAACAGGCTCATTTTGCACCAGAGCCTCAACAACAGGCTCATTTTGCACTAGAGCCTCAACAACAGGATCATTTTGCCCCTCATTTTGCACCAGAGCTTCCAAATCAGAAACGGTGTGCCCTAAAGCCTCGACAGTTTGCACATCATCCTCCAAAACAAGTTCAGATTGCACCTCATCGGCACCAAACATGATCTGGTTAGTTCTCTTCTTTCTTTGGCCATTGATTCTTGCCCTTTTCACTGGCCAGCATTCGTCAACAATAAGAGGTGGGCCTTTTTCTCCACGCTTCCTCCTGAAAACAAGCAAGTTAGCTGGGGGAGAAAATTCATCAACAAGAAATGGGATAGATTTTGGATGAACATACTTTGTCTTTTCAGCAGTGTATCTGCACTTGGTAGAGCCAGCTCGGTGTCCAAGTTCTTCACAGAGTTTGCATCTATTCTTGTTACCTTTTTGGGCCCTTTTTGGCTTGGCATCTTTCTTTCCCTTCTTACTGCTCCCACCTTTCTCAAACCAAGCCTTGAATCTACTCTGCTTGGGCCAGCTTCTTTTCATCAAAGGAGGACACAAGGAGAACTGAATGTCCACTTCAGGCCCAGATCGATCTGTAAGTCTGGAATTGGTGTTCCATATGCAGCCTTGAATTTTGCTACAGAATAATACTCATGCAAATATGGGTGCATATTTAGCTTGTGTTTGGAGGCCAAGAAAAGTATGGCATGCTCACAAGGCTTCCCAGTGTGTTGCCACTCAAGGCATGTGCATTCATGCAATTGAGTGTCAACAACATGTCTCCTGCCAGTCTTTGTATCTCTGACTTCAGCACCTCACAATGAGGATTTCTCAACACGCAAATGTGCAAGATTTCTGCTCCTGTTGACCACCTGTTGCACAACATCAGGAAGCTTATCTCCTTGAAGAACATCACCAAGCCTTCTTCTCAATTCCCACAACGTCATGATCATGATCCTGATCTGGTCAACCATGTCATGGACAGGCAAGTCTTTTAACTCCTTCACTTTGTTGTTGAAACTTTCTGCCAAATTATTGTTGATATGATCACATTTGATGGCAGTGTTAAAACCAGACCTGTACCATAAAAGAGAATGGTAGGTTTCCAACCATGTACAAAACTTGACCCTATCCTGCTTAGAGCATGACGCCTTAATCTTCTCAAGGTGATATGAATGTGTCTGCCTAGTGTAAGATCTTGCTGCTGGCCACATGCGTCCAAAATCATCTCCTCTGAATTTTTTGATCAAATTCATCCACATATGGCCGAAGCACTCCCTCTGCTCAGCATGAGGGAAAACAATCTTCTTGCATTTTCTAAACCTTTACATGCATCTGTGCACCGCCAATGGAGAGATGACCTATGCATCTTTTCAAGCATCATGAACCATGTCCATGATGCCTCATCTCGAATGAAACATGCCAATAGCTACAGTGGAACATCCAATTGTGTCCATCTAAAGCATTGCATCTCGCTAGTTGACCATTCCACTTTCAGTCAAGAAAGATGAGTCTATACTCAAAATGGACGGCACCGCTTTGAAGCCATCGATGCAAGGCTTTAAAGCCATGGAGAATTTAGAGAAGAAGACTTTCCCATCACCGTTACCTTAGTATCTATCTCCACAACCGTCAGTGACCTCTTCTCTACTTCTGCTTTGAAGTTATAAAGCATTCGAAAGGTATTTGCCCAATCACCATATAGCTCTTTCATTGCCCTTTGCTTTGCCTTCCACACTATAGTATAATTCATCTTAATGGGGTACTGCTTTTCCAAGTCTATTTTTAGTCTCTTTGCAGTGCTGTTTGGTGTTGTGGCTAAAATGGGCTTGACCTTTTCTGCAACCCATAATTGTGATGCCATCTTTGTAACTGTTTGAGAACTTGTAATGCAAGTATGAGGTTTTGGAATTTGATTCACTCTTATTGTCCTTTCATCAGGTTGGCGTCTAGCAGATATATACCACTTGCAAGGCTTGGCACCACCATCATAACCTATGCATTTTGCATAGAACTTCTTTTTATCAGTCCACATAGTCTTGGTAGCAAACTCACGTTTGACTGCATATGTCTTGAAACACATCCTGAATTCATCCATGCTTGGAAACAATCTCCCAACTTCAATAACTGGGTCCTCTTTGTCATAAACTATTACTAGCTCATCATCATGTGCATCATCTACATGAACTGCAGCATTTTCCAACAACTCTAGATCTATATCTACCTCTTCATCTCTTAAATGGTTGTCACCATCATTTGCAGCTTCATCCCTCTTCTTCTCCTTGTCTCTGTCATCTATAGGAATGCCAAAAAGCTTTGCCATTTCAATGTCATCTATTGGTGCAATGACCAAATCAGTCGGTCATGTATCTCAACAATTCCAATCAACAGTTACAATCCTTTGTGCATTACCATCTGCCTCCCTTGTGCATTAGCATCATCATCCTCCACTGTTAACACTTACAACTCAGTAAGTATAGGCATTACTTGCCTTTGTGCAGCCCAATCATCCTCGACCATTTGAGCAGCCAGCTTCGAGGCCACATATCCAACCCTCGAATCAGGTTTCAGATCAATGAGCTCTGCTAAAAAGTAACAGTTTTGCTTGTCCAACCGCTTTCGCATCGATTTCATAAACTATATGTTCTCCTGTCTCAACCCTAACATAGTCACATTTGCAATCATCAAATTGTAACAAAGAAACTTCTTGCTCTGGCCCCCAAACCACACTATCCCCAATTTTTTCCACCATTTTCCTCACCGCCTCCTCTCCCATGTTTATTAGCTCTTGGGGATCAACATGTTCTAATTCCACCTCCCATTTAACAACCATGTCTCTCTCAATGATCTGCTCGCCATCAACTAAAACAGCCCTAGAGGAAAGAAATTGATGCGAAATTGAAGGTTTGGCGCCAACATCGCTCCCCTGTTTTTGGCGCACCGTGAGCTAGCGGAAGCAAACAAAGAGCTCAACCTTAGAGAAATTAAGTGCAGAGATACGGGATATATCGATTAGAAGTCCCTCTCCATGCTCCATATCGCTCCTCGCCTGCTCACACCCTCGCCTCCACAATCTAGCATCAATGGGCACGCCAGATCTCGAATTGAGAATAATGGGAGAGGAATTAGCTTTCAAATGGCACTCACCACCTTCGCCGAACGAGCGCCGCCGCCTAAATTAATTGTCGTGCCGGCCGAGAACGATGGTGAGGTCCGCCGCCGGGAAGCTACGATCGGTGTGTGGCGCTCTTGGTCGGAAGAGGTTGGTTTGACTGGCTTGACTGGCTGTCCCAACCAACCGGTTTGGCTTAACCCTAATCTTGGAACAAAGTTAAATGTGTCCTTACGACCGTTTTATGGCCCGTGTGGCCCTGGGATATTAGCTGCCTCACAACCGTCGCATGTGAGCTATTCTTTTCAACGATGTCGCTTTCCTTCCAATTCCACATAAAGACGTCGCATGGGAGCTATAAGCCCCCTTTTGTCATGGCCATCTTTCTCCGCAAGCGGCAACGGGGAAGGCGTCCGGATGGCGCAGACGTAGATGGGAATGCACAAGGAGTCAAGGAGGTCACGAGCTGGGCGTTGGGTGGACTACCACACACACACGCACAAATCAGGCAAGGAGTACACTAGATGGGGCAGAGCGCGTCGCACCTGCGCCTCCATCGAATAGCAAGCGGCAAGACCTAGATCGGTTTCGACGAAGATGGAGATTTTTTCAGCGTCGGAGAAGAAGGGCAGTTTGGAACACGATCAGGAGACTACGCAAATTTAGGACTTTATAATGGGCGTTGATACATTCAAAACGTATCTATAATTTTTGATGCCCCATGCTTTGTTTAATATCTCCTTTGCTTTACTTGTCCACACTTTGAGGTGCTTTTTACATGTTTTCTAGTACTAACCTATTAACAAGTTGCAACAGTGTCAGATGCTTGTTTTCTGTTATTTTTGGTTTCAAAAAAGTTAGTAAATAAATATTCTCGGAATTGGACGGGACAAACGTCAAAGTCAATTACTTTCCGTGGGGAACAAGAAGTCCAGAGGGGAGCCGGAGGGGCCAGCCAGGGGGGCCAGACCCACCCTAGGCGTGGCCATAGGTGGGCCTGCGCCTGGCTAGGGTTTGGTGGCCCTGGAGCCTCCTCGATCTCCCCCTTCGCCTATAAAAAGCCCCTGATGCAGAAACCCTGAGTACCCGATCAAATCTCCACGAACCGTCTGTAGCCGCCGCCGCTACCATCGTCCCTAGATCGGGGGATCTAAAGTTCTTCCCGACACCCTGTCGGAGGGGACATCATCCCGAAGGCCTTCTCTCCGGTATGATGCGTGAGTAGTTCCACCTTGGACTATGGGTCCATGTAGTAGCTAGATGGTTGTATCTCCTCCTTTGTGCTTTCATGTATAGATCTTGTGAGCTCCGTTCATGATCAAGATCTAATCTATTTGTAATCATGCATCTTGTGTTTGCGGGGATCCGATGGATATTAAGATTATTATGTTGGTTTGATTAATGGTTTTATCTTTATGATTCTATCATGTCTGTGTTGTTTGTGATCTTGCACGCTCTCCGTTGCTAGTGGTTATCTTGGCCAATTAGTTGCTAGTGACTCCAAGAGGGGGTATTTATGCTCGATAGTGGGTTCATGTCTCTAGTTTTCAAGGGAAGTGATAGAAATCACTTCAGTTGTAGATGTGTTGTTGCTACTAGGGAGAAAACAACGTTCTCTTGTTTATGGAACATGTGAACTGTTTACCTTGCACACTTTGCTTAAAGCAGTTGTCTGTTGCTTGCAACTTAATACTAGAGGGGGTTCGAATGATAAACTGAAGGTGGACTTCTAGTCATAGATGAAGTTGGATGGCGGTCTATGTATATTGTTGTATTGCCCAATCAACCTCATAGGATCTTTCTGACTAGTAATTGCATTATTATGCCTTGCTCAGTTCCTGTCAATTGCACTGATGTAATTTGTGTAACACCCTCAGAATCGGACCTATGCAAGTTCAGGCAAAATTCACCAAACCCGCATAGAAACGATTCAAAGGTGCCCACCAGGCACTTTCGTGCGGGTGGAAAACGAAGTAATAACATTACACAACAGTCCTCGATGGGACCCACAGAACAGATATATATAACAGCGACTCAAAGAGTCAAGAATACAGATATAATATACAAAGATCCAAATCACCTTGAAATTGATAGAGCGTCCGACTACGGACAAGATGCAAATGGGGCTAAGAGCCCTGAAGAATAACCAATGGCGTCCATAACCCTGCCCAGGCCAAGCCGGAAGGGTAACCCTGCTAACGGCGTCGACCTCAAAACCTGCTTAACAAAAGGGGTGCCGACAAAGGGCAAAGCAGAAAACAAAGAAGGAGCGTCGATCGAGGCCAAGACACGGCGAGGCTAGAATTGGCGGTCCTCGCCTACATAGGTATGGTGGTGAAGCGGCAGCATGCACTAAACAACCTATAGAGACTCGATACAACTAACGGTTATTAGAGAGGGGTGAGAATGACCTATCCGGATCCAACCTGAAGCTAACACCAAACAAACCCATCCTGGTGTTTCCCCCTCAAGACCAAACGAGGAAGTCAACCGAGGAACTCACACGGTTGGCAGTTTTACTTATTCCGTTATCGTTGCAGCACCTTACTAGTCAGGTCTAGATAATTGTCCTGATAAAGTAAACAGTGGGCATTTTTAATTGACCATTCCGTTATAGTTGCAACAATTACTAATCAGATTCAGATAGCATGAGATAAACCCATAACCCAGCAGTGGTTGGTACTTTTATTCAGCCATTGTGTTGTAGTTGCAATATTTACTAGTCAGGTACAATGGTCGCAAGCGACACACAAAACAAGCAATTGTGGGCAGTATTATTTAGTCATTCCATTATAGTGGAGCTGATTACTAGTCATTATAAGTCAAATTAATAGCAGTAAACTTTAGTTATGCTTGTCTATGATCGAGATACTGTGCTCCAAGTCGTCCATATCCGCGGACACGGCTTTCAGAAAGTTTTACCCGGCCGGGGTGCACCAATAGCAACACACGCTCGATCAACCTCGGAAAAACCAAATCAAAACCCAACGAGGCTTTCACGACTGAACAATCACAGGATTCAGAAATATTTCAGGGGGCCACCCCTTGAAGTATACCCGCAACGGAGTAAGCAAGCTCCGAGACGGACCCAAGGTTTGCGACAATGGCTGTAAACGACAGCAGGTCCCCAATCGGGGACTGTCGATACCGCGAAAACATTACGCTTACCTAAGCGATGCGATGTGCTCCTCGCACAATCGTAAATAAAGCGGTAAAACATGGCATAAGTACAGGATCGTAAATAAAACCTCAAACTAGTTTGTGGCCCCAAGAAATAAGAATGAATCAAGCTCTGGCTCAGGGGGGTCCCATATACCTCCCGGATGTGGATAGCGCGCAAAATCAAGGAACAGGTATCAAGTACTCGGGGTCTTACGGGACACAAGTGGGCGTTCGGAAACCAAATATTTTCTATCACCCACCGATGCCTCTGCTTATTCAATTTTAGTTGTTAAACAGAAATTAAAGTGACAATAAGTAAAACTAGAACCATCTCCAACAT
This sequence comes from Avena longiglumis, assembly GCA_030063025.1. Classification (NCBI taxonomy): domain Eukaryota; kingdom Viridiplantae; phylum Streptophyta; class Magnoliopsida; order Poales; family Poaceae; genus Avena; species Avena longiglumis. The sequence continues at coordinate 48,657,073 of CP125978.1, forward strand.
CAACATGCGGCAATACATCAACAACTGTGGCATTTGACAACACGCGACAACACTTGAGCAAGCGACTACGACACGCGAGACCAACTATCTACCAAACAACAGGTAATAGGATGTGTCCGAGGCAATATAGGGCTGCAAGGGAATATCACAGGTACGGAAACTAAAGCATCGCAACACAGATAGCAAAAGATCAACAGGAGGGAATAAAGACTATAAAAGTAAGATAGGTAGAAAGGGGGAGATGCTCGCCTGAAAACATGTCGAAGGTTCAACCGAAGATCGGGGCGAAGCTCACATCAACTCAACGGCCTTATCCGCGAAGAAGCAAATCACTAGAAGAAACACCGGATGCGCTATTTAATAAAACGACAGAAGATCGGCATGATGCATGTATGATGGATGACATGGCAAAGGTTCGATGCAATTAGGTCAGATTAAGCGGAACCGGGGTCCCGACAAATAGTTAGGTGGTTCATGTTATTTAGAAGACCCGCAATTTAAATGTGGTTTAGCAAAGCACAGGTGGAACCGGTTCGCTACACATGTTTAAATGAGGCCAATATGAGACTAGATTTGCCCGCATATGGGCCCCATACTTAATTATTAGGTGAATCGGCATAAGGCCCCCAACCATATGAATGCATGCGAGATGACAATTTAATATGCGACAAGTTGTATTTCAATTATAAAATAGGGTTTGCGGGAGAGGGTTCACACATTAGGGGCTCGACGATCTTGGTTCCGGGGTTCGGGGTCGGGGTCCAGGGTTCGACGGGCGTCAGATCTCGGGGTTCAGGGTTCGACGAACTTGACGGGCCCGTTCTCGGACTCGGGGCAGGTCTTGGCGCATCCGGGGTCTTAGGGTCACGTTGTCGGTCATGGGGTTCGGGACGGAGCACTTGTCGCGCATGTGTTCTTCGGGTTCTCTGCCGATAATCTTGTCGTCGAGAAGAACTTGTCGGGCCCGCGTGTCGGGTCGGTCTTGGCGTTCCGGCCATCTTCGGTCCCCGGATCCGATAAGGTTCGGGGTCTTGACGGGGTTCAGGCGCGCCGGGATCGGTCTTCGGAGGCTCGGGATCTCGACGCCTTTGGGGTCGGGGAAGGCGATCTTGGTGTTCCCGACGTTCTTGGTTCGGGCCTTGGCGTCAGGGAAGATCGTCGCTCGAGACGGTGATCTTGGCGTCCGGGTAGCCGTTGTCGAACTTCGGAAGGTATCGGGTTCACCGGATTTGTTGGTCGAGGCCGAACTTGTTGTCGCATGGATTGGTCTAAGCCGGGTATTTCAAGATCTTGCCGTGCGTCACATTGTCGACATACTCACCACAGCTGAACAACAACAAGAATCGGCGGGTTGGCGTGGGGACGATCTCACATCGAGCATCGAAGAGCATGCACCATGCGCCAACGCCTGCATCGAGAACGAGGTTCCCAGGGACATTGCCGCTGCGGGGCGGCGCCGGTGGGGGGCCGAGGCGGAGACGGCCGGCGGGAAGGAGGGGCCGGCGCCCGGCTTGGGGTGCAGCGGAGGCAGAGGGGAGGGACGGAAGCCTTGGAGGCGGTGGTCCTGTCGACGACGGAGGAGGCTCGGCGGCCGAGGGACGCGGGACGGAGGCGGCGGCGTGGTGTGGTCATGAGCGGAGCTCGAGCTGGGGAGCCGGAGGAGGAGGGGCCTGGCGAGGCCAGAGGCGCCTGGGCGCCAGGAGAGGAGGGTGGAGCACGGGGTTGAGGAGGAACCGAGCGGCCGCGAGAGGAGAGGGTCATGGCGGCTCGGAGGAGGGGCCCGACCCGGCGGGGCTCATGGTCGAACGGAGGGCAGGCGCGGCCGGATGGGGGTAGGAGAGGGAGGAGGTCTGGCGCTGGTGAGGGGCAGCGGAGAAGGCGGCTAGGCAAGGGGCGGAGGAGGCGGGGCAGTGGAGGCGAAGGCTGCTGGACAGGCGAGCAGAGGAGGAAGAGAGGAGGAGGAGAGGGCACGCGTGTGGGGGGCACGGTGGGCCAGGGTGGGGCCCAGGGTCGGTGGGGAGGCGGTTGGTGGGCCGGGGCCACGTGGCGGGTGGGTCAGGCGGGAAGGAGGGGGAGAGAGAGGGTTAGCTGGTGGGGTCCAGAGGTCAGGGAGAGGGGGAGAGAGAGGGTAGAAGAGCTTGGGTGAGAAAAGGGAAAGAGGGGGAAAAAGAGGAGGATAGGTGAGGTGGCAGGGTGGGTATGTTTTGGGTGAGAGGGTGAGGTGGTGAGCTGAGAGAGGTGGGTAGGATAGTTCTGGGTGCATATAGGATTTAGATGGGGCTGTTTTCAAAGTGTGTTTGTTTGGTCCGCTTTAATTCAAAACAAAACCACTTTGCTAATAGTTTTTAGGTGAAACAAAATATCCGATACCTTCGGGGTTTTGCCTTTTATAATAAAGAGGGGTTTTTGTACCATTCAAAACTAGGTTTTTCAAATGATGCAGTCAAACAATGCATGATGATGACGATGCAATGCACAAATTCAACGCGATTTTCTAGTAGTGGTTTTGCGGGATGCCACAATTCGACACCACTAACAATGGATCTCGCCCTCGAGATCCGCCTCATGGTACCGGAAGGAAGGTCGGCGATCTGCATCTCCTCGCTTCGTGTAGATCCTCGCGACACCACTAACAGTGATTCATCCTCCATCTTGAAATCTGCGACACCACCAACAAAGGGTCGTTTGTCCGTGATCGTCGAGAGGGCACTCCGGAAACAAAAGGTCGAAGGTAGAGGTATCAACAATTAAGCCACCCCTAACTTCCATGAACGGAGTTAAATCGCTGGATCCACTGATTCGGCGTACAAGAGCGAATGATAAGAGTAGTGGTATGGTAGCTACTCCATCCCGCACCCAAACCATTACTCTGCACACGAATAGGCGGATTATGCAACCAACTCTCGGAATCAGACTGAAGTTCTCGACAAGCGAGGTTCGGAACAAAGGGGTGATGCAGACTCTGCATCGGATCTGGCGTAGATGATATCGTCGCGTCGGAAAACTCCGGAAGGCACAAACAAAGAACAAAGGACGGCATCACAGACGAAGGATTCCTCGGATAGCATGAAGACCGGATGTAGCAACACCGTTATTGAAGATGGAAGCGAAACCCTAAAGGTACGACGGAGACCCAACCACGAGAATTCCTGGACTCGAAGAAAGAGACGAGAGCGGATTCAAAACACGTAGGGGTAAGAGGGGAACAGCAGAGGGGTAAGGAGTAAAATCAGACCTAATCAGAACTATCCAACCGATTTTCAAAATAGGTTTGACACTCTACTTCGGCCGTTAGCTAGGTTATCCTACAGGCTGGACTTGTGGGGTATCGCAACTGCTGGGCTCGATACCACTCAGTAACACCTCGAATCGGACCTATGCAAGTTCAGCAAAATTCACCAAACCCATAGAAAGCGATTCAAAGGTGCCACCAGCACTTTCGTGCGGGTGGAAAACGAAGTAATAACATTACACAACAGTCCTCGATGGGACCCACAGAGCAGATATATATAACTGACTCAAAGAGTCAAGAATACGATATAATATACAAAGATCCAAATCACCTTGAAATTGATAGAGCGTCCGACTACGGACAAGATGCAAATGGGGCTAAGAGCCACGAAGAATAACCAATGGCGTCCATAACCCTGCCCAAGCCGGAAGGGTAACCACGCTATGGCGTCGATCTCAAAACCTGCTTAACAAAGGGTGCCGACAAAGGGCAAAGCAGAAACAAAGAAGGAGGCGTCGATCGAGGCCATTACAGCGAGGCTAGAATTGGCGGTCCTCGCCTACATAGGTATGGTGGATCAAGCGGCAGGCGGCAAGATGCACTAAACAACCTATAGAGACTCGATACAACTGACGGTTATTAGAGAGGGGTGAGAATGACCTATCCGGATCCAACCTGAAGCTAACACCAAACAAACCCATCCTGGTGTTTCCCCCTCGAGACCAAACGAGGAAGTCAACCGAGGAACTCGCACGGTTGGCAGTTTTACTTATTCAGTTATCGTTGCAGCACCTTACTAGTCAGGTTTAGATAATTGTCCTGATAAAGTAAACAGTGGGCATTTTTAATTGACCATTCCGTTATAGTTGCAACAATTACTAATCAGATTCAGATAGCATGAGATAAACCCATATCCCAAAGAAGTGGTTGGTACTTTTATTCAGCCATTGTGTTGTAGTTGCAATATTTACTAGTCAGTACAATGGTGCAAGCGACACAAAACAAGCAATTGTGGGCAGTATTATTTAGTCATTCCATTATAGTGGAGCTGATTACTAGTCATTATAAGTCAAATTAATAGCAGTAAACTTTAGTTATGCTTGTCTATGATCGAGATCTTGCTCCAAGTCGTCCATATCCGCGGACACGGCTTTGAAAGTTTTACCGGCCGGTGCACCAATAGCAACACACGCCGATCAACCTCGGAAAAACCAAATCAAAACCCAACGAGGCTTTCACATGAACAATCACAGATTGAAATATTTCAGGGGCCACCCTTGAAGTATACCATAACGGAGTAAGCAAGCTCGAGACGGACCCAAGGTTTTGCGACAATGGTCAGAACGAGGCAGTCCCCAATCGGGGACTGTCGATACCGCGAAAACATTACGCTTACCTAAACAGTACAGTGTGCTCCTCGCACAATCGTAAATAAAGCGGTAAAACATGGCATAAGTACAGGATCGTAAATAAAACCTCAAACTAGTTTGTGGCCCCAAGAAATAAGAATGAATCAAGCTCTGGCTCAGGGGGGTCCCATATACCTCCCGGATGTGGATAGCGCGCAAAATCAAGGAACAGGTATCAAGTACTCGGGGTCTTACGGGACACAAGTGGGCGTTCGGAAACCAAATATTTTCTATCACCCACCGATGCCTCTGCTTATTCAATTTTAGTTGTTAAACAGAAATTAAAGTGACAATAAGTAAAACTAGAACCATCTCCAACATCAACATGCGGCAATACATCAACAACTGTGGCATTTGACAACACGCGACAACACTTGAGCAAGCGACTACGACACGCGAGACCAACTATCTACCAAACAACAGGTAATAGGATGTGTCCGAGGCAATATAGGGCTGCAAGGGAATATCACAGTGCGGAAACTAAAGCATCGCATAACGAGATAGCAAAAGATCAACAGGAGGAATAAAGACTATAAAAGTAAGATAGGTAGAAAGGGAGATGCTCGCTGAAAACATGTCGAAGGTTCAACCAAGATCGGGCGAGCTCACATCAACTCAACGGCCTTATCCATGAAGAAGCAAATCACTAGAAGAAACACCGGATGCGCTATTTAATAAAACGATGAAGATCGGCATGATGCATGTATGATGGATGACATGGCAAAGGTTCGATGCAATTAGGTCGATTAAGCGGGCCGGGTCCCGACAAATAGTTAGGTGGTTCATGTTATTTAGAAGACCCGCAATTTAAATGTGGTTTAGCAAAGCACAGGTGGAACCGGTTCGCTACACATGTTTAAATGAGGCCAATATGAGACTAGATTTGCCCGCATATGGGCCCCATACTTAATTATTAGGTGAATCGGCATAAGGCCCCCAACCATATGAATGCATGCGAGATGACAATTTAATATGCGACAAGTTGTATTTCAATTATAAAATAGGGTTTTGCGGGAGAGGGTTCACACATTAGGGGCTCGACGATCTTGGTTCCGGGGTTCGGGGTCGGGGTCCAGGGTTCGACGGGCGTCAGATCTCGGGGTTCAGGGTTCGACGAACTTGACGGGCCCGTTCTCGGACTCGGGGGCAGGTCTTGGCGCATCCGGGGTCTTAGGGCCACGTTGTCGGCCATGGGGTTCGGGACGGAGCACTTGTCGCGCATGTGTTCTTCGGGTTCTCTGCCGATAATCTTGTCGTCGAGAAGAACTTGTCGGGTCCGCGTGTCGGGTCTTGCGTTCGGCCATCTTGGTCCCCGGATCCGATAAGGTTCGGTCTTGACGGGTTCAGCGCCGGGATCGGTCTCGGAGGCTCGGGATCTCGGCGCCTTTGGGGTCGGGAAGGCGATCTTGGGTGTTCCACGGTTCTTGAGTTCGCCTTGGCGTTCGTGGGAAGATCGTGCGTTCGAGACGGTGATCTTGGCGTCCGGGTAGCCGTTGTCGAACCGGAAGGGTATCGGGTTCACCGGATTTGTTGTCGAGGCCGAACTTGTTGTCGATCCTTGGATTGGTCTAAGCCGGGTATTTCGAAGATCTTGCCGTCGTCATTGTCGACACATACTCACCACAGCTGAACAACAACAAAGAATCGGCAGGGTTGGCGTGGGGACGATCTCACATCGAGCATCTGAAGAGCATGCACCACAGCGGCCAACGCCCGTACCGAGAACGAGGTTCCCCGAGGGACAGCGCTGCCGTGGCCGCTGGACGGCGCGCTGGTGGGGGCCGAGGCGGAGACCGGAGGACGGCCGGCGGGGAAGGAGGGCCGAGGCGGCGCCGGCTTGGGGGTGCACGCGAGGCGGAGGAGGGACCGGAAGCCGGAGGCGGTGGTCCTTGTCGGCGACGGAGGAGGCCAGCCGGCCGAGGGACCAGGGACGGAGGCGTGGTGTGGTCATGGTGAGCGGAGCTCGGGAGCTGGGAGCCGGAGGAGGGAGGGGGCTGGCCAGAGGCGCCTGGGTGGGCGCCAGGAGGGAGGGTGGAGCACGGGGGTTGAGGAGGAACGGCGAGCCGTGAGGCGAGAGGAGAGGGTCGGCGATGCGGCTCGGAGGAGGGGCCCGCGACCAAGGCAAGGGCTCATGATCGAACGGAGGGCAGGCGGCGCCGGATGGGGGTAGCAGAGAGGGAGAGGAGGTCTCAGGCGGTGAGCAGCGGCGGAGAGAAGGGGAAACGGCGGTGGGCGGCTCCGTCTTGAGGCGACAGGCGGAGGCGGGCCAGGTGGAGGCGAAGGCTGCTGGACGCAGGCGGAGAGGAGGAAGAGGAGGGAGGAGAGGGGCACGCGTGTGGGGGCACGGTGGGCAGTGGGGCCCAGTGTCGGGGAGGCGGTTGGTGGGCGGCCACGTGGGGTGGGTCAGGGAAGGAGGAGGAGAGAGGGTTAGTGGTGGGGTCCAGAGGTCAGGGAGAGGGGGAGAGAGAGGGGTAGAAGAGCTTGGGTGAGAAAAGGGAAAGAGGGGGAAAAAGAGGAGGATAGGTGAGGTGGCAGGGTGGGTATGTTTTGGGTGAGAGGGTGAGGTGGTGAGCTGAGAGAGGTGGGTAGGATAGTTCTGGGTGCATATAGGATTTAGATGGGGCTGTTTTCAAAGTGTGTTTGTTTGGTCCTCTTTAATTCAAAACAAAACCACTTTGCTAATAGTTTTTAGGTGAAACAAAATATCCGATACCTTCGGGGTTTTGCCTTTTTATAATAAAGAGGGGTTTTTGTACCATTCAAAACTAGGTTTTTCAAATGATGCAGTCAAACAATGCATGATGATGACGATGCAATGCACAAATTCAACGCGATTTTCTAGTAGTGGTTTTGCGGGATGCCACAATTTGTTTACCCTTCATGCCATGTTGTTTATATAAGGAGAGCACCTCTAGTGAACTATGGACCCCGGTCCAAATATTTACCATTTATACATCTTCCACTGTTACTTGTTTACTTGCTGCAAACCATTACCTTCCACACCATACGTTTAATCCTTTGTTACAACAAACCGGTGAGCTTGACAACCTCACTGATTCGTTGGGGCAAAGTCTTGAGTTTGTGTTGTGCAAGTCTCCGCGTTTCTTGCAGCACCTGTGTGACGTTTCGTTCCTCCTTCTGGTTCGATAACCTCGGTATCAACTGAGGGAAGACTTGTTACTGTGCTCTTCACACCTTGCTCTTGGGGTTCCCAACAAGACTCCACATTAAGAACCAAGTTCTCTGGCGCCACCAAGGAGTCATCAACAAGTTTTCTGGCGCCGTTGCCGGGGAGGCTAAGGACGTCTTCACTAGGGGAGTCCTCCACTTCCTTTCTTTTTAGTTTGCTTTGTTTCTTTTTCTTGGTTTTGTTTGCCTCTTTTCAAAAAAACCCAAAAAATTAGTCTAGTTTGGTTTGCTTGCTTTATTCAAAAACACAAAAAATTAGTTCTCGCTCTAGTCTTGCTGTTTTGGCCCCTTACCTTTGCCAAAATGAACTCCGCTGAAAACACCAAGTTGTGTGACTTCACTAGCACCAACAACAATGATTTCCTAAGCACTCCTATTGCTCCACCTGCACCTGATGCTACCTTTTATGCAATTAAGCCTGCTTTGTAGAATCTTGTGATTGATGTCTACGCACTTCTATTCTTGCAGACAGTTGTTGGGCCTCCAAGTGAAGAGGTTCGTAGAACAGTAGCAAGTTTCCCTTAAGTGTATCACCCAAGGTTTATCGAACTCAGGGAGGAAGTGGTCAAAGGTATTCCCTCTCAAGCAACCCTGCAATCAAGATACAAGAAGTCTCTTGTGTCCCCAACACACCCAATACACTTGTCAGGTGTATAGTGCACTAGTTCGGCGAAGAGATAGTAAATACAAGTGGGTAATAGTGCCAGAAAATAGCTTCTGACTTGTTGTTGACGTGGGGTAACATGTGTGTGCCAGAAAATAGCTGATGGAGCTTGACGTGGAGGTAAAGACTAAAGCAAGCAAACATGGAAGAGATCTAGTAGCAAACGGTGTTTCAATGCTTAGAAACAAGTCCTAGGGATCATACTTTCACTAGTGAACGCTCTCTCATATAAATATCCTCTCTTCATGATACTACTCTTAACTACTCTCCGGTTGGACACTCTAATCAATGGTAGGGCTATAACAACACACCTCAAAGTCCGCCTTCCCCAATCTAGATGGCCCCACACTGTCACCTTGAGCACTAGATGGTTCCAACAAACACCACAATTTCATAGAGACATCCAACTCCAAATATAACTCATAACAAATATTCAATCTAGCCAAAGTGCCACACACGTTATGCACGCTGCCACTTTCACACACGTGGGGAAAAGCATAGATCTATTAAAGAACAAAGAGTATTTATGTAGACTCAAGCCTAAGTGCCACCATGGCGTGCACGCTATCACTTTCACACACATGGGGAGAGAAGAGATCTAATGAAGCACTTGAGTAGCAAGGTAGATCTACTTGATTACAAAGCTCATGACCACAACAAGATCATGCATAGAGAGAGATGAACATATAGCTACCGGTAGAGCCCTTAGCCTCGAGGAAGAACTACTCCCTCCTCATCATGGGAATCAACAACGGTGATGGAGATGGCGATGGAGATCGATCTGGGGGCACTTCCCCGTCCCGGCAGGGTGCCAGAACAGAGACTTTCTGTCCCCCGAATCTCCCCTTCGGTGGTGGTAGTGCAGCAGAGGTTTTCGTGGATTTCTTCTGGATTATCTAGGGTTTTCCCATCAGAGGCTTCTTATAGGCACAAGAATCAAGGTCGGTGGGGGTCCAAGGGGCCCACACCTCCAGCGCCTGTGGCTTGCCCGCTAGGGGTTTAGCCACCTGTGCCCCCGCCTCGCCGTGGTTCCGTGTTGCTCCGGGAAAAATAATAACTTTGAATTTTGTCCCATCCAATTCCGAGAATATTGATTTTACGCTTTCGAACCAAAAATGAAGAAAAGCAGCAATCGCACTGGCAACTTCTTAATAGGTTAGTTCCAGAAAAGTTATAAAAACACCTCAAAGTGTAGACAAAGCAAAGCAAAGTAGATACTAAACAAGCATGGAGCATCAAATATTATAGATACGTTTCCGACGTATCAGTGATGAGAGAGCAATTTTCTGGTGCTGGTTCTGATGTTCCTGCTGCCCATCTTAATAGCTTTGTTGAACTTTGTGAGATGCAAAAGTATAAGGATGTAGATGGAGATATTATTAAGCTCAAGCTTTTTCCTTTCTCCTTGAGGGGAAAAGCTAAAGAATGGTTGCTTTCTTTCCTAAAAATAGTATTGATTCTTGGACTAAGTGCAAAGATGCTTTTATTGGAAAGTACTATCCTCCTGCTAAGATTATATCTATGATAAGTGATATTATGAAATTTAAACAGCTTGATAGTGAACATGTTGCTCCTGCTTGGGAAAGAATGAAATCTTTGGTTAAAAATTGCCCTACTCATGGATTTACTGCTTGGATGGTTATCCAGACTTTTTATGCAAGTTTGAACTTCTCCTCAAAAAATCTGTTGGATTCTGCTGCTGGAGGTACCTTTATGGGCCTCACGTTGGGTGCTGCAACAAGCCTCCTCGATAATATGATGGTTAAATACTCTGAATGGCATGTTGAGAGAGCTCCACATGGTAAGAAGGTAAATTCTATTGAGGAAACTTCCTCTTTGAGTGAAAAGATTGATGTTATTATGGCTATGCTTGTTAATGGGAAAGCTCCTCTAGATCCTAATAGTGTTCCCTTAGCCTCTTTGGTTGCTCAAGAAGAGCAAGTTGATGTGAACTTCATTAGAAACAACAATTTCAACAACAATGCCTACAGGAATAATTTTGGTAGCAACAACAATTATAGGCCTTATCCTCCTAACAATGGAAATTCCTATAGAAGCTCTTATAATAATGCTAGAAGTGCCCCCTCTGAACTTGAAGTCATTCTTAAGGACTTTATTAGTAAACAAACCACTTTCAATAAGACTATAGAGGAAAAGCTTTTAACTATTGACAAAAATATATCATCTTTGTCTGAAGCTCAAACTTCCTTGATTAATAAAATGGCTGCTAAACCTGAAACTATGGAAAACACTTTTGTTACTGCTCATGCCATACAAGTTACTATTGATGAAAATGTTAGGCTATTAGCTCAACTTCATGCTAGGTGGAAAAGAGAAGCTGAAATTGATAGAAATAACAGTGTGTGCACTATCACCACTAAACCAGAAGTAGCCCCTATTCCTCCTCCTACTATGCCTAAGCCTAGTGAGCCTACTACTAGTGATGCTAAGTTTGACTTTGATATTGATGGATGCAATATTTCTGAAGTGATTATGTTCTTGCAAAAGCTTGTTAGAAGTCCTGATGCTAGTGATATGCATGTTGCCTTTATCAAACATATTACAGATGCTCTTGTTAAAATTAAGGAAGAGAAGCTAAAACACAAAGCTTCTATTCCTAGGAAAGTAGAAGATAGTTGGGAACCCATTATTAATATGCAAGTGAATGACTTTGATCTCAAAGCTTCATGTGATATTGGTTATAGTGTCTCTATTATGTCTAGGAAGATTTATGAAATGCTTGATTTGCCACCATTGGAAGATTGTTATTTGGATGTCCCACTCAATGATAATGCTAAGAATAAACTCATGGGGAGTGTTAATGATGTTCTTATTATGGTTAATAATGCTTATGTCCCTGTGGATTTCTATGTTTTGGATGTTGAATACAATGCTTCTTGTCCTATTACTTTGGGAAGACCTTTTCTTAGAACAGTTGGTGCCATCATTGATATAAAAGAAGACACCATCAAATATCAATTTCCATTCAAGAAAGGTATTGAACACTTCCCTATGAGGAGAGAGAAGTTGCCTTTTGCTCCTCCTTTGAAAGCAAGGTTTGATGTTAATGCTTCTTCATTTGAAAAATACTTAATTATTCTTGCTTCTTGTGCCTAACTTAAAGGCGTTAAAGAAAAGTACTTGTTGGGAGATAACCCAAGAGTTTCCCCGAGTCTTGGAAGTTATTACCTCTATAATAACCTCTCCTTATCCTTTTTGTTTGCTTTTTGTGCCAATAATGACCTCTAATGAGAGGGAAGTAAGATTTGGGGAGTTACTGTCCCGAAACAGATTTCTGTCCTCCACCAAAAAAATTCGTGAGGAGGCTCTGTAACTCGGATTGAGCTCAAAATTTACGAATAAATCCTACAGTATGTTATATAACTATCGTTATTTCAACACTTTTTTTATTTGAGCAACGGAAGTTGTTCAAAAAAATCGGTTTCTACCTGCTGGTCTGTTTTGACAGATTTCTGCCATTATTTGCATTTGCTTCTTATTGATTCCTTTTTGAGCTCTCTTTAGGTAAATTGAGTTTTTTGAAGGAGTTACTATAGTAGCTTGTGTTCTTAGTTAAAAGCCTTGTTGTTCAAAAGCTTTGCCAGTGGTCTATTATCTTTTGAATACACTAATGTTGCTAATGAAGATTGTGTGAAGTTTTGTATGAAGGAAAAATTTCAGGTGTAGAGAGAGAATGATGCAGTGAGATGAAGAATGGACAAAAGCTCAATTTTGGGGATGCCACCATGGTGTCACCACAATAAATATCCAATAGATACAAGCGTCAAAGCTTGGGGATGCCTTGGGAATCCCCTTCTTCATCAATAAAAAGCTCAGGTCTATCTAGACACTTCGTTTTTATTGTTTCATACAAAGTTGTGTTGTTCTTGGAGCGTCTTAGTTTTTGTTTGCTTTGCTTAGTTTTCTTTAGTAGTTTGGACCCCCGTTCTCGCTGTGTTGTTTTGCAAATAAGGTTGCTTGGTGTTTGGAAAGGAGTAGTAAGTTCTTTCTTGAAATACAAGAGGAGCTTGCATTGACTGTGACTTAGACTTTATCATGACATGCTAGGTGTTGTTTTAGCATTATGATTAGTGATTATTTCTATAGTATGTCTTGTTCCAAACAATTGGGATTGCTTACTGTGTCTTAAAAAAAATTATGCGTTGTTTTAGCATGCAAAAGCATAGTATTGTGGTATTCTCCTTTGATGCTTTGCTTGGGTTGACTTGGCACATGCTTACACCATGTTATGACTATGAAAAGTCACCATTAGCCTCTATGATCATTTAGTCCTTGACTTGTAGTACCACTCTTTGCTTTGATTAGTTTGCTTTGTTGCATTGCATGTTTTATCCATTATTGCTCTCTTAGTTGGTTGCTCACAGTCTTTTTCTATCCTCCACTTGTATGACTAAGTTCTACTCATGCTTCCAACTCCCAAGAAACCAAGTTATTCCAAAGTGTCCACTATAAACTCCTATGCATGGTGTGTTACACCATTCCAAGTATATTCTTCTTTTCAACTATCTTCCAATTAAAAACTATTTTGTTATGTGAAAACTTAGTGATTAAAGCCCTCACTAAGTTATTTGAGTCTCCACCTTCTACCTTTAGGCACCATTAAGAGAGCATAGTTCTCATTATGTGTGCAGTGTTCCAAAGCTTATTAATTGATGCATATTGTGTTACTACTTGTTCTTGTGCTACTTGTTTCTAGTCACCCTTGTGAACCTTGCAGGTGTCCTATGCATTTAATTGCTACTCTATGAGGGACAAGCTGATTGCCACTATGCTATGTTTTCTGCATGTGAAACAAATAAATGTTTTTCAATGCATATTATTCATGATCTTTGTTTGTAGCTTGTCATGTTGCATGCATAGTTACTATGTCCTATTGTTAGAACTTCATCTTTCATGCACATGTTTAGAGTTCTTTGATCCCAGCTTTCAATGCTTGCAAATGGTTGGATCTTTATTGTGAGGGTGCATGTCACCTCAAAAATTATTCTGTTTATCACTTACCTACTCGAGGACGAGCAGGAGTTAAGCTTGGGGATGTTGATACGTTGGAAACGTATCTATAATTTTTGATGCTCCGTGCTTGTTTAGTATCTACTTTGCTTTACTTGTCCACACTTTGAGGTGCGTTTTACATGTTTTCTAGTACTAACCTATTAACAAGTTGCAACAGTGCCAGATGCATGTTTTCTGTTGTTTTTGGTTTCAAAAAAGTTAGTAAATAAATATTCTCGGAATTGGACGGGACAAACGTCAAAGTCAATTACTTTCCGTGGGGAACAAGAAGTCCATAGGGGAGCTGGAGGGGCCAGCCAGGGGGGCTAGACCCACCCTAGGCGCGGCCATAGGTGGGCCTGCGCTTGGCTAGGGTTTGGTGGCCCTGGCGCCTCCTCGATCTCCCCCTTCGCCTATAAGAAGCCCCTGATGCAGAAACCCTGAGTACCCGATCAAATCTCCACGAACCGTCTGTAGCCGCCGCCACCATCGTCCCTAGATCGGGGGGATCTGAAGTTCTTCCCGACACCCTGTCGGAGGGGACATCATCTCGAAGGCCTTCTCTCCGGTATGATGCATGAGTAGTTCCACCTTGGACTATGGGTCCATGTAGTAGCTAGATGGTTGTATCTCCTCCTTTATGCTTTCATGTATAGATCTTGTGAGCTCCGTTCATCATCAAGATCTAATCTATTTGTAATCATGCATGTTGTGTTTGCGAGGATCCGATGGATATTGAGATTATTATATTGGTTTGATTAATGGTTTTATCTTTATGATTCTATCATGTCTGTGTTGTTTGTGATCTTGCATGCTCTCCGTTGCTAGTGGTTATTTTGGCCAAGTAGTTGCTAGTGACTCCAAGAGGGGGTATTTATGCTCGATAGTGGGTTTATGCCTCTAGTTTCCAAGGGAAGTGACATAAATATCTTCGATTGTAGATGTGTTGTTGCTACTAGGGAGAAAACAACGGTCTCTTGTTCATGGAACATGTGGACCGTTTACCTTACACACTTTGCTTAAAACAGTTGTCTTTTGCTTGCAACTTAATACTGGAGGGGGTTCGGATGATAACTTAAAGATGGACTTCTAGTCATAGATGAAGTTGGATGGCGGTCTATGTATATTGTTGTATTGCCCAATCAACCTCATAGGATCTTTCTGACTAGTAATTGCATTATTATGCCTTGCTTAGTTCCTGTCAATTGCCCCGCTGTAATTTGTTTACCCTTCATGCCATGTTGTTTATCTAAGGAGAGCACCTCTAGTGAACTATGGACCCAAGGTCCAAATCTTTACCATTTATACATCTTCCACTATTACTTGTTTACCTGCTGCAAACCATTACCTTCCACACCATACGTTTAATCCTTTGTTACAGCAAACCGGTGAGCTTGACAACCTCACTGATTTATTGGAGCAAAGTCTTGAGTTTGTGTTGTGCAGATCTCCGTGTTGCTTGCAACACCTGTGTGACGTTTCCTTCCTCCTTCTGGTTCGATAACTTGGTCTCAACTAAGGGAAGACTTGCTGCTGTCCTCTTCACACCTTGCTCTTGGGGTTCCAACAAGACTCCATATTAAGCACCAAGTTCTCTAGCGCCACTAAGGAGTCATCGGGCATGGATCATGCACCAGCTTGCGCGATTATTTTGGCGCGCCAGTAAATCAGGGAAAGGTTGTCCAAAAAATTCTTTTTACCGTACCACTCCAACTTGTTCCTAACAAGTAGCAATATAATAACAAATTAAGTTAGGAGACCCATGTAATATCATGTCTATGTAGCCGTCTGTTCATTATGCCAAAACTAATCGATCCGGTGGTCCTAGATTTCAATCGTTCTGAAGTAGTACCGTATATCTTTTGGCCGTCGGCTATTAGATCTAATATCTGACCGTGGAAAAAAACTATCGAATACTTGTAGGAACCGTAGGGCATTACATTGGATAGCCGAGCATTGATTTTTTGCTGTCAGTATTTAAACAGACTGTCGGTTATTGGCAATCATATCTGAGAGGCCAAGGATAACCGCCGGGCATTACTGCTACCGTCAGTTAATACATTATTATCCGACGGACCGTCAGATATTTAATATCACCGTCGGAAATAAGGGGATTTCTAGTAGTGTTTTCTTATCGGCAAGTTTAAAATCTCTATTAAGTTCTTTCACTGCCCAATAAGCTTTGTGTTCTAATTATAAAGGCAAGTGACAATCTTTTCCATGAACCATTTTATAAGGAGACATTCCCATAGTTTATAACCAGTTCTATAAGCCCATGCATAAAGCATCGTTCAACTTTTTAGCCCAATTTTTTATAGATCTATTAACAGTCTTTTGCAAGATAGATTTAATTTCTCTATTTGATAGTTCTACTTGCCCATTGGTTTGGGAATGATAGGATGAAGCAATTCTATGATTAACATCATATTTAGCAAGGGTCTTCCTAAAACCACCATGAATAAAATGAGAACCTCCATCAGTCATAAGATATCTAGGCACACCGAACCTATGAACAATAACATCTTTAAGCATTTTTAAAGAGGTATCACCATCAGCACTTTTTTGTAGGTATGGCTTCTACCCACTTAGTAATATAATCAACAACAACAAGAATATGAGTATAACCTTTTGAAGGAGGAAAATGACCCATAAAGTCAAATCTCCAACAATCAAATGGTTCAATAACAAGAGAATAACTCATATGCATTTCATTGCGTCTATAAATATTACCAACTCTTTGACATTCATCACATGATAAAATAGATTTTCTTGCATCTTTAGAAAGAGTAGGCCAATAAAAACCTGATTGTAGAACCTTTTATGCGGTTCTATCTCCAACATGATGTCCTCCATAAGCACTACCGTGACATTTTCTCAATATCTCTTGTTGTTAATATTCTGGGACACATCTTCGCATAATACCATCCACCCCTTCTTTATATAAATGTGGGTCATCCCAAAAATAATGCCTCAGATCATAAAAGAATTTCCTTCTTTGCTGGGTTGTAAAGGTCGTAGGCAAATACTTGAAAACAATAAAGTTAGCATAATCATCATACCAAGGACTCTCTCGTGAGCTTACCTTTATTGCAGCCAACTGTTCATTTGGAAAACTATCATTAACAGGCATAGGATCAAAAACAATATTTTCCAATCGAGACAAATTATCAGCAACAGGATTTTTAGCACATTTCCTATCTACAATATGTAGATAGAACTCTTGTAAAAGCAACACCTATTTAATAAGCCTATGCTTAGCATCTTTCTTTGTCATAATATATTTAATGGCAGCATGATCAGTATGAATTGTAACTTTTGAATCAACAATATACGGTCTAAACTTATTACAAGCAAAGACTACAGCTAATAACTCTTTTTAGTGGTAGCATAATTTCTTTGAGTAGCATCAAGTGTCTTACTAGCATAATGAATAACATTCAGTTTATTATCTATTTGTTGTCCCAGAACAACACCTATAGCAAAATCACTAGAATTACACATAATTTCAAAGGGTAAATTCCAATCAGGTGGTTGGATAATAGGAGCAGTAGTTAAAGCTTTCTTTAGAGTTTCAAAAGCTTCCATAAAATCATCATAAAAAAACAAAAGGTACATATTTTTGGAGAAGATTAGTAAGAGGCTTTAATATCTTGGAGAAATCTTTAATAAACCTTCTATAGAAACCAGCATGACCAAGGATACTATGAATACCTTTAACATACCTTGGACAATGCATTTTCTCAATTGCTTCAACTTTGGCTCTGTCCACTTCAATGCCTCTTTCAGATATTTTATGTCCAAGGATAATTCCTTCATTAACCATGAAGTGGCATTTCTCCCAATTAAGAACAAGATTATTTTCTTCGCATCTCTGCAAAATTTTATCAAGGTTGTGCAGACAATTATCAAAAGAAGTCCCATAGATGGAAAAATCGTCCATGAATACTTCCACAATTTCTTCACGAAAACCATGAAAGATAGCAACCATACATCTTTGAAAAGTAGCAGGATCATTACACAAACCAAAAGGCATATGCCTATAAGCATAAGTTCCATAAGGACACGTAAAAGTGGTTTTCTCTTGATCTTGTTGTTTGACAACAATTTGAGAGAAACCAGAATACCCATCAAGAAAATAGAAATGAGTCTTCTTAGATAACCTTTCTAACATTTGATCAATAAAAGGTAACGGATAATGATCTTTCTTAGTAACTTTGTTTACCTTTCTAAAATCAATGCACATCCTATAACCAACTACTACTCTTTGAGAAATAAGCTCATTATTTTCATTAGGCACAACAGTAATTCCTCCTTTCTTAGGGACACAATGAACATGACTAACCCATTGACTATCAGCAATAGGATAAATAATACCAGCATCAAGGAGTTTTAATACCTCATTTCTTACCACTTCCTTCATCTTAGGGTTTAAACAGCGTTGATCTTCAACCACTGGTTTTGCATCAGGTTCTATATTAATAGCAGACTGACATATAGTAGGAGAAATCCCTTTTAAATCATCAAGAGTATATCCCATAGCTCCTCGGTGTTTCTTCAATACTTCTAGTAATCTTTCCTCTTCCTTTCCTGAAAGTCTAGAACTAATAATAACAGGATATATTTTCTTATCATCGATGTAAGCATATTTAAGATCATCAGGTAAAGGTTTCAGATCAAAGACCGGTTCCTTTTTAGGTGGTAATGTGGTACCCAAATCTTCCACGGGAAGATTATGCTTAAGCATCTTGGGTTAGCGAAGGAGAATCTCGTCAATCTCATTTCTTTCTTCCATGAAGATCTCACTTTGGTGGTCTTCCATATATTGCTGCAAATCATTGTTAGGAGCAAGAGAAATAGAAGCAAGTTGTTCAACTCTAAAATCCTCATCAGGCAATTCATTTTCATAAGGAGCTTTAGCAAATTTGCAAAAATTAAACTCATAAGATTATCCATCAAATTTAGTTAAAATTTTCTCCTTCCTACAATCTATAATAGCTCCACACGTGTTTAAGAAAGGTCTGCCAAAAATGATAGGACAAGTTCTGCTAGCAGCTGAACCAAGCACTAGAAAATCAGCATGATATTTAGTCTTATCACAAAGAACTTTCACATCTCTTACAATGCCAATTGGAGAGATAGTCTCTCTATTAGCAAGGTGAATAACCACATCAATGTCTTCAAGTTCACAAGGACCAATTTGATGCATAACTTCTTTGTAAAGCTCATAAGGAATAGCACTTGAACTTGCACCAATATCACATAAACCATAATAGCAATGATCACCTATTCTGTCAGAAAGCACAGGGACACTAGCTTTCCTAGTTCTACTAGGATGTGAAACAATATTAGAAGCATCTTCACAAAAGATAATGTGTCCATCTTCTACATTTTTAGTGACAAAGTCTTTCACAATTGCTACTACATGTTCAACATTTATTTGTTCATCAGGTTCTACAGCCTTCTTTGTACTTTTGTTAACCACACTAGTTATCATAGAATGTTCCTTTACCTTAGCAGGGAAAGGTATTTCTCGATATAAGGTTCAGGCAAAATACGATCAACAGAACAAACCTCAATATTTCTAGCAGGAACACAATTAACAATATCTTTATATGGCGCATGATACTTGTTCCATTCCTTTTTGGGAATTTCAATATAAGAGGCAAAGGCCTTAAAACAATTTTCAAGAACTTGAGAATCAAGACCATAAACAGTACTAATATTATGAAAGTCATCAGTTCCCATAAAAGATTTAATGCATTCATAATCATAATTTATACCTGACTTTCTTTGTCATTCTCCCATGCTTTGGTATTTTCTTGAATATGGTCTAGAAGATCCCATTTAGCTTCTTCTTTCATACGTGTAAATGATCCAGCATAAGAGGCATCCAATAAATCCTTATCATGAAGAGAAAGCCTTGCAAAAAAGTTATTAATAATAATATTATTAGGGAGCTCATGAATGGGACATTTGAGCATTAGTAACTTCAATCTCCCCAATCTTGGGCGGTACTCTCTCCATCACGAGGCCAAAAATTATATATTAGATTCCGATCTTTATGAATCTCACTAGGAGGATATAATTTAGAACAAAAGAGAGGTACAATTTCCTCCCATTCAATAGACCGACCATTCTTTAGCAGCTTATACCATTCCTCGGCTCTGCCTTTCAATGATAAAGAGAATAGCTTTTTCTTAACTTGACCCATTGTATAAAAAACAAATGATTACCAGGATGGACAGTTCCATCTCCAAAATAGTAGTTATCCAAGACATTATCAACAATTTTCGTAGGTATTTAAAAAGGATCTAATTCAGCAGGTGGTGGTTCATCCACTACCTTAGCAGTGGTAACAGCTTTCCAAAATAGGAAACTAAGTGAGTTATCAATATTGGAATAAAATAAAAAATAGAAATAAAGCAATACTCATAGTAGCAATTTCCTTTACTAGTTACACTCTTCAATAACTCTTCACTCCCTGGCAACGACGCCAAAAAATAGTCATGATGACCCACAAGTCTAGGGGGAGGGATATCGTAGTACTTTCGATAAATAAGAGTGTCAAACTCAACGAGGAGCAGAAGGTGTTGATAAGTGGTTTGGTTGAATTCACTGTAAATACTAGCAAACGGATTTTTAGGGGGTTTTGATAATGCAGATAAATAAAGTGCGAGCAAATAAAAGACAAAGATAATAATTGCAGCAAGTGGCCCAATCCTTTCTTAGCAAAGGAGAAGCCGGTTGTATTACTTAAGATGACCAAAAATTCTCGAGGACACATGGGAATATTGTCATGTGCTTTCACTTCATATAGTTGATTAATCTTCTTTGGTTTGACAAGTGTTGTGTGGGTGAACCTATGCTACTGTACTGACCTTACTAGGACTAATACATACTTGTGATTATACCCTTTGCAAGCATCCACAACTACAAGAAAGTAATTAAGATAAAAACCTAACCACGGACTTAAACTCTGAGATCCTACACTCCCTTATGCAATGGTTTCCTAACGGGGGTTTAGGTTTCTGTCCTCCGGCAACCCCACAATTAGTATCCAAATACACAATGCATTCCCCTAGGCCCATAAAGTTGAAGTATCATGTAGTCGACATTCACATGACACCACTATAAGAATAACACCATAACTTAAATATCAAACCATTAAATATTACTCAACATGATTCCACTACTAACAACATGGCTTCTCCCATGTCCTCAAAAACTAAACGAACTACTCACGAGACATCATATGGATCAAGATCAAAGAATAAATATGTTGGAGATATGCCCAAGAGGCAATAATAAAGTGGTTATTATCATATCTTCATGCTTATGATAAATGTTTACATACCATGCTATAATTATATTAACTAGAAACATTAATACTTGTGTGTTTTGTAAACATAAAAGAGTCCCTAGTAAAGCCTCTTGTTAAACTATCTTGTTGGTTAATATATGATCATGGTTTCCTGATCATGAACATAGAGATGTTATTAACAATGGGGTCATATCATTAGGAGAATGATGTGATGGACATATGATACATCGGAAACGTATCTATAATTTTTGATGCTCCATGCTTGTTTTATATCATTTGTCTTATGTTTTTTCTACATTTTGAGGTGTTTTTATATCTTTTCTTGAACTAACCTATTAACAAGTTGCCATAGTGTCAGTTGCCCATTTTCTTCTGTTTTTGGTTCCAGAAAGGCAGAAAATCAATATTCTCGGAATTGGACGGGACAAAATCCAAAGTCATTATTTTCCCGGAGCAACACGCAGCCATGAAGCAGAGCCGGAGGGGGCCACAGGGTGGCCGCACCCCCCTAGGCGCGGGCAAGCCCTGGAGGCGCCCACAGGGGGTGTGGGCCCCCTGGACCCCCACCGACCTTGACTCCTGTGCCTATAAGAAGCCTCCGACCCAAAAACCCTAGGGAATCCAGAAGAAATCCAAGAAAACCTCCATAGAGCCGCCAGCACCGAAGGGGAGATTCGGGGGACAGAAAGTCTCTGTTCCGGCACCCTGCCGGGATGGGGAAGTGCCCCTGGAGCCATCTCCATCGCCATCTTCATCACCATTGCTGATTCCCATGATGAGGATGGAATAGTTCTTCCTCGAGGCTAAGGGCTCTACCGGTAGCTATGTGTTCATCTCTCTCTATGCATGATCTTGTGGTCATGAGCTTTGTAATCAAGTAGATCTACCTTGCTACTCAAGTGCTTCATTAGATCTCTGCTCTCCCTATGTGTGTGAAAGTGACAGCGTGCACGCCATGGTGGCACTTAGGTTTGAGTATACATAAATACTCTTTGTGCTTTAATAGATGTATGCTTTTCCCCACCTGTGTGAAAGTGACAACGTGCATACCGTGTGTGGCACTTTGGCTAGATTGAATATTTCTGATGAGTTATATTTGGAGTTGGATGTCTCTATGAAATTATGGTGTTTGTTGGAACCATCTAGCGCTCAAGGTGTCAGTGTGGGGTTATCTAGATGGGGAAGGCGGACTTTGCGGTGTGCTTTTGTAGCCCTACCATAGATTAGAGTGTCCAACCGGAGAGTAGTTAAGAGTAGTATCATGAAGAGAGGATATTTATAAGAGAGAGTGTCACTAGTGAAAGTATGATCCCTAGGCCTTGTTTCTAAGCATTGAAACACCGTTTGCTACTAGATCTGTTGCATGTTGCTTGCTTCCTTCAGTTTGCCTTTAGTCTGTTCCTCCACGCCATTAGCTATTTTCTGGCACCGTTACCCCACGTCAACAACAAGCCAGAAGCTCTTTTCTGGCAGCGTTACCACTTGTATTTCACTATCTCTTCGCCGAACTAGTGCACCTATACACCTGACAAGTGTATTTGGTGTGTTGGGGACACAAGAGACTTTTTGTATTTTGATTGCAGGATTGCTTGAGAGGGAATACCTTTGACCACTTCCTCCCTGAGATCGATAACCTTGGGTGGTCCACTTAAGGGAAACTTGCTGCTGTTCTACAAACCTCTGCACTTGGAGGCCCAACAATTGTCTACAAGAATAGAAGTGCGTAGACATCAACATACTCCTATAGTTAAGCGTAGCATAAAGATCAAGTCATTTAATATAGTTCACTTGCTATAAGCTTTCTGATACATAGTAACCTAATTCCTTCAACCATGAGATCATGCTAATCACCATCACCGGATGGATGCTTTGATGACATCAAACACCACTTCATAACTGGTTGGTTATAAATGTGGCACTGAGTGTTCGGAAGGTATGTGTTGAGGCACATGCATCAAGAGTGGGATTTGTCCATCCATATGACGGATAGATATACTCTGGGCCCTCTCAGTGGAATGTCATCCAATTAGCTTGCACGCATGTGACTGGCTCACAAGGGATCACATATCATAGGAACGAGTAAAGAGTACTTATCGGTAACGAGGTTGAACTAGGTATGCAGAGATACCGACGATCAGACCTCGGATAAGTAAACTATCACGAGACAAAGGGAAATTGGTATCGTATGTAAGTGGTTCATTCGATCACAAAGTAATCGTAGAAATATGTGGGCGCCATATGAATTTCCAGATTCCTCTATTGGTTATTAATTGGAGAAGTGTCTCTGTCATGTCCGCATAATTCACGAACCATAGGGAGACACACTTAAGGATACAATGATATTTAGTAGATATGGAATGTAAGTAGGGAGACCGAATGTTGTTCGGAGTCTCGGATAGGATCCAAGATATCACGAGGAGATCCAGAATGGTCCGGAGAATAAGATTCATATAAGGAAAGTCCAATTCCGGAGTTCGGGAATGACTCTGATGATTCCATCGGAGAGGTTCTAGAAGGGTCTAGAAGGTTCACCGGACCGGAAGTGGAAGGGTACATGAATGAGTCATGGATAAGTGGAATGATTGAATCATGTCCTAGGTCACTTGGTTGGGCATTAGCAAGAAAGAAATCAAGCTCCAAATTGAAAGTCTAAAGGCAAGTTTGAAAAGTCAAACAGGGACAATGTATCCTAGTGGAGGAAGGAAAGAATCCTTCTTTCCCTCCACCACAAGCCAACTAGGAGAGGGAGTTGGGGAAGGATTCAAACTTCCCTCTCCTAAGATGCCCTCCTTCTCATAAATAGAGGGGAGGGGGTGCCCCAAGGCCACACAACCAGCCCTTCCCACCAAGTTGTCGTCGCCAGCCGCTTCGCCGTCGCCCAGCACCACCGCCGCATCGCCGCCGGATCGTTGTTGTCGCCCTAGCCGCCGCCGACTCCACCTCCTCCTCTCTGGCCCTCTAAACCTAGATCGCCAGAAACCCTAGATCCACCATAACCTGCTCTGGCTTAGGCGAAGCCCTGCAAGATTTCCCTTTACTTCCGACACCACGCCGTCGTGCTGCCAGAATCGCGAGGGGAGAACTACAACCTCTGCTGTGTATGGGTTCGTAGCATGGAAAATAAAAAAATTCTATCGCATGAACACATACAAGCCAAGATCTATCTACTAGATTGCAGCAACGAGTCGATAGAGTACTAACCCTCGAAGATCCAAAGCGGTTACCGAGAGCAGATTCTCGTGGATGATGTAGTCGTACACTTCTGATCTCAAGATCGCGTAGACGATCCTTCCGGCGTTGCGTTCCGGCAGCACTTCCGCAGTCGGTCACAAGTTCGGTACTCGATGAATACCTTCCTCTCCCTTGTTCCAGCAGGCAGCGGAGGTTGTAGCACTCTCCTCGCGATTCCGGCAGCACGACGACGTGGTGTCAGAAGTAGAGGGGAGATCTCGCAGGGCTTCGCCTTAAGCCGAAGCGAGTATGGTGGAGCAAGAGAGGTGCCTTGGCGATCTAGGGTTTATAAGGACCAAGGGTAGGGGTGTATCCGCGGCTAGGGTTTGGGAAAACCCTAGTCGGCGACTTGGGAGGAGGCCCTAGGCGGCGACAGCAGCAGGTGGTGGCGCCAGGAGGTAGGGTTTTTGGTGTGTGGGAGAGGGGCAGGCCTACCCCTCCTTATATGGGTGGGAGGGTGCGACTTGGGAGGAGGGAGTCCTCCTCCAACTCCTCCTTGGCCGGCGGGTGGAGGGAGGGGACTTCCTTCCCAAGTAGGTTTCCTACTCTCCCTCCACCAAGCAAACTTGAGATTTGACTTTTTCAAATTGGCGTTTGACTTTCAAACTTCGATTTGATTTCTCTTTTTATTTTGCCCAGCCAAGTGACCTAGTACATGATGCAACCATTCCACATTGTCATGACACATTCATGTACCCTTCCCCTCCGGAGTGCCCGACCTTCCAGACCCTTCTAGAACATTCCTGGTGAAAACACCGGAATCATTTCCGAACTCCGAAACAGGACTTTCCTTATACGAATCTTATTCTTCGGACCATTCTGGATCTCCTCGTGATATCCCGGATCCCATCCTAGACTCCGAACAACATTCGGTCTCTTACTCATCATTCCATAACTACTCAACAACATCGAATCCTTAAGTGTGTCTCCCTACGGTTCGTGAATTATGCGGACATGACCGAGACACTTCTCGATCAATAACCAATAGAGGAATGGAAATTCATATGGCTCCACATATTTCTACGATTACTTTGCAATCGAATGAACCACTTACATATGATACCAATTTCCCTTTGTCTCACGATAGTTTACTTATCCGAGGTTTTGATCGTCGGTATCTCGCATACCTAGTTCAACCTCGCTACGATAAGTACTCTTTTCTCGTTCCGTGATATGTGATCCCTTGTGAGCCGGTCACATGCTTGCAATATAATTGGATGACATTCCACCGAGAGGGCCCAGAGTATATCTATCCGTCATATGGATGGACAAATCCCACTCTTGATCCATGTGCCTCAACACATACTTTCCGAACACTCAATGCCACCTTTATAGCCACCCAGTTACGGTGTGGTGTTTGATGTCATCAAAGCATACTTACGGTGATGGTGATTAGCATGATCTCATGGTCGAAGGAATTAGGTTACTATGTATCAGAAAGCTTATAGCAAATGAACTATATTAATTGACTTAATCTTTATGCTACGCTTAACTATAGGAGTATGTCCATCATATCATTCTCCCAATGATATGACCCTGTTGTTAATAACATCTCTATGTTCATGATCAGGAAACTATGACCATATATTAACCAACAAGCTAGTTTAACAAGAGGCTTTACTAGGGACTCTTTTATGTTTACAAATCACACAAGTATTAATGTTTCCGGTTAATACAATTATAGCATGTTATGTAAACATTTATCATAAGCATGAAGATATGATAATAACCACTTTATTATTGCCTCTTGGGCATATCTCCAACAGTCTCCCACTTGCACTAGAGTCAATAATCTAGTTTCAAACCTTTGTGTATTCAACACCTATGGCTTTCTGGTGTTGTATGTACACGATTGCTAGTGGTCAACTGATCTCCGGATCTGACACTTCTAGGTCCGTGTGTAATTGCATGTCTTTGCGTCTCTACGCATCACTCATTCTCTAATGAGATGGCTTTGTATAAATTTGGTCCTTTGGTGAGACCTTTAGTTCTTTGGGGTTAAAACATGTTGATAATATTGTCGTACAATATATCTTCATAGTATTATCCCACTGTGAACTACACCTAGTTTGATAACAAACTTCTTGACACAAATGCCCTCTTTAGCTGCTACAATAGCAGTCATATACTTAGCCTTTTGTTGTAGTATCTGTCACAATGTCTTAACTTTGGAACTCATCCAAATCCATTATGGAACTTACTTTCCATTATATTGTGCCACCCTTAGTTTAGATTGAGATAAACTTAATTTGTACTTTGTGACAAAACTAGTATCGATGTAGTACTTTTACAATGAACTAACCATCTATTTGCCACTTCTACAAAATAATATACTCTTAGTTCTTCCAAAATATCATAAGAATATCCTTACTATCGTCGAATGATCATTTTATAAATCATTCTGGTATATGCTCATAACATTTAGAGCATAGGACATATCTAGATTTGTACATATCACCGTATGATTGATATAAATACTCTTTGTGATTTCATACATCAAATATCAATCTATACTTGAATCTTTGTTTCACTTACCAAGTGTCAATACACTTGAATATATCATCAATATTGAACTCATTCAATATTTTCTGTGCGACAAGAACCTTCTTGTAGTTTCTATATTGAACTCATTCAATACATCATCTATGTACTTTCGGCACAACCATATTAGCGTCTATTGATGCCAAATATTTGGGTTTTGCCTAAATCTTTCATCGGGATGAAATTCTTAATATGTGTTAATAAAAGATACATCATTTCCAATCAACAATATGTCTTCCACATAATGTATTAGAAATATGTCTTAGCGCTCCCACTTAATTTCTTGCAAATGCAAGCATCTTCATCGTCTCTGATGAATTTAAACTCCTTTAACAGTTTCATCATAGTGAAGATTCTAACTCCGCGATGCTCACTTCAACCATTGTAGTTTACATACATTTTTAGCATCCTTTGAATTAACAAAACCCTATGGACCATGTTATGCACACGTCCTAGGTAACAATTCTATTATAAGAACTTGTTTTGTTTATTCGACTACCACATAACAAAATTATATGTAGTGGTTGCTATATTAATCCGTCTAGACTAAATATCGCTATGAAAGATCAAATCTTGTCATATACAACCTTTGAACATTGTTGTGAACTCTTTCCCAACATGTCGACTATTTCATAGATGTGAAACATCCATGTCTATTTCTTTATAGATCCAAACACAATTGTAAGGTCTTACACCTTTCTCGAGGGTCCTTCAAGTTCAAAACTTGATTTCTCGTGTATGGAACTATCACGGATTTTATGGCTTCAAGCCATTTTATGGAGTCAGGGACCATCATCGCTTCTTTGCATGTAGTCTGTTCATTATTCTCAAATAATGATTCAACCCTCAAATCTTGGTATTTGATTGTTTACCCGACCTAATAGGTTCAATAGAAACTTAGACCTCCGTAACCACAAATTTTGAGGTACGTGAGCCATGAGCATTGTTGCTGCCTCCGGAACACTTTTCGGCACTGCGCAACTTTGCACATATAGCTAAGGTTCTTTTAACCTTATCAAAGTTCTATTGTCCTCCCACTTATTTTTTCATGAAAAATTCCTTCTCGAAGAAACTTGATGTTCTAAGTGACAAACATTTTTGTCTCTGATGTATGGAGGAATACTTAACAGTTATTCGAAATAACATACAAAGACATGTTCATTCGACTTTGGTTGTAAACATCTTTCTTATGCATATCATACCAATGTTTAAGAAAGGACAACTTGGGTTTAATCCCAAACCATAATTTTATATGGTGTCATTTCAACAGATTATGATGGAGCTCTTTTCAGTGGAAAAACGGTAGTCTCTAAAGCTTTTAATCTTTAAAATATAATGGCAGTTTTATGAATTACACCTTTGATCTTACCATGTCAAACAAGGTTTAATTACATATTTCGAACACTCCATACTCTTATGGTGTTTCGGGAAATGCAAATCCACGGAACGATTCCTTAAATCTTAGGTATTATGCTAAACTTGTAACTCAAATATCTTCCTTTACGATCTTATCATAAACTATTTATATACTTGTTACAATGATTTTGCACTTCATCTTGAAAATCTTTGAACTTTTCAAATTTTTCATACTTCATCCTTATTAAGTAAATATTCATATATTCACTCAAATTTTTGGAGAAAGCATATGAAGTTGAAATCCATCGCTCTTGACTACACATAATGGACTTCATACAACAATATGTACAAGTTCCAATAAGCTAGTCATTCGTTCCCTTTTGGCATATGAACGAAGTTTTAATTATCTCTAGGAAAGTTTTACAAGCGTCATTTGATCAAAAATCAAAAGACTCCAAAATTCCATCAGCATGGAGTTTCTTCATGTTTTCTTTCCATTATAATTTAAACGGCGATGTCACTTCCTAAGTGATCTTTTAATCAATTTGTCTTTCGACATTTTTGCACTAGTTTTATGGATGTGATTTCTACAACGAGATTTGTAAATCATCCATCTTTTATGGATTACGGTAATTATTTGAACAACCCTTTTGTTCTCATAACACCTGATAAAACAAATCTTGAAGGCAAGCTTTGATGTTTAACAAGCAGCACAATAACCCTTTATTTGTTCTCGATGAACATCATCACATATTATTTTGCTAGTTACTTAGGCCATTGTAGTTCATGAATTGTGTTGTTTCGTATGACGATTCACACCAACAAATTCAGTATCAAATACTTAAGAACCACATTGTTTAATAAGCAAAGAATATAGCCATAACATGTATATCATCTATATACTTAAGCTGAACAATTATAGTCTTTTCTTTTCTGCCATATATTTATGAGATTCTCTTTCAATATTTCCTTTTCTGTTTGAAAGAATCTATCAACATCAATAGTGGAGCCATACACATGACACATAGTCCAAAGCATGTATAGTAAAATACCAATGTCTTTGAACTTGCACTTTGAAGTAGATCACCATCATCAAATGTTTGGTGTTCTTTCAAATTCCTTTGTTTAGTAATATCTTGGTGTAGTAAACATTTTACCTACATCAAATATTCACCCTTATCATGGAATTATCCATGATCAAGCTACTTTTAGCTTATAACGATGAATCGCGAGTATAATATTGCTTTCCAAAACCTTTTGGAGGATTAGGACAACTAGTGTCTCCAACCTTTTGCAAATTCTCATCAAATATGAAAACATGACTTCTGCCATATTATACTCTATCATGTTGCAACCAAAACTTCGTTTCATATATCACAATATATTCCACACATCGTGGTTTCTAAAATAACTCTTTCAGATCCTAGATAACCTTGATATTAAGACAATCCTTTGAATATCAAGAATCATGGAGACAAACATGACACTCATACACTAACACTTGGAATTGTCACTCTTGATTTAATACCAATTATTAAACTTCATGGAGCAACCGGAACTTACTGAAAGTTTG
Source organism: Avena longiglumis (assembly GCA_030063025.1). Lineage (NCBI taxonomy): Eukaryota > Viridiplantae > Streptophyta > Magnoliopsida > Poales > Poaceae > Avena > Avena longiglumis. Next base: position 48,686,602 of record CP125978.1, read on the forward strand.
CAAGAGGACTTTTAAACTTTAGATTAACACTTCAAAACAATACGATACCATCAGAAGTAACTAACCAGAATTCTATAGTTCTATCATCTCAATTATAACTAAGCGCAAGGTGGTAAACGGATGCCAATGACTACAACAATTATGCAAATTCACTTTGATTTAATTTATGATAAATAGTGTTCAACTTTTAATCATATTGCCGTTGAACTCCCACTCAAAACAATATCCCTCACATTGTTTTAGTGATCACACGAACCAAATTCACTACACCAAGTCCGATCATCACGTGACATGATATAGTTTCAAAGGCGAACAATCATCATGTTCATCATATCATCTATATGACTCATGCTTTACCTTTCGGTATTCCGTGTTCCGAGACCATGTCTGTACATGCTAGGCTCGTCAAGATCAAACCTTAACTTCCGCATGAGCAAATCTGGCTTGCTCATGTTGTATACACTCGAAGAATCTAACACACCTGATCATCACGTGGTGCTTCGAAACAACGAGCTTTAGCAACGATGCTTACTAAGTATGAACACTTTAAAACTTGAAATTGTGTGCTTGAGGGATCATCTTATAATGCTACCGTCATGAACTAAGCAATACAAGATGCATAAAAGGATTAACATCACATGCAATTCATAATATGTGATATGATATGGCCTTTATTCTTGTGCTTCCGATCTCCATCTTCAAGCACGAACATGATCTCCATCATCACCGGTGTGGCGTCAAGGTCAATAGCGCCGTTTCATGGTTGTCGTCCACTAGCATCAACTATTACAACTTCTTTGAATAGACATGCAGGTCTTAACGGAATTTAAAAGACAACCATATGGCTCCTGCCAGTTGCCGACTTACAATAAGGAACATTGCATACATCATATATAATCACAATCATGGTCATATCACATCACAGCACACCCCTACAAAACAAAGTTAGACGCCTCTAATTTTCTTTGCATGTTTTACGCGGTTTGGGGATTTCAATAAGTGTTGTTCTAACTTACGAACAAGAACCACAACATTGATACTAGTATTTTGAATCCCCCGTTGTAAATTGAATCTTAACTATGTTGGGAGAAACAGGAACCCGCAAAGCCACTTATACAATACAAGTTGCATGTCAAGCGTGGAGCAAGTCTCATGAACGATGTCATGTAAGGTTAGCCCGGGCCGCTTCATCCCACCATACCGCAAGATGCAAAGTACACAAGAAGCAATCGACAACAAAAGCATCAACGCCCACAATGACCATTGTGTTCTACTCGTGCAACAGATCTACATATAGACACGTCTCTGATACCATTGTAGGGGTTCGTAGCATGGAAAACTAAAATTTTCTATCGCATAAACACATACAAGCCAAGATCTATCTACTAGATTGCAGCAACGAGTCGATAGAGTACTAACCCTCGAAGATCCAAAGCGGTTAACGAGAGCAGATTCTCGTGGATGATGTAGTCGTACACTTCCGATCTCAAGATTGCGTAGACGATCCAGACGTTGGCTCGGCCTAGCGCTCCGCAATGATCACACGCTCGGTACTGATGAAGACCTTCCTCTCCTTGTTCCAAAGAAAATGGAGGTTGTAGCACTCTCTCGCGATTCGGAAGACGACGGCGTGGTGTCAAGTAGAGGGAGATCTCGCAGGCTTTTTAAGCCGGCAGTATGGTGGAGCAAGAGAGGTGCCTTGGCGATCTAGGGTTTAGAAGCACCAAGGGGAGGGGTGTAGACGGTGGCTAGGGTTTTGGAAAACCCTAGTCGGCGACTTGGGAGGAGGCCCTAGGCGGCGGCAGCAGCAGGTGGTGGCGCCAGGAGGTAGGGTTTTTGGTGTGTGGGAGAGGGGCAGGCCTACCCCTCCTTATATAGGTGGGAGGGTGCGGCTTGGGAGGAGGGAGTCCTCCTCCAACTCCTCCTTGGCCGGCGGGTGGAGGGAGGGGACTTCCTCCCCAAGTAGGTTTCCTACTCTCCCTCCACCAAGCAAACTTGAGATTTGACTTTTTCAAATTGGCGTTTGACTTTCAAACTTCGATTTGATTTCTCTGTTTATTTTGCCCAGCCAAGTGACCTAGTACATGATGCAACCATTCCACATTGTCATGACACATTCATGTACCCTTCCCCTCCAGAGTGCCGGACCTTCCAGACCCTTCTAGAACATTCCTAGTGAAAACACCGGAATCATTTCCGAACTCTGAAACAGGACTTTCCTTATACGAATCTTATTCTCCGGACCATTCCGGATCTCCTCGTGATATCCCGGATCCCATCCTAGACTCCGAACAACGTTCGGTCTCTTACTCATCATTCCATAACTACTCAACAACATCGAATCCTTAAGTGTGTCTCCCTACGGTTCGTGAATTATGCGGACATGACCGAGACACTTCTCCAATAACCAATAGAGGAATCTGGAAATTACATATGGCTCCCACATATTTTTATGATTACTTTGCGATCGAATGAACCACTTACATATGATACCAATTTCCCTTTGTCTCACGATAGTTTACTTATCCGAGGTTTTGATCGTCGGTATCTCTGCATACCTAGTTCAACCTCGTTACCGATAAGTACTCTTTTCTCGTTCCCGTGCTATGTGATCCCTTGTGAGCCAGTCACATGCTTGCAAGCTAATTGGATGACATTCCACCGAGAGGGTGAGTATATCTATCCGTCATATGGATGGACAAATCCCACTTGATCCATGTGCCTCAACACATACTTTCCAACACTCAATGCCACCTTTATAGCCACCCGCCATTGTGGTGTTTGATGTCATCAAAGCATCCTTCCGGTGATGGTGATTAGCATGATCTCATGGTCGAAGGAATTAGGTTACTATGTATCAGAAAGCTTATAGCAAATGAACTATATTAAATGACTTGATCTTTATGCTACGCTTAACTATAGGAGTATGTCCATCATATCATTCTCCCAATGATATGACTCTGTTGTTAATAACATCTCTATGTTCATGATCAGGAAACTATGACCATATATTAACCAACAAGCTAGTTTAACAAGAGGCTTTACTAGGGACTCTTTTATGTTTACAAATCACACAAGTATTAATGTTTCCGGTTAATACAATTATAGCATGGTATGTAAACATTTATCATAAGCATGAAGATATGATAATAACCACTTTTTTATTGCCTCTTGGGCATATCTCCAACACGCTGCCTGCTGGAACAAGGGAGAGGAAGGTCTTCATCGAGTACCGAACGTGTGACCGACTACGGAAGCTGCTTAGGAGCATACCGGAAGGATCGTCTATGCGATCTTGAGATCGGCAAGTGTACGACTACATCACCCATGAGAATCTGCTCACGTTAACCGCTTTGGAATCTTCGAGGGTGAGTACTCTAATCGACTCGTTGCTACAATCCAGTAGATAGATCTTGACTTGTTTGTGTACATGCGGTAGATTTTTTTGTTTTCCATGCTATGAACCCCCAACAAAATAATGATAAGTAACAATCTAAACATAAACAAGAATATAATGGTTCCACTCAATAGCATCAACTACAACAAGTAATCAATATTGGGCCTTAGAACTATGCAAGATTCAACCCAATTATTACAGCGGGATGGCGTGGTGGTGATGAGGAGGATGATGATGATGATCCCGATGAAGTATAGTTTGATGGCGGTGTCGATGGCGACGATTTCCCCTCTCCGGGAAGGAATTTCCTCGGCAGATTCTGCCTGCCGGAGAGCTCTTTCTCTCTATGTAGTTTCCGCCCCGCAGAGGCGACGAAATCTTTCTGTGGTCGCTCCCCGAGTCTTAGGTTTTTGGGAGGATTATATACGCGAAAGTGCGATGCCAGAGAAGGGCTAGGGTGGCCACACCACCTGGTGGCATGGTCCAGGGGGACTCGTGCCTGGGGGTGGTGTGGGCCTCCTGTGGCCTATCCCCACTTCTCCTTCTGGCTACCTTCGTCTTCTGGAAAAATAGGAACTTTCGTATATTTTCTGGGATTTTCTGATCTTCGCAAATATAGCATCTGGACAACGCTTTGTCTATCAGATCCTGACTCCAGCAGTTCATCCTCCAAAAGTCATCAAACATGCAAAATAGATGAAATAACATAAGTATTACCTCTTAATATGATATAAAATAACAGTAAATTATGATATAAAATAGTGATGCAAAATAGACGTATCACTCATCTTGCTCATGTTAAACACATTTTTCGCTATTTAAAAGGCACTCTTAATCATGGTCTTCTTCTTAATTCTTCTTCAACAAGCTTGACAGTTTATTCTGATGCAGACTGGGCAAGTTGTCCAGATACTCAAAGGTCTATATCCGGATTTTGTGTTTATTTGGGTGATAATCTTGTTTCTTGGTGTTCTAAAAGGCAGGTAACAGTTTTCAGGTCTTCCGCTGAGGGTGAGTATAGGTCGGTTGATCATGCCATGGCCAACGCAGTGTGGCCACGTCAGCTTCTAGTTGAGCTTCATCGACCGCCTGAGCGTGCTACCATTGTTTATTGTGATAATATTTCTGTAGTCTACATGGCCTCCAATCCAGTTCAGTATGGTCGCACAAAGCATATTGAGATTGACATACACTTTGTTCGTGAGAAGGTGGCCCTTGGCGAAGTTCGAGTTCTTCATGATCCTATAAGTGCTCAATTTACTGATACTTTCACCAAAGGTCTTCCAACTGCAATGTTCACCGACATACGCTCCAGTCTTAACATCGTTACTCCTGACGTTGAGACTGCGGGGGGATATTAGAGTATATGTGGGTTAGGCCAATCCGATTCGGCCTCCCTCTCTCTTTGAGTTGTAGTCTATGTCTATTATCCTTGGAGGCTAAGTCTTGTAATCTATATAAACAACCATTCGAGGCCTCAATCAATACAACTATTATTCTCTCAATATCCAAAAATATCAGTGAGGGTCTTCAATTGGCCCTCGCTCATATTAATCTTCCAATCATCAAGATAGACTTTGTAAGTTTGTAAAAGTGGACCGAGGATAGATTAGGATGAGTCACTCTCTTGCGAATTTTGCAAGATCAGAGCGTCGTGGTATAACTTGGCTCGGTTCGGGTGCTGACGTTGTCCTTCAGGAACTCGAATTAGAGGCCCGTCTGTAATCCTTACTGCTTAATAAAGGCCTTTTTTTTAGAACCAACCCGTGGTTGGATGGTTAGGAGGGCAGTGGTACCCTAGCCCATCAGAGTTTAAACTTGAGATTTGACGCTTTGATGTCTCATAAATGTGGAATATTTTTTCGGTGGGAGACGATGTTTCCGTCGATAAAGATGCGCCTGTGGTGACTTCATCAATTTCAAGATCCGCTGGCTTGGTCTCTCGAAGGTGCTCATATGGATAGGGTGTGCGTGCGTGTGTTCATAGGATGAGTGTATGTACGCATTGTGAGCGTCTGCGTTTGTAATGTGTTTCTTAAAAAAATAAAAAAATAAAGGTCCTTTTTATCCCTTTTTTTAAAAAATCAGGTACATTTTAAGCTCATTTGGAGGGTATTGTGGTAAAAAAGATAATTAAGTTAGCCGTTCGTCCCCTCGCCGAGCCAGACTGAGTCCAGCCCCAACCCAATGTGGCTGTGGGCTGTGGCGTCGCGGAGACGAGGGGAGACGTTCCCCGCCAAGCTCGGGGCCTCCCCTCCCCCATTCCCGCGCCTTAATCTCTCCCCCAGCACCACCCCACCGCGCCATCCTCCACCCCCACCATCCACGCCGCCGCCGATGCCCCCCTCCTCCTCCGCCACACGATGTCGTTCCCCCTGCACACGCCGCCGATCGTCATGGAGGCCAAGCATCACGATTCCGCGGGCAAGAAGGCGGCCATCGTCGCCGCCGCCATGAGGCGCTCGGGGTCCAAGGGGCGCGACAGCGGGGCCGAATCGTCGGGGAAGGCGGCCGTGGCCGTCGACGGCGACAAGAGCAGCCAGCACGCGCTCAAGTGGGCCGCCGACCACGTCCTCGCCCGCGCCCAGTCCTTCTTCCTCCTCCACGTCCGCCACAAGCCCTCCTCCCTCAACCCCGCAGGTACATCTGCCCGGGTGCAAGTGCAACGATGCGATTCATCCCCTGATAGGGAATCGGGGGAATTGTTTGTTTCAAATGTGTGATTTGTTACGCGTATATATGCAGCTGGGAAGCAGTTCTCCACGTCGCACGTGCAGGAGGACATTGCGGCCTCGCTTCTGGCGCAGATGGATCTCCAGACAAAAGAGATGATGCTGCCGTTTCAGTGCTTCTGCAGCAGAAGAGGGGTATGCATCGTCTAAACCTATCTTCCTTTTGTGTCTGATTACATTCAAAGAAAAATTCAGCACATTAATGAACTCCAGGTTAAAATAATTGTTCATCCTTTTGCTAAACTAGCTGAATTTCGAGCATAGGGCAATGTAAATGTAAGGATATCTGATTAATTAGAACCATTATAATCTGGACCCGCTGAACTGAGCGGTGTACATTTCAATCTTTATTTTCAGATTAATTTTTGATGCTATCTGTAGCAGCAGGCATGGAAGCTTATTCTTTAACCTTTAGTGGTATAAATAATAGGAGATATATGTTATTAACCAAAAATATCATAGTACATGTTCTTTCTAATTTTATGAATGTTCACGAGTCCTACTTAGTGTCATACTTGTTTTATCTGCAGAGAAATCTTGCAATTGGGTCCGTAGTAAGTTACTACCTCCCTTTTGGCTGACTTACTTTAATATCTACAGTTGCAATGCAGGGAAATCATTCTTGATGGAGCAGATGCGTCAAAAGCTATTGTGGATTTTGTCGTGCAAAACAACGTTGACAAGATTGTTCTGGGAGCAGCATCTAGGAATGCATTTACAAGGTGCTTTATCTGCGATACAAAAAACTTATGTGCACCATTTATTATCTAAAACTATTTGCTGTCCTCTTCCTTGCAACAAATTTGCCATACTTTGATGAGCTCAATATTTTTCTTTGACTATAGCAGGACAATGTGGAAAATGGATGTGGCTACATCTGTTACAAGATATGCACCAAACTTCTGTTCAGTGTATGTGATAGCAAAAGGAAAGTTATCTACTTTTAGGCCAGCCACTCAAGCAATCGAAAATGATACAAGCAAAGAGGATAAGAAATCTGATGCACCTGGAAATCGACTTTTAGCTGCAGAAAGTTTGTGTTTCTCTGACCACGCTTGTTTTATTGATGCACAATATTTTTATCTCTAGTTGGTTTTTCTATGTTTACTCATGAAGCACATTTGTAATTTGCAGGTGAACCAGAAAACAAGTTTCCTGACGAAGAACTGCATTCTTACAGGTGAGACATCTTCCCCTATCTCCTGAAATAATTGTCCGTGTATACACATAGAGTGATAGACAGGTCTTCCAAGAAGATCCACTTATCTTCCTAGAGGAAATCGTATGGTTCAATGTAATAAGCTGCTTGATTGGCTGAGCCTTTATGTTACAGGAATCTGTAGGGAGGCCCTGGCAGAAGTTTTATTAAAAATATATACAAGAGTATGTTGAAAGGTGCAAAGGTTGGGAATATACAGGGAAGGGTCCTTGTTAAATACTACTAGTACATGTACAGGTGGCTCTGCTTATTTTGGGCTTAATGTAAATATGATTACAAGGAAACAACAACTACATTCATATGGGATCTGGTCATCTCAAGAGGACCCCTTATTAAAAGCAGCTTATGCATACTACCGGAAGGGTATGTAAAGTATGAAATACATGTAATACTTTTGGACCATGCGGTTCTAAAAAGTCAGACGTAAACCTATATATTGGGAACATGTGTCCTGCACAAGTTGGTTCAAATAATTTCGAAATGCAATTTGTGCAAGTCAATAAGTCAACTATTAATTTTATTATACGTTTTATATATTATGGGATCCTTGCCACCCCTATCTTTTTTTTCTTTTTTACCATAGTGTATAGCATTCCCCTCGGTCACTTTTCCTCTTTGAGAATAAATTTCTAGCATAAATATTTCGAGATAACAATGGTGTGTATACTTCACAATATATGTTGTTCCAAATATAATTTGAAATCCATATTTTTTTGGCAAGCTAGTCATGCATGCTACGCGAGTACATACTTTGCCTAGTATTAATGCAGATAATTTAAGGACGTCAGTAACTCAACTAGTTTAATTCCTCTTTGAAGCCAAGTCTTTAAATTTGGTCATTTCCAATTAACTAGCATTTTATCTTCATCCACTCTTTCTTGACCATATCCCATTTTTGAATCTGATCATGTTATACGCTCACTCACATGAATTTGTTGTGTTGTGTAACATGACTACAATGTCTTGGATGTCATAGTTCTAGCTGTATTAGGCATCACTTTTACTACATATCCTAATCTTTTCTGGTCCGAAATCACCAATATGTGTTGAGCCAGTCATAAATAATTCATAATAGATGAGAACTACCTAGTGAGTACTCTAGGGAGAATAATTGACACACGTACTTAAACAAAAACTGAATCAGATGAACCTATGATAAAATAATGTGAACTACTCCTAATCGATTAGAAACTATTTAGTGTGGAAAAATCATTTCAATTTTATCTACAAAATATTCCCTAGAGTTAATAATCTAATAGACCAAATAATATTTATCAAAAAATTATTAAGAACTAAATTCTATAAACCTATTTTCAAATTCCTTAGAATGAAAGGGGATGTATGTCTGAGCTGTCGATATAGAACATAAGACCTTGTCAGTGACTTCTCCTACCATTTTTGTCCCGGCTGTTGGAACAAAATTGTAGTTAACATTCAAGAAAAATTACAAATTTGTCTACGCAGTTGTGGTGTATAAAGAGAAGCTTTTTATGAGAATTCGTACAATACATCATTTTGTTGTATTATCTCTTGGATAAGAATAAGAGTAATGATGATGATAATAAAAATACATTTGGTATTTGTTTTCTTACTTTATGGTGGCATATTAATTATTTTAGTTTAAATACGCTAATAAACATATAGCTACGAATAGTAACATTGTTGTCCCTATTGAAAGAACATGCCTATTTAGCCTTTGGACACAATTATAATGTTGTCTCCCTGTCGTGGTCTATAAAAGTAACTTTTTCTTATCAAAATTCGTAGCATAATTGTATACTTTGTATTGTATTGAGTCTTGGATTATAATAATAGTACTCCCCCGATCCATAATAAGTGTCATTGATTTAGTGCAAAATTGTACTAAATAAACGACACTTATTATGGAACGGAGGGAGTAGTAAGGATGACGATGATGATAATAATAAGTTTAGTAATAATAACATGTGCGATCTATTTAAACATGCTTTTACGTCGGATTTTACGCATATTCCTATCCATATGTGCTTTTACGCCAGATTTTAGTATAATATATATTTATATATTTTGGTGGAAAATTCGCTATTTTCTTAGATTAAGATAGTGTCTTGTCATTATAGTTTTGGAGTAATGGCATATCACGAGAGCGCTCATGCCGGACACACATACTAACCTAGCTAGCTGATCGATCTTTCTTTTTTTTTGACTGCTAACTATGATCGATTAGGTTCATAGCTTGCTGACCTTACAAAGCTAGCTAGCTTGGTGCATATGTAATTGATCAAGTGATCGGCAGTTTTGGTATTTATGTGCGCACACTCATCCACACGTAGGAACGTATCAGATCGTAATAACATGTACCGAGGCCTGGTATAGGTATCTTAACTACTCCACGTACGTGCAGTTAACGCAGAAGTTTTTTTTTAGAGAGATACCGGTAGATATTTGCCTATTGAGACTTAATTGTAACACCTAACGTGACATAAGACTTTTTTTTTACATGTTTTTACTTTTATGTAACACTACTTATATTTCAATCTCGGATTACATCTTCACCTTTAATTATAGATCTAACAGCTAAAATAATTTTGATGATGTGGATCAACGTGGTGGCTCGAAAAACAACTTTATATTACTTTCAGTATACTTTTAGTATATAATAGATAATAGATGTTGATGGATCATGTGCAAGGACAGTGTTCACCTTTTGAGGGTCAAATTCTACTCTTACCATTTGCTCATAGTAAACGGACAACTCTTTGTGAACTTTGGCATACTAAAATAGGCCATACACATTAATATTACTACGATGCAAGTATTAGCGAACATCAGATCAAGCAATTTTCTATGCACCTGAAGCTACAAATCAGATATCTTCTCTTATTTCTCAGATCGATTCATCTAACTATTTACAATGTTCTTCAATGTTGTGCATTAATTTTGTTGGTATACAAACTTGCACTTATTTCATTATATTTTTTCTCGGATTAGGCTGATGTCAACACACACTGCTCTGCACATTGGTACCAATTTCGATGAATCAACAGAACAGGGCAACCTCAAGTCACCAGCTCAACAGAGAAGTGCCGATTCACATCTTTCAAAAACAGCTTCATGTCCAAGTGAATTCATAAGACTTGTGAATAAGCAAGGCAATCATTTGTCTCCAGAGTATCCTGAGAATCATAGAGATACATTGTTTTTACTAAATAAGGACAATGAACGTGCATTCCAAGCTCCACATGAAAAATACTTGGGCATGGATGATAATACACTTAGTCTTGAATACAATTCCTATGGTCCTTTAATCCCAACTGGAGAATTTGCTTCACCGTCTTCTAAATATCAAGCAGTATGATTCGAGTATTCCAACCAACTGTTCTTTTATCCTAATTCTGGATGACATATAGAACTAAAAATTCGTTATATACATGTCTTACCAACACCATGTCATTTGCAGGAATATGCGGAAGCTGATCCGAGACACTTTCAGAAAAAGAATGGCAATATGCTTCGGAACTACAAAGAGGTACTGGTTATTATTTACCATTTGTCTTCAAATTCTGATCTTGCACTGGATCTAAAGGGAATCATTCTTTTGGGATCACAGTTACCTCTTGGGACCGGAGGTGGTATAGAGAACTCGTATGCAGCTGTTGAACGAGAAGATGATCATTTACTTGGCAGACAAGATGCTGAACCGAGTTCAGCAGTTCGTGGCCCAAATGATAAGCTCTTGAGTATTGAAACTTTATCTTCTGACCCTCAGCATAGAGAAAGAATCACAGAGGAATTTTTGGAACACCCAATGTTTCGACGCTTGCCTCCGAAATTTTTCTCACCACGAAATGATAAATATGGATCTGCTACAGAGGAGAAACATATACTTGAGCTGAACTGTGCACCCTTGCCAAGGCCAATTGAGACTAAAAGAATGCTAGAGTGTCTCCCTACTAGATTACAGTGCAAATTATACCAACCAAACGATATCGCAAACGCGACCGATCATTTCTCAGTAGACCTGAAAGTTGGGGAAGGAGGTTATGGACCAGTCTATAAAGCTACACTTGAAAATACCCTTGTTGCGGTCAAGATTCTGCACTCCAATGTAACTCAAGGACTGAAAGCGTTCCAACAGGAGGTATGTTCATAGCTGACAATGCTTGAAAAAACTATCTCTCGTCAGTACAATTCCTCCTTTCCAAATTAAAAGGAAAATGTTTTCGGCACATCGTTTGGAAGAGTAGTATTTCCTGCTAAAGTTGACTTACTCCAAATTTAACTTCAGTAACTAAATTTTACGATGAAATTTATGTTATTTCAAATCAGCTCCTTACAATATTAGAAAGAAATCAAAAAGGCATTCACGCTTTGACGTGGTCAATTTTGTTAGTACAAAGTCAAATATAACATTGTTGGGACGGAGCTAACATTTAGTTATACGACATTGTAGTCATGGGCGGAGGGAGCATCCAAATAATGGGTGTACATAGTTGTCTAAAAGGAATATTTTTAGTCAATCTTTTTTGTAGATGGGTCTATATATTTGAACTATACACATCTATTCAAGATTTTGTCAAAAATAATGGGTGTACATTTGTACACCCATGTCCCCATGTAGCTCCGCCTATGATTGCAGTGATAGTTTTGAGAATATTAGACATAAAGTATTTTAACTATTTGTGTAATGTAATTGATAAGTCTTGTTATCATCAGATTGATCTTCTGAACAACCTTCGCCATCCCAACATGGTGCACCTGGTCGGTGCTTGTCCTGAGTATGGTTGCCTGGTGTATGAGTACATGCCAAACGGCAGCCTCGAGGACCGCCTCTATTGTCGTTCAGATACTCCGCCGCTTCCATGGCAGCTCCGTTTCAAGGTTGCAGTTGAGTTAGCCACTGGTCTGCTCTACCTACACAAGATGAAGCCTGAAGCTTTTGTCCACCGAGACCTCAAGCCTGCGAACATCCTCCTTGATAAAGATTTTGTCTGCAAGATCGCAGATGTCGGTCTTGCCCGCATCATCCCCAAATCGTTGGATGACACCAAGACACAGTACCGGATGACCGACGCCGCCGGGACCTTCTGCTACATTGATCCTGAGTACCAGAAGACGGGACTGGTCAGCACAAAATCTGATGTGTATGCGCTGGGAATCATCTATCTTCAAATAATAACAGCAAAGGACGCCATGGGGCTCGCCTACGCTGTATCTGATGCTTTAGAAGAAGGGACCTTTCATGAGCTCTTGGATCCCAAAGTGACTGGATGGCCAGTGGAGGAGACGAAGCAATTTGCCGAGCTTGCACTGAAATGCTGCGAGTTGCGGCGTAGAGACCGCCCTGATCTGGAATCTGTTGTACTGCCTGAGCTAGTGCGTCTGTATTCACTAGCTGTGCCATCTGAAGATCGTTCCATGGGCCAACCCCATCATCGTCCTTCAGCCAGCGACAAGGTAAAAGACTATCAGTCACCCTTCCCTCCATTGTCTTAATGAAAAATGTATCTCTTTTTCAATTTGGCAATGTAAACATCCAACCATAACTGAATATACCGAGGTATAACAAGTAGTACATGTTTTGATCATCTCGATATTAGCTGGAACTGGTAAATTTTTGCAATGTCTCAACTAGGCTTATAATTGTTTTTCTACTATTAATGCAGGATTTGCCTTTTGGCAATGACTTGGCTGAGATTCTTGCCGAAGGAGGTGGGAAGGCAGCATCATTTTCAGCATAGCAATATGAGGATCAGGAGTAGGCCTGTCACTGGAACCTGCAGTTGTTCCAATTCGGTTGTAAATACTGTCCTAGCCCAGAAATATTTTCAGACTGTTGTAGTTTTTTTTTGTCTGGAAATGTTTAACACTGATGTCAATATTAACAAACCTTAATTTGACACCCACATATTTTACTAGCTCTCATCTGCTACAGCTAGTACGCAAGAACTTCACTTCCATGACCTGGAACAATCACATGCTTGTTAAACTGGGATGAGAACATTGATCATGACTGGGAATTATGTAAGAGGAGAAAATGGTATTCCCTGGTCATAAGTATTAGAAGGGAGAAGAGTAAATTAGTTGCCCCTTTACTCAACTAAATTTACGTCAAATTGAACTTTTTAAACTGCTCGGTGGAACTGTAGTATCACACATAGCAAAGCTGCGGTTGCGCTTCGGAGCCTGGGAATGTTATAGCAGATGTATCTTGTTCTGTTATGTCTTGTGCTTTTCTTAGTAGAGGTTTAGATTGTTTCCTGTCTTTGGGTATCTCGGCCTGAAGGGTGCAGAAGTTCTAAGCGAATGAAATGGGGAAATAAATTCTGGTTCCGTATATGTCAGAAGTTAGCTTCACGCTGAGAGGTAAAACAGGGCTAGCCACTGAGTTAGTAGCAGGTCTATGCAGGTAATATAGGCTCTCGGTTCCTGAACTCGCATGCAGGGTTGTTTAGGATATCTGCAGCACACGATGCTTCCATGGTAGGGAGAAAACCCCCGAAAGTGATCATCGAATTCCTGACATCTCTCAAGCCCAGCTTTGTCTCCCTCTGTTAATTCCCTCCATTGCACTGGGTATGGCCAACAGTCATGTTTGCAAAACCATCTCCACCATTTGTCTCTTCACTTTGTATAACTTTTCTAGGCAAATCATTTTGCATAGCTAGTCCTGGTGGTCGTCATACTATACCTTGTTTGCTCAGTGCCACATGTTATATATAACTTGGTTTGGCTTCACGGTGCAATGTTTCACCAAATGAAGGCTATGGAATATCTATCGTGACCAATGGCAGGGAGAACATGGGGATAGTCCTTGCAAAATTATCAACCTTCAATGTTGGGTAGCTACGGTTATGACTAGAAAGGTTATATACACGAGCTTACAAGACTGCCGGTGTATCTCGATATTTGTTTTGCAAACAAAATACTCCTACTTCGGATCATGCCCGTCAGAATAACTGGCGGTCGATTCAACCAGTGTGCATTATCCAAAACCCACTATGATTCTCAAGATATACCTTGAATATTTACACAATCAGTGTGAGTTTGCTAGGGCAGAGTGAGATAGTTACAACATTCAGTACGCTCATAATCATTAATCACAGCCATGCATACATTAACTACGGAATCTTTCAAAGGTGAGCTAGACACAATTAACATTACATGCCCACATAAATTTCGGTGTACAAGAGCGATAACTAGTACATTCGATCCATAATAAGTGTCGCCAGCAACACTAATTATTAATCGGAGGAGTACCATTCGTATCCTCCCATTACAAATTATTGGTACAATTCAGCGTAGAGTTGCTCCCCATCCTCCTTGTTAAAGTATGCTGAGAGAGCATAATCCCTGAGAAAAAACTATGGAGTATTTCCTAGATTGCAAAGAACTTTTTTATTTAGAAAAGGGGAAAGCCTGACCATCTCCATAGAAATAGATCTCTCCTCCCCTAAATTGATTTCAATCAACACCGCACATTCGCGTAGAACTGATGCAGCCACTAACTTGTCATCCAAGCGGCATGGACTACACAACCATGGTCAGTGTCGAAAGCACCAACATCTCTGACGGTGGCGAAGTGCACGATGAAGAAAACAACAAGTCATTGATGTCGAGGCCTAAACCCTAACCTCTAGCATGATTTTACTTTGGGTAATGGCTCGGCTGAGATTCTTGCCGAAGGAGGTGGGAAGGCAGCATCATTTTCAGCAGAGAGGAGTAGGCATGTAAGCTATCACACTGGAACCTGCAGTTGTTCCAATTCGGTTGTAAATACCCTTGTAGTTTATTTTGTCTAAAAATGTTCAACATTGATGTCAATATTAACAAACTGTAATTTAACACATACATTTTTACTAGCTCCCATATGCTACTGCTAGTATGCAAGAACTCGACTTCCATGACAAGGATCAATCACATGTTGTCCCCTTGTTATCCAGTGATGAGAACATTGATCATGACTGGGAATTATATAAAAGTAAAAAAAATGATATTCCCTGGTCACAAGTATTAGAAGAGAAATGAGCAAATTAATTTCTCCTTTACTCGACTAAATTTACGGCAAAGTAAGCTTTTTGAACCGCTCGGTGGAACTGTAACATCGACACACGTAGCAAAGTTCCGGTTTCGCTTCGGAGCCTGGGAATGTTCTAGCAAATGTATTTTTGTTATCTTGCTTTGTTATGTCTTGTGCTTTTATTAGTAGAGGTTTAGATTGTTTCTTGTTTTTGGTATCTTGCCTGAAGGGCGCGGAAGCTGTAAGCGAATGAAATGGGGAGTTGTGCTCCTTAATAATCCGAGCTAAGAAATTCTGATTCGGTATATGTCAAAAATTAGCTTTATGCTGAAAGGTAACACGGTTCTGGGCTAACTATTGAAAAGGACACTAGCAGGGTCTATGGAAAAGGTACTCCCTCCGTTTAAAAATATAAGATGTTTTAGGTTTATAAAGGAGATGTATCTAGACATCTTTTAGTGTATAGGTTCAAATGAATCTAACACTAAAAGATGTCTAGATACATCTCATTCACAAACCTAAAACATCTTATATTTTCAAACGGAGGGGGTATATGCGCTCTCGGTTCCTGAACTGAACCTGGACGCACCGCCCTCTGATGCAAGTTTTTTTTTTGAACAGGGGAGGGTGCAAATCACCCAAATTTTATTCCATCTCAAAAGCACTGTACAGAGGATATTACAAAACCAATTTTCTGCAAAGAGGAGACACCAATTAGAAATGGGTAAACAGAACCGCTATGAGCTGAGTTCCTACACGAACAAGTGGGCTCAGATCTCGAAGATCTTATCGCCTGTTGAGCACAACAATGAGAAACTCTATTGAGTTCCCTTTTGATGTGGTAGATGCTTGAGTGTAAGGATTCAGCTAGGTTCTGAAATTCTTTCACTTGCCTTCTAATCTCCAAGAGAACACCTTTGCTCCAGGCGCAGCTGCTCCTTTTGTCAAGTTGTTGCAATCAGCGAACAAGACATGACTGCTCAATTTCATGGCTGAAGCAAACTGTGCCGCAGGGACAAGAGCTTGAGCTTCAGCTATAGGGGTGATTCCACATGAGGACTGCTGTCCGAAAGGAAAACATCTAAGTCAATTCCTTGGCTCTGAAAATTGAAGTAGACACCCAGCCCCATTGGTCTTCTTTTACAAAGCCGCATCGGAGTAAAGCTTTGGCCCTGCCATACGATGCTTTCATCATATAGACAACACCATGCAAAGTGATCACTGAATTCCTGCCATCTCTCAATCCCACTGCCCACCTTTGTCTCCCTATGTTAGTTTCCTCCATTACAGTGGTTATGGCCAACATTCATGTTTTTAAAAAACCATCTCCACCATTATTTGTCTCCTCACTTTGTATACTTTCCTCGGCAAATCATTTTTGCATAACTAGCCCCGGTGGAGTAGACGAGTAGTGGTCAGCACATCATGTTAGCTCCGTGCCACATGTTATATACTACTACTATCTAACTTGATTTGGGTTCACCGTGTAATGTCCAGGGAAATGAAGGCTATTGATTATCTATCGTGACCAATGGCAGGGAGGACATAGCGGTAGTCTTTGCGAAGTTCTAAACCTTCAATGCTAGGCTACTAAAGTTATGACAAAAAGGGTCATATACACGAGTTTATAAGGATTGGGTTGCCAGTGCATCTTGATATTTGTTTCGCAAACATCATACCCGTCAGAATGAATGGATATTAATTCGATAAGTGTGAATAATCCAAAATCCGGTATAATTCTCAAGATATACCCATAGAATTCCAACACAATCAATGTGATTTTTCTCATCTGGTTGCTAAGGGCAGATTTAGGCATCTACAGTCACTACGCTCATAATAATTGATGACAACCATGAGTACATTTGTTTTGGTTAACCATGAGTACATTAACTATGGATTCTTTCAAAGATGAACTATGCACAATTAACATGACATGACCTCAGAAATTTCGGTGTATACAAGAGAGATAACTAGGACCGTTCCTATCCCTCCATTACATTGAATTTCGGTGTATACAGCCGGCTGCTCCCTGTTAAAGTATGCTGAGGTGAGTATAATCCCTAAGGAACAAACTACTGAGTATTTCCTAGTTTAAAAATAAGTTTTTTATTTCGGAAAGGGGAAAGCCCGACCATATTGCATAGAAGTAGATCTCTCTGTAAATTGATTTTGATCAACACCGCACATTCGTTAGAACTGATGCAGTCAGTAACCTGTCATCCAAGCGGCAGGGACTGCACAACCATGGTGGTTGTTGTGCGATCGATTGTATAAGAGTTTGCATGTGGATAAACCAAAATGTTCTCTTAAAATCGACGGTTTCACCGCAACTCCAGCTTGGTACAGGGTGTGGCGCCGTTGGCCCCCTTGTCACAAGGGAGCCATAAAGGGACAATATGAGTCATGCTCCTTGCAAGACCACACCAACACGCCACACCAAGGAATTGCCCCCAAGGCTATGAGAAGGGTGCTTTTACAATATGGGGTAGTACCCCAATCGTATACGTACTACTACTCATATAATTGCCTTGTAGAGAGTTTTCTCTACTCATATAAACACGTAACCGGTCGACCCTCAGGGCAACGATTGTTCCACCGGATTTTACAGCCTTCTCATCATGGTCCTCCTTGTCATTGCACGAAACCACGGGAGCAGGAGACTCAACAAGCATGAATGGAGTTTCCTTCGGTATCACCTGCGCTCTGAGAAAGAATTTCATCGGGCCGTAGTGTTTAGTTCAGGTTGGGCTCGACACACACCTAGGTTTTTGCTCGTTCTTGTGTTTGGGAGAAGGGAGGTAGAGGGAATATGTGGAATGTGGGCATATCTGAACGTGCTCCGTAGCCTATTGGGAGAGAGAAGGGAGATCCCACGAGGAAAAGTACAACCTTTGTACAACGCAAGAAATTTCTCGTAGGTTCAAAAAATTCCCAAAAAACCACGCACCTAGATAACGTATGCAAGTATGTGCGGGTAAAGATTGAAACTTAAATATCTTCATTTGAGATAAGGTTGAAAACAAAACGGAAACAGACAGAAACATGATTTGTCGTTTGCGTTTCGGCTTGTCTCACCAGAATCGCAAACAAAACTAAACACTCCGAAAACAAATACGGACTTGGAAATCACCGGAATACGGAGCGGAAACGGGACTGTTACGATAGGAAAATAGACATTTCTTAAAACATAATAGTTGCATACTACCCTTACACCAAAACGAACACATTTTTTTTAGGGAAATCGCTTGACCCCTTAATTAAATCAAAATATTGTACGGGATACAAAGGCCCTCTGAAGCTTGAAACACCTAACCGAGCTAATCTACGAGGCTCCATCTCATAGAACACATAGAATTTAGATAATAAGATGGAATAGCCAAATAATCAGTTTGGAGGACGTCCTGCCTAAGGCATGTTACCTCTGTCGCTTTTTTTTTTTTTGAAATGGGATTGATCCCGGTCTCTACATCCTCGTATGCACATATATTTATTAGAAATATCAAGTATCAAGTTTAGAATAGCTTAAATTAAACACTATCGCCTGTCATGACTCGTGATCCACACCCACCCTGTACACCAGCTCAGCAAGGCCACTGAAAATTCCGTATAGACCGGTACTACACACACCTTGGCCAGGAGGCTTAGATTATCTCTAACGGTACCTATAAATACACAAACTGTAACACATGTTTACAGTCTACGGAAAACCAGTTTTACAGTTCAAAACTTAGATGAAAAAAATGGACACGGTAAATCGGAACTGTATCCACAGGACCCACTACTTTTTCTTTTTTCTCCCTATCTTCTTCATGGTGCATCACACGAGCGAGCTCGCCTCAACCAGCCCAGCGCCCAGCCGCCCCGCCTGCCCAGCCCATATCGCCCGCCCATCCCCAGCCCCAGCGCCTGGCCCCAATTCTACCAGGCATCCGCAATTCCGGTGTGTGGAGGTCAAGCCCGCCCAATTCGGACCGACGGCGGCCTCTTCCGGCATGTGGCAGAAGATTCCGGCCTCTTCTGGCGGATATCAGGCGAGTTTCGGTGACTCTTCTGCGGCGGGCCTTGTTGGGGAGGTGACCCCGGATAGGGTCAAGACAGGGGAAAGACGAAAGGAATCTCCCTTGTCGTGAGCCGAATTACTGTTTGTATTGGCCGAATCATGTAAGAGTCGGTCGAGATAAGCAAGGCAATGACAGATGTAGAATGAGTAACGCCTTATCCGGCCGACATATGAGTTAAGTCGGCCGAATGAGTCTGACTAACTTGAATACAGGTGAAGGACGAGCCGAGTTATGCGAGACAAGGCCGAGTAACACGAAGCTTGCAGGAGAAGGAGGTGCCTATAGTCAAACCCTAGTCACTGGTTAGGAGGAATCTAAACAGAGCCAAGCACAAAGGACAAGGAGCAGAGCAGCAGAAGGGCAGAGGAAGGTCACGGAGGTGACAGTCAGGGAACCCGAGACGCGCATGTGAAGGTCTCTGGAACATTGCCACCGATAGAAGGGGGACACGGAAAGGAGGCCGCCGAGTTACCATATTGGGACAAACATATTTCAAGAATATGCTTGCCACGTTAGCCCTAGAAGGAACCAAGGCACCCCTTTATAAGGGGAGACGCGGGCTCCTGAGGGGGGATCGATTAATTCTACGCCGTAAGGCTTGTGTAGCAGTGTTCTTCCTTTCTATGAGACAGCTCTTGGAGTACTTTTATTCATTGAGAAGAGGAATAGAGATTTATTTGTTGAGCATTTGAGTGGAGAAATCACTACATCTTCCCTCCCCAGATCCCTCTAGCATCCATTGGCCCCATAATTTAGCCTACCCATGGCATCTGCCGTGCCACCACCACGACAGTTGGCGCCCCACCGTGGGGCCAGCTGTGGTTCTAGCTGGAGTCAAGATCCGAACGGGAAACTTCATCCACACCGGCGAGCAGGTTGTTTCTGGCTTAGTCCAGAGATTTGATCTCTGTGACTATGTCAGTGATAACGCGGGTAGCTTCAGGAGAAAAGCACCCCCGCGCAACGGCGTCTTCATCAACCTGGGCACGCACAAGGTCTACGTCGGCGTCGACACATCCTGCGTCTATCCTCACCGAGTCATTGAAGCAGGGGAACCTCCCCTCAGTGCTGCTAACGGTCCGCGTGGAGCACGCCCCGTCGACAACGTCGAGGTGATGGTGACAGCCGCAGCACAGGTGGCGGGAGTAGGCGCCGGACCAAGCAAGGACCCGGCGGCAGGAGGACAGGTGACCACGAAGAAAGCGGGTCCACAGCCCACCGAGGTAGATCCGCCAGCAGCCAAGTCATCCGAGGTGCAGGAGACAACCCCAAAGGCAGCAAGGGTAAGATGGCCGCCTCTGGAAAGACCAGAGAATATCCTCCATGCAACTATAGATAATCTAACCACGCCTGTGGCGCCGATACTTGATCCGCTAATGCCCAGTGGAGTTAGAAGAAACTAGACAAAAAGTATTGGTAGAGGCAAAAAGTTGTCGGCCTTGGGAGTCCTTGAACAGGACCCTGCGAGAATATGCTAAGGCAAACAAACTGGATGTGGCCCCCGAGCGGGTAGATGAATTGAGATTGAGAGGAAAGAACCTCATGAATGATATCAACAAAGAGCATGAAGCTCGTGAAGGTGACTCAGTCAATCTAGGCTTGCCGAGGTATAGTACCCCGGCAAAGAACCTAAGAGCGGCAAATGACGCTGCTTTGGAGCTGGAAGGATTAAGCGGGGAAGCCCGACAGAAACAACAAGAAAGAGTGAATGAGATGGTGCGCACTGCGAACCAACAGAATGAGGAAATGCTTAGGGCTGACCCGGCAAGACCGGGAGCCTCGCGTGTGGTACATTCGGCTAGAGAAGCGCCCGCACTATCTGCGGCAGCAACATCCTCACCTAGAAACAACGCGCGAAAAGACAGAGCGGTGACTTCAGGAAAGAGAAATAAGAAAATTGTTCCGTATGACCCGGCGGTAGCCGGAAAAGTCAATGATAACAGAGGCAATGGCAGCCGAGGTAACAGTGGAGATAGAAACCCCGGCCGTTTGAACAAAGGGCACGGAGACCTCGGAAGGGGAAATCATGAGAACAATAACCCGGCAGAGGGAAGGAGAAACCCACTGCCCGATCCTCGGCCGAGGTATGAGCCTCGGCAAGAGCGAGAAGTGAGACCAGCTCACCATAATCAGGCAAATGAGAGGTACAATGATGGTTACTCGGATATGGAGCATGCAGGACATGGTGGGAATAACCATTATGGAATGCATGAGAGAATCATTTGCAGAAACTTGCCGTCAAATGATGCAAGACTAAAACTCGACAGGTTATATCGGTCCGAGTTATTGGAGGAACAGGGTCCGCCTGGTCCGGCGTGCTTCGGACCTCGGATCATGGGCGAACCACCGGTGCCGAACTTTCAACTGCCAAAGGGCACGAAAACATACAATGGGAGCACAAAACCACAAGATTGGTTGATTGACTATGCCACTGCAGTAAAAATAGCTGGTGGAAACGTACGATGGGCGGTGAGGATACGTCCCACAAATGCTGGAAGGACCAGCCAGAGTATGGATGAACAATCTGCCGACAGGTAGTATCAATTGTTGGCTAGATTTTGAAGAAATGTTTGTCAGCAATTTCACCGGTACTTATAAGAGGCCGAATAGGCCTCAACAGCTCGCTATGTGCAAACAGAAGCCAAATGAAACAGATAGGGAATTCTTGACTCAGTGGTGTAACCTCAGAAACTCATGCGAAGGGGTCATAGAGTCTCAAGCGATAGCTTGGTTTGCTCAAGGTTGCCTATATGGGAGTGTATTATGGCAGAGGCTGCAAAGAGATATGCCGACCACCTTGACAGAGACCATCAGGATAGCATATTCGTATGCATTACGGGATCCGAAGCAACCAGAATTAATGTCGGCAGAGCATCGGGAGCATCAAGATCAATATGCAAGAGATGCAGCTGGATCATCGAGGCGCAACGAATTCCGAGGTAGAAGAAGGGAGGAAAGACCGGATTACAGATATGCTTCCAATCAGGTGGCAGCGGTAGTACAAGACCAGCCGAGTCATGGAAACAATCGGTGATAGAAGAACAGCTCTCAGCAGTGGACGCCGAGGAATGAAGGGAAAAGGCTGTGGACACCAGAACAGAAGAAGCAATGGAAGGAGAGGCTGAAGTACACGTTTAAACCCATGCTGGATCAACCATGTAAATTCCACACTCCAAACCCGGCAAAGCCGGCAAATCATACAACTCGTCAATGTGCCTGGATGAAAAATTCTATGGGGAACACGGCGGGCATGCAAGCGCCCCCTCATCAAGTACATCAACAGCAGCAGCCACAGCTAACATGAGCAAATGCGCAACAGTTAATGTTACCACCACCTCCTCTGAGGTATGATAACTCAGACCGGAGGGATGCAGTGCATCAAGTGATAAATCAAGGTCAAGATGGAAGGGCAAAACCCGGAAACAACGGACGCAATGATTACAAGGAGCATCATCAATCATATTGTGTGTTCACAACAGAATAGCAAGATAGGCAGAGTGTACAACACCGACATATGGAAGTAAATGCTGTTATGCCGGCGGTACCAAGATACGTGCCTTGGTCCGATCAAGAAGTAACCTGGAGCATAAAATATCACCCGAAGATAATGCTGAATCCAGGGTCATATGCACACGTACTAGATCCGACATTTGTCGGGCCCAACATTAATGTGAAATTCTCAAAAGTACTCATTGACAATGGGAGTAGTATCAACATCATGTACAAAGATACAATGCACAAACTCGGAATAGCACAGAATATGCTGCAATCCACAAGAACCACGTTCCATGGAATAGTGCCAGGACTTCCGTGTGAACCCACTGGGAAAGTCCGAGTAGATGTAGGCACAAGGGAGAATTGCAGAGTGGAAATTTTGGAATTTGAAGTGGTGGACCTAGAAAGTTGCTATCATGCTTTACTCGGACGACCAGCATTGGCTAAGTTCATGAGCAGCTGCCACATTACTTATTTGAAAATGAAGTTACCCGGGCCACAAGGGGTGATAACAGTAGCCGGAGATTACAGAAAGTCAATGGAGGTGCTCGCCGGATCAAACCCGCCGAGTCATTGGTGATTGCAAGAGAAAAAGAAGGATTCAGAGGTAGCGGCTCGCTCGGTCGGCATAGCTGAATATGCGGCACTAGCCAACCCCATGGAAGTGTTTCTTTCCACCGACTAAAGAGACAAAAAGATCCGGATAGATAAGCGGTTCCCGAGGCGCACCATCACGATTTGTGAAGGCGATCTCACCAACTTCCTCCGTGAGAATCGGGATATCTTTGCATGGTCAACTCAAGACCTGCAAGGTGTGCCGAGGAGTTGGCTGAGCACTCTTGCATGTAGGCCAGAGCAAGGCCGGTGAAGCCTCTCCGCCGCTTCGTCGAAGACAGGAGAAAAATAATAGGGGATGAGATAGCTCGGCTCCTTGCAGCCGGGTTCATCATGAAAGTACTTCACACGGATTGGCTATCAAATCCGGTGTCAGTGGAAAAGAAAAAAGATGACCCGAATGTAGTCGTCGTATGGCGAATGTATATCGATTACACGAACCTAAACAAGGCGTGTCCCAAAGATCCATTTCTAGGATAGACCAAGTCATTGATTCGACCGCTGGTTGTGAGCTGTTGTCATTTGTAGACGCGTATTCTGGTTTCCACCAGATACCGTTAAATCCGGCCGATCAAATAAAGACTGCGTTTATTACCCCGTACGAGGCTTATTGCTATCACACCATGTCATTCGGCCTGCGTAATGTAGGAGCAACATACCAAAGATGCATGCAAAAGTGTCTACATGACCAGATAGGAAAAAATGTACAAGTATATGTAGACGATGTGGTTATAAATGTTGGAGATATGCCCTAGAGGCAATAATAAATATAGTTATTATTATATCTTTGTGTTTATGATAAATGTTTACATTCATGCTATAATAGTATTAACAAGGAAACATTAATACTTGTGTGATTTGTAAACCTAATTTGAAGTCCCTAGTAAAGCCTCTATATAAAACTAGCTTGTTGGTTAATAGATGATTGTGGTTTCCCTGTCATGAACATTGAGATGTTATTAACAACAAGATCATTTCGTTAGGAGAATGATATGATGGACATACTCCTATAGATAAGCGTAGCATAAAGATCAAGTCATTTCAATAGTTCAATTGCTATATGCTTTCTGATACATAGTAACCTAATTCCTTCGACCATGAGATCATGCATATCACCTTTGCCGGATGGATGCTTTGATGACATCAAACACCACCACGTACCTGGGTGGCTATAAAGGTGGCATTGAGTGTGGAAAGTATTGGTTGAAACACATGGATCAAGAGTGGATTTGTCCATCCATATGACGGATAGATATACTGGCCCTCTCGGAAATGTCATCCAATTAGCTTGCAAGCATGTGACTGGCTCACAAGGGATCACATATCACGGGAACAAGAAAAGAGTACTTATCTGTAACGAGGTTGAACTAGGTATGCAGAGATACCGACGATCATAACCTCGGATAAGTAAACTATCGTGAGACAAAGGGAAATTGGTATCGTATGTAAGTGGTTCATTCGATCGCAAAGTAATCGTAGAAATATGTGGGAGCCATATGAATTTCGAGATTCCTCTATTGGTTATTGTTCGGAGAAGTGTCTCGATCATGTCCGCATAATTCACGAACCGTAGGGAGACACACTTAAGGATTCGACGTTGTTTGAGTAGTTATGGAATGATGAGAAAGAGACCGAATGTTGTTGAGTCTCGATGGGATCCGGATATCACGAGGAGATCCGAATGGTCCGAGAATAAGATTCATATAAGGAAAGTCCCATTTCGGAGTTCGGAATGATTCCTGTTTTCATCGGAATGTTCTAGAAGGTTCGGAATGTCCCAAGACCGGAGGGAAGGGTACATGGATGTGTCATTGCAAGTTGGAATGATTGCATCATGTACAAGTGTCATCGTTGTTCCAAATAAAGGATTAAATCAAATCCTAGTTTGAAAAGTCAAATAGCTAGTTTGAAAAGTCAAACGGCTAAATTTGGAAAGAGGAAAAGAGGAGGAAGGTGAAACCGAGTTGGGAGGAGTCCCTCCTCCCAAGCCGGCGCACCACCAAGCCGAGTTGGGGAGGACTCCTCCCTCCTGGCCGCCCTCCACCTATATAAGGAGGGGCAGGGCTCCCTCCTAGCACACACAAGTACCTCTCCTCAAACCCTAGCTTGGCGCCACCACCATAGCCGCCGCCGCCCCCCTAGGGTTTTGCCCTAGCCGCCGACTTGGGGTGCCCCAAACCCCAGCCACCGGCTCTAGCATCCCTCCTTGGTGTGTCTAAACCCTAGAACACCGAGGACTCTCATACTCCACCATACTGCTCGGTTTGAGGCGAAGCCGCGAGATCTCCCTCTACTTCCAGTACCACGCCAGTTTGCCGGAATCGCGAGGAGAGTGCTACAACCTCCGCTGCTGCTGGAACAAGGAGAGGAAGGTCTTCATCGAGCACCGAACGTGACCGATTGCAGGAGCGCTGCCGAACGCGCGGAAGGATCGCTCACGCGATCTTGAGATCGGAAAGAGTACGACTACATCACCCACGAGAATCCGCTCTCGTTAAACACTTTGGAATCTTCGAGGGTAAGTTATTCCATCGACTCGTTGCTACAATCTAGTAGATAGATCTTGGCTTGTTTGTTTGTATGCGATAGAAATTTTTTGTTTTCCATGCTACGAAACCCTACAGTGGTATCAGAGCCGTGTCTATATGTAGATCTGTTGCACGAGTAGAACACAATGGTCATTGTGGGCGTTGATGCTTTTATTATCGATTGCTTCTTGTGTACTTTGCATCTTGTGATATGTTGGGATGAAGCGGCCCGGGCTAACCTTACATGACATTGTTCATGAGACTTGCTCCACGCTTGACATGCAACTTGTATTGCATAAGTGGCTTTGCAGGTTCCTGTTTCTCCTAGCATAGTTAAGATCCAATTTACAACGGGTGATTAACAATGCTAGTATCAATGTTGTGGTTCTTGTTCGTAAGTTAGAACGACACTTATTGAAAGCCCCAAACCACGTAAAACATGCAAAGAAAGTAGAGGCGTCTAACTTTGTTTTGCGGTGCGTGATGTGATATGGCCATGATGTGATTATATTTGATGTATGCAATGTTCCTTATTGTAAGTTGGCAACCGGCAGGAGCCATATGGTTGTCTTTAATTTATGTTAAGACCCGCATGTCTATTCAAAGTAGTTGTAATAGTTGAAGCCGGTGGACGACAACCATGGAGAAGCGTCATTGACCTTGATGCAATGCCGGTGATGATGGAGATCATGTTCGTGCTTGAAGATGGAGATCGGAAGCACAAAGAAGAAAGGCCATATCATATCACATATTATGAATTGCATGTGATGTTAATCCTTTATGCATCTTGTATTGCTTAGTAGACGACGGTAGCATTATAAGATGATCCCTCATGCACATGAATTTCAAGTCATAAAGTGTTCACCCTTAGTTAGCACCGTTGCTAAAGCTTGTTGTTTCGAAGCACCACGTGATGATCGGGTGTGTTAGATTCCGCAAGTGTATACAACGTGAGCAAGCTAGATTTGCTCATGCGGAAACTAAGGTTTGATCTTGACGAGCCTAGCATGTACAGACATGGTCTCGAAACACGGATCACCAAAAGTTAAAGCATGAATCATATAGTAGATATGATGAACATGTCGATTGTTCGCCATTGAAACTATATCAACTCTCGTGATGATCGGTGTTGATGTGGTGGATTTGGTTCGTGTGATCACTAAAACAATGTGAGGGATATTGTTTTGAGTGGGAGTTCACCTAGATTAATTTTAATATTAATTTGAACTCAATTTGTCATAAACTTAGTCTAAACTATTGCAAATATGTTGTAGATCAATGGCAGCCCCTACCATCAATTTTAATGCGTTCCTAGAGAAAGAAAAGTTGAAAAACAATGGAAGCAACTTCGCGGATTGGTTCTGCAATTTGAGGATTATCCTCATAGCTGGTAATTTGACATATGTGCTGGATGCACCGCTGGGTGACCCACCTGCAGCTGATGCTCCCGATGAAGTAAAGAATATTTACCTCACTCGGAAGACTCAGTACTCCACAGTTCAGTGTGCTATCTTGTATGGTTTAGAATCGGAGCTTCAGAAAAGGTTTGAGAATTCAGACCCATATGATATTGTTGAGGATCTCAAATTGATCTTTGAGACTCATGCGGCAATTGAAAGCTATGAGGCTTCTGAAAAGTTCTTTAACTGCAAGATGGAAGAAGGCAGCTCCATCAGTGAGCATGTGCTTAAGATGTCTGGGCACGCAAACAAACTTCAAAGCTTGGGTATAGTGATTCCTAATGCTTTGGGGATTTACCATGTCCTCCAATCACTACCACCAAGTTACAAGAACTTTGTGATGAACTACAACATGCAGAACATGAACAAGACGTTGCCAGAACTCTTTGCCATGTTGAAGTCTGCAGAAGTGGAGATCAAGAAAGAGCACCAAGTGTTGTTGGTCAATAAGACCACCAAATTCAAGAAAGGCAAGTCTAAGCGGGAGGGACACTTCAAGAAGGGTGGTAAGAAAGTTACCACGCCGACGAAGAAGACCAAGGCTGGACCTAAGCCTGATACTGAGTGATTTTACTGCAAGGGAGCAGGTCCTCGGAAGCGAATTGCCCAAAGTACTTGGCGGATTTGAAGAACGGCAACATCAAGAAGAAAGGTATATCCGATAATGTTATTGATGTGTATCTCACTAGTACTCGTAGTAGTGCACGGTATTTGATCTCGGTTCGGTTGCTCATATTTGTAACTCAAACAGTCTGCAAAATAAACGGAAGCTAGCGAAGAACGAGGTGATCGGCGTGGAAATGGATCAAAGGTTGATGTGATCGCGGTCGGCACGCTACCCCTTCATCTACCATCGGGATTAGTTTTATACTTAAATAATTGTTATTTTGTTCCTGTGTTGAGCATGAACATTATATCGGGATCTTGTTTTTGCGAGACGGTTACTTGTTAAGTCCGAGAATAATGGTTGTTCGATTTATATGAGTAATATGTTTTATGCACATGCACCTTTGATAGATGGTCTATTCTTATTGAATCTCGATAGTGGAAATACACATATCAACAACATTGAGGCTAAACGTTTGAAATCAAGCGATCATTCGACCTATATGTGGCACTGTCGTCTTGGTCACATTGGAGTGAAACGTATGAAGAAACTCCATTTCGATGGACTTTTTGAATCACTTGATTTTGAATCACTTGATAGATGTGAAGCATGTCTGATGGGTAAAATGACTAAGACTCCATTTTCTGGTATGATGGAGCGAGCTACGGACTTATTGGAAATCATACATACCGATGTGTGTGGTCCAATGAGTGTAGCATCGCTGTGGTTATCGTTATGTTCTTACCTTCACGGATGACTTGAGTAGATATGGGTATATCTATTTCATGAAACATAAGTCCAAAACTTTCGAGAAGTTTAAGGAATTTCAAAGTGAGGTAGAGAATCAACGTAACAAGAAGATTAAATTTCTACGTTCTGATCGTGGAGGTGAATATCTAAGTTACGAGTTTGGCGAGCATTTGAAGAAATGCGAAATACTTTCGCAGTTGACACCGCCGGTAACACCACAGCGTAATGGTGTGTCCGAACATCATAATTGAACTCTCTTAGATATGGTTCGTTCTATGATGTCACTTACAGATTTACCGCTATCATTTTGGGGTTATGCATTAGAAACAACCCCATTCACTTTAAATAGGGCACCGTCTAAATCCGTTGAAACGACACCGTATGAATTATGGTTTGGGAAGAAACCTAAATTGTCGTTCCTTAAAGTTTGGGGTTGCGAAGCCTATGTAAAGAAGTTACAGCCGGACAAGCTTGAACCCAAAGCGGAAAAATGCGTCTTCATAGGATACCCGAAGGAAACTATTGGGTATACCTTCTATCACAGATCCGAAGGCAAAATCTTCGGTTAAGAATGGATCCTTTCTAGAGAAGGAATTTCTCTCGAAAGAAGTGACTGAAGGAAAGTAGAACTCGACGAGGTTGTCGAACCTTCTCTCGAATTGCGAGTAGCGCAACACGGAAGAAGTTCTGTGGTGCTCGCACCAATTAGAGAGGAAGCTAATGATGGTGATCATGAAACTTGAAGTTGCTACAGAGCCTCGCAGGTCAACGAGAACTCGTACCATTGCAGATTGGTATAATCCCGTTATGAGTGTCATGTTGGTGGACAACACCGATGACCCCGAGACATATGAGGAAGCGATGATGAGCCCAGATTCCAATAAATGGCAAGAAGCCATGAACCGAGATTGGATCCATGTACGAAAACCAAGTATGGACTTTGGTGGACTTACGGATGGTAAAGGTCATCGAGAACAAATGGATTTTCAAGAAGAAAACAGATGTCGATGGTAATGTTATCGTCTATAAAGCTCGACTTGTCGCAAAAAGGGTTTGACAAATTCAAGGAGTTGACTACGATGAGACTTTCCACCAAGAGAGAAGCTAAAGTCCGTGAGGATTATGTTAGCAATCGCTGCATATTATGATTATGAGATATGGCGATGGATGTCAAAACAACATTCCTCAATGGAGACATTGATGAAGAGTTGTATATGATGCAACCCAAAGGTTTTGTCGATCCTAAAGATGCTAACAAGGTATGCAAACTTCAACGGTCCATCTATGGATTGAAGCAAGCATCCCGGTTGGAATCAACGCTTTGATAAGGTGATCAAAGTTTTGGTTTTATACAAACTTATGGAGAAGCTTGTATTTACAAGAAAGTGAGTGGGAGCTCATGGCATTCCTAATACTATATGTGGATGACATATTGTTGATTGGGAATGATGTAGACCTTCTTAATAGTGTCAAGGAATATTTGAATAATAGTTTTTCAATGAAGGATCTTGGCAAATTTACATATTAGGCATAAAGATTTATAGAGATAGATCGAACGCCAAATATCATTGTCAGAGTACATATTTGGACAAAGTTCTAAAGAGGTTTGAATGGAAGATAGCAAGAAAGGGTTCTTGCCCATGTTGCTCACGACCTTGAGTAAAACTCAAAGTCCGACATCGGCAGTAAGATAGAGAAAGGATGAGTAAGACTCCTATGCCTCAGCCATAGGATCTCTAATGTATGCCATGCTATGTACTAGACCCGACATTGCATATCGTTAGTTTAACTAGCAGATATCAAAGTGATCCAGAGTGGATCATTGGACAATGGTCAAAAACATCCTTAAGTACTTGAGAAGAACTAAGGATATGGTTCTTTCTTACGGAGGTGATGAACAGCTCGTTGTTAATGGTTACACCGATGTTAGTTGGAACACCGATCCGATGATTCTAAGTCATAACTGGATACGATTTATTTTGAATGGTGCAACAGTTATGGAGGAGTGCAAAGCAAAGTTGTGGCGAGATCTTCAACTGAATCGGAATACATGGTCGCCGGAGGCTTCACAAGAAGCGATATGGATGAAAGAGTTCATTACGAGTTGGGTGTGGTTCCTAGTGCGCTGGACCCAATGTCTATCATCGTGATAACATGGGCGCCATAGCCAATGCGCAAGAACCAAGGTCACACAAGAAGTCAAGCATATCAAGCTACGTTTTCACGCTATTCGAGAACATATCCAAGATGGGGATATAAAGATTTGCAAAGTACACAGATCCGAATGTGGCGGATCCGTTGACTAAACCTCTCGAGGGCAAAACATGACCAGCACCAAACTGCCATGGGTGTTCGGTATATTACCATGTAATCTAGATTAGATGACTCTAGTGCAAGTGGGAGACTGTTGGAGATATGCCCTAGAGTCAATAATAAATATAGTTATTATTATATCTTTGTGTTTATGATAAATGTTTACATTCATGC
The DNA here is from genome assembly GCA_030063025.1 of Avena longiglumis. Lineage (NCBI taxonomy): Eukaryota > Viridiplantae > Streptophyta > Magnoliopsida > Poales > Poaceae > Avena > Avena longiglumis. Next base: position 48,717,952 of record CP125978.1, read on the forward strand.
TATAATAGTATTAACAAGGAAACATTAATACTTGTGTGATTTGTAAACCTAATTTGAAGTCCCTAGTAAAGCCTCTATATAAAACTAGCTTGTTGGTTAATAGATGATTGTGGTTTCCCTGTCATGAACATTGAGATGTTATTAACAACAAGATCATATCGTTAGGAGAATGATATGATGGACATACTCCTATAGATAAGCGTAGCATAAAGATCAAGTCATTTCAATAGTTCAATTGCTATATGCTTTCTGATACATAGTAACCTAATTCCTTCGACCATGATATCATGCATATCACCTTTGCCGGATGGATGCTTTGATGACATCAAACACCACACCGTGAATCGGGTGGCTATAAAGGTGGCATTGAGTGTTCGAAAAGTATTGGTTGAAACACATGGATCAAGAGTGGATTTGTCCATCCATATGACGGATAGATATACTCAGGCCCTCTCGGTGAAATGTCATCCAATTAGCTTGCAAGCATGTGACTCTCACAAGGGATCACATATCACGGAACAAGAAAAGAGTACTTATCCAGAACGAGGTTGAACTAGGTATGCAGAGATACCGACGATCATAACCTCGGATAAGTAAACTATCGTGAGACAAAGGGAAATTGGTATCGTATGTAAGTGGTTCATTCGATCGCAAAGTAATCGTGAGAAATATGTGGAGCCATATGAATTTCGAGATTCCTCTATTGTTTATTGTTAGGAGAAGTGTCTCGATCATGTCCGCATAATTCACGAACCGTAGGGAGACACACTTAAGGATTCGACGTTGTTTGAGTAGTTATGGAATGATGAGAAAGAGACCGAATGTTGTTCGAGTCTCGGATGGGATCCGGATATCACGAGGAGATCCGGAATGGTCCGGAGAATAAGATTCATATAAGGAAAGTCCCGCCGGAGTTCGGAATGATTAGGTGTTTTCATCGGAATGTTCTAGAAGGTTCGAATGTCCAAGACCGGAGGGGAAGGGTACATGGATGTGTCATTGCAAGTTGGAATGATTGCATCATGTACAAAGTGTCATCGCTGTTCCAAATAAAGGATTAAATCAAATCCTAGTTTGAAAAGTCAAATAGCTAGTTTGAAAGTCAAACGGCTAAATTTGGAAAGAGGAAAAGAGGAGGAAGGTGAACCGAGTTGGAGGGAGTCCCTCCTCCCAAGCAGCGCCACCCAAGACGAGTTGGGAGGGACTCCTCCTCCCCTTGCACCGCCCTCCACCTATATAAGGCGGGGCAGGGCTCCCTCCTAGCACACACAAGTACCTCTCCTCAAACCCTAGCTTGGCGCCACCACCATAGCCGCCGCCCCCCTAGGGTTTTGCCCTAGCCGCCGACTTGGGGTGCCCCAAACCCTAGCCACCGGCTCTAGCATCCCCTCCTTGGTGTGTCTAAACCCTAGAACACTGAGGACTCTCTCATACTCCACCATACTCGCTCAGGCTAGAGGCGAAGCCCTGCGAGATCTCCCCTCTACTTCCGGTACCACGCCGTTGTGCTGCCGGAATCACGAGGAGAGTGATACAACCTCCGCTACCTGCTGGAACAAGGGAGATGAAGGTCTTTGTCGAGTACCGAACGTGTGACCGACTGCGGGAGCGCTGCCGGAACGCAGCGCCGGAAGGATCGTCTACGCAATCTTGAGATCGGAAAGAGTACGACTACATCACCCACGAGAATCCGCTCTCGTTAAACACTTTGTAATCTTCGAGGGTAAGTTATTCCATCGACTCGTTGCTACAATCTAGTAGATAGATCTTGGCTTGTTTGTTTGTATGCGATAGAAAATTTTTGTTTTCCATGCTACGAAACCCTACAATAAAAACCAAAGAGAGCAAAACGCTCCTTAATGATATTCGGCAGACATTCACAAACTTGAGAAGGTCCCGAATGAAGCTTAACCCGGAAAAATATACCTTCGGTGTGCCGGCTGGAAAATTACTCGGTTTCCTCATGTCCAGCTGAGGTATAGAGGCAAATCCAATTAAAATCCGGGCAGTTGAAAAAATGGAACTGCCGAGGTGTCTTAATGATGTACAAAAATTCACGGGATGCCTGGCCTCGCTGAGTCAATTCGTATGTCGGCTAGGGGAAAAGGCATTACCTCTATATCAACTGATGAAAAAATCTGATAAATTCATCTAGATACCACAAGCAGATAATGCGTTTCATGAGTTAAAAAAGATGTTGGTCACATCACCGATCTTGGTTTCTCCATTATCAAAAGAACCTATGTTACTTTATGTAGCCGCTACTAACAGAGTGGTAAGTGCGATTGTCGTGTGGAACGGAATGAAGGGGATAAGTTAATACAAAGGCCGGTATATTACCTGAGCGAGGTATTATCGGCCTCAAAACAGAACTACCCGCACTACCAGAAGATGGCTTATGGAGTATACATGTTGGCGAAAAAACTCAAACATTACTTCGAAGAGCATCCAATGAAAGTGATTTGTGAAGCGCCCATAGCCGAGATATTGAGCAACAAAGATGCAAGTGGCCGAATAGCAAAATGGGCAATCGAGTTATCACCTTATGCTCCGCAATTCGATAGGCGAGATGCAATCAAATCTCAGGCAGTTGCCGACTTTTTTGTAGATTGGACCGAGGTACAATATGAACCACCATTACCAGATCCGAATTATTGTACAATGCATTTTGACGGATCCAAGCTGAGAAATGGCTTGGGGGCAAGGATAATATTAACTTTGCCGAAAAAAGATCAGCTGAAGTATGTGCTGCAGATACATTTAGTCGCGTCAAACAATGTAGCCGAGTATGAAGAACTCGTCCACGGGTTAAAAATGGCAAAAGACATTGGTATACGTCAGATCCTATGCTATGGGGACTCAGATCTAGTAGTACAACAAGTATCAGACAATTAGGACGCACTAGATGCGAATATGGCCCTATATAGATTTCATGTGCAAAAAATCAGTGGTTACTTTGATGGATGCGAGTTTCATCATATACCTCGGGTGGAAAATGATGTTGCAGACACACTGTCAAAACTCGGATCAACTAGGCAGTCAATTCCCCCAGGTATTGCACTAGAGCACCTGAGAAAACCATCGATTACACCATCACGAATCCGTCAATTCGTATCTCGGCAGAATTGAAAGAAGGGAGTGTGCCAATGGAAATCGACAAAGAATGCGACCTGGATTTTCTGAAGGTTAACCCGGCCATCGCGCGAGCAAACACAAAAAAATCTGAAGCTGTTATTTCGGCGGAAAATATGGAAATCGACAGTGAAATTATCCCAGAGAAGATCACGCCGGTATGGGCGCAACCCATATTCTCATTCCTTAAGGAGGCAATCTTGCCGAGTAATGAAGTACTGGCTAGACAAATAGTAAGAAGAGCAAAAACTTACACAATCATAAACAATGAGCTGTATAAGAGAAGCGTCACGAACTAAAAAGATGTGTTGACTTAAGAAGGATAGGAAATACTCTGGATATACATCATGGAGAATGCGGGCATCACGCCTCATCAAGAGCTTTAGTGGCCAAAGCATTTAGGCATGGGTTTTATTGGCCGGCGACATTAAAGGAAGCAAAAGAATTAGTGGAAAAATGTAATGGTTGCCAAAGATACTCAAAGAAGATACATCTCGTCCGGAGTTAAAAACAATACCAATCACTTGGCCTTTTTCTGTATGGTGTTTGGATATGGTAGGTCCGTTCAAACCAGCCCGAGGCGGAATGACTCACATTCTAGTCATGGTGGACAAATTCACAAAGTGGATCGAGGTGAAACCAATAAGAAAGTGTGATGTCTAACAATGGTAAAATTCCTAAAAGATATTATCTTGAGATATGGATATCCACACAGTGTTATCACAGATAATGGCACAAATTTTGCTGAAGGAGCCTTTGCTAGATTCTGCCAAGAAAAGCACATAAGACTAGATGTTGCCTCGGTGGCTCACCCAGCATCAAACGGGCAAGTAGAAAGATCAAATGGACTGGTATTGTCAGGAATAAAACCCCGGCTTATCGAACCACTGCAAAGGTCGGCATGATGCTGGATTGAGGAGCTTCCGACAGTACTGTGGAGCCTCAGGACCACTCCAAACAGGTCGATGGTATACCCTTTCTTCTCGGTATACTGAGGCGTGAGCTGTGCTTCCAGCCGACATAATGCATGACTCGCCAAGAGTAATCCAATACACAACGGCCGAAGTAAACGAAGTATCACAGCAAGACGATGTGGATCTGCTAGAGGAAGCAAGGGAATTGGCATTATCAAGATCAGCCGTTTATCAGCAAAACCTCATACGATACCATAACAAAAAAGTAAATCCAAGAGTTTTTAAAGGAGACTTGGTTCTTCGATTAGTGGAATGCACAATGGCATGCACAAACTCTCACCTTCATGGGAAGGACCATTCATCGTGAGTAAAGCATTGCACAATGATGCATATTGCCTGATTGACTCTCAGCCACCAGAGAAGAATAAGGCAAATAAGGCCGGAGACGAATCAAAAAGACCATGGAACATAGCCTTACTTTGCCCGTTCTACACTTAGAACCATACGTTGTACGTCGTGATGCGACGCATCAAGTTGAAGTATCAAGCATGTATTGAACCTCGGCACCTCGAGAAGCGACTCGGGGACTGCACAATATTGTTTCTATTTTTTAAGACTATGTAGTAAACCTCGGCACCTCGAGCAGTGACTCGGGGACTGCACCATGTTATTTCCTATTTTGAATTAAGTGTTAAATTTCGGCACCTCGAGCAGTGACTCGGGGACTGCATCGTGTTATCGCTTATTTCGGATTATGCATTAAACCTCGGTACCTCGAGCATCGACTCGGGGACTGCCCCATGATTGTCTCTTGTTTTGAACTATGTATTAAACTCGGCACCTCGAGCAATGACTCGGGGACTGCCCTGTGGTATTCTCTACATTGAGCTATGAATTATATTTCGGCAACCCAGTTTGTAACTCAGGGACTGTGTCATGTTATTCGATATTATCTGAACAGATATAAACCTTCAGCGACCCAAGGGATAACTCGGGGATGACTTAAACCGCTCATTAATTTCTTCCATTCATATAAGAGCTCGATAGCTTCGGCAGAAACTCGGGGACTACCCCAATTTGTTGCCCATAATTCATAAGATGCAACATAAGCGTGCCTCGATCGACAAAGGAACAACAAGGATAAAATAATTAACGATTTATAGAGGTAACAAACTCAAGTCAAGTATAATAAGGATACAAGCCGACCTATGAGGTTGGAGCATTATACTTCAAATAGAAATCGAAAACAACAACTATACAACCAAGTTTACAAAGGGCAATCAAGATAGATGTCAGACGAAGGTCAACTACATGGGAGAATACGATCTGGCCTTAAGAAATTAAAGTCGGGCAAGGCAAACATATGAAACAGATAGCTTAACTTAGACGAAATGACAATAGTTACCATCACCAATGCCTCAGTGGTGCAAGGCAAAAAGGTTCACACCACACACAAAATACGGACAATTGTTTCACAAACATCATACGCCCGACATGCCGGGGACTTAAAGCAAATTGAAGTTTTTCAAGCCTAAACAACAGAAGAGGCCAAACAACCCTTAAGGGGCAGTAGCATTGTCAGGAGCATCGGGCATGGGTATCTCGGACGCTGGCGGAGGGACCTCGGTCTCCTTTAGAAGGGTATCCTCAGGAACTAGGTGCTCCGAGGTAGTGGCTGCCTCGGCCGAAGTTACCTCGGCTTCGACAGAAGCCATAATAACCTCGGAGGCAAGTCCCGGCTGCTGGGGGACATCAGTTTGAGCTCGAGAGTTTTCAGTCCCTTTAGAGGACGATCGCGCGTCGCCATTGAAAGGATACGGATGTCGCCTAGAGGGGGGTGAATAGGCGATTAAAACTTTTCCTAGAGTGGCTCAACAAAGGCGGAATAAAACTAGTGTTTACTTTGTTAAGCACAACCTAGAACAACTAAGGTTCACCTATGTGCACCAACAACTTATGCTAAGAAATACAAGCAACAAAGTGATAGCAAGATATATATTACTTCAAGCACGAAGGCTATCACAATGTAAAGTGCATAAGTAAAGAGCTCGGGTATAGAGATAACCGAGGCACGCGGGGACACCGATATTTTACCGAGTTCCTCCCAACATGGAGTACGTCTCGTTTGGAGAGGGGGTGGTATCAAACCACCAACGCCACAAAAGGCCTCCCTTATTCTCCGGTGAATCTCACCCCAACGGGATCGATCCACGCTTCCACTATCGGTGCACTTGTCGGTGGCAACCGGAACCTCTCACAAGGTTGGGGCACTTTTCCACAACTTAATTGGATACTCCCAACAAACGCCACAAAAGGCCTCAACAAATGCCATCAAGGCCACAATGCCACCAAGGCCACAAAATCGTCTAGGGTTCCAAGAACCCAAGAGGGACAAGCTCCAAAGAGTCACACGAACCAAATCCTCCGAGGAGAACTCAAACCGATGCACCAAATGCGAATGGCAAGAACACCACAAAGGTGCTCAAATCCCTCACTCTCAAGTTCCAACAAAGATACTAAAGCTATTGGGGGAACACGAGAGGAGGAATCAAAGAGAGACACAAAATCCCACAAAATCTAGATCCCCAAAGATGCACTCACAAAGAGATGAATCGATTAGGTCAAAACGTGGGTCTAGATCTCCTCTCTCTTCCACTCAAATATGGGCAAGAATCATCGGAGGGAAAATATTAGGCAAGCTTCAAGATCAGTGTGGACAAAGCTTAGCCTAATAAATAAGAGAGAAGCTCACTAAACTGAAAACAGGCAAAGCATATAAATAGTGCCCTAGAAAATCTAGCCGTTTGGGGCGTTTTTCTGTCAGGACCGGTAGTACCGGATTTAACCGGTAGTACCGGATCTAACCGGTACTACCGCTCAACCCACACCAGCGCGAGAGGAAGAAGGAAACCAGCCAGTGCGGGGCCATGTGTATGTGCAGGCAAGTGGGCAGCAGCAACAAACGCGGGTCAACGCTACCGGCAGCAGCAGCGTGGCCGTGGGTTCATGCATGCTGCAGCAGCCGCAGCGAAGCATGCGCGGTATGTGAGCATGCAGGAGAGTGGGGCCAACGCATGCGCAGCGAGGCGGGCAGCTGGATGCGCTGAGAATCTATTGGCCTGGCGCGCGCTGGCGGGATTGGCAAGAGTGAGCGAGCGGCGCTTCGGGCGGTGGGACCGGCACACGGTCAACGTCGAAGGGCAGCTGGGGAGCAAGCAAAGAGGCTACTAGGCTCAACCTAGGTGGGCGCTCCGGCCCACCCGGGCGGTACTACCGGGCCAGCCCGGTAGTGCCGGACCCATCAACCGGACAAGGCAGCAGATAGATACACGCTGCCAGATGTGGGCGGTAGTACCGGCCCGCCCGGGCGGTACTACTGCTCGGCCCAGAAAACAGAATTTTTCTTTTCTTTTTTAAATAAGACCGGCAAATATTCAAACAGGTGTAACTTTTGTTTGGTAACTCCGATCGACCCGATTCCAATTGCTTTGGAAAGAGGACGACATGGGCTACCTCACTAGGTGAGAAACCGAAAAGCCGCATAAATCAAAATCGCAACAAGATACACACGGAAGATCCGATTTTGATGAACAAGAACTTGTTATGGAGATTAACACAAGCTCTATATCCTCACATGAATAAGACCAAATAACAACCGAACATGATGATGCAAGTATGCAAAGGTTTGATCTCTCTCCGAACGATGTGACCGAATTACTCATTCGAGAGCCCCTCTTGATAGTACGGTTATCTATCCTAAACCCGGTCTCCCACACACAACATGAGACCGGCAAAAGGGAAAACCTATCAATATTATACCTTTGCCTTGAGCTTTCCACTTGAGCTCGATGTAGACGATCTTGCCCTTCTCAAGATGGAACGCCTTTCTTAATTCCTCATCATCGATCCATGATCACGGAGGATGGCAAGCATCAAACATGTGATCTTCTATAGATGGCGCATTTTGAGCTTGCACAACATATCTTCTTCTCATTTCATCGACCTTGAAGCCGACACAAGCTCCAAGCGATGCCAATGGACAATTCCTACAATTATAACTTAATACACACATTAGTCCATAAAGATTGTCATTAATTACCAAAACCACACGTGGGGGCCCAAAATTTTCTTTCAGCCATCCTCGCCTGAGTTGTCGTTTGAATCACGGGAGTTATCTGAATCACCCTCCGATTCATCCTGATCGGCCGAGTCATCACCTGATGCGTCTTCAGCTTCGACATCATCCGCCGAATTGGGAAGAAAACTCGACCCTTCGATCCAATTATGCAGATCAGCATACTCAATAAGCTGGAAGGCACGAGCTTGGCGGCGAGCGACGAACTCTGGATCCTCAACCCAACGAGAGCCAGTGCGCAAATTAATCAGAGTATCGAGTGAGATATCCTTGTACCAAGACAAAACGGCTGTAAGTGCCATATCAGCACCAGCCCTCCCAGCAGATTCCCTCCAGAGATTTAATTGGGTCTGAGATGCCATTAGCCTCACCACAAGCACTTTAACTTCATAAATATCAGGCGTTCTAGAGGTATTCGGCCAAAGAACATGGTAGGCCCGAATAGCTGCTTGCACCAGATCTCTTCCCATAATCTTCATTAGTCCAATAGCAGCACCGATGGCAATCAGAAAATCTTCCATCGAGTATTCTGGACTCGAGTCAGCAGGGACACCTCGGCGCTGACGAGCAGAAATCACTGCCTTAGATCTCACTGGTTTCGCTTCCGGAAAATGATCTACATGAAAGGAAAACATATCAGTTAAAAATAAGAAAGAGAAGAAAATAAATCGGCCACAGGCGGAAACTTACGATGAATGTAACTCAACATTTTCTGGAGATCCAGGGACCAATCGGCCCTGATCTTCTCGAAACGAGTGATTTCCTCGCTCATCGCCCGATTCTTTAGCTCGGAAGCCTCAAGAAGTTCCTTATCTTTCTGCAACTGTAGGCTCAGTCGATTCTTTTCTTCAGAAAGTTCCTGATCAAACTTTTCCAGTTTAGACTTTTGGGAAAGCTTGAGAGACTCAACCTCGGCGCGCAACCGAGTTATCTAATCGTCCTTTTCTTGGTGTTGCACCGAATGAGCGGCATCTTGTTCTAAAAAATGCAGCATCATATCAGGCATAGGTATGCATTCTTCATGCGATGCTGCAAGTGTTTGCAGCTCGGCTATACCAAAGCCGGAAGGTTGTAAGAGACCCAATATTTATCTCGGACAAGAATTAATAGGTTAAAAACCGAAGAGGAACCAACCTTCAAGAGCGGCAACCTTCTTGGTAAGGCGGGTATTCAGATTGTTGATACTAGCTGCACGCCAGCAAGGAGTGAATTAGCACGACAACCAAAAAGTATGACGAACTTAAGGAACATTACGCAGATTAGTTAAATTACCAGTCTTCTTCACCACAGGAATAACCTTCTCATATTTTTCTTGCAGTTTCTTGTGGGCAAAGAGCAACCTTTGAAATTCGGCCGTCCGCCGATCATGGGCAACCTAGATATAATGGAGGGTTAAAAGACTGGATATTCAAAGCTAAAATAGATCTGAATCAAGTAAAACTGACTCAGATCTAGGTGGCTGGATATTCAAAGTTAAAGCAGATCCGAATCAAGTAAAACTTGACTCGGATCTAGGTGGCTGGATATTCAAAGTTAAAGCAGATCCGAATCAAGTAAAACTTGACTCAGATCTAGGTGGCTGGATATTCAAAGTTAAAGCAGATCTGAATCAAGTAAAACTTGACTCGGATCTAGGTGGCTGGATATTCAAAGTTAAAGAAGATCCGAATCAAGTAAAACTTGACTCGGATCTAGGTGGCTGGATATTCAAAGTTAAAGCAGATCCGAATCAAGTAAAACTTGACTCAGATCTAGGTGGCTGGATATTCAAAGTTAATGCAGATCCGAATCAAGTAAAACTTGACTCGGACCTAGGTGGCTGGATATTCAAAGTTAAAGCAGATCCGAATCAAGTAAAACTTGACTCGGATCTAGGTGGCTGGATATTCAAAGCTAAAACATATCCGAATCAAGTAAAACTTGACTCGGATATGCATGGACCACGGCCAATCCGAATTGCAAAAGGGTTGAATTAGAAAGAAATGCATTTGAAGCCTAATAAAGCTTCCAAACGAACAACAACTTATCCAGTTGCAAGCTTCGGGGACTAGTGCATATATAGTACCATTTGAATTTGAATAACAGGCAAAGTATCAACGAAGCCACTTACCTCATTCATATTGTCACTATCAAGGACAATCTTAGCAGCCATATGCAAGCGATTGCTGATGTCGAAAAGCTGAAATGGTTGGCTACTCGGATTTCCTTCAAGTTGATCGGCGGCATTCCAGTTATTGGCATACTCCACCAAAGAGCCGAGGCTATTTCCACTCTCAGTACGGGTCAACACTTTACCTCGGGCCCGTTGTGTGACCACCGTCGTCGCCGGACTCTTGTGAAGAGTAAGTTGAGTGTCGGCGGCTGGGGTGACACCAGGCTTAGCAGAGGAAGCACCCTTGCGAAGTGCATCAGCTATGTTGGGCTGAGAAGAGCTAGCCGGCCTTTTCTAAGATGTTGAAGGTTTGGTAACAACAACCTTCCTACTTTTAGGAGAGGCTTCGGCAGGGGCAGCAACATCGGCACTAGGAATCACGTCCTGAGGGGCAGGAGGAACTATAGTTTCCAAGGGGGCCGAGATGGTGATATCTTGGTGGGCAGAGTAGCATCTGGGATCATGGTGATCAAAGGTTCGTTGGGGGAAACCTCGGTGGTCTGAAGAGGGGCAACAGGCTCAACAGGATGATCTGGTGGCGGCGTTACGTCGCATTAATGACGGGAGAAGTGGGCACATCTCGATGAGGTGATGTATAGGTCAACGTAGGAGGAGAGTCAGCACGAGAGGGACTGGGAACCCGAGTATCTTCCGGAGGCGGAGGAGAAGGCTGCCGAGTAGCATGGCTTGTCATACTCAGACCGCTTTGCCCCGCGGAGAGAGGAGCTCTGCAAGAGGCAAAAAGTCGAATCAAAAGACAGAAATAGAGAAACAAGAAATACAAATAAAAATAAACTCACCCAGTAACCCCAGGCATGGTCTTACGCCTCGGAATATGCTGCGAGGACTTCTTGACTCGTTTCTTGGGGGCAACACCAGAAGGATCTGTCGGAGCGATGCGCTTCTTCGAAGCGGCATGAGGTTGAGAAGCAAGAGGCTCGGCGTCGTGCACCTGGCCAGACGGATTAGCTGGGAAAGAAGGAGCCGGAAATGCGTAAGAGATAGGCACCGTGGCAACTACCTCTAGAATTTGGACGTTGTCCGAGTCACCTTCATCCGCGTGGGCCGAGGTTTTCCCACAAACACGAGCAGGAGCAACATCCGACTTAGGGACAAACTCCTTCGAGTCAGGATCTCCACTATCCAGAGTATTACGGTCAGCGGTCCAAGGAAGAGCCAAAACCTCGGCATCTTCCGTCTTCTGCTCTGTAAATCTCTGCGAGAAAAGTAGGTTCGAATAAGTAAGAGAACACCCAAGAAAGTGGCATGGAAGAGTGACTTTAATGTTTAAATCTACCTGAGGAGGGGGATTCCCGCGAGTGAATGGCTTCAGTCCCCATGCCCATTCCTCTGGCATATCGGTCTTGAAGATAGCTCGAACACGCTTGAAAATATGATAATCGTCGAGCTCAACCGTAGAAACTCGGTTGGGATCAAGAGGACCACTCATGTAACAAAGCTTGTGAGAGCGAAGCTGAAAGGGGCAGATTCGGATGCTAATGAATGTGGTCATCAGATCTTCACCACGGAGCCCGGCGCGGATCAATTCCTTGAGCCGAATCTCGAACGCCTCGGCCAGAGCATGGCTCTTCCTAGGATTATAGTTCCAATTCTTCTTGGAAGAGGGGCCGATATAAAAAGCGGGGAGCCGAACCTTATCCTCCTTCCCAGTATTTTTGACATAGAAAAACGATCTATGCCATTTCTTACAAGGCTCAAGGCCGGCGACACGCGGGAACTCGGAGTTTCTCCGGGGTGTAATGGATGCAGCCCCGCATTGGGTAAGAGATTTCTCTGAGGGATGAAGAGATTTATCCGGCACGACGTTAGATCGGATTTTAAAGAATTTGGACCAAACAGGTACGGAGGGCCAAAGGCCGAAGTACCCCTCCGAGGCCGAGATAAAAGGCGTGAGATAGCATTGGCGGCGGTGATGTGGTGGAGGTCAAGTAATCAAGGAACTCCCTAGCAAAATCGCTAAGGGGGAGGCCAAACCCACGAGCAAAGTGGGACATGAAGACTACATACTCGCCTTCTTTGAGAATGGGAGAAGATTCCTGGCCAGGCAAGTGACAGCTAACCTCGGCGGGAATCCGGCGCGTCTTAATCAACCATTCTACTTCGCGACGAGAAACAGTGGAACACTGCCAAGAACCCCGTTCTGGACCGGACGCAAAGTCGTCGTCCTCAACAAGGGCTCCGCTAGCAGAACTAGACATAGGTTCGCCGGAGGAATCAACGGAGGAAAGACTAGCGGCGGGGAGATACCTAGAGACGCAGGGACCCGTTGTGGTTAAAACGGGCGCGGCGGCGGAGCAGAAGAAGAACTGCCGCGGGCAATCTAGAAAACAGGAAATCCTAGCACGGTGACCAAGCGGCGTTACCGTTGGAAAACTCACCGCTGAGGGCACCGGAGCGAGGGCACGGCGATGAAGTCGTCGGAGCTGGGAAACGGCGGCGTGACCATAGAGGAAGACGACGGAGGCGAAAGCACCGGAACGCGCAGAAGAGCGGTGGCGCGAGGAAGAAGAAGAGGGGGAGCGGAAGGGGAAAAGTGAACAGGCCAAACCCCTCTCCCCTCTTTATAACCGCGCCACGGTAAACATCGTGGGATCGTGGCTATGCCACGATATCCACGTAACCGCGTGTATCGCGAAACCAAGCACAACTAGTGGAGCCACACCACAGGCCACACGGCACAGGAGAGGATCGGGCCAACTGACCGATGCGGTACACGAGGCGTCACTGCATCGACACGACGGACGCAGTAATCACTGTAGCTTGTCAGTACACACTGTAGCGGAACAAAACACTAGAATAGCAATGATGAGTAGTACACATAGGAAGAGGCGTACTCAGGAAGCTGCACGAATAACTCGAACAGAGAGAAATATCTCGGAAAGGAAGAGGGAAGAATGTCGGGAAACTGATGTGGCCCGGCCAAGGTTCAGCGATTACCACACCGGGGACTAATGTTGGGAGGTGACCCGGATAGGGTCAAGGCAGGGAAAGACGAAGGAATCTCCTGTCGTGAGCCTAATCTTGTATGTCGGCCGAATCATGTAAGAGTCGGCCGAGATAAGCAAGGCAATGACAGATGTAGAATGAGTAACGCCTTATCCGGCCGACATATGAGTTAATTCGGCCGAATGAGTCTGAATAACTTGAATACAGGTGAAGGCCGAGCCGAGTTATGCGAGACAAGGCCAAGTAACCTAAGCTTGCAGGAGAAGAATGTGCCTATAGTCAAACCCTAGTCTCTGGCTAGGAGGAATCTAAACAGAGCCAAGCACAATGACAAGGAGCAGAGCAGCAGAAGGGAAGAGGAAGGTCACGGAGGTGTGATCCAGAGCCCAAGGCGCATGTGAAGGTCTGGAACATTGCCACCGATAGAAGGGGACACGGAAAGGAGGCCGAGTTACCATATTGGGACAAGCATATTCCAAGAATATGCTTGCGTCGACCCTAGAAGGAATCAAGACATAAAGGGAGACGCAGGGCTCTGAGGGGATCGATTCATTCTCGCCGTAAGGCTTGTGTAGCATGTTCTTCCTTTCTATGAGACAGCTCTTGGAGCACTTGTATTCATTGAGAAGAGGAATATAGATTTATTTGTTGAGCATTTGAGTGTAGAAATCGCTACATCTTCTCTCCCCGAATCCCTCTAGCATCCATTGGTCCTATACTTTAGCCTACCCATGGCATCTGCCGTGCCACCACCACGATAGGCCTTCTTTTCCGACGAGGCGACGAGGTTTGATTCGGTCGGCAAAAACAGCCTCCCAATCTATACATTTAAAATTCTTGCACATGGATTTTTCATGCCTTGTAAATCGTTTAAGGGTCGACCACGTTTTATAGGTACTGTTAGAGCGTGCCTTTTAGAGCCAATTTATCTGTAATCATCCCATTTTTTATAGATTTAACCGTTTTTACAGGTACCGTTACAAGATGCTCTTATCTGTTCCAAAGTTAGGTAGGTTCTATTCCAGCTTGTGGATTCGGAGCCATGACTTTTCACCGCAAGTATGGAACATGCGTTACTTATCAAGCTGGCACAAGTAAGTTTAACTGACATCCACCTGAAAGTTGACGTGTTTAACAAATAGTTTACTTCTATAATATATAATCCATATATTATGATTAAGGTATGCCCTGCCTTCGTGTTATTACAATTAAACATCACGCCTGACACAGGCAAGTAACGTGAATAAATTTTGTTCATAGAATAGAAATTTAATTCGGCATGATGGCAATGAAAATATATTTCTTATACTTTGATACATTTTCTATTAAGGATGGTTCTCAGATATGGTTTTGGAAGGACAAGTGGCTTGTCACATCTACACTCCATGAACAATATACTGTGTTTTATTCCATCGTCCGTTATAAGAAGGAAACGACTCTCGTCGTATTTGGAATCACCCCCTCCACCACCACGCACATAATGTGACTTTTAGGAGAGATTTAATTGGTACCAGGCTTGACTCTTGGATCTTGTTGCTACATCAGTTAGCAAATGTTCAACTGTCAGCTGGGCCTGATGAATTTCATAGAAACTTAAGTGAGAATGGTTTTTTCTCTGTTAGTTCCTTATACAATGCTTTAGTCCAACCAGTCATACCAGTTTTAGATAATAGGATGATCTGGAAGATGAAGATACCTCTGAAAAACAAAATCTTTTCTTGGTATCCTCTTCGAGATTTATCATTACTAAAGATAATCTTATTAAGAGGAATTGACATGAAATCCTATGCGTGTGTGTTTTTATCACAACAAGACAATCAAACACCTATTTTTCTAATGCAATTTTGCTAGGTCTATATGGTTAGTTACCCAAGCAGCTTCAGGCTTGTATCCACCATGTAGTATTACCAACATATTTAGGAATTGGTTACATGGTATAGATCACAAGTATAAGTTATTTTTTTGGGTTGACGCGATTGCTAATATATGGTCGCTATGGCTATATAGAAATAGTAAAGTTTTGATAAAAAATGTTCTGTTTTGCAGGTTATTTATAGATATATCAACACCATACGGTCTTGGTCGACACTACATCGTGTGGATTATCATGGCCTTTTTACGGAGGTGTATACGCGGCTGGAGGATACGGTGCGAGATTTGTTTACCCGACATGGATGACAACATAATCTACGGACAGACCCTCCTTCAGCATCATAGGCGTTTTATAATTTCTCATTTTGATATGTAATCCATCTTTTTTATTATTCTCTCTTTGGATCTGTAAACTGTGACAGCTGTGTCCATCCTAGCTATGCAGAGGCCAGGTATAATACTTAAACTTTTGAGTAATAAAGTGTTCCTATCGAAAAAATGACAATTTAAATTTCATTTATAATATTTTCCTTTTCAAATTTATTAGCACATGTTTTTAACCCTAGTTTACTAATATTTTCTTTCTTTTTTTAATTTGTGAGCAAATGATTTTAACTTACTTTTTATTTACAGATATACCAACACCATACGGTCTTGGTCACACTATATCATGCAGATTATAATGGCCATTTTACGGAGGTGTGTACGCGGCGGAAAGATACAGCGCGACCCAATATGGATTGCAACATAATCTATGGATAGACCCTCTTTCAGCATTATAGACTTTTTATAATTTCTCATTTTTATATGTAATTTTCCTTTTTTATTATTACTCTGTTTGGATCTGTGAACTGTGACAGCTGTGTGTATCCTAAATATGCAGATTGTAGTTATAATACTTAAACTTTTAAGTAATAAAGTGTTCCTATCGAATTAAAGACAATTTAAATTTCATTTATAATATTTTCCTTTTCAAATTTATTAGAACATGTTTTTTACCCTAATTTACTAATATTTTATTTTATTTTAATTTGTGAGAAAATGTTTTTAACTTACTTTCCTTAAACGTTTCAAAAAATAAAATGTTTCAACTTTATAAAGCTAATAAATCTAGACCCATTTTAATATATAGGTTCACTTCAAACTTATCTAAACTTACCGTATTAAAAATAATCTACATACATTAACTTCGAAGCTAAAATATATTATATTATATTTTGAAATCGTGAAAGTACTTTAAACTAAAACAAAGCACACGTGATACAACCGCACATCAGGGTAAAGTAGCACGTGATTTGCGGTGAGTACCGCTATACGAGATTTTTTACAAATATGGTCGCAAATCAGCATCGCTAAAACTGCCCGTGCCGCAAATTGTATGTCAAAAATACCTGGCGGGAGTAGAAAAAGCGCACGTGGCTCTTCCGCCACTGCACACGGCGTAGATATCCCGCCAGGGGTGAACGGACATACCGCCCTTGTGGTTGGCGGAAGGAAGTGGCCACGCCGACCGCTGAAAGAACTTCCTGCCTTTAGACTTGGCGGGATGTGCAGGATTCTCATTTTCGATTTTTTTACAAATATGCCCATCTGCAGATTGCAATCGCTAAAACTACCCACGTCGCGAATCGAATGATAAAAGTGCCCTGGCGGAAGGTGCAAAAGCCGACACGTGGCTCATCCCACCACTGCGCAAGGCGGAGTAGGCATCCCGTCACAGGGAGTGGCGGAGAGTACATCCCGTCCTTGTCACTGGCGGAAAGGGAGTGGGCCATATCAACGTGCTTGCGGAATGAACTTGTAGCCTTTGGGCTTGGCGGGATGAACATGCACGCAAGCTGCCAGCCAAGAAGTTTTGACAGGACGTTGAGACGCATGCAGGAATCTTGACGTGTACAAGAATCTCGCGTCCTAGGTGCTTCTAATTGCTGATTAATTGTTCATTGTTCCTAAGAGATATAAATTGGCCATACTAGTGCATCATGTTTTTAAAATCAGCTACACATATTCCCTCCGTCCGCAAATAAATGTATTTCTAGCTTTTGCCTAAGTCAAACATAATTAAATTTAACCAATTTTACAAAAAAATATAGAAACATATATTATGTCAAATTGATATATTATGAAACTATATATAAAAATAAATCTAATAGTATCAATTTGGTGTCATAATTAGTGGTACGTTTTCCTAAAAAGTTAGTCAAACTTAATAAAGTTTGAATTAGGACAGGGCTAGAAGTACACTTATTTGCGAACAGAGGGAGTATGGATTTTAATTTCTTAAGTACCCCTTTGTTCCGGTTTACAAGTCCTGCGCGCGTATTTCTAGATCATCAATTTTACTAATAAAATATAAATTATATAATTAAAAAATATACTCCCTCCGTTTCGGTTTACAAGTCCTACACGTATATCTAGGTTATCAATTTGACCTATATAATTTGAATTATATAATATAAAAATTATATCATTGGAAAATACAAAGTCTAAAGTTTTCGGTGATATATTTTTTATAATATATACATCATACTAAGTTGCTCAATTTGGTGACATAGAACTACGTGCAGGACTTGTAAACCGAAAAGGAGGGAGTACCAACTTTGACACTGTATCTTTTAATGACATAAATTTTGTGTTATACAATTTATATTTTAGTGGTTAAGGTGTCAACCTAGATATACACGCAAGATTTATAGACGAAAATGATGGAGTATATATTATGAACACATGTAGTATTATATTGCTACTTAATCCCAAGATTCAAATTTATGGAGGAGTATATAAAATTTACTGTAAAAAATTGCACAATTACAAAAGAATAAATAAATAAAATTATTGTAATATTTTTCTTACTCTCTCTGTCCTAAAATAGATGTCTTAAATTTGTCAAAATTTGAATGAATCTAGACACTTCAGTATATAGGTTCATCCAAAATTTGACAAACTGCTCCAAAATATTTTTGTGACATCACTTACACCTCCTGATAATACCGACTCCAATTGCTCCAGAATAACACTTTAAGTGGATCTTATTTTTTTATTAATAAAGGGCTCGAAACAACTAATTGTTGTTGTTCGTACGAGAGAGAGGGGGATAAAGGTACGAGCATGAGAGAAAAAAGAGCCGAGGAGCTAATTAAACTTTCAGTGGTCAGCGGGCCCAGGATGCCATGCATGCCTTCCCTCTAAAGAAAAAGGATCCCATGCATGCCTGAGAAAGGGAGCGAAGACTGGCGCGAGAAAATGAGAATCCTGCACATCCCGCCAAGTCTAAAGGCAGGAAGTTCTTTCCGCCAGCGTGTCGGCGTGGCCCACTTCCTTTCCGCCAACTACAAGGGCGGTATGTCCGTTCCGCCAGTCCCCCTGGCGGGATATCTACGTCGCCCTGTGCAGTGGCGGGAAGAGCCACGTGCCGGCTTTTTCTACTCCCGCCAGGGTATTTTTGACATACAATTTGCGGCACGGGCAGTTTTAGCGATGTTGATTTGCAGACAGTCATATTTGTAAAAAAATCTACAGACGAATCCTTTTCGTACGATTCACATGGGTCAGAGTGCCCAGCTGCTTGTCGTTCGCCCGCGTGATTTTTATTTCTAGTTTTATTACTGATTCGTTGTGACCTCCTCGTGATGGATATTTCGGCGCATGTAATCCCTGATCGCTGGCATGTGTCTTCCCGACATGGTTGATGCTCACCATGTCAGGTTTGTGCAGGGACTTGCACGGTGAGTAAAGATGCATGAGTAGGTGGTAGTTGGAGGAAGGGGCAGTGAAAATAAATGTGAGACTTGACCTCACCTTCTGCCCGTCCATGTCAGCTTTGTGCAGGGACTTGTAGCGCGTGTCGTAGGGTACATCTTCGCAAACGAATCTGCTTATTTCAAAGAAAGAAGAGTAAATGACACGGTGTGTCACCGAAACTTGTTTCGAACATGCATTTAAGTCATACATTTTAGAAATTAAACTAAACGATCACTCAACTTGTAATCGTGTGCACCGGTGATCATAAAGTGCGGTTTTAACAAAAACCAGTCACATGTGGGTAAAGGTAGACATAATTTTCACAAAAACAACCATCTATATTTTTTTATTTGTCAATATAGATCGTGTACCTTTTTATACGAGAGACCCACTTGTCAGCTGTGAAAGAAGTGTTTAAAATAAAATACAAGCTATTTGTGATTCAGACTAACAACCTGCCAACATGATTAACAAAAGCTTGCCAATAGACTAGACAACTTTGCTTGATTTAATTAAGGACAACTTTATATAACTATATGAATATTTTATATAAAAGCAAAGACAATTCCGTATGTCTTTCATGTGTTGTGTTTATTAAAAACCAAATCAGCCGGTGTCACAATTTGGCTGTTTACGATCGGCCGTCTGAACTGCTCGCACTTTTCTGAAAATAATAAAATTGAAGATAGATTCATGTAGTTAGAGAAGGCTAAATAGAATTAAAAGCATAATCTATTTATAATGCAGGGTTACGCTAAAAAAGACTAACATGCAACTAATTACGTCCCCATGATTAGTGCTCCATGATTCTCACACACGTGCATACTTTTCTAACATATATCAATATAGAGTGATGAGCTGTGGTGTATTGGCAAGCATTTGAAGGTCGCGTCGCAGGTTGTGAGTTCGAATCCTAAGCAACGCATTTTATATCAGTATATACTCACAAGTATTTATATAAACAAATTCTGTTCAAAAAATTTATATAAACAAATGAAAAAATAGAGGGTTCTTTTTTAAAAAAATAGGAGTGAAGAATGTGTTAATTGAATCTATATGCAACAAAATAGAAATATAGGTTGGGTTTTGCAAAAAGTTTGTCTACATTGGCCCTCATGTGACTGGTTTTTTTTAACCGGCCAGCAGACGGTTCATAACCGCGGTTGCACACAGTTGCAAGTTGTGTGACCGGTTAGTTCAGTTCCTAAGATGTATAACTTAAGTGTGGAACAAGCTGAGTGACCTACGGTGTAATTTACTCGAGAAAGAAAAAAACGAGCCTGCTTTGTACACGAAACGCTCTGCTTACGAACTATTGTCCGACAGCGAATCGAACGGCAAGCAGCTGAGCGAGCACTCTGACCCAATGCTTATATAGCGTGTTTTATTTTGCACCAACCAGCCCTATATATTAAGTGTGGTTTCAACTCACTTGCCATGTTTTTCTTAATAATCGACCCACCGCTAAATTTGTACGCTATCTTTGAGTAAAATCTGCAGAGCGCAAGGTGCTCTCCCCACACTATATATAAACTACGGAAAAGCTCGACGGTCGTGCAAAACGTGCATGGTGGCAGTTACCGAGGACAACCTCACCCTTCTCCGTCCTAGCAATGATTTATCGAGGACAACCTCTAAGCTGCTTGGCGTTCGATACGCTGTCCGACGATAGTTCGCTAGGCCAAGTCCAACGGCCACCTGTAAATGGACCTCGAGCGCGTCCGATCTTGTCCTTTTGGATTAAGGACATAGCCCAACGTTGTAGTCGTAAATCGAGATTTAGCCTTAGACCCGTCCGTTTTGACGCAAACTCGGTCTCGGTTTACGGGGGAACGGATTGTCCACGCGTTCGGGCGGTGTCTTGCCCGGTCCAGAGACCCTATCACCAGTCTCCACCACCTGCACCAGCAATTCCTAGCACACTGCCATGGACGCACAGCCGTTGCCCTCCCCGGCACCTGTCCTCCCTAGGCATGGCCTGTTCGTGCCTCCAGGAGCTGCTTCGTCCGTCTCTGCTTAGGACCTTGATCTGTCTCCACCGACCGTTGATCTGCCGCAGCCGACCGCCGCTCGCCCTTCAAAAGCAGCCGACAAATCTACTTACGTCGTCCGAGTGAAGAAGGAATTGACGGACGACCAGAGGAAGGGGAGTCGAGGAAGAGGGCTAACAGTAGAGAGAAGGCCCGGAAGCGCATTGCCGATGCCCAAGCCGCCCGTGATAGGGCCTCCGCACTTGAGCATGCCGAGGCCGTCCAGGCCAAGTTCACCGCCGAGGCCATCGCTGCACAGGCTGCCACCTTGCTCTTGATAAAGGAGCATCATCTAGCTGCCTTCGCGAGCATAACAAGATTGGCCGCGTCCGCGAACAAACCATCTCTTGTCGAAGCGGTGACCATCACGGGAGGGGGGCGGA
This sequence comes from Avena longiglumis, assembly GCA_030063025.1. Classification (NCBI taxonomy): domain Eukaryota; kingdom Viridiplantae; phylum Streptophyta; class Magnoliopsida; order Poales; family Poaceae; genus Avena; species Avena longiglumis. The sequence goes on from CP125978.1 coordinate 48,739,278, forward strand.
GATCGTCGGCGACTCGTCGCCAGCGACGCTTGCCCTTGACCTGAACGCAACACCTGTCGGCGGCGGCTCTTCGTGCAGCAGCAAGATCGGGAGGAGCATCCCCGCCGGCAGCATGCTCGCTCCCCGTAGGCTGTTTGATGAAACACCGGCCCTAACTTCGAGCCTAGCTCCGACCCCAAATCAAAGCAGGAAACTTGCCCCTTGTTCTGCCCTCCTCGGTGTACATGATCCATGATATGTCCTTGCAGGATCCTAGCCTTGGCACCCAAGAAGATGGTATCTCTATTGACCACGAGTCCTTGTGTGGGGACGAACTAGTCTGGTAAAGGCAAACACAAGATGGTGGCCGAAGGAGCGGATCATACTCATCCCTCGAGGACGAGATGCTTTGCGAGGCACTTGGATGGAAATTAGCCAAGATTCAATAACCGATGCGGAACAAAAGGGTGGGGCATTTTGGAATCGAGTATGGAAATACTTTCATGAGCAACCGTTTGCGAGCGATCACAACGAGAACTCGCTTATGAAGAGGTGGGCATTCATCTCCGAACAATGCACAAAGTTTTGTGCCTCTTATGACCATGTTAAGTCAAGGCCCGTGAGCGGCATTGGAGTTGGAGAAATGGTATGTTCCTACACATATCTATATGTTATCATTCATACAACTTTTGGATTCAAACATGAACTTAAACTTGTTGGTCTAGGTGTGGCAAGCATTGGAGCACTTCAAGACTTGTCATGAGAAGAAATCTTTCACGTTGGGATATTGTTGGACAAAGCTCAAAGATTGCGAGAAGTGGAAATATCTCTATGCGGGAAGTGCAAATAGAGGAGGAGACGGAATCATCATCGATGAGGAAGGGCCGGCAAACCAAAAGGCCGAGAGGGAGGAACAGCTCCAAGCTAGAGCTCAAGCGTGAAGCTTTGCCACCGAGGAGACGTTGAAAGGGTTGATCGCCAAGAAGAAGGTGTCCACTGACAAGAGGGAAGAGAGAAACCACAAGGAGGGAGAAGATGCAGCGAAGAATTACTATGAAATCCAGTCAAAGCGTCTTGGGATAGAAGAGATCAACGCCCATGCAAGAAAGGATAAGGTAGAGCTCTAGCGACTTGCCAAAGAAAAATGGATCATGACTGCGGATCTCACTGACATGGACCCAATTCAACGGAGTTGGTTCGAGAAGAAGAGGAAGATGATATATGAGCGAGATGCATAGATTCCACTATTTATGTTTGTGTTCATGTATGAACCATGTGTCCTATTTCCGTACTCCGCTGGTCCTTTAAATTTGCTTCAATTTGGTACTCCGCTGGTCCTCTTTTTAATATGGTTCAATTAGTTCCTGGGAAGAAAAGGTCGGACAGATGGGGGCACCGTTGGGTGCACCGACCATGCCAGGCCGAACGCCGTCCCGGGGCCTGTCTACCCTGCCTCGTAAACATGCCAAAAGCGATCAAAAGGCATATACGAAATGCGGGGATGGGCGTTGGAGTTGGCCTAAAGGCATCTCCACCTGGGCCGATCCAAACCATCCGAGTCGCGTTCAAACGCGTTCAAGAGGACTAGCAGACAACTGCATGCTGGTCTAGCGGATCAACCCATCCGGACAAACGTGCGCGGACCGATCCATCCATGCACCAAATTTGGGCCTCGGTTGGGTCGGCCCGGACAGCCGCTTGTCCTCCCCGCCTACCTTTATCTTTGGCGGTCCCTCCTGCCAGTGGCTCACAAACCAATCCACTTCTCCCTCCAAAAAATATCTCCCAATTTCCACTGGCGGGAGCGGGAGGGAAGGCGATGGATCTCGCTGCCATGGCTGATAATGCATCCTTCAGTGTTCCCGCCGCTAAGAAGCGTGGTCGTCCAAGAAGCCGAGCAAGGAATTGGCGAAGGAGCATAAAGTTGAGTCGGACAAGCGTCTTTGGCGGCCAGTGCAACGACAGCTCAACTCGTCGCTGCCAAGCTCGACAAGGAGCGGCGGGAGGGGAATGAGCGCTTCCTCGCAACGCAGAAAAGGATCCTAGCCTTGGCACCCAAGAAGATGGTATGTCTGAGTCTTTGTGTGGGGACGAACTAGTCTGGTAAAGGCAAATACAAGACGGTGGCCGAAGGAGCGGATCATACTCATCCCTTGAGGACGAGATGCTTTGCGAGGCACTTGGATGGAAATTAGCCAAGATCCAATAACCGGTGCGAAACAAAAGGATGGGGCATTTTGGAATCGAGTATGGAAATACTTTCATGAGCAACCGTTTGCGAGTGATCGCAACGAGAACTCACTTACGAAGAGGTGGGCATTCATCTCCGAACAATGCACAAAGTTTTGTGCCTCTTTTGACCATGTTAAGTCAAGGCCCATGAGCGGAATTGGAGTTGGAGAAATGGTATGTTCCTACACATATCTATATGTTATCATTCATACAACTTTTGGATTCAAACATGAACTTAAACTTGTTGGTCTAGGTATGGCAAGCATTGGAGCACTTCAAGACTTGCCATGAGAAGAAACCTTTCACGTTGGGCTATCGTTGGACAAAGCTCAAAGATTGCGAGAAGTGGAAAGATCTCTATGCGGGAAGTGCAAATGGAGGAGGAGACGGAATCATCATCGACGAGGAAGGGCCGGCAAAGCAAAAGGCCGAGAGGGAGGAACAGCTCCAAGCTAGAGCTCAAGCGTGAAGCTTTGCCATCGAGGAGACGTTGAAAGGGTTGATCGCCAAGAAGAAGGTGTCCATTGACAAGAGGGAAGAGAGAAAACACAAGGAGGGAGAAGATGCGGCGAAGAATTACTATGAAATCCAGTCAAAGCGTCTTGAGATAGAAGAGATCAACGCCCATGCAAGAAAGGAGAAGGTAGAGCTCTAGCGACTTGCCGAAGAAAAACGGATCATGACTGCGGATATCACAAATATGGACCCAATTCAACGGAGTTGGTTCGAGAAGAAGAGGAAGATGATATATGAGCGAGATGCATAGATTCCTCTATTTATGTTTGCGTTCATGTATGAACCATGTGTCCTATTTCCGTACTCCACTGGTCCTTTAAATTTGCTTCAATTTGGTACTCCGCTGGTCCTCTTTTTAATATGGTTCAATTAGTTCCTGGGAAGAAAAGGTCGGACATATGGGGGCATCATTGGGTGCATCGACCATGCCAGGCCAAACGCTGTCCCGGGGCCTGTCTACCCTGCCTCGTAAACATGCCGAAACGATCAAAAGGCATGTCTGAAATGCGGGGGGAGGGGGGCGTTGGAGTTGGCCTAAAGGCATCTCCACCTGGGCCGATCCAAACCATCTGAGTCACGTTCAAACACGTTCAAGAGGACTGGCAGACAACTGCATGCTGGTCTAGCGGAGCAACCCATCCGGATAAACGTGCGCGGACCGATCCATCCATGCACCAAATTTGGGCCTCGGTTGGGTCGGCCCGGACAGCGCGCTTGTCCTCCCGCGGCCTACCTTTATCTTTGACGGTCCCTCCTGCTAGTGGCACACAAACCAATCCACTTCTCCCTCCAAAAAATATCTCCCAATTTCCACTGGCGGGAGAGGGAGGGAAGGCGATGGATCTCGCTGCCATGGCTGATAATGCATCCTTCAGTGTTCCCGCCGCTAAGAATCGTGGTCGTCTGAAGAAGCCGAGCAAGGAATTGACGGCGAAGGAGCATAAAGTTGAGTCGGACAAGCGTGCTGGCCGGCAGGTACCGGCGACAGCTCAACTCGTCGCTGCCAAGCTCGACAAGGAGAGGCGGGAGGAGAATGAGCGCTTCCTCGCAACGCAGAAAAGGATCCTAGCCTTGGCACCCAAGAAGATGGTATATCTATTGACCACGAGTTTTGTGTGGGGACGAACTAGTCTGGTAAAGGCAAACACAAGACGGTGGCCGAAGGAGCGGATCATACTCATACCTTGAGGATGAGATGCTTTGCGAGGCACTTGGATGGAAATTAGCCAAGATCCAATAATCGGTGCGAAACAAAAGGGTGGGGCATTTTGGAATCGAGTATGGAAATACTTTCATGAGCAACCGTTTGCGAGTGATCGCAACGAGAACTCACTAACAAAGAGGTGGGCATTCATCTCCGAACAATGCACAAAGATTTGTGCCTCTTTTGACCATGTTAAGTCAAGGCCCATGAGCGGAATTGGAGTTGGAGAAATGGTATGTTCCAACACATATCTATATGTTATCATTCATAGGACTTTTGGATTCAAACATGAACTTAAACTTGTTGCTATAGGTGTGGCAAGCATTGGAGCACTTCAAGACTTGCCATGAGAAGAAACCTTTCATGTTGGGCTATTGTTGGACAAAGCTCAAAGATTGCGAGAAGTGGAAAGATCGCTATGCGGGAAGTGCAAATGGAGGAGGAGACGGAATCATCATCGACGAGGAAGGGCCGACAAACCAAAAGGCCGAGAGGGAGGAACAGCTCCAAGCTAGAGCTCAAGCTTGAAGCTTTGCCATCGAGGAGACGTTGAAAGGGTTGATCGCCAAGAATAAGGTGTCCATTAACAAGAGGGAAGAGAGAAAACACAAGGAGGGAGAAGATGCGGCGAAGAATTACTATGAAATCCAATCAAAGTGTCTTGAGATAGAAGAGATCAACGCCCATGCAAGAAAGGAGAAGGTAGAGCTCTAGCGACTTGCCGAAGAAAAACGGACCATGACTGCGGATATCACTAACATGGACCCAATTCAACGGAGTTGGTTCGAGAAGAAGAGGAAGATGATATATGAGCGAGATGCATAGATTCCTCTATTTATGTTTGCGTTCATGTATGAACCATGTGTCCTATTTCCGTACTCCACTGGTCCTTTAAATTTGCTTCAATTTGGTACTCCGCTGGTCCTCTTTTTAATATGGTTCAATTAGTTCCTGGGAAGAAAAGGTCGGACAGATGGGGGCACCGTTAGGTGCACCGACCATGCTAGGCCGAACGCCGTCCCGGGGCCTGTCTACCCTGCCTCGTAAACATGCTGAAATGATCAAAAGGCATGTCTGAAATGCGGGGGGGAGGGGGGCGTTGGAGTTGGCCTAAAGACATCTCCACCTGGGCCGATCCAAACCATCTGAGTCGCGTTCAAACGCGTTCAAGAGGACTGGCGGACAACTGCATGCTGGTTAGCGGAGCGACCCATCCGGACAAACGTGCGCGGACCGATGCATCCATGCACCAAATTTGGGCCTCGGTTGGGTCGGCCCGGACAGCGCGCTTGTCCTCCCGCGGCGTACCTTTATCTTTGACGGTCCTTCCTGCCAGTGGCACACAAACCAATCCACTTCTCACTCCAAAAAATCTCTCCCAATTTCCATTTGCGGGAGCGAGAGGGAAGGCGATGGATCTCGCTGCCATGGCTGATAATGCATCCTTCAGTGTTCCCGCCGCTAAGAAGCGTGGCCGTCCGAAGAAGCCGAGCAAGGACTTGACGGCAAAGTAGCATAAAGTTGAGTCGGACAAGCGTGCTGGCCGGCAGGTACCGGCGACAGCTCAACTCGTCGCTGCCAAGCTCGACAAGGAGCGACGGGAGGAGAATGAGCGCTTCCTCGCCACGCAGAAAAGGGTCAACACCGACGAGCTATGTAACATCCATGCATTAGAGATTAGAAATAAGCTGAACTCAGATCTGTGCATTGCATTCACGCATAGGAAATACGAATAATTTTCTTGCTTTTAAAGAAAACTTGTCAAAGTGATTGAAGCTTCTCTCAACTTGATGGAATTGAAGTAGATCATCAAGTTGATTGCGATAAGTTTTAACATATTTTGGGTAAATAAGATTTGATCTAAGGGTAGATCAAATGTAATAAAATTAAACCACAACACATTGTTTAATGATTAATATCTGATCTTTAGGAGATCATATCATAGTATTCTTTACAACAACTCCTGAATACTAAGTTAAGGATACAACTCAAGTAATAAGAATTTAATAATTAAATCTTGACCTATCTTATTCTCATGTATTTCTACCATGAGTATCATGGTAATACTTCCACCTAACTCTTTAGTTATATGGAGTAGGAAGGAAACCATGTCAAGACCATTCACCACATATCTTTCTTTTCATATGAATTCCTATCATCTCTATTGAACATTATCCTAATATCTGTTGTTCATCAATGTTGAGTAATCAACTATTGATTTAACAATTCTTGATCTACCAACTCTTGTCCTTATCATAGCATTTACTTTAAATCCTTTAGAGAAAGAAGTAAGAAGAGGTAAGTGGTAATGCTAGTTTTAGATATCATCTATAGGATGGGAGTGTTTGAACAGAATCAAAGCAATAGGATAATTGATGGATTTAACTCACTCCTGAATGGATAGAAGAGTTATCTGGAAGATATAATTATATATGATAACAAAGAGGATTATAAGAATGAATTTTGAAGATAGTTACCAAGGAGTAATCCTATAGGATCAAGTAGGTATAGTCAATGAATAAATCTCCTAGTCAAATAGAGATATTAAGAAGATAATTGTAATATAAATGTAATGTTGTATTGATGAAGCCTTGATTAGCCAACTGGAAACCTAAGCCATAAATGATCAAAGGATTATAATGATCATTCTCAAGTCACTAAGAGTGAATGATTATATCATGTATAAGTGACATTGGTGGATAGAACATGATTAAACCCTACTATAGATATGTTATCCTAGGTTAGTCATGACAGGTCACAATGATATAATGAGAAGTTTGTGTATGAGTTACTGGAGATAAGTAGATATAAGATAGTATGACTAAGCTAAAGCAAGAGTAGCATGAAGTTGTTGAAGTAGTGTTATTCCTCTTAAAGGATAGTAAGCTTTTGAGGATAGTAGAATTGGATATATAAATCTATTAGAGTAATGTTGGTGATGGATGATAAAGGAAGAGTATAAATAGAGTTAACTGTAACCATCTGTTGGATTGGAGATTATAATTAGTAGAGTAGTTGATATAGCCAAATGTAGTTATGAGAAGTTTATGAAAAGCTCCAGTGACAAGCTTCTGAGATTTATAAGTAGGATAACAAAGTAAAATGTGAAGTAAGAGAGTGATCATTCAAATGGATTTAGGAGGAGAAATTACTAATAAGAATATTCTTGTGAAGTAAAGCTCATCATGTTAATACATGATGATGGATATGAAGAAGTAGTATATCTAGGAAAGGAATTCCTTAATTAGAAGTCAAGAATTATGAAGTATGGAAGATAGAAATTCTCGGTAAACACTCAACCTTAATTCTATAACAAAACATAATATCCATCTCATATGTTGGATCAATCATCTTATTTCCCAATGCCTTGCAGGAATATTATCTATAGCAAATCACTCAAGCACATCTTTGTCATTTCCAACTATCATAATCATATGTGCTTAGGAACTATCTTCCTCAATTCTTTCTCTTAAGTCATCCTAGAAACAACCCCACTATTTTATCTTGGATGGTGATACCATTCATAAACACAAGCATAGATACATATTTCTTAGCCATTAATCTTCATACTTGTTTATAAAATAAATAAGTATATTAAGTCTCCTAAAACTCATGGTAAACATTTATAATTCTAAACCCTAACTTTTGTTTCAATCACAATTATCAATGCATAATTAATGTCATAACCAAGATTATTAAAACATTATTCACCTATTAGTGGATTTTGAATAATAGAATTTACCATTTTAAGGACCTTAATAATTAAATCATCTTATATAATGATTGTCATATGATAATAAATATAGATATATTCTTTGCATATCCTTAACTATCTTAAATCATTACCATTACATTCATTAAGATGAAATAAAAATCATATATAGGATCATAAAGAAATCCTAAAACCCTAATATCTATTTGTTCTATTTAATATAAGAACCTCCCATATAATTATGAAAATTATAAATACAAAAATACACAGAGAGAAAACTAGTTATGATTAATCCCTACATGATTCTAATAATTCTACAAGAGTTGTTAGTAGTTTATACTTTGTGAAAGGATCGTATGGGCACCTAGAGGGGGGGTGAATAGGTGCTACTTCAAATTTTACTCTTTTTCAAATTAGGGTTTGACAAGAAAGGTAAATTCTCTAGAATATGCAACTATGGTGAATTTACCTATATGTCAAACAAGCACAAACTAACACAACACTAAGCAAGAACAAGTAAGTAAAGTGCGGTAAAGGATATAAGTAACCAAGGGAGTGGACGCGGAGACACAAGGATTTGTTTCCTGTAGTTCCTTCCTTTGAGGGAAATACGTCTACGTTTGTAGAGGGGTGGTTTCAAATCACCAGCCACGAGAGGCCTCCTTGTTCTCCGATGAACCTCACCCCAAAGGGCTCGATTCACCTTCCACTATATCGGCAACCTTGAGGTGGAAGTCGCACCTTTACAACAAGTTCGGGGCACACATCCACAACTGAATTGGAGGCTCCCAAATACAAGCAAGCTGTCAAGACAAATCAAAGACAAGCTCGTAAGAACCAAATCAGAGTTAGGGTTTCCAAAGAAACACTAGAGCTTGGGGGCCCTCAAGTGAATGAGGGGGAAATGAAGATCTCTCTTGGTGAAGATGTGAATCAAGGCCTCCTCCTTCGATTCTCCAAAGATCAATGACTTTGGATGGTTGGATGAAGATATATTGTGGATTTGGTGGCTCTAATGGTGTTGGTGTTCTTGAGCAGCTCGAGCAACTGGAGGAAGAAGATAAGGGTCCCTATTTATAGATAGCCCCCTCCACGAACCATTTTCTGACCGTTGTAGAAAAGTCAGACCGGAGACTCCGGTCTACACCGAGACTCCGCCAATCTCGGACCAGTCTCCTGACCGCCATCCGACCAGCCCATTTCTTCACCAGAAACACCGGAGACTCCGGACTTCCAACACCAGAGTCTCCGGTCTGACCAAAGTCTGGAGACTCCGGCCAATCTCCGGACCAGTCTCCGGACTGGCCATCTGACTGACCCAGCCATGTCCTGGGAGGCACCAGAGCCAAGACCTTGAACTCCGGACCACAGGAGACTCCGGTCTTGAAGGAGACTCGATGCAGGTTTCGAACAGTAGAAAATGTGTGTGGTCTTTTCCCAAGAGTGTGTGTGATGTTTATCTGTGGTCATACCAACCTGTGGACAATAACAAAATGTAAAATGATCAACTTGTTGTTACCGAACACCAAATGTGATTATGACAATAAATGCCCTTTCAATCTCCCCCTTTTTGGTGTTCGATGACAACAAGTGATTTGCATGGAATAACATATAAATGTGGCTCCCCCTGACTATGTGCAGCAAGATAATGAAGTAAATCATGTAAGGAAGATAATATCAACGATAGCACACATAAATCTCACATGAGTTACAATAGGTGTTGCACACAAGCACATAGTCAAATACACTCATAAGAACAGCCGATAACACACATAAATTTCAAGTTCGAATATCCAAATAACAAATAAAAAGGCAAATAACGGCAGATAGTCGCAAATCCCAAGTCCCATGCAAAGCGATGAGAATGTCTTCTCCCCCTTTGGCATCGAAACGCCGAAAAGGGAAAAGACCTATACTAGCGCCCCAATAACTCAGTAGTCATCGTCATCCTCGTCATCCTCGGCATCCTCATCCTCATCCTGGTCATCCTCGTCCTGGTCACCCTCATCCTGGTCATAGTCATCATCATCATCATCATCTGGGATAGCAGGCCCTTTGCCGTGAGGGCGAGAAGAGGAAGTACCCTGGTATCCAAACCCAGAGGTGACATCAAGAACATCTTCGATCCACGGACTCTCTGTTGGGCATTCCATGCCCCAAATGAGAGAGTGTGATCGACTCTGTGGACTGGGCCCCATGCTCATCATTGTATTCATCTTCACCTTCCTCGATGCAGTGACCACGGTCCTTGATCTCTTTGAGGAGCTTCTCAATGCAGCGGTTGCTTTGGTAAGATGCATGCTGCTGCTTGCGAATGTCAACGTTCATGCAGCAAAGAGTCCTCACCCAGAAGCTGGCCTTCTTGACCCTCTCATGCACATAGTCTCTAGTCATGGTAGGCATAGGGACATTGGAGGCATTCTTCCTCCGAACTCTGGGTGGAGAGGGAGCCCTCTCCGTCTCAATATCCTCATCATCATTTCCATATCGGCGCCTTGGAGCTGGCCCCATGTGCCCCTTCTGCTGCAGAGAGACCAGAGTGTGCATCGTGAGGTGTGGTGGTATGCCATGTGGAGAATCATGCGGCTGGGAGTTGATGAGTCTCATAATCAAGGGTGCATATGGAGGAGATTTCTTGAATAGAATGGCATGGAACATCTCCTCGAAAATGAAGTCCATCACATCAATGGGTCCAGCCTTAGCCTCTGGTCCAGCATTTAAGGTCCGGTGAGTATGGTACAGGAGGTTGACAAGTCCTCCCCTGAGAGCATCATCATTTCCAGCACTTGAAGCAATAGTGTGACGGAAAATCCTCGATAAGGTTGTAGAGGGCTTGAGTCCCTTGGAGGCCCCCACAACACCATCATCATCTGAGGTGCCAGCTTTAACTTGTTCTCACCCAAGGCTGCTGAGTGCATGCGCTACCCCAGTGAGTAGATACGGTGAAAAGTCTCAAAGATGACATTGGCAAAGTCATGGAAAGTAGTGGCATGAGTAGAGCCAGTCATCCACACCATAGTCCTGTCAAGATCAGACCCAAACACCACACTGGCATAAAACTGCTGAACAAGGTGCACACTGTAGTCTTCATGCAGCTCCATCAAGTTGTAGAGACCCAGCTTCTCACAGATCCATAGGGCATCATTGAAATAAGGGCTCTGGCGCATTTGCTCAATGTTCATGAACTTCTGAGGGTAAACAGGTGATTTGGTGAGTACACCATACACATCCTTCATGAACACACCCTGCTCTTTCCTACAGAAACGAGGGTCCTCACTGGTACGAGGCAGTGCATAGAAATCTGTCTTCTTCAGCTCACAGAACTCCTCTTTAGACATCTTGTCTAGGGACTGGAGGTTGTCATACTTGGCTCTCTTTGCACGTTCCTCCCGTTCAGCCCTCTCTTGATCCCTCTTCATGTAAGCTGCATCACGTGCCCGCTGTTTCCGGTTGGATGGAGGCACGATAAACTGACCCTGAGCTTCATAATAGCGAGGATTGCCCCTTTGGGACTTGGCCTTAGTACGACGAGGGCGACTAGAACCATCACCTGTGAACAGCAGTGAGGGAGATAGCATGGAGATGAGTATATATGTCCCAAAGATGTAGTACAAGAGCTTTGATGCATTTCTGGACTACTTTGATTCACCCGACCGAGTCTCCGCACCAGACACGGAGTCTCCCATTCGCAGTCTCGAGTCCTGGGACCGAGTCTCGGACCTAAGTCCAGAGTCTCCGGTCAGGAGGCTCGGGTATGCGATGGGGAGATGCTGGTGAGGGTGAATCTAGTAGATCGGGCAATGCAACAAGGCTAAAGTACTAGAGTGCAAGCAAACAAGTGATTCCAATGGACAAATCAGCAACAATCCTCAAAAACACATCTAGGGATGAACCCTAGGAGGAAAAAGGAGAGGAGAGGTACCAGATCTGTCCATGGGATCGATTCCTTCGGTGGGAATGACCCAATGGAGGAGAGGGGAAGGTTGGCCAGCTGCACGGCGGATCCCGGGGGCTTCTTGACCTCCGGGGAGGATTTTTGGAGGAGAAGGCGACGGGTTTGGAGGTAGGGGACGGGGTGAAGAAAGAGGAACTGATGTTCCAGTTCACCTCGTGCCCCTTCTTTAAGTGACAGAAACCGTCCAGACCGGAGACTCCGGCCTACACCAGAGACTCCGGCCTACACCGGAGACTCCGGTGTTTGTACACCAGAGACTCCGGTCCTCCTTGACCAAAAATTCCAGGAAAGGTGTTTGGGGACATATATGGGAGATAGATGGTTTTTAAGATAGGAAAAGGGTTTGGGTTGAGACATCTAACTGTGAAGAACCAATAAGAGCCATAGAAGTTCGAAAATAATCAGAAAAGCTCCAAGAGACTAAAATCAATCAAATGACGAACATGAGTAAGTGCCAACCTCTCAAATGAGAGAGGGCGGTGGCCTAGGCCACCATATTTGAGTATACTTGGCTTGGCACCACGAAGATATATCTTGGGTCCATTACCAAAACTCATCATTAAGCTCACATATCACTAAATGATATTAAGAGGAATGATTTTGATTGCTTTGGGCATAATGGGGGGAGGGATGGTCCAATCAATTAGGACCGCACTCCCCCTATATCCATGCCTACACCTAAACCAAATATGAGATGAAACATAGGTGAGAGTGCAATAACATCAAGTCAAGCTCCTTGAATCTACGATATTTAGTTCATTCCTCAAGTAGCAAAATCTTGCTTCATCAAGTGGCTTCGTGAAGATATCGGCAAGTTGATCTTTCGTTGATACATAGGATAGATCAATATCACCTCTAGCAACATGATCTCTAATGAAGTGATGTCGAATCTCAATATGCTTTGTCCTTGTGTGATCCACCGGGTTATATGCAATCTTGATGGCACTTTCATTGTCACATAGAAGAGGCACTTTTTCACAATGGACACCGTATTCCTTTAAAGCTTGCCTCATCCATAGCAATTGGGTGCAAGCACTAGCAGCAGCAACATACTCGGCTTTGGCGGTAGAGAGAGATATACAGTTTTGCTTCTTAAAAGACCAACATACCAAAAACCTACCAAGGAATTCACAAGCCCCGGATGTTGATTTTCTATCATCTTGTCTCCCGCCCAATCCGAATCCGTGTATCCACAAAGAGCGAATGTTGAGCCTTGAGGGTACCAAAGACCATAAAATGGGGTATGAACTAAATATCGAAAGATTATCTTGACCGCCATTAAATGGCTTTCCTTAGGAGCAGATTGATATCTTGCACACACACCTACACTCAAAACAATATCGGGTCTAGATGCACAAAGGTAAAGCAAAGAACCAATCATAGACCGGTATACCTTTTGATCCACATCTTTACCATTTGGATTTTGTTCTAGATGAGTCTTTGTAGCCATGGGAGTAGGCGCTCCATTCAAATCTTGCATTTTGAATCTCTTGAGCATATCTTGAGTATACTTGGCTTGGTTTAAGAATGTTCCTCCTCTAACTTGCTGGATCTCAAAGCCAAGAAATACCTTCAACTCCTCCATCAACGACATCCGGAACCTACTAGTCATAAGCTTTGAGAATTCATCATTAAAAGCTTTGTTAGACGAGCCAAAGATAATATCATCAACATATATTTGGCATACAAAAAGCTCCCCATTGACCCTCTTAGTAAAAAGAGTGGGATCGATTTTCCCAACCTCAAAACCACGGTCAAACAATAACTCTCAAAGTGCTCATACCACGTGCGTGGGGCTTGCTTGAGCCCATAGAGCGCCTTATCAAGTTTGTAGACATGGTTTGGGAAGTTGGGGTCCTCAAATCCCGGGGGTTGCTTCACATATACCAATTCATTTAAAGGACCATAAAGGAATGCACTTTCTACATCCATTTGTTGCAACTTAAAGTTATGATGTGCCGCATAAGCAAGAAGGATACGGATGGACTCAAGCAGCCACGGTGCATAAGTCTCTCCATAATCAATGCCTTCAATTTGAGAATACCCTTGTGCAACCAATCTTGCCTTGTTCCTTACTATAATTCCATGCTCATCTTGCTTGTTCTTGAATATCCACTTTGTTCCAATAACATTGCAGCAATCCTTTGGCTTCTCAACTAACTTCCAAACTTTGTTTCTCTCAAAATTGTTGAGCTCTTTGTGCATAGCTTCTACCCAATCCGAATCTTCAAGAGCTTCCCACACTTTCTTTGGTTCAATCATGGAGATGTGTGCTTGGTGTTCACTGAACCTCTTCAATTGTGCTCTTGTGGAAATTCCTTTCCTTAGATCTCCAACAACATTTTGGAGAGTGTGGTCTCTTATCTCCAACATTCTTTCTTTTCTAGCTTCAAGACAAGCGTGGATCTCCTCATTGTTTCTTGGAGGACCCTCTTCATCATTTTGATCCTCGTCTTGACCATCTACATGACCTTGATCAACATTGGAGTCATCCTCTATATTGGGAGGCAAGGATTGACCTTGGTCTTGATCAAGTGCTCTTCTAGCATCAATTTGAGCTCGTCTCAAAACAGCTTGGATGGATCTTCCTTGACAAATTGACTTGGCACCACTTGACAACCCATCGAATGGACCAAGCACCCTTTGACTAGAATTCACACGTTGATCACTATGTTGAGGGTCCACATCTTGTCTTTGGCTTGAGTCAATGTCCTCTTCGATAGATGGAGCATGTTGAGGTTGTGAAGATGAGGGCTCCACTCGAGTGGAGCATAGTTCTTCTCGATCCGCCATAAGGGGTTCCTCAACGGGGCGGATATAACCCACACCCATTCTTCCTATGGCATCCTGAGGCATTTCATCATCTGCATCACAAGCATCAACACGCCCCCCTTGGGGACCATAATATTCTTCGAAGGTCACACTACAAGATTCTATGACGGCTCCGGAGAGCTTGTCATAGATTCTATAAGTGTGAGATTCGAGACCATAGCCAACAAAAATACCCTCTAATGCTTTAGACTCGAATTTAGACAAACGAACACCTTTGATGAGATAGAAACACTTACAACGAACACGGAAATAAGATATGTTGGTCTTGTTACAGTAGTATCTCATGTGGAGTCTTGTTGATTTTCTTCTTGAGGTAGAGCCGGTTTGAAGCATGGCAAGCGGTGGAGATGGCTTCGCCCAAGTTGTATGGAGATTTAAACTCCGCCAACATGGTCCTAGCCATCTCAATAAGAGTCCGGTTCTTCCTTTCGGCCACACCATTTTGTTGAGGGGTGTATGCAGCGGAATATTGATGTTTAATCCCCTCATCACTAAGGAAATCATTCAAGGTGTAGTTCTTGAACTCGGTGCCATTGTCACTTCTTATAATCAATACGGGAACATTGTGTTGCCGTTGAACCAAGTTGATGAAGTCAATAAAAGTCTTTTGAGTTTCACTCTTCAACTTGAAGAAATAAACCCAAGAGTATCTTGAAAAGTCGTCAACAATCACCAAACAATATTTTTCCCTCCAAGACCTGCATGAGATGGAGGGCCAAATAGGTCCACATGAAGGAGTTCCAAGATCTTGTTAGACTTGATTTGGTTCGTGGGCTTGTGTGGAGCATCATGCATCTTCCCTAGAACACATGCCCTGCAAACACGATCTTTGGCAAAGGAAACATTTTCTTTTAGTCCAACAATATGGCCCTCTTTATGGAGACTTTGCAAAGTTCTCATATTGACATGGGCTAGTCGGCGGTGCCATAGCTAACCCACATCGGCCTTTCCGTATAAGCACATCGGACTGCGGTGGCTTGCCGAAAAGTCCACCACATACAAGTCATTTTCGACGTACAACGAAAGCGACCTTGAGAGACTTGCTCCACATGAGGACCACAATATCATTATCAATAAAGACGCAAAGCCCATCTTTCCAAGAGCATGGATGAAAGTAATTGTATCCAAGGGTTTCAACAAGCATGACGTTCACGAGTGTAATGTCGTGAGCCACCACTACCTTGTCGAAACCCATTACCTTAGACTTTGACTTGTCGGCATATGTGACGGTGATTTGATCTTCATTTGACACCAAGTCCTTGACAATAGACGAGCTTCCGGTTATATGACTTGTGCAACCACTATCGATCACCCATTTTGACCCTCCGGAAGCATAAGTACACAAAAGATCAAGCTAGTTTTTAGGTACCCATTTTTCAATGGGTCCTCTTTTGTTAGCAACAAGGGTCTTGGGAACCCAAATAGACCAAGCAATATAACCATCATAAGGGCCAACATATTGTGCATACACATCACCATAATAATCACGCATTAGAACATAGTGAGGGTTAGCACTTCCCGCAAAATCATCATGAGACATAGTTTTACCACTTGTGGTCTTACTCTCCACAATGGTCTTGTTGGTCTCTTGTGCGGGCTTCTCCTTCTTCTTCTTATTGTTCTTGTTCTTTGTTTTGGAAACAAAACCAATGCCCCCTTTATCACCATTACGCCTTTGATTTCTCAAAAGGACATCAATAGACTTGTTGCCTTGTGGAAATGTTGCCTTAGCAAGCACCCCCTTCAACCTAGCATTCTCTTCAAGAGTAGTTGTGCTACTATATGGAATGAAGTTACTAGGTGAAGGAATATTGGCCAATTGAGTTTGAAGCGTTTCATGGGACTTTGTGAGAGACAAGAGTTCACTCTCCAAGGCCTTGTGGGCCTTGTTAAGCAAGCTAAAGTCCTCGGCAAGTTTTTCATGAACCACACCAAACTCAATCTTGTCCTTTTTAGCTCTTTTATATTTAGCAATAGCATGATCACGCTCTTTGATGAGTTTGTTAACAATAATGTCATTGGCCTCATCAAGACCTTCAAGTTTTAATTCAAGTGACAACCTAGTTTCTTGTTCTTCTTCTAGAGCATTGTTTAGGGCCTCTAGCTCAATCATATGTTCATGCCCAAGTTTACATCTTACATCTAGAAGCTCTTGAGTATGTGATAGTTGATCTAAGATGTTTCCAAAATGTAGCTTAGCATCACCTTATAGGTTAGTCATAAACTCATCAAAGGCAATTAATTCCTTTTTAACATCAAGAGACATCTCATCATTAATTTCATCATTATCTAGGTGAGTACAATGGATGATGAAGATACCTCCGTTCCTCTTGCCATAAGGCAAGTGGCGTTCTTGGCGGAAGAGTTCTCATTTGGAGAATCGAAGAGTGAGAATGTCGGAGTAGAGGTGGTGGCAAGAGCAGCCACACCATGAGAAGTTTCCTCTTCGTCATCTTCATCATCTTCATTGTCGGAGGAGTAATCTTCATGAGTGATCAAGACAATTTCTCCTGGCTTCTTGTTGATGGGATTATTTTTTATGAAAGGTTTCTTGTACGGTCCCTTGAGAGTCTTCTTCAACACAAGCTTTCCACCATGATCTTCTCTCTTCTCATAGGGGCAACTAGCTACAAAGTGGTAGCGGTCACCACAATTGAAGCAAGTTCTCAATCTTGTGGTATTCTCTCTTTTCCCATTTGGATTGCTTCTCCGTTCCATTTCCATCTAGGCCTTGGCGGGATTCTTCCAAAAGTTCTTTGCATAGAAAGCCATATATTGACTATGAGCAATCTTGACTTCATCGGGATGGTCCATGGAAATCCCTTCATCACTATCATCTTCATCCCCATGGTCCACAACTTTGGCCTTCAAAGCAACATTGACAACATTGCTCATACCAAGGGCACGAGCACGGGCATCTTTGGCATTCTTGGCGGCAACCTTGAAAGCAACCATCTCTTGCATAACTTCATTTGAGGTCATGAGATGGTAGTTGTGTCTTCCTTGTAGGATCTTCAAGTCGGTGGGCTCAAAAGGCATGAGGGCACTCACATATTTCCTTTTTATCCATGCATCATCCACATGTGAGGCACCCACATTCCTAAAAGTAGTGGCGGTGGTCTTGAGCCTACGGTACATATCTTCGTGATCTTCACCTTCTTTCATGTAGAAGCCTTCGGCTTCATTGCTTAGAGCATCATATCGGTTCCTCCGCATACTCTCATTTCCAATGAACAACACAGTGAGAGCATCCCAAGCTTCCTTGGCAATGCTAAAGTGATCAATGTGTGTATAATCGTTTGTCCCCAAACCTTGTTGAATCACATGCAGAGCAGTGGCATTGAGTTGAGTATTAACAATCTCTCTTCTTGTCAAGTTGTTTGGATCCCCAATAAAGAGTCCATGCTCGATGATGTTCCATAGTTCAATGCAAGAGCTGCGCATATGAGTTCTCATTAGTGATTGCCATTGAGCAAAAGTAGCAGATTCTTCAAGCTTAGGTGGGTCACCTCTATTGTATACATGAGGGTGGGGGATTGGAGGGTCGGGAGAGTACCATGAGTCACGGTGCTCACCCTTCCCACCATTATTGTGTGTGGAGGAATTAGCGTTGTCTGGTTTACCCCCTACCAATGCACCCTCGGGGGATATTGACGTATTCCCTTTAGGTAAAATGGATGGTTGATCCTCTTGAGGAGATGGGGGTGGAGAGCCTTCTTTGTCTTTAAGAAGTTTCTCAAGCATCTTCTTGACTTCGTTGACCAAGGAAGAGCTCAATCTTGTTTCCAAGTTTTTGAGATCTTCCATGGTCACCGTGGTTGGCTCACCATCACCATCCCTTTCGCAGCTACCCATATTCTCTTAGGCGGTAAAGCCCAAATAAAGAGCCGAGGCTCTGATACCAATTGAAAGGATCGTATGGGCACCTAGAGGGGGGTGAATAGGTGCTACTTCAAATTTTACTCTTTTTCAAATTAGGGTTTGACAAGAAAGGAAAATTCTCTAGAATATGCAACTATGGTGAATTTACCTATATGTCAAACAAGCACAAACTAACACAACACTAAGCAAGAACAAGTAAGTAAAGTGCGGTAAAGGATAGAAGTAACCAAGGGAGTGGACGCGGAGACACAAGGATTTGTTTCCCGTAGTTCCTTCCTTTTGAGGGGAAGTACGTCTACGTTTGGAGAGGGGGTGGTTTCAAACCACCAATGCCACGAGAGGCCTTCCTTGTTCTCCGATGAACCTCACCCCAAAGGGCTCAATTCACCTTCCACTATATCGGCAACCTTCGAGGTGGAAGCCGGCACCTTTACAACAAGCTCGAGGCACACATCCACAACTGAATTGGAGGCTCCCAAATACAAGCAAGCTGTCAATACAAATCAAAGACAAGCTTGTAAGAACCAAATCAAAGTTAGGGTTTCCAAAGAAACACTAGAGCTTGGGGGCCCTCAGGTGAATGAGGGGGAAATGAAGATCTCTCTTGTGAAGATGTGAATCAAGGCCTCCTCCTTCGATTCTCCAAAGATCAATGACTTTGGATGGTTGGATGAAGAGATCTTGTGGATTTGGTGGCTCCAATGGTGTTGGTGTTCTTGAGAAGCTCGATAACCTGGAGGAAGAAGATAAGGGTCCCTATTTATAGACGGTCCCTCCACGAACCGCTTTCGACTGTAGAAAAGTCGATCGAGACTCGGTCGAGACCGAGATCGCGTCACACCGGAGACTCGGCCAATCTGGACCAGTCTCCGATCGCCATCTCGACCGACCCATTTCTTCACCAGCAACACCGGAGACTCCGGACTTCCAACACCGGAGACTCCGGTCTGACCAAAGTCCGGAGACTCAGCTCGAGCAACTGGAGGAAGAAGATAAGGGTCCCTATTTATAGACAGCCCCCTCCACGAACCGTTTTCTGACCGTTGTAGAAAAGTCAGACTCGTCTCGAGACCGGAGATCGCGGGTTCACACCGAGACTCGGCCAATCTCGACCAGCCTCGGATCGCCATCCGACCGACCCAGCCCATTTCTTCACCAAGAACACCGAGACTCCGACTTCCAACACCGGAGACTCGGTCGACCAAAGTCCGGAGACTCCGCCAATCTCCGACCGCCTCGGACCGCCATCTGACTGACCTATCCATGTCCTGGGAGGCACCACCGGAGCCAGCACCGGAAACTCCGGACCACACCGGAGACTCCGGTCTTGGAAGACCGGAGACTCCTGTCTGGAGTTTCCAGAACAGTAGCAAATGTGTGTGGTCTTTTCCTAAGAGTGTGTGTGATGTTTATCTGTGGTCATACCAACCTGTGGACAATAACAAACTGTAAAATGATCAACTTGTTGTTACCGAACACCAAAAGTGATTATGATAATAAATGCCCTTTCACTTTGTGAAAATTAAAATTGAAATGAATTTGTAATATATAAAAACAAAAACAAAAAAGAACAAAGGAAAAATAAGCAACGGTCAATTCTGGCCTAAGGCCCATTTTCTCTTCGCGTTATCCATCGCTCGAGTGGAGCCCCACAAATTTCCGCACACTTCGCCATGGCCCAGCAGAAGCCCGGCCCAAGTATCATTTTGTCAATCAATCTCCGTCGTCTACCTCCCGCACTGCGGCCAAAGCAGCTCCCTGGCAGCGCCGCCGCCGCTCGCCGACGTGGATATGCGTGTTGTCGACAACCGGAGGGGATAAGGAGGCCACGACGACACCGCACTGCTTCATCCTCATCCACTCCCTCTCCCTCTGAAGCTCCCTCTCTCGATTTTTCCCTCGAGGCCGAAACCCTAGCTAACCTCGCCGACGAATCGCCGTCGTTTCGCACCTCCCATCTCCTTTCCAAGTAGCCCTGGAGAAGCACCATGCTCTGTAGATCCTCTGGGTGGAGTTCAGCATCAAGGGGAGCACTGGGGAGGGTGAATTTTGCCGTTCCCTTCCGCTGTGGTTCGTCGGAATTCTCGTCGGAGAGCTCGCCTCCGACCGTGTCTGTCCTCACTGACACCACCACTGCAACCTGGGTGAGTCACTGATGCTCAGGCATCCTTCCTCTATCTCTCTCGCGCTCTTAGGCAGGCTCGCACCATAGCGCTGCCGTCCACCATTGTCGGTCGCCACCGCTGTAGCTATTCCAATGACCAATAGAGGGCGGTGCGACCACCATTAGCCTCCCCGTGCTCTGCTTGTTCGAACGTGTAGTTCAACTTGGCCACGCGCGCTCGCAAACGCCGATTCCGGCGACCATCTGGGGGTGGCCGGCAAAATGGGATCATGATGACGTCTCGATGACGTCGAGTGCTTGTGTCACCTTGACTTGGTCCACCCAGTTGACCGGTGCACGCCTAGGTGGCAGTTGACGTGGTCCTAACCCCACGGGTCAGTGACCAAGGGTAGGTCTGGGTTTGGTGTAAAAAGGTATTCCCTGTTTAGGAAATAGATAAAATAGTATAGATTTAAATATAAGTATTTCCAGAAATTAAATAAAATGACTAAACCTTGTAAATTCAATAACTTTTGCTTTATAATTCCGAAAATATGTTTAATATATTAAAATGTTTAGAAAAATAAAATATATAACTTAAAACTATTATCAAACATTATTGTATTAATCATTTAAATAATTATTATTTAATAAAGATTTTATAAGTAATAAAACTTTGAAAATTCATATTTTAACAATGGTAAATGATAAAAATATAAATAATATATCAAAAATCTTAGAAAAATAAGAACTATAATTTCAAACTATAATCATGTATTATTATATCACTTAACTAAATATTTATTATTTATTAAGTCTTTATATAGTAATAAATCTTTAAAAATCATATCTTATTATTTATAAATCACAAAAATAAATGTAATATACCAAAATGATCACAAAAATAATATCAACATGTTAAAAATATAAAATTCCACTTTTGAAGTAAGTAAAAACTTAATACTCTAATAACTTGAATTTAAATTTAATTTCCTTAATTTATAATTCATATATGGGTAAATAAAATTTGCTAATATTTCTAAAATTAGCCAATTGAGGTCTAATAAATATTAAATAGTATTAGTATTAAATATTGATAATATGAATTCAAAATGGTTCAACACATTTTAAATACAATCTTATTGAATTATCATTCAACCATAAGTGTAGATTATTTTCTAAAAAGATTCTTATCAGATATAAAATCTTTAAGGATAATATTTTTTAACCAAATAAAACCTTTAACCATTGTTTCACTCACAACTTTATAAATGGATCAAATCCAAAGATAGTTCATAAGTAGTAAATAATATTGTTTACTTATTCACAAACCATAACCACACCTTTATAAGGAGGTAAATGATTCTATTCCATTATGATATTAAGAAACTACTACTCAAATAGAAGTATTACCAGTCTTAAGTAACTTTAAGAAAACATTATGAAGTAAACAAAGTACAAATATCATAAGCATTACACCTTAAGTCCACCTATGTCCTTAAGGTTAACTTTATTCTACAAGACTATAAACACTTTGTTAAAGGCTTCATTATGAGTTTTATAGTTTACTTTGGTCTGTTTCAATTAAACACTAAAAGGCATCTCAATACCAAACTAATCGAGTAAACACTAAAAGGCATCGACCACATTCTATTAACCATCAAGATTGTTTAAACCTTAGAAGAGAAACCTTTTCTTCGAAGGTTATTCTTTTTGCCACTTCAAACAACAAATGTTATAAAATATCTCTAACTCTTAACAACTAAACTGAAGGACTTTTATCATAGTCAACAGATGACAATTAATCATAATCACATTACTGTATACTTTACTTGTATATTTAGGATTGTTGACACTTCAGTTCCTTATAAATGCCATTACTTGTAAAGTAAAATTTGAAGATAAAACAATTCTTATATAAGCAGTGTTTGAGTAGCATTCCACATTTGTGTATCTTATTGTTGTATGATATTATAATTACACATTGTTTCACACATACCCACAAGCCTTAATAAGAAGCACAAGTGTGAAACTTATCTAAAAGAGCAACACATTACAAAGAAACCATTTCCAATATCCAAACCCTTGATCAACGCTTATTCTGGGGATTCGAGTTTATCAAATTGCATTACATGACTTATACATAATATCGTCTTGCTTCTTTAAACATTAGTCCTTACCGGACTAATGATGCCGTTTTCAGATATTGGGTGTTCTATATTGTCTCAAAGACCGTGAGTGCATAATCTTGCAATCACAGAAGGCAATTTCACACTTGCTCATGTCCTTTGATTATTTTTTATAAAGTATTTTACAAATCCAGTGTTGACATCACTTGCATTTCAAAAAGGTCAGAAAACACTATTTTTGATAATAATGTGAACTATTGGTTAGTGATCCAGAGTGATCAACTAATCTATTAAGTCTGGCAGTTGGAATACCACTGCTCAAGAATATATCATCTAGGACTTAACAACCAATGTCTCCAGTGATTATTGTGCCGTATATCACGCGTTAACCATGAGATTTGGAATGGGACGGAGAAGTCAGTTGTATCCTTTTCCTTTCGTATGTAGGCAAGACGATATTAACGTGACGTTGTGATTCCTTGTGCGATCCAACATATGGGTGGGCACCCCTAGGCCCCACGTTTTTGGTGTCTAGATTATCTATGAGTGGCTCCGGGAGGTATAGCCGGACCTATATGGTCCTTGCCAGGGGCATCACCAGCTCATAGAGTCTTTGGGAACTCATCATGGTTGTAGCCTGCCCGAAAGGGGGCTTAACGGAGGTGAGCCGGCCATGAAGGATCGTGCAGACATGCGGGGTCACAGAGAGGGCAGTGATTAGCTTGGATCTTAGGTTGGGCCTCAAACCAAGGAAGTTTGAACGGGGACATACTCCCATCCATGCAACAAAGCTTAAGATCTCTCATGGGAAAAGTAACGCACCTCTGCATAGTGTAAGAACTGTAACTTATTACTCCCTATTCCGGGAAGAAGCTATGAACGCGGCAGAAAAGGAACTTCATGAAAGTTCTGGTAAACCTGTGAAGGCTGACAGACATAGCTTTTCAGAATAAAAGAAACCTTTGAATAAATGTTTATGAAAACTTGCATTGCCTATGACCTATGGTCTATGGCTGTAGATATAGTGCATCAAACACTCATTTTCTAGTGAACTTGCTGAGTACGCTCGTAGTCAACGTATCTTCTTAATCCTTGCTAGATTCTGAAGCCATTAAGACGACGTCTATATCAAGTTATGCTCCAGGAATCATCATCAAAAGCTCAAGCTCTTCAATGAAGTAAAGAAACTCCACATATATATCAACTAAAGTAAAGACGAAGTTGTTGATTAGATAGAAATATAATCTCTAGCCATAGAACATATTTCTGTAGAGTATTGCAATAGCAGCAATACAAGCCAAATAGTTAGATGCTAATCTTATTATCATAATAGTAATGAGTTGATTATTTATGATTCTTCTTTGTAAGAAGTTTATTTCTCTCTCCTTAACCTAGAGTGTTCTCTGGATCTTGTGTAAAGAGTCGAGTTGTAACCTATAGTCATGTCTTGGACCTACTGTGTTTCTGTTGTACCACTCTGAGGGATGTAATACTAGTGAACGGTGTTTTATTGGTGTTATGTCAAACGACTATAGTGTACTACATCATGCAATGGTATGCTGGGTCACCGCAAGCTAGCAGCGAATGCCGCCAAGCACGTCGTCAACATGATGAAGCAGGAGGCGCTGACCGCCGCTTTCGGTGGCACCGTTGCTTTCGATGGTGTTGTCGCTCTTCCTGGCCTGGCCATGGCCGGTGCCTCGTCTACCAGCTCCGCCACTTACACGCCTAGCGGTCAGCCACCAGGTTGGCCCAAGAGGTCAGGCCCACACACACCTTCACTTGGAGGCCACACTAGGATCGTGGCCTCGCTCTCCTGGTTTGTCCACCGCCTCCACCGCCTCCTTGGCAACGATGTGGTGAATTTCACGCACCGCTCATTGGACGGCCACCTTTGAAGCCACCTCCACCACCTTCTTCATCGCCGCCAAGGCCACATGGTCTTCCTCCTCGATGGCCACCACCTCCTCCTTGGCCATGCGCTGGGCCAACAACATGGCATGAAGCTCAATAGCATCAACATCGGACTCTTGGTAGCGGGTGCGACACATCTCCCTGATCTTGGTCCAGTTGGCGATCATGTGGTGAGGCATGACTGCCGATGGTTGGCGCTTTTTTCGGTGGTGTTTGCTCTTGTTTGGGCTTGTTGAAGGTAGAAAACGGCTGGCCAGACGCGGTAAGTTTTCTGACCGCGAGCGGGAAGGTGCGTGCGGGAAACGAAACACAACGATGGCTGAAAATGTCGACCGCACGGAAAGCCGTCGGCGCTGACAGCCGACGTCGTGTCGCCTATCGCCGGGAGCGTCAAGCGGTGACAGCAGTGCAGACGGACATATTGGTCGGGCTGCTGCGCACGGCCAAACCACAGCTCAAATCCTCCCGTGACCCAACTCAAACGGACTGAAACGGACGTTTTGGGTCCCCTGTTTTGGTCGGCCAGGTGGAGATGCCCCCATGAATCCATATGTCCCGAGATCTTAACTCAAGTCGTACACTCGTACTGCAAGTCGACAGCAAAATTTTCATCTTTGATCCAATCCACAAATCAACTAGCCAGGACTAGTACTAGTATAAACTTACACACAGCTCTCTGGCTGCGAGGAGCAAAAAAATATGGCTATGCTCAAACGCTTTGCACTGGCGTTCTTTGTGAGCTGCTACCTGATGATCTCGGTTTCTTCCCTAGCTTCCCCTGACGAGTTCCTCCAATGCCTAAGCGACAAGATACCCGGCGAGCTCGTTTACAGGCAGAGCTCTAGCAGCTTCGCCGACGTGCTGGTCTCCTCCATCCGGTTCCCCAATTTCTTCACCAACACCACGGTCAGGCCGCTCTGCATTGTGACGCCCACGGCCGCCTGCCACGTCCAGGCCGCCGTGCGCTGCGGCCGCCGCCATGGCGTGCGCCTTCGCGTGCGCAGCGGCGGCCACGACTACGAGGGCCTCTCGTACCGCTCGGTGCGGGCCGAGGTGTTCGGCGTGGTCGACCTTACCAGGCTCCGCTCCATCACCGTCGACGAGCACGAGTCCACGGCCTGGGTCGCCTCCGGCGCCACCGTCGGGGAGCTCTACTACGCCATCGGGAAGAACAACTCCCAGCTCGCGTTCCCGGCGGGCGAGTGCCCGACGCTCGGCGTGGGCGGCCACTTCAGCGGCGGAGGCATCGGCATGCTGATGCGCAAGTACGGCCTCTCCGTGGACAACGTCCTCGACGCCAAGCTGATCAACGCCGAGGGCGAGCTCCTCGACAGGGCCGCCATGGGCGAGGAGCACTTCTGGGCCATCCGAGGCGGCGGCGGCGGGAGCTTCGGCATCGTGCTCTCGTGGAAGATTCGGCTCGTGAAAGTCCCGCCGACGGTGGCCGTGTTCAGCATCGCCAAGACGCTCGACCAGGGCGCCGTCGACCTCGTTACGAGATGGCAGGCCGTGGGGCCATCGCTCCCCGACGAGCTCACCATGAGGGTGAAAGTGCAGGGGCAGGAAGCCGTGTTCCTGGCCGTGTACCTCGGCACCTGCACCTCGCTCGTGGCCACCATGGGCCGCGACTTCCCGGAGCTCCACATGACGAGCGCCGACTGCCGCCCGATGACCTACCTCGAGTCCACCGCCTTGTCCTTCACCACGTTGGCCAAAACCGGCACGCCAGAGGAGGTGCTTCTGAACAGGAACAGCAGCCTGGGCTTCTCCGTCAAGGGCAAGTCCGACTACGTCCGGCGCCCCATCTCCAGGGACGCGTGGAAGGACATCTTCGACTGGTTCAAGAAGAACGGCTCGGGGCTCATCATGCTGGAGCCCCACGGCGGGTTCATCGGCAGAGTCTCCGCCGCCGCGACGCCGTACCCGCACCGCCGCGGCGTGCTCTACGTCATCCAGTACCTCGTCTTCTGGCCGGCGGCCATTAATGGCGGCACGGCGCAGACCTGGCTGGGCAAGTTCTACGACTTCATGGGGCGTCACGTGACCACGAATCCGAGGGAGGCGTACGTAAACTTCCGGGACCTCGACCTCGGCCAGAACACGGTGGTGGACGACGTGAGCACCTTCGAGAGCGGCAAGGTCTGGGGCGAGCGGTACTTCATGGGCAACTACCGGAGGCTCGCCAGGGTGAAAGCGGCCGTGGATCCCACCGACTACTTCAGGAACGAGCAGAGCACCCCGCCGCTGATCCATGGTCGACACAATTAAGTGAGCAGAGTTGCGTTTAATCAACCCTCTTCTTAATTCGATCCTTTGCGATGGCTATTTGTTGGTGTTACTATTTTTTCTTCCTGGATCGACTAAACAATTAGTATCAAGTTGTAAGAGCTGTTTAACAATTTCGTTGGAGTAGTACATTGAGTAGTACAGTAGTGAGGATGAATGCTTATAAGTACATGCAGCGTGTTTTATTTTTGCACCAACGACCAGCATTATTAAGTGTGGTTTCTCGGCTTGCCATGTTTTTTTTAATGCTGGACCTAAAGCTAAAGTTGTACACTATCTTTTTGGGTAAAATCTTGAGAGTGTAAGGTGCTTTCCCCAACTTACGAACTACGGAAAAGCTTGACAGTCGTGCTAAAACGCGCATGGCAGGTAACGAGGACAACTGCACCTTTCTCCTTTCTAGCAATGATTTGGCCACCGGAGCTTGAATCCTCAACATTAATTAATGGTGGCGCCAATTCGCAGGATCAGAATTCATACCACTTCACGCGCTTGTTTTCATTTCCATAGAGAATACTCCCTCCGACTAATATTAGATGACTTGGATTTATTAAAATTTAGATAAATCTATATACATACTAAATTTGGGTGAATCTATATCAGTTACCGAGGACAACTGCACATTTCTCCTTTCTAGCAAATAGCAATGATAGCTAGGGAAAATAATACTACTCCCCCGGTGATCCATCGAACTGATCCCCTGGGTCATAGCTTGGTGCGCGTACATAGGCCCAAGCCACGAAACCTACCTTATCCAATTGTACGTCGCGAAGTGAATCCCGCGTGCGTACTCCTCCGCCTCAGGTCGCGCCGCCGTGCTGGAGCTGGAGCCCCGCACGCCTCCGTGCTGGAGCGCTGTCGCGCCGCCGCGCTGGAATCCCGCGTGCTCCTCCGTGCTGGAGCGCCACCACACCTGGCGCCCCTGCTGCTCCTTCCTCCTGGACCTGGAGCGCCGGCTCGTCGGGAGCCGCCGCCACTGCTCCCCGGAGCGTCGCCGCCTTCCACTCCACCGCGCGGCCCATCGCCAGAGCCGCCAACGCCACCCTTCGCCGAGCTCCCGCTAACCGCGTCTTCCTTCGCGCGAGTTCCCACCGATGACCGCACCACCTCGGCCGCCGGAGGTCCCACCGCCACA
This sequence comes from Avena longiglumis, assembly GCA_030063025.1. Taxonomy (NCBI): domain Eukaryota; kingdom Viridiplantae; phylum Streptophyta; class Magnoliopsida; order Poales; family Poaceae; genus Avena; species Avena longiglumis. The sequence continues at coordinate 48,767,158 of CP125978.1, forward strand.
CCTTCGTGTCATGGCCGCCCCTCTGTGCTGGAGTTTCCTCTTGCGACACAGTGCTACACAGGCAGGACGACAATGCTACTGGAAGTGGTCATTGTTGCTACAGATGAAGGGTCACGATGCTATCGACCAATGGACGCTGCTTTTGATATTTTGTTCAGGTGATGCTACAATAGTAGCAAGTTTTTGCTATTTCTCTTCTATGTTTTTGCTATAATAGCACAAAATATTTGCTACGACATTTTCGACGAAAGTCCTTAGAAAAGTTGGTTTTGCTATGGCAGGCACCGATGATGTCTTCGGCAAGGTCGTTCTTTTTGCTACAATAGTACATTTTTTTGCTACCACCATTTTGCAGTTTTGCTACAATAGCGTAACGTTTTTGCTACTCGGTCTCCGGAGAGGTCTACCGGCGAAAGCCTCCAGTGAGGTTGGGTTGCTACATTAGCATAACATTTTTGTTGCTACATGGTCGCCGTTGAGGTCTCTGACGAAATCTCCCGCGAGGTCCAGTCTGTTTTTCTATTTTTTAGACTGAACCTTTTTTACTACATGCAGCAAAAGCGAAACAACATGTAGCAAAAGCAGAACTTTCTATAGCAAAAACGGGATTTTAATCCAAAAAATAGAACACGTGGTTGGCCGGAGACCCAGAGATAAAAAACACAAATCCTCCGAAGACGTCTAATACTATCGTTTAGCTAGCGGAACTTGAATCCTCAAGATTAATGGTGACGCCAATTCGCAAGATCAGAATTCATACCACTTCACGCACTTGTTTTCATTTCGATAAGAGAATTTTATTTATTCACTTGTCAACCGTACTTTCACAAGTGCCTCGTCTTCTGGCCGGCGGCACGGCACGGACGACCTGACTGGAAAACTTCCATGACTTTATTATGGGGCGTCACGTGACCACGAACCCGAGGGAGGCATTACATGATAGACGCAGGTGAGAACAAGGACATGGATGTTTCAAGGCGTGAAGGCAGCAGCAGCGACACAATTTTCTTTTCACTCGTCCCTACCCTTCCATCTTGCACAGAATAATACGTTCATCACTAGCACAATTATAAACCATTGCGCGCGCAATTAGAGAATCCAATTCGTGTTGATCGATACCTCTAGCAACAACGGAGCTCGATATTTATAGGAGGCGACTACTGCTCTCGGCCGGCGGTGCCGAGGGCGTGCCATTGCGTGCCGCCAGCAAGGACAAAGCCACCATAAATCGTGATCGCCGGGCACACCAGGTGATATGGTTATACCCTATGGGTACGTGATCTCAGCATACCTAGTCCAGTCCAAGGAAGGCCCACGACAAAAATACGTTGGTCATCAAGACTTTCGGGTGGCCCAGGCCCATGGTGCCTTCGGATCCTTGGAGAGCAAGACTAGAGTAGATAGAAAATTCAAACGGGTAAAACCCTAGAATCTGTAACCGACTAGGACTATGCCCGGGACCTGCCTAAGTCTATATAAAGACCAGGAGGGCACGACCTAGATCTCTCGACTCATATTTCCTCATACACACCTACACGCCAGATTGCATCTGCGCACCCCTGTAACCTTCGGTTCCGTCGTAATCAAGAGCAGACAGGCAGGAGTAGGGTTTTCCCGGGCCCGAACTGGTAAATCTTGTGTCCCCGTGTTTCTTGTTTGCTAACCGTTTCACGATCTCCAGCATCCCCATCTTCTCCAAAACCCAAGTCCATAACAATGGGCATTGATGAGATCAAACCTCGTCAATTGGCGCCGTCTGTGGGAATTGGGGGCGTTGATTGTGCGATCGTGACGATCCCAACCCGATCGATCTACAACTCTGCAGCAACGGAGAGCCATCTACTCTTCGGTGCTTTCGACTTCACCGCCCACCCGCCGGCCACCATGAAGGACTTCGAGCCCGTAGGCGACAGGACTCGAAATCTTGTTTGGGAGCTTCTTCTTCTAGGTGGGGCAAACTGGCACCCTCCGCCTACCCGAGCGGGTGCCCCTACCATCAATCAGGCCCGCTTCATGGGCCCCACACCCCGTGCTACGCACAACATCATCAGCAGATGATTCCTACGACATCAGCAGCTGCAACTCCGATCTGTGCGATCCGCCATCGGATGCAGGGACCTATGGTTCTGGATCTGAAAGCTACGGCAGCAGCGGGCCAATCTACGAGCGCTACCAATGCGCCGCAGTCATCCAAAGCGACGTGGATCAGAAAACACCCAACCCTCCAGAACGAAACGGTGGGAACAGAAGAATCCAATCTCCCCCACCCGAAGGGGAAAACAATGGCGGCCACGTCATCCGCCTTATCAAAGAGGGATGGACCCAGGTCCGCGAAGCTGTGGCAGGCAACATAGCACTGCCCGCAGACGCCTTGCGAGATATGCTGATGGCCTACCACCTGCTCCTAATCGAGGAACACAAGAAGCAAGTCAAGATGCAGGAGGTGCTTGACAAACGCAAGCAAGCAGCCTCAGAGTCCAGCGCGCGACGAGCCGCGTTCTCCGCCATGGGCATCGGCTCCAGCTCGAACGCCAACCCAGGCAACAAGCACCGCTCCCGGATGGAGAACATGGATCCCAAGGAGCGCCGCGAGTTGACGCGAACTCTCCACACATCCTTCATGGAGATGGACGCCACGCAACGCTATCCTAAACGCCGAGGCTGCGATCATGGAAGCCACTACGCACTCGCCCACCCACCTCCCGAAGGGGACCCGAAGAGGGCCATGCACAAGTCCGCACTTACCGGACTCGGACTCGTCGGAGCCGCGCTCCACCAGGAAGCTCCCAAGGAGCCGAAGAAGAAAGCTCCGGTCAGGATAGACCGCAGCCCCACTCCTTCATCCGAAGAGGAGGAACATGACCTTCCCCGAAGGAAGAAGAGTTCGCGACGCTGCGACCGCGACTACGACGCCAGAGATGCGCTCACACAGCGCAAAATCGACAAAGCGCGAGCTAAGCGTGCATGCTCGTCTGAATCCGAGATGGACGAAGACGAAGGAGAACTCTGCGGAGCTCGATGCTTCAGCAGATCCGTCCGGTGGACACGGATGCCGCGAAATTTCAAGCTTCCTTCAGATACTCCGAAGTTCGACGGCACTCAAGACCCAAAAGCTTGGCTCATCGATCACTTATCATCCGTCAAACTGCACGGTGGAAACAAGGAGACCGCCATGCAATGCCTTCAGCTGCAGTTGACAGGCGCAGCCCGGATCTGGCTCAGCAGCCTATCATCAGGGTCCATCCAAAGACTGGAGGAGTCCTTCGGGCTCTCTTCTCCACCTTCTTCTCTTCCTTCTTCTCTTCCTTCTTTTCTTCCTTCTTCCGCTTCGCTGGCGGGTGTGGCGCTACAGCCCGCACAGGAATGGCAGGAATGGGAGAGGAAGAGCCTCCATGCCCGTAACTATGGCGCCAAGGCATGAGGGTTTCGGGAGTCGGAGGAGTCGAGGCATCCAAGACTCGCTGGAGCTCCGTGATCGTTATGCGTATGGTCCTCACTCGACTTCGGCATCTTCCGCCGAGATCGCGCTAACGCAGCTCGGACAGAATCCACCACGTCATTATCCAGGCATTCAGATATTTTCAGGCAATGGCGGTACCATGCCCGCACCTTGAAGCTCGCAAAACCGAAGGACCTTGTTAGCAAACAAAAGAAAACAAATACGCGATAGCCGACAAAAAGCGCCACGCACAAATCTACACCTGGAACATCCAACGCCCGAAGAAAACGGAGTCGCCGACTTCCACGGATTTTCTCTCCGCCTTGAACTTCAGAATGAGCGAAGGGTCTGTCAAGATCCCCTCGAAGATTTTCTCACCGAAACCCTCACCGGATCACGGCGCCTGAATAAAGAAACATCGGTGCACCTCGCTTGGAGAGGCTGCACCCGACGCTCGAGAAATGTCCGGATGATGTCCACGCCGTTCACTTCCTTCTCCGGAATCAGCTGGAGATCCTCCACCCGACGGTAAAGGGCCTCTATCTCCGCCACCTCGCCATCCAAGATGTTTTTTTCCAAGACCTTTTTGTCTCAATCTTTTGGGAGGGGTCAAAAGGAACAAGACCAAAATCTTGCCCAGGCACTATGGGGTCGCGGATATAAAACCATCGCCTCCGCCAGTACTGGACAGATTCGGACATGGAAAAAGAAAAGAAAAGAAGATTGGGACTGAGGGATATGATGCAACCCCCAATGGGATAAACACCATCCGAACCAGACTGTCTCTTCACGGAATAAAGCTTCCGGAAGAGGCCAAAGTGCGGCTCAATGACGAGCCAGCACTCGCAGAAAGTGATGAAGCAAGCAATGTGGAGAAGAGAATTGGGCGACAGATGATGAAGTTGAATGCCATAGAGAAAGAGCAGTCCACAGAGGAAGTTGTGGATGGAAAAGAAACCCACATAACGGCGAAACATAACCCGATACCCACTGGGGGACGGGATTACCTCGTTGTCGAGTCTGACGGCTCCTATCTTGCGGATCAAACCCCGCCGCGAAGCTTGCGCAGATCACTCTCCCGCGTCTCTGATCGCCGCCAACCACCGTCGGTGACACGGGTAGCGGTGGCGCCTTTCTTTCCTCCGGCGGCGCTGGTAACAACTGCAGATGATGATTTCTTCGGTTTCCCCATCGCGCTACGGCGGCGCCGGCGGTGAAAGCGAAGGAAGATGGAAATGTGGAAGGAAATCCCAGCGCAGCAAGAATCGCTAGAGCACAAGGAGGCGGAAAACAAGAAGGCGCGGTGAAAACAAACTGCAGCTTTCCCCAATGATTATAACGGCGAAGACGATGCACGGCAACTGTCCATCAGGAAGACCTAACGCCAACGGCAGATCTGGCCATACACGTGTCAGCATCACAACGAACCGTCGTTACCAAGCCGTCCACTACGCGCGGAAATCGAGGAGACGCCGTAATTATCTCCACGCCACGCGTGACCGGTCAATTCAAGGTCAGCAAGTGGGACCCACGTTCGTCCAGTCAAATCATCTCTGGCGCAGCAGACGCTTGAGGTCATTGATCGTCAGCACTGATGTCATCAAAAGCTATACTAGCAACAACTACAATTTCTTCGGCTATGAAGCTAAGAGTACTCACTTGAATTTACGATTCGACTAAATACTCGGGGGCTACACCTATTAGCCGCGCACCCGAAAGATGAATAAAAACGAACTGTTTCTTCGAGTCCTACGTCGAGTCTACGACTCCACTACGGACTCGGGGGCTACTCCCATAGGGAGGATGGATTTAAGCATCCGAAAATTTTAGTGTCCTACGGACTTAACAACTGAACAATGTTTGAACTAAAGTCTCCGCTCGAGTCTACGACTCGAACAGACACTCGGGGGCTACTCCCATAGGGAGCACTGGTCGCGCACCCTATGAAATCTTCGACTGCGATCTTTCGGATCAGCATGCAAAAACTTTTCGGCAACTCTGCCCTAACAAAACGCTGAGTGAGCAACGATCTCCTTGGCCACCCGAAACACCTCCCCGGTGACAAACATTCGGATGCTGTGTCTGCGACACAAAGATAAGACCTGCAGATATCATTTAATGGCCTGGCAACGCACACGACTGCGCTCTGCTAGTAAAAACCCGTGCTAATAGGTGCGATTAAAAATCCCGACGGACGCGTTGGGTACATCAATTAAAATCACTGGAATTCCACTCCTGTAAGTCCTCCGCGGCCTGAGTCGAATTACGCCAGCATATGTTCCAGTTTCGAGTTGAGGGACTCGAACCTGAGGAAGATCGTGGTGTTTCGTCCTAAGATGCTTAATCGACCACGATGCCGGGTGAGTCAGACACACGCATCAACAATCCCTACACACATACTGTTAATACATAGTTGCACACGAAGGATTGAAGAGTCCTCAGCCGAATCACGATTCGACCGATCACCGGGCTCTCGACATGGTTATACCCTATGGGTACGTGATCTCAGCATACCTAGTCCAGCCCAAGGAAGGCCCACAGCAAAAGTACGTTGGCCCATAAAGACTTTCGGGTGGCCCAGGCCCATGGTGCCTTCGGATCCTTGCAGAGCAAGACTAGAGTAGATAGGAAATTTAAAGGGGTAAAACCCTAGAACCTGTAACCGACTAGGACTATGTCCGGGACCTGCATAAGTCTATATAAAGGCCAGGAGGGTACGACCTAGATCTCTCGACTCATATTTCCTCATACACACCTCCACGCCAGATTGCATCGGCGCACCCCTGTAACCTTCGGTTCCGCCGTAATCAAGAGCAGACAAGCAGGAGTAGGGTTTTCCCTCCGGGGGCCTGAACCTGGGTAAACCTTGTGTCCCCGTGTTTCTTGTTTGCTAACCGTTCCACGATCTCCAGCATCCCCATCTTCTACAAAATCCAAGTCCATAACAATGGGCATTGATGAGATCAAACCTCGTCACCAGGATATACAGATTACATACATATATGGATACGTACGGGTTTATACGGTCTATATATATAAATCAATTATTCTTTAATACTCCCTTCGTCTAAGAATAGATGTCTTAGGTCCCGTTTGGTAGCTCTGCATTTTTAAAGTATTACTCGAATACTGAAGTATTCTAAATTACCGAAGTATAAGATACTTTGAGCTGTTTGGCTACGAAGTAAAACTGTGGTATTGATATTACGGTATCTATGAAACTGTGGTATTTTCTCCGTTTTGAACAAAGAACCCCGGACCTCTTTTTTGGAAACGGGGAAGCTCAAAAAATCTCCGCATCGCTGTTTCACACCCTGCCGCCGCCCCATCATCAGGGACGTAAATGGCACTTAAATGGCATCCGCGAGTCCCGTTTATTCAAAATCTTAGTTCTTTGTAGAAGAAAACAAACTTTATTAAACTAGAGTATTAATAAACGGTATTACGCGAATTAAATGGTGTGCCACTTACATCCCTACCCATCATCTCTGTAGTGCTGCGTCTGACTGCCAGCGATGACTTTGTGGCGGCATTCCGGGCCTTCGACGACAACATCCAGAAAGAAGAGAACGCAATGGTGATAGGCACTGACGAGGTGGCCAAGAGCTAGCCGTTCTAGTTCTGCTCTTCCTTCAAGAAGCAGCAGGCGGCCATGCCGAGGCGGTGCAGAAAGCCGATGTAGTACAGGGGTGTGCGACGGGGCGACAGAGATCAGCGAACCTGCCAAAGGCGTCTGCTTCACTCATGCAACGGCCATGCAGCTAAATTATCGGTCAAAAATTTATAATCTATGCCAGTAATTATGTGTCAAAACTGCGGTAAAACAGCACTTGACAAACGCTTCTGTAGTTTTGCTAAAACTGAGAAAAACTTGGTTTGAAGAAAATAAAGTATTTCTTTGCCGGGCGTTGGAATACCCTGGTTTTGCAAAACTCCGGTTTTGAATAAGATAAGCTGCCAAACACAGCCTTAGCTTTTCTAAATTTTGGATAAATCTATATAATAAATAATGTTTAGATTTATCTAAATTTTGACATTAAAACATTTATTCTTAGACGGAGGGAATATTAGTTAAGGACCATCATACCCTTAGTTACGAAGGAGTACAGAGCAATCTCAGCCGTTGTTGTGTTTAAAATTTAGATAAGGAGAAGCACTGAAGCAGACGTGATTATTTATTCAATTTTCAACCGTACTCTTCACAAGTACCTCGTCTTTTGACCGGCGGCACCGCATATAGACGACCTGGCTGGAAAAGTTCTAGTACGACTTTATGGGGCGTCACATGACCACGAATCCGAGGGAGGCGTACGCCAACTTTCGGGGCCCGGACATCGGCCAGAACGCGGTGGTTCAAGACATGAACACCTTCGAGCGGCAAGGTTTGGGGCGGCCGGTACTTTATGGGAAACTACCGTAGGCTCGCCCGGGTGAAAGCAGCCGTGGATCCGATCGACAACTTCCGAAAAAAGTTGAGCACCCGCCGTTGATCTACGGACACAAATAAGTGACCAGAATTTGCTTTTTAGCACATGATTTAATTCGACCATTTGCCATGGTTACGCGTCGATCACTACAGGAAAGAATTAAGGTGCCGACGGCCGCCGGCCAAATGTCGGGGCCGTCGGCGTAGCTACCTTCCTAGCCAGCTGACCAGTCTGGCCGTCGGCGTAGGAACGGTCGTTGGCGTAGGTGACGGTGCCGAGGATAGCTGTCGGCATAGTACAGAGGAATGTGCCGACGGTGGCCCTCGGCATAGGTACAGCCCTCGGCGTAGCTCCAGTTTAGACACGGCGATGGAAACGGCGTTAGGCAGACAGCACAACTCTTTGAAAAAATTTGTTTGGTCTGTGCCGAGCCGTCGGCGTAGGCCTCTAGATTTTTTTCCTTTTATCTCATTATTTTTTGAAAAATCATAACTAAATCATTCTAATTCAGAAAAATATAAATAATATATCAAAATTTGCAGAAAAATAAGACCTATCTATCTACACTCAAATAATACACATTTATAAAAAAATAAGTGAAACATAAAACATTATATATAGTTTAAAACGGGTATTATAAATTCAAAAACGATCCAAACAACGTGAAACCTTCGCGTGGTGTCATATTATATGACATAGTTAGAAGGAAAAATATCAAACTTGGTATATATTAATTATGTCTCAAAAAACCCTTCACAAAATGACATATCTCGTTCGAGGTTTCTTGGCTTTCGGGTCAAATGACCAATATTATGGCTAGAATGAAGGCATAGTTTGTGATAATGTGTCTATATTATGCATATGTGTGCATCATGGGATGACGAACAATGTTTTAGAAGGAAGTTTTTCTTTTCGTCGCACCAAAAAGCCGTTTTCCATTTACCGAGTGCAAAAAACGGACGGTTTTGTGAAACAACCACCAAATGGCTAATTCAAAATACTACCTTCACATTTTTCAAAAATACTAGACCACCTTACATGGATAATTTCATAACAGAGGGATCTCAAACATTTTCGTCTATCCCTGGTAAAAAAGACAAATTCTGCCGAATCGGTAGGAAGTGGGTCAGATATGAACTACAGGTACATGATCGATGCTCATGATTTTTTACAAAAATCATTTTTAGATTCAAAATATATTGTTTCATCATAGATCCACTTCAAGTTTAGCGAGTATCAGCCCCGAGCTAAGAATCTTCATGCCCGCCCTTCGACAAAGTTTAACGATATTTTAAAACGGGCATTATAAATTCAAAAACGATCCAAACAACATGAAACCTTCGCGTGGTGTCATATTATGTGACATAGTTAGAAGGAAAAATATCAAACTTGGTATATTGATTATGTCTCAAAAAACCCTTCACAAAATGACATATCTCGTTCGAGGTTTCTTAGCTTTCGGGTCAAATGACCAATGTTATGGCTAGAATGAAGGCATAGTTTGTGATAATATGTCCATATTGTGCATGTGTGTGCATCATGGGATGGCGAACAATATTTCAGGAGGAAATTTTTCTTTTCGTCGCACCAAAAAGGCGTTTTCCATTTACCGAATGCAAAAAACGGACGATTTTGTAAAGCAACCGCCAAATAGCTAATTCAAAATACTACCGTCACATTTTTCAAAAATACTAGACCACCTTACATGGATAATTTCATAGCACGGGGATCTTAAACATTTCCTTCTATCCCCGGTGAAAAAGATAAATTCCTGCTGAATCGGTAGGAAGTGTGTCAGATATGAACTACAGGTACATGATCGGATGCTCATGATTTTTATAAAAATCATTTTTAGGTTTAAAATATGTTGTTTCATCATAGATCCAATTCAAGTTTAGCGAGTCTTAGCCCCGAGCTAAGAATCTTCATGTCCGCCATTCGACAAAGTTTAACGATAGTTTAAAACGAGCATCATAAATTCAAAAACGATCCAAACAACGTGAAACCTTCGCGTGGTGTCATATTATGTGACATAGTTAGAAGGAAAAATATCAAACTTGGTATATTGATTATGTCTCAAAAAAACCTTCATAAAATGACCTATCTCGTTCGATGTTTCTTGGCTTTTCGGTCAAATGACCAATGTTATGGCTAGAATGAAGGCATAGTTTGTGATAATGTGTCCATATTATGCATAAGTATGCATCATGGGATGGCAAACAATGTTTCAGGAGGAAGTTTTCCTTTTCGTTGCACCAAAAAGCGTTTTACATTTACCGAGTGCAAAAAACGGACGGTTTTGTGAAGCAACTACCAAATGGCTAATTCAAAATATTACCGTCACATTTTTCAAAAATACTAGACCACCTTACATGGATAATTTCATAACACGGGGATCTTAAACATTTCCGTCTATCCCTGGTGAAAAAGACAAATTCCTGCCGAATCGGTAGGAAGTGGGTCAGATATGAACTACAGGTACATGAGCGGATGCTCATGATTTTTTACAAAAATCATTTTTAGATTCAAAATATGTTGTTTCACTGTAGATCCACTTCAAGTTTGAGTCTCAGCCCCGAGCTAAGAATATTTATACGTGCCGTTTTAAATGGGCAAATGAAATTATGATAATAATCACGACATAGTTTGTGATAAGTTGATATTGATATCATATTTGGATTCCTCTCATTTTTCTAATCAATTTAGACATATTATTTGCCGAATTCCGATTTACAGTTTTAAAGATATTAATTATTCCATATTAAATAAAAAATACAAAAAAAATCATTATATTTTTATTTGAATTCAATAATATTTTTACTTATTCATTGTTGTTTACTTAAATAATTGCTTGTAATTTCAAAAACTACAACTATATGACATGGTGATATAAGAGTTAATAGGAATGATATCATAGTATTGACAATAATGAGTAAATTGCTTTGCGGGAAGAGATTCTGAAGGAACGAGAAAGTTAAGCATGCTAGAGTTGGAGTAGTGCTAGGATGGATGACCAAACGACAACTTTGACTAAGACTGCAATTTAATCAATTATTAACTATAAATAGTGTTAAAATGATTAAAGCGGGAGATTAAGGAGTCAAACAATTCGAAGATTTAAAAAAATAAAATAAAATTAAAAAATTAAAAAATTAAAAAATTAAAATATATATTTTAGGCTATGCCGACGGCCTGGCCGTCGGCGTAGCTCCATTCCTGTGCCGACGGCTTGGCCGTCGGTGTAGCTCTAGGCTGAATCGTTAGCGAAGACGGCCATGACTAACACACGGGGCCCACTGGAAGACGCTATGTCGAGGGGGGGGGGGGGGGTGGTGCCGACGGTCACGAAGCTGTGCCGACGAGGACGTATGCCGAGGGGGCTACGCCGACGGCAATTTGACGCTGTGCCGACGGCAGCCAGCCGTCGGCGTAGCAAATATTTCCTGTAGTGGATATTAAACAATTACTAGTATCAAGTCGTAAGACTGTTTATCAATGGCATAAAAATAAGTATTTGGATGGATAGCGAAATTCGTGTTGGTGAGGATGACCTGAGAGGCCAGTGGTTTGCATGTACTCCCTCCGTTTTAAAATATAAGATGTTTTAGATTTGTGAAGAAAATGTATCTAGATTTTAATGTATAGATTAACTTCAAACTTAAGTGAATCTATATGCTAAAAATAGTTTAGATTTATTTGCTTCACAAACCTAAAATATCTTATATTTTAAAACGGAGGGAGTAGCGTGTTTTATTTTGCACCAACTAGCACTATCATGTGTGGTTTCTCAGCTTGACATGTTTTTTTATGCTCACCTACCGCTAAATTTGTATCATTGGGTACAATATTTGCGGACGATGTAATATAGGTGCTCCGGGCTTACTTATGAACTACGGAAAAGCTGCCAGTATTGCAAAACGTGCATGGCAGTAAACACAGTGGTGGTGCAAGGACATGAACCCTGTGTAGTCAGTATGAAAATGTGTAGTTAAATACAATGTATTTATATTGCAAAAAAAGTCATTCACTTTGATGAATGAAAGATGCTTGGGCTAGCCCTGGCCGATAAGGTGCATCGCCATTAATTTTGGATCTCTTCCTCGCCATCCACAAAGGGATTACTCCTTGTTGGTATCTTTCTCATCCGCATCGTTTCATCTCTCTGAAGAATTTGTGGGGGCTGGCCTTACACCGCTGCCTTTGCAAACCTAGGAACTCTTTCAAATTTAAAAACTGGTGGCTCAGAGAGAAAGATTTTCAGAGCTATGCTAAAAACTGCTGGAATAACTACTCCAATGCTTCTTTTGCTAAAAGAACTAACAATCCTGCTTCAAAGTTAAAATTTTGGTGCAGGAAGAAAAACCCTTTGCAGGATGAGCTTAAGGAGCTGGAAAATGAAATTGGGAAGATACAGTCGCTTCCCCTGGATCAGCAGGATCTTCAGAAAGAAGCAAATCTAGTAGAAAGGTATGAACAAATTATTACAAAAATGAATGATGCAAATATGCAAAGGGCTAAAAAGCTGTGGGTTGAAGATGGTGATAGAAATACTACTTTCTTTCATAGAGCTATTGCCAAAAGGAGAAGGAGAAATATGATCCTATCCATAAAAGATGAACAAAATGTAACTCATCACATGCCAGATCAGATTGCAAATACTTTTGTTTCTTATTTTAGATATATTTTCACCTCTTCCAATAATAATGATATCCAAGGTTTTACCCACTCAAGCCATCATATTCCCAATGAACCTACTTACTCTATTCCTGAAAAAGATGAAATATGGGAAGTTCTAAATGACATGAAAAGGAATGCTTCCCTAGGTCCTGATGGATTTAATGTAGAGTTTTACCTTGCCACTTGGGATTGGATTGGGAATGATGTTACAAGCATGGTTAGAATTTCTTTGTCACGACTACTACGCCTCATCATATCGGTGACACTCATATTGCCCTCATTCCAAAAAAACTCATTCCTCTTTCCTACCGACTACAAACCCATAAGCCTTTGTAATGTGGTTTATAAAATCATCTCCAAATGTCTTGCCAACAGACTTAAGGCACATCTTCCTGACCATATTCACCCTTCTCAACAAGCTTTCATTGAGGGAAGGAGAATTAGTGACAACATTATTATTGCTCAGGAAATTACCCACTCCTTCAATCCGTCTAGTTGGAATTCTAAGGCTTTCATGCTTAAAATTGACCTTGCTAAAGCCTTTGATAGAATAGAATGGAATTTTATCTGTAAAGACCTGTCTCGGAAAAACTTGCATCCTCATTTCATTAAGATGGTCCATGCTTGTATCTCCTCTCTAGTTTTTTCTGTTATTATAAATGGGCAAGCCTATGCAAAATTTACCAGCTCGAGAGGTATAAGGAAAGGGTGCCCTTTATCCCCTTACTTGTTTATTCTTGGCATCAATGAGCTGTCCATCATGCTGTCCGAGGCTTTGGCTAAAGCAGACATCACTGGAATCTCTCTGGGGCCTCAATGCCCTCCAATTCATTCACTACTCTTTGCTGATGATCTCCTGGTTTGTGGGATTGCAACAATTCAAGAAGCTCAGGCAATCAAAAACATCCTTCTTGATTTTTGTACTGTTTCTGGGCAAACCCCTAACTGGTCTAAATCTGGCATTATTTTTAGCAAAAGGGTTGATCCAAACACTGTTAGTAATATTACCCAGATCTTTCTTGTTCCTTCTATTGATGAAAACTTTACCCACCTAGGTCACCCTCTCATCCTGCCTGCCAGAAATATAAGTGAAGCCTACAACTTCATAATCCAGAAATTCAAATCCAAACTTTCCACTTACAAGGCTAATTCACTTTCCCATGCTGCTAGGTTAGAACTAATTAAATCTGTTTTATCTTCTATCCCTGTCTATTATATGTCTAACCTTCTGTTTTATAAAAAGCCCCTCAAAAAATTCAGGCTATTATGAGAGTTTTCTGGTGGACTGGCTCTTCCTCTGAGCCCACCACAAAGGCCCTTTGTTTAACTGCTTGGAATAACATTTGTGCTCCCAAATCTGATGGGGGCCTGGGGGTAAGAAATCTACAAGCCATTAATATGGGCCTCATCCTTTCAGCTGCCTGGAGAATAGCTGAAAACCCAAACTCCTTCATGCAAAGTGTGCTTAAAGCGAAATGCTTTCCAAATTCGTCCATCTGGAGAGAAAACAAGAATACCCCAAAATCTGCTTTCTGGTCCTCAATTTTAAAAGTCAGACATCTTCTTAGTAATAACTCCTATTATCAAATCTGCAGAGGCAATTCATCTATCTGGGGCACTCCTTGGTTTTCTAGTTGGGAAACTATCTATGATAACCTTACTATTCAACAACAAGGCTTCAACTATCCTTCCAGAATTAACCAACTTTGGTTACCCAATACTCAGACCTGGAATATCAATCTTATTGGCAACCTGTTCAGTAGCAATGTGGCCCAAGCTATTAAGAGTACTAATGTTATTCCATCTGAAGAAGAAGACATTCTTTGTTGGAAACCTACCCCAAATGGGAAATGCAACCCCAAATCTACATACAAAACTTGCTTGTCTTGGCTTTTTGATACAGGTACTCCTAGTCCAGAACAGGTTCACGACTCAAGAAAGGAAATCCTGAAGGGCTTTTGGAAATGCAACAAAATGATTCCCAGAGTGAAGACATTTGCTTGGAGATTACTGAGGGGTGCGCTCACCACTAGTGCTAGAGGATCTCACTTCTCTACTCATATTGAGAAGGATTGCTGCAGGTGTAATATTCCTGAAACTGAAGCTCACCTATTCTTTCTCTGTCCTTTTGTAAAAGCTGCCTGGCTGCTTCCCCCTTGTTCCATAAAAAGTGAAAGCTTAACAAACAATACTTTGGATATCTCTCAAATCATTATGAACTTGCTCAACCAGAAACACCCAACCATCAATCTAAATTATCTTTTTACTTTTCTATGGTGCATCTGGAAGGCCAGAAACGACCAGTTGTTTTGCAGGAAAAAGAACTCCCCTCAACAGGTGCCAATACACACTGCAACCCTACTAAAGGATTTAGAGACTGAAGATCTAATACAATCCACTCATACTCCAAAGAGAACTTTGGGAGTATCGGTTCCTACAGATTTCTATTTTGCAGGTCCAAAGATTTACATTGATGCCGCCTGGAGGAAGCAACCTGGATCTTCAATTGCTACGGCTGGTGTTGGCATTTACTTTGCTCAAACCTTGCAGGATGAAGAAAGAACAGATGTTTTTATTATGGCATAAAAAAAAGATGTGTCAACTCCTTTGCAGGCTGAAGCTCACGCCCTAGTTCTTGCTCCAAACTTTGCGGATGCAATGAAATTAGTAAGACCAATATTCTTTACTGACAACTTAACATTGGCAAAGCCGGCGGTGGCTCAAGGGACTTCAGATAACAATATGATTTGGGAAATCAGAAGGCAAGCAATTGAATATCAGAAGCTTGTTCACCCTCAGCTGGGCTCCATCTTCCATATTTAAAGAGAAATTAATGGAGTCGTCCATAATTGTGCACAACAGGCAAGAAGATCATTAGGATCTGAGCCTATCTGTTCTTGCAGGAACTCAGCTCACAACAACCTGTCATGCCCAGTGATTGCTGGTATCGAAAAGATAAGGCAACTTGGGTTTGTAATACACGATGTACAATGTTTCTGAGCTGAAATATATTAGGGTGCGTCAGCACCCAATCTCCGTTCAAAAAAGAACTTTGTTTAAAGTCCACTGAGAACTCATCGGCAAGCTGACAAATACTGATGAACTATGATCAAGCTATGATCAAGCATGGTTGGTGGTGCGGACGAAATTGCAATTCGAGCATAACATGTCAGTTTTTCTACCGAAGACATGTCAGTTTTTGGACAAAAACTAAATGGCACAGAAGAACAATCAAAGCTAATTAAAAGTAGCAAAATAACGACATTTTTTTTTGGAAAACCACCCAAGCTTAGGTAACATATGTGTCCTGGTGTTTTTTCCTGCAGTTTGTTCTGTTAAATATGAAGAAAAACACAGTTTCATTCTGGTTATTTTTTATGTGTTCTAAAAAAGATTGCATCTGCATACATGTTGTAGGCTTCATGATTGTAAAAATCACACAACTGTATTGCCATCGACACACAGATACAAAAACAATGACTCCGAACACAGCTTAGTTATTCTCCCATAGAGTATTGAGCCAGTTGGCAAATAAGTGTTGACTGTCATGCATCAGCGGACTAAGTATCAGGAATCGTTTTTTGTTGTTGTTGTTGTTGTGAATTCTTAGTATCAGAACTCTTTCTCTGCTGGCCCAGCAGATGATTAATCAGAGCATCAAAAACAGCAATTTTCTAGTTGCTCATCTTGCGTATCATACCAACAGGACGAGGCAAGTCAAGAGTCTTGTCGAAAGTAAAATTATAGTCATGGCTACTACCATTCAAGAAAAAATTCAGTGGCTCTTTATTCAACCATTATTTGCAGTAATATACCATTGTTTCTAACATCATGGCGGACTATTAAATCTTATTAACCTTCTGCCTGCATCTGCACGACCACCCCAAGAGGAAGTGCAGTTCCTCTCTGTGCTTCCATGCATGAAACACACCGCCTAGTGATAACCTCATCAATAGGAGAAGACTCCGACAACATTAAGATAGTGTATTACCCATCTCAATGAAAAAACATACTAGTGCATTACCATGGTCAATTCCTGGAAAGAAGTATATTCATCATTACCTTTAAAATCATCACATGGCATACACAACAGAAGTTCACTCCCAAAAGAAGACATTCAGATCTGGATTCGGTATGTCATCTACTGGTTAATGATGATTGCTCACTTCATCAATGCAGTCCGATGAAGAAATGATGTTAGTTATCTTGTTCTGCAATATGTTTCTACACTGAGTAAGTTCACATGAATAATCTGACACATTTTTAAGCTCAGATAGACAAATGCTCAATGGAGTTCTTTTCACAAAAGGTAGATTCGGCTGCCTGTCATGGACCTCTGTTTCTATTTTACAGCATGTTCCTTTCTCCGCTTATGCACAGAGAATATCCCTCCAATCATTTCTTCAGCGTCTGAAAGTTGAAAAGAAAATCAGAAATTATCAATACAATCGTAAATGTGGAACTCAATTCTTTTCGAAACCCTGAGGCTAGAGTACACGACCACTTGACCAGTACAACACACGAGACCAACCTGAAAAACACGACTAAACAAAACAAACTCCGCACCAAAGCGTGAGGTACGTCTAGCAGATTACTGCATATCAATAGGGGTAAAAACACACACGCACAACTACGACCTTCCTAGGAACTTAGTTTACATCTGCTGCCATGTTAATGATGATCGACTCTGACTAGCGCGTTCCAAAGTAACCTTCTGTTTTGATCTGCAAAATGTTCAGTTGCATGCTCCTGTGCTCGTTTCTGAAGACGCGTCTGTTCCGTTCGCACCAAATAGACCAAGTCATGAGCACCACCAGTGTATTGCATTTATTCCTCTCCGGTTTTTAAAGAACGTTCATCGCCTGAAGCCACCACGACCTGAGTTTTTTTTAGATCAGTCAAAGAAACAACATGGTTGAGTCCCACCCAGTTCAGGACTGAACCCCAAATAATGTTGACGACCACACATCCTTGGACAGGTGTTGAGTATTCTCCTCCTCAGCTTTGCACAAGACACACTTGTCATTGTGGGGTAAACCTCCTTTTGCCAATCTGCCTGCTTTCCATAGTCTACACCTAATGAACAGCCAGGCCGCAAATTTACATTGTAGTGGCGCCCATGTTTCCAGATTGCACTAGCAGAGTCACATGTCGTTGAGTAACCGAAATGAGTTTTGTAAATAGATTTTGCTGTGTATGTTCCATTTGCCTCCCATCGCCAAGTCCAAATATCCTGTTTGTCACGCTGAAGATGAAAATCACCAATTTCCTGACAAACGGCAAGGATTTGTGAAAAATCTTGAACTGTAAGCAGCTTCTTGATGTCGTCTATCCATTTTCCTTCAGGGATTGCATCTGCAGCCTTTCTCTTGTCCTTTGGATTTGGTTTTATTAACTGGTAGACGTTGGGTGCTACTTGTTCTACCGATTTACCATTTAACCATTTATCTAGCCATAAAAACACTTTCCCCTAGCTGTTCTACCGATTTAAATTTTAAACTCAAATTATTGCAAGAAAGTAAGCAATAGGCAAAAGAAGAGAGAAGTTCTGTTGGAGATTTCTACATCAAGATTTTTTTAACATGAAAAGTGTATTTTTGTAGAAATTTCCAGTCACTCACCAATAACATATTCTATTTTTCAGTGTTCTTGGTCTGCAGCTATTCTTTCGAGCTTCACCATCCTTGAGTAATGCAATACTATATCAAGTGAGGAGGTTTTTTATAAGACTAGTCTTGTCCCTCTTTGATATTGTATCTTCTACTTTTCCTTTGCTTTACTAGTTTATTAGCAGTCCAATATTTGTCAGATAATCATGGAAGGATGAGACATTCTTAAATCAGGTTTAAATAGATGGACTGGTTATGGAAACTCCACCAAGGATTTGGAAGCATAATTGGCACCCATGACATTATCTGGCCAACGAGGAGCCCTGCCTAGGTGGATCGGAATTGGTTTCAGCATTTATTGACAGCACAAACGTGAGGCCACGTTGAAGCCAGGCCACACAATCTGAAGACTTAAGTCCTTGTCAAGTCGATCTTCCTTGCTCATGGCGGTGGTGCTACACCGGCGATACATGTCAACCACACACGCTTGTCTGATCTTCCAGGCAGCGAATGATTTATGGCAGCATTCTCTGGTGGCTATACTTGATGAAGATACTTCGCAACATATAGTGGTGAACGAAATTTCTGAAGAAGAGGCTATTTTCATGATGGAGACATTACGGTGCCAGAAATTCACAGAAGTGGGTGATTGTTGGGCTTGCACGAAAGTGGTACATGAAGTGGAATTTCATAGTCCGCTATCCGACAGCCTTGAGGTGATCGGTAACATTAAATACGGAACATTTTACGCATATGGCGATGTGGTGATCGCTCGTCGGCAAATGCTTTCTTTAGAATCCAGCTTTGAGGCACGTAAAACTAGCAAAGGAGACAGATGGCATGTTAGTTGTTCATATTTGTGGCTCATTGATCTTCCAGAGATCACGTGTAGTCCTTACTATGTTTTGAATCAATAAAGCCCTCCAGTCCGCTATAAAGAAGCAGACGTAAGGAGAGTAGAGCAAGAGAAAGTGCTATGTCCTAGGGTTTATGGGGTGCTAGTATATAGGTCACAAAACAAAATTCTTTACTAGGTAGGGTGCTTTGAAAGAAAAGATTCCAGATCCCACTTTGTTTGGATCACTGCACTAGAAGGCATCAACAGCCATGTAAATGTATTTCAACTGATACAGACGTCAGGAAGAACCTCACCCTCATGGCCCGCTAAAACAAATTAATAATCTGACACCCATATGTGCTAGTAGCACTACTCTCACAGAACCTAATATCCGACAATGGCTACACAAAAATAAGTGAAAGTTTGAAAATAAAACAGATAAAGGTTATCCAAACTTTAAGCTATGCACGATCAATCCAAACAGTTCATCACCATATTATTGCGAACCTCACATAAGAAGCATACCACATTATAGGTCTTAAAAAGGATGAAACACAAAGACTCAAGTACCATTTTTCTCATCAAGCTATTCGGCATTTGGTTCAACATAAATTTGGTAACACCCTTTATTCAATTTAATTCGTTCATATTGGGTCATAGTATAACTAGATGTGACACATGGTGTCACATTCATCACAAAAATAGAACTTGTTGCACTTACGGCGCAATTACTCTTTATAAACTCGTACCTTGCTAATTTGGAAGCCATGAACCCGAAGTTAAAGAGAAAGGACGGTGCAAGTGCAAACCAGCTAAGGAAAGCCATTGCAACGGCGGTCATAAACCTTGCACAAGGATTACCCTCGCACATCTGCACATCACTTCCAATGAGACAGGTGACACCAGCCGATGCACATGCCGCACTTAAGGTTAGCGACCCTGTGATCTAAAGAAAACATCAAGGTCAAAAGTGGATCAGTTTTAGGGGAATAAAATTGCACATAGTGACCAAGAAAATCCTTCGTATTAATGAATCAAACATACTCTATTGACCTAGAAGTAATTCGAGCAATAAAAAGGTGGTTCTTTGGTTCAGGTGCCTGAGAAAATATGACTCACTCCATCTCCAACCGAAAATAGGCATGCAGCATTGAAATTTCGCAAAGTACGTTTGACGAGGAGTGCATAGATATCCACAGAGGCTACAGCGAGGCTCCAGAAACATTGCAGACTTGCAGCTGCTATGAGGTAGCTGGTTGAAAAGAACAACAATCAGTTCATCTATAAAACAATAGTACTTACTGTTTTCTGGGTTTTAACACAGCAACGTCGCAGGTGAATTTTTTTTGACCTGTGAATTGTGGTCATATACCTAATTGCATCTCAGAAATAACATACTACACGAAATCTTTTCGAGTAGTTAAATGCTATCTCCAACTAGATCTCCAAATTTGACTCAAATTAACACAGGATGCATGAATATATAATTTGTCAATCACAGTCACAAAAATCTGAAGAAAAACAAATGTGCTTTGCTGAATGCCTAGGAAACTATGCATTGAAACACCAACTACTAATTCTGAAATTTTTAAATTTTGACAAGTAAAGATGAGTGAGGCTATTGATTTTTTGTGATGCATCTATCCATGAAGAGACAACTGAGATAAGACCCACAGCGAACATGATCATGTTAGTATGCTGATACTATCTAATCGTTGTTCCCCTTTCTGTCTGTCATTCATTCATGACGCAAAAATCACCTGAAAGAATGTACGTAGCCCATCCTGTAGTCGTCCTAATAGATTCCTTAATCCACAAAATGAATGAAATCAAATAAATCCTAAACGAAAAGACAGGAGGGGGGCAGGGCACACACCGGAAGGCGGAGATGGAGGGAAAGACGCGGGTGGAGGCCATGGTGGCGAGCGAGGCGGCTGCGAAGGAGGCCTGCGCGAGGCGGAGGCCGAGGCCGCCTAACGTGCCCGGAACTCCCTGCGGATTCTTCATCTGCACTCCAAAGGGGGCAGCATCTGCGTTCCCCTCCTGCGCCTGCGTGGGCGGCGCCTGCACGGGGTGCACCGTCGGCCGGCTGAGCCGCATCTTCTTCGGAGATTTTAGAGGGCGGCCGGCGAATGGAGGAAGAAGAGGGGTTGGCTTGATCGAGTCGAGGGTTTCTCTGTGGGAGCACGAGAGATTTGCTGTGCCGTCAGATCGCTTATTTTCCGTGGGCGCGGTCAGCCTGCTTTGGTTTGGTCACGATGAATGTCGTGTAAACCTTAGCTTAGGGCATCCCAAACGGCCCACGGCAAATGGACAGCAAATGGGCCCGATTCGGTCCATTTGGAGGAGCGCAGCTTGTCAGGCTGAGCCCATTTACGGTGACATGTACATCCAATGGCCACTAAAAAAATTATACACAAAAAATAAAAAATTGAAACAGAAAATAATGCCCACGATCTTGCCATCGCTTGTCCATTAGCGAGAAAATCTATGGTCACACATTGTCAAAGACGACCGCATTCATGTGCTTTCAAATCCACTGCGTCGTGATCATAATCAACGACGAGGTTCCATTGCGTAGCTGGCGAGAGGAGGAATGTTGCGCAGTAGACCACCAATCCACGAAGACCTCCACACCTTTAGGAGGTGCTGCAGTGGATCGTATCCATGATAGAACCTCCTACCAGATCATCCTATAGAAAGCGTATCCGCTTAGGATGTGCGCCATAGACTCCACAGTTTGGTCACACAAAGGGAATCTCGCTAGATGTGCAAGATGCTGTCGTGCCATCCTCACACCCGTCCAACACCTGTCTAGGCAAGCCAATCAAATGAAGAATTTCACTTTTGAGGGCGTCCAAGATTTCCATTTTAGGTTCCAAGATCCCAAACCAATCGCCCCTGAAAGAGGATGTTGTAGCAGGAGCTAGAAAAGTACTGGGCATCGGCCTCCCATCGCCAGATCAACTTGTACAGTTCGCCCAGTTGCACACCTCGCAACTTGATCCAAAGTTGGAAGTATTACCAGAGCGCGAGGGGGCTCAAAGTTCTTGTTGCTCTTCCGTGCCGGCGGCATATTACCAGAACTTGTACGGATGTCCGAGATCCATCCGTGCTCTTCAAGCTCTTGTTGCACCATGCATCTTTTCCTGATCAAATTTGGGATTAGCTCTAAGACATCCGATGCTGTCTCCCTGATCAGATTACCATACATCCATCTGTCTACGGTCTACCCAAAAGAGAGTGGAGGTCTCATTGCCAACCACCATGAAGGTGGATGCATCAAACCCCCGTCGCACACGGAAATCCCTTACCATATACGGTGTGGAAGGTCGTTGACACCGCAAAATTTTGATTCTTTGCCCGCGATCCAGACATGCTCCTTCACGGATACACTAGTAGGAATAAGCCTACTCATGGTGTTGAGATAATTCGATCGGGGGCATTGGTGAGCCGCTGATAAATGTTACTATATGCATGCCATGTCCACGCCCTTGATAAACGACGTTCCGAGGCGTTGGCTAGTTGCACACTGGCGCGTGAAAGACACACCGCCAGCTTGGAACATGAGAAAAAAAGGCACGAGCTGGTTCATATTCCCCCGCTCTGCGCACCCAAATGAAAAATAAATACTGCGGGATTTAAATGACTAAAAATCATATTACAACATGATTTTTTTCGAACATAGCATAAATTTCATTCAAATACGGTGGGATTACATAATATGCCGGGGATTGCATTTATATTAACTAGACCTAACTCTAAATTCTATATCTGATGGAAAACCTCGTCGCCATCGCCGCTGCCGCTGCCGTCCTCATCGTCTGCCGTCAGCACCATTCTCCAGCGCCCAAAGGTAAGAGTTGCCGAGGGGTGGACGGTTCTTGCCCTGCGCGGTAGTTCTGCAGGATGACGTCTGCGGTGAGCCCCCTCCACTATTTATGGTGCGTCTTGATGTTCTTCCTGTTCGGTGGCGGGTTGGGCCCTTTGAAGCGGATGATGGCCTGTTGCCTCTCCACGACAAAGACCTCGAGCCAGTACTCGCTGTCGGCAGTGAACAAGGGGTCGACCCTCTCCTCGTCGGCGAGGACCGCATGACACTCAAGGATGAAGACCTGTCGCGTCAAGCCCATGGGGACAGGCCGTCTGTGTGTTGATTACCCAGCCATAGGGCAGCACATGTCCGGCGGGACAGGCACGATCTGGCGGGGAACTCCTATGACATCTCCTTCTTCAGGGAGCATGTGAACGACGCAAACTCCTCCCCTTCTCCTTCTTCAGGCGAAAGAGAAGTACTCGACGAGAGTGATTGGAGGCTACACAAGTTGGAGGCAAGGGTGGTTTTTTCTCCTGGAAAAATATCTTTAAAATGTTCAACACCCTAGGTACACTAGTTTCTTGTGTCATACAGGAATCTTCTGGTGACGTTCGTTGAAGAACTCATGTTCTAACCTTTCCAGACCTTCCTAGACTTGAGCATGTTGAGGGAGTTCATCACCATGTTGTGGATGTAGGCATAACTCGTTTAACTGTGTAGCCAAACTTTGACCGATGGAGGTTATTCCACAAATTTGTTTCGATGACCTGTAAACCAAGCCAATCCTTGGTCATGGTGCATGCTAAGCAACCGAACTCTAGCTCCATGGAAAACCAAGCGCTACTAGACAGGTCGCATGCTCCTACTTTCCGGGAAGCAGTACCAGCATTGAGAACGGGCGATGGAGTAGTCACCATTTCTGTAGAAATGATATGATTGGCTTAAGACCGATTTGTCTAGCATGGCGCATGTCATTTCTGTATGCCTTACAAGCCTAGGTTGATGTAGTAGTAAAATTAAGGGGCATGATCACTAAGAACCATTGTCACGGTGATGCAAAAGAGACAAACGTTGGAAGGTGTTGGTGAGAACAGGGCGAGCAAAACATGTTTCATAGGGAGGGTTGGACAACTCAGAGCATTTATCTAGCTACTACTTCCTCCGTTTCAAAATATAAGATGTTTTAGGTTTGTGAAGAAAATGAATCTAGACTTGTTTTAGTGTGTAGATTCATCCCAAAGTTGAGTGAATCTACATACTAAAACAAGTCTAGATTCATTTTCTTCACAAACCTAAAACATCTTATATTTTGAAACGGAGGAAGTAGATGGCAACTAATAGTACATATGGATCCATGTATTCAACCTGAGCACTGCAAAATTGATACTTGAACTTTTGTAATCAATGGGAAGCTGCCCAATGGTAGAACATACAATACATAGTACACTCAAGAACTTGTGACTTATCATACTGCCTTCATTGCAAAACATTATGTTTAGGAACAAGACGAAGCTCAACAACGAAACATATACATCACTTCTAGTTAAAACATATAAAAACCTCAATACAATATATGTTTAGGAATACAATTTGTTTGACAAAAGACACATCACATTCATTTGTCCTGATGGATTTTGTTGACATACTACTAAACTGTCTTAGAGTTGGAGCAGGAAGGGGGTGATCATTGATATCACAGAACAAATTAGAAGTATGTTTGCGAGACGATAAAATCATTGTAGCAAGTTTTAGTAAATATTATGGACCTTGTGAGTTAATGAACTAAGTATGTTTTATATGGAAGCCTCATAATGAGCCAGGATCTCGGCTAATACAACATGAGTGGCCAAGAGAACAAGATTAATAAAAAGGATTAATTAAATCGACGCCAATACAATTTTCAGCTATTTGAGAAATGCCACTGTAAATTTCAACTTTGGAAAACCCCCATTACAATTATGTGTGCGTCTTTTATGCCATTACACCCACTTAGACATGTATAGTAGGCAATATACACTTTGTATTCTGTGTTAGATACGTATGTATAGTGGGCCCACCCGAATCACCAAGGACTACACGACTAGCTCTCTTGACTAGTCGAGTCGAAGTAGAGAATGCGACCTGCTCGACCCAAAAACACATCACGATTCCCCTTTTGCCCCCCCCCCTCCACCCACACACACACAATTGTGACCCAAAAACCATAGGACGGCGGACACCGCCGAGCATGGGAATAGCAAGGGCGAGCACCTGGTTCCCGCACTCCCTCCACACCTCGCCGACAGGACATAAGTCCCTCGGAGTCCTCCCTCCCCTTGGCGGCCAAAGGTGGCGAACATGGCGGCGGTGCTGGCGGGAGGCGGCGAGCACCTGCTTCTCGAATTGGCGGCCGATTCTTCCCGTTGGCAGCGGAAGGAAGTTGTGGCGGATGGTTGCGAGCATGCCGGCGGACATGACGGCAATGATGACCGCTTCCCCGTATGCCCTCTTACCTTAAGTATAAAAGCTTAAGCCCCGGATCCTCTCTCTGTCCTAATTTTATTCCGTTCTCTAATAAAGCAGTACACATGTGGAATTCGATTATGTGGCCCTCCCATTCTTGATTGTTGTTTCTAACGATGCTTGGAAGGTGCAACGGGAGCAAACAGTTTGAGCATATTATCTAGATAATGATGCACATATGCTAACTTTGGGTGTAACTGAAGCTGTACTGCTGTATACATCTCAACACGTGGAGCTATATGAGATTTATTTTTATTTTTTCTATTTACATTCTGTGACAATTTTCCACATGCTTTATCTAATTTTAAGCCCCATTCTGGTGGGCCCTAGCATTAATACGTATATCCGATGGAAATGCAAGTGTATATTTCCTACTGTACATGTCTAAGTGGGTGTAATGGCATATAAAATATGTACACATAATTGTAGTGACGTTATTCCAAAGTTAAAAGTTATGGTGACTTTTCTCAAATAGCTAAAAATTATAGTGACGTCTATCCAATTTATCCTAATAAAAATGTTTCCAATGGAAGTGTTGGAGATAACTTCTAAAGTTTACAAGCACACCGAGGATTTCAACTAAAGAAGCTATAAGATACATAAAAAAAATACATGGTTTGTAATAAGTTGTAAGACTAATATCACAAATGGTGTTGCAAAGAGAGAAAATGGACACATTAGAGTTGGTGTGTGCTCTTTAGTTAATTTGGGTTATAGCATGTAGGAAAAAAAATTATATTTAACAAATCAAGTTTCCCATCATTTTTTGTAGGTTATACCTCTGGCCGGCCATTGGATCCGTATGTGATACTTTATCGAGCCTCTGTAGGAGTGGCGTGCTATGGATATTGGGTGCAACCGTATAGAAATGGTTACACGTGAGTGCTACAACCGGTGCGGTTGGCGTTTTGATGGGAGCCTAACATGTTGATGCTAAGGCGATACGTGTTACTTTATCTCTTTAGATAGCTCATTCATGCTGCCACTTTTTGTGATCCATGATTTGTAGTAAGTTGTAAGACACTCTCCAATGAAGAAATAAAGAGTCATATCCATCGATGGGCTTTTCCCATTTCAAAAAAAAAATGCATAGATGAGAGGGGAGCGAAGGCAAGAGCTCGTGATACAGGTGGTTCGCTTTCTAAAAAACATATGAAAACTAGATTTTCACACTTCAATAATTTCTAGAAAAACTATAAGAACATATATAGGCGTGTATCATGTACCTCCAAATTCTGATCGAACTATAAGAACTATAAGCACATATAGGTTGAGCCCTTTGGAGCAGACGATGGCCTGCTCCCTCTCCACAGAGAAGATCTCTGGCCAGTACTCGCTGTTGGTGACGAACAAGGGGCCGGCCCTCTCCTCGTCGGAGAGGACCGTGCGACACTCGAGGATGAGGACCTGTCGCGTCAAGCGCACGGGGAAAGGCCGCTCGTGCTGATTACCCAGCCACAGGGTAGCGCGTGTCCGACGGGACAGACACGGCGTGGCGAGCGAACTCCTCCGCCATCTCCCTCTTCAGGGAACGCGGAAACATCGTGAACTCCTTCTCCTTCTCCTTCTTCGGGGGAATGAGAAGTACTCGGCGAGAGTGATTGGAGGCTACAGAGGTTGGAGGCAAGGGTGGTTTTTTCTCCTGACAAAATATATTTTTAAAATGTTCAACACCCGAGGTACACTAGCTAGTTTCTTGTGTCATACGTGCTTAGAATCTTGTGGTGACGTTGGTTGAAGAACTTATGTTCTAACCGTTCGAAACCTTCCTAGACTTGAGGATCTTGAGGGATCTCATCACCCCGTTGTGGATGTAGGTAGAACTCGTTTAGCTATGTAACCAAACTTCGACCGATGGAGGTGATTCCACAAATTTGTTTCAATGCCCTGTAAACCAAGCCAATCCTTGGTCACGGTCCAGGCTAAGAAACCGAACTCTGGTTCCATGCATAGCCAAGCGCTGCTAGACATGTCGCATGCTCGTACTTCAGGGGTGACAGTACAAGCATTGAGAACGGGCGATGGGCCAGTCACAATTTCTATAGAAATGATATGATTGGCTTAAGACTGTTTTGTCTAGCATGGCGCATGTCATTTCTGTATGCCTTCCAAGCCTAGGTTGATGTAGTAAAATTAAGGGGCATGATCACCAAGAACCATCACGGTGATGCAAAAGAGACAAACGATGGAAGGTGTTGGTGAGAAAAGGGCGAACATGTTTCATATGGAGGGTTGGACAACTCAAGGATTTATCTAGCTCGCTGGCAACTAATAGTAGTAGTACATATGGATCCATGCATTCAATAGTAGTACTCCCTCCGTTTCAAAATATAAGATGTTTTAGGTTTGTGAAGACAATGAATCTAGACTTGTTTTAGTATGTAGGTTCACTCAACTTTGGGATGAATCTACACACTAAAAGAAGTCTAGATTCATTTTCTTCACAAACCTAAAACATCTTATATTTTGAAACGGAGGGAGTACAACTCAAGGATTTGCTGTCCATTTTCCGTGGGCGCGGTCAGCCTGCTTTGGTTTGGTCACGATGAATATTGTGTGAACCTTAGCGCATCCCAAACGGCCCACGGCAAATGGACTGCAAATGGGTCCGATTCGGTCCATTTGGAGGAGGACAGCTTGTCACGCTGAGCCCGTTTACGGTGGCATGTAAATCCAATGGCCACTAAAAAAATATACACACAAAATAAAAAATAGAAAATAAAAAATTATACAAAAATATACTCCCGGCATTGTTCCACGTCTAAAGGGTGCACACAAAAAACACCTTATACTACTTCCTTCGATCCATATTAGTTGACTCAACTTTGTGAGAAGCTGGCTCAGTCCCGGCGCCCCTACTAATGCCCATGATCTTGCCTCCGCCTTTGATTGTGTCCATTAGCGAGAAAGTCTATGGTCACGCATTGTCAAGACAATCGCGTTATGTGCTTTCAAATCCACTACGTTGTGATTATAATCAACGACGAGGTTCCCTTGCGTAGCTGGCGAGAGGAGGAATGTAGCACAGTAGCCCACCAATCCACGAAGACCTCCACACCCGTAGGAGGTGCTGCAGTGAATCGTATCCATGATAGCACCTCCTACCAGATCATCCTATAGAAAGCACATCCAGTTAGGATGTGCGCCGTAGACTCCACCATTTGGTCACACAAAGGAAATCTCGCTGGATGTGCAAGATGTCGTTGCGCCATCCTCACACCTGTCCGACACCCGTCTAGGCAAGCCAATCAAATGAAGAATTTCAGTTTTGAGGGTGCCTAAGATTTCCATTTCATGTTCCAAGATCCCGAACCAATCACTCCCTGAAAGAGGATGTTGTAGCAAGAGCTGGAAGAGTACTGGGCATCGGCCGCCCATCGCTAGATCAACTTGTACAGTTCGCCTAGTTGCACACCTCGCAACTTGATCCAAAGTTGGAAATATTACCAGAGCGCGAGGGGGCTCAAGGCGCCAGCTGTCCGAGATCCATCTATGCTCTTCCAGCTCTTGTTGCACCGTGCGTCTTTTCCTGATCAAATTTGGGATTAGCTCAAAGACATCCGGTGCTGTCTCCCTGATCAGATTACCATACATCCATCTGTCTACCCAAAAGAGAGTCGAGGTCTCCTTGCCAACCACCATGAAGGTGGATGCATTAAACCCCTGTCGTACACGGAAATCCCTTACTGTATACGGTGTGGAAGATCGTTGAGACACCACAAAATTTTGACTGTTTGCCCATGGTCCAGACAGGCTCCTTCGCGGATACACTAGTAGGATAAGCCTAATCGCGGTGTTGAGATAATTCAATCAGAGGCATTAGTTGGATGCATTGCTAATATGGAGCCGCTGATTAATGTTACTATATACGTACCATGTCCACACCCTTGATAACCGACGTACTGGGGCGTTGCCTAGTTGCATGCCTCCGGTAATATTACCGGTGGCGCGTGAAAGACACGTCGCCAGCTTGGAATATGATAAAAATGGCACAAGCTGGTTTATATTCTACCGCTCTGTGCACCCAAATGGAAAATAAATACTGCATGATTTAAATGACTAAAAATCATACCACAACATGATTTTGTTCGAACATGGCAGAAATTTCATTCAAATACGATGGGATTACATAATATGCCGGGGATTACATTTATATTAACTAGACCTAACTCTAAATTCTATATCTGAAGGAAAACCTCGCCGCCATGGGGGAGAGTGCGCGGTTCTGGACCTGCGCGGTAGTGCTGCAGGACGACGCAGGCGGTGAGCCTCCTCCATTATTTATGGCGTGCCTTGATATTCTTCCTGTCGGGTGGCGGGTTGGGCCCTTTGAAGCGGACGATGGCATGCTACCTCTCCACGATGAAGATCTCTGCCAGTACTCGCTGTCAGCGGTGAACAAGGGGTCGTCCCTCTCCTCGTCGGTGAGGACTGCACGATGCTCAAGGATGAGGACCTGTCGCGTCAAGCCCACGGGGACAGGCCGTCCATGCTGATTACCCAGCCATAGGGCAGTGCGTGTCCGGCAGGACATGCACGACGTGGCGGGGGAACTCCTACGCCATCTCCTTCTTCAGGGAGCACGTGAACGACGCAAACCCTCCTCCTTCTCCTTCTTCAGGCGAAAGAGAAGTACTCGACGAGAGTGATTGGAGGCTACACACTAGAGGAAAAAGGGCCATCCGTTCGCCACCCCTGGGAGCATTAGTCCCGGTTGCGCCAGCAACGGGACTATCTTTAACGCGTCCGGTTGGAGCGGCACGCGGCCAGGGCATGGGTCCCGGTTGGTAAGGGGCATGCGTCGGTTGGAGCCACCAACCGGGACTAAAGGTTTGGCCACAGCCACGTGGCACGCACGCTGCTAGTCGGTTCTTGGCTCCAACCGACTAAAGACCCTGCCTCTATAAATGCAACGCAGCCTCCTCTGCCTCCACTCTGTTTTTCGAATGGTGTAAGCTGTGAGGTGTGCTAGTTTTCTCATGCATGCATGGAAGGTGTTTGTTGAAATGTTTGAGTGAAAAATCCGTTGAATTTCTCATAGAACAAAAATTTAGAAGGTGTCCGAGGCGCTTGAGCTTATTTCCCTCGATCGAGGTTAGCAATCTTATCTTTTCTAGGTCATTGATACAATTCATGTCGGTGTGAATTGGTTATTTCACTATTTATGATGTCCTGTTTTTTGATAAACTTACTTATATGATGCAGATGAGCGGTCGGGAATGGATGTGCGGTGACGGCGGGTAGCGGTATATCAAAGGCGTGGATAAATTTATCGATGTGGCTCTGACAAACAAAGAGAATGGATTTATCGTTGTCCATGTGTTCAATGTCGGAACAACAAGGAGTACTCTTCCTCGAAAATCATTCGCCACCTGATTATGAAAGGTTTCATGCCCAACTATAATTGCTGGACCAAGCACGGGAAAGAGGGGTTATGATGGAAGATGGTGAAGAAGAAGATGATGATAACAACTATCATCATATGTTTCCTGAATCTGGTGATCTGCAATGGAAGACAATAGAGGAAAAAGGTGAAGAACGGGCATCGATGAGCCGGTGATGAACTTGGTAGGGTCATTTCGATGCAAAGCGAGGCGTGAAACAGAAAATGAGAAGTTAAAGTTAGAGGGCATGTTAGAAGATCACAAGAAATTGTTGTACCCAAATTGTGAAGATGGGCACAAAGCTCGATGCGACCTTTGGAATTGTTGCGATGGAAGGCGAGTGTGGTCTAACGACTCCTCATTTGAAAAGATCTTGAAAATAATGAAGCCAAGTTTCCAAAACATAACGAACTTCCGATAGTACCTCTGAAGCAAAGAAGACTCTCGTCCTCGGGATTAGATGTGCAAAAGATACATGCATGCATTAATGATGCATCCTCTACCGCGGTAAGGAGTATGAGAATTTAGATAAATGCCGGTATGCAGCGTTGCGGTATAAGATCGACGAGATGACCTGGTGATGTTGAGGAGAGCCCCTCGGAAGGGTTCTGCTAAGGTTATGTGGTATGCTCCTATAATACCAAGGTTGAAACGCATGTTCGAAACAAAGAGCATGCCGGTTGTTGCGATGGCACAAAGAAGACCGTAAGAAAGGCGGGGAGTTGAGACACCTGGCGATGGGTCACGGTGGAGAAAAATCGAGAGACTTCCCGGACTTTGCGGTGGCGCAAGGAACTTATGGTTTGGTCTAATCGGATGGCATGAATCCTTTTGGGAGCGAGCTGCAGTCACAACACCTGGCCCGTGACTCTATGTATCTACAACCTGCCTCCTTGGTTGTGCATGAAGCGTAAGTTCATTATGATGCAGGTGCTCATCCAAGGCCCGAAGCAACCGAACGCGACATTGATGTGTACCTTAGGCCATTAGTTGAAGAACTCTTACGGTTGTGGGGCAAACCAGGTGTACGTGCGTGGGATGAGAACAAACAGAGCCATTTAATCTACGAGGGTTGTTATTCGTAACCATCAATGATTGGCTGCTCTTAGTAACCTTCGTGACGGACAAACAAAGGATATAAGGCATGTACCCACTGTTTAGATAAGACCGAAGGTACATATTTGCATAAATGCAAGAAGGTTGTGTACCTAGCGAATCGACGATTTCTTCCGACCAATCATCCGTGAAAGAAAGGCAAGCATTTCAAAGGTGAGGCAGATCAGGAAGAAGCTGAACTCCCTGGTGATGATGTATTTGGTATGGTCAAGGACATAGAAGTAATCTTTGGAAAGGGTCGGCGGTCAATCAGTTCGAGCAGCGTCGCTCTGACACGCACCCATGTGGAAGAAGAAATCTATATTTTGGGAGCTGCCATATTGGAAAGTCCTGCGTGTCCGCTCTTCAATCGGCGTGATGCACGTGACGAAGAATCTCTGCGTGAACCTGCTAGGATTCCTAGGCGTGTATGGGAAGACAAAAGATACACACAAGCACGGAGGACCAACAAATTATGAAAGACCCAAAGAACATGCATACTGAGATAACAAAGGCGGATAAAGGCGTCACTTAAGTCGTGCGCTATGCTCTTACCAAAGCGAGAAGGAAATCTTTTTGAAGTCCTTTACAGTATCAAGGTGCCATCGGGCTTCTCATCTAATATAAAGGGATAATAAATATGGCAGAAAAAGTTCCAAAACCTGAAGTCTCATGATCACGTGATTATGACGTGATTGCTTCCGATTGCATTGAGGGGCTTCTACGAAAATGTTCGAGTACCCATTGTGAAGCTGTGCATTCCTCAATGCAATATCTCGGAAGGTAATCAATTCAGATATTACGCCAAGGTTCTGAAGGATGTGGTACAATGTCTTGTTAGTTTTGAATTGGTGTTCCCACCATCCTTCTTCAATATTATGACGCATCTCTGGTTCATCTAGTGGAAGAGATTGCCATTCTCGGTCCGTATTTCTGCACAATATGTTCCCCTTTGAGAGGTTCATGGGAGTCTTAAAGAAATATGTTCATAACCGTGCTAGACGGAAGGAAGCATCTCCAAGGGATATGGAGCAGAGGAGGTCATTGAGTTTTGTGTTGACTTTATTCGACCTTAAGCCGATTGGTGTTTCCGACTCATGGCATGAGGAAGACTAAGTGGAAAAAGGCTGGGAAAGAAAGCAGCGATATGTAGGGACGGGATTCTTTCACTAAAGCACACTACGATTCTACATAATTCCACCTTGGCTCCGTATATGGAGGAACACAAGAATATTGTATGCTCCAAAAACCGGGAAGCTGAATCATGGATTCTGAGATGAACACATGAAGTCTATCGGTGGTTGGATGCGGACACATCTCTTGAATGACACTTGTTGGAGATCAGCTATACTTGTTGGCGCGTCACCATCTTCTCTTGTATTGAATTTCCAAGTGCGAAATAAATGGGAATACATTCTACACGATCGCCCAAGATAAAAGAGCACCAACCAAAATAGTGGTGTCCGCTTTGATGCAATAGGCGAGAATGGACAAAAGGACACATATTATGGTTACATAGAGGAGATATGGGAACTAGACTATGGAGTCTCTTTTAAGGTCCCTTTGTTTATTTGCAAATGGGTCAACTGAATGGGGAAGGGTAAAGATAGACCGGTTATGCGGAATGACAACAGTGGATCTCAACAATCTTGGTTATAGAGATGAACCATTCGTCCTAGCCAATGATGTGTCTCGGGTTTTCTATGTGAAGGACATGTCCTCCGGACGAAAAAAGAAAAAATATGCAAACAAATACATCATATGATGATCCAAAGCGTCACATAGTTCTTTCAGGGAAAAGAAACATCGTGGGAATCGAGGACAAGACAGACATGTCAGAAGATTATAATAAGTTTGATGAAATTCCGCCCTTCACAGTGAAAACTGACCAAGCATTCCGTTCAGTAAAGAAGATGCTCCATGGTTACGTCTGAAGCGGTCATAAGGAATGACATATGCCAAGTAGTTCATGCTCATATTATGTAACTCTAGTTCATGTCTTTCGCGGTTTGTGGCTTGACGAAGGATATCTTTCGCGGTTTGTGGCCTTTAGTCCCGGTTTTGTAGTCTCAGTTTTAATATTAATAAATGTCTTGAGTGTTAGTCCCATTTTGTGGCTGGACCGGAGTGCCTCTATGACCAGTTTCTCGGAGATGCGGAGGCCCAGGCTCCGTCGGCATCTCCTGGCCAGCCGCGATGGTGTCCCTGCTCGAAAACCATCTTGCAGCTTGTAACTTCACTAACTAGATCAATCGCCTCGAGCTAACTAATTTCACATATTAGGGAGTGCCTCTATGACCGATTCTCGGAGATGCGGAGGCCCAGGCTCGTCGGCATCTCCAAACTGGCCGCATGATGGTGTCCTGCTCTCGAAAACCATCTTGCAGCTTGTAACTTCACTAACTAGATCAATACGCCTCGAGCTAACTAATTTCACATATTAGAGTGCCTCTATGACCCGATTCTCGGAGATCTTGGGAGGCCAGGCTCGTCGGCATCTCCACACTGGCCGCATGGTGTCCCTGCTCTCGAAAACCATCTTGCGACTTGTAACTTCACTAACTAGATCAATACGCCTCGGAGCTAACTAATTTCACATATTAGGGTGCCTCTATGACCAGATTTCTCGGAGATCTTGGGAGGCCCAGGCTCATCGGCATCTCCACTGGCCGCAGTGGTGTCCCTGCTCTCGAAAACCATCTTGCAGCTTGTAACTTCACTAACTAGATCAATACGCCTCGGAGCTAACTAATTTCACATATTAGGGAGTGCCTCTATGACCAGTTTCTCGGAGATGCCGGAGGACTGGGCTCCGTCGGCATCTCCCTGAAACTGGCCGTAGTGGTGTCCCTGCTCTCTAAAACCATCTTGGAGATGCCTCAAACTGGATGGAGGACTGGACTCACAAGGATGCATATTTATAGTACAAGCAGCTCGGCATAATGTCGACACTCACGACATAATGTCGACACTCACCCCTATTATTAGTGCTGACTCATCTTTAGTCCCGGTTGGTGTCTCCAACCGGGACTAAAGGTTCATCTTACATGGACTATATCCCAACCGGTACAAATCGGGACTAAATATGAACCCTCTCTTTATATAGGCATTTCCCTCTATTTATTAGGTAACACTTAAGACATTTATTAATATTAAAAACCGGGACAAATCGGGACTAGCTAACACTCAGGCCTAAAGCCGCCCCTTTAGTCATAATCATGCCTAGTCCTATAATCTGGCTTCAGGGTCTTCATCGTAAATCGTCATCATCATCGTCATCGTCACCGCCACTCAGGGATCCTCGGCCCATCCATGGCATATACGGGGCCATTCCAGCCTTGGATTCACGGCGGGTGGGAGAGTCTCTGGAAGCGATGCACTTCTGGGAGACGATGTGGGGCTGTGGCGGGTGGACTCGTGGGCACCGTGGCGAGGATGGTCTCCGGCGATGTAGCGCATCACCGATGATAGTACGGTTCTCCCACCACACGACGGCCGACTTCGTTGTTGTTCACGGTGGCGGGCCATCACCCTCGTACTGGCGAGCTCCTTTCCCGCCTATTAGCGAAGAAGGCATTCCAGTGTCATAGTTGTCGGGATCACTGAGGGATCCATCCGGCTACTCGGCGTGAGCTCGTGGTAGAAGTGGTTTGTGATGGCGCTGCGTCTGGAACCTTGAGGGACGGGAGGGAGAACCCTCGGCCTTTCGACATCCGCAAGGGTGGCGGTACCAGTGGACAAGGGTAGTTGGGCGCAGCCTCGGTCTCCTCGAGGGTCGAGAATGGCCCGATGGCGTGTCCATTGTTCTAAGAGAGGAAGGTGTGGATGTGTGGATAGCCATGACACGATCACCCTAAATATAGAGGAAAGGCGGAAAACTTGGCATGAAGCTTTGGGAAATGGCGGAAATATCTTTAGTCCCGGTTAGTGACTACATCCGGGACTAAAAGCTCTAGTAGAAAGGAAAGGCGGAAAACTTGGCGGGAAGAGGTGGGAAATGGCGGAAAATATTTTAGTCGGTTTGTGACTACATCCGGGACTAAATGTGTGAACAATGATCATGTTTGAAAAAACCTTCACAAAATGACCTATCATGTTCGAGGTTTCATGGCTTTCGGTCCAAATGACCGATGTTATGTCTTGAATCACGGCATAGTTTGTGATGTTGTGCCCATATTATGCATGTGTGTGGACATTGGTATGGAGAACAATGTTGCGGAGGAAGTTTTCCTTTTTGTCATACGGAAAAACCCTTTTCCATTTTCCGAGCGCAAAAAGCGTCGTTTTGTGAAGTAACCACCAAAATGCCATTTCAATGCTACCGTCCTATTTTCCTAAAATACTAGACCACCTTACATGGACTATATCCCAACGGTACATCTCAAACCTTTTCGTCCATCCTGGTAAAAGGACAAATGTCTTAGAATCGGTAGGAAGTGGGTCCGGTTTGTACTACAGGTACATGATCTATCGCCGTGATTTTTGAAAAAATCGTTTTAGACTGCAATATGTGGTTTCTTGAGAGATCCAATGCAAGTTCTAACGATGCCGTCCCCTATCTTCATGCACCGGTTCGACCATAGTTAGAAATTCAAATAATTCAAAGCGGGCATAATAAATTCAAAAAATCCGAACAATGAAAATCCTTGGCGTGGTGTCATATTATGTTACATAGTTGAAAGGAAAAATACGGACTTGGTATATTGATCATGTTTGAAAAACCTTCACAAAATAACCTATCATGTTCGAGGTTTCATGGCTTTCGGTCCAAATGACCGATGTTATATCTTGAATCACGGCATAGTTTGTGATGTTGTGCCCATATTATGCATGTGTGTGGACATTGGTATGGAGAACAATGTTGCGGAGGAAGTTTTCCTTTTTGCATACGGAAAACCCTTTTCCATTTTCGGCGTAAAAAAAGCGGGTCGTTTGTGAAGTAACCACCAAAATGCCGTTTGAATGCTACCGTCCTATTTTCCTAAAATACTAGACCACCTTACATGGACTATATCCCAACGGTACATCTCAAACCTTTTCGTCCATCCACGGTAAAAGGACAAATGTCTTAGAATCGGGGAAGTGGTCGGTTTGTACTACAGTTACATGATCTATCGCCTGTGATTTTTGAAAAAATTGTTTTTAGACTCGCAATATGTGGTTTCTTGGAGATCCAATGCAAGTTCTAACGATGCCCGTCCCCTATCTTCATGCACCTGGTTCGACCATAGTTAGAAATTCAAATAATTCAAAAGCGAGCATAATAAATTCAAAAAAATCCGAACAATGAAAATCCTTGGCGTGGTGTCATATTATGTTACATAGTTGAAAGGAAAAATACGGACTTGGTATATTGATCATGTTTGAAAAACCTTCACAAAATGACCTATCATGTTCGAGGTTTCATGGCTTTCGGTCCAAATGACCGATGTTATGTCTGAATCACGGCATAGTTTGTGATGTTGTGCCCATATTATGCATGTGTGTGGACATTGGTATGGAGAACAATGTTGCGGAGGAAGTTTTCCTTTTGTATGCGGAAAAACCCTTTTCCATTTTCCGGCGCAAAAAGCGGGTCGTTTTGAAGTAACCACCAAAATGCCATTTGAATGCTACCATCCTATTTTCCTAAAATACTAGACCACCTTACATGGACTATATCCCAACGGTACATCTCAAACCTTTTCGTCCATCCACGGTAAAAGGACAAATGTCTGCCGAATCGTGGGAAGTGGGTCGGTTTGTACTACAGTACATGATCTATCGCCGTGATTTTTGAAAAAATCGTTTTAGACTCGCAATATGTGGTTTCTTGAGATCCAATGCAAGTTCTAACGATGCGTCCCTATCTTCATGCACAGGTTCGACCATAGTTAGAAATTCAAATAATTCAAACGGGCATAATAAATTCAAAAAAATCCGAAAAATGAAAATCCTTGGCGTGGTGTCATATTATGTTACATAGTTGAAAGGAAAAATACCAGACTTGGTATATTGATCATGTTTGAAAAAACCTTCACAAAATGACCTATCATGTTCGAGATTTCATGGCTTTCGGTCCATATGACCGATGTTATGTCTTGAATCACGGCATAGTTTGTGATGTTGTGCCCATATTATGCATGTGTGTGGACATTGGTATGGAGAACAATGTTGCGGGAGGAAGTTTTCCTTTTGTCGCATGGAAAAGCCCTTTTCCATTTTCCGAGAAAAACGGGTCGTTTTAAAATTAATATTCAAAAATAGAATATAAGTTAATTCATTTTAAAAGGTTACATTAATTATTTTTAAAATAGAATATGTTTTTGAATTATTTATTCAAATCCATACACTTCTTATGTTTAAAGTTTTCTAAATTCCAAATTGATATTAAAAAATATAAGTTAATTCATTTTAATTGTAAATGGTTCATATTTTAAATGGTTACATTAATTATTTTTAAAATGTAAAATGTTTTTGAATTATTTATTTAAATCCAAACACTTTTTATGTTTAAAGTTTTCTAAATTCCAAATTGATATTAAAAAAATATAAGTTAATTCATTTTTAATTGTAAATGGTTCATATTTTAAATGGTTACATTAATTATTTTTTAAAACAGAAAATGTTTTTGAATTATTTATTCAAATCCAAACACTTCTTATGTTTAAAGTTTTTCTAAATTCCAAATTAATATTCAAAAATATAAGTTAATTCATTTTAAAGGTTACATTAATTATTTTTAAAAATAGAATATGTTTTTGAATTATTTATTCAAATCAAACACTTCTTATGTTTAAAGTTTTCTAAATTCCAAATTGATATTAAAAAATATAAGTTAATTCATTTTAATTGTAAATGGTTCATATTTTAAATGGTTACATTAATTATTTTTAAAAGCAGAAAATGTTTTTGAATTATTTATTCAAATCCAAACACTTCTTATGTTTAAAGTTTTCTAAATTCCAAATTAATATTCAAAATATAAGTTAATTCATTTTAAAGGTTACATTAATTATTTTTAAAAATAGAATATGTTTTTGAATTATTTATTCAAATCAAACACTTCTTATGTTTAAAGTTTTCTAAATTCCAAATTGATATTAAAAAAATATAAGTTAATTCATTTTTAATTGTAAATGGTTCATATTTTAAATGGTTACATTAATTATTTTTTAAAACAGAAAATGTTTTTGAATTATTTATTCAAATCCAAACACTTCTTATGTTTAAAGTTTTTCTAAATTCCAACTTAATATTCAAAAATATAAGTTAATTATCTTTAAAAGGTTACATTAATTATTTTTAAAGCAGAAAATGGTTTTGGATTATTTATTCAAATCCAAACACTTTTATGTTTAAAGTTTTCTAAATTCCAAATTGATATTAAAAAATAAAAGTTAATTCATTTTAATTGTAAATGGTTCATATTTTAAATGGTTACATTAGTTATTTTTAAAAAGAAAATGGTTTTGAATTATTTATTCAAATCCAAACACTTTTATGTTTAAAGTTTTCTAAATTCCAAATTGATAAAAAAAATAAAAGTTAATTCATTTTTAATTGTAAATGGTTCATATTTTAAATGGTTACATTAATTATTTTTTAAAACAGAAAATGGTTTTGAATTATTTATTCAAATCCAAACACTTTTTATGTTTAAAGTTTTCTAAATTCCAAATTAATTATCATTTAAAAACAATACAAATTTAAACCCCAAAATAAAAATAAAGAGAGAACAGAGAAAACACGAAATTTTTTGAAAGCAGAATATGTCGGTTGGAGCCACCAACCGGGACTAAATCCTAGCGCCCTCAATTCTGAAAATTGGAAAAAAGTGGAGTATAGGTCTGGGTTGGTGGCTCCAAGGACGTATCTCTTTAGTCAGTTGGAGCCATCAACCGACAAATGACCCATTCGCTTTATAATGGCTCGCCTCTCTTCTTCTTCCCCATCTCTTCTGCTTCTCACCGTGCGCACCCTCTGCCGTGAGTTGCCCGAGCTCGCCACACCTGCGTTCCCGCCATCGCCAGCTGCCTCCGTCCCACGCCTGCTACTTTCCCTGCGTGACCTCAATCGCTGGATTGAAGCTCCGTCATGCCGCCTCCGTCGATTCCGGCGTCTCCCGAGCTCGCCTCGCCACCACCTCCGTCGTGTTCTGGTGAGCCGCCGATCCTCACGGTGGTCTTCTTTTCTCCTCTCCTCCTATACTCTCTCGCGTGTGCCCGAGCCAGCCCGCTCGAGCTCGACGGAGGCGCTCCATTGACCAACAAGGAGCGGCGCCACCACTCCTCTCCACGCATCGCGCTCTCTAACGCGCCATCCGCGCATCCGAGGTGCCTTATCGCCGCCCCGCCGTTGCACAGCTCAGCCCGTGATGACGTCGTCTTGGCGTCACTCGTGCTCGTGTGGCGGTGATGTGGCTGGGGCCCATCTCGACCTCGATGGGTGCGCCCGTGTAAAAATTATTTGCCTTTTTAATTCCAAATTGATATAAACTTGTAAATTCAATATCTTTTTATTATAAGTCAGAAAATACAAATAATATATCAAATTGTTCGGAAAATGAAACCTATCTATTTATCCTATAATCATGCATTGTTCAACAATTTAAATGACAAGTATAATTAGAAGAACAAATGCACCCCTCTCATATGTTAGGAGTTTCCCGAGTTAGGGTTTTCACCGTCGGAACCCGATTAAATCGTCGAGCATGTCTTAGGGTTACATTCCAATGCAAATTAACTTGTCATATCATCATACTTGCTTGAGCATTGCATCGATGCCATGTGTTGATTGTTTCCCTTTCTTTTCGGTGTTTCGATTATTAGGTTTATTATTAGTTAGGTATTATTAGGTTTATTAATTAGTTTGGTATTATTGGTCTTGCCCATTTTGGTGGGTCAATGTGGGTAGCCCAGACTGATTCACATTGCTACCACTATGGTTAGATAAGGAATCATTAATACCCCTTAGGTGCATGTGGGTTCCTCTCATATGCATCGGAGGTTTCTCGAACTAGGTTACACCTCGGAACTCGGAATATTGATAAGTTGATTTTAGCTAGAGTTACCTATCTACTACGGTTTCCTTTTTGTAGCTAGGTTTAGGGTTTCTCTTCATTTTATTATTGTGTATGTATATATCAGGTTTCTCCTTAACTTTCTCCTTTAGCCGCTTTGACTTATTCGTTTTCCACCTATGCAGAAAATATGGATCCACACGTCGAGACGAAGAAAGGAAGAGTTGATCCAAGGTGTGATCCGTGGGGAAGATAATTTAGACGTATCAACGTTTACGAACAACTCGTGAGGTGATCCTCTTTTACGGAGTAGACAACTTGTTTGAGGTTGAAGGTGTTGCCTTCATGAGAGAAAGCGATGCCTTGTGTAATCGAGCGACCGCTCGGCAAGGTGCATGTAATATAAATCAATTCATTAATTAATCATCTGCTATCTATATAGAAATAGTAACGGCGCGATCTTTCTTCTTTTAGCCCTCCGATCGAAGGAATCTCTTTGAAAAGAGCGACGAGGCCCAACCAAAAGTTGGAAGACCATGAGAGGTTCAGGATCGAAGATGTCGCAGAGGCAGACCGAATGACTCCGAAGTTGTCGCAACCAAATTTGTGGCACAATGCGGAGTAATCGTTAGGGACTTAATCCCGATCACCATTAGAAATTGGAATAGGCCTGCTAATGCGGATGAAGAGGGAACATGTTTATTTGTCCCTAACCACGCCAAAGATTTCTTGTGGAAGAGGCTCATGGTTAATTTCAAACTCTAGAAGATAGAGCTGGATCCAAATGCGGAGGATCGATTGAGGACGCTTACAACATGGGAGAGCCATGGAGGCTAAGGTCGGGAGTGGGCTTTGAAGAAGATGGCCCATGTTTCACCAACTGGAAGAAAAGATTGCACCTTGACTATGTCGTGAAAAAGAAGACTCGATTTCAAGAATATTCGGTTTGAGAAGATAAAACCATTCAGGATGAGTTTGTGGAATACAAGAAATCAGAAAAAGCTAAGAAAATGTAAAAACGAATAAAATGAATCTCGCTAACAAGAAGTATCACCATACTATGGGGCAAGGTGGCTACAGGCTGGAATTCCTAAGTGGGAGAAACTTGAGCAGGAACTGCGTGATAAAAATATCACCCAGAGGCAGGGCGATTGGGTAGAACGTGCAAGGAATTGGTTTTACGGGCATGGGGGCGTTGGACTCGGAAGGAGGTGTATATATACCATACGACAAAGAAGACCCCTTGCCAATCGAGAGGATGAGAAAAGCGATAAAGGCTGTTAAAGATGGGGACTTCATTCCCGATAGAGAATGATGAGCTCACACGCCCTTTGGAAATAAGGAACATGATGGACGAACACGAGGCACAATAGGCTCCCAATCATGGAGGACTGGGTTTCCCGAAGAGAGGAAGAAATATCATGATAGAAGCCATCAGAGGAGTAAGGACAGGGCGACAGTTGAAGCAGAAAGTCAGAAATAGCGAATGCGTTTAATTGAAGAACGATTAAAGCAACAACAAGATGAAATTAACTCACTTAAAGAGCAAAAGTACTAGCGCCCCATCTCAAGCCTTTGCATTCGATGCTACCGCCTATCGAATAATCGAAAAAGCGATGTGGCTTCCCGAGGTCCCGGTGATGACAATGGCGATGCCAATGATGCACCGACGATGGCTCCTGTGGCTACCGGTGGATGATATCACAGAGATGACACTGCGAGCTACATGTCAAAGTTGTGAACATATCAATGAAGGTGGCGGTCATTATGCCTTACCAATTGGACCCACACCAACTTACCACAGTCGTCCGGTTCGGAGGGCTACGCTGTTGTCGGCGTGGATGAAATCATGCCCACCTTTGAGGTTTTGGATCTTCACTACCTGCTTGGTGAAGGGATGTGATCTGGGTGACGCAAAAACGTCACCATTCTATGGTCAAGGATTGTATCGTGCTTGAAATCACACGCCAAAGGCCATCTTCGCCGCCTCACCCGTCTCCGGAGAATTAAATCGCCGCCTTGGCCGTCTTCGTCGCCTCACGGCTCGTCGCCTCACCAATCTCGGTGCAGCCATCGCCCAGGAGCCATCGCGCCTCGGGATAAAAAGCGTAAGCGTCTCGCTCTTCGTCGTAGCGATCGCGAAACGTAAACAAGAGCCTCTTCCAAAAGTACCAACGGTTCCTCCCAAGAGAGCTTATGGTGTCTTGAAGAGGAGGCTGCGGCGATCGTTGATCTTGAAGCGACAGCGTTTTGCTAAGGAGGCGGCCGAAGAGCGAGTTCTGACACCAAAGAAGAAAAGCCAAAGTGTTGAAAATGCTAAAGACTCTTCATCAACCCGAGCCAAAGCTGTCATCGACTATGAGCGTTCTATTCTCAAGTCACATGCAGCACAAAAGCCTCAAGAGCAAGATCTTGATGCAAGCGGAAATCTGTTGCCCAGCTCGGAGAACAAGCAAAACAGACTTGCGCCTCTCAAGGTGATTTCTCAAACCAATGTGGGTCGAGCAAATATGGGGCGAAGCGGTATGATCCGGAGGTAGTTGCACTGTCTGAGCTGCGCTGCTCAAGGTATGAGTATTGCCAGACTTATCGATTAGAGTTCTTCCCGTGAGTGAAGTAGCATACAAATACCAAGACGGCAAACCTCTCGTCAAACCTGAGGAGGTAAATAATCTTTCAACAAAAATGCGAAGATTGCATAACTGGTACATGCACGCCACAAGGGCGGGGCTAAGCTGGATAGTCTGAGGTTACAAAAAGCATCATGGGAAAGAAAGTGATGACATGATATCCATTGAATTTAATGAGCTATTTCAATTATTCAATCAAGGCGCCTTGGACAAATCGCTCATCGTGCCTATTGTGCGTAAGTACTAATT
Organism: Avena longiglumis; assembly: GCA_030063025.1. Lineage (NCBI taxonomy): Eukaryota > Viridiplantae > Streptophyta > Magnoliopsida > Poales > Poaceae > Avena > Avena longiglumis. The sequence goes on from CP125978.1 coordinate 48,810,826, forward strand.
CTGTAATTAACTTAGTCTCCAGCTATCTCACTTTGTTTATTGCATGTATATAATCATACTTGTAATATGCGAATGAAGATTCTCGAATGCAGCAGAGGACAAATCTATGATATTGGCTTCATTGACCCATATTGGGTTCATGAAGCTAATCTCAAAATAAGCCCCAGGATACGGAGGATAATATAGTACAGCGTTAAGGTTTCAAGAAACCAAAAGGGAAATACTTTTCCTTACAACTTCGATGAGTGTTATTGTCTTGTATACACTTTCTATTTCGCTAACTCGATGTTAAGTATATAATTGATTAGTTATGCATTCGCAGCTTCCACTATATTCTGTTAATCATTCAACTTGACAAAGGGCGTGTACTAGTCATGGACTCGAAACATAAACCCCTTGAGACGTGGAAGGACATGCACATACTTCTCCAGTGGTAATTCTAATCATTACGACACTATATCGGCAATGTTCGTGAATTTTATGATATCAAGTACTTAAGAACTTATTTTATTCGTTTTCTCGCGGCAGCGCTTGGAAACGGTTCACCAACAAGGCTAGGGTGTTTGGAAGAGCTTACATTTCAACCACTAAATGTAAGCACCACTAGCTATATCCGCATATCTTTGATTCTAGTTTTGATACAGTTATTATCATGCTTGATTATTATTTTGATTGAACTATGTTCTTGTGAAGTGCGACACGGGGACCAGGTAACAATCTCTGTGGATACTATGTTTGCGAGTTCATCCGCAGGCGTGCGATGAGAAGGGCAGAAATTTAGAGCAACTCCACGTATGTAAACAATTTCTATAGTTTTATTTTCAAACAAATTGTGTTTAGTTTCATTCATATAGACTCCTTTTTAAATTAGATCGAGCGTCTACGGACGGTCTTACGCCAAAGGATCGTCTGAGCAATTCAGGAGGAATTGGCGGGATTCTTGGATGGAAGTCCTAGACCCGAAGGGGAGTACTATTCTGCTGTGTATAGACAATAGGGATTGTAAAATAGCAACTCGGTCCGTGTATAGACAAGGGGAATACTTTTGTATGTAGTGCATGAACTCGATCCGTGTATTGAATGTAATATTGTCATGATGATCTTGTGTAATATAAGGTTCCTTCATTGATAAGTGCAAAACACTAAATAAACAATAAAACAACCTAAATGAATTCTCTGCGCGGCACAAAAGTGGCGAAAATGCTGCCGACAACAAAATGTGCAAAATGAATTCTCTGCGGCAGAAATGGCCAAATCTCTGCGCGGCAGAGAAGGTTATTAGTCCCGGTTCGTATTACGAACCGGGACTAAAGCCACCCCCCTCCTCGCACGGTGCAGCTGCCACGTGTATGATCTTTTGTCTCGGTTGGTGGGGCAACCGGGACTAAAGGTTCGGGCTTTAGTCCCGATTGCCCCGTCCCGGTTGGGCAACCGGGACTAATGCCCCTTACCAACCGGGACACATGGGGTGTTTTCTACCAGTGACACAAGTTGGAGGCAAGGGTGGTTTTTTCTCCTGGAAAAAAATATCTTTAAAATGTTCAACACCCGAGGTACACTAGTTTCTTGTGTCATACTCCTGGTGACGTTCCTAGACTTGAGCATGTGCTTGGAATCTTCTGGTGACGTTCCTTGAAGAACTAATGTTCTAACCTTTCCAGACCTTCCTAGACTTGAGCATGTTGAGGGAGTTCATCACCATGTTGTGTATGTAGGCATAACTCGTTTAGCCGTGTAGCCAAACTTTGACCGATGGATGTTATTCCACCAATTTGTTTCGATGCCCTATAAACCAAACCAATTCTTGGTCATGGTCCATGCTAAGCAACCGAACTCTGGCTCCATGGACAAGCGCTACTAGACAGGTCGCATGCTCCTACTTCCCGGGAAGCAGTACCAGCATTGAGAACGGGCGATGGAGTAGTCACCATTTCTGTAGAAATGATATGATTGGCTTAAGTCCGATTTGTCTAGCATGGCGCATGTCATTTCTGTATGCCTTCCAAGCCTAGGTTGATGTAGTAAAATTAAGGGGCATGATCACCAAGAACCATCACGGTGATGCAAAAGAGACAAACGATGGAAGGTGTCGGCGAGAAAAGGGCGAACAAAGCATGTTTCATAGGGAGGGTTGGACAACTCGAGCATTTATCTAGCTACTAGATGGCAACTAATAGTACATATGGATCCATGCATTCAACGTGAGCACTGCAAAATTGATACTTGAACTTTTGTAATCAATGGGAAGCTGCCCAATGGTAGAACATACAATACATAGTACACTCCAGAACTTTTGGCTTGTCATATTGCCTTCATTGCAAAACATTATGTTTAGGAACAAGATGAAGCATCCACAACGAAACATATACATCACTTATATTTATTAAAACATATAAAAACCTCAGTACAATATATGTTTGGGAACATGCTTAGTTTGACAAAGGACATGTCGCATTCATTTGTCCTGATGAATTTTATTGACATACTACTAAACTATTTTAGAGTTGGAGCGGGGAGGGGAAGGATCAGTGATATCGTGGAACACATCAGAAGTATGTTTGCGAGATGTAAAATGTACTATAGCAAGTTTGAAAAAATATTATGGACCTTGTTAGTTAAAGACTCACTATGTTTTAAATGGAAGCCACATGCCAGAATCTCAGCTAATACAACGTCAAGTGGCAAAGAGTACAAGATTAATAAGTGTTTCTAATGGGATTGCTGGAGATAACTTCTAAAGATTACAAGCATACTGAGGAGTACAACTAAAGAAGCTATAAGATACATCAAAAATGCATAGATGGGAGGGGAGATGAGCCAAGAGCTCGTGATATTGGTGGTGGTTCCCTTTATAAAAATATGAAAACTAGATTTTCACACTTCAATCATTTCTGAAAGATCTACAACCACATATAGATGTGAATATACATCACATCTCCAATTGAAATATATTTTGATACACCATTAACACACACAAAAAAAATAAAGCAAAGAGAAATTATTTTTGTGTTTTTTATGTAGCCTAGAATGCACCATATATTATTTTAACAAACTTTTGTTTTAACAAATTTAACAAGTTCATATAAGTCATCTCTATGCATTTTGTACAAAAAATATGGTTAGTTGGGACTTTCAAATTCAGTTTTTTAAACATAGAGCACATTTTCTTGCTTGGGCTCCAAAACACTACACATGCACTAAATTCTCGGTAGTGTATTTTTTGAAAGGAAAGAGTTTAGATCTCATCAAGTTCCATGTAAATTGTTTTCAACCGAAACCGGAGCCTGACCTTCGTGGCCCCCTTGATTCCTGAAACAACTTAATAATCCGAGACTCATAAGTGGTAACCAAACAACTCTTTCGGTGCCATATATCCGATAATGAAGTATGGGAACATTGCAAAATAAAACGAACATAGATTGGCGGCACCTTGGGATCTGCACACGCAAACCAAAAAATTCATCACGAGATTAACATCCTAAAAGATGAAATAGAGAGATTAAACTACCATTTTTTCACATCAAGATGTTCCCCATTTGTAGTATATAGATTTGATCACACTTCATTCAACATGCATTCATATCTTTTTAGAGAAAGAGGAGGGGCACGATCGAGTCGACCGTCTCTATTGGAAACGACATCTTAATGACCGGCCTCATTGGGTTCGGCCACGGTGAATGTCGTGTCATGGTGCTGACACTTAATTACACGAACGAAGCAATGAGATGTAAAGGAAAGGAAGGTGAGAGCCAGCCTTAACTATACATGGTTTTATGTTTGATGTGATGGATGGAAATAATTAACTTGTACGTCGTCCGCCACATTTTTATTTTTCTCCCTCGTATTGATCAATCGAGTAGCTCTTACATATGTTGATTCAGTTTTAGGGGAGTGGAGGAAAGAGAGGATGCTAAAGAATCTAAGTTTTTGGGAACTACAATTATATACTAGGTAGTTTGTGCTCTGAAATGGAAGTGTTCAGATTCACTTTGTTTTGACCTGAACTCAAGATAGTTCAGACTCTTCCCAGGTCCTGAGTTCAGGTTTCAGTTCAAACGCATTTACTTAAATGGGGAACATCAGGTTTCAGTTCAAAGTATTCAGACCATATTCAAACTAGATTCAAATTTATTTGAATTTGGTCTCCATTGACAAAATTTCAACATGAAAATATGAAAAGAATACCGAAATTTCTGAATTTCCAAAATTTCGTGAATTTTGGTGGGTCACCCTCATGGCTTCCTAAAACAACTTGATAATCTAACACACATAGATGATAACCATATTACTCTCTTGGAACCTAAAATCGAAATATTAATACAAATATATGTGATAGGGGCAATATAAGTAGATATAACTTATCAGAACCTTGAGTTGTGCACCAATAAACATAACAGTTCATCAGCAGATCATAGGCATCCGCATATAAGAAGCATACCGCATTTGGTACTAAAAAGATGAAATGCAGAGGTTCAACTACCATTTTGCACATCCAGTTATTCCGCTTTTTCTGTACATAAATTTGGTAACACACTTCATCGGACAGGCATTCATTGCTTTTGGGGCCTAGTATAACTAGATGCCATGATGTATCCTAGCCGGCGCAGAAAGCTATTGAGTTCACTAAGGACCCAGTTAACTTTTATGAACTCTTAACTTGATAATGTCACTAAACGGGAAGCCGTGAACGCGAAGCTAAAAATGACGACGCAAGTGCAAACCAGCTGAAGCAATCCATTGCAACAGCACTCATAAACCTTGCACAAGGATTACTCACGCACATCTCCATATTACTTCCAATGGGAGCAGTGACGCCAGCTGATGCACCCATGCTGCCCTAAAGGTTAGCGACCCTGTGATCTACATAAAAGATAAAGGTCCAAAGTGGATCAGTTTAAGGGGAAATAAAAATGCACACGGTTATTAAGAAAATCATTTGCTAATTCATGAATTGAAAACATACTATTGCTCTACAAGTCCAAATGGGGAATGAAAGGTGGTTGCTTGATTCAGTTGCTACAGAAAATATTACTCACTCCGTCTCCAACAGAAGATATGCCTGCAGCTTTTAGATTCATCACGAAGGCTAGAGCGAGGCTCCACAGACATTGCAGGACTGTTGTTGCTACAAGGTAGCTAGTTGAAAGAATGACAGTAAGTTCATCTATATATAGAAGGAAATATAATCATGTATGTGAGTTCTCACAGCCACATCCTAGGTGGAAGAAAAACATGGAATTTTGATGTAATCTAAATGTATCACAGAAATAAGATACGCTAAAATCAAATACTCCAAGTGTATCTCCAAATATTTCCTCAAAGACAACACACAATTCATATATGATCAGCAGTACAATAAACAATATACTGAATTGGTAACCAGAACATTGACAAAAATTTATTCACATAAAAATCAAAACGGGTTATGCTAAATGACTAGGAAACTGTGCATGCACAGACCTACTCTTAATTATCGCTAAAATGCTTATGGTCAGCAAACAAAGACTCAACCTAATCGTTGCTTGAAATAAGGAATATTCTTAATCCGAGAAAACAACTGAGATAATACCACAAAAATCATGATGATGTTGCATCAAAACTTATGGAATTAAGAGCATCTCTAACCAATCCCCAATAATCAGTTAGGGAACTAAATTTACTCCTCTAACGAGCTGCACCTAACAGAAACCCTAAAACCGGTTAGGACTAAATTTAAGATAACTCCCCCTAAAATCCCACCCACTCTCCTATTTTTACTCGCCCGCGACGCCGTGATGCCGCGGATTAAAAATTACCACACCGACACAGCGCTGCACCACTGAGCTTCCGCTTCGTCCGCCCAACCGTTCCACCGCCCTCCTCGTTGCCCGCCGGAGATGGCCGGTTCGTCCCGCCTCCGTTCTCCTCCTCCCATCCGCAACGCCATTCGGGGTGGCGGCGCACGTATGGCTGATCTACGGCGCCCGCAGACCTCCTGCCGCAACCAACACCGCGTGGCCATTACCACGACGCGTGGCAGCGGTCATGTGGGACGTGGGTGTCGGAGATCATCGACTGGAACACTGGCTGCTAGATCTGACTAGGGACGTTCCAGTCCATTCGGCAGGCAGCATGGGTGCACGCTGTCGAGAAAGTCTGGCTCCATGGTAGTACCTGCGGTGACACTCAACCTTCCCTTAGGCTTCGGCGGCGAGGTGCCAGAGCTTTTCTCCCCGCCTAGCTGTGGCCATGTGTCACACCTTGCGTGGGAGGACCGCGAGGCTCGGGAGCACCTAGAGGCCAAGGTCATTGGCGAGGCATACATAGTGGAGCTACGGCGGCTCAATCGGGGGAGTGTGGCGGGGGAGGCGCATAAGTACGCGGAGTACGCTGCACGACACACGCCCCACGCCGTCCTCTTCCTCCGCTCCGGGGCCGTCCTCGTCCTCTGCTCCGATCATCAACCCCTGTGATATCGACTCTTCCAACTCCTCCTTCGAGAGGTAGCTGGATAGCCTTGATGACTAGGTGGCGGCGAACTCGATGATGACGGCAATGGAGATAGCAACGACACCAGTGGCTGTTTAGTTTAGGGTTTAAATCTATGTTTTAAATCCATGTTTTAGGTATTAGTAATAGTTTTATCTATGTTTTAAGTCGTCTATGTACAAACTATGTTAAATATTGTCAATTTCAAATGCATACAAGGTTCTTGTTTGAATGAGCACATAAGTATCTAAATTTTGGGGCTTCAAAATTTTAGGGACCTGTTCCAGCGGCCCACCGTTTAGAGGAGAAAATTTTTGCTAGGAGGCTTTTAGTTCTCTTACTTTTTTTAGGGATAGCTTAGAGATGCTCTAAGGAATTAATCCTAAATACTTTTTTTCTATAGACATCATCTCTTATCCAAAATTCTCTGAAAAACTGGCTATCGTGGTTTAGGGTTTAGGATTTGCATGGAATGGTCGTATTGACTAAATGAATTATGGGTCAGGTTTGCCGTTTCCATAACGAGGCAAAAAATAGGAAGCCCATGAAGAAGGCTCAAGGGCATTGCGGAAAGGGAATTAAGAATTTGTGTGAGTTAGGAGTTATAGTGTCACATTATTTTTTGGAATGGAGTTATAGTGTCACATGTTTGCAGATAACCATAATTCATGAGATATACATGGCATGAGAGTTGAAGGTCTAACTCAAGTTCTCATTATGTATTATAATTTGGATGCCTTGAAAATGGTGAGCAAAATCATTTTGCAACACTTCCGAGACTTCCTAGGTAGTAGTTCCTGCAATACTCCGTGGTGTGGCATGGTGATACACCTACGTGGATTGCCAAAAACCACTATAATTGAGGAAAAGTTATCAACCCTTCACAAAAAAACCACCGAAAAACATGCCCCAGTTGTGATGGTTTTTTGCAATTCACTCAATGGTAGTTCGTCCTTCTCTTCGAAGATGTGTGGCCTTTTGGCAGGACAACACTCGTTGATTCTTTTCCAGATGCATGGCTCTTGTCATCCCGTGTACCATGCCTGTTTCGCCCACTGAAGTAAATGCTGCATGATTGCCCTTTAGGTAAACTATGCACTCATCTAGATAGTGCTGTTTCCCGCCAGAGCATCCCACGACCATCTACAGCTTTGTAGGGGTTTTGAAATGCTCATGGTTACAAGATCGATCATTGCTTCATGTAGAATTTATATCCTGATGTCCCACATTCTCATAGCTAAACGTCATTTCTTGATCGTATAAGCTTGTGTTTATAGATTTCAACGACTTGGTAGTAGTTTCATCGTTGTGCCTCATCGCGAGGACCATGGACTCAATAATAGATAATGCTATACCTAGGAGTAAAGTAGAGGCCTATATATATATATACGAGCATTATGATCGAGGAGTAAAAGCAAAGAGTGTCAAAATCAAGCTCTACAATAGAAAATTCGGCTCAATTATAGCGGGTTTGCTTAATATTAAATGTTTCCTCACTAACAAAGCATTGATTGGGACTGTGGTTTAGACGGCTAGAGTCACGATAATAAAACATAGACAATTTTCATTTGTTACACCTACCTCAAGATACTCAAAAAAATTAAACTGGATCAAATATTGCCCTTCTGCAAATTTGTTTTTTGAGAAATATATGGCGAACATTAGCCAGCCCAAACCATTTCAATTAACATTTCAAACCAGATACAACACACCAGTTAAAAACGTAACACATGACACAAGAACAAGAAAGAATAGGAAACAAAGAAAGCCTTAGGGCATGTACAACACGCTAACCATGGACGCTAGGGTTAATTTCCCAGCCATTTTGTTAAATTTCTCCCCAACCCCAGGATTTAGCTTAGCGTCGGCGCGAAACTAAGTGTCGAGTGCTTTCTCTTTTTCTTTCTCCACTCGGTATGATCCGCCCAGCAAAAATCGCTATCTACAACAGAGAAAAGAAAGGCTAGCGCCTCAAGCAAGCGTCCCGCGTTACAGTTTAGTTCGGCTCCTAAGTTCTTGCCTCAACGATACTTTTTTCTTGCGTTTTAAGAGCCTCCACAAGAAGCTAGAATTGTACATGCCCTTACACAACAAATGTAGATTTGTAGCACCTGAGCTCCGGTGGTCTCTATATTTGAACATTTTGAAATTTGTAGCTTAAAGTTTCAAAAAAAATGTGCAATTTTACCTAAGGATACATATACACATTTAGAATATACCCGTGATGAGTTTAGGTTGAAATGCCCTTTTGTTTTGGGCTATAAAAAACAAATTTCTGACATTATATAGGAGAAAAAAAGGGGTGCCATTTCTGACAGAAATTTCTCATTAGTTTGAAAAGAAGTCGAAATTTTGTCGGGCCTTCAGAATGTCTATATGTAATTGATATCATGTATTTATTTTCAGATTTTGAAAGCACCGGAAGTGTGTTAATCAAATACAGGGAGCCATGGGTGCTCGGGAGGTGGTGCCACTTTCCGTTACATAGCACACAACTCCTTTCTTCGTGAACCAGATACAACACAACCGTTAAAAATGTAGGACACGACACTAGCACCAAGCCTTACACATAGCACACAATACCACAATATCAGAGTGAGAAGAGCAGGTAGAGGTGTTGTTGGCTCAGTTGAAAGGTTTCCGTTGTTGAGGCAATGCAAAAAAATCAACCGCTTTCCCAATGAGCATTCTACACTTTTTGTAATGCTACTAGAGTCACAGACGCCATCGAAAATAATACACCGCTGAGGTCACATCGCAACAGCAAGCGCCGCCCGAGCCAATGCTGGGAAATGTTCCACCGAGACAACCGTAACCGATGCACATCCTCATGGACTTGAACTCAACAGACATCACCAAAAGAGCAAACCTAAGCACTATGCAAGATGAACCTCACGCACCAACACAAGGACCTCAAGCAACCGAGGCCTCGCCGCCACCACGATCATACATGAGAGAAGGCCAGCCATCACTGGTGTGTGGATAGAGTACTTAGCTTGGCATTGCCTCACAAACCACAAAACGAAGACCGGAGCTTCCAAGTGGTGTGTCCGGGGGGCATTAGGGATCCAAGTGACGCTTCCAAGGAAGAACAAAGACCACAGACTTCTGCAAAAAAAGAAAGACGACACACTCAATGCCAAATATGTACATATGAGGGTGCTAGGAGAACATAATTGCCCCTCATCTCTTCAAGATTTCTATCAACAGAAATTAGAACCATTCGGTAGATATTAAGTCTTATATAGTATGTGTTAGACTTTGTATCGTAGCTTCCATGTACACCAAAGCATATTGGTTCTGGTCTTGTATTTGTACCAATTTGTACTCACTAAATCGACTTCCCACAAGTCGTTCTAGTCATGAAGAATGCCATTGAAATTCTTTTGCACGAGAAACCTGACTATGCCTTCTCCAAAGTGTTTTTGTGTGCATGTTGGCCGTATCTTCACCCACACAATAATCGTAAGCTTGAGTTTAGATTAAAAAATATGTATTCCTTGGATATAGTTTCCTTCATAAAAGATAAAAATATTTTCATATTTCGACTAATCATGTCTACATATCTCATGATGTTATCTTCGATGAAAATATGTTTCCATTCTCTAAACTCCCCACATCAACCACCGAGTCATCCACTTTGCATTTATCTTCTATTGCATGTGACCAATTTGATAATGATACATATACTCCCCTATTTTGTTACCTTACCATGGTCTAGGTGTTGGTCGTGGGGCTTGTATACAAATTATTGATGCTGAGGTATCAGCTACTGTATCTGCAGCCGTTCATGTTGATCAGCAAGCCTACATCTGCATGGCCTCGGTTCTATCACTGATCTGCACGACTGCACCCTCCCAAGCTAGCGTCACCTGGCCAGTTCACCCAGAACGCGTGTAGCCCAACTCATCCCCTCTGTCCTCGCACGCTTCGGCTGGCCCATCTCCACTGGCCTTGACACATGGGCCGTCATCGCCAGCTAGTCAGGCCTCGTCTGGCCCGTCAATGCATGACTCACCCATGTCCTCACTGGGCAGCGTCAGCCCCTCACCTGTCACGGCTGTTGCTATGGTCATCTTCCCCATCTTGTCGTTGCCCTCTACATCACCTGCACCTGAGGATCCTGCTCCTATTACACATTGATAGAAGGGAAGGTCATCTGCTAATAGTGAAACGGAATCAGCTGGGCCCTAGTCGATGTGCTCTGGAATCGATATGAATGAGGTGGTTATGGGATTTATCTTATATAAAAACATATATGCATGAAGGAATCAAAAAAGGTGGGAGTAAAGGTGTATAATACGAGATTCCACCGCACACATGCATGCAGTTGGAGCAGTATTTTCCATCCTCAAGAACAAACCGATAGGACAGTTGCCTATTTTGATGCCTATATAGATACTGCAATTGCTGATTCATCTTTTAAATCGCACACTTTTCAGGATGCTATGAGTATTCCTCGCTGGAGAGATGCCATGGAACAAGAGTTTCACGCTCTTCTCCAGAATGAGACGTGGAAACTTGTTCCTCTCCCAGTGTTATTATTATTTACTTGAAATAGGTTTTTAAAGTGAAAAACATTCTGATGAATCTATTGAGCGCTACAAAGAGTGCTTGGTTGCTAAAGTCTTTAAGAAACGTTATGACATTGACTATGAAAAAACTTTTGAGTCACATGATCAAACCAACGACTATTCGGCTTCCTCTATTATTGACAATAATTCGGAGTTGGTCTCTTCATCAGCTTGTTGTTTTAAATGCCTTTCTTGGTGGCCTATTGGAGGAGAATGTTTAAATGCTCAACCCCCGGTTTTTTTTTATCCTGGTCGTCCTGATTAGTTGTGTTGTCACACTATAGAAATCAAGAAATCTCCTCATGCCTGCCATCCTCGTCTTGTGACTGCTCTTCGTGCTCACTGTCTTATGCCTTCCATAGCTGACTCATCCATTTCTACCTCAACGACCTTATATTACTATGTATATCCTGGTCTATGTGGATGACATTATTCTTGATAGTTTCTCTACTTCATCTGCCGATTCTCTTAGTACTTCCTTGGGTACTAATTTTGCTGTCAAAGTTCACTTCTTTCTTGGTCTGGAAGTTACGCATCATGACTGTGGCTTAACACCGACGCAGAACAAGTACTCTTATACTTGTTGCACTATGGTGGTATGCTGAAGTGCAAGACTATTTACAAACGAACGAAACACATTGAAGTTGATTATAATTTTGCGAAGGGAAGTGTTGCACAGAAGTATTTCAGGTCAAGTTCATCTCTTCAAAAGCTAAACTTGGAGACATCTTCACTAAGCCGCTGCCTTTGTCCATGTTTGAGGGATGCAGGCATAATCTTAATATTCTGGATTCCTTAAGGCACAGTGAAGAACGAGGGAGGGTTTTAGACTATGTATTGTAGCTTCCACGTATGCCAAACCATATTGGTCCTGGTCCTGTATGTGTACCCCTTTCTACACGCTATAGATATATGAGAATAGCCAGCCCTAGTGGGTTGAGTAGGTTCCCCCAAAATTGTAAGTCTCACAATATGAAAGAGATCTCAAGGACATTGGAGTATCATGTTTTTTTCTCGCATGGTGTGGAAGGTTAACACTCTCAGCAGCTTTCTCGGTTTACCATCAATTTCCATGAGAGGGAGCTATTTTGTTTTGATGAGATGTGGAAGCTAAAGCACACTTTATATGTCCTTAATATATCTACTTCTTTGATCACTTCTCTTTAGCTTTTGTTCCGTTTCTTGCTAAACTGGATTAAAACTGTTGAAACTAATATTGTTTTTCAACACAATATATTATCACTATCTTTTTCGTTCACAGAACATATTTAGTTGAACAAATGGAGAATGGCTGATTTAATTTCTTCCCCCAAAATTGTGGTGTTTCATCCTAGTTGAAGAAGCAACACTAAGTGCACCACATCCGCCAGGCTGTCTTTGGTTAAAATAACGCATTGAAAAGGAACCAAACAAAAATATCGGTGTTAAGGGGGATTGTTGTTTCCAAAGAACTCTGCTTGCCTAACTGGCAATTTGTATTTATCGAAGCCCACAGATAAATTTCACCGTACAATGTCTAGAATGCATATTCACGCGGGACACATCTGCTTCCTCTCTCTGGAGTCTCCGGAGGCCCCCAAGCTCCACCAAACAAACTGTAAGGAATATGCAACTTGTATTTCCCTGGGGCCCAAAGGCCACAATATATAATACAGGTACATGTGCAAATATACAGGAATCCCTCTAACATATGGGGAAACTATAATATACAAATATATACATCTATTACCACCCCTCAAACTCATGGTGGATCCACAACACTGAGTTTGGAGAGTAAGAAATCATGCTGCGCTCTGGTCTGTGCCTTTGTAAAAAAATCCGCCAACTATAAATCTAAAGGCACATACTGAAGCGCAACAACCCGAGCCTGCACCTGAGCACGTGTATAGAAAGCATCAACACCAATATGCTTGGTAAGCTCATGCTTGACCGGATCACGTGCAACACTAATAGCACATGTACTGTCAGACAGAACCAGAGTGGGTGTGATAAAAGAGACCCCAAAATCCGCAAGTAACCATCGTAACCAGGTCGCCTCAGCAGTCAACAAGGCCATAGCACGCGTGGTCTCAACTCGCGATTCGATTACGGAACGATTTAGTCTGTGATGTTCATGTCATTTTGCATGTGTATCCTAGTAATTAAACACGCAGTCTCTTTTGCATAAATCTGACTCCCTAACCGTCTCACATGACACGAACATGACTCATTTTAGTAAAAAAACCGGTGATTTGACCGGTGTGTGACCTGTGATGCACACGTTTGACAAATTATATGATCAGTTAGTCTATTTTGCAAGATGTGTGACTTATCTACACATGCTGGACAAGTTCTACGACCGTATGTGTTATCATTGCTTTGTTGCGAGCTCAATCTCAGCATCCGGTATCAAATTCCCAAATGCATCCCATCCCTAGATAGCTAGGTTGATCCAATTTGAGAGAGAGCATGCAGCAGAAAACATAGTTTATAGGAAAATAAAAACAAGAGATGGTTAGATGCTATACGATACCTAGTGGTGTAGTGCGCAACTCGTGATGTACAAATATCAATAAAGTGAGATACAACATATTGTACAACCTGATAATTTATAAGCCATGGGTCATAGGATGTAACTAAGTGTGCTCATTCAATATTACACAACTGTGGTAACATAGATGGGCCATGGGCTACTGGACGTGACTTGTGGACTCAGTTGATATCTACAAAAGAGAGCACTTCCAGGGGATGGAACATAACAGAACTGAACTGAACTGAATCTCTCCCTCTCGTCTATCCTTCTTCTTCCTCTGGTCTAGATCCTCACCTTCATCAGGTCTGGTGCTACCACAAGCCACCACTGTATCTGGAATTCGTGTTTGTTCCTAGATCTCATGCCCCGATCCACATCGGACGCAAGGGGGTGACATAACATTCTAAGTTCTGAAATTGCACTTTAGTTTCAAGTCAGGTGAACAAAAATTAAATAATGATGATGCATGAAGAATACATGTGTTGAACCCTAAGCTGAAACGGTTGACACATAAACTTATACAGTATACTTGAGAAAAGGTAGCTATATCATGGTCTAATCTATATGTGCATTATACACACAACATTGCAAGCCAATGTCCTTGAGATCTTGGAAGTTTTGTATCACTTAAAAAATTAACACAAGACCTCAAAAATCTAAGACGTATGGCTCCATGAATGCACGTCCTCCTTTCACATTCGGTGTGGACAGTGCAATAGATGTAAGCTCCTTATATACACTCTCACATATTTGGTTGGTTTGTGTGCTTTATTTATAATACGAGACGGAATTTTGTTTCGAGAGAGGTTTTGTTGGTTTTGCCTTTAGAAATCATGTTCTTGCAATACTGTCCCCCCAAAAGAAAAAATATTAGAATACTAGAAAAAAAATAAAAAAGTAAAGTTTCTCAGTCACACCTACATTTGTTTTTCCATACTACACATGTGATAGCCATCTTGCAGAAAGTGCACACGAAGTTCACCATGAAGGCTCGCCACAGCGGTATGCCGGAGCCAGCTGAAAGCTTTGGCCAGACTTGGCGTAAGGAACCATTCTTGCAGCAAATGGGCGGAGAAATCAATGGATATAGGAAATTTGGGGGATATTACTGCACAATTTTCATTACCACTCCGCCACGAGCGCTACAGATCATACTCCCACATGCCTCCGAAGCCTAGGTAGATGAACACCAGTATCCTACTAACTAGGACGTTCTTCATGTGATGGGGTTGAACACCCCGAGCACGCATCTACGTTTACTGACTACTGGAGGCATGGATGCCACAGTACTCATAATATATACCACAATGAGCTCTTTAATTGCGGTAGCCATCGATCAAATTGATGAGAAGGGACCAATGCAGTACACACAACAACTTGTGACTTGCATGCCAAGTCCATATGTATTTCTCTCTTTAAAAAGTTTGTACACAACTTGCCGACTTGACAATCAATTGGTATCTCAGAGAGCTAATAATAGGTGCAGATCGACCCTTTAAGACCCTGGACCTTATCGCACGTGGAAAAGATGAAGTGCGTGCGATGCGAGGAATCCCTTACGATCCAGTATATAAACCATGTGACCGCGTCTAGCCGCGGCTCCAGGGCGTAAACATCGCAACACGAGTTATTCCAAGGAAACTTATGCAACATTTTGACGTTTAGATAAAAGGATTCATTAGATTAGGTTGATAACATCGCACACGATTGCATACATCTATGTTTACTAACTACTAGAGGCATGAATGCTACTCGTAATATATACCACAATGAGCTCTTTAATTGTGGTAGCCATCGATCAAATTGATGAGAAGGGACCAATACAGTACACACAACAACAACTTGTGACTTGCATGCCAAGTCCATATCATGAATGTGTGGTGACACAGATAGTGACTTGCATAAGAAGGTCGTTCGCCACTCTTAAGTGTCAGTGTGTGTGTGTGGTGTCGTTCCCATGGCGTCCTGGAGCTCTTCCCCGCCAGCGCGGCGTCGCAAGTTGAGCACATGTCTCCATTAGGGTAGGTGGTGTAGTCCGTCCCACCATCGAACCATGATGACTGCTCCTCCTCCCCCTTGTACTATAGATGGTCCTCCTTAGACGATTCCAAAAAGAAGTTGGTGAAGAACGCGGCGATGACTGGTGAGAATGCGAGGAGGACATCATTGAGGAGCACCGTATGGTGCAGTAACCATCACGACAAAGCTCACGATTCATGAAAGATAGAGCGTGCAGCGAAGGCTAGCAATGTTGTTGCCATTGACTCTGAGGCATCTGTCTCCGCCATTTTCAAGGTCGGTTTTGCCATGGCCTCGTCTACCTGCAAGGAAAGGGGGAATCATCTACATCTTCACCGTCGACGAGGAGTAATTTGGATTTTAGATGTGTTTTTATTGTATGCATGTTAAATGTAACGGTTAGTAGTGTTTTGTATATGGAAGAAGAAAATGTTTGAATGGACCTTTGGTATGTACCGTGTCTCTAAAATAAAATTTCTTTGAATGCCTTTGTTAGAACATTGATGAACCTTTATCATTGTTTGTCCTATTTTGTTGCATGTGAGACATATCACACATGGTTTGACCTCACCACTCGTCTGTAATCTCCCTTATCGCACATGGTTTTGTTAGAATTTTTTCTTAAAATTTGAGCATCGCACATGGTTCTTCCAGCAGCAATAGTTTGCATTGGTTCAAGGAAATTTCTTCCCACCTCCTTGTGAAATCACCCAGAATGTGAAATTGCTTAATGTTTCTCATTTATCCTTGGTTATAAAATGTCTCACTCAGTGTTCCCGCCCGCAGCCTCTTACATAGGCACCATAACTTTCTGCAATTCCATTGTCGATCTCGCGACGTCAGATTCGGAATAGGATCATTCCTCACCACACAAAGGAGGGAGGGGTACTGTCATCGACCTCGCATCGACGGAGACAGGGGATATCCCAGTGACTGCTAACACTCATTCACTACAGGAGAAGCTTGGTATGCCGAGGGCTTATTGCCGTCGGCGTAGCCAGGAAAACCCTCGGCGTACGCTACGCCGACGGCTGCCCTCGGCGTACCGTCCTCGGCGGACCTCTCCCTCGGCGAACAGCGGCGTCGGCGTCGGCGTGAGACAAGACCGTCGGCGAGGTCAACGCCGACGGCTTGACGGGCGCCCGTCGGCGAGAGACCGTCGTGACGTCGGCAGCGCCGTCACGACCAGTTAACGGTGCGTCGGCTACGCCCGACCTCACCCTCGGCGTACCAAGCCCGTGGAGGCTGGTGGGCGGCCTGGCGCAGCTGCTACGCCGACGGCCTCCCCCGGCGCACGCCACGCGTGGAGGCAGGCGGGCGGCCTTGCGCTGCTACGCCCGACGGCCTCCCCTCGGCACGCCACGCGTGGAGGCAGCGCGGCTGGCAGCAGCGGCCTCGCCGAGGCCTTGTCGGCGTAGCCGTGACCATTTGGTCACGCGTACCTCCTACGCCGAGGGCAAGGCCGTCGGCGTATCAAATGCACAGTTTTTTTTTGAATTTTTTTACAGCAGCAGCAGCACTCACAGCAGCCATACATCCATGCATACATCCATACATCATCATCCATACATCCATACATCATCCATACATCCATGCAATATATATTCCACACCAATTGAAACAAGATCACATATGCCATACATGTATCAACATCAGTCATACAAGATCATCCATACATTAGTCATACAAGATCATCGACATCATCACACATCCCTACAACTCTGGAGGAGACGGGGTGTACCCGAGATCTCCCCTGGTGAAAAGTGGCGACCTCTGCCGGTTGCGTCCGAGAAGCAGCGGAAGAGCCACTGGCGAGGGAGTAGGAGAAGTGTGAAGCTCGGGAGAACCACTGCAGAATGGCGGAGATGGACCATGGTCATGAAGTGGTGTGATCGCGCCCATCCGTAGGCGTGGCCAAAGTGCGGTTTCGAAGCTCTGTTCCTACATGTTGCCTACATGTTAGCAACTTGCGAGGCAAAGTAAAGCGATAACGGTGGGTTAGCAAAGAACTTACCGGTGTCGATGCGTAGTAGGTCCTAGCGAAGCTTTCCTTCGATTGCAAAATGGCATCGGACTGGCATGGGAGGCACGGGCCTAAATCTCTATTCTGGCCAGTTTGAATATTCATCATCATGGCCTGCAAGATAGTTTAGAAGTCAGGCCGTAGTACAACAAACGGGGGGAAGTGGGACTTGTATCTTTTGCAAAAAATAAAGGTTCGGACTTACATTTACGTATTGCATGTAGATCGCATTCGCCTCGATCTTTGCTGAAAGGCTACGATATTCCTCATAAGCGGCATCGTAGGCGCGTCTAACTCGAGCTACAATTTCAAATACAAGGAATCTCGTCGGTTAGCCATGCAGGAACAAAAGTCATAAAGATGATGAAAACGAGAAAACTTACATCCTCGGCGGAGCGGCGAGGATGGCCAGCGGGATAGGGGGCCGTCGGCGGGTAGGTAGCCTTGAGACGGCTGAAGCTCGTCTTGAGGGTAGGCTTGACCTTCTTATTCAGAATCTTGAGGCGTCCATGCTGCAATCCGTGCCCGCGGGACCAACTCCTCGTCGATCTCCGTGAATGGGGTCATCCACATGGGGGTGACGAGCCTTCACCATCGTCTTGTAGTTCCCCAAGTCGTTACGGCGGTGCCGAAGTACACGGGCAACGAGGTTGAGGCTCGAGTTGGGCTTCTTCGCGCATCATCTCATAGACGGCGACGTCATGAATCACCTCCCGGGTTGTGCCTCCACTGTCGCGAAAAGAAAATATTATGCATATGAAGTACAAACATAAGCGAAATGCACGCGGTCGTTCCATGTATATCGTACCACCTTCCCTTGAAGCGGTCAAAGTTGCGGTTTCCCAGCGCGGTCGTTCCACCATCGCCTCGGTTATCCGCGTTCCGCCTCGACAAGGCTGCAAACTCCTCGTCTTCTCGAGCCACCTCGTCCTAACCAGCTCCTCCCATGCGAGTCGATGCGGCTACCAATCGGGATAACCTGAAAATGCAATACTCAACTCCGGACAATGCAATGGCAACTTAGAAGCAATGTAGAATCTCATTGACATTTTACTCACTGACATGTACTCTTTCGGCGTCGAGTACTCGGGATTAGGCCTCTTACCGACAATCTCTTCCTTCCCGACCTTCACGCCTGTCAGCCTGAAGTGTTTAGCGGCGTGACCTTCGGTTGTACCACACGGGGTCAACTTCACACAAGCCCAAGCAAAGTCCTCTGCGCCTTCTCCGGTCCTCCTCCACACGGTAAAAGCACTTCAATCATGCATAAGAGTCATGAGTTAGCACGGTGGGGTCATAAAGTATGAACATAACTCGAGAAATATGCCTTACCCAAAACTTGGTGATGGCGACATCGGTTGTCGGAAAGCTTAGGACACGGGTAGTCCGTAGTCCGCCCAAGTGGTAGCTAGCTTCCTGTCACCCTCGTGGGTAATGTGATAGCCCGGCCAGAACTTCCTAATCAGAGCTCCAACAAGGCTATTAGGAAGGCGAGGCTTTGTCCCTGGAGGAAATGTCCAATTGCTGCACAATAATAAACATTAGTACACAATAATTATTTATGACCAACATGAAATAAAATGTTTTAAATTGCCAAATTAGTACACTTACTCAAGGCCATCTGGAATAATAAGGGCTTTCGCCTCCACAGTCCTAGGCTCAAACTTCTCGTCAGGACTCGATTCCCCATGATTCCGCAATTTCTTGGCCCCACCAACTCGCGGCTAGTGTCCGCCTCCGTGTCAGTCCCGCCTCCCTCTCGGTCCTCGCCTCCTCTCGGTCCTCGCCTCCTCTCGGACTACGCCTCCTCCTGACCGCCTCCCTCTCGGCCATGAAAGGCTGCTCATCGAACAACACTACTAGGAAAACGGCCTTTAGTGGCGCACTGAAACCATCATCGTGGCGCACTGCAGTGCGCCACGGGCCTGCCTTCTGGCTATCTCTCCGTGGCGCTTGCCGCAGTGCGCCACGGTTGTGTAGAGATAGGCGTGGGTGCGCCTGAGATTTGGCGTGGTGTGCTACCCTTGGATCTTACGGCGCACTACCTAGTGCCACTAAACATCCATGGTGCTCTTTAGGTGTAGTCCATGAAGGTAGACCATGTGCCATGAGATGTATTTTTTGTTTTTTTTTAATTTCCAAGCGATTATATGCAATACTGATTATATACAATATTACAAGATATACACACAGATACAAGATATACAATTATATATATAAATACTCAATATGAAAAACAAGATTGAAACAAATACATATAGATAAGTCTCATACATGAATACATAGTCCAAGTTACATTGTTTTGATCATGTTACAAAGTAGTAGTTGGTGACATGCGAATACATGTGTCGATCGAACAAGTTAGAGCTCGGCTCGCTTAGACATCTAAACTAGCTAGCTAGACACAAGCGGGATAAATAACCAAAGAAGATAAGCATGATCACCGCTTGTGACGAAGGTGTAGGTCTTCATCCGGTTCCTTGTCCTAACTACCGCTAGATAGCGTGTATCTAGCTTCGCCTCCGCCATAGTGTTGTACCCTTTGTAGCTATTGCCGCTGAAACGGCTTGTTTGTCTCCGGAGTCTTCCCAATCATCGTGAACTCGGAACCGTCCCTGTACCCTGACGTACCACGTCATCTACAAGTTGATAATAATAACTAACGGTGATTGAAAAAACATGTATAATTAAAGTCGCATATGAAGATACACTTATAGAAAGTACTCTTAAATCAAAAGAGCAAACTCAAAAGCATGCCTCATATATAACTAGGTTGTTGGACACAGAATATGCTTATAGCGACGGACTGTTAGCCAAGTAGGATGCACAATTCTGGACTTGTGCATATCACAAGGCTAACAATCCCGTCATAGCACATTCATATATATTGTGCCGACATTTCAATCATCGGCATATTCTCGAAAAAGACAAAATAACTCGAAAAGCATGCCTCATATATAACTAGGTTATTGGACACAGGAATATGCTTATGACGGGATCATTAGCCAAGTAGGATGCACAATTCACGGACTTGTGCATATCACAAGGCTAACAATCCCGTCATAGCACATTCACATGTATATTGTGCCACGACATTTCAATCATCGGCATATTCTCGAAAAGACAAAATAACTCGAAAAAGCATGCCTCATATATAACTAGCTAGGTCGTTGGACACATGAATATGCTTATGGCGGAATTTTAGCCAAGTAGGATGCACAATTCGGACTTGTGCATATCACAGGCTAACAATCCCACATTCACACATATATATTGTGCCACGACATTTCAATCATCGGCATATTCTCGAAAAGACAAAAATAACTCAAAAAGAATGCCTCATATATAACTAGCTAGGTCGTTGGACACGGGGAATATGCTTATGACGAGACTGTTAGCCAAGTAGGATGCACAATTCCGGACTTGTGCATATCACAAGGCTAACAATCCCGATCATAGCACATTCACATATATATTGTTCCACGACATTTCAATCATCGGCATATTCTCGAAAAGACAAAATAACTCGAAAAGAATGCCTCATATATAACTAGCTAGGTCGTTGGACACAGAATATGCTTATGACGGAAGACATTAGCCAAGTAGGATGCACAATTCGGACTTGTGCATATCACAAGGCTAACAATCCCGTCATAGCACATTCACATATATTGTGCCACGACATTTCAATCATCGGCATATTCTAAAAAGACAAAAAACTCACACTTGTCGTCCGAGAACCAAAGAGTAAGCAAAAAACCAAAGAGTAAGCAAAAACCAAGCATTGATTGATATATAATAATAAGCAAAATAAGTAGCGGTGATTCATAAACCTAATAAGATAAGTACACTTGTCGTCCACACACACACACAAAGGTCATCTATAGTTTGCAACTCAACTAGGCCAACATCAAGCCTGGCTCGGCTTTAGGAACGGGAGGGCATACGCCTTAAATCATGAACTTCCTATAGTCACCACGCATCTCTAAGCGATCTTACGTGTCACGGTTATTCGGATATTTCCTCCATAGAAGATCCCAAGTCATGACATCACGAAAGATGATTGCCCCAAGCGCTTTGGATGCGATACATCTCTTGTCTAATATCCGAATCATTGATCTTGGCCTTTGCTGCTTATTGCTGTTTGAGATGATCGGCGTAGAATTCGCTGGTCAAGAACGCCCTCATGTGATGGAGTGCGTAGGCTTCCTTCTTCTTGTTTTTTTGCTTTCACGCAGGGAACTACATTACGTGGTTGAAGGCGTGCCTGCGAACTTGACCTTCTTACGCACGGCTGGTGCCTTCCGTCGAGGCAAAGCCAGTGAGAGCATCATCCAGAACTTTCTTGATCTTGTCGTAGTTTTTCTTCTTTTCTAGACTCCCCGAGTCGAAATACGTGGCGTGGGAATGCTTCGGCGATAAGGAGATGTTTGGCGTGTGGCCAACAGGGCCCTGGCCCACACACATCTGTGGCGCACTATAGTCATGTGCGCCACGATTGTTATAGTTATTAGTAGGCACGCTTGTGTGAGCCACGCCTGTTTTAGCCGTGGGGCACTTCAACCATGTGAGCCACGGATGTGCTGATTACCTATAGCCGTTTTCCTAGTAGTGCAACTCAGGAGCCACGTCGCCAGAAGCAGAGGGTGGTGGGTCAAAGTCCACGCCTCCTCTCGTGGCACCTCGTCCTCGTCCTCCTCGACCTCGGCCTCGACCCCGTCCTCCGCCAGCAGGAGCAAGATCGGGGTAACGCGAATTGGGATTTGGCTGTCTCCCACTCCGTGTAGCTCTTTTCTTGCGCTGCTTCAGCGCATTAAGCAAGGACGAACTGGTTGCCTTGCCGCTGCTCATATTGTTCAATCACGTGCATTAAGTAAGAGAAAACAGTTAAGCACAAAGACATAATAAAATGTATACACAAAGAATAAAGGCATAATGCAATTAAGAAAACAGTTAAGCACAAAGACAAAATAAAATGCATTAAAAAATAAATACTCACTATCATTTTCATTTTCATTTTCATTCTCATTCTCATTCTCACTATCACTATCTTTTGAGTAGAAATCTGGATTCTCATCGAAGGGTGTAGGCTCATCATCGTTGTCATTCTCGGTATGGAGCTTCTCGAGCATACTTATGTCATGTAGATTCACCACTGACTCACCCCGAGTTTCTACATTATTCCCAAGGTCCTCAAGATCAACCGGTTCTAAATCAAAGTGTTCGAAGTCCTCTTGCTCTTGATAGAAAATTCCCTGCGTTACAGGTTAATGTTGTTGTAATGTCCTCGGAGGGAATCGGTGGTTACCATGTGGCGATACCGAACACGACTTCCCAGCCTGAGTTCCGCTTTACGGCATGGGTAGGAAAATAATAAACTTGGTTGGCTTGGTGAGCAACAACAAAGACGCGGCTCGCTATAGGTGGTTGAAGGCCTAACTTCAACTAACCCAATGGAAGGGTACTTCTAGTCCACCCCTTGGGTCAAACCAGTGGCACTTGAACACAACAAGATTGAGTTCGACATTAAATACGATTGAAGGTCAGTCGTATACATTCTCTAACCTTCCGTAGTAATCAAGGGAATCGGCTCCTTTGGTAAACACCCGGTATTTACGTTTTTGCATTGATTCGCCCTTTAGTGCGTCTCGTATGGAAGCGAAACCCATTCACATCATACTTCTCATACTTCACGACATGTTACAACCTTGGGAAACACATTTCAGCTCATCGACATCTCAACGTTGGGATCAGCCCTCAGGTACAAGAGGAATTTGTTGCGTTCGAGTTACGTGGAATAAGAGCGACAAGTCACATATTGCAAGGTAAGAGGGACAGGTTAGAAATTACTTTTCCATAAACCAGGACACAAAGTTTTTTATTTCCGGAGCACACTCTTTCAAGAGAGTGTCCAACTCCATGGGAGGGATCAGTCGGTCGCCACTGTTCATCCGTGAAATCGCTAAGAAGGAGAAAATAAGCATTAGGCGGAGAGGGTTACTAGCTGCATAGAAATAGGGTGTTCACCATTTTACTTAATGAAATGGACCACTTCCTTCATGTTCATAAGCACATAGAGCATTATGCAATCCTTCTCTTCCTTGACAACCTATATTTTAGTCCTTTACCGGCCTTGCCACCGAGAAATTGGAATAGTTCGAGATTGGGGTCATTCTTGGGCAGGTCGACATTGTAACGAGAGACCGGGTTATGCATAGTGGGAACATCATCGGGCCAGTAGGTTGTCGCGGCGTCTGCCATCTCCCGAAGGCATGTTGCTTCAGCTATGCATGCTTCAATCTTGGCTTTGTTTCCAGTTATCTTTCGAATATACTTAAACTCTCTCTCAATACAAAATTGCCAACAAAATTGCACCGGCCCCCCCAATAGTGCCTCGTTCGCGAGGTGCACAATGAGATGTGCCATCGGAGTAAAGAAGCCCCGGAAGATCATCTCCAAATTGCATAGCAACTCCAAGACCTGAACTTGGCTTCTCAATCACCGGAGGACATATCGCTTACGGAGGGTGCGGAAGAAATGGCTCAACTCCGCAAGCTTCGCCATACTTTTCGGGAGATACCCTCGAACCATCACCACATTAGCCGCTCAATCCATATATGATAGTCGTGACTCTTGAGCCCGTTGACTTGTCCGTCAAAGATTGACTCCTTACTTATATTCGAACAATAACCGTCGAGAACATCACGATGTATTTGAGCCACCTAAATGACTCCTTCTTTGGACATTATCAAGGCGGTAGTAGGCATGCGGCTTGAACCAATTCTTTCGACAGACGGTAGGAGCTGCATGTGTAATCTCTTCCTATCAACAAAGCTTCTCAACATCAACTCTAGCCTTGACATTATCCTTTGACTTCCCGGGAATGTTCAGATCTGTGAAAAAGGACTCCCGACATTCTTTTGGTGTGCATCACATCGATGTTATGGGGAAGTTCGAGGTCCTTGTAATACGAGATTCGTTAAGGCTGCGTGAGTCCAATTATCGTTACACCATATCCCGCAAATTGATGGCTGGTTCCCCGGCATGGCACGAAAGCACGTATCTCGGCATCAACAATCGCACCCTCGAACTTTGGTACCTCTTTACTTCATGCACAACTTTGCCCTTCTTGAAGTTCTTTCTATCTTCTCGAGCGAATGATTTCTTTTGAGGTACATGCCGATTCGTGTCAAACGCAACATATTTGCGACCGACTTTAGCCAAAGGAACTCAAGTCGGTTGCACACCAGGCATGGCCACTTACCACCGTACACCATCCTTGCGTTAGGGTGTACCCGGGTATGTCATGCATAGTATATTGTAACCAAACTTTCATCAAAAAGTTTCTCTTTGATTCTCGGTCGTATGTCAACGTCCCGTGTATCCAAGAGTGGTTCAAATCATACACAATCGGCTGCATATAGACACTCAAGTTCTTCCCCGGATACTCAGGTCCTGGAATTATCAGCGACAAAAACATGGTCTTCCGATGCATTAATACTCGGGGAGGAGATTGAGGAATAACATACACCGCCAGCGCTGCACGCAGTGTCGACATACCATATGGGTTGAAGCCATCATTGCTATCACAATTCTAACATTCCGAGCCTCTTCTTGCCACCGGGGTATTTGTCATCGTTCTTCCATGCCTTACCATCGGATGGATGTCCCATCTTCTTCCGTCCGTGCGTCCTCGTATCTTTTCCCTTCTTGTGCCACGTCATGTTTGGCGGTCTCCTCGCTCAAGTAAAGCCTGGATTCTTTTTATGAATGGGAGATACCAAGTATCTTCTTAGCGACCTTCATCGCCTCACCTAACCATCCTTCCCTTTATCTCTTCATATCTAGAGGCCTTACAAATGGAGCATACTTGTCACCCTCAGCTGTTTCCAAAACAAAAGAGCCTTTTGACAACAATCTATCTTTTCATAATCCATGTTGAGCTCCTTCATGATTTTCTTCGTTTAAGTGAAAGGTTTTAGGCACAATGCCCTTGCAACATGTTACCACATGTTCTCAAATTAGCTTCAAAGTGAGAACGGGTGGCGAATCGGCACTTGTCGGCTAGACACCGAGAGATGGCATCGTGAGAAATCTTTGCACCCTCTGACAGAGGCCTCTTAGCGCGACCATCATCAAGGAAGGCCTTGCGGTTGGCTCAGTTCCTCCGGTTCTAGCGGTTCCTCGGTTCGGTGATTCCTCCGTGGAGGTGGCGGTCGGCTGGTCGGCATCGATAAGATCATCTAGCATGTTTCTAATCTCATCATGCTCATTGCCATTGAGCATTGACGCATCACCTCACCTCTCACGTTAAATGCCGAGCAAAGTCGACTTGCGTGACATAGTTAGACATGTACCCATATTACAGAAGGTGTTTGTACATGTCATCCTTTCTCGACGATGACGCTTAGTGCAATGGCGCGAGGACAAAGTGCGAACCATTGCCTTGAACCACGCGCTAACTCATTCACTAACAAATGAGTGTTCCGTACCCAATCGTCTGCTTTATTAGTCGCACTAATACGCTTGTACATCCACCCATTATCACCATCCTCTTCGCTTTGTTGGGAGACAAACAACAAATATAACATTTTATATCAAAGGAGATTAAATGCTTCATATTTTCGCATTCATCAACCTACATGTCCAATAGGAAAGAGGGTCCTAACCAGCCGCGGATCCGTAGATTGGGTAAGTTCTCCACAGTTCTACCCCGATCCAAGCGAAATTTTGGCAGCACCTCCCGCTGCTCTCGATACACGCCTCGATAAAGCCAAGAGGATGTGCATCCGGAGAACAACGAGGAGACGCCAAAATCTCTCGAATCGAGGTAGAGCCAGGAGAACCAAACCCAACTACGAATCCGCCGACTTCCCGATAAAAGCCATAAGCGTTACGGTCCAAAATATGCGAGACCACTCATGCATATTAAGTCGCGTAACGCTTACGGTCGAGATGACGCCTAGGTGACGCGACATACTTGGTGATCTAGACACGAAAATAAACCTACGTACAAGAGGCGACAGTTCTCACCCTCGGCGGTGAGAAGTAGTCGATCAACCGAGTGTCGAGGTCGGTGGCGGAACTGGAGACGGGATCGAGGTGTCACCTACACCATCTCCGCAGTCGATCCGCAAGGATGGTCACTCCCGAAACACTACAAAGTCTGTACATTGACATAAAGAGAACACCTTAGTAAACATGCAACGCACTCACGACCCTAGTGTGGCTTCTCTCTTAAACGGCCATATGACCAAGCTAGCTTGCCACTAACCAACGGCCTAATCCTAGAAACTCGTGCATGCATATCACTTAACAAATGATATAAACTACTAATAGATGCAACTAATAAATTCTAACAAGATTAACAACAAGATTTAATCTAACAAAATTAACTCTAACAACAATGTTTGCTTCTCAGGAGTGGAGGAGGTACTGCAGGGGCCGAGCTCGGGAGGAGGAGGAGAGCTTGGGAGGAGGGGCCGAGCTGGAGGAGGAGGGCAAGGTCGGGAGGAGGGCCGAGCTGGGAGGAGGGGGAGCTTGGGAGGAGGAGGGCCGATCTTGGGGAGGAGGAGGACAAGGTCGGGAGGAGGGGGCCAAGCTCGGGGAGGAGGAAGGGAGGAGGGAGGAGGAAGGCTCGGGAGGAGGAGGAGGAGGGAGGAGGAGGGAGGAGGTCGGGAGGAGGAGGAAGGGAGGCTCGGGAGGAGGAGGGAGGAGGAGGCGGTTGGCGGGAGGAGGAGGAGGAGGAGGAGGGAGGAGGAGGCGATTGGCAGGGAGGAGGAGGATGGAGGAGGAGGAAGGGAGGAGGAGGAGGGGAGGAGGAGGGGAAGGCTCGGGGAGGAGGGAGGAGGAGGAGGAGGAGGATGAGGCGGTTGGCGGGAGGAGGGAGGAGGAGAGGAGGGTCGGGAGGGAGGCGGCGGTTGGCCGGTTGGCCTGTGTGGTGAGGGTCAGGGTCGGTAGGGGGAAGAAGGGTGTGTGTGTCTTGGGTGGGCTGCAAACATGTAGGGGAATGGATAAGGCACGCTGACGCCGACGCCCAGGCGTCAGCAGAACAAGTTTTTTTTAGTTATAAATAAAAAAAATTATTTGGTGTCTACTAATATAACAAATGAAAATATATTATTTGATGTCTATTATTATAGAAGAAACATGCAAGTTTTCATCTGATTCCGTTTCACCATGTTGGTTCACAAGTTGGGGCACTATCCTACCCGGTTTCACCTCGACGGGGAGATTCCCCCCTCATACGGGTCCGGAACCTTCGCCTCTAGGTTAGAGCGCATGCATGCGAGGGGGACACATGCAAGCACCTATATATACCAACCTCTCACCACACCCACACACATATGCTAGGGGCACATGCAAGTTTTTATCTCATTCCAATGTTCTCGTGGTCTTCCTCCGGCGAAACCCTGATCTCTTTGCACACTCGGATCGTCTACCCCTAGACGTTCCTCTGACAGGGGTATCCCGGTGTAGCTCTCTCTTGTTTTGTGTTTGTTTAAGTCATAGGGTGATGTAAAACCATGTTGGCTCACAAGTTGGGGCACTATCCTACAGTTTCACCTCGGGAGATTACCCCTCTCTGGTGGAACCTTCGCCTCTAGGTTAGAGCGCATGCATGTGAGGGGGGACACATGCAAGCACCTATATATACCAACCTCTCACCACACCCACACACATATGCTAGGGGCACATGCAAGTTTTCATCTCATTCCAATGTTCTCGTGGTCTTCCTCCGGCGAAACCCTGATCTCTTTGCACACTCGGATAGTCTACCCCCCTAGACGTTCCTCTGACAGGGGTATCCCGGCGTAGCTCTCTCTTGTTTTGTGTTTGTTTAGGTCATAGGGTGATGTAAAACCATGTTGGCTCACAAGTTGGGGCACTATCCTACTCGGTTTCACCTCGACGGGGAGATTACCCCCTTATACGTGTACAGAACCTTCGCCTCTAGGTTAGATCGCATGCATGCGAGGGGGGACACATGCAAGCACCTATATATACCAACCTCTCACCACACCCACACACATATGCTAGCGGCACATGCAAGTTTTCATCTCATTCCAATGTTCTCGTGGTCTTCCTCGTGAAACCACGATCTCTGTGCACTCGGATCGTCTACCCCTAGTCGTTCCTCCGACAAGGGTAGCCCCGTAGCTCTCTCTTGTTTTGTGTTTGTTTAGGTCATAGGGTGATGTAAAACCATGTTGGCTCACAAGTTGGGGCACTATCCTACCGGTTTCACCTCGACGGGAGATTCCACCCTCATCTGGTCCGGAACCTTCGCCTCTAGGTTAGGCGCATGCATGCGAGGGGACACATTTAAGCACCTATATACCAACCTCTCACCACACCCACACACATATTCTAGGGGCACATGCAAGTATTCATCTCATTCCCATGGTCTCGTGGTCTTCCTCCGTGAAACCCCGATCTCTGCACTCGGATCGTCTACCCCCTAGACGTTCCTCCGACAGGTAGCCAGTAGCTCTCTCTTGTTTTGTTTTTGTTTAGGTCATAGGGTGATGTAAAACCATGTTGGCTCACAAGTTGGGACACTATCCACCCGGTTTCACCTCGACGGGAGATTCCACCCTCATCTGGTGGAACCTTCGCCTCTAGGTTAGGCGCATGCATGCGAGGGGACACATTTAAGCACCTATATATACCAACCTCTCACCACACCCACACACATATGCTAGGGGCACATGCAAGTTTTCATCTCATTCCAATGTTCTCGTGGTCTTCCTCCGGCGAAACCCTGATCTCTGTGCACACTCGGATCGTCTACCCCCCTAGACGTTCCTCTGACAGGGGTAGCCCGGCGTAGCTCTCTCTTGTTTTGTGTTTGTTTAGGTCATAGGGTGATGTAAAACCATGTTGGCTCACAAGTTGGGGCACTATCCTACCCGGTTTCACCTCGACGGGGAGATTCCACCCTCATACGGGTCCGGAACCTTCGCCTCTAGGTTAGAGCGCATGCATGCGAGGGGGGACACATGCAAGCACCTATATATACCAACCTCTCACCACACTCACACACATATGCTAGGGGCACATGCAAGTTTTCATCTCATTCCAATGTTCTCGTGGTCTTCCTCTGGCGAAACCCTGATCTTTGTGCACACTCGGATCGTCTACCCTCCTAGACGTTCCTCTGACAGGGGTAGCCCGGCGTAGCTCTCTCTTGTTTTGTGTTTGTTTAGGTCATAGGGTGATGTAAAACCATGTTGGCTCACAAGTTGGGGCACTATCCTACCCGGTTTCACCTCGACGGGGAGATTCCACCCTCATACGGGTCCGGAACCTTCGCCTCTAGGTTAGAGCGCATGCATGCGAGGGGGACACATGCAAGCACCTATATATACCAACCTCTCACCACACCCACACACATATGCTAGGGGCACATGCAAGTTTTCATCTCATTCCAATGTTCTCGTGGTCTTCCTCGTGAAACCACATTCTCTGTGCACACTCGGATCGTCTACCCCTAGGCGTTCCTCGGCAGAGGTAGCCAGTAGGTCTCTCTTGTTTTGTGTTTGTTTAGGTCATAGGGTGATGTAAAACCATGTTGGCTCACAAGTTGGGGCACTATCCTACAGGTTTCACCTCGACGGGAGATTCCACCCTCATCTGGTCCGGAACCTTCGCCTCTAGGTTAGGCGCATGCATGCGAGGGGACACATGCAAGAACCTATATAGCAACCTCTCACCACACCCACACATATGCTAGGGCACATGCAAGTTTTCATCTCATTCCAATGTTCTCGTGGTCTTCCTCGTGAAACCACGATCTCTGTGCACACTCGGATCGTCCCCCCTAGACGTTCCTCCGAGGTAGCCAGTAGCTCTCTCTTGTTTTGTGTTTGTTTAGGTCATAGGGTGATGTAAAACCATGTTGGCTCACAAGTTGGGGCACTATCCTACCCGATTTCACCTCGACAGGAGATTCCACCTCATCAGATGCGGAACCTTCGCCTCTAGGTTAGGCGCATGCATGCGAGGGGACACATGCAAGCACCTATATACCAACCTCTCACCACACCCACACACATATTCTAGGGGCACATGCAAGTTTTCATCTCATTCCAATGTTCTCGTGGTCTTCCTCAGGCGAAACCCTGATCTCTGTGCACACTCGGATCGTCTACCCCCCTAGACGTTCCTCTGGGGGTAGCCCGTAGCTCTCTCTTGTTTTGTGTTTGTTTAGGTCATAGGGTGATGTAAAACCATGTTGGCTCACAAGTTGGGGCACTATCCTGCAGTTTCACCTCGTGAGGAGATTCCACCCTCATCTGGTCGGAACCTTCGCCTCTAGGTTAGGCGCATGCATGCGAGGGGACACATGCAACAACCTATATATACCAACCCCTCACCGCACCCACACACACATGCTAGGGGCACATGCAAGTTTTCATCTCATTCCAATGTTCTCGTGGTCTTCCTCCGGCGAAACCCTGATCTCTGTGCACACTCGGATCGTCTACCCCCTAGACGTTCCTCCCGACAGGTAGCCGGTAGCTCTCTCTTGTTTTGTGTTTGTTTAGGTCTTAGGGTGATGTAAAACCATGTTGGATCACAAGTTGGGGCACTATCCTACCCGGTTTCACCTCGACGGAGATTCCACCCTCATCTGGTGGAACCTTCGCCTCTAGGTTAGGCGCATGCATGCGAGGGGACACATGCAAGCACCTATATATACCAACCTCTCACCACACCCACACACATATGCTAGGGGCACATGCAAGTTTTCATCTCATTCCAATGTTCTCGTGGTCTTCCTCGTGAAACCACGATCTCTGCACACTCGGATCGTCTACCCCCTAGGCGTTCCTCGGCGAGTAGCCGGCGTAGCTCTCTCTTGTTTTGTGTTTGTTTAGGTCATAGGGTGATGTAAAACCATGTTGGCTCACAAGTTGGGGCACTATCCTACCGGTTTCACCTCGACGGGAGATTCCACCTCATCTGGTCCGAACCTTCGCCTCTAGGTTAGGCGCATGCATGCGAGGGGACACATGCAAGCACCTATATATACCAACCTCTCACCACACCCACACACATATGCTAGGGGCACATGCAAGTTTTCATCTCATTCCAATGTTCTCGTGGTCTTCCTCCGTGAAACCACGATCTCTGTGCACACTCGGATCGTCACCCCCTAGGCGTTCCTCGGCGAGTAGCCAGGCGTAGCTCTCTCTTGTTTTGTGTTTGTTTAGGTCATAGGGTGATGTAAAACCATGTTGGATCACAAGTTGGGGCACTATCCTACCGGTTTCACCTCGTGGAGATTCCACCTCATCTGGTGGAACCTTCGCCTCTAGGTTAGGCGCATGCATGCGAGGGGACACATGCAAGCACCTATATACCAACCTCTCACCACACCCACACACATATGCTAGGGGCACATGCAAGTTTTCATCTCATTCCAATGTTCTCGTGGTCTTCCTCGTGAAACCACGATCTCTGCACACTCGGATCGTCCCCCCTAGATGTTCCACTGACAGGGGTAGCCCGGCGTAGCTCTCTCTTGTTTTGTGTTTGTTTAGGTCATAGGGTGATGTAAAACCATGTTGGCTCACAAGTTGGGGCACTATCCTACCCGGTTTCACCTCGACGGGGAGATTCCACCCTCATACGGGTCCGGAACCTTCGCCTCTAGGTTAGATCGCATGCATGCGAGGGGGGACACATGCAAGCACCTATATATACCAACCTCTCACCACACCCACACACATATGCTAGGGGAACATGCAAGTTTTCATCTCATTCCAATGTTCTCGTGGTCTTCCTCGTGAAACCACGATCCTGTGCACACTCGGATCGTCTACCCCCTAGGCGTTCCTCGACAGGTAGCCAGCGTAGCTCTCTCTTGTTTTGTGTTTGTTTAGGTCATAGGGTGATGTAAAACCATGTTGGCTCACAAGTTGGGGCACTATCCTACCGGTTTCACCTCGGGGAGATTCCACCCTCATCTGGTCCAGAACCTTCGCCTCTAGGTTAGATCGCATGCATGCGAGGGGACACATGCAAGCACCTATATACCAACCTCTCACCACACCCACACACATATGCTAGGGGCACATGCAAGTTTTCATCTCATTCCAATGTTCTCGTGGTCTTCCTCGTGAAACCACGATCTCTGTGCACTCGGATCGTCTACCCCCTAGGCGTTCCTCGGTGAGGTAGCCCGGCGTAGCTCTCTTCTTTTTGTGTTTGTTTAGGTCATAGGGTGATGTAAAACCATGTTGGCTCACAAGTTGGGGCACTATCCTGCAGTTTCACCTCGACGGGAGATTCCACCCTCATCTGGTCGGAACCTTCGCCTCTAGGTTAGTGCATGCATGCGAGGGGACACATGCAAGCACCTATATACCAACCTCTCACCACACCCACACACATATGCTAGGGGCACATGCAAGTTTTCATCTCATTCCAACGTTCTCGTGGTCTTCCTCGTGAAACCACGATCTCTGCACACTCGGATCGTCTACCCCCTAGGCGTTCCTCTGCAGGTAGCCAGTAGCTCTCTCTTGTTTTGTGTTTGTTTAGGTCATAGGGTGATGTAAAACCATGTTGGCTCACAAGTTGGGGCACTATCCTACCGGTTTCACCTCGGCGGGAGATTCCACCCTCATACGGTGGAACCTTCGCCTCTAGGTTAGGCGCATGCATGCATGCGAGGGGGACACATGCAAGCACCTATATACCAACCTCTCACACCACACACACATATGCTAGGGCACATGCAAGTTTTCATCTCATTCCAATGTTCGTGGTCTTCCTCGTGAAACCACGATCTCTGTGCACACTCGGATCGTCTACCCCCTAGACGTTCCTCACGGCGGGTAGCCAGCGTAGCTCTCTCTTGTTTTGTGTTTGTTTAGGTCATAGGGTGATGTAAAACCATGTTGGCTCACAAGTTGGGGCACTATCCTACCGGTTTCACCTCGACGGGAGATTCCACCTCATCTGGTCGAAACCTTCGCCTCTAGGTTAGATCGCATGCATGCGAGGGGACACATGCAAGCACCTATATATACCAACCTCTCACCACACCCACACACATATGCTAGGGGCACATGCAAGTTTTCATCTCATTCCAATGTTCTCGTGGTCTTCCTCCGGCGAAACCCTGATCTCTGTGCACACTCGGATCGTCTACCCCCTAGGCGTTCCTCGGCAGGTAGCCAGGCGTAGCTCTCTCTTGTTTTGTGTTTGTTTAGGTCATAGGGTGATTTAAAACCATGTTGGCTCACAAGTTGGGGCACTATCCTACCGGTTTCACCTCGACGGAGATTCCACCTCATACTGCGTCCTGAACCTTCGCCTCTAGGTTAGAGCGCATGCATGCGAGGGGGGACACATGCAAGCACCTATACCAACCTCTCACCACACCCACACACATATGCTAGGGGCACATGCAAGTTTTCATCTCATTCCAATGTTCTCGTGGTCTTCCTCCGGCGAAACCCTGATCTCTGTGCACACTCGGATCGTCTACCCCCCTAGACGTTCCTCTGACAAGGGTAGCCCGGCGTAGCTCTCTCTTGTTTTGTGTTTGTTTAGGTCATAGGGTGATGTAAAACCATGTTGGCTCACAAGTTGGGGCACTATCCTACCCGGTTTCACCTCGACGGGGAGATTCCACCCTCATCTGGTGGAACCTTCGCCTCTAGGTTAGGCGCATGCATGCGAGGGGACACATGCAAGCACCTATATACCAACCTCTCACCACACCCACACACATATGCTAGGGGCACATGCAAGTTTTCATCTCATTCCAATGTTCTCGTGGTCTTCCTCCGTGAAACCACGATCTCTGTGCACTCGGATCGTACCCCTAGGCGTTCCTCACAAGGAAGTAGCCCGCGTAGCTCTCTCTTGTTTTGTGTTTGTTTAGGTCATAGGGTGATGTAAAACCATGTTGGCTCACAAGTTGGGGCACTATCCTACCCGGTTTCACCTCGACGGGGACATTCCACCATCATACGGGTCCGGGACCTTCGCCTCTAGGTTAGAGCGCATGCATGCGAGGGGGGACACATGCAAGCACCTATATATAACAACCTCTCACCACACCCACACACATATGCTAGGGGCACATGCAAGTTTTCATCTCATTCCAATGTTCTCGTGGTCTTCCTCCGGCGAAACCCTGATCTCTGTGCACACTCGGATCGTCTACCCCCCTAGACGTTCCTCGACGAGTAGCCAGCGTAGCTCTCTCTTGTTTTGTGTTTGTTTAGGTCATAGGGTGATGTAAAACCATGTTGGCTCACAAGTTGGGGCACTATCCTACCCGGTTTCACCTCGACGGGGAGATTCCACCCTCATACGGGTCCGGAACCTTCGCCTCTATTTTAGAGCGCATGCATGCGAGGGGGGACACATGCAAGCACCTATATATACCAACCTCTCACCACACCCACACACATATGCTAGGGGCACATGCAAGTTTTCATCTCATTCCAATGTTCTCGTGGTCTTCCTCCGGCGAAACCCTGATCTGTGCACACTCGGATCGTCTACCCTCCTAGACGTTCCTCTGACAGGGGTAGCCCGGCGTATCTCTCTCTTGTTTTGTGTTTGTTTAGGTCATAGGGTGATGTAAAACCATGTTGGCTCACAAGTTGGGGCACTATCCTACCCGGTTTCACCTCGACAGGGAGATTCCACCCTCATACGGGTCCGGAACCTTCGCCTCTAGGTTAGAGCGCATGCATGCGAGGGGGGACACATGCAAGCACCTATATATACCAACCTCTCACCACACCCACACACATATGCTAGGGGCACATGCAAGTTTTCATCTCATTCCAATGTTCTCGTGGTCTTCCTCGTGAAACCACGATCTCTGTGCACACTTGGATCGTCTACCCCCCTAGACGTTCCTCTGGCAGGGGTAGCCCGGCGTAGCTCTCTCTTGTTTTGTGTTTGTTTAGGTCATAGGGTGATTTAAAACCATGTTCGCTCACAAGTTGGGGCACTATCCTACCCGGTTTCACCTCGGCGGGAGATTCCACCCTCATCTGGTCAGGAACCTTCGCCTCTAGGTTAGGCGCATGCATGCGAGGGGACACATGCAAGCACCTATATATACCAACCTCTCACCACACCCACACACATATGCTAGGGGCACATGCAAGTTTTCATCTCATTCCAATGTTCTCGTGGTCTTCCTCGGTGAAACCACGATCTCTGCACACTCGGATCGTCTACCCCCCTAGACGTTCCTCTGATAGGGGGAGCCCGGCGTAGCTCTCTCTTGTTTTGTGTTTGTTTAGGTCATCGGGTGATGTAAAACCATGTTGGCTCACAAGTTGGGGCACTATCCTACCCGGTTTCACCTCGACGGGGAGATTCCACCCACATACGGGTCCAGAACCTTCGCCTCTAGGTTAGAGCGCATGCATGCGAGGGGGGACACATGCAAGCACCTATACCAACCTTTCACCACACCCACACACATATGCTAGCGGCACATGCAAGTTTTCATCTCATTCCAATGTTCTCGTGGTCTTCCTCCGGCGAAACCCTGATCTCTGTGCACATTCGGATCATCTACCCCCCTAGACGTTCCTCTGACAGGGGTAGCCCGGCGTAGCTCTCTCTTGTTTTGTGTTTGTTTAGGTCATAGGGTGATGTAAAACCATGTTGGCTCACAAGTTGGGGCACTATCCTACCCGGTTTCCCCTCGACCGGGAGATTACCCTCATCTGCACGAACCTTCGCCTCTAGGTGAGAGTGCATGCATGCGAGGGGACACATGCTAGCACCTATATACCAACCTCTCACACCCACACACACATATGCTAGGGGCACATGCAAGTTTTCATCTCATTCCAATGTTCTCGTGGTCTTCCTCGTGAAACCACGATCTCTGTGCACTCGGATCGTCTACCCCTAGGCGTTCCTCTCGGAGAGGTAGCCCGTAGCTCTCTCTTGTTTTGTGTTTGTTTAGGTCATAGGGTGATGTAAAACCATGTTGGCTCACAAGTTGGGGCACTATCCTACCGGTTTCACCTCGGCCAGGAGATTCCACCCTCTCATCTGGTCTAACCTTCGCCTCTAGGTTAGGCGCATGCATGCGAGGGGGGACACATGCAAGCACCTATATATACCAACCTCTCAGCACACCCACACACATATTCTAGTGGCACATGCAAGTTTTCATCTCATTCCAATGTTCTCGTGGTCTTCCTCCGGCGAAACCCTGATCTCTGTGCACACTCGGATCTACCCCCTAGACGTTCCTCGGCAGGTAGCCAGCGTAGCTCTCTCTTGTTTTGTGTTTGTTTAGGTCATAGGGTGATGTAAAACCATGTTGGCTCACAAGTTGGGGCACTATCCCGGTTTCACCTCGACGGGAGATTCCACCCTCATGGTCGGAACCTTCGCCTCTAGGTTAGAGCGCATGCATGCGAGGGGGGACACATGCAAGCACCTATACCAACCTCTCAACACATCCACACACATATGCTAGGGGCACATGCAAGTTTTCATCTCATTCCAATGTTCTCGTGGTCTTCCTCCGGCGAAACCCTGATCTCTGTGCACACTCAGATCGTCTACCCCTAGGCGTTCCTCCGAGGTAGCCAGTAGCTCTCTCTTGTTTGTGTTTGTTTAGGTCATAGGGTGATGTAAAACCATGTTGGCTCACAAGTTGGGGCACTATCCTACAGGTTTCACCTCGACGGAGATTCCACCCTCATCTGGTCCGAACATTCGCCTCTAGGTTAGAGCGAATGCATGCGAGGGGGGACACATGCAAGTACTTCATGTGGTCGTGGTGAGTGCTATTGAGAACCACATGCGATAATAAGACTTACAAACATATAGAAATTTCTCGGGGGGTGAGAAGATTCGCAACGACATTTCATGTGGACGTGTAGACGACTATTCAGAGGGTACGAAATTATCCAATTAATAAAAAAATATATAAATAATTGATGCAAATACAAAATATATGAAAAATAGAGAAGGCTACGCCGAGGGTGACCGTCGGCGTACGTTGCTGGTACGCCGAGGGTGGCCGTCGGCGTATGCCGTTAGGGTCGCCGTCGGCCTAACCGGCCACCGTTAGCGCGCCCGTCCGTGCTGGTCGGCATGTGCCACGCGTTCGCTTGCTACGCCGAGGGCCGCCACTACGCCGAGGGTGACCGTCGGTGTAGTGTATACTACGCCGACGGCTTGGCTACGCCGAGGGCTGGCCTGGTGCGGTGCTACGCCGACGGCCCCGACGTTTGGCCGTCGGCGTAGCGGACGGCCGTCGGCGCATCTGGCCATTCCTGTAGTGATTTGGCATTGTCAGAGGAGTTTTTGGGTGTCAGCTCATCAGAGGACCTTGACCAGATGTAGGAGGAGGAGCTCCAGGAGCATATGTTGGCGCAGGTTCCCATCGCGGCATAAGGAAGCAATTGGACATTGTGTGGTGGCGATATTGAAGATTGGAAATTATTTCTAGGAATCAAGCCATACAATCTAAGAACTTCACATTGTTTTCATGAGCAAGAAATTAAATTACACCATCATTCAAAGAAAAGAATAGAGAGCTATAGTCAGCTTCCTTTGGGGGGTTGTAGATTATTGCACACCGTTGCATGCCTAAAAAAGAAGTATTTTTTCTTTCTGCTGAGAGTGATGGCAGAAACGGTCTGGGATTTCATTATAACTATTTTCTTTTCCTTTTTGTCCTCTAACTCGTCGCTTACATCACGCTTTTGCTTCAGTGCGCACCCGTGGGGAAAACCGAAGTTGGGGGAAACACATGGACGACTGGGAGACGCGCAGACGGTTCTTAATCGGGGGCACGATTGTTCTTCGGAAATTGTCACAGTTTCTACAAAAAAAAAGAACCGTAAAAGCCTGCGTACAAGCCCGTATGGCCCGTTCTGCAGTGCGTATTATACACGTATACATTTGAGTGCCGAACCATCAGCTTCCTTAAATAGCAAAGTCGGCTGGTGGACTGCGTTCCAACCACTTCGAAAAATTCCCTAAATTAGGAAGCAAACCCTAGATAACCGTCACTCCACAAACTCTCGATCGAGGCAGACGTCCATGGAGAAGGGGAAGCGGGTGGCGGCGGCCACTGACAACACAGAGAAGGGGAAGCAGGTGGCTGCGGCCGCTGACAACCCGGAGAAGGGGAAGCAGATAGCGGCGGGCGCTGAGCACGTGGAGAAGGGAAGCAGTGGCGGATGCGAGGGAAGAAATGGGAGCTTCAGCTGGGTTCGATCGGCCATCAACTTCGGGGTGGCTCCACTGAAGCGGAAGTTCGAGACGGAGGCGCAGATCAGGCGGAAGAAGAAGAAGAACCTGAAGAATAAGGTGCGTCAGGAGAGGGGGAGAAGATCTACTCGTCTGCCGACGTCAAGACCTTCCACGAGTCCGACAACGATGACACCGATGAGGTAAGTCCAGATCTCACTCCTAGTGTTCTTTTCGCCGACGTCTGCCTCGTCCTGTTCTTGCTAGGGTTTGTCGTGCTAGGGTTAGATGCGCCTAACAATGCTAGTTTGTGCCAGGTTAGACGCGCCATAGATTATCTATTGATTTCGCCTGGAGTCCTGTGTCGATGTTCTGCTGGATGGAGGATCAAGTGGCTTCTGTTTGGACAGGCTACGTCGTTGAGTGGTTCCTCATGTTTTGAATGTTATGATATCTGTAGTTTGTGCCAGGCTTACATGTGCCTAAATGCTGTTTGGTTTTCTATGGTAGTTTATGCTTGACCTTTGCCTGAGTTTTTGGTCTTGAACCATCACATGAGATGTAAGAATCTCACATTTCATTTGTAATGAAAATGCAATGGGGCTGCTGCCTATTGATCTAAAAATATTAGCTACTGATGTGTTCTTCCTTGGTCCTAGAAATATAATTGATTTACGGCTTCGACTTGTGACCTCTTTGAGATTGTAAATTTAGGAAATGTGACCATGGATAGTTCAAGTTCATATTAGGTGTTACTTTCTAAAATTTTGTAAGCAATGCTAGTTAGTGAATTTGAGTGTAATACTTAAGTAAAAGAGATATGGGAATGTGTAATTAGGACTGATGCATTTTTTATGTTGTGTACTTTTTTAAGACAATTTAATTTATGGTTGCATAAATCTTTAGGGAACAACTCATGTTCCATAGCAATATGTACCAGGTGCTTGTCAATATACTGTTATACTACTGTGTAGAATGTATTTGGCGTCATTTACTATTATTATGAATTTTGTTCATTAGCATCATCTAATCACTTTATACTGAGCTTAATAAACCTAGTTTATTTACTCATAGTCTGAGTTTGTACCTTGGTAATTTGCTAGTCTTTTGAAATGTTTGTCTGACACTAGAGGAAAAAGGGCCATCCATTCGCGACCCCTCAGAGCATTAGTCCCGGTTGCGCCACCAACCGGGACTAATGCTGGCACGCTTCCCGGTTGGACCGGGCACGGGGCCAGGGGGCATGCGTCCCGGTTGGTATACGTCGGTTGGAGCCACCAACCGGGACTAAAGATTTGGCCACGTGCACGCGTGGCAGTACGCCTTTAGTCCTTTCTTGGCTCCAACCGGGACGTATTCTCCTGCCCTCTATAAATGCAACGCCCCAGCCCCCTCTGCCTCCACTTTGTTTTTTCGAATGGTGGAAGGTGTGAGGGGTGTGCTAGTTTTTTCTCTTCTATGCATGCATTGAAGGTGTTTGATGAAATGTTTGAGTGAATAATCCCGTTGAATTTCTCATAGAACAAAAATTTAGAAGGTGTCCGAGACGCACTTGAGCTTTCTCCTCTTTATTTCCCTCGATCGAGGTTAGCAATCTTATCTTTTCTAGGTCATTGATACAATTCATGTGTCGGTGTGAATTGGTTATTTCACTATTTATGATGTCCTGTTTTTTGATAAACTTACTTATATGATGCAGATGAGCGTCGAATGGATATACGGTGACCGCCAGAGTCGGGTATATCAAAGGCGTGGATAAATTTATCGATGTGGCTACGGCAAACAAAATGTAATGGATTTATACGTTGTCCATGTGTTCAATGTCGAACAACAAGGAGTACTCTTCCTCGAAAATCATTTGCTGCCACCGATTATGAAAGGTTTCATGCCCAACTATAATTGCTGGACCAAGCACGGGAAAGAGGGGTTATGATGGAAGATGGTGAAGAAGAAGATGATGATAACAACTATCTTCATATGTTTCTGAATACGGATACCGCAATGGAAGACAATGTAGAGGAAAGAGGTGAAGAACGGGCATCGATGAGCCGGTGATGAACTTGGTAGGGTCATTTCGATGCAAAGCGACCGTGAAATGTAAAATGAGAAGTTGAAGTTAGAGGCATGTTAGAAGATCACAAGAAATTGTTGTACCCAAATTGTGAAGATGGCGGCACAAAGCTCGGTACCATTCGGAATTGTTGCGATGGAAGGCGAGTGTGGTCTAACCGACTCCTCATTTGAAAAGATGCTGAAAATAATGAAGTCAAGTTTCAAAACATAACGAACTTCCCGAGAGTACCTACGAAGCAAAGAAGACTCTCAATCTTACGGGATTAGATGTGCAAAAGATACATGCATGCATTAATGATCGCATCCTCTACATGGTAAGGAGTATGAGAATTTAGATAAATGCCGGTATGCAATGCGTTGGTATAAGATCGACGAGATGACCTGGTGATGTTGAGGGATAGCCTCCTGGGAAGAGGGTTCCTGCTAAGGTTATGTGGTATGCTCCTATAATACCAAGGTTGAAACGCATGTTCGTAAACAAAGAGCATGCCAGTTGTTGCGATGGCACAAAGAAGACCGTAAGAAAGGCGGGAAGTTGAGACACCTGCCGATGGGTCACAGTGGAGAAAAATCGAGAGACTTCCGACTTTGCAGGTGACGCAAGGAACTTATGGTTTGGTCTAAGTACGGATGGCATGAATCCTTTTGGGGAGCAGAGCTGCAGTCACAACACCGGGCCCGTGACTCTATGTATCTACAACCTGCCTCCTTGGTTGTGCATGAAGCGTAAGTTCATTATGATGCCAGTGCTCATCCAAGGCCCAAAGCAACCGGGCAACGACATTGATGTGTACCTTAGTCCATTAGTTGAAGAACTCTTACAGTTGTGGGGAAAACCAGGTGTACGTGCATGGGATGAGAACAAACAGGAGCCATTTGATCTACAAGGGTTGTTATTTGTAACCATCAATGATTGGCCTGCTCTTAGTAACCTTTCAGGACAGACAAACAAGGGATATAAGTCATGCACCCATTGTTTAGATAAGACCGAAGGTACATATTTGCATAAATGCAAGAAGGTTGTGTACCCTGCGAATCGACGATTTCTTCCGACCAATCATCCCGTAAGAAAGAAAGGCAAGCATTTCAAAGGTGAGGCAGATCACCGGAAGAAGCATGAACTCCCTGCTGGTGATGATGTATTTGGTATGGTCAAGGACATAGAAGTAATCTTTGGAAAGGGTCCCGACGGTCAATCAGTTCCGAACGACGTCGCTACAGGACACGCACCCATGTGGAAGAAGAATTCTATATTTTGGGAGCTGCCATATTGGAAAGTCCTGCGTGTCCGCTCTTCAATCAGAGATCCAATGCAAGTATTAACGATGCTCGTCCCCTATCTTCATGCACACCGGTTCGACCATAGTTATAAATTCAGATAATTCAAAACGGGCATAATAAATTCAAAAAAAATCTGAACAATGAAAATCCTTCGCGTGGTGTCATATTATGTTACATATTTTAAAGGAAAAATACCAGACTTGGTATGTTGACCATGTTTCGAAAAAACCTTCACAAAATGACCTATCATGTTCGAGGTTTCATGGCTTTCGGTCCAAATGACCGATGTTATGTGCTGAATCACGGCATAGTTTGTGATGTTGTGCCCATATTATGCATGTGTGTGGACATTGGTATGGAGAACAATGTTGCAGGAGAAAGTTTTCCTTTTGTCATACGGAAAAGCCCTTTTCCATTTTCCGCGAAAAACGGGTCGTTTTGTGAAGTAACCACCAAAATGCCGTTTCAGAATGCTACCGTCCCATTTTCCTAAAATACTAGACCACCTTACATGGACTATCTCCCAACCGGTACATCTCAAACCTTTTCATCCATTCCGGGTAAAAAGGACAAATATCTGCCGAATCGGGAGGAAGTGGGTCCGGTTTGTACTACAGGTACATGATCTATCGTCCGTGATTTTTTGAAAAAATCATTTTTAGACTCGCAATATGTGGTTTCTTCAGAGATCCAATGCAAGTTCTAACGATGCCCGTCCCCTATCTTCATGTACACCGGTTCGACCATAGTTAGAAATTCAGATAATTCAAAACGGGCATAATAAATTCAAAAAAAAACCGAACAATGAAAATCCTTCGCGTGGTGTCATATTATGTTACATAGTTGAAAGGAAAAATACCAGACTTGGTATATTGACCATGTTTCGAAAAATACCAAACTTTGTTTTAGTTGTGTTATGTACTTTAATTCCAATTCTATCCTAATCAAATTTTCTTTCCGCCCATTATTTTCCGTCCTCTTTTTTCCGCCCATTAAAAACAGAAAATGGTTTTGAATTACTTATAAGTTAATTCATTTTAAATTGTAAATGGTTCAGATTTTAAATGGTTACATTAATTATTTTTTAAAACAGAAAATGGTTTTGAATTATTTATTCAAATCCAAACACTTTTTATGTTTAAACTTTTTCTAAATTCCAAATTAATATTTAAAAAATATAAGTTAATTCATTTTTAATTTTAAATGGTTACATTAATTATTTTTAAAAAATAGAAAATGGTTTTGGATTATTTATTCAAATCCATACACTTTTTATGTTTAAAGTTTCTCTAAATTCCAAATTAATATTTAAAAATATAAGTTAATTCATTTTTAATTTTAAATGGTTACATTAATTATTTTTTTAAAATAGAAAATGGTTTTGGATTATTTATTCAAATCCATACACTTTTTATGTTTAAAGTTTTTCTAAATTCCAAATAAATATTTAAAAAATATAAGTTAATTCATTATTAATTTTAAATGGTTACATTAATTATTTTTTAAAAATAGAAAATGGTTTTGGATTATATATTCAAATCCATACACTTTTTATGTTTAAAGTTTTTCTAAATTCCAAATTAATATTTAAAAAATATAAGTTATTTCATTATTAATTTTAAATGGTTCATAGTTTAAATGGTTACATTAATTATTTTTCAAAACAGAAAATGGTTTCGAATTAGTTATTCAAATTCAAACACTTTTTATGTTTAAAGTTTTTCTAAATTCCCAAGTAATTATCATTTAAAAAACATTACAAATTTAAACCCCAAAATAAAAAATAATGCGAGAACAGAGAGAAAATACCTGAAAAAATTTGAAAACAGGGGAATACGTCCCGGTTGGAGCCACCAATCGGGACTAAAGACCTTCGCGCCTTCAATTGCTAAAATTGAGTATACGTCCGGTTGGTGACCGGACGATGTTTTAGTCCCGTTGAGCCACCAACCGACGATACTTCTCCCTTTATATAACTTCTCTTCTTCTTCTTCTTCGC
The DNA here is from genome assembly GCA_030063025.1 of Avena longiglumis. Lineage (NCBI taxonomy): Eukaryota > Viridiplantae > Streptophyta > Magnoliopsida > Poales > Poaceae > Avena > Avena longiglumis. The sequence goes on from CP125978.1 coordinate 48,854,988, forward strand.
TTCTTCTCTGCTTCTGTTTCATCGACGACGCCGCCAGTTGCCCGCAGACCGCCTCCGTCGTCAACGATCCGCCTCGCCGCCACCGCCGCGCCGCCTCGACGACCGCCGCCGTCTCTTCCAGCCGACGACGTGCATCGCTTCTTCCCCACCGGGCCACACACGACGCCCTCCTCGCCTGTCCTCCCTCCCTCTGCTCTGGTGGGCGGCTGCTAGTAGGTGCTGCTGCATGGTGGGCTTGGTGGTGGGCGGAGGTCGCAGGGCTTCGATCGGGTGGTGGGCGGCGGCTTCGGGTGATGTGTGTTGTCTGCGTGCATGGCCCGCGTGGACGTGTGGTTAGTCATCATATGATTATTAGGGATAGGATTAAGGCTTAGGGCACGTACAACACGGTCGCTAACGAGGAACGCTAGTATTAGATTCCGGACAGTTTGGCCATATTCCCAGCAGATTCCGTGAAAAAGTGTAGCGTCGACGAAAAAAGAAACGCCAGACGCTACGTCTTTATCTCTTGCAGCAAACGGTTTTAATGAACAGCAAACACTACGGATGCGGAAAAAAATCATATTTAGCGCCTTGGTTAGCGGTTTCCGTTGGAGGATGGGGCGTTTGGCACGCTTTTTTCAGACGACACTTTCATCGCTTAAGCGGCTACCTAAACGCCTGGCGTAATACATGCCCTTAGAGTGGGTCTGCGGGTATGGGTTTGCCACCCCCATACCCGCCCCATTAAACTTGGAGGGTCTAACTTTTTACCAAACCCTCCCCATTTAAGGCGGGTATCCATCGGGTTTGTGGGTTTCGGGGCCCCATTGCCATCCCTAATCGCATCCTTATCATCGGACTATCCTCGTTTGCTATAGGAGTATCACATTTACTCAATGATAGATTTATACTCCCTCATGTCGGGTTTGTAAGGCTCGAGAAAAGGGGATGTCGGTGGCCGGTTCCTTGAGACATGGAGGCGTGCAGGACGCGTGGGCGGGTGTCTTGTGGCAAGAGAGAGGTAAGCCTTTGCTCGGGGAAGGTGAGGAGAGGGGGGAGGAGGCGGCGCCGATGGGAGTTCCCCTGTTCGCTCACGCGTGGGCGAGACATGGGCGAAGGGGTCGCGCGGTCAAAACCATTGTGTTCGACGTAGGAAAGCTCGGTCTGGCTCGGTCGCGCGTAAATCTTCCCATGAAATTGCATGCCCTTAGGCATGTGGGTTCAAGATGTGCTCGCCAGGCATTCCGAACCCTCTTAAATCAATTCTAATATGGTATTTTGTTAGTATCTAGTGTTACCTATCTACTGGATAATTTCCCTTTCGTAGCCTTATACTCATGTTCCCCTCTCATATGCATCCGAGGTTTCTCCGAACTAGGTTTTACACTCGGAACTCCGGAATATTGATTTTAGTTGATTTTAGCTAGAGTTACCTATCTACTACACGGTTTCCTTTTTTGTATCTAGGTTTAGGGTTTAGGTTTCTCTTCATTTTTATTATTGTGTATGTATATATTAGGGTTTCTCTAATTAGGGTTTATATCTCTCAACACCGCATCTAACTTTCTCCTTTAGCCGCTTTGACTTATTCGTTTTCCACCTATGCAGAAAATATGGACCCACGCCGAGACGAAGAAAAGGAAGAGTTGATCCAAGGTGTGATCCGTGGGAAGATAATTTAGACGTATCAACGTTTACGAACAACTCCGTGAGGGTGATCCTCTTTACCGGAATAGACGACTTGTTTGAGGTTGAAGGTGTTGCCTTCGCGAGGGAGAAGGCGATGCCTTGTGTAATCGAGAAGACCATCGGCGAGGTGCATGTAATATAATTAATTCATTAATTAATCATCTACTATCTATATAGAAATAGTAACGATTTATCTTTATTCTTTTAGCCCTCCGGATCGAAGGAATCTCTTGAAAAGGCTGACGAGGCCCAACCAAAAAGTTGCAAGACCATGAGAGGTTCAGGATCGAAGATGTCGTGAAGACGGCAAATGACCGGCTCAAGTTGTCGCAACCAAATTTGTGGCACAATGCGGAGTAATCGTTAGGGACTTAATCCCGATCACCATTAGAAATTGAATAGGCTGCTAATGCGGATGAAGAGGGAACATGTTTATTTGTCCCTAAGCACGCCAAAGATTTATCGTGGAAGAGGCTCATGGTTAATTTCAAAATACGAAGATAGAGCTGGATCCAAATGCGGGGATCCAGTTGAGGACGCCTTACAACATGGGAGAGCCATGGAGGCTAAGGTCGTGAGTGGGCTTTGAATAAGATGGCCCGTGTTTCCAAACTGAAGAAAAGATTGCACCTTGACTATGTCGTGAAAGAGAAGACTCGATTTCAAGAATATTCAGTTTGAGAAGATAAAACCATTCGGGCTGAGTTTGTGGAATACAAGAAATCAAAAAGCTAAGAAAATGTCAAACGAATAAGTGAATGTCGCTAACAAGAAGTATCACCATACTATGGGGCAAGGTGGCTCTGGCTGGCATTCCTAAGTGGGAGAAACTTGAGAATGAACTGCGTGCTAAAAAGATCACCCCAGAGACAAACAATTGGGTAGAACGTGCAAGGAATTGGTTTTACGGGCATGGGGGCACGTTGGACTCGGAAGGGAGGTGTATATATAACATACGACATAAAGAAGAACCCTTGCCAATCGAGAGGATGAGAAAAGCAGTAAAGGCTGTTAAAGATGGGGACTTCATTCCCGATAGAGAGAATGATGAGTTCACACCCGCCCTTGGAAATAAGGAACATGATGGACGAACAAGAGGCACAAGAGGCTCCCAACCATGGAGGACTGGGTTTCCCGAAGAGAGGAAGAAATATCCTGATAGAAGCCGTCAGAGGAGAAAGGACAGGGAGGAAGTTGAAGCAAATAGTCAGAAAGAGCGAATGCATTTAATTGAAGAACAATTAAAGCAACAACAAGATGAAATTAACGCACTTAAAGATAAAAGTACTACCGGCCCATCTCAAGAAGACACCGCATTCGATGCTACCGCCTATCGAATAATCGAAAAGCAGGTGGCTTCCACCGAGGTCCCGGGTGATGACAATGGCGATGACGATGATGCACCGACGATGGCTCCTGTTGGCTACCTAGTGGATGATATCACAGAGATGACACACTACGAGCTACATGTCAAAGTTGTGAACATATCAATGAAGGTGGCGGTCGGCTATGCCTTACCAATTGGACCCACACCAACTTACCACTGTCGTCCGGTTCCAGAGGGCTACGCTGTTGTCGGCGTGGATGAAATCATGCCCACCTTTGAGGTTTTGGATCTTCACTACCCTGCAGGTGAAGGGGATGTGACTGTACTGGGAGACGCAAAAAACGTCACCATTCTATGGACGAAGGAATGTATCGTGCTTCGAAATCACACGCCAAGGCCATCTTCGCCGCCGCCTCACCCGTCTTCAGCGAGGTCGTCGCCGCCACGGCAGCCGTCTTCGTCGCCTCACCCGGCTACGTTGCCTCACCAATCTCTGGCGCAGCCATCGCCGCAGGAGCCATCGGCGCCAGATAAAAAGCGAAGCGCATCGCCATCTTGGCGGCCGTAAGCGATCGCGAAACGTAAACAAGAGCCTCTTCCAAAAGTACCAAAGGTTCCTCCCAAGAGAGCTTATGATCATCAAGAGGAGATCGCGATCGTTGATGCGAAACGAAAGCTGCCGCTAAGATGAGGCGGCCGAAAGAGCCAGAGTTCCCCAAAGACCAAAGAAGAAAAAGCCAAAGTGTTGAAAATGCTAAAGACTCTTCATCAACCCGAGCCAAAGCTGTCATCGACTATGCTGCTCTATTCTCAAGTCACATGCACAAAAGCCTCAAGAGCGATCGATGCAAGCGAGAAATCTGTTGCCCAGCTCGGAGAACAAGCAAAACAGACTTGCGCCCCTCTCAAGGTGATTTCCCAAACCAATGTGGGGTCGATCAAATATGGGGCCGATGAGCAGTATGATCCAGGTAGTTGCATTACTGGAGAAGCTGCTCAAGGTATGAGTATTGCCCAGTACTTATCCCAGTTAGAGTTCTTCCCCGTGAGTGAAGTAGCATACAAATACCAGTACTGAAGGGTTCGCAGCATAGAAAACAAAAAATTTCCTACGATGTGAACTATATACCAAGATCTATTTATACTAGATACAAACAACGGGTGGATGTATATCCGTAGAGAACATACCCTTGAAGACCGACAAAGTTTAACGAGTCCAAACTCGTGGTTGATGTAGACGATCTCTTGCCGATCTCAAGATCGAGAGGAAGTCCTAGCGCCGCAAAATCAGCCAAGATCCGTGCTCGCACACACGCTCGAGGCACCGAGCAACCTCCGCCTCCTCGCCCAGCGATGCAGCGAAGCACAACTCTTTCTTGCCGAATAGCCACTGGAACATGTATCTCGCTAGTCCGAGACCATGGGGGATAAATTCTAGAGGGAGAGAGATCCTTCACGAGGAGGTGTGAGTGAGAAGTGAGAGGAGGGGCCTTTATAGGAGGAGGGGGGAACCCCAAGGGGGTGGCCGGCGCATGGGGGCTGCCCCCTTGCCCTCCCCTCTTCATGTGGGTGGACACCCCACTCACAAAACTCCTCCAAATTCCTCCACTCAAAATCCCACTCAAAGATCCCATTAAATTTCCACCAAATTTAATGCAAACTCTCATTAAATAAAACTCTTTTATTTTATTCAGAATTTTGTCAATTACTTTAATGACAAACATTCACAAATAACCCCTTGCTAGAATTCTATTTCACATGCATAACCACTTTATGCAATTTCACCCGAAAACCTGCTTTGATTCTAGTGAAATAAATTCTGCGCTTGTTTATTCTTTCGCATGAAACTTTGCTCCAATTGGATGTCGGTGTCTCTTATGTGTCACCCTACGGTTCGTGAATAATGCGGACATGATCGAGACCCTCTCGATCAATAATCGAAGCGGATCCGAGACCCATCTCGACTCCCACACATTCAACGATGACTTTCTTGTGATCGCCGAACCTTTTACGCTAGTATCTTAATCCCTTTGTCTCACGATATATTACATGTCCGAGATTCGATCATCGGTATCTCCATACCTAGTTTGATCTCGTTATCGACATGCACTCTTTTCTCGTTCGTGATATAACATTCTAGTGATCAAATCACTTGCTTGCAAGCTAATCAATGTGATATCACCGAGAGGGCCCAGTATATCTATCCGCCATCGGATGAACAAATTCCACTCTTGATCCATGAGCCTCAACATAACACTTTATTAGTTCTGAACCCATCTTTATAATCACCCTGTTACGGTGTGACGCTTGATGTTATCAAGAAACTCTTCCGGTGTTAGTGATTGACATGATCTCATGGTCTAAGGATTAGGATCACTTCGTAAGTTGTTATAGCAATATAAACTCAATGACTTTGATCGTAATGCTATACTTCGGATGAATGTTCATCACATCATTACACTAATGTTGTGATCCCGTTATTAACAACATCCAATGTCCATGATCAGGAAACCTTGATCATCTTGTTAATCAACGAGCTAGTTTATGAGAGAGGCTTAACTAGGAACTTTACGCTTGTTTATTAAACACACATGTATTAACGTTTCCGTATTAATACAATTATAGCATGCAAAATAAACATCTATCATATACTTGGAATACACATAATAAACAATTTATTATTGCCTCTCAGGGCATATTCCCTTCAGTCTCCCACTTGCACTAGAGACAATAATCTAGTTACATAGTGATATATCTAACACCCATTGAGTTCTGGTGTTGATCATGTTTTGCTCTAGGAAGAGTTTTAGTCAACGGATCCGCTACATTTAGATCCGTATGTACTTTACAAATCTTTATATCTCCATCCTTGACATGCTCATGGAGTGAAACCGCGCTTAATATGCTTGGAATGCTTGTGAGACCTTGGCTCTTTGGCATTGGCAATGGCACCATTGTTGTCACAATAGATCACCATTGGGTCCAACGCGCTTGCCACAACTCCTAGTTCGGATATGAACTCCTTCATCCAAATCGCTCGAGCCGCTCAAGCGGCAACATATTCGCCTCCGTTGTTGATCCCGCTACCACAGGTTGTTTGGAGCTCCTCCAACTAACCGCTCCGCCATTCATGAGAAATACGATCCGGATTGAGACTTAGAGTCATCCGGATCGGTGTCAAAGCTAGCGTCAACATAACACTTAGCGACGATCTCTTCTTCACCTCCATATACAAGAAACATATCCTTAGTTCTTCTTAAGTACTTAAGGATATTCTTGACCGCTATCCAGTGTTCAACTCGATCCGATTGGTACCTACTAGTCAAACTAATAGCAGCCACATCCGGTCTTGTACATAGCATGGCGTACATTATAGAGCCTATGGTCAAGCATAGGGGACTTTGTCCATTATCTCTCTTTCTTCCGAAGCCGGACTTTGAGTCTTACTCAATGTCTTGCCTTGCAACATAGGTAAGAACCCTTCTTACTTCCGTCCATTTTAAACTTCTTTAAAATCTTATCAAGGTATGTACTTTATGATAGCCCTATTAGGCGCCTAGATCTATCTCTATAGATCTTTATGCCTAATATGTAAGACGCTCACCTAGGTCCTTCATTGAAAATTTGTTGTTTAGATAACTTTTAACACTGTTTAAAAGTTCTATATCATTTCGATCAATAATATGTCATCCACATATAGTATCAGAAATGCCACATTGCTCCCACTCACTTTCTTGTAAATACAAGCTTCTCCATAAGTTTGGACAAATCCAAACTCTTTGATCACCTCATCAAAGCGGAGATTCCAACTTCGTGATGCTTGCTTCAATCCATAGATGGATCGTGAAGCTTGCACACCTTGTTAGCATCCTTAGGATCGACAAAACCCTTTGGTTGTATCATATACAACTCTTCTTCAATATTACCATTGAGAAACGCGGTTTTGACATCCATCTGCCATATTTCATAATCGAAATATGCAGCAATTGCTAACATAATCCTAACTGACTTTAGCATCGCTACGGGAGAGAAAGTCTCATCGTAGTCAACTCCTTGAATTTGTCGAAACCCCTTTGCGACAAGTCGAGCTTTATAGATGGTCACATTACCATCAAGATCAGTTTTCCTTTGAAAATCCATTTGTTCTCCACGGCCTTTTCGGTGAGGTAATTCCACCAAGTTCCAAACTTGATTTTCATACATGGATTCCATCTCGGATTTCATGGCTTCTAACCATTTGTTGGAACTGGCTCATCATCGCTTCTTCATACGTCGCAGGTCATTATTTTCATCAACCATGAAATTTATGACAGGATTTCCGACAGCTCGGAGCTGCACGCGTCTGCTTGACCTGCGAGGTTCGGTAGTACTCTCTTGGAGTTTCATGATCATTATCATTAGTTCCTTCTTCAACAGTGGAGCCAACTCCTAACGACTTCGCGCTACGCTCGCCATACTTTGAAGAGAAGGTTCCATAACCTCTTCGAGTTCTACCTTCCGACTACTCACACCTTTCGCGAGAAACTCTTTTCTAGAAAGGATCCATTCTGGCAACAAAAACCTTGCCCTCGGATCTGTGATAGAAGGAATACCCAATAGTTTCTTTAGGGTATCCTATGAAGACGATTTTTCCGCTTTGGTTTCTAGTTGATCCGTTTGAAGGTTCTTCACATAAACATCTCAACCCCAAACTTTAAGAAATGATAGCTTAGGTTTGTTTCCAAACCACAATTCATACGGTGTCGTTTCAACGGATTTAGATGGTGCCCGATTTAAAGTGAATGCAGCAGCTTTCTAGTGCATAACCCCAAAATGACAACGGCAAGTCCGTCAGAGACATCATAGATCGAACCATATCTAATAAAGTACGATTACGACGTTCCGACACACCATTTCGCTTTGTGGTGTTCAAGGTGTGAGTTGTGAAACAATTCCACACTCTTTCATGTGAGTGCTAAACTCAGAACTTAGATACTCACCTCCACGGTCGATCAGAAATTTGATCTTTCTATTACGATGATTTTCCACTTCATTCGAAATTCCTTGAACTTTTGAAAGGTTTCAGACTTGTGTTTCATCAAGTAGATATAACCGTATCTACTCAAATCATCCGTGAAAGTAACAAAATAACGATATCCACCTCGCCGACACACTCATTGGACCACATACATCCGAATGTATGATTTCCAATAAATGCCGCCTGCTCCATTGAACCGAAAACGGCGTTCTAGTCATCTTGCCCATAAGGCATGGCTCACATGTATCAAATGATTCATAATCAAGTGATTCTAAAAGTCCATCCGAATGGAGCTTCTTCATGCGTTTAATGCCAATATGACCTAGACGGCGATTGCCACATATATGCGGATATATCATCACTAAGTTTAATCCTTTTAGCATCAATATTATGAATATGTGTAACATTATCATCGAGATCCAACAGAAATAAACCATTCAACATTGGTGCATGACCATAAAAGATTTCATTCATATAAATGGAACAACCATTGTTCTCGATTTGAATGAAAACCACTTTGCATTAAACATGATCCAGATACAATGTTCATGCTCAGCACGTGCACCAAATAATGCTTATTTAAGTTTATAACTAATCCCGACGGTAAGTGGAGAGGTAGCGTTCGACGGAGATCACATCAACGTTTGATCCATTGCCGACACGCATCTTGACCTCACCCTTGCTAGCGGTGCTTTGTTCCGCAAATTTCGATTCGAGTTACAAATATTAGCAAGCGAACCGTATCAAATACCCAAAGCTCTGCGAGCACTAGTCAAGTACATCAATAACATGTATATCATATATACCTTTGTTTGCCTTGCCGCCTTCTTGTCCGCCAGATACTTGGGGCGATTGCGCCAAAGGGATACCCCTTACAATAGTAGCACTTTGGTATCGGACTTAGGTCCAACTCGGGGTTTCTTTTCAAAAGGCAACAGGCTTGCCGCCTTACTTCCTTCCGTTTTCCTTCTTGTCTTTCTTGAAACCAGTGTTCCTATTGATCATCAACACTTGATGTTCCTTTTGATCTCCACTGCAGTTTTAAGCATGATGTAAGCTCGGGAGAGACTTCTTCATGCCTTGCATATTATAGTTCATCACGAGCTCTTATAGCTAGGTGGCGTAGACTGCAGAACACGATGGATGCCTAAGTCAATGGGAATCGTTATTCCCAAGGACACAAGCTTATCGGCGAACCGACATCTTGAGTACATGCTCACTAACGAGCTGTTCTCTTCCATCATGCACTAAAGAACTTTTCAAGCATTGTAGCTCTCTACAAAGCATGTGTGTCGAAAATCATTTTCAACTCACCCATTGTATCAAAAGCATTGCCGTTGAAACGCTTTGAAGTTCCGCTCTAGCCCATACAATATGCCGTAATGAACTAAGTTGTGGTCCTCCCGACGAGTCGAGACATTCTTCTCCTCGTCGGGGCATCGTCACAAGGTGGGGCCTAACGGCGCTTCTAGCACATATTGCTTTTTGTGCAGAGAGGAGAATCCTCAAATTCATGGCCCATTCAAGAAAGTTGCTACCGTCGTGCTAGTTTCTCTTTCTCCATGAAAGCATTGAAATTAAAAGCGGTGGTGCCATCTACAACAGAATTTGTAAAGTTTAGACTAAGTGTATGATAGATTGAATTCAACTAATCTATATTACGAATGAACTCCCACTCAAAAGCGACATCCTCGTGTCCTTTTTGGTGATTACATGAACCAAATCCACTATACCAAGTCCGATCATCACGTGAGTCGGTATAGCTTCAAAGGCGAGCATCAAATGGGCATCATATCAACTATATGACTCATGCTTAACCTTTCGGTGTGTTCGAGGCCATGTTGCACATGCTAGGCTCGCCAAGTTAGAACCTTAGTATTTTTCGTGTGTAACTGCTCTACACCAAGTATGGTCGAGATCCAAGTACACCCGATCATCACGTGATGTCTTGGAGCGACGAAAACATAATCGGTGCATACTAAAGGAGAACACATTCTTATCTTGATATTTAAATGAGGGATCATCTTATTATGCTTAACAAAGCTAAATAAGCAATATAAGATGCAATCAAACATCATATGTTTAATAGTGAAATTATATGGTTCCCGCAGATGATCTTTATCATGTGCATCGTGGTATGATCACTATCATACCTATATGTGTAAATCCACGCCTATGGGTTTTACGCTATGTGTGTTGTAAGAGTATCATCTCATACTTCTACTTACAACACTACCATATCATAACACTAGCCCAAAGAACAATCTAAACTAGACGCTTCTAATTTATCCATTGCAAGTTTTACGTGGTGAGGGCTTTCGAGATAGAACCGTTCTTACACGAACATGAACCACAACGAGGATAATCAAATTGTTGACAACTCGCTTGCAAAATAGATATTGACTATAGTAGGAGGCAGACACCCGCTAGCCACTTATGCAAACTAGTTGCATGTCAAGCGTGGAACAGGTCTCATGTGCGAGGACATGTAAAGTTTGTCCGGCCGCTTCATCCCACTATGCCACCAATATCCAAAATCACAAGAAAGGAGCAACAACATGATCATCATCGCACATACTCATATGTGTACTACCCGTAAAGTATCTACGCATAGATCCGCTCGATACCATCAAGGGTTCGCAGATAGAAAACAAAAATTTCACGATGTGAACTATATACCAAGATCTATTTATACTAGATACAAACAACGGGTGGATGTATATCCGAGAGAACATACCCTTGAAGACCGACAAAGTTTAACGAGTCCAAACTCGTGGTTGATGTAGACGATCTCTTGCCGATCTCAAGATCGAGAGGAAGTCCTAGCGCCCGCAAATCAGCAGCATCCGTGCTCGCACACACGCTCGAGGCACCGAGCAACCTCCGCCTCCTCGCCCAGCGATGCAGCGGAAGCACAACTCTTTCTTGCCGAATAGCCACCGGAACATGTATCTCGCTAGTCCGAGACCATGGGGATAAATTCTAGAGGGGAGAGATCCTTCACGAGGAGGTGTGAGTGAGAGGAGGGGCCTTTATAGGAGGAGGGGGAACCCCAAAGGGGGTGGCAGCGCATGGGGCTGCCCCTCCCTCATCATGTGGTGGACACCCACTCACAAAACTCCTCCAAATTCCTCCACTCAAAATCCCACTCAAAGATCCCATTAAATTTCCACCAAATTTAATGCAAACTCTCATTAAATAAAACTCTTTATTTTATTCAGAATTTTGTCAATTACTTTAATGACAAACATTCACAAATAACCCCTTGCTAGAATTCTATTTCACATGCATAACCACTTTATGCAATTTCACCGAAAACCTTTTGGGTATCTAGTGAAATAAATTCCTGCGCTTGTTTATTCTTCGGCATGAAACTTTTGCTCCAATTGGATGTCGGTCTCTTAAGTGTGTCACCCTACGGTTCGTGAATAATGCGGACATGATCGAGACCCTCTCGATCAATAATCAAGCGGATCCGAGACCCATGACTCCCACACATTCAACGATGACTTTCTTGTGATCGCCGAACCTTTACGCTAGTATCTTAATCCCTTTGTCTCACGATATATTACATGTCCGAGATTCGATCATCGGTATCTCCATACCTAGTTTGATCTCGCTATCGACATGCACTCTTTTCTCGTTCCGTGATATAACATTCTAGTGATCAAATCACTTGCTTGCAAGCTAATCAATGTGATATCACCGAGAGGCCCAGAGTATATCTATCCGTCATCGGGATGAACAAATTCCACTCTTGATCCATGAGCCTCAACATAACACTTTATTAGTTACGAACCCATCTTTATAATCACCTCGTTACGGTGTGACGTTTGATGTTATCAAGAAACTCTTAGGTGTTAGTGATTGACATGATCTCATGGTCTAAGGATTAGGATCACTTCGTAAGTTGTTATAGCAATATAAACTCAATGACTTTGATCGTAATGCTATACTTCGGATGAATGTTCATCACATCATTACACTAATGTTGTGATCCCGTTATTAACAACATCCAATGTCCATGATCAGGAAACCTTGATCATCTTGTTAATCAACGAGCTAGTTTATGAGAGAGGCTTAACTAGGAACTTTCTGTTTGTTTATTAAACACACATGTATTAACGTTTCCGTATTAATACAATTATAGCATGCAAAATAAACATCTATCATATACTTGGAATACACATAATAAACAATTTATTATTGCCTCTCAGGGCATATTCCCTTCAAGTACGACAAACCTCTCGTCAAACCTGAGGAGGTAAACAATCTTCCAATAAAAATGCGAAGATTGCATAACTGGTACATGCATGCCACAAGGGCCGGGGCTAACTGGATAGTGCTGAGGGTTACAAAAAAGCATCATGTGAAAGAAATGGATGACATGATATCCATTGAATTTGATGAACTATTTCAATTATTCAATCAAGACGCCTTGGACAAATCGATCATCACTGCCTATTGTCTGTAAGTACTAATTCTGTAATTAATTTAGTCTCCAGCTATATTATTTTGTTTATTGCATGTATATAATCATACTGTAATATGCAGAATAAAGATTCTCGAATATAGCAGAGGACAAATCTATGACATTGGCTTCATTGAGCCATATTGGGTTCATGAAGCTAATCTCAAAATAAGCCCCCAGGATACGGAGGATAATATAGTACACGCGTTAAGGTTTCAAGAAACCAAAAGGGAAATACTATTTCCTTACAACTTCGAGTGAGTGTTATTGTCTTGTATACACTTTCTATTTCGCTTACTTGATGTTAAGTATATAATTGATTAGTTATGCATTTGCAGCTTCCACTATATTCTGTTAATTATTCAACTTGACAAAGGGCGTGTACTAGTCATGGACTCGAAACATAAACCCCTTAAGATGTGGAAGGACATGCAGATACTTCTCCAGCGGTAATTCTAATCATTACGACACTATATCGGCAACGTTCGTAAATTTTATGATATCAAGTACTTAATAAGTTATTTTATTCGTTTTCTACGCCAGGCAACGCTTGGAAACGGTTCACTAACAAGGCTAGGGGTGTTTGGAAAGAGGAGCTTACATTTCAACCACTAAATGTAAGCACCACTAGCTATATCCGCGCATCTCTTTGATTCTAGTTTTGATACACTTATTATCATGCTTGATTATTATTTTGATTGAACTCTGTTCTCGTAAAGTGCCCGACGCAGGACGGTAACAATCTATGTGGATACTATGTTTGCGAAGTTCATCCCAGACGCGGCGATGAGAAGGGCAGAAATTTAGAGCAACTCCACGTCGTAAACAATTTCTATAGTTTTTAATTACAATCAAATTGTGTTTAGTTTCATTTATATAGGCTGACTCCTTTTTAAATCAGATCGAACCCACGGACGGTCTTCTGCCAAAGGATCGCGTACGAGCAATTCAGGAGGAATTGGCGGGATTCTTGGATGCAGAAGTCCTAGACCCAAAAGGGGAATACTATTCGGCTGTGTATAGACAATAGAGATTGTAAAAATAGCAACTTTGAAGGAATTGGCCAGTAGCATCGAATAGCAACTTTTGTATGTAGTGCATGAACTCGATCCGTGTATTCAATGTAATATTGTCATGATATTCATGATGTAATATAAGGTTCCTTCATTGATAAGTGCAAATCACTAAATAAACAATAAAACAATCTAAATGAATTCTCTGCCGTGGCACAAAAAGTGGCGAAAATGCTGCCGTGGCAACAAAGTGTGCCGAAATGAATTCTCTGCCGCGGCAGAGAAATGGGCCAAATCTCTGTCGCGGCAAAAGGTTATTAGTCCCGGTTCGTGTTACGAAGCGGGACTAATGCCTGTGGCATCCCGCAAAACCACTACTAGAAAATCGCGTTGAATTTGTGCATTGCATCGTCATCATCATGCATTGTTTGCCAAAACTATTTTCGCAAAGCCCGTTTTGTGTTCTAAAACGCCCCATCTTTTATTCAAACCTCAAAACCGGGTCCCCGGAATATTTTGGTTTGCCCGATATCGGTTTGCAAAAACCTTGTTTGAAATAAATAAAATATTTAATTTATTTTAGCGGGGCAGTCGAACGGGCCGTAGCGACCCGAACGACCACCCCATATTTTAAAATCGGCCACCCCAGCAAATCCTACATCTACCCAGGAACCTACCCTCTCTCACCCTCCACCTCACTCCCACCTATCACCACCTACCACGTCACCCTGCCTCTCTTCCTCCACCAATCATCCCCTGCCACCTAGACTAACTCAACCTCCCTCCACTCACCCTGCCTCCCAAGACCACCACCACCGGCCAGCCTCCTCCCTCACCACACGCAGACACACCTCTCTCACTGTGGCCCTGTCTCCTGTGGCCCCACGCCAGCCCCACCCCTGTCAGCCTCTCCTCTGTTCCTCTTCCCACCGAGCCTCTTCCTGCTGACGCCCGACCCCATCCCACAGACCGCTCGCCCCACCCCAGAACCCGACGCAGCCTCACCTCCCGCGTCGGCCTCGCCACACCTCCTGCGTCGCCCGCCAGTGCCGCCTGCGCCCCCCTGGCCCGCATCTCCCGTCGGCCTGTGCCTCCTTCAGCCTGCGAGCCAGCAGGCTGGAAGGACCTCGCCTGGCGCCCTCGCCGCGCCTCTCCCCTGCGCCATGGCGCTGCCGCCTCTTCCTTCGCCCGTTGCGGGCCCGCCCGTGGGACCTCCCCTGTCCCCCGTCGTCCCGTCCCTGCGACCTCGTCCCGTTGGGCCGCCCTCGCCGACCGCCCTGCGAGCACGTCACCACCGTCGTGCCCTCGCCAATGGCTATCATCGTGGTTTCAACATCAAGATCAATCGCCTTCGTCGGCGAATGTACCGATATGGTGGTAGCATGGTGTTGCGACCCCAAAACAAGAACTTGAGCACGTCGACATCTAGGTCGCACCACTCGGTGGACCCCGACGAGAACCGCCCCATGCCGAGAGCTTCCAAGACCGATCCGCACGTGCCGCGCCATGAACTCCGAACACCCGGTGCAGGGCGAGTTCGCCATCGACCTCGAGTTCTTCCACATGGATACCAGCGACAAGACCTTCCGTTGACAAGGTCACCGACAAGATCGCAACACGGCGGAGTGTCCCTCGACGCCAGGACGCCTCGGACGCCAAGACCGACCGACACGCGAACTCGACGAGTTCTTCTCGACGACAAGATCATCGACAGGGAACCCGAAGACCACATGTGTGACAAGCACTCCCTCGGCAACGTCAAGTACTTCACCCCGGCCACCGAGGCCCGATGCGGCAAGTGCTGCACCCCGAACGCCATGACCGTCGACATGAACCGGAGACCCCGGAAGCGCCAAGACCTACCCCGAAAACCTCGAACGACCCCGCCGAGACCGAACCAAGTCCTTCCCGGAGTCCGAGAACGTTTCCATCGACCCCTGGACCCTGAGACCGACCCCGAACCCCGGAACCCCAAGATCGTCGAGACCCCTATGTGTGAACCCCTTCCCGAAAACCTACTTTTATAACATAATATAACTTGTCGCATATTAATTGTCATCTTGCATGCATGATCATGTGGTTTGGGGGCCTTCTGCCGATTCACCTAATAATTAAATATGGGACCCATATGCGGGCAAATCTAGCCTTATATTGGCCTCATTTAAACATGTGTAGCGAACCGGTTCCATCTGTTGCATTGCTAAACAACATATAATTTGCGGGGGTTTCTAAATAACTAGAACCATCTATCTAATTGTCGGGACCCCGGTTCCGCTTAATATGACCTAAATGCATCGCACCTTTGCCATGTCATTCCTCATACATGCATCATGCCGATCTTCTGCCGTAATCTTAAATATTGCATCCGGTGTTTATTCTAGTGTTTTGCTTCTTCATGATAAGGCCGTTGAGTTGATGTGAGTCGCCGATCTTGGATGAACCCTTCGGCAATGTTTTCAGGCGAGCATCTCCCCTTTCTACCTATCTTACTTTTATAGTCTTTATTCCCTCCTGTTGATCTATTGACATCTGTGTTGCGATGCTTTAGTTTCCGTACCTGTGATTACCGTGCAGCCCTATATTGCCTTGGACACACCCTATTACCTGTTGTTTGGTAGATAGTTGGACTTGCGCGTCGTAGTTGCTTGCTCAAGTGCTGATGTGTCGTCATATGCCACGATTCTTGATGTATTGCCGCATGTTGAAGTTGGAGATGATTCTAGTTTTACTTTTCATCACTTTAATTTCTGTTTAACAAATAAAATTGAATAAGCAGAGGCATCGGTGGGTGATAGAAAATATTTGGTTTCCGAACGCCCACTTGTGTCCCGTAAGACCCCGAGTACTTGATACTGTTCCTTGATTTATCGCGCTATCCACATCCGGGAGGTATATGGGACCCCGAGCGAGCTTGATTCATTCTTATTTCGGGGCCACAAACTAGTTTGAGGTGTTTTACTATCCTGTACTTATGCCATGCTACTGCTTTATTTACGATTGTGCGAGAGCACACTGCTTGTTAGGATTTGTGACCCGTTTACGTGGTATCGACAGTCCCGTTTGGGGACCTGCCGTTGCTTACCGCCCCACAAACTTTGGGGTCCGTCTCGAGCTAGCTTACGTTCGGGTGGTGTACTCAAGGTGGCCCCTGAAATATTTCGAATCTGATTGTTCATCGTGAAAGCCTCGTTGGGTTTGATTTGGTTTTTCCGAGGTTGATCGGCGTGTTGCTATTGGTACCCGCCGGGTAAAACTTTCAAAAGCCGTGTCCGGTTATGGACGACTTGGAGCACGATCTCGATCATAGACAAGCATAACTAAAGTTTACTGCTGTAAATTTGACTTATAATGACTAGTAATCAGCTTCACTATAATGGAATGGCTAATTAATACTGCCCACAATTGCTTGTTTGGTTGTCGCTTGCGACAATTGTACCTGACTAGTAAGTGTTGCAACTATAACGAACTGGCTGAATAAAAGTACCAACAACTGCTGGGTTTTGGGTTATCTCATACTATCTGTACCTGTTTAGTAATTGCTGCAACTACAACGGAATGGTGAACTAAAAGTGCCCACTGCTTATTTTATCAGGACGATTATCCAAAACCTGACTAGTAAAGTGCCGCAACTATAACTAAATAAGTAAAACTGCCAACTGTGTGAGTTCCTCGGTTGACTTCCTCGTTTGGTCTCGAGGGGGAAACACCAGGATGGGTTTGCTTGGTGATAGCTTCAGGTTGGATCCGGTTAGGTCATTCCTATCCCTCTCTGATATCCGCCAGTTGTATCGAGTCTCTATAGGTTGTTTAGTGCATGCTGCCGCTACCGATCCACCATACCTATGTAGGCGAGGACCGAATTCTAGCCTCGCCGTGTCTTGGCCTCGATCGACGCCTTTTCTTTTTTCCTTTGCCCTTCGCCGCACCTTTTGTGTAAGCAGGTTTTGAGATCGACGCCGTTAGCGGGGTTACCCTTCCGGCTTGGCCTGGGTGGTTATGGACGCCATTGGTTATTTCTTGAGGCTCTTAGCCCCATTTGCATCTTGTCCGTAGCTGGACGCTATCGCTTTCAAGGTGATTTGGATCTTTGTATATTATATTCGTATTCTTGACTCTTTGAGTCGTGATATATATATCTGCTCAGGTCCCATCGAGGACTGTTGTGTAATGTTATTACGCTTTTCCACCACGAAAGTGCTGGTGGCACCTTTGAATCGTTTCTGCGGGTTTGGCGAATTTCGCTCAAACTTGCATAGGTCCGATCGAGGGTGTTACAGAGTGGTATTAGAGCTCAGCGATTGCGATACCCACAAGTCCACTGTAGGATAACCTAGCTAACCCGAAGTAGAGTGTCAAAACTATTTTCAAAAATCGGTTGGATAGTTACGATTAGGTCTGATTTTACTCCTTACCCTCTGCTATTCCCTCTTATCTCGACGTGTTTTAAATCCGCTCTCTTCTCTTTCTTGAGTCGAGGATTTCGTGGTTGGGTTCCGTCGTACCTTGAGGTTTGAATTCTCCCTTTGTAGCGGAGGTGCTACGTTCATCAATCGGCAACTTATGCATTGTACCCTTCCTCCAATCTTTTGTTCTTGAGCTCCTTATCCATATGTGTTCCTTCTTTGGATATCGGTGTCGTTGAAAAACATATGAGAAGGACGAGCTTTAGTGAAGTTGAGTCGACCTTGAGCACGTGTTGTTCATGCCAATGGAACCATCGCGAAACCTAATCGGTGTGTCTTTCATACGATTTCGCTGGCAGCATTCTTTTGTTCGGATACCACCTATGAAGATCTTGATGCGAATCTCGAGAGTTGAGTTGCTGATTCTCCTACCCATGTATAGAGTTGATAGTTGGGTCCGGATGGGTGATCACCCTACCCGACTCTTCTGTCGCTCGTACATCGAACTGGTGGATCAATGTAACTTCTCCCTCTTCTAATGGAAGTTAGAGGTGGCCTTATCGTTTGATACCTCTACCTTCGTCCTTTGCTCTCCGGGGTGTTCTCTCGACGATCAGGAACAATGACCCTTGTTGGTGGTGTCGCCGATTTCAAGGTGGAGGATGAACCCTCGTTAGTGGTGTCGCGAGGATCTACACGAAACGAGAAGACGCAGATCACCGACCTCCCTTCCGGTACCATGAGGCGGATCTCGAGGGCGAGATCCCTTGTTAGTGGTGTCGAATTGTGGCATCCCGCAAAACCACTACTAGAAAATCGCGTTGAATTTGTGCATTGCATCGTCATCATCATGCATTGTTTGCCAAAACTATTTTCGCAAAGCCCGTTTTGTTTTCTAAAACGCCCCATCTTTTATTCAAACCTCAAAACCGGGTCCCCGGAATATTTTGGTTTGCCCGATATCGGTTTGCAAAAACCTTGTTTGAAATAAATAAAATATTTAATTTATTTTAGCGGGGCAGTCGAACGGGCCGTAGCGACCCGAACGACCACCCCATATTTTAAAATCGGCCACCCCAGCAAATCCTACATCTACCCAGGAACCTACCCTCTCTCACCCTCCACCTCACTCCCACCTATCACCACCTGCCACGTCACCCTGCCTCTCTTCCTCCACCAATCATCCCCTGCCACCTAGACTAACTCAACCTCCCTCCACTCACCCTGCCTCCCAGCACCCACCACCAGCCGGCCAGCAGCCTCCCTCCCTCACCACACGCAGACACACCCTCTCCCTGCCCGTGGCCCCGTCTCCCCCAGGGCCCCACGCGTCAGCCCCCTGGCCCACCCTGTCAGCCCTCTCCTCTGTTCCTCTTCCCCACCGAGCCTCTTCCTGCGCGCACGCCCCGACCCCATCCCCGCAGACCGCTCGCTCGCCCCACCCCTGGAACCCGACGCAGCCTCACCTCCCCGCGTCGGCCTCGCTCGCCACCTCCTGCGACGTTCGCCCCGGTGCCGCCTCGCGCCCCGCTGGCCGTATCTCCCCGGGCGCTGTGCCTCCTTGAGCCCCGCGAGCAAGCTGACCCAGCAGGAAGGACCTCGCCGCCCATGAGCTCTCTGACGCCCTCCTCCCTGCGGCCATGGCGCCTGCCGCCTCTTCCCTTCGGCCCGCCGTTGCCAGGCCCCGCCGGCCAGGACCTCCCCCTGTGTCCCCGTCGTCCCGTCCCTGCGACCTCGTCCCCGTTGGGCTTCGCCCCTCGACCGCCGCCCCTGCGAGCACAGCGTCACCACCGTCGTGCCCCTGCCAATGGCTATCATCGTGGTTTCAACATCAAGATCAAGCTCGCCCTTCGGCGTGCGAATATGCGATATGGTGGTAGCATGGTGACTGCACGACCCCAAAACAAGAACTTCAGAGCACGTCGACATCTAGGTCGTCACCCACTCGGTGGACCCCGACGAGAACCGTCCCCATGCCGAGAGCTTCCGAAGACCGATCCGTGCCGGTGCAGCGCCATGAACTCCGAACACCCGGTTAAGGGCGAGTTCGCCATCGACCTCGAGTTCTTCCACATGGATACCAAGCGACAAGACCTTCCCGTTGACAAGGTCACCGACAAGATCTGCAACACGGCCGCGGAGTGTCCCTCGGACGCCAAGGACTGCCTCGGACGCCAAGACCGACCCGATACGCGAACTCGACGAGTTCTTCTCGACGACAAGATCATCGACAGGGAACCCGAAGACCACATGTGTGACAAGCACTCCCTCGGCAACGTCAAGTACTTCACCCCGGCCACCGAGGCCCGATGCGGCAAGTGCTGCACCCCGAACGCCATGACCGTCGACATGAACCGGAGACCCCGGAAGCGCCAAGACCTACCCCGAAAACCTCGAACGACCCCGCCGAGACCGAACCAAGTCCTTCCCGGAGTCCGAACGTTTCCATCGACCCTGGACCACGAGACCGACCCGAACCCGGAACCCCAAGATCGTTGAGACCCTATGTGAACCCCTTCCAAAACCTACTTTTATAACATAATATAACTTGTCGCATTAATTGTCATCTTGCATGCATGATCATGTGGTTTGGGGCCTTACGCCGATTCACCTAATAATTAAATATGGGGCCCATATGCGGGCAAATCTAGCCTTATATTGGCCTCATTTAAACATGTGTAGCGAACCGGTTCCATCTATTGCATTGCTAAACAACATATAATTTGCGGGGGTTTCTAAATAACTAGAACCATCTATCTAATTGTCGGGACCCCGGTTCCGCTTAATATGACCTAAATGCATCGCACCTTTGCCATGTCATTCCTCATACATGCATCATGCCGATCTTCTGCCGTAATCTTAAATATTGCATCCGGTGTTTATTCTAGTGTTTTGCTTCTTCGCGGATAAGGCCGTTGAGTTGATGTGAGCTTCGCCCCGATCTTCGGATGAACCCTTCGGCAATGTTTTCAGGCGAGCATCTCCCCCTTTCTACCTATCTTACTTTTATAGTCTTTATTCCCTCCTGTTGATCTATTGCCATCTGTGTTGCGATGCTTTAGTTTCCGTACCTGTGATTACCGTGCAGCCCTATATTGCCTTGGACACACCCTATTACTTGTTGTTTGGTAGATAGTTGGACTTGCGCGTCGTAGTTTCTTGCTCAAGTGCTGATGTGTGTCGTCATATGCCACAGTTGCTGATGTATTGTCGCATGTTGAAGTTGGAGATGATTCTAGTTTTACTTTTCATCACTTTAATTTCTATTTAACAACTAAAATTGAATAAGCAGAGGCATCGGTGGGTGATAGAAAATATTTGGTTTCCGAACGCCCACTTGTGTCCCGTAAGACCCCGAGTACTTGATACCTGTTCCTTGATTTATCGCGCTATCCACATCCGGGAGGTATATGGGACCCCCGAGCGAGCTTGATTCATTCTTATTTACGGGGGCCACAAACTAGTTTGAGGTGTTTTACTATCCTGTACTTATGCCATGCTACTGCTTTATTTACGATTGTGCGAGGAGCACCTTTGTCTTGTTTAGGATTTGTGACCCGTTTACGTGGTATCGACAGTCCCGTTTGGGGACCTTTGTCGTTACATGACCCCACAAACTTTGGGGTCCGTCTCGAGCTAGCTTGCCGTTGGGTGTACTCCAAGGGGTGGCCCCCTGAAATATTTCTGAATCCTGTGATTGTTCAGTCGTGAAAGCCTCGTTGGGTTTTGATTTGGTTTTTCCGAGGTTGATCGAGCGTGTGTTGCTATTAGTGCACCCCGGCCGGGTAAAACTTTCTGAAAGCCGTGTCCGCGGTTATGGACGACTTGGAGCACAGTATCTCGATCATAGACAAGCATAACTAAAGTTTACTGCTGTAAATTTGACTTATAATGACTAGTAATCAGCTTCACTATAATGGAATGGCTAATTAATACTGTCCACAATTGCTTGTTTGGTTGTCGCTTGCGACAATTGTACCTGACTAGTAAGTGTTGCAACTACAACGAACTGGCTGAATAAAAGTACCAAAAACTGCTGGGTTTTGGGTTATCTCATACTATCTGTACCTGTTTAGTAATTGCTGCAACTACAACGGAATGGTGAACTAAAAGTGCCCACTGCTTATTTTATCAGGACGATTATCCAAAACCTGACTAGTAAAGTGCCGCAACTATAACTAAATAAGTAAAACTGCCAACTGTGTGAGTTCCTCGGTTGACTTCCTCGTTTGGTCTCGAGGGGGAAACACCAGGATGGGTTTGCTTGGTGATAGCTTCAGGTTGGATCCGGTTAGGTCATTCCTATCCCTCTCTGATATCCGCCAGTTGTATCGAGTCTCTATAGGTTGTTTAGTGCATGCTGCCGCTGCCGCTCAGTCCACCATACCTATGTAGGCGAGGACCGCCGAATTCTAGCCTCGCCGTGTACTGGCCTCAGTACTGACGCTCCTTTTCTTTTTCCTTTGCCCTTCGTCGGCACCCCTTTTGTTTAAGCAGGTTTTGAGATCGACGCCGTTAGCAGGGTTACCCTTCCGGCTTGGCCTGGGCAGGGTTATGGACGCCATTGGTTATTTCTTCAGGGCTCTTAGCCCCATTTGCATCTTGTCCGTAGCTGGACGCTCTATCGCTTTCAAGGTGATTTGGATCTTTGTATATTATATCTGTATTCTTGACTCTTTGAGTCGCTGATATATATATCTGTTCTGTGGGTCCCATCGAGGACTGTTGTGTAATGTTATTACTTCGTTTTCCACCCGCACGAAAGTGCCTGGTGGGCACCTTTGAATCGTTTCTATGCGGGTTTGACGAATTTCGCTCAAACTTGCATAGGTCCGATTCTGAGGGTGTTACAATGCCCCACCCCCGTTGCCCTCTGCCGCTGCCACGTGTGCACCCTTTTGTCCCGGTTGGTGGGGCAACCGGGACTAAAGGTTAGGGCTTTAGTCCCGATTGCCCCGTCCCGGTTGGGCAACCGGGACTAAAGCCCCGTACCAACCGGGACCTATAGCCCCGTTTCCACCAGTGTGACATAGAACATATGGTTCTAGTATATTTATACAGATTGTGGGTATTTCAATGTCTTAAGCACTAGCACGGAGATCGTATGAATAAGGATATTTCTTAGGTTCGGACCACTTTTTTGTATAGTGGCAAAAATAAATATGTTTACAGTTGAATTTATAAAATCTTCTAAATGATACTGCAGACAACAATCAAAGAATCAAGAGAACCTACCATTGCAACGACTCTTCTGTCTACAAGAAACAAGCTAGACTTCATAAAAAGAAAATTCAAATCAGTGATTAAAAACAATATACCATGAGAATTTACTAGTGCTTGTAGGGTTTCGGGACCTGCTAAATCTTAAATCCATATAAGATTTGTAAAACAGGTTATTGTTTTCATTTGTCGACAACATTCCGTACAACTTATCGTTTATTAGTTTTTACTCCATCTATCCCTTTTTACACTGCATTTTAGTTTTTCATGGATGTTCCAATTTACTCGGCGTTATGAAATACTTTGCCTCCTTTTGTGTAATTTTCCCTTCTGCGCCAACGTTTGTCTAGCCAACGCATGCGGCGGGTACGATTGCATGGATTCTATGGTTATCATCATGCCATTAAGTGGGACTATATGGGCATTTTAGGACAACTCGTACTCGCATTTGGAGCTTCGTCTCGGAGAGCGTCGTCCTGGCCGGCCGAGGGGGCGGGGGGGACGTCGGGATGGATGGTGGCGTCGCCGTGCAGCATAGGCTGCTGCCTCCTCGAGCACATCGCCGGGTGGCTATGTCGGCCACCGGCATCCTTGGCCGCATGAGCGGTGAGATTGCACGCCGGCGAGGCGTGCCTGCAACCTCCAGGATGGGGGCCCCCTTGAAGCCTTGCGTCGGCGCTCCGCATCGTCCTCTTACCAAGTGGTGCGTCCCCGGTGAGAGTTCGATGGCCGGCGGCGAGGTTTCAGTTCGATGGTTCGGTCAAGGGACCCGATTGCTTTCTCCATATTTTTCTCAGGGTCCTTGGTGCAAATGTTTAGGACTGCTTTTATTTTCTTTTTTTTCAAAGGTCCTGTATGTAATTGTAACCGACCGACGATGACTTAATGGCAGCATCTTCGGGGTCCTTCGCGACCCCTCTTTGTTCAAAAAACCCCCTAGGTATACTTGATACACCTAAAACGCAAAGTAAAAAATGACCGAGGGAGTATCTATGTCGGATCGTCTTGTGTCGGGGCTCAAAGTGGACTTTTATATATGTAGAGTGTGCACTTGGTCGACACGGGTTTGATGCCCACACAGTTCGTCGATATATGTAGAGTGTGAATCTAAGTTTTTTTTGCACCCAACTCAGGGCATACGGCACACAACATGCATCTAAGTATTTTGTCCGCACGAAAAATGAAGCTAGAGGGGCACGTGCAAAAGTATAAGCACGAACAAACATAGATATATTAAAGGGGCATCCCTTACATAGGAAACATAGATAAATAGGGGCATATATGCCCAAGAAACAAACATGAAATTAAACGAGGAGGGACGGCAAACATGCTAGACGAACCCTAACACAACAGGGGTTCTCTACTTGGAATATCTCGCTCCTTCATCCTGCTCCCTCCTCCTCCTCCTTCTCGTCAGCTGCCCCTCACTCTTGCTGCATGATGTACAGGAGAGTGTGCATCCCGTTGTTGGTGAAGATGTTGTCGAAGTTCGTGAAGATGTTGAAGGTGGTTAAGAAGATGGACTCGCACCCACACCAATAGACCTTGCCGAGGAGACGGTATGCATCGTAAGGGTTGGTGAAGTCCACCGTGAGACCTACAACAAGGCCTCCGCCGTCATAGTGATCATGGAGGCGGAACATGGCCGTAGTGCCTGCTGGGAGGTGGTGATAGCCGAAGCTAAGAAAGGCATGCGCCAACTCCCTCGGGGACCTCCGCCTTGAGGTCGCCCACACATGGAGCGTCCCCTCAACAAAGACCCCGGCGGGGTAGGTCCTCTCCGGCACGGTGTGAGGCGGACGAAATGCAGTTCCAATGAACTGCATGGTGGCGGCGGACGATGGATCTTGCTTGGCGGTGGGCGATTGGTCTTGGTGAAGAAGGGATGGTAGAGGGAGGCAGATGGATGTGGTGCAGTGGGAGAGGATGCTGTGGATTTTGGCTAGTTTAAATAGCTATGCTGCGCCACTTGAAGTAAATCATCGGATAGTAAGTAGACGACGTGTTTGTGACTGCGAGGCGTTGGACGGGTGTTTTAATGCGAAACGAGGTGTTGGTCGCGTGTTTTGATACGAGGCCTACGGAATGAATCATTGTGTCGTTAATATCCCTGGACTGAAATGATGCGTCGAGTCTAAATCAAACGCAGCCGCATCATCGCGAAGTCTAAAACCATTGGGGTTTGCAAAAGGATGACCGAAGCCATATCTCAATTCTGGTGGGGGACGACGAGAATAGTAAGAAGATGCATTGGCTGGCATGGTGGAAACTTTGTTATCCCAAAGCAGAAGGGGGTATGGTTTTCAGGACTTTCACTCTTTTAATTTAGCTATGCTTGCTAAACAAGTCTGGAGACTTATATCTGATCCTGAATCCCTCTGTGCCAAAGATATCCGTGCAAAATACTACTCACATGGCGATATATTAAAGGCTGGTCCTAAGATAGGTTCCTCTTTCACTTAGCAAAGCATAATGGCGGGGTTGTCAACATTCAAACGCGGTTATATCTGGAGGATCGGCAAGGGCGACACTATCAACATTTATTCCGATCCATGGATCCCGTCCAGTGCAAACAAGAAGATCATCACGTCAAGGGGAAACTCTATATATACGAAGGTCTCTAAACTAATATGTACAATCTCAGGTACCTGGGATGATCAACTTCTCCGTAGCTTATTTTGTACCGTGGATGTGAATCGTATCCTCCAAATACCGCTGAACATCCAGGGCTTTGAGGATTTTGTTGCCTGGCACCCTACAAAACATGGCCGGTTTACTGTCAAATCGGCCTACTACTTGCAATGGCGACACAGCTTTGGGCCGAGAGAAGGTCAGTTGGCATTACCTGGTTCATCTGCAAATAATCCAGTGTGGAAGTTATTATGGCAATTAGGGATCCCAAGCAAAATTAAAAAATTTACTTGGCGGGCTCTCCATGGCATCTTACCACTAAAATCAATATTGGCAAATAGACATGTTGGGACGAGTGGAGCATGTCCGGTCTGCTCTATTGTGGCGGAAGATATTCTGCACCTCTTATTTCAATGTGAAGCTGCCAGAGCGCTTTGGGACAGTCTGGGGATTTCTATGATTATTGACACAGCCATTACTGATGAACGATCATGCTCTGAGGTATTAGAGATTCTGCTAACCCAGCCAAATAATAATTTTCCAAGTTTTGGTCAAGTGGGTCTCAAAGAGGTGATCGTTATTGCATGTTGGTACCTATGGTGGCTGAGAAGGCGTCGTGTAAGAGATGAACATGTCCCATCTATTCAGAAATGCCGGATGTCTATTCTCTCTATTGCTACTAATGCAAGTAAAGCCCACTCTAACAAAACTGTGACGCGTGCAAAGTGGGTTAAGCCGGGACCTAGACAGTTCAAGGTGAACGTTGACGGTTCTTTCCATGGTGATACTTGTTCAGGTTCTGCAGGTGCCATAGTAAGAGATCAGGAGGGACGGTTTATTGCAGCATCTACTCTATTTATTCCTAATGTGACATCGCCATTGGCAGCTGAAACAATTGCAATGTGAAAAGGGCTTGCTCTTATCAATCGGCTGAGATGTAATAATGTGATTGCAGAATCAGACTCAACAGAAATTATTGAAGCTTGTAATGGAGAAGAGGCATGCTGGTGTGAATCCTCAGCTGTTCTGGCGGATTGTATTGACGAGACATCTATGGTTGGAAATGTAGTATTCTAACACTGTCCGAGAGAGGCCAACAGGATAGCGCATGAATTAGCTAGGTCATGCTTTTCTAGTATGATTTCTTGCAATTGGGTCGATAAACCCCCTAGCTTTATCTTAAAATCTCTTGTAAACGATGTTTCAAATGTTTGATGGGCTGCAAGTTTCAGACGCACTCTTTTTCCTTACCAGGATATCTAAGGGGACTGAAAGGTTATAATAAAACGGCTTGCATGCTTAATATATGATGTTTCAAAGTCTAAAACGAGAGCAGCGTCGCTACGTCTGCCGCATGCAACGTTGCGTGTCCGCTCAGCTGCACGCAAATGCATGCATGGATCGGAGGGCCGCATGCAAAGTCTGAACGAGGGCCGCATGCAATCGATGAGCCACGGCCCAATGGTCCGACTAACGCTCTGAACCGAATCCCATGCGTGTAGGAAAAAATAAAAGAGGATCTAGCCAAGCTGCGAGAATTCAAGTGCCGCGGATCGCTTATAGTTGGCTTAATCGAGAATATATGCTATCACGCGACGGTCGCGCTGGTGCGAGCATGCGCGACAACGTCCTAGAATTGACAGTGTATGACGTGTTGGGCCCGGCAAATTTGCCTTTGCTCTGTATATTTTCCAAGCAACTTTGCAATCGTCGGATGGAGAACGGACAGCCGATCGTCGCATCATGCTAGGGAACGAGATTTCACATGTTCGCGTGTTACATTTTGGGAACTTTATTAATCAGAGACCGAAAAATCAGAAATCAACGTTACATGTCCTGATATTTTTTAGATCAAAACGAATTTTATTACCCTGTTCCTTTTCATAAAATACAACTAGTTCACAACACTCAGTTTCAAAGGTAGCAACATAGAATCTAAAGTTATTACAGCTCCAAAAGCCTATGGCAACCATGTCCAAATATTAACCTTACACTCACATCATAAATACATATTTTCACACAAACTGTGATGGATGATACTTGAAAAATGACTACCGTTGCTACTGTAGGATATTCCTGCATGATATGACACACAATATTAGAAAATAAAGTATAATAAAAATGCAGGGAATATATCAAGCAAATTTTTAAAACCGTATATGGAATGATATATGCATTTTGGGTTCCTCTTATTATGCCCATCTTGTTGGCAAGCGTTGCACACCCGAGTCTTCCGCTCTTTGTATTCTAGTGGTCGACCTTTTTGGTCATCGGAGATTGTTTCTCGACCGGAACTTTCTCGTTTTGCTTAGACGCACCCTTGGTGGACACTTTTTCAGAATCACCAATATCAAATTGGCTTGCTTTACTTGCATATGAATTTTCACTAACTAAACTACGAGGACCATATGCGCTGCATTTATCATACCCATGTCTTCTAGAAATAAAGTCATCGAAGGTACTCTGCAGAAGATCATACTCCGTTGTGTAATTGCATGCAATATGCATAGCTTGTAAGCCCAATACATTTATACTGCTATATTTTTTATTGAAATGCAGCAGAGCACATCAGCCAGGTATTGCAGTAAATTTTAAGTGATTCAGCACGTGCAATATGTGCTTACACGGGATCCCCTTGCAAATCATCCTTCGGCAGCTGCACCTAATAAATTCTGACGAGTTGGTAGTGTATTCTACGTAAAACTTGCTCTGAATATTATTTTTCCATGCGATGACATAGGTGTACGCATCAGATCCCCGCTTTCTTTCTAAAATATGTATGCCCCCAATCTTCGAAATGTCACCTTGTAAAATATAGAACACAACTGGAGTGAAGACTATCGCAGTACCTATCTCAAGTGCTTTGAAATTACTAACTGGCACCGGAAAAGTTTATGAAGCCGTGTAGTCATCTTGGGCCTCCTTCTCACGGAGACGTGCGATGGCATTCTCGTAGTGACTAACCATGTCCATTAAGGTCATTTCCACATCAAGGTGAAGGTGATGACTCAATTTTAAACTTTCACTCCACTGGTTGCTTTTCATACCCAGCCAGACCCCTTCTGAAAGATACGCGGCGGTCCATAATATATTCTTCGTATACATCCTCTTAAACCAATTTTTAGTTTTGGGTGACATCCATTTCCAATAAAAAATAGTTTTAGGTTAGTTTAATGCAAAAAAAGTCAAAACATCGTGTAACCTTCGCATGGAGTCTGTTATGATATCTACAATCACTAGTAGGAAAAGGAGTAGTGAAATTGTTCGGAAAAGGTGGTTCGTAGCCTTGAACACGCACACCACTAATCTCATGCCACTGGTAGAATATAGTGGTGGCATCCACAATGAACACCATAAGTAGTTTATCTAATGGTGGCGTTTCAGTGGAATGCCACCACTATATATCATAATAGTGGCGTTTCCTATAAGCGCCACCATTAGATGCATATTTGTGGCGTTACTTTTATTTTATGCGCCACAATTTAGGTTTCGAAAATTAAAAAAAATCTGGTGCATCCAATTGAATATTCACGGCATAGCAAGATATATTTATATAGACAACTACATATAGTAGCACATCGTTACCGTCAACTATATATAGTAGCACATCATTTTAGTTAACTATATATAGTTGATCTAGATAACTACATAGGACTAACTACTAGTACTCAAAAGGATTATCGGCAACGTCCGTGCCATACCTAATGGCAGCAGTAGGAATCTCGTCATCTGAAGAAGCTTCAGAGTCTATCAATGCTCCAGGTCCTTGGTAGTTGAAGTAGCTCATGCGATCTTCATAGATATGGAAGACCAACTTCTCTTGGGCATCCATATTATAGGCATCGACCATCTCAGTCCACCTCAGACCACCAAAAAATGTGGGGTTCGCCTCGTTCATGACTTGGACCGTGTAGGTTTGGCAGGTTGCTTCAGAGGTAGTAGATCAACCTAAAACTATCCCTGCTATCACAACAACCAATTGAAATGGTCCAGAAACTCAACTCTAAACTTGTAGGGTATGTTCTGCATATAGAATCATAAGAAAGAAACAATTATCATGTAATTCAATTGCAAGGTATATATAGTTTGATTGCTTGTGAATTGACATACCATACTAAGTTTGTAGTCATAAGGGAGCACTATGGAAACCTTCTTGTGCTTGCACCCTTGATAACCACAAGGTTCACACCCATCATCATTCATTATACCTATATATGATCATGCAAACTTAGTTATATGGACCATTGTAGCATCATAAGTACCACAATATATCAACATAACACATAAGTAAGATAATATAGCATCATGAGTAGCACAATATATCAACATAACACATAAGTAGAACGATAGGTAGCATAACAATCACATGAGAACATCCAAAACTTGAGTAGACCCAGTGTCAGTGACATCGTCGTTACCCAGAAAGAGGATGACAAGCTGCTAGAGTGGTCCTAACACGTGATGGAGGGCTCGGGCTGACACTTCTGCTGCGTGACGGAGGGGCCAGCCTCGTCATGCCCGCACTGCTGCCTCTACCGGCTCTCGCTAAGGACCTCGTACTGGACCGCCATCACCTGGGGATCAAGTAGGGGTCATCCTCCTCGCGACGATGGCGCGCCAGCTGCCTATCCGCCTATCGGTGCTCCCTCTCCTCGGCCCTCGTGGCGATCCTCATGCCCTTTGGTGCTAACATATGCGCCGCACGATGGTCCTCCTCAAAGTTTACGACTTCTCTCGCCCCCAAGTGCTGGACCATGACGCAGTCGTAGGCGCGAGCCGTCTGCCACGGGCACCTGAAGGTACCTAGCTGGATCTTCATGTTGTCCACTGTGAGCTGAGCTGCCCAAGTCGGGGTCCTCGTGGGTTTCCGATGAACAACACGAAACCTCGGTCCCGGCTCCGGCTTTGACATGATACTAATTAAATAACAACATTTTATACAACAGTTAGTCAACATATAAGAAATGAATATATATGTAAATTAAAGTTATCTAGATTTTCTACCCCTAAAATCATCTACACTAAAATCATCTATACTAAATCATCTACACTAAATCATCTACTCTAAAATCATATACACTAAAATCATCTATACTAACTCATACACTAAATCATCTACTCTAAAATCATTTACACTAAAATCATCTATACTAAATCATCTACACTAAATCATCTACAATCATCTACTCTAAAATAATCTACCCTAAATTATCTACACTAAATCATCTAAAATCATCTACACTAAATCATCTAAACTCAATCATCTATAATCATTGATCTACAATGAATCATATACACTAAAAGAAATAAATAGGGGGAAAGAGGGGCTCACTAGAGGAGGTGGCGACGGGGAGACGGGAATGATGCAGTGACAAAGAGATGGGGAGGCGGTGGTGGCGATGCGGTCGGCGGGGACATCGGCGGGGAGATGGGGATGAGGTGGCGTCAGTGAGCCGGGGGGGGGGCGACATCGGCCGGTGCGGGGGCAGCGACGGCGAGATGGGGACAAGGCGGCATCAGCGAGACGGGGACAAGGCAGCGGTGGCCGATGCGGTCGAGGCGGGGGTAGCGATGGGGGAGACGGGACGAGGCGGCGACGGTGAGATGGGGACGAGGCGGCGTTAGCAAGACGGGGACAAGTCGGCGATGGCCGATACGATCGAGGTGGGGGCGCTGCGGTGGACGATGCGGTTTGGAGAGGGAGGGTTAGGGAGTGAAGAGGGCAGATAGTGGGGAGGAGTGATGCGGTTCACGGGGCGGGGTGGGTTGAAAAATGGCGTCGATATTGGTGGTGTTTGCAAATTCCAAACGCCACCTCTAAATCTGGCCCGGTTACACCTATGGGTCCACTTTAGTAGTGGCGTCCGCAGCATGTTGAATGCCACCGTTAAGCAGTAGTAGTGGCGTTCAACATATTCCAGACGCCACTACTATGTTGGCTATTAGCAATGGCGTGTTAATTATGGGGCACGCCACTGGCAAAATGACGCCTATAAGGGTTTTCCTTCTAGTGAAACTAGTATAAATAATGAAGGAAAAGTAAATAAATAGAAATGGAATTATCCCCTGAACCACTTCTTAAACCCTTTTGGGAATGAGCTTCTAGCTATGAAGATGCATGGCTTTCTACTCAACACACCTCCAAAATAACACATCCCAAAACATACTTTGTCTAAATGAGGCCAAATTTGGAACACTTGTGTATCTTTGAGTTGCAAACAATATAATATCCGGCAAGATGTTTTTTTTTCAAATAACACATTTTCCATTTTTTATGCCAAAATCTTGAATTTCCCTTACTCAGTTTTTTATTTGAGTGTCCTTGTTTTACTTTGCTCTACTCAGTTTTCCCCTCCTGCTAAACTTTTCCTCACTTCCGCCCCTCCCTGTCTCAAACCCTCATAATAGCTCAACTTGTTCTCAGTTTGGCTACGCTCTGATTGGTCGAGATGTATGTCACACGGATCTTGTCCAACCATACATCGTTATCCGATGGGCTGGACGTCTCACCCCCCCGATAGGTGCACCTACCTTGTACGGAGAGGAGAGCCCGACAGGTTGGATGTCTCTTCCTCCCTTTCCCTATGGAACGTATGCAGACCGCATCAACTAGCACTTAGTTTACAGTGCTCTAATTGGTCGAGATGTATGTCACACAGATCTTTGCCAACCATCGTTGGATACATTATGATCCGACAGGTTGGACGTCTCTCTCTCCTGATGGGCGCACCTACCCTATACAGCGACTCAGAGAGGAGAGCCCGATGGGCTAGATGTTTCTCCCTCCCTTTCCCTGTTACACATTTACTAGCCGCATCTTCCGCCCCTCCTATCGATGCATGGCAGTGCGGAAGCACGGAACTAAGCATGGCCGTCAAGCGCGTGCGTGAGCGGATCTAAGCATTGTGGTCCAAATGGCGTGTGGAGGCGCGAATCTAAGCGCGGCAGTCCGAATGTCATGCGGTGGCGCGGACCTAAGCATGGCGGTCGGAACGGCATGTGGCACCGCGGACCTAAGCGTGGCAGTCGAAATGGCTTGTGGCAGCACGGATCTAAGCGTGGAGGCTAGAACGGTGTGCAGCGGTGAGGATCTATGCGTCTAAAATTTCTATAACGTCTCTGTCTGTCTCACTTCCGTTTACCTCCTCATATCCATTTCTTATGAAAGACATCAAGGCAACGGCGGTGCCAACTATGGTCATCAATGCGACGACAATTTAAGCCATAATTCACAACATCAGTGCGATGGCGGTGGTGCCGATAGTGGTCATCAATCGATGATGATTAAAGCCACCATTTGCAACACCACTGCGACGATGGTGGTGCCGATAGTGGTCATGGATGTGACGATGATTGAATCCATCATCCGCTACATAACTATGACAGCGCAGGGCAAGCCCTCGTGAAACGAACCTGTGGGAGGCAGGTCGCGGCGGCGCGGTAACGCCGGTGCGATTCGGCGGTGAAGGCGGATGTACCCCGTGGCTAGAAAGATGGGAGGAGTTTTCCTGTACTTCTTGGAGTACACATAATTTTGGGACAAATTTGAGCCAAAATTCTGTGACTTAAAATATATGTATGATTTTAATTAATTTTATATGTATTTGAGCCATTGGACTGATGGATATGCTCAAAATCAAATTCATAAGTGGTAGTATTTGTTTCGACAATCTCCGGTGGGATTGTATAAATTTGATTGAAATATATATGATTTGAATCAAAATTGATATGTATTTGAGCTGTGAGGATGGTGGATATTCTCTAAAGATAATTCATAAGTAGTACTCGCTCCGACCCAAATTAGTTGATTTAGATTTGTCTAGATTCAATTGTGTCTAGACATGAATTAGTATTAGATTCATCCATATCTTGATGAATTGAGTCAACTAAGTTGGGTCGGCGGGAGTAGTACTTTCTTTGACAATCTCCAGTGGGCTTGTATAAATTTGATAGAAATATGTATGATTTGAATCAAAATTGATATGTACTTTTAAACCATGCGCCCAAGGAATTGGCGTCCCAGCTCCGCGCCCTGGCCGCGGCCACAGATTGCCGCTCTAGAGAAGAAGAATGCAGTGTCAAGAGGAACGAGGAATGGATACAGCCTCCAACGCTGCAAGTCTACATGGAAGCCACGATGGCAGCGACAGAACTGTCAAACTGATAGGGCCCCAACTTGACCCTCTAGGCATTTTGCATGCCAACGATGGGCAGCTAGATCCAATGGCAAGCAACTCAGGCCCCACAATGCATTCTCTCAACAATTTGGGACCGCAAAGTGACTAAATTAGCAGGAACTCGCAACCATCCATTGAATAACAATTCTACTCTCTAAATTAGCTATCTATTCAACTAATCATTACATGTGCCACCCTTAACCACAATTGCATAATGTAACTAATCAGGACGGGGATGAAAAATACTAAAACTACCGACATGAATCTACTATTCTCCTCCCATTCACTTGAAGTTCATATTTTCGATTTTCTACCACTTGATCAGATACGGCAAGATTAGCCTCAAGTTTCAACTTCTCCTTGCAAATAAGCTCTGAATTCTTCTTTTCTTCCTAGACAGTACGCTTCATCTCGAATATCAACAGGTTTGTACGGGCCAATTAATCACCTAAATTGGCAACCATCTCCTCCAAATCCATCCTCTAGCTAGACCACTGGGTTGATTCATCTTGGTATGCAATGTACCATGGATCATTGGCCTGCATAGAATACTGTAACAATCCCAAAACAAACACAATTGAAATCAGTCCGACAGGCCATGGAGACACTTCAAATTCAATGGTAGTATAAAGAGAAGGAGCTACCTGCACTTCCTACGTGATAGGAGAAGGAGAATGTGGCCACCCGCTACGACCAGACATTGAGGACTAATTTGCACCTGCAATATCGAGGAAATTACGGAAAACAAATATATTAGGGTGGGTGGAGCAAGAGCGAAGGTATTACCAAATATATTAGGGTGGGCCCCACTAGCGAAGGTATTACCAAGCACTACTAGCAATTGTTGCGACCGTAAGTCAAGCTATGGCGGCGGAACAAAATCCTGGTCATCATGGGTAGCGAACATGCCTGTAGTTGGTACTACCTCAACGTATAATAGGTGCTGGAGCCGTGGTTGAGGTCCGGTGCGGAAAACCGTATGGCGCCATTGTAGACTGGAGTTGGCGACGCGACGATGCTTTGACAATGGCTTCTCTATCTGCTTGTGGGATAGGAGCTACTCGGGGTTAGGGGCTAGGAGCGGATTACAGAGAGAGCTGACCACAGGTGTCATACACGACCCCACCTATCAATGTTTGAGGGAGTAGCTGCTCCAGGATTTTAGCATATTTTCTAATTTTGCATACTTGCCAAAAAAATCTGTGAAATTTACATATTTGCCACATGACCATCACATGTCAGTGTCACACAAAATGGAAAATATGCAAGTTGCAAAGTCAAACATGGCAAATATGCAAATCCCCCCTTTAGCCCCATATCACGGCCCCATCGGTCATTGGCTTCCGCGGCCCCATAGAACATCCCAATATATCATTAGATGCATGGGACACACAATCAGGAAATAAAGTGGCCCGCAAGTCAGCGAGAGATGGATGACTGGTCCAACGTGTATCCAACACCCACCAGTCACCACGTAATGGCCACGGCAGGACCTGACCCAACACCGCCCCACCGGTCAGCATGTAACGATCAAGCCTTTGACATGATGGCATCCCTCCATCCGAGCGTCTGCAAGCGTTTCAAAATAGAGGGAAGGGAAAAGTGAGGGAAAGTTAAGCGTCTTGGGAAAAGTGAGTACAAATAATGAACCAGGGGCACGAAAATATAAATCCCTATATTATTGTATCACTTAACTAAATATTTATTATTTATTAAGTATTTATAAAGTAGAAATCTTATAAAAATCATATTTTATTATTTAAAAATCATAAAAATACAAATAATATACCAAAATGATCACAAAAATAATAGCTAAAATATAATATTACACTTTTGAAGGAAATAAAAATCTAAAACTATTTATTTTAGTATTAACTCATAATAGGGTATATAAAATTGCAAATGAAGTCAAAATAATCCAAAACATCTTAAATAAAGTTTTGTTAAATTATCATTCACAAATAAGTGTATATCAATTCCCAAAAGGATTCTTATCAAATATAAAATCCTGAAGAATAATATTTTTTGACTTATTAAAACCTTTTACCATTATTTCACTCACAAGTTTATAAATGTATTAAAAATCCATAGATAATTCTTAAATCATTTAAGCAAGGTTGTTTCCATGTTCTTAAATTATAATCACTCAATTGTAAGGAGATAAATGATTCCATCGAATTACGATGTTATAAAACATTAATCAAATAGAAATATTACCACTCTTAATTAACCTCTAGGAAGCATTATGAAGTGAACAAATTATAGTACCATCTAATGTCAAGAATAGACAACTCTTAAGTATATGTAATCCACTTAACTTAATTAAGTATATATTTCTTTTATAATAACTTGAGTTAATAGAAAAACCTTAATAATACCTATTTACAAGTTTGAATGCTTTTACTTTGTAAAGAAAGTTTTTCTTTAAAATTTATTCTTTTAAGATGTATTAAAAAGAAATACTTAAGCATTTCCACAAAGAATCTAACTGATTAACAATCTTGTAACACTTCGGCCTCTCCGGACCAGCGACTGTCCCTCATGGCAGCTCAATAGGATCTCTAGACTAACCCCACAGAACAATACTAGTATTTTCTGTGCACTTTGTCCTCACTAATGCGCACCCGGTACCCACTTCCCGGTGTTGGAGATATGCCCTAGAGGCAATAATAAATGTAGTTATTATTATATCTTTGTGTTTATGATAAATGTTTACATTCATGCTATAATAGTATTAACAAGGAAACATTGATACTTGTGTGATTTGTAAACTTAATTTGAAGTCCCTAGTATAGCCTCTATACTTCACTAGCTTGTTGGTTGATTAATGATTGTGGTTTCCCTATCATAAACATTGAGATGTTATCAACAACAAGATCATATCGTTAGGAGAATTATATGGTGGACATACTCCTATAGATAAGCGTAGCATAAATATCAAGTCATTGATACTAGTTCATTGTAAAAGTACTACATTGATACTAGTTTTCTCACAAAGTACAAATTAAGTTTATCTCAATCTAAACTAAGGGTGGCACAATATAATGGAAAGTAAGTTCCATAATGGATTTGGATGAGTTCCAAAGTTGAGACATTGTGACAGATACTACAACAAAAGGCTAAGTATATGACTGCTATTATAGCAGCAAAAGAGGGCATTTGTGTCAAGTAGTTTGTTATCAAACTAGGTGTAGTTCACAGTGGGATAGTACTATGAAGATATATTGTACGACAATATTATCGACATGTTTTAACCCCAAAGAACTAAAGGTCACACCAAAGGACCAAATTAGTATGAAGCCATCTCATTAGAGAATAAGTGATGCGTAGAGACGCAAAGACATGCAATTACACACGGACCTGGAAGTGTCAGATCCGGAGATCAGTTGACCACTAGCAATCGTGTACATACGACACCAGAAAGCCATAGGTGTTGAATACACAAAGGTTTGAAACTAGATTATTGACTCTAGTGCAAGTGAGAGACTATTGGAGATATGCCCAAGAGGCAATAATAAAGTGGTTATTATCATATCTTCATACTTATGATAAATGTTTACATACCATGCTATAATTGTATTAATAGGAAACATTAATACTTGTGTGATTTGTAAACATAAAAGAGTCCCTAGTAAAGCCGCTTGTTAAACTAGCTTGTTGGTTAATATATGATCATGGTTTCCTGATCATGAACATAGAGATGTTATTAACAAGGTCATATCATTAGGGAATGATGTGATGGACATACTCCTATAGTTAAGCATAGCATAAAGATCAAGTCATTTAATATGGTTCATTTGCTATAAGCTTTACGATACATAGTAACCTAATTCCTTCGACCATGAGATCATGCTTATCACCATCACGGAAGGATGCTTTGATGACATCAAACACCACACCGTGAATCGGGTGGCTATAAAGGTGGCATTGAGTGTTCGGAAAGTATTGGTTGAAACACATGGATCAAGAGTGGGATTTGTCCATCCATATGACGGATAGATATACTCTGGGCCCTCTCGGTGGAATGTCATCCAATTAGCTTGCAAGCATGTGACTGGTCACAAGGGATCACATATCAGGAACGAGAAAAGAGTACTTATCGTGCGAGGTTGAACTAGGTATGCAGAGATACCGACGATCATAACCTCGGATAAGTAAACTATCGTGAGACAAAGGGAAATTGGTATCGTATGTAAGTGGTTCATTCGATCGCAAAGTAATCGTAGAAATATGTGGGAGCCATATGAATTTCCAGATTCCTCTATTGGTTATTGATCGGAGAAGTGTCTCGATCATGTCCGCATAATTCACGAACTGTAGGGAGACACACTTAAGGATTCGACGTTGTTTGAGTAGTTATGGTATTATGAGAAAGAGACTGAATGTTGTTCGGAGTCTCGGATGGGATCCGGGATATCACGAGGTGATCCGAAATGGTCCGTAGAATAAGATTAATATAAGGAAAGTCCCGTTTCGGAGTTGGGGAATGATTCCGGTGTTTTCATCGGGAATGTTCTAGAAGGTTCCGGAATGTCCGGCACTCCGAGAGGGGAAGGGGTACATGAATGTGTCATTACATATTGGAATGATTGCATCATGTACTAAGTGTTCTCGCTGTTCCAAATAAAGGATTAAATTGAATCCTAAAACTGAAAAGTCAAATGGCCAGTTTGAAAGTCAAACGGCTAAAACAGGAAACTGTGGGAAACAAGCAAGAGGAGGTTGAAACCAACTTGGAGGAGGAGTCCCTTCTCTCCAAGTCGGCGCGCCACCCAAGGCCGACTTGGGGAGGTACTCCCTCCCCTTGGCCGCCCCTCCCACCTATAAAAGGAGGGGCAAGGCCTCCTCCTCTATACACACAAGTTCCTATCCTCTAATCTAAATCCTAGCCCTAGACTCCGGTTTAGAGCCGCTTTGGTTTAGAGCTTCTAATTGCCCTAGCCTTCGGATTAGAGCCTTCTAATTGGTGTGTCTAAACCCTAGACGACTAATAGCTCTCTCTCATACTCCACCATACTCGCTCCGGCTTAAGGCGAAGCCCTGCGGGATCTCCCCTCTACTTAGGTACCACGTCGTTGTCTTCTTTGGAATCGCGAGGAGAGTGCTACAACCTCCATTGCTGCTGGAACAAAGGAGAGGAAGGTCTTCGTGAAAACCGAACGTGTGATCGATCATGAAGCGCTGCTTAGGAGCAGCGCGGAAGGATCGTCTACACGATCTTGAGATCGGGAAGAGTATGACTACATCACCCACGAGAATCCGCTCTCGTTAAACACTTTGGAATCTTGAGGGTAAGTTATTCCATCGACTCGTTGCTACAATCTAGTAGATAGATCTTGGCTTTTTGTTTGTATGCGATAGAAATTTTTGTTTTCCATGCTACGAATCCCGGTACGGTGGTATCGAGCCGTGTCTATATGTAGATCTGTTGCAGTAGAACACAATGGTCCTTGTGGGCGTTGATGCTTTTATTGTCGATTGCTTCTTGTGTACTTTGCATCTTGCGGTATGTTGGGATGAAGCGGCCGGGCTAACCTTACATGACATCGTTCATGAGACTTGCTCCACGCTTGACATGCAACTTGTATTGCATAAGTGGCTTCTTGGTGCTGTTTCTCCTAGCATAGTTAAGATCCAATTTACTACGGGTGATCAACAATGCTAGTATCAATGTTGTGGTTCTTGTTCGTCAGTTAGAACGACACTTATTGAAAGCCCCAAACCACGTAAAATATGCAAAGAAAGTATAGGCGTCTAACTTTGTTTTGCAGGGGTGTGCAGTGATGTGATATGGCCATGATTGTGATTATATTTGATGTATGCAATGTTCCTTATTGTAAGTTGGCAACCGGCTGGAGCCATATGGTTGTCTTTAATTTATGTTAAGACCCGCGTGTCTATTCAAAGTAGTTGTAATAGTTGAAGCCGGTGGACGACAACCATGGAGAAGCGTCATTGACCTTGATGCAATGCCGGTGATGATGGAGATCATGTTCGTGCTAGAAGATGGAGATCGGAAGCACAAAGAAGAAAGGCCATATCATATCACATATTATTGAATTGCATGTGATGTTAATCCTTTATGCATCTTGTATTGCTTAGTAGGCAGCGGTAGCATTATAAGATGATCCCTCATGCACATGAATTTCAAGTCATAATGTGTTCACCCTTAGTTAGCACCGTTGCTAAAGCTTGTTGTTTCGAAGCACCACGTGATGATCGGGTGTGTTAGATTACGCAAGTGTATACAACGTGAGCAAGCCAGATTTGCTCATGCGAAACTAAGGATTGATCTTGTGAGCCTAGCATGTATAGACATGGTCTCGGAACACGGATCACCGAAGGTAAAGCATGAATCATATAGTAGATATGATGAACATGTCGATTGTTCGCCATTGAAACTATATCAACTCTCGTGATGATCGGTGTTGATGTAGTGGATTTGGTTCTGTGATCACTAAAACAATGTGAGGGATGTTGTTTTGAGTGGGAGTTCACCTAGTTTAATTTCATTAATTAATTTGAACTCAATTTGTCATAAACTTAGTCTAAACTATTGCAAATATGTTGTAGATCAATGGCAGCCCCTACCATCAATTTTAATGCGTTCCTAGAGAAAGAAAAGTTGAAAACAATGGAAGCAACCATGCGGATTGGTTCCGCAATTTGAGGATTGTCCTCACACTGGTAATTTGACCTATGTGTTGGATGCACGTTGGGTGACCCACAGGTGATGCTCCCGATGAAGTAAAGAATGTTTACCTCGCTCGGAAGAATCGGTACTCCATAGTTCATGTGCTATCTTGTATGGTTTGGAATCGAGCTTGTAAAAGGTTTGAAGAGTCGGACCCATATGATATTGTCGAGGATCTCAAATTTATTTTTGAGACTCATGCGGCAATTGAAAGCTATGAGGCTTCCGAAAAGTTCTTTAAGCGCAAGATGGAAGAAGGCAGCTCGGTGAGCATGTGCTTAAGATGTCGGGCACACAAACAAACTTCAAAGCTTGGGTATAGTGATTCCTAATGCTTTGGGGATTTACCGTGTCCTCAATCACTACCACCAAGTTACAAGAACTTTGTGATGAACTACAACATCGAGCGTAACATGAACAAGACGTTACGAACTCTTTGCCATGTTGAAATCTGCGAAGTGGAGATAAAGAAAGAGCACCAAGTGTTGTTGGTCAATAAGACCACCATATTCAAGAAAGGCAAGTCTAAGCAAAGGACACTTCAAGAAGGGTGGTAAGAAAGTTGCCACCGTGAAGAAGACCAAAGTCGGGCCCAAGCACGATCTTGAGTGCTTTTCTTGCAAGGGAGAAGGTCCTTTGAGCGGAATTGCCCAAAGTACTTGGCGGATCGAAGAACGGCAACATCAAGAAGAAAGGTATATCGATATACATGTTATTGATGTGTATCTCACTAGTACTCGTAGTAGTGCACGGTATTTGATCTTGGTTCGGTTGCTCATATTTGTAACTCAAACAGTCTTTGAGAATAAGCGGAAGCTAGCGAAGAGCGAGGTGACGATGCGGCGTGGGAAGCGGATCAAAGGTTGATGTGATCGCGGTCGGCACGCTACCCCTTCATCTACCATCGGATTAGTTTTATACTTAAATAATTGTTATTTAGTGCCTGTGTTGAGCATGAACATTATATCGGGATCTTGTTTATTGAGGCGGTTACTTGTTTAAGTCGAGAATAATGGTTGTTCGATTTATATGAGTAATATGTTTTATGCACATGCACCTTTGATAGATGGTCTATTCTTATTGAATCTCGATAGTGGAAATACACATATCAACAACATTGAGGCTAAACGTTTGAAATCAGCGATAATTCGACCTATATGTGGCTTGTCGTCTTGGTCACATTGGAGTGAAGCGTATGAAGAAACTCCATTAGATGGACTTCTTGAATCACTTGATTTTGAATCACTTGAAAGATGCGAAGCATGTCGATGGGAAAAATGACTAAGACTCCATTTTACGGTATGATGGGCGAGCAGCTACGGACTTATTGGAAATCATACATACCGATGTGTGTGGTCCAATGAGTGTAGCATCATGTGATGGTTATCGTTATTTTCTTACCTTCACGGATGACTTGAGTAGATATGGGTATATCTATTTCATGAAACATAAATCCGAAACTTTCGAGAAGTTTAAGGAGTTTCAAAGTGAGGTAGAGAATCAACGTAACAAGAAGATTAAATTTCTATGTTCTGATCGTGGAGGTGAATATCTAAGTTACGAGTTTGGCGAGCATTTGAAGAAACGCGGAATACTTTCACATTGACACCGGGAACACCACAGTAAGAATGGTGTGTCCGAACATCGTAATCGAACTCTCTTAGATATGGTTCGTTCTATGATGTCACTTACAGATTTACCGCTATCATTTTGGGGTTATGCATTAGAAACAGCCGCATTCACTTTAAATAGGGCACCGTCTAAATCTGTTGAAACGACACCGTATGAATTATGGTTTGGGAAGAAACCTAGATTGTCGTTCCTTAAAGTTAGGGGATGCGAAGCCTATGTAAAGAAGTTACAGCCAGACAAGCTTGAACCCAAAGCGGAAAAATGCGTCTTCATAGGATACCCGAAGGAAACTATTGGGTATACCTTCTATCATAGATCCGAAGGCAAAATCTTCGTTGCCAAGAATGGATCCTTTCTAGAAAAAGAATTTCTCTCGAAAGAAGTGACTGGAAGGAAAGTAGAACTCGACGAGGTTGTCGAACCTTCTCTCGAAATTGCGAGTAGCGCAACACCGGAAGAAGTTCTTGTGGTGCCTGCACCAATAAGAGAGGAAGCTAATGATGGTGATCATGAAACTTCGGTTGAAGTTGCTACAGAGCCTCGGAGGTCAACGAGAACTCGTACCACTCCAGATTGGTATGATCCCGTTATGAGTGTCATGTTGGTGGACAACACCGATGACCCCGAGACATATGAGGAAGCGATGATGAGCCCAGATTCCAATAAATGGCAAGAAGCCATGAAATCCGAGATTGGATCCATGTACAAAAACCAAGTATGGACTTTGGTGGACTTTCCGGATGGCCGAAAGGCTGTCGAGAACAAATGGATTTTCAAGAATAAAACAGATGCTGATGGTAATGTTACTGTCTATAAAGCTCGACTTGTCGCAAAAGGGTTTCGACAAATTCAAGGAGTTGACTACAATGATACTTTCTCACCAGTAGCGAAGCTAAAATCTGTGAGGATTATGTTAGCAATCGCTGCATATTATGATTATGAGATATGGCAGATGGATGTCAAAACAGCATTCCTCAATGGAGATATTGATGAAGAGTTGTATATGATGCAACCCAAATGTTTTGTCGATCCTAAAGATGCTAACAAGGTGTGCAAACTTCAACGGTCCATCTATGGATTGAAGCAAGCATCCCCAAGTTGGAATCAACGTTTTGATAAGGTGATCAAAAGTTTTGGTTTTATACAAACTTATGGAGAAGCTTGTATTTACAAGAAAGTGAGTGGGAGCTCTGTAGCATTCTTAATACTATATGTGGATGACATATTGTTGATTGGGAATGATGTAGACCTTCTTAATAGTGTCAAGGAATATTTGAATAAAAGTTTTTCAATGAAGGATCTTGGCGAAGCAGCTTACATATTAGGCATAAAGATTTATAGAGATAGATCGAACGCGCCAAATATCATTGTCACAGTACATATTTGGACAAAGTTCTAAAGAGGTTTGGAATGGAAGAAAGCAAGAAAGGGTTCTTGCCCATGTTTCTAATACGACCTTGAGTAAAAATCAAAGTCCGACATCGCCAGAAGATAGAGAAAGGATGAGTAAGACTCCTATGCCTCGACCATAGGATCTCTAATGTATGTCATGCTATGTACTAGACCCGACATTGCATATCCGTTAGTTTAACTAGCAGATATCAAAGTGATCCAGGAGTGGATCATTGGACGTGATCAAAAACATCCTTAAGTACTTGAGAAGAACTAAGGATATGGTTCTTTCTTATGGAGGTGATGAACATTTCGTTGTTAATGTTTACACCGATGCTAGTTGGAACACCGATCCGGATGATTCTAAATCACAACTGGATACGGATTTATTTTGAATGGTGCTGATTAGGCTGGAGGAGTGCAAAGCAAAGCGTTGTGGCGAGATCTTCAACCGAATCGGAATACATGGCTGCTTGGAGGCTTCACAAGAAGCGATATGGATGAAAGAGTTCATTACAAATGGTGTGGTTCTAGTGCGCTGGACCCAATGTCTATCTCTTTGTGATAACATGGGCGCCATAGCCAATGCACAAGAACCAAGGCCACACAAGAAGTGAAGCACATCAAGCTGCGTTTTCACGCTATTCGAGAACATATCCGGGATGGGGATATAAAGATTTGCAAAGTACACAGATCTGAATGTGGCGGATCCGTTGACTAAACCTCTCCAGGGCAAAACATGACCAACACCAAACTGCCATGGGTGTTCGGTATATTACCATGTAATCTAGATTAGATGACTCTAGTGCAAGTGGGAGACTGTTGGAGATATGCCCTAGAGGCAATAATAAATGTAGTTATTATTATATCTTTGTGTTTATGATAAATGTTTACATTCATGCTATAATAGTATTAACAAGGAAACATTGATACTTGTGTGATTTGTAAACTTAATTTGAAGTCCCTAGTATAGCCTCTATACTTCACTAGCTTGTTGGTTGATTAATGATTGTGGTTTCCCTATCATAAACATTGAGATGTTATCAACAACAAGATCA
Source organism: Avena longiglumis (assembly GCA_030063025.1). Taxonomy (NCBI): domain Eukaryota; kingdom Viridiplantae; phylum Streptophyta; class Magnoliopsida; order Poales; family Poaceae; genus Avena; species Avena longiglumis. The sequence continues at coordinate 48,899,694 of CP125978.1, forward strand.
TATCATTAGGAGAATGATATGGTGGACATACTCCTATAGATAAGCGTAGCATAAAGATCAACTCATTTCAAAAGTTCAATTGATATATGCCTTCTGATACATAGTAACCTAATTCCTTCGACCATGAGATCATGCATATCACCTTTACCGGATGGATGCTTTGATGACATCAAACACCACACCGTAACTAGGTGGCTATAAAGGTGGCATTGAGTGTTCGGAAAGTATTGGTTGAAACACATGGATCAAGAGTGGGATTTGTCCATCCATATGACGGATAGATATACTCTGGGCCCTCTCGGTGGAATGTCATCCAATTAGCTTGCAAGCATGTGACTGGGTCACAAGGGATCACATATCACGGGAACGAGAAAAGAGTACTTATTGGTAACGAGGTTGAACTAGGTATGCAGAGATACCGACGATCATAACCTCGGATAAGTAAACTATCGTGAGACAAAGGGAAATTGGTATCGTATGTAAGTGGTTCATTCGATCGCAAAGTAATCGTAGAAATATGTGGGAGCCATATGAATTTCCAGATTCCTCTATTGGTTATTGTTAGGAGAAGTTTCTCGATCATGTCCGCATAATTCACGAACCGTAGGGAGACACACTTAAGGATTCGACGTTGTTTGAGTAGTTATGGTATTATGAGAAAGAGACCGAATGTTGTTCGGAGTCTCGGATGGGATCCGGGATATCACGAGGTGATCCGGAATGGTCCGGAGAATAAGATTCATATAAGGAAAGTCTCGTTTCGGAGTTCGGGAATGATTCCGGTGTTTTCATCGGGAATGTTCTAGAAGGTTTCGGAATGTCCGGCACTCCGGGGGGGAAGGGGTACATGAATGTGTCATTACATATTGGAATGATTGCATCATGTACTAAGTGTTCTTACTGTTCCAAATAAAGGATTAAATTGAATCCTAAAACTGAAAAGTCAAATGGCCAGTTTGAAAGTCAAGCTAAACAGAAAGCGTGGGAAACAAGCAAGATGAGGTTGAAACCAACTTGGAGGAGGAGTCCCTCCTCTCCAAGCCGGCGCGCCACCCAAGGCCGACTTGGGGAGGGACTCCCTCCCCTTGGCCGCCCCTCCCACCTATAAAATGAGGGGCAGGGCCTCCTCCTCTATACACACAAGTTCCTATCCTCTAATCTAAATCCTAGCCCTAGACTCCGGTTTAGAGCCGCTTTGGTTTAGAGCTTCTAATTGCCCTAGCCTTCGGATTAGAGCCTTCTAATTGGTGTGTCTAAACCCTAGACCACTAATAGCTCTCTCTCATACTCCACCATACTCGCTCCGGCTTAAGCCTCATGATCTCCCTCTACTTAGGTACCACGCCGTTGTCTTCGGAATCGCGAGGAGAGTGCTACAACCTCTCACTTTCTTTGGAACAAGGAGAGGAAGGTCTTCGTCAGTACGAGCGTGTGACCGATTGGAAGCGCTAAGGAACTGGCGCGGAAGGATCGTCTACACGATCTTGAGATCGGGAAGAGTACGACTACATCACCCACGAGAATCCGCTCTCGTTAAACACTTTGGAATCTTCGAGGGTAAGTTATTCCATCGACTCGTTGCTACAATCTAGTAGATAGATCTTGGCTTGTTTGTTTGTATGCGATAGAAATTTTTTGTTTTCCATGCTACGAATCCCTACACCCGGTCGGTCACCCATCCTCAGATTGCTCTAGGCCAAGCATGCTTAACCTCAGAGTTCTTTTTAGATGAGCTTTCGAAAAAAAAGTTGCAACTTGTTGTTATAGGTATACTATCAATCCTATTAAACCATGCGTTAGGGTCTCACATATACCCACCCTTAGAATATCGACGCCCTCGTTGATCAACCACAAGCTAGGAACGTCCCATCTTGGAATATGTCTGTGCGTCTAGTGTCGGCACATGTGCCATGTCGTTCCACTCCGGGCCATACGCGCCATGCTCCACATATCCTCCACTAACCCTCACACGCCTGTGTAACCGTGAGGGTCGGCTCTGATACCACTTTTAACACCATATCCTCTCCGGACCAGCGGATGTCACTCCTGGCAGCTCAATAGGATCTCTTTACTAACCCCACAAACCAACACTAGTCTTTTCTGCGCACTTTGTCCTCACTCGTGCGCACTCGGTACCCACTTCTCGGTTGGTCACCCATCCTAAAATGCTCTAGGACAAGCACACTTAAACTCAGAGTTCTTTTTAAATGAGCTTTGGAAAAGAAGTTGCAACTTGTTAGTATGGGTATACTATCAATCCTATTAAGCCATGCTCTAGGGTCTCACAAATCTTTATATAAGAAGTCTTTGGATACCATTCCACACTTGAGTGTTTTATTATTGTATACCACTTATTATACTTACAAGTTGCTTCACACACACACACCACAAGCTTAATAAGAAGCACAAGTATGAAACAAAAATAAAAGGGCAACACATTCCAAAAAAATCTTCACAAGCTCCTAAACCCTAGATCATCGACATTTATCCCGGGGATTTGAGTTTATCAAATTGCATTACATTACTTATGCATAATGTCATATTGCTTCTTTAAACATGAGTCCTTGCCGGACCAATGGTGATGTTTTCTAATATTGGATCTTCTATTGTTTGGAAGACGGATAGTGCATAATCTTGCAATCACAAAAGGAAAGTTCAAACTTGCTCATTGTAGAGGTCCCAACCTGATAAGGTAGAGATCCCTGTGTTTACAATGCTAGTCCCTGGATCAATAGCTAGCATCCATAGTTTAAGATGTAATATCAAGAAACAAAGGTCATAATACAACTTTATAACCAGGAATAAAATAATTCATTACATCTTACATAGCTCATTTGGCTATCTCATTACAATGCAGCAGAAATAACTACAACATGGAGTCCTTCATCTTCAAAGTGCCACATGAAATCATGTTGGTTGTAGACTTGTAATCCTATTCAACACACTTCACTAACATCAAACAAACCTGTAACATAATAAGTTATAGCCACAAGGGTCAATACATTTGAATTTTATTGTCCATCGATACTATGGTAGAATAGTGGTATCTATCATCTATATGCATTTGGCTAAGTGGGGCTTAGGCTTGCTTTGCTCAAAATAAAGTTTTCCTTATAAGTTGAAAACACTAAGTTTTTGTTTGTTAAAATCACCCAAGGCATCTACCAATAGAAATTGGTGATCCTTTAACCCTTGTTCAACCACAAGATTTTAACTTAGAAATTGGGATGAGGAGATCCTTGATAGCTTCCATGTCTTGATGCTCAAATTGTCCATTGCCGGGGACACGGCTAAGTACTTAGATTTTTCCTTCTCGAGAGGTGGTGCACTTTCCCTACAAGACTCGACATGCATCGAGACAAGATCTTTTAGAAGCCTTCCCTTAGACCAAATGGACGCGTTCCAAACCTATCACCCCTACCACCAACTGTCCATCTAGCTAAGTTATTGCAACCTATATGATCCAGGCAGAGCCCATATTGCCATGTGGCTGCACTTGAAGCTTCTCAACATTTGACATCTCAAATCTCTTTGTTCTTGGGTGGCTTTCCACAAATGAGATACACTAGGGTAGGCCATAAATATGGGACCCTGTGTAACCACTCAACATAATCCATTCACACCATTCCACCATGGTGATTCATTCACATAGTTGTTTTATTAAACAAAACACAAGTCATTGATTTAGAAATATTTCATAGCATGAATATAATCCACCCTTGTTTTCTACTAGCTAGGATAAGCATGATAGTATCAGGAATGTTAACTTAGGGAAAATCTACTAAGGCATCATCTACTAGGATTTCCCAAGGCATAACATACTTAGTAAAAAATTCCATGCAAGTCCTACTCAAAATATCACTAATGCATAGTCAAAATATTAGGACAAAATGTATGAAGCACCACTTGCCTTGTTGGTAGAGAAACTAGATTCACTCCTTGATCTTTCAATGATCACACTCTTCAAAGTTCACTACAGTTCAGTCAAGCAAGCACATATTCAAACTAGCATTCAAACAATTCATCTCATAAAACAATAAAAGCAAAACAATGCATGCAAGCATGAAAGAGATTGTTTTATTTGGAAAAGTGGTTTATAATAGGCTATAAACATTTTCAAACACCTATTGGTCATTTATAAAAGTGGCAAAACCAATTAAAATCAAGTTAGTGAAAAGGGGCCATTTAAATCATTTTTGTTTTGCTAGAAATGATTTAAACCCAAGTAATAATTTCTAGTTTTGCCAAATATAATTTTAAACACAAATGTTAGTGTTTATGGTCAAGTTGTTTAAATAAAATTCATTTTCAAGAGGTTTCACCCAAAAACCATTTTTAAATCAAAGAAACATTTTTATTTTACTAGAAATGCTTTTTATTCAAAGAATAATTCCTTAGTGTCAGAAAATATACTTTTAAATCCAAAAGTTGGTTTTTATAGATAGTAGGTTCAAAACAAAACATTTGCAAAAGATATTACTCAAAATTCATTTCTAGAATAATTTTTATAACCAAAATAGGCCTAAACATGTTTCTGCAAAAAATAACCAATTTTCCAGAAGAAAAATACTAAAACAAAGGCATGGTTGCAAAGTTTGCATTTTTGTGAATACATTGATATAAAATTTGTAAATTTGGACGTGTAGATCTAAAGTTATGAATTTTTAAAATCTAAACATCTAATAGTTCTATTTCTGTTTTTAAAATAGAAGCTGGGCCACATTCTTGTTTCTATTGGATCCCGGTTCGGCTGGATCGAGCAGCTATAGACATTGGATCTAAGTGAGATTGCACGTATCAGATTGATGCATATCTCTTCGTTTAGTGATTCTATCGTGCCCACAGGATTGTGATCTAAAGGCTCACAGCAAAGAAGCCAAGATCTGGCGGCGCTGGGCGAGGGCGAGCGGCGGCGCACTCGGGCTGCGGTGGTCCGGTGAAATCAGGAAGCAAAGGAGAGAAGGGGATGCTCACCAGATTCGCCGAAGCATGTAGATGCTCAATTCGTCTTCGCAGGGACAGGGGCACACGAGGTTGCCGGCGATTGCTCGTCGGAGAAGTTCCTGGCGTCGGACACGTCCTGCTATGGTCGAAGGCGAGGCTACACGGCTCGGAGAAGCAAGGAAGAGGGCTCGTTAGACGCGCAAGACTAAGGTGTGTACACGTGCATCACTGAGAGGGAGAGGTGCGGTTGGGTTTTACCAGTAGGGGTCGCCGGAGTTGGAGCAGGAGGCGGTGGTGCTCTGGCGTTGACATTGCCGACGCTTTGGGGCACACGCGGGAGTGTAGAGGTACGGGTAGGTGCATGAGGTGATGGCGATAGCTCTCGTAGACTCCAGGGGCAAGGGGAGGTCGAACATCGCCGGAATTTGCCGGGAAAGATCGTACGAGAAGGGGGTTCGCAGCGAGCAATTCAAGCAGCCCTGGGGCAGAGAGGGTGTGGCGTCTGAGTGGAATGAGAGAGGGGACGTGGGCGTTTAAGAGGGGGTGGTTACTGGCGAGAATTGATCAGCCATAATCGTGAATTAACATCACGAAATCAACGCAGAGAATGGCCGGAGGAAAGAGGGGAACGGGTCGCAGGGTGGAGACGATGACGGGGCAGTGTGGGGCCTGGTTGTTAGTGAGGCGAAAGGTTACGCGTGGGGTCGCCAAGTGAGTGGGTGAGTGGGTACACTTTGCGGTGTGAAACGTTTTCTGTGGGGAGAGCCGGGTGGGCTGCTAGCTGGGCTAGCTGGGCTGGGTAGGTTAGATAGACTGGGTTTGTTTCATTTTTTTCTTTCAGAATCTTTTTCCTTTTTCTTTTCTGTTTTTTCTGTTTTGAATGCATACCTCTCTTGAATTCAGATTTCTTTTCAAATCTTTTTCCCAACATTCAATATGTTTTAATAATGTTTAAAATGTCCATTTTAGAATAATTACTTTTATTCTTTTATGGTCTATTATAGACTCTTATCTTTAATTAAATAAGATTTTAAATATTTTTTCAATCCACAATAATTCATTCAAATGATTTGTTTAAATCCAATTGTTTCTCAAACCTTTTCAGTAGGTTTTAGTATTGTGATCAAATATTTCACTTGAATTATTTCAAATAGTTTCTTATGATTTAATATTTATTTTTAATTGGGCCTTTTGCCTTATTTAAATGAATTTAAATATGGTTCCAAACCATATAATTTTATTTCATTATTATTTTATTCTTTTTTAAGTTCATTAGATAACTTTTAATCCACTTTGGCAATTTCCAATATTTTTCCCATGATTTAATTAATCATTTATATTACGGTTTTTTTGTCTCTTTTTAGATATAATTTGACTATGGTTTAATCCCATATACTTTTATTTGAATATTCTTTATCCCTTTATTTTATTTGGATTTGGATTATCTTTATTCCATTTTCTTATGGATTTAATTCAAGTTTTAAATTGTCTTCTAAATAATTTTCTTGGAATTTATTATTTAGGAAATTTGTCTTTATTTAAATAAAATTGGACATTGTTCAATCCTTATGATTTTATTTAAATAATCCTTTTGTCCTTTTTATTTTTCAATAAAGTTTCATTCTATTTGTTTATGGATTTGGCCAAGATTTAATTTGGCTTTTAAATATTCCTTAATTATTTATTTATTTTGTTTTAGAAAATCCATATCTTTTTATTTATAGATCCAAAATTGGTGATTCCAATTTGTAGAATTTTATTTTAATATTTGTTTATCTTTTTAAATCCTTTTAGGATTAATTTTCTCATAATTGGGTATGGATTTTAGTTAGGAGCTTTATTACCTTTGGAAATTATTTCTTTTTAACTTATTAACTTCATAAGTTTTTATCCATGGCTCCAAATTTAATGAAAATAATTTGTATGGTTTTATAATATTTTTGTTTATCATTTGACCATTTATAAATGTTTGTTGCTAAATTTTTATATGAATCAAATCCATAGTCTTAGGGAGATGTTGGAAATGATTTTCTTCCATTAGGGTTTTTAGGGTTTTGGTTTAGTTTCCCAAGTGTTTAAATTTCAAGATACAATTATTGATGAATGCATTTCACCTAATTGAAATTTGTTGGATTCCCTTTTATTCAAATTTGTTCAAGAAGGGTTTTGGTGTTTCCATTTATAAACAAAAATTTTCTTTTCACCCTAAAATTCAACAATTATTTATTCTGTTTATTTATTTTTCACATTTCAAAATTTGGAAAATTTTGGGATGTGACACTCATGTACTTTGATTGTTTTCTATAAAGTATTTGCAAATCCAAGGTTGTCATTTCCTGCATTTCAAAAAGATCAGAAAATGCTATTTTCATAATAATATGATTATGGGCTATTTACCAAGTGGTAATAACCTACTATGAAAGTTCCAAGGGTAAAGGAACATAATATCTAGGACTTAACAACCAATGTTGCCAGTGATTCTTCCGCCGTATAATACGTGTTAACCATGTGATTTGGAATGGGACGGAGAATTCGACCGAATCTTCTTCCTTTCGCATGCCAATGTATGCGCGTGCCATGGCTGTTATCCTTGTAGCGTGGTTAATTCATAGAGGATATGCAGCATATGGGTGGGATCCTGATGCCTCCTTGTTGACGTGGAGCGCTTCGTCGGGAAACCCCAAGAGCAAGGTGTTCTGCAACACAGCAGCAAGTCTTCCCTTAGTAAGAAATCAAGGTTATCTAACCAGTAGGAGGAAGGAAACGTCTCAAAGGTGTTGCAAGCAACGTGAAAACCTGCACAACACAAACTCAAGAATTTGCCCCAACGAACAGTGAGGTTGTCAATCTCACCGGTTTCTGTAACAAAGGATTAACTGTATGGTGTGGAAGGTGATGATGGTTTGCAGCAAGTAAACAGTAACAGTGGAAGATGTATCAATGGTAAATATTGGAACGGGTTCCATAGTTCACTAGAGGTGTTCTCCTTAGATAAACAAACATGGCATGCTGGGTAAACAAATTACAGCAGGGCAATTGACAGGACTGAGCAAGGCATAACAATGCAATACCAGACAAAAAGATCCTATGAGATTTGATTGGACAATACAACAATATACATAGACAGCCATCCAACTGCATCTATGACTATAAGTCCACCTTTGGGTTATCATCTGAACCCCCTCTAGTATTCAGTTGCAAGCAACAGAGAACTACTTTAAGCAAAGTGTGTAAGGTAAACAATCCACTTGTTCCATGAACAAGAGACCGTTGTTTTATCCCTGGTGGCAATAGCACATCTAAAACCGTAGATATTTCTGTCAATTCCCTTGATTAAGTAGAGGCATGAACCCACTATCGAGCATAAATACCCCCTCTTGGAGTCACTAGCATCTACTTGGCCAAGATAGCTACTAACAACAGAGAGCATGCAAGATCACAAACAACACAGACATGATAGAATCAAAAAGACAAAACCATTAATAAATCTGACATAGTAATCTAAATATCCATCGGATCCCCGTAAACACGACATGCATGATTACAAATAGATTAGATCTTGATCATGAACGGAGCTCATAAGATCTAGACATGAAAGCACAAGGAGATACAACCATCTAGCTACTACATGGACCCGTAGTCCAAGGTGGATCTACTCTTGCTTCATACCAGAGGCTGGCATGATGAAGAACAAGGCCTCCGGGATTATATCCCCTCCGACAGGGTGCAGGGAAGAGCTTCAGATCCCCGATCTAGGGACGATGGTGGCGGCGGCTATAGACAGTTTCGTGGAATTTTGATCGGGGGCTAGGGTTTCTGCATCGGGGGCTCTTATAGGAGGAGAGGCGAGACAGGGGGCCACCAGGGTGACTGCACCCCCCCAGGCACGAGGTGGGCCCACCCGCGCGGCCAGGGGGAGTGGCCCCCTGGAGGGTTGATACGTTGGAAACGTATCTATAATTTTTTATGCTCCATGCTTGTTTTTATCTACTTTGCTTTGCTTGTCTACACTTTGATGTGATTTTTACATGTTTTATGGTACTAACCTATTAACAAATTGCAACAGTGCCAGATGCCTGTTTTCTGCTGTTTTTGGTTTCAGAAAAGTTAGTAAAGAAATATTCTCGCAATTGGACGGGACAAACATCAAAGTCAATTACTTTTCGTGGGGAACAAAAAGTCTAGAGGAGAGCCGCAGGGGCCAGCCAGGGGGGCCAGACCCACCCTAGGCGCGGGTGGGCCCAGCCTCGCGCCTGGATAGGGTTTGCCAACCCTGGCTGCCTCCTCGGTCTCCCCCTTCGCCTATAAGAAGCCCCCGATGCAGAAACCATGAGTACCTGATCAAATATCCATGAAAATGCGTAGCCGCCGCCACCATCATCCCTAGATCAGGGGGGATCTGTAGTTCTTCCTGAAACCCTGCCGGAGGGGAGATCATCCCGGAGGACTTCTCTCCGGTATGATGCATGAGTAGTTCCACCTTGGACTATGGGTCCATGTAGTAGCTAGATGGTTGTATCTCCTCCTTTGTGCTTTCATGTATAGATCGTGTGAGCTCCATTCATGATCAAGATCTAATCTATTTGTAATCATGCATGTTGTGTTTGAGGGGATCCGATGGATATTGAGATTATTATGTTGGTTTGATTAATGGTTTTGTGTTTATGATTCTATCATGTCTGTGTTGTTTGTGATCTTGCATGCTCTCCGTTGTTAGTAAATATCTTGGCCAAGTAGTTGCTAGTGACTCCAAGAGGGGTATTTATGCTCGATAGTGGGTTCATGCCTCTAGTTTCCAAGGGAAGTGACAATAATCTCTTCGGTTGTAGATGTGTTGTTTCTACTAGGGAGAAAACAACGGTCTCTTGTTCATGGAACATGTGGACTGTTTACCTTACACACTTTGCTTATAGCAGTTGTCTGTTGCTTGCAACTTAATACTGGAGGGGGTTCGGATGATAACCTAAAGGTGGACTTCTAGTCATAGATGCAGTTGGATGGCGGTCTATGTATCTTGTTGTATTGCCCAATTGAATATCATAGGATCTTTTTGACTAGTAATTGCATTGTTATGCCTTGCTCAGTTCATGTCCATTACCCCTCTGTAATTTGTTTACCCTTCATGCCATGTTTTTTATCTAAGGAGAGCACCTCTAGTGAACTATGGACCCCGGTCCAATCTTTACCATTGATACATCTTCCACTGTTACTTGTTTACTTGTTGTAAACCATTACCTTCCATACCATACGTTTAATCTTTTGTTACAGAAAACCGGTGAGCTTGACAACCTCACTGTTCATTCGGGAAAAGTCTTGAGTTTGTGTTCTGTAGGTCTCCACGTTGCTTACAACACATGTGTGACGTTTACTTCCTCCTTCTAGTTCGATAAACTCGGTCTCAACTGAGGGAAAACTTGCTGCTTGGTGCTTCACACCTTGCTCTTGGGGTTCCCAACAGTCTATGCATAGACAGTCGTCAAGCTTTTCTGGCGTCGTTGCCGAGGACCTACAGGACAGCTTCAACATTTTCCTTCCCGTCAAGTTCTTTGGCACCATCAAGGAGTCATCAACAAGCTTTTTTGGCGTCGTTGCTGGGGAGGCTAAGGACGTCTTCACAAGGCGAGTCCTTCACTTCCTTTCTCTTTACTTTGTTTTTAGTTTGCTTTGTTTCTTTTCCTTGGTTTTGTTTGCCTCTTTTCAAAAAAAGACACAAATAAATTAGTTCCTATTCTAGTTGCTGCCATGTCTGGTTTTGGACCAATCTTTATTTAACCTATGGTAGAAATATCCACTTTTAAGCAAAAAAGTGAAGAAAGTTTTAAAGAAGCTTTGTCTAGAATCTCTGCTTTCCAGAGGGAACTGAGCCTGAGGTGAGGCTCAGCTTGGTTATTGATAGTTTCTACCGCGATATTGCTACTCGTTATAGATATGCTTTGGATGTTGTGGATGATAAAGATTTTTTTCTATGTATCGAGGACGAAGCTTTTGATGCCATAAATAAATTAATCATAATTTATGGTACACCTGGCAAGTCTGATTCCTCTTTCACAAATATTTTTGCTAGGTTGAACACTCTTGAGACTAGCATTGCTGCTATGAATAGTTGCTATCACACGCTTAGGGATTACCATGATTATGTTCCCATAAATTCTGAGCCTTCAAAGTGGTTTCCCACAATCAAAGTCTCTATAAATACTACACTTTTTGATGCTCGATGTGATATCATGTCTGAATTAAGCCTCATGCCTAAAGATATTTATGATTCCTTGAGTCTTTGGGGGCTTACTAAAGGAGGAGAAGAAATCTCTCTTACCAACAATGCCACTATATTACCCATTGGAATAGCTGAAGGTGTGTTTACAAAAATCTCAGGAAAAATGGTGTCTACTGATTATCTTGTCATTGAATGTGTAGGCAAAGGACAGATCACACTTGGAAGATCTCTACTGAGACACCTTGGGGCAGTAATAGATGTGGGAAAATGCATCATGCACTTTGCTCCTCCTGTAAGCAATCATATCTTCCCTAAAGAGAAAAAGAAAGGTAAGAAAAGAAGGAACAAGAGGGGCAATTCTTCATTTGAAAATACTTGATTTCTTCTTGCTTCTTGTGCCTAACTTAAAGGCGTTAAAGAAAAGTACTTGTTGGGAGATAACCCAAGAGTTTCCTTGAGTCTTGGAAGTTATTACTTCTGTAATGACCTCTCGTTATCCTTTTTGTTTTCTTTTTGTGCCAAGAATGACCTCTAATGAGAGGGAAGTAAGATTTGGGGAGTTGCTATCCCGAAACAGATTTCTATCCTCCACCAAAAATATTCGTGAGGAGTCTCTACAACCCATATTGAGCTGAAAATTTACGAATAAATCCCCCAGTATGTTATCTAACTTTAGTTAGTTCAATACTTTTTGATTTGAGCAACAGAAGATGTTCGAAAAAATTGGTTTCTACCTGCTGGTCTGTTTTAACAGATTTCTGCCATTATTTGTATTTGCTTCTTATTGATTCTTTTTTGAGTTCTCTTTAGGCGAATTGAGCTTTTTGAAGGAGTTAATACAATAGGTTGTGTTTTTAGTGAAAAGCCTTGCTGTTTCAAAGCTTTGCCAGAGGTCTAATATCTTTTGAATAAGCTAATGTTGCTAATGAAGATTGTGTGAAGGAAAAATTCCATGTGTAAAGAGAGAATGCGGTGACCCAGCATACCACTGCATGTGTAGTACACTATAGTCGTTGACATGACATCCACAGAACACCGTTCTGTAAATATCACATCCCTTAGAGTGGTACAACAGGAACATTGCGGGTCCATATTACAAACATTCACACATTATTATTATTACAATACCAGAAGTTCAAGACTTCAAAATGATTCAACTTACAAACCAAAATATAAAGTGTTTCAGCGGAATTTAAAAGTAGCAACTCCAACTAGGAGTTGAGCTCAGCAGCTTATTCTATAGAGTTCATGCTGCTTGGCTCCGTCGGTTACTACTAACTAGGATACTTAGCTAGACTCGTTGTCATCGACACCATAGAAGATTTCGTAATCCACTCCTTCAACACCTCCTGATAGGTCAGGCTCCTCGTAGAACACATGTTCTTAGCATTCAGCTGCATACATTGGCGTATCTTCGAGATCATCAGAGTCTAATCAAGGGATCAAAGGAAAGGATGAGTAACAGCGTTACCCAACAAGTTCATTATATGCAAGGTGGGAAGTTTGATGCTCTAACTACCACCTCGGACTATAAGTCCTTGGCACTATGCAGTTTTTGTAAATCTTTCTTCAAATATTGATTTTATTATAAAATTCTATGACCATCAACCTTCATAGGTTGACCAGAACTTTCATGGAGTTCCTTTCCTGCCGCGTTCGTAGCTCCTTCCCGGAACAGGGAGTAACAAGTTACAATTCTTACACTCTGCAGAGGTGCGTTACTTTAACCATGAGAGATCAGCTCCTTGTTGAACAATCGGGCATACTTTCTCGTCCACAATTCCATGATGTGGGGCCCAGTAGTTGGTCCAAGCCAATCACTTCCCCCTTCGCGACCCCGCATGCCTCCTTGGTGTACACCATGCCCACATATTGAATTACGGCAATGGTTTATACAGAAGTTAGATGCCAGAACTATCGTGGGATGTTGAGGGTTCCCACCCATATGCTGCATATCCTCTACGAATTACCAATTAATATGCACGCTACGAGGATAACAGCCACGACCTGCACATCCGGCTACATGCGAGAGGAAGAAGAAACAGCTGACTTCTCTGTCCCATTCTAGATCTCATGGCTAACGCGTGATATACGACGCTAGAATCACTAATGTCATGGGTTATTAAGTCCCTAATTGATCATAATTGTTGCAAATAGAACCCTAAGTTCTATTGCTCCATTATATCATCATTTAGGATGACATCTAAGATTTCTTTATTTATGAAAATAATTTTTCTTTCTTTGGAGTATATATGATAACACACAATTTGAAAATACTTTGATAAAGACTCTTCAAAGGATATGAGAAAGTGATGAACTTGCCTTGTGATTGCAAGGTAGTGAAGTCTGATGCTTGCACTGGACCTTGAGCTTCTATGTCTACAAAAACATCATTCTTGCCCGGTAAGGACAATATTTAAAGAAGCAAAATGATTATGCAATGTAATGTAATGCATTATTTAGATTTATGTGTACTCTTCCCCATTATTTAAATTATAAAAATTCTTTTTAATAATAAAGGAATATTAATCTTTTTAATATTTATTGAGTATTGTATTCTTTTATTTTATTTCCTTTTATTTGAATTTTATTTATTTAATAATTCCTTTAAGAATTATCATTTAACTACCAAAAATTGATATTAAATATTTGTTTAGTACTTTTATAAAATACTACAATTTTAATATATAATGAAAGTGATTTTTATTTATTTTTATCATCTTTCAATAATTTTTTAAAATTCCATAAGGAATAAATATAGTATAAAATTCTTAATAAAGTTTATATGTCTAAAATCTTATTTCCTAATTTATTTGGATAGTTTGGATTATTTTGAATCCAAAAATATTTTATTTATAATTTTTGGAATTTTATTTTATTTTCTAGAATTTATTTAAATTTAGGGGCATTTTGGTCTTTTCTTAATTATTAAAAATTGAATTTAGGTAAATGGGCTGCCAGTGTTGGTTTATTGGGCCCTTGTAGCCCAATAGGGCAGAGTCAAAATGACACCCCAAAGGGGTCCTGGCCCGACCAGCCCAACTCTCTCTGTCTCTCTCTCGATCTCACCTCTCTTCTTCTCCTTCCCTGACCCCGTGGTCAGCGATGCCACCGCCGGCGATTCACGCCGCCATGGACCTTCCTGGCCACCGCCGTGGTGCAGGGTGAGGTTGTCGACCATGCTCTACCTTCCTATCTAATTCGATTTGGATCTGAATCTTCCCCGTGACCAGACTCGCTCCATCTCGAACCCTAGGGTTTGGGTTGGTGCTGGTGCTGTCGCCGACGCTGCTGCCGTGTGTTGTAGGGGTGTTCCTCGCCTTTAGGCGTGTCTAGGGTCGCCGCCTCGGCGTGGTGTGGGTCGCAATGCCCCCTTGGGTGTGCTCCCCGTGCCGACGTGCTCGTCGTCGACCTCTGCTTCCTCTTCTCGCCCACAGCAACATCCTCAGTAAGTTGTTCTTCTTCCCATCGTGTCTGTGCTAGACCATCCTATGCTATGTGTTGGTAGTGGCCACTCCTGGCTAGTGTCATGTCCTGATTAGGATTGTTTGTTCTGCTTAGGGTTCACATCCCTTTGTGGATTAGATATCTGATGAGTTGGATCATGTATTGATGATCCCTAAGCATGATGAGTGGTTAATTGCTGTGGATTACTGCTTATGATTAGCTTTGGTGATGTTAGTGGCTTATCAGTTTGGTTCCATTGGTTAATTTTGATATGGGTCAGATGATAAGGTTGCTTTGGAATCATTGCTTGGATATTCTAGTGGTTTGAGAGCTCACCACTGTCATTACTTGGTTAATGACAGTGATTTTTGTGTGATTCAGTCACTGTTGCTGTACTGTTGGCTTAAGAATTCATATATAGCTGAGATCAATTAGTCTCTTTCAGTGATGATATGTATATGGATTTAGCTGGAAATGATTCCTGTGATTAGTATCAAGAAAATTATTTATAGTTGGCTGTGAGTGTAGCTGTGAAAGTTGGATGTTTAACCTTCTTAGTTTACAAACTGTTCTTGTGACACCCTCCTTGTATGGCACACAAGACTAGATTCTATTAGTTGGTTTGGTTTTGTTCAAGCTTAAGATTAGCTTGGCATTATAGATAAGTGGAATCTTCTTTCCTTGCATCCCTAGAACCCATGATGTTGGTATGAGGTTTAGGAACTAGGCCCTTATCTTGTTGTTTCTCATGGATTGGTTCTGGTAGTGATACCAGCTACTGATTCTTGAGTCAAAGTTGGAAAAATGATTATAGGCTTAATAAATTATATGGGTCCATAAGATGAAATTCTAAGGTGCTACTCCTATTTAAGATGTGTGCCTAGAAATTCAGATCTTGGCTATATTCATTCCTAGAATTTAAGTTATAGCCCGATAGCTAGGATCAATGACGTGGTTCTAAGATCCTAGTTGCATCTATATAGTTTTCTGATTGCTTTTAATTTTTAGAACTTCAATGATGGATTCACCCCACTTAGGTGCTTTTTTGAGAATTTGAGTATGAGACAACTCATGAATGCTTTTATAGCTTAGACAGATAAATCATGTGATGGTCTTTTCTACTCACCACACTTGGTTGTTGTTGGGGTTGCAAGTTGTTGATCTTGTGGCTAGCTTGATCTTGATGGTTGTATGACTAGCTTGATCTGATGCTCCTCCTGATACTTCCAGCTTCTCGACTTATCCTTGATCAACCTCTCCGTTCACTACAAGAAATGTGTTAACTTGTGACCTTCTCATAGTGACGAGGAATGAAATCGTCATAGATTTATGACGATTCCGCACAAGATGGTCATACGCTGTTTGGAGAGTTCAAAATCCTATAAAATTACGACGATTTGTGTCAAAATCGTCGTAATTTCATCATATGAAATCGTCATAACCTGCACAATACATCTTAGAGCCTTATTTATACCCCTTTATGACCAATTTAAATCGTCATATTGTCTAAAATAATATACAATAAATCAACTAGTCGGCCACATCAGCAATTATGCTTATGTGGCATATCTATGTGTCAATTTATATATATATATATATGTCTAAAAATAATGGAAAAAATAAAGGTGGCAAATGAGGGAATCGAACCAGCGACCTTGCAAACCAGCTCACTCGTGGACAACCAACACACTACAACATCATCTATGTTATAAGCAGCTCACTTGTTTCTTTTATAATGTTGGGTTTTTACAAATCCGTGAACAAATAGGTCAAAAACAAGGAGAATTGGGGGGTCGAACCAAGGACCTCCACCACACATGCAACGCCTCTAACCATCCCACCGCCACCTCTTTCTTGTATTACTAACGCGCTACTGGTTTATAAAGGTATCCACCATATTTGTTGGGCTGGGCCTTAACTAAGGGAGTCCTCGTGTCTTCTTTTTTTTTAAATACGTCCTGGGCCTTGGCACCTAGTGGCCAGTGGATAAGATCTGGTCCAGCTTGGTGGTCCATTTAGTAAAGTTTTTTTCCTTTTCTATTTTCTTAATTTTTTTGTATCTTTTTCATAAGAAGTCCAAATGAATTAATTTTTGGCTCTAAATTATTGTAAAATTCAATTATTTCCTCCTAGGTTATTAATTATCAATACTTTTATTATTTCAAAATAGTGGATTTAGTAATCTCACATTAGTCCATAGTAGGGACAATATCATAATTGAAAATATATAGGATTTTGGAATCAAATTTTTTGGCCTTGAGTCTTAATAAAATTGCATTGGATCTCTGATGAGACATCATATTGTGAGTCTAAAAATGATTTTTGCCAAAAATCATGAGCATCGGATCATGTACCTGTAGTTCAAACCGGACCCACTTCCTACCGATTTGGCAGGAATTTGTCTTTTTCGCCAGGGGTGAACGGAAAGGTTTGAGATGTCCCGGTTGGGACATTGTCCATATAAGGTGGTCTAATATTTTTACAAAATGAGGTGGCACCATTATAAAACTGTCATTTGGTGGTTGCTTCACAAAATGACCTGTTTTTTACGCTCGGAAAATGGAAAATGGATTTTCCATGCGTCAAAAATGAAAACTTTCTCCTGCAACATTGTTCACCATCCCATGATACATATGTGTGTACAATATGGGAACATTATCACAAACTATGCCATGATTCTGGCCATACCATTGGTCATTTGGTCCGAAAGCCATGAAACCTCACACATGATAGATAATTTCTGAGAAGGTTTTTTCGAGACACTTGTAATATACAAAGTTTGGTATTTTTCCTTGCAACTATGTCGCATAATAAGACACCCTGCGAAGGATTTGCATTGATCAGACCGTTTTTGAATTTTTTATGCCCGTTTCAAACTATGGTCAAAACGACGGGCATGGAGGTTCTTAGCTAGGGGCTGAGCCTAGCTAAAATTGCATTGGATCTCTGATTGCATTGGATCTCTGATGAAACATCATATTATGAGTCTAAAAATGATTTTTTCCAAAAATCATGAGCATCGGATCATGTACCTGTAGTTCAAACCGGACCCACTTCCTACCGATTTGGCAGGAATTTGTCTTTTTCGCCAGGGGTGAACGGAAAGGTTTGAGATGCCCCGGTTGGGAAATTTTCCATGTAAGGTGGTCTAATATTTTTACAAAATGAGGTGGCACCATTATAAAACTGTTATTTGGTGGTTGCTTCACAAAATGACCCGTTTTTTGCGCTCGGAAAATGGAAAATGGATTTTCCGTGCGTCAAAAAGGAAAACTTTCTCCTGCAACATTTTTCACCATCCCATGATACATATGTGTGTACAATATGGGCACATTATCACAAACTATGCCACGATTCTGGCCATACCATTGGTCATTTGGTCTGAAAGCCATGAAACCTCAGACATGATAGGTCATTTCTAAGAAGGTCTTTTCGAGACACTTGCAATATACCAAGTTTGGTATTTTTACTTGCAACTATGTCATATAAGAAGACACCATGCGAAGGATTTGCGTTGATCGGACCATTTTTTAACTTTTTATGCTCGTTTCAAACTATCATTTTTATGCAACCAATCAGAAGAGAAGACCAGTCCACCCACGGATCACCCACCCAATCAGATATCAGCCATTGATAGGGCCTCCATCCAACGCTCCAAAGTCGCTGCACTAGTTTTGTCCCACCTCCCACACTTGGGCATGAATAGACAGAAATTCCCTAGTTCACAGTAGTGCACCACAAAAATAATAAGGGGCACTTTGGTAAAATCCTCCCACACCCATGACCATTGACCCGTCCGCCCAAACCCGACCCTAATCGCTACACGTTCCAGACACCGCCGCCACTTCTTCCTTCTTTAGCGCTAGCAAACCCTAACCCTGGCGCCAGCAAACCCTAATCCCGCCGACACCTCCCTCCCTCTGCTTCGCCTACACCACCTACGTGCACCATCGCGCTGCCCTCTGTCTGCTTCATATGCTAGCGTGCTCATTACCTCCCCCTCCGCTCACGTATCCCGCCATGTCGGGTTCACCAGATATGGCCTTGCTGTATGCCACCAGTCTCCGGCCGCGCCGCTGGGATGTCGGTGAAAGCTCGAGCAGCCAGAGCTCGTCGCTGTCGTCGGACCATCACAGATCGAGGCAAAGAGACCGAAGCTCGAGCGTCGGAGAACCTGCGGCGGGTGCTGCCCTATGAAGTGCTTTCCTCCTTATCTGATCCCGGTGGCCGCTCCTCCTCCTCTGATCCCGGTGGCCGCCGCTCCCGGCATCGGTTGGTCTTCACCAACAAGTAAGTACTTCTATAACTTCTTTCCCTATTGATCCAGCGACCCCCTGCCGAGTTTCTCGAGTGCTGATTGAATTGGGATTATATTGGGTTTGCAGACAAGCCCAGCAACGAATCTTGAGTTGATGTCGACCCCGGTTGTTGTGGTTCTAATAGATTAGCTCTTTATCTGCTGGCTAGGTCTTCAAATCTTCACGGTCTAATATAAAAGTAATGAATTGAGTAGAATTTACACTGTTAGATTACTGTCCTAGAACAACAGTCTAAGTGTTTCTTACATGTTGTCCAGGTTCTTAAAAATTAATTTATTCCGTGCTTTCATGTTCAGTAGATGCTAGTGTAGAGTCTATTAGCTTTGTGATGAGAATATATGTCAAACTTGCCAGAAGGGGATCATACAGATATACTGTAGCATATATTAGTTCTATCTTGTACTTGTGTATAGGTCTGTTGGATGAATGATTTGTTTGTAATAAGATGCTCATCTATTTTATCATGCATGCATTGACCTATTATTAGTGGTTGTTGATTTTTTCTATTTACAGCAGTTTAAAGAACTGAGTGTATGCATCATAATGTATCTCTATAAACCATTGTTGCATGTTTCATGCATGTAAGCCATCCCATTTAGATTACACCGGTACCATTGGTTTTTTGTGTTGATTAGATCAACTATAGAATGGTAATACTATTGTCACATGAATTTTGAAATATAAGACATTCATGCTGAATACTTATAACAAACAATATGCATCCAGATTACTGCAAAGTGGGGAAATTTGTAAGCAATAATCCACAGGAATTTCTGATTTCGACCATATGTGTTCTTATCCTGAGGTTTCTTATTAACAACAGTTTGCTCAGTGTGTTAGATGTGCTAGTCCTATTCGTTAGGAACTCACAAAGTTGCAACAATAATTTTGTTAGGAGAGGGGCAGTGGACAGGTAGTGCGTTTTGGAGTTCTGTATAAATGTGATCTTAAAGCACTCATGTGTTCCCTTGGTATCATTTTGTCTTGCCAAGAATTTTTTATATTCTTTGAAATGTTCTTTTATATCTAGTTTAGCTAAGACTAACTTGATTTTTCTGCATTTCTGATGCATGTACACGAGGAGACGGTTTGATGTATATACGCACTTGCTAGTGATTACTGAAATGAGGCATTTGGGGATCAGAATTATTATACAAAAGATCTATTGTTGCCAAATTGATGATGCTTGAAGTGGTAACAGTGTAGATGAAAATTCTGGTAGGCTCAACATTCTGTCTAAGTGATATTGATTTATAACCAAGCATGCTCACTTGAGAAGATAAAAGATTTTAGTAGTATAAACTAATTCAATTGGATGATAGTCCGACTGAAATAGGTCTATAGGTTCTTGTTGATCTGAGTTTCATATTTGTGCCAGGACTTATGTGTACTAGGATGTCGATGCTTGGTTGCTTGCATCATATGATTCATTGGGTTTTTATCTTAGCTTGGGTTGTTTTATGTACCTCAAGAACCTTATTTATTATTGCCAGGAGGGATGCACTTGGTACTTTCTTCACCTTCTTGTTACTGTGATTCATCATTCATGTATTGCTTGCCTTCCTTGCCACCAACAATATCTGTCTAGGGTAGCAGCAGCATCTAGCAGTGCTGGTGAGTGGTGACAACAATAACCTGCCGCTGCTAACTAAGACCTTCTGTTGTGGAGTGTTCTCTCCTCCCTCTTTTCCCCTTGTTGGGTCTTCATTCCCACTTATCCTATATTTCTCACCAGACATGATGATTACTCACTAGAGATGCAGATTTCTTTGCTGTTTCTAATTTAAATTTGGATACATGTAAAAATGAGTTGAATCATTGGATCAGTAATAAGCATACTTTTAAATACACACTTCATCACATATACTTTAGTGCCACACTGCACACTTGGATATTATATGAGAAGTAAATATGCCAGTTTTTCACCAACTGATCATGGTCTAGGAATCTGGCAAGCTACAGTGATGTTCCATTCTATACATTTTTCAGCACCTGTTACACATGCTCAAGACCTAAACTCAATTGTTTACAATACAATAATGTGAACTATGTCCTTTTCTATATTTTACCACACGTCTTACTCTTGTTTCCTTTGTTTACATGTGATATATGGAACCGTCCGCTGGTGCTTATGTTCTGGAGTCTCTGACCTCTACATCCACTCTTTTTTTCGAAGTCTCCGACCTATACATCCACACGGAAGAGTAGCGGTAGCGCCATACCCGTCCGCTGGTGCTTATGTTCTGGCTTGGACTGGAGGGCGCCCAGGTACATGCATTTTCGTCGGTAAGTGTGTCTGTGTTCTCCATCTTCCTCTTTCGCTAGTGCTCTTTGTGATGCTTGCTATAGATGATACCTAGTGATTATGTACTGGTTCTTTCTTATCTCCTTGCCAATTGGGCTGTATATATTTGATGCGAAACTACATAGCTCTAGTTGTGACAAGACAGTAGTATATATCTTATTCTGTTTATCTATGGAACTCCTTCAACTTAACTGAGTATTTGTATGGTAAAACACTAGTTTCACTCAATATGATAACTTTGTATGAGCTGCTATTTATCTTTTTGCATTTGTTTTGTTCAACTATTGTAGATATACTCTTTACAAGAGCTACATGTTGAAGAAGTGGAAGTGCAGAAGTTCCAGAATATCAAAGTGTAGCTAGTTTTTAAATTTGCTGATAGTTCTGTTATAGATTCCATTGTAATGATGGTTAAGCATGTTGTGATGTGAATTTGAGCGTGGAACTTCATGTGTCCTATGTGATCCCACTAGAATATTGTATAAATTGATTCTGGTTTGAATATGTTCTTGTGTTTCCTCTGCCTTTTGATTTCTATATATTGTTTAATTAATATTCTGTGAAAAGAATGAACCAAACGACTGGGACCTACCATCTAGAAGAACATGACAATTGGGACCCACAGTAAAATAATGTGATGTAATAAGGCCGTAAATAGAAAATAAGTGGACCTTAAAAAAGGCTGGGCCCAGTAAATAAACAGGCTAAAATGTTGGATTGGCCCATTAAAATTGATAGGGAAAAAACATAAACAGGCCAAACTACTGGGCTTGGTTTATATGGACCACTGAAATGGATCGGGCCAAATTCAGACTACGACGATCTCATTTCGTCATAATTTTGCCACGTCGGATTGGACACGTAGGATCTGACCTGGCCATGTCAGTTTGCCCATAGCGATATCAGATCATCATAACGGTCATGACGATCCAATATCGTCATAGAAGGTTATGACGATATCGTGGAAAACGTCGTTGTGTGAAATTACTGACGATCTGTTTTTCGTCATAAGATCATCATATATTGTACATAATGACGATTCAGTGACGAAAATGGGGGGTCATGTATCAGCATATTCCTTATAGTGATTCCAAGTATATTCTTGTGTTCAACTATCTTCCAATTAAAAACTATTTTGTTATGTGAAAACTTAGTGATTAAAGCCCTCACGAACTTGATGGCACACTTTATTCTTTGACCCTAATAAACTTGAACCATTGTGACAACTTTGTTGTATATGCTTGCACTTATAAGTTGGAATTAGCGTACCGTCATCACGGGGAACGTTTTTAACATTGCACTTGTACTTTGTACTCAGTTGATATCATGTTCTTTTGTCTATGGATGTCACC
Source organism: Avena longiglumis (assembly GCA_030063025.1). Taxonomy (NCBI): domain Eukaryota; kingdom Viridiplantae; phylum Streptophyta; class Magnoliopsida; order Poales; family Poaceae; genus Avena; species Avena longiglumis. Next base: position 48,922,275 of record CP125978.1, read on the forward strand.
GGTGTGAAATAAAGAGGGAACTTGTAAGTCCATGAAGTTTGTATCCTGTGTTAGAGAAACGTCTGGGCAGCTAGCCTAATCCATTCCTAATCATGGTGGAAACTTGCAGCATCACCATAGTGACATCTATGAAGCATTCTTCTTAAAAAAAGAGACACATTGAGAAAAGAGAAAAGAGAGAAAAAGCACTGTATTCCCATGGTACATAAGAAGATTGTTGAGATGCTCTTGCCTTGTCATTTTGGTTATGGGAAAGCTCCCGTACCATGTGCAAGGGGTACCCTGTTGGCGGTTCTCAATGATATGCAAATACTTACACTGACAAGAACTTACCTAGACCCAAAGTTGAGTATGCATGAGGTGTGGCCCTCGTATTCAAGGGACATGAGATTGCCAACTTATACTTCGTCAAGCATATACTCCAGCTTTGACACTTTAACCTTAACCACTTCAAGATGCTTATGATAGGGGCAATGAGGGCTGAAAGCTAACAAGTACCATAACTTTTGGAAGCTCTTTTTGAAACTTGTAATCCCTGCTTCCTTTACAAAAAAGAGCTTTCTTCCACCATTATTGAGTCTCCACCTTCTACCTTTAGGCACCATTAAGAGAACATAGTTGTCATTCTGTGTGCAGTGTTCCAAAACTTATTAATTGATGCATATTGTGTTACTACTTGTTCTTGTGCTACTTGTTTCTAGTCACCCTTGTGAACTTTGCAGGTGTCCTATGCATCTATTTGCTACTCTATGAGGGACAAGCTGATTGCCACTATGTTATGTTTTCTGTATGTGAAAAAACAAACGTTTTTCAATGCATGTTAGTCATGATATTTGTTTGTAGCTTGACATGTTGCATGCATAGTTACTATGTCCTACTGTTAGAACTCCATCTTTCATGCACATGTTTAGAATTCTTTGATCCCAGATTTCAATGCTTGCAAATGGTTGGATCTTTATTGTGAGGGTGCATGTCACCTCAAAAATTATTCTTTTATCACTTACCTACTCGAGGACGAGCTAGAGTTAAGCTTGGGGATGTTGATACGTTGGAAACGTATCTATAATTTTTGATGCTCCATGTTTGTTTTGTATCTACTTTGCTTTGCTTGTCTACACTTTGAGGTGATTTTTACATGTTTTCTGGTACTAACCTATTAACAAGTTGCAACAGTGCCAGATGCATGTTTTCTGCTGTTTTTGGTTTCAGAAAATTTAGTAAAGAAATATTCTCGGAATTGGACGGGACAAAAATCAAAGTCAATTACTTTCCGTGGGGAACAAGAAGTCCACAGGAGAGCCGGAGGGGCAAGCTAGGGGCCAGACCTACCCCAGGCATGGGTGGGCTCAGCCCCGCGCCTGGCTAGGGTTTGCCAACCCTGGCCGCCTCCTCGGTCTCCCCTTTCGCCTATAAGAAGCCCCCAATGCAGAAACCCTGAGTACCCGATGAAATATCCACGAAACCGTCTGTAGCCGCCGCCAGCATTGTCCCTAGATAGGGGGATCTGAAGTTCTTCCCAGCACCTAGCCGGAGGGGTGATCATCTCGGAGGCCTTCTCTCCGGTATGATGCGTGAGTAGTTCCACCTTAGACTATGGGTCCATGTAGTAGCTAGATGGTTGTATCTCCTCCTTTGTGCTTTCATGTATAGATCTTGTGAGATCCGTTTATGATCAAGATCTAATCTATTTGCAATCATGCATGTTGTGTTTGCGGGGATCCGATGGATATTGAGATTATTATGTTGGTTTGATTAATGGTTTTGTCTTTATGATTCTATCATGTCTGTGTTTTTTGTGATCTTGCATGCTCTCTATTGTTAGTAGCTATCTTGGCCAAGTAGTTGCTAGTGACTCCAAGAGGGGGTATTTATGCTCGATAGTGGGTTCATGCCTCTAGTTTCCAAGGGAAGTGACAATAATCTCTTCGGTTGTAGATGTGCTGTTGCTACTTGGGAGAAAACAACGGTCTCTTGTTCATGGAACATGTGGACTGTTTACCTTACACACTTTTCTTAAAGCAGTTGTGTGTTGCTTGCAACTTAATACTGGAGGGGGGTCGGATGATGACCTGAAGGTGGACTTCTAGTCATAGATGCAGTTGGATGGCGGTCTATGTATCTTGTTCGTTTCCTTCCCTCAGTTGAAACCGAGGTTATCGAACCAGAAGGAGGAAGGAAACGTCACACGGGTGTTGCCCCAACGAACAGTGAGGTTGTCAAGACTTTGCCCCAACGAACAGTGAGGAAGGAAACGTGGAAACCTGCACAACACAAACTCAAGACTTTGCCCCAACGAACAGTGAGGTTGTGAATCTCACCGGTTGCAGTAACAAAGGATTAACTATATGGTGTGGAAGGTGATGATGGTTTGCAGCAAGTAAACAGTAACAGTGGAAGATGTATCAATGGTAAAGATTGTACCGGGGTCCATAGTTCACTAGAGGTGTTCTCCTTAGATAAACAAACAAGGCATGCTGGGTAAACAAATTACAGCAGGCAATTGACATGACTGAGCAAGGCATAACAATGCAATACCAGACAAAAAGATCATATGAGATTCGATTGGGCAGTACAACAATATACATAGACCGCCATCCAATTACATCTATGACTAGAAGTACACCTTTGGGTTATCATCCGAACCCTCTCTAGTAATAAGTTGCAAGCAACAGACAACTGCTTTAAGCAAAGTGTGAAAGGTAAACACTCCACTTTTTCCATGAACAAGAGACTGTTGTTTTCTCCCTAGTGGCAACAGCACATCTACAACCGTAGAGATTTCTGTCACTTCCCTTGGAAACTAGAGGCATGAACCCACTATCGAGCATAAATACCCCCTCTTGGAGTCACTAGCAACTACTTGGCCAAGATAGCTACTCACAATGGAGAGCATGCAAGATCACAAACAACAGACATGATATAATCAAATAGACAAAACCATTAATCAATCTGACATAGTAATCTCAATATCCATTGGATCCCCGCAAAAACAACATGCATGATTATAAATAGATTAGATCTTGATCATTAACGGAGATCACAAGATCTAGACAAGAAATAACAAGGAGGAGATACAACCATCTAGCTACTACATGGACCTGTAGTCCAAGGTGGAACTACTCACGCTTCATACCGTAGGCTGGGATGATGAAGAAGAAGGCCTCCGGGATGATCTCCCGTCCGGCAGGGTGCCGGGAAGAGCTTCAGATCCCCCCGATTGGTTTCGTGGAATTTTGATCGGGTGCCTAGGGTTTCTGCATCGGGGGCTTATTATAGGCGAAGAGGCGAGGCAGGGGGCCACCAGGGCGGATGCACCCCCCAGGCGCGGGGTGGGCCCACCCGCGCGGCCAGGGGGTGCCGCTCCCTGGTGGGTATCCTCTGTCTCGTACTCCAGATTCGTGTTCCCCACGGTAAAATATTAACTTTGGCTTTTGTCCCGTCCAATTCCGAGAATATTGATTTTCTGCCTTTCTGGAACCAAAAATAGAAGAAAACAGGCAACTGGCACTGTGGCAACTTGTTAATACGTTAGTACCAGAAAACATATAAAAATACCTCAAAGTGTGGACAAAGCAAAGAAAAGTAGATAGTAAACAAGCATGGAACATGAAAAATTATAGATATGTTTCCGACCTATCAGATCCATCAACGTACCATGGTAGTTCTGGCATCTATAATGGTATGTACTTCCCATTGTCGTAATTGAATATGTGGGCATGGCGTACACCAAGGGGGCATGCGGGGTCACGGAGAAGGGCAGTGATTGGCTTGGATCATCTACTCGGCCCCACACCATAGAAAGTGTGGACGGGAATAAGCTGCCCGGTTGTGCAACAAGCATTTGATCTCTTATGGCACCTCTACAGAGTGTAAGAATTGTGACATGTTACTCCCTGTTCCGGGAAGGGGCTACAAACGCAGCAGGAAAGGAACTTCATGAAGTTTTGGTAAACTTGTGAAGGCTAACGGACATAGATTTTCAGAATAAAAGAAATCTTTGTAGAAATGTTTATGAAAAACTGAATAGCCTACAACTTACGGTCTATGGCTATAGATAGTGCATCAAACACTCCTTTTTAGTGAACTTTCTAAGTATGCTTGTACTCAACCGTACCTTTTAGAACTTGCTAGATTCTGAAGCCAATATAGATGACGTCTACATCAACTTATGCTCAAAGGAATCATCACCAAAAGCTCAAGTTCTTCAATAAAGTTAATGGAGTTAACATATACATCAACATGAGAGAAGAACAAGTTACTGATTAGATAAAAGTATAACATCTAGCCATAGAACCTACTTCTGTAGAGCATTGCAATAGACACAACTACAAGTCAGATAGTTTAGATATTAGTCTTATTAGTAAGATAGTTTTTAGTTGTTATTTCTGGTTCTTCTTTGTAAGAAGTTGTTTTATCTCTCCATAACCTAGAGTGTTCTCGGAATCTTTTGTAAAGAGTCAAGTTGAAACATATAGTCATGTTTTGGACCTGCTATGTTTCTGTTGTACCACTCTGAGGGATGTAAAACTGGTGGAACGGTGTTTCATTGGTATTATTTCAACGACTATAGTGTACTACATCATGTAGTGGTATGTTGGGTCACCGAACACCATCCACGGCCCCGGATGCAAGGAACTGACGTCCTTGACCTCTTGTAAGAATCGACGCTTGTCAGCATCAGACTGAGGGCTGTAAACCCTCGCCAGCCACCAACCAGAGTCCCCTGCGTCTCCTTTTTAGTGCGGGTTGGATATCATGGTGACCACAGACTTCCACATGAGGAGGATCCCTCCGCAGGTACCATCAGCAAGGAGAAAGAAGAATTGGTCGAAATCCCTACTGAGGGATCTGTCCACCACTTCCCTTGTGACCATTTGGAGCTTGGTCTCTTGGAAGCAAACAACGCTCACACCCGAGATCAAAACCAACTGATAAATAGCATCACAACATGCGGAAGATTTTAGTTCGTGCATGTTCGAAACAAGCAACGAAAATAGTTTTGACATGATCACACTCTACGGACTACGTGCTACGCTGCACAACCACTTTAGTGCACTCCGGCCACCAGATTATCACCCATAGGAGGAAGGGACCCCAGCAGCCAGCCGAATAGCGCCAAGCAAGCAGCCAGCCGAATAGCGCCAAGCAAGCAGTCAGGTCCTCTGCAGACATGGGATTGGAGAAGTATCGTAGGTAGGCCTGCAGCGCCTCCTCACCTATCACCTCACCCACTAGGGCGATGCCCAACTGCACCATCTGTGTCTTTTGTTGTCTCACGATGGGGGTGCTAGGCGCGAAGCGGCCGGAAACACGGACACTGTAGAGAACCACCGATGGGTGGGTACGACGACGCCGCGGATGCTTGGGGCAGGCCGCGGAAGCAGGGCCGCCTTCTCGAGGCGGTGATACGTCATAAACGTATCTATAATTTTTGATGCTCCATGCTTGTTTTATATCAACTTTCTTATATTTTGTCTACACTTTCAGGTATTTTCATACATTTTCCGGAACTAACCAATTGACAAGATGTCACAGTGCCAGTTGCCTATTTTTTGTCGTTTTTGGTTTCAGAAAAGCTAGTAAATCAATATTCTCGGAATTGGACGGGACAAAAGCCAAAGTCAATATTTTACCAGAAGGAATACGGAGTCCGGAGGGGAGACGAAGTGGGGCCATGAGGCGGCTACACCATGTGGTGGCGCGGCCAGGGCTGGCACCACCAGGTGGTGTGGGCCCCTCAGGCGCCCATCGACCTTGCCCTTCCGCCTATATAAAGACCTTGATGCAGAAACCCTAGATCATCCAGCCTCAATCCACGAAAAGTTCCACAGCGCCGCCGCAGCAGAAGAGGAGATTCGGGAGACATAAGTCTCTGTTCCGGCACCCTGTCGGGATGGGGAATTGCCCCCAGAGCCATATCCATTGACTCCGTCGCCATATCCATCGTCGTTATGACTCCCATGATTAGGAGGGAGTAGTTCTCCCTCAAGGCTAAGGGCTCTACCGGTAGCTATGTGTTCATCTCTCTCTGTCTCTATCTCTCTCTCTATGCATGATCATATTGTGATCATGAGCTTTGTAATCAAGTAGATCTACTTTGTTACTCAAGTGCTTTAATTATTGTAATCTCTGGTTATCCCCACGTGTGTGAAGTTGATATTGTGCACACCGTGTGGCACTTAGGCAAAAGATTATAGAATTACTTATCATGAGTATAATTTGAGTTGGATGTATCTATGAAATTGTGGTGTTTGTTGGAACCATCTAGCGCTCAAAGTGACAGGGTTGGGGTTACCTAGATGGGGAATGCGAACTTTAAGGAGAGATTTTTTAGCCCTAACCGTGGATTGGAGTTATCCAACCGAAGAGTAGTTCAGAGTAGCGTAATGAAGAAAAGATATTTATATGAGAATGTCCACTAGTGAAAGTATGATCCATAGGCCTTGTTTCTAAGCATTGAAACACCGTTTACAATCAGTCCTGCTACATGTTTGTTTGCTGCCATATTTATTTAAGATTGCAATTACCACTTATAATCATCCATATTACTTGTATTTCACTATGTCTTCACCGAACTAGTGCACCTATACACCTGACAAGTGTATTGGGTGTGTTGGGGATACAAGAGACTTCTTGTATATTGATTGCAGGGTTGCTTGAGAGGGATACATTTGACCACTTCATCCCTGAGATCGATAAACCTTGGGTGATCCACTTAAGGGAAACTTGCTGCTGTTCTATAAACCTCTACACTTGGAGGCCCAAAACTGTCTACAAAAATAGAAGCGTGCATAGACATCAAGCTCTTTTCTGGCGCGGTTGTTGGGGAGGTAAGGTAAAAGGTACGGACATCCTCTGGCTACTAAGCTATCTTCTAGTACTATTGCTAGTGTGTGAGTGCTCGAAGTTATTTCCTTTAGATTCTGAAATTATATCTTTTTGTTTCTTGTTTTTATTTTCACTAGTTAGGCTTAATGGAATACAAAAAAAGTTAGAGAGCTTGATAGTATTTATGTTGAGTTAGGACATGAAGTGTTTGAAGAGAAAATTAAAAAACCTATGGAACTTTATTTGCATGCTAATCGCAATGTTATTAGTATGAATTCTTTGAACACCATTATTGCTAATGCTATGGAAAAGTCTATGCTTGGGGAAGCTAGTTTTTATGAAAATGATATTTTTAGTTCCCTAGCTTTAGAAGAGAAAATTTGCTATGATGATACTGTACCTCCAATATATGATGATTACAATGATGAATATGATATTTTCAGCCCACCTACTATTGAGGAGAAAATTAATTGTGATTACAATATGCCTCATATATTTGATGACTATGGTGATGATAATAATAATGATAGCTATTTTGTTGAATTTTCTCCCACTACAATTAATAAGAATGACTATGCTTAAGTGGAGAGTAATAATTATTATATGCATGTGGCTCATGATAAGAATGTTTTATGTGATAGTTATATTGTTAATTTTATTCATGATGCTACTGAAAGTTATTATGAGAGAGGAAAACATGGTTTTAAGTATTTCAACAATATTAAGTTTCCCCTCTTTATGTTGAAAATTTTGAAGTTACTCTTGTTTTATCTTCCTATGCTTGTCACTTTGTTCTTTGTGAATTTATTTGAGTACAAGATTCCTATGCATAGGAAGTGGGTTAGACTTAAATGTTTTTTAGTTTTCTTCTTGATGCTCTCTTTTACTTCAATTTATATTTCTTATGTGAGCATCTTTTCAAATTATCATGCCTAACTTAAAGGCGTTAAAGAAAAGTACTAATTGGGAGATAACCCAAATTTTAGTAAGTTTTTATTTTGTTGAGTCTTGGAAGTTATTACCTCTGTAATAATTTCTCCTTATCTGTTTTGTGTGGTTTTTGTGCCAAGAATAACCTCTAATGAGAGAGAAGTAAGATTTAGGAAAGTTGTTGTCCCGAAACAGATTTTTGTGCTTCACTGTAAAAAATCGTGAAAAGTCCCAGTACGTCAGATTGAGCTGAAATATTTTGTGCAGAAGACCCAGGTTATTATATAACTTTTGTTACTTTAACACTTATCGATTTAAGCAACATAAGGTCTTCGAAAAAATCGTTGTTTACCTTCTGGTCTGTTTTGACAGATTTCTGCCATTATTTGCATTTGTCTCTTAATCGTTTTATTTTGAGTTCTCTTTGATCACTTGAGCTTTTAAAAGAAATTGCTATAGTATCTTGTGTTTTAATGGAAGTTTTATTTGTGTTGAAACTAAACCCAAGGGCTTATTATCTTGAATACACTAATGTTGCTAATGAAGAATTGTGTGAAGTTTTGTATGGAGACAATTTTCAAGTGTAGGGGAAGAATGATATGATGAGATGAAGAATGGACAAAAGCTCAAGCTTGGGGATGCCACCCGTGTCACCCCAAGAAATATTCAAGAGGTACAAGCGTCAAAGATTTGGGATGGCATCCCTTCTTCATCAATAAAAATCTCGTGTCTTCTTTCTAGACACTTTATTTTTATTGCTTCATGCACTATTGTGTTGTTCTTGAGCGTCTTTGTTTTTGTTTGGTTTGCTGCAATAAGTTGGTTGGATCATAGCACACTTCTTTTGGAGAGAGACAATATCTGTTTTCATTGTTTAGAACACTCTATTTTTCACTCTTATTGTTTTGTGTGAGTTCTCTTTTTCTAGCAATTGTATTTAGCTTTAGTTTTCTTATGCTTTCATTTTAGAACTTTAGTTCTTCTTTTGGATTGTGAGACATGTTCACTGATCTTTATTGAGTATTATCATTGTGAGTTGTTTCAAATAAGTCGATTGGTGTTGGAAAAGAGTAGGAAGTTTCATGCTTATAGTGGTACAAAAAGGAGCATTGTTTTGACTTTGGATTAGACTTTATCATGTCATGCTCGATGTTGCTTTGACCATATGCTTAGTGATTATTGTTGTAGCATGACTTGTTCCAAACAATTGAGATTGCTTAATGTGCCTTGAAAGAATCATGCGTTGTTTTAGCATACAAAAGCATAATATTGTGATATTCTCCTTTGATGCTTTATTTGGGTTGACTTGGAACATGATTACACCATGTTAAGACTATGAACCAGTCACCTTAGCCTCTATGATCATTTAGTTTTTGACTTGTGGTACCACTTCATGCTTTGATTGATAATGTTTTGTCGCTCTGCATGCTTATGGCTATTATTGCTCTCTTAGTTGGTCGTTCCCAGTCTTTTGCTAGCCTCCACCTATACTGAGTATGAACTCTACTCGTGCATCCAACTCCCAAGAAACCAAGTTATTCTAAATAGTCCACTATAACTTCCTATGAATGGTGTGTTACACCATTCCAAGTATATTCATGTTTTTATCTATCTTGCAAATTAAACTTGTTATGTGAAAATTAGTGATTAAAGATCTCACAAACTTCATGGCACACTTTATTTCTTGCACCTAATAAACTTGAACCATTGTGCCCATCTAAATTGCTTATATGCTTGCAAATTATAAGTTGTGAATTAGCAGAACCATGTTTTCATGGGGAACGCTTTCAACATTGCACTGATTCTATTCAGTTGATATCATGTTCTTTTTTTTATGGATCACGGTGGTGTGAAATAAAAGGGGATCTTGTAAGTTTATGGATTTGTATATGTGTTAGAGAAACGCCTGGGCGTCTAGCCTAAGCCATGCCTAATCATGGTGGAAACTTACAGCATAACCATAATGAGCATTCTGTGAAGCATCCTCAATACAAACCTATGAAAATAGGAAATAAAAAGATCACTGAGATTCTCATTGTCTATTGCCTTGTAATTTTGATATGGGATAGCTCCTGTGTCATGGGGCAAGGGGTACCCCGTTGGCGGTTCTCTATGATACACATATACTTACAATGACAAGAACTTACTTGTGACCAAAGTTGAGTAGCATGAGGTTTGGTACTCGTAAGCAAGGGGCATGAGATTTTCAACTTATAACTTGTCAAGCATATACTCATATTTGTGTCACTTTAACCTTAATCACTTCAAGATACCAATGATAGGGGCAATGAGAGATGAAAGCTAATAAGTACCATAATTTTTGGAAGCTCTATATGAAACTTGAAATCCCTGCTTCCCTCTTGAAACTTGGAAGCTCTATAATTTTTGGAAGCTCTATATGAAACTTGAAATCCTCTGCTTCCCTCTCCATTTTATATATTTATGCACCAATTAAGCGAGCATAGTCGTTATTCTTAGTTTAATGTGCATTATCTCAAAACTTATTGATTGATTCATAATGTTGATATTGCTTATTCTTGCATTATTTGTATCTAGTCACCCTTATGAACTTTGAAGGTGTCCTATACATTTATATTTTGCTACACCATGCGGGACAAGTTGAATACCACTCTTTCTATATTTTCTATATATGAAACAAACAAACGTCTTTCAATGCATTGTTATTCATAATCTTTGTTTGTACCATTTCATGTTACAACATATTTGCTTTGTCTTATTGTTAGAACTACATCTTTCAAGCTCATGTTTAGAGTACTTTGATCCCAGCTACTAATGCTTTTCAATAGTTTGATCAAGATTTTGATGGTGCATGTCACCTCAAAAATTATTCTTTTTATCACTTACCTACTCGAGGACGAGCGGGAGTTAAGCTTGGGGATGCTTGATACGTCATAAACGTATCTATAATTTTTGATGCTCCATGCTTGTTTTATATCAACTTTCTTATGTTTTTTCTATACTTAACCTATTGACAAGATGCCACAGTTCCAGTTGCCTGTTTTTTTGCTGTTTTTGGTTTCAGAAAAGCTAGTATAGAAATATTCTCGGAATTGGACGGGACAAAAGCCGAAGTCAATATTTTACCAGAAGGAACACAGAGTCCGGAGGGGAGACGAAGTGGGGCCACGAGGCGGCCACACCATGTGGTGGCGTGGCCAGGGGTGGCGCCACCAGGTGGTGTGGGCCCCTCGGGCGCCCACCGACCTTGCCCTTACGCCTATATAAATCCCTCGATGCAGAAACCCTAGATCATCCAGCCTCAATCCATGAAAAGTTCTGCAGCGCCGCCGCCACCAAAGAGGAGATTCAGGGGAACATAAGTCACTGTTCTGGCACCCTTCCTAGACGGGGAATTTCCCCCGGAGCCATCTCCATCGACTCCACCGCCATATCCATCGCCGTTGCTGACTCCCATGATGAGGACAGAGTAGTTCTCTCTCTCTATGCATGATCATATTGTGATCATGAGCTTTGTAACGAAGTAGATCTACTCTACTACTCAAGTGCTTTAATTATTGTAATCTCCGGTTATCCCCGCGTGTGTGAAGTTGACAGTGTGCACACCGTGTGGCACTTAGGCTAAAGATTACATAAATACTTGTCATGAGTATAATTTGAGTTGGATGTCTCTATGAAATTGTGGTGTTTGTTGGAACCATCTAGCGCTCAAAGTGATAGGGTTGGGGTTACCTAAATGGGGAATGCAAACTTTAAGAAGACATTTTGTAGCCCTACCGTGGATTGGAGTTATCCAACCGGAGAGTAGTTCAGAGTATCATAATAAAGAGAAGATATTTATATGAGAGTGTCCACTAGTGAAAGTATGATCCCTAAGCCTTGTTTCTAAGCATTGAAACAACGTTTACAATTAGTCCTGCTACATTTTTGTTTGCTGCCATATTTATTTCAGATTAAAATTACCACTTATAATCATCCATATTACTTGTATTTCACTATATCTTCACCGAACTAGTGCACCTATACACCTGACAAGTGTATTGGGTGTGTTGGGGATACAAGAGACTTCTTGTATCTTGATTGCAGGGTTGCTTGAGAGGGATACCTTTGACCACTTCCTTCCCGAGATTGATAAACCTTGGGTGATCCACTTAAGGGGAACTTGTTGCTGTTCTACAAACCTCTACACTTGGAGGCCCAACACTGTCTACAAGAATAGAAGCGTGCATAGACATCAGGCGGCACCTCTATCTGAAGCTCGTCAGCCTCAGGTTGAGGTCCGGGTCTGACGCCGACGCTTGAGTACTAGGCGGGCGAGCGGCCTGGGCCACCGACGCGAGGAAGGAGACTAAGGGAGCCACGATATCTGCAGAGACCGTCCCCACCTGGGCGGGCGAAGGTCGGGGCTATGAGCGGTCAGGCGTGAGTGTAACCGATAACGTATCGAGACCCGCCCCTGAGAGAATCTGCCCAGAAGGAGGACGGGATGGGGTGCGCGGCGAAGCGGCCCACGAGCCATCAGAGGTGAAGGAACCCGAAGGGGGAAGGGGGGACATTGGAGATAAGGTCCCACTAGTGATGTTTATTTTCTATTTTCCAAACGTATCCGGCATGTATGACTAAAGAAACTAGGTGTTCTTTTTTTTTCTGGCCAAGACTATATCAGTGGCGAGACTCTCGGTAGGGCGAGGGTGGGCGCCCGCCCTATCTTGGCTCGCTACTAAAAAATATTTACACCGAGGCAGCGTGCCTATGGATCGACTTGCCAGGGCAAAAGTAGGGGGAAGGATAAGAATTAGGGTAGATATCGACAGAGGACTGCCTACCGTTTGATTGGGCCATTGGTTGTTGGGCTGTGTAGTCACATTTGTGCGATCAGATCAGATCAGATCAGAGTAGATGAGAAAGGGAGTTCTCAGTTTCATCGGCGTCCCGCGCGCCACCTCTACCGATCTGTCTTTCCGCTGTTCACGGAGTCGCCGCCACTATACACCTTGCGTTGATTCTGAAGGAGGAACCTTTATCCGACCAGTTGGTCTTGGTTATTTAATCAACGTGAAGCTGAGCCTCCTGCTCAATGATTTAGAGTTCCCCTGATCTCAATTTTTTTTCCGTCCTTCGCCAGTAGACTATATTATGTGTTGTTTGCCTCTTCCACATGGTCACATGCATCACATGAAGGCATGCAACAAGTTGCTAAGGAGAAGCCCAAGATTCTATGTCGAGGACATAATATGACACACGAGCAATCACCACCAAAAATATATATACGTAGTAAAGCGGATGCTGGCCTAAGATTTTGTACTTTCTCCTGTTCATATTAACGCCCTCAACTTTGTATAGATACGAAATGCATCCAGTCTAAATACTTAATAACTAGATAAATACAAATCTCGATAAAGTTAAGGTCTGGACCGGAGTACCAACCAACCTTTTCATGAATTAAATTAAGCCACCAGCAAGACTGTTGCTCCACAGATTAACAAGAAAAAATGATTAGAATTAAGAAAAGGCAACAGTAGCAACCATTATACAAATGGACAAGGAAGACAAGAGTCCTCGCATGCGAAAGGGACAGCCATCCTACCAAATCATACACCACCACTCCAGCCAGCCTGTAGGAGGCATAAATTAAATGGGAACCAAAATAATAATACATTCCAGCCCATCGACGACCACCGATGACACTAATAAACAACAATCATGCTCCAGATGGATGGATTCCCTTCGACAAGTCAGCTTGTTTCTAGCAGAAACCAACAGTAAACTAGTGAAGCTAACTGTACTGCTGCTTCTGCCATGAGAACGAAGGGAGTTTCAGGGCAGTGCCAAGAAGGAGAGGAGGAGGATGGCAACTGAGGCAGCAGGTTTGATGGATGGAAGCAAGCCTGCCGCCGCGGCGGTGCCGTCCATGCTGCCTGTGCTCATCCCAGGACTGAAGGTGCCCGTGCTCGTCCCGGTGCCATTGAACCCGGTGCCCATCCCAGGGCTGAAGGTGCCCGTGCTCGTCCCGGTGCCTGTAGTCGTTCCCGTAGTCGTCCCGGTTCCCGTAGTCGTCCCAGCAGCACTGCGTCATTGAAACGAAAACAAACATTACACACTTACTATTACACTTCACCAGTGTCACGCTTCTGTTTCCATATTTACTTCTGTTTCCATATAGACATAATCTATTAGAAGAATGCAAACAGAGACATGTATGTTCACAAAATTTCTGAATTCTTGTCTTTTCTTCTTGGGAAGTACGTGCTACGCGTTCATACCGGGGTCCCTAGCTGTCCGATCAACGGTCATATCTTCTTCCCGTCCCTCCATCCAGTTCGATCCGGTTCGGATCGTTTCGTTCGATTTTCCGTGGGAATAATATCATTTCCCTTTTTTCTTTCTAATTCATGCCATGGTTCTGGAACCTATGGTCAAGTCTCATTCTCATACTAACACGGCTCGTCGTTCTGTCGGTTACTCTCTCTCAGACACGACGCACATGTTAAAATAAAACATGTCGACCTTTTCAGTTTCTATGTGACGATAAACCTTATAACATGCTTTGTGGTTCCTTTTTGTCAGGACGTTATGACAAAACTGCAAGACATTGAAGTCAGGCAATTGTTTTATGCTTTTCTAGAAAAGTTAGTAGTACAAAGGTTGTAAGCTGGTGACGAAAAGCTTGTCTTCCATCTCAAGGGAAAGCCCTCTAGTTCAAATTGGTTGGGAAAAGTTGAAATTGAGCACCTTGCAGGAAAAGAAGGAACTATCCTCCGTCTATAAATAATTGACTGAGTTTGTCTAGATTCAAATGTATTTAGACGCATATTAGTGTATAGATACATTTAAATATAGACAAATGCAAGTCAGTTATTCTTGGACGGAGGGAGTGCCTTACTTCCAAGGATGCAACGAACCTGTCTGTCTATTAAACGCTTCGAGTCCAAAGAGCCTACACTTTTTAGCCAATATTATTATGGAACACTTGTTTGGGTAGGTTGTCGCATCAACTTGAACAGGTAGGATTATTATTGCAATTTGCTTTTTTTTAAGTAGCGTCGGTGGACCATGATTGATGATTTTTTTTGTTGCAACGATTGCAACCACGATTAATATTCAAAGGTGTATTTGACTAGTTTGTGAGAATCAGTTAGACTATATTCCGTCATAGCACATTCAGAATTCGTGAGAACCAGTTTGACTATATTCAGAATTCGCAACAAATTTAAAAAAATCTTTGGTACCACACTGGTGGTCACAATGACACCATAATTGACACTCAAATGAAGCATCTGATGCAAGTAGTAGACAACTTAATGCAAGAGCAAAGAAAGGGGTTCATAAAGTGTAGTATGTACCTGGCACTGGAAGGAAACGTACACCCTGAAAAACCTGCAAGGGAGCAGCAACAAACAGCACAGAGAGCACATACGATTAGGTGAGAAAGAACCTGACTGGGAGGGAGGGAGAAGTGAAGGAAGAGACGACGCTGCACTGCATTGCACGCTGGCTGAACGTACTAGGGTCGGCGGAAGAGAGGGTGGCGGCGCCGGTGAAGTCGCAGGAGGCGCCGGTGGCCCTGTACTTCTGGTAGTAGCTGTTGGCGGCCCAGGAGCAGTGTGAGGCGACGTCGTTGGGGCTGTAGCACGCGCCTGTCTGCTGGATCTCCGTGCAATCTGCTCCCTGCCCGCACGAGAAGTCAATCGCCTTCTGCAGCGCCGCCGTCGACTGGTCGGACCGGCACACGCAGAAATCTGACACGGCGGCGACGACAGATGAAAGAACAAGGATTATTAGATCATTCAGACATTTATTAGTGTCGAAGGAATTAATGGAGGAGGAGCTACAGCCAAATTTACCTGCAGCAACAAGGGCCGAGGACGAGAGGAGCACCGCCGCGATCAACAGCAATGCGGACTCCATCAGCCAAGACGCAGAGCAGCAAACGATCAAGATGCTGGCTGGAAGTGGAACCAGTACAGGCTCTGGTCAGTAAGAATTCTCCGAGGAGCTAGCTCTGGGTAGCTAGGTAGTCGATCGCTGTCCGTCCGGTGAGAAGAAGGGTTGGGTGAGAGGAGAGCAGGCACCTACAAGCACTACTACGTTTACTACTTAAGAGAAAGAGCGTGCGCACTAGCTGTACTTGCTGCTCTGTCTGTGCGAGCGTGTATCGCCCCATCGAGCCGCTGGAATCTCCGGTAGGTGGGTACAGGACAAGGCACGATTGTGTGCTTGAGCCAAAAAGTAGTTTGGTGCATTTGGCGGTTCGACCTGTACCGATGATTTTTTTTTATTCATTATGTTTGGACACAGACACGTTACCGTGTACCCTCAGCATCGAGCGCGATGTGTGGCAGCACGTGCCGAGGGAGGCTCGTTGAAACCGTGGTACGCAAGACAGTCCGGTGAAAGCTTTTGAAGACCTGAAACCCCGCTCGTCCGAGAGAGACCCCGTCAGGACGTCGCAGTGGCTATGGGTTGCCCTAGGTCGGCCTGATCGCCCCTAAAGCTTCATGGATTCGCAGCCTCCAATCTTGAAGAACGACGAAGAACGAGAAGCAAGATACAAAGGGAGAGAGATAAAAGTAGATGAAGACGAAAAAATAGTAGATGTGTTTGTTCGATTGGTGTTGATTCAATCGGTTTGTACCCCTCACATATATAAGGAGTGGTTGGACTTTTCGTGCAACAAAGAGGCTTGGAGTCATGTCCAAAACCCTAGTTGGGGTCAAATTCGAACGGTCTTTTCATAACTTTTCGTAATTGTTCGGTCAAAAACTTGCATGTACCTTTTTAACCATGTTTGAGGTCGTAAATGACCTCGGATCAAAATCTCGTAAAGAGCAAAGTTATTCGTCTAAAAAAACGAAGAACTTTGATTTTGTCCATTTTTTCATTTGACCTGATCTTGATGGTCTTTTCCCCTTATTTTCGCTCGAGAGGCACGGAGAGAGCAACCCATTTATATGTGGCAAGAGATGAAGGATCACATGCATTCCCACTTTGTTCTATCGCATTACACTCATGGTCTCTTCAACAAGCTTCAAAAGCTAAATCAAGAAACCAAAAGTGTGGAAGAGTATTTTAAGAAAATGGAGCTCCAAATGATCCATGCTAACATTGTAGAACGAGAGGAGAAACCATAGCTTGTTTCCTTATGGGCTTGAATCACCCTATCAAGCGTATCACAAAGTTCCAAGCCTATCACAACATGGTTGTGCTTGTATACAATGCCACCACGGCCGAGCGTCAAGTCCAAGAGGACCTCAAATATAGCAAGCTGAAGACCTATTTCACCTACAAGTCCTTTCCACCCGTTACTCCACCAAGTACCAAAGGAATAACTCCAAGTAGCTTCAAGGAGGCACAGAGCCAAGGGGGGACGAGCGGGGGCGAGACCCCCGCCAACAATCCTGTGGCACCTCAATAGCGATTAGTTAAAACTCTAATCTCTCGTTTCCTGGACTAATCACCCCCTTGTCCATGTCATAAACTCGGGCAAAGGCTGCCCCTTCTAGCCCATCCGATCTTCCCAGACCAGCAAACCGATTAGCACTACTAATACTAACGTGGCATAGCCCATTCAGAAGTAGGCGAGCAGCAACACGTGTCTAGGGAACGTGCATGCACGCAGCCGCCAAAGGTTTCATTTCCTTTCATCGTCGTTGATGGCCGCAGATGTGCAGTTGGGAGTCGTCTAGGGCAGTTTCCAATTGCAAAGTCGGTCAAATACCGTATAACCAATGGGGCGGTCATTCACATAGCAAACCAATGGGGCGGTCATTCACATAGCAGATCTACATGGGCGCATCAAGTGCGGATGGCTAGAGCTGTGGCAAGGCAAATAATTCAAGTTAGTTTACTCCCTTCACTAATTCTTACTACCTGAAATTTGCGATCGTTAGGTATTCAGATCATCTCTGAATGTTAGATTAGTTCTTGCCTAGGTACTATATAAGTGTTTAGAATTTTTTATTAAGAAAAAACTGTAGAA
Organism: Avena longiglumis; assembly: GCA_030063025.1. Taxonomy (NCBI): domain Eukaryota; kingdom Viridiplantae; phylum Streptophyta; class Magnoliopsida; order Poales; family Poaceae; genus Avena; species Avena longiglumis. Next base: position 48,939,991 of record CP125978.1, read on the forward strand.
GTACCGGCAGTGCCTGGGAACTAAAACATGAATATTGTTAGCAAATATGTTCATTTATCCACTTGTGCTTCTGTAAGATATGAAGAGAAAGAGAGCGAGATTAATCAAGAAAAAGCACAATAATTGGTCCGTGTGACATGATATTAATGCAAATCAAATGATTCACAAGCAAATTAATAATACAACAATCCTAATCCTAGCAACGGTGATCTTCGTAATTGTAGAGCCAACTTAATTAATCCATTGGTAATTATCATTCATATTTTGAAGCATAGGGTATATTGTGAAGTTTGAACTATTTATGGATCCGTCCCTGGCTTCAAGTCTCCGTTCAAGTCAACAATATCTCAAGGCAAACCTCCCCCAAGTGGCAAGCAACCTAGGGAAACCAACTCCGTGTCTCAATTGAATGCTGCAAATGTGGAGGAAAATGACACAAGTCTTACCAATGCGACAATAACAAAGTCTTGTTTGTCAATGACAATGGCAAAGAGGAATACTTGAGTAAAGAAGAGTTTGAAGCAAGAGTCAAGGAGGCAATGGCACGACAACAAGTCAACACCAATGATCAATACCTTCTTATGTGTGAGCATGACACAAGTCCATCGCTTGTAGTCACAAGACTTTTAACTACAGAAGCCCAAGAGCATGAAGGTCAAAGGTGCAATATCTTTCAAACCTGTGCCAAAATCAATGGAAGTCCATCAAAATTATCATTGATAAGGGAATTCTCACAATTTTGCAAGCATGGAACTATGTGAGAAACTCAACCTCCCCCTTCGTCCACACAAGCACCCCTACCATGTTCAATGGTTAAGTAAAAATGGATCCGTCAAGATTAGACACACGATATCTGTTACATTTGTTATTGAACCATACAAAGACACGGTGGAGTGTGATATCGTTCGAATGACGGTTTTCCATATGTTTCCTGGACTTCCTTGGCAATTTGATAAGGGAGCCACCCGTGATGGACGCACGAACATATATAGCATCAAATGGTTTGATAAAACGTGTGTTTTTTAACCTATGACTCCTAGCCAAATAACTGTGGAAAATGCAAAGGCTTTAGCGAGGGTGCAAACCGCAAAACCAACTAGTGAGAGGAGTGGTGAGCGAGAGAACCACCAAAAAGGAAGTGATATCCACAAGCCAAATATGAGTGACAAACACAAGAGAGCTCTCCTTTCCACCATAAGTGAGATGAGAGAAGTGAGGGATAACCCATCCGTTTTGCACTATGTCCTCCTATGCAAGGGCTTGGTGCAAGGAACTAACAATTTAACACGCATTCATCCTTACTTGATGTATATGTTGCGGGAATTTGATGATGTGTTTCTCAAAGAGCTTCCTCATGGACTACCTCCTCTTTGTGGAATAGAGCACCGCCTCGACCTCATACATGGTGCACCTCTACCAAACCGCGCCGCTTACCGCACGAACCCAGAGGAGACGAAGGAGATAGAACAACAAATCCACACCTCATATCCAAAGTTTAGATTCAAGAAAGCCTTAGTCATATTGTGGTCCCGTGATTCTAGTCCCAAAAATGGATGATATGTTACGGTTGTGCATGGATAGTCATCCTATAAATTTTGTCACCATACGTTATAGACATCCTATACCTCGTCTCGATGACATGCTTGATGAATTGAGTGGAGTCATGATTTTCTCAAAAATTGATCTTTGTAGTGGATACCACCAAATAAGTATGACCGAGGGTGATGAGTGGAAACTGCCTTCAAGACCAAACTTGGTCTCTATGAATGGTTGGTCATGCCTTTTGGATTATCTAATGCCCCATCTACCTTTATGCGCCTCATGAATCATATTTTGTGTTCTCTCATTTGCAAGAGTGTTATTGTTTATTTCGATGATATCCTTGTATATAGCAAGTCGCTTGATGAGCATGTTATTCATGTGAAGGAAGTTTTGGAAATTCTTCGAAAGGAAAAGCTCTTTGCAAACCTTCTAAAATGTTCCTTTTCAAAAGATAAATTGGTTTTACTTTGATTTGTTGTTTCTTAGAATGTTATTGAAGTTGAAACTTCGAAAGTTAAAGGCATAAGAGATTGTCACTAGTACAAACTCTCTACTTAGAGACATCAATTTACCATAGGCCTTAGACGGTTTTCGGCCTGGGTTCGTCCAACGAGTGAAGATGCTCTAACAACTAACTCCTAATTTCAACAAATAAAAAGGCTTATGATCAGCAAACAAGATTGAAGCTATTCATTGCCTGAAATAATATTTATGCTACTTCCAAGAATATAACTAGGAATCTGAAATAACACCACAGCGAATATGATGGTTTTTACTTATATCAGTGTGTTGCCACTTTTTTGTCTTCTTTCAGGATGCCAAATCAATTCTGAAATGCGCACAATATTTAAATGCATGAGAAAACATAAAAATTCTATTTGTGGAGTTAAGAAATAAATCCCAATAATAGTTTCTACGGGACATTTGCTCTACATATCCTAACTCTCATGGCCCGCACAATGGATCTTACAAATCCGTAAAGAATTGATGCACTAGTCAACTTAACCAAAAGACTGATCTGATGAAAAAATATTAAACAATATATTTATATTCAACACTCTCTTAAGTCTAGGGTATTTTAGTCGTTAGCATAGGTTTGGTGTAGCCGCAACATATTATTTATTTAATATTACGTGAGCGGGGTCTTGAACTAGAGAACTGATACCATAAAAAATTTATGCACTAGCCAACTTAATCAAAAGACTGATCTGATAAAAAGATACTAGACAATATATTTATATTTAACAATTTAAACTGAAAACCGGCAAATACAACCAACAAGATGGGTGCCAGGAGGGGTCAGGCACCGAAATGCGGACACGGAGGGGAGGACGCGAGTGGAAGCCATAGAGAGGTGATTGAGGTGGCCGACAAGATGCCTACGCGAGATGGAGGCCAAGCCCACCAAGCGTCCCTGGTCCCCCGTGTATTCTTCATCAGCAGCCCAAATGGGGTGGCAGTCGCATCCCCCTCCACGTTGCGGAAGCAGCGGCGGCGCCTGGTCGGGTGTACCATCGTCTGGCTGAGTGACATCTTGCTAAGGGCATCTCCACTATCCAGGACACCGATCCGACGCTAGATTCAGGTTCACACACTAAAAATTGGGCCAGTCGTGTATCTAGAAACCTGTTTTCATTCGAATTTAGGGCAACTTTGGTCCAGACTACCCAGGCCGAACCTAGGTTTTCGGTTACGCCCTGGGAACGCCAGACACAGCGAATTGGCAGATTGAACCAGCCTGTCAGCGACAGAAGCCGAGTCGTCGTCATCCTTCCCGCCGTTTCCCTTTTCCCGTCCTCGCCACTACACCCCTCCCGCCCTTGTCGCCGAACTCAGCCTATAAAAGACGTACATCCCGCCGTCTCCCTTCATAGTCACTCACACCACTCCCAACTCCAGTGAACTCCGGACACTCCACCTACTCAACTCCACCAAAAAGCCATGGCCGACGGATTTCCCGGCCGACGCACGCTGCGGCCATGGGAAGCCCGGCTGCTCCATGAGGCGGGCTATACGGCGCCGCCGGAATGTCGTCTCGCCTTCGCCTGGCAACTTAGCGCCGGCGGGATCCCTATTCCGCTGGTGCCGGCCAACGAGGACCTCGCCGGAGAGATCCAGGCGGCTATCGCCGTCATGCATGCAAGACCCGGATCTCGCCGAGGATCCTCGCAACTTGGTCTTCTGGAGGCAGTTCTTCGCCGATAGGCGCCTCTAGGATCTCGCCCGACACGACGGACCACCGAGCTCGCCGCCGCATCACAACATGGCTTTTCGCCGCCAATGGTGGAGCGTTTCAGGGCGAACTCTCGCCCGTCATGGAGCACATCCATGCCGGCAACCACCCTCGTCTCGGCCTGTAGATGCGGCGTCCGGCGTCGACCACGGCGGCGGCGGCCTTTTCCTAGTTATTAAATTCGATGTAATATGTGTGTCCTTGCCCTAGTTAATAAAATCCGCCTATATTCGCTCAAATTTCGTTGAGTTTAACTGAATTTCGCCGAACCTGGGAACTCGGTCTGGGAACGCGAGTAGGAAGCTCGGCGTTCCCAGGCCGAAAACGCGTTTCTTTCGGCCAAAAAAAGATCTGTATTTCGGCATGGGTTCGCCCAACGAGTGAGGATGCTCTAAGGGTTCAGGATATTCTAGAGGGCAGCGAATGGAGAAACGGGAGGGGCTCGATCAGGTTGAGGTATGTTGGAGTCCTCGATTGTTTCTCTCTTAGGGCTTGCACAGTGCAACATGCCTAGATGGATGCTTAGAAAAATATATCGTTTATTTTTTAAGCACGAGTGCTTATTGACACTAGAAAGATGTCTAACTAGCCATCTCTTTTAAATAAATAAGCATTGATGCTTAAGAAAAAAAGTTGGTTAAATTTTCTAAGCATCCATGCAAGCACCCTCCATTGTACATGGCCTGAGCGTTTCGGTTCGGTTCAGTTTGGTCACATTGTCGTGCCAGGGGATCTGTTTTTAGCAGGGTGCCTGCGTGCATCTCTCGCAATAACTTACTTTGTTTTATATAGAGAAACTTTACATATTTTTGTACGCTTACGTTACGATAATGTCACCTTTTTTCTCATTTTTTCGGAAAGCATCATCCATCTTGAATTGGTGGAGCAAGAAATTTTAGCGTGAGTGTGCCTAAGTTTGATACATTTTTTGCTGAGAAGACGAACTCGCTATAATAAAGAAGGGGCAATAGGACGGCATGTGGATCTTGTGAGGTGCATACACCAACACATACTGCCCGTGAGATGTCGGCCAAGTGTTGATCGTGGTTACACCGACTCGACGAATTGTTACTTCAATGCATGCTTAGGTTCAGTTTCTACGTTGGGTATACCTATTTGATCAGGAGAACAGATAAGCCAAGTCATGGAAGGGTTGTATCGACTAAGTAAAGGTGTCAGGTTAGAAGTTTCCACAGTAAGGCAAAACAATAGGAAGCCATATATGAAGAAGGCTCAAGGGCATCGCGGAAGGGGAATAAGATTTTGTGTGAGTTAGGAGTTATAGTGTCACATGTTTGCAGAGAACCATAATTCATGAGATATACATGGCACGAGAGTTGAAGGTCTAACTCAACCTCTCATTATGTATTATAATTTGGATTCCTTGCAAATGGTGAGCAACATCGTTTTGCAACACTTCTGAGGCTTCCTAGGTAGTAGTTTCTACAGTAGTACTATGTGGTGCGGCACGATGATATACCTACGTGGATGATGTAATGGTAGTTCATCGTTCACCAGCAGGACAACGTACTGACTTCTAGAGATACACCACTCATTGCTTCTTTGCCAGAGACATGGCTCTTGTCATCCCGTGTACCATGCCTGTTTTGGCCACTGAAGTATATGCTGCATGATTGGCCTTTTGGTAAAACTATGCACTCATCTAGATAACGCTGTTTGCCGCTAGAGAATCCCACGACCATCTACAGATTTGTGTGGGTTTTGAAATGCTCATGGTTACAAGATTGAGCAAGACTCGATGTAGAATTTATTCTGATGTCTCACATGCTCATAGCTAAACGTCATTCTTGAAGTATAAGCCTGTGTTTATACGACTTACCAGTAGTTCGATTGTTGTGCCTCATCGTGACGACCATGGTAATGTTATGCCATGGAGTAAAGTAGATCCCTATATATATACGGGCATCATGATCTAGGAGTAAAAGCAAAGAGTGTTAAAAGCTAGCTCTACCATAGAAACTTCAGCTCAATTATAACAGGTTTATTTAATATTGAATATTTCCCCCACCAACGAAGCATTGATTCGGACCGTTGTTCAGACTACTTAGGTCCTCATGGGGAAAGAGAGTATGATCCCCTCTCCACCCACCACAACATCACACAACCTTGTCAGCGATCTTCCCAGAGGAGAGGCGACGGGTTCAGAGCAGTTTGGGATGGAGTATTTGAGGGAGGCGCTATATCCTGCAGAGAGTGGCACCGAGCCGAGCTCGAGATGGCGTGGCTCGAGGAAGTTTGAGTGTGTCGTCAGCTGCTGATTCCAAGGGAGGTGGTGGCATCTCTGGCCGATCGGGTGGCCATGGTTGGGGAGCAAGACAATCATGTTGATCTAGTGGTGAGGAAGGCCTCTACGGCTTTGGGGACAGAAATCAACCATTTTCCATTTGTTCAATTAAATATTTTTTGTGCACGAAAAAGATAGTGAGAATATAGTGTTGAAAACAACATCAGTTTCAGCAGTTTTAATCCAATTTGGCAAGAAACCGAACAAAAATCTTAAGACATGTGATCGGAAAAGTAGATATAAAATGTTCTTTAGCTTCCAATATCTCATCAAAGAAAAATAACTCCCTCTTATGGAAATTGATGGTAAACCTAGAAAGCTGCCCGGAACGTTATTTTTAGATATGTTTCTTTTTCAAGTTCATGGTCCATAAATAGTATTATTTCCTTGGCGTGTTGTAGTAGCATGAACAAGCCACCATCTACTACGCCTGCTTGACTGGATAAAGAAATTGAGGGAGTAAAAATAATGGTCCACCTCATGCCTATGTCACGGGGTCGTCACCTCAACAATGACATCCCTTCCATTGTCTCCCATGCATAGCTCCAGGCGTCGACATTTATAGTTCAATCACCGCCACTGCTCTAGACATCAACGATGAAAACAAACAACCGATGAGATCATAGCTACTGACACAAAATAAACATGGTGCAATTTCCTCAAATTAAAACAACAGAAAGGTTCTAGAGAATGTTGTCTATGATTTTGAAGGTGATCAATTTCCTCTAATGCTTGATACCAATATTTTTTAATAATATCATTCAGACAGTTCCAAAGAAGATGAGAGTAAATCACTTGTTCCTACTGTAGTAAATTACTCCACTACTATGGTCTACTAAACCCTGTTAACCATTTCCCGAATGTATTAGAAAGTCTACAAGGTGGTAACCTTCCACACCATGCAGAAAAGAACATGATATGGACAATTGTGTTGTTTTGTCCTATTTGCAGAAGCAACACTAATGTAAGATAATTGCTATTGATGCAGATGCAGGGTCAAGGGGCATGCATGTGCATGTTATCATTGCTTCGTTGCAAGCTCAGTATAATCATCCAGTATCAAATTCCCATATGCATCCCATCCCTAGCTAGCTAGGTTGATCCAATTTGAGAGAGAGCATTGAGCAGCAAAAATAGTTTATAAGAAAATGAAGACAAGAGATGGCTAGATGCTATATGATACCTAGTGGTATAGTGCACAACCCGTTATGTACACATATAAATAAAGTGAGAGCCAACATATTGTGCATCCTGATAATTTATAAGCCATGGGTCATAGGACGCAACTAAGCGTGCTCATTCAATATTACACAACTCTGGTAACATGTATAACACCTGGCATGTATACGGATTGGGGCCAGGAATACATGGACAATGGGCCACTGGACGTGACTTGTGGACTCCGTTCATATCTACAAAAGAGAGCACAACCAGTGGTGGGGGTGGAATAGAACTGTACTGAACTAAACTTCTTGCTCTCATCTCTCCATCTTCCTCGGATATGGATCCTCGTCTTTTTAAGGTCTGGTGCTACCACAAGCCACCATTGTATCTGGAATTTGTGTTTGTTCCTAGACCTCATGTCCCGATCCATACCGGAGGCAAGGGGGTGTGATATAACATTCTAAGTTCTGAAATTGCACATTAATTTCAAGTCAGGTGAACCAAAATTAAATAATGATGATCAATAAAGAATACATGTGTTGAACGCTAAGCTGAAATGGTCGACACATAAACACATACGGTATAAATTGAGAAAAGGTAGTTATAGTGTGGTATAGTCTATCTGAGCATTATACACACAAACAAAACATTGCAACGATATATTTACTCCTCTAAAAAAATTGGTTCCTAACCTATCTCCTAAACTTAACTTTCTAAAACTAAAATTTGGCTTATACATTTCATCGAACACATGCTATGCGTCTCCATGGCGACGGTGAGATTCAACATTGCACCAAACCTTGCACCGCGATGACATGTAGCTCACCAAGTGAGCAAAACCTCAACCTGACGCTGGCCATCGTTCTGAACCAAAATCAGAAAACAAACCACCCAATTTGAGAAAACCGAACTGAGGCAGAAAAGATTGGTAAAATTGAGCCACCACGAAGGAGAGGCAAACAATAGGCCTCCCACCTCTCCCCGTCGGCCTCCCCTCCCCATACCTGCACTACACCAACACCAAATCATCATGAATGAGCAGGAGGTCGAAGACGACCTTGACGAGGAACAAGATGGCGCTAGGTTCTTTCCCTTGACGAGGATGAAGAGGATGGGTCGGTGGAGTCTCCCCCATGCGCGACAGGACCGGAGGAGCTCGGGGGCGACGGAATTTCTCCATATAGGAGCTTCGTCAGGGCGGAGGAGCAGCAAAAGTTGGAGGTGGGAGCGAGCGGGGATCGATACGGAGGAGGTCAGGAATCAATCTGGAGGAGGTCGGGGATCAACCAGGAGCTCTGGGCAGAGCCAGGATAACGGCGGCTGCGAGATCGAGCGGAGCGGGGATGAAACGGGTGTCGGGAAGTTTTTTTTTACATGGAACTCATGATTTTATTAAATACCTGGCTCAGTCGTCACCATTACACGTACATCGTCAGGTATCGATTTCGGCCATAAGATTTTAATGTCTGGCCGACTCGCACCAAAAGCAGCTAAAGTATGCGCTAAGTTATTACATGTACATGAGATATATTTGAACTCAAAAGAGTTGAACGCTAGCAACATATGGAGACGTAGGTTTCTGTATATGACTCCCTCCAGTGCACGATAAAACTCTATGGTTTGCATAGCTCGGACAAGGTTCTGGGCGTCAGACTCGATCTGTATCTTCACCATACCCCAGTCAACAGCTACATGTGCAGCCTCCTCGCAAGCTCGAATATCTGCTTGGGCGGCACTTGAGACGTACGGCAGCATACCAGCACCAGAACCTCTGATATTACCATCTGAATCACGAACAACAAAACCCCACCCTCCCTTTCCTGTCTCTGCGCAGAAAGCGTCATCGACATTGATTTTCAGCCAGTCAACTTGAGGTGCTTGTCAGGAAGTTTTACTCATATATTTTAGTTGTTGGAATTTGGTGTATATTGGACTATTGGCTCATTAGACAAATTCTGAAATTCTCTTTACCACTCATATGGCAGACATATTTAGTGGTCTAAAAGTTTAATCACATTGCTAGTTGAAGGAGAGTTGGACCACCTTATATAGTAGAGTGTTGCACCACTCACTAAGGTGTGACAAGAAGAGTAGCCCTCGCGCACTCCTCCTCCGACGCCCGCCTCGCCACGCCTCGTCACGACGCGCGGGTTGCGGGAATCTCGCCGAGCCGAGCTTTATTTTGCTGGTTGGAAAAACTGATTATGAGTCAACCTAATCGGTACGGTATCAATCCACTCACGCGCCTACCTCCAGAACCTTGCGCTGCCGCTTTCGTCTTCTCCATCCCGGCTTGCGGCGTGCACCGCAGATCGACAAGAGGGCCTCCGAACCCGCCTCTCGAGAACCCGACGGGTGAGGCGATCGGTTTTGGGGAGCGCTCAAGCGCGACTACTGGCAACCACGACGTCGTCCGACAACGAGTTCCCTGACGACGACTTCTTCCCGGACGTCAGCGACCTCTTCGACAACCTCAACATGGGCGACGCTGCTGCAACCGCTGCGGCTGCTATTCAGCCTACACTGTACGTGATCCTCAATAGTCTTTTTCGAATTATGCTAGAGTTCTCCGTTCTAGCGTTTGCTGTAGATGTGATAGGTTTATCTCCTATAGATGTAATCTGTTCATCTACTTTGTTGATCTGCATAATTGGTTTTAGTACCGTTTGTATGATCATGTTTCATCAGTTTATTATTCGGATTAAATCATATGGATTATTGCTTATATTTCCAACAAGAGTTGGGCAGGCCGACTCCTAAAAGCTGTAAACGTTACTCCTATATAAGGGTTTGGTTAGGTCAGTTTTGGGTATCGGTTAGAATGCCCAAAGCTCCTTATATTTACTCTACTCTCACAGATTTGGTTGGTTTATGTGATTTACTTAGAAAAAACACGGTGAAATCCTGTTTCGAAAGAGTTTTAGTTCGTTTAGCTTTAGACATCAAGTTCTTGCAATACTGTCCCCGAAAAAGAAAAAATATTGGAATACAGGAAAAAATAAGTAAAGTTTCTCGGCCGCACCCACATTTGGCTTTCCGTACTACACATGTGAGATAGCCATCTTGCAGAAAGTGCTACTCAGTACTCACTACGCCACTGCTAGTACACAAAGTTCACTGTGAAGACTTGTCGTAACGCTATGCCGGAGCCAGCTGAAGACTTCGGACAGACTTCCTCAAGGAACTAGCCTTGCAGCAAATGGGCTGATCAATCAACGGATATAAGAAATCTGGGGGATTACTCCACAATTTTCATTACCACTCCGCCACGAGCACTACAGATGATACTCCCACATGCCTCTGAAGCCTAGGTAGATCTATATCAAACTCAAGAAAAATGAACACCAGTGTCCTATCATGGACACCAGGTTCTTCATGTGATGGGGTTGAACACCCCGAACATGCACTACTTTTACTGACTACTAGAGGCATGGATGCCATAGTACCCGTAATATATACCACAATGAGCTCTTTATTGCGGTAGCCATCGATCACATTGATGAGAAGCGACCGAAGGGACCAATAGAGTACACGCAACAACTTGTGACTTGCATGTCAAATACATATGTATTTATCTCTTTAAAAGGTTTGCACACAACTTGTTGCCTTGACAATCAATTGGTATCTCAGAGAGCTAATAATAGGTGCAAATCGGCCTTTTAAAACTTTAAAAAGTTTATATACAACTTGATGCCTTAACAATCAATTGGTATCTCAGAGAGCTAATAATACGTGCAGGTCTTCCTTTTAAGACCCCGGCCCTAATCACACGTGGAAAAGGTGAAGTGTGTGCGATGCAGGGAATCGCTTAAAATCCAGTATATAAACCATGTGACCGCGGCTGCAACGTTTAACTATGGTGCATCTCTCTGATAGTTTTGATGAGTTCAGATGAAATTTACTTGAAAATGGAAAGTTTCTCTGTAGAATTCATGTACATAGTTTTGATCATGCATGTTGATAATAAAAGAATATATGGAAAATAAGGATACCACTAAATATGAAAATATCCGCATGGTACCTTTGTCAGGGGGTCATACTAACAAATGATAACCTTGCTAGAAGGAATTGGCAAGGAAATAAATAGTGTGTTTTTAATCATGATTAGAGAATTAAGCACCTCTTATTCCATTGCAAATTCGCTAAAACTATATGGTTAGTCATCCAAGTAGATTCTAGACTAAGTCCCCCTTATAGCGTTACAAATATAATTGGCAATTGGCTACACAAGATAGATTATAGGGTGGGAGCGCTTGCCATTATCTGTCCACTATGGATGTGTAAAATGACAAGGTTTTTAATGATAAAATGCCTTGTATTATGCAGGTACTCTACACATAGGTACGCTCCATTTATGATTTTCTCTATATTGGGTAGAGTGTCGAGACCTATTTACGGAGGTATGTACATGTTTGGAGGATACAGCGAGAAATGTTTTTTCTCGACATAGGTGATAGCGTGATCTTCATAGCGGGTCGCCTTAGTCTTGTTTAGGTGTTTTTCTGTTTCTTTGTTGAGCTCCATGTAATTTACCTATAGTTCTTTTCCCTTTTTCTTGACTTGTATCGAAAGTGTGCATTCTGAATATGTAGAGGCTGGATGTAATAGTTAAATTTTTAAAAAATATATCACTTATTTCAAAACAAATATGTGACCGTGGCTCAGCCGTGCTCCAGGGCGTAAACATGGAACATGATTTATTCCAAGGAAAATTGTGCAACAGTTTGCACACACTTAAATAAAAGGATTCATTAGGTTAGGTTGATAACATCGCACATGATTGCATACACAATAATTTTTTCCAGGATATTTTCTACAATTATCCGAAATCAATTCCCGCAAAGTCTATGAGTTTGTTCGTGCCATCTCAGATGGACAGGAAACTTTAATCGTGTGTGTGTGTGTAATATTCCCGCAAAGTCGTCTAATGGGATTTCCTCTAACATGTGTAAACTGCTCACCTTTCTCCCATCTGCTATACTGAGTGCATTTTTCAGCATGTTTACCTTTTATGCTTATTTTATCAGAATCCTAGAATTGAGGTGTGGATGAATAAATCAACTGGAGAAGTCAACTATGGACATAAATATGCTATTTGGAAGCCAATAAAGCCCCCGTAAATAAATATCCACACACTTGGGGAGAAAGGGAAGCAAACCCCTTGCGTTGGGACAATCAGAAGGTTTAACGACCACTCGTACGGGCAGAACCCACCTGTACGGTGCGCCCGTACGGTGCAGCATCGAATCCGGCTCTTCAAATACTTTCACCCCGTCTAGAAGGATCTGAAACCCAACATTCAGAGACACCATAGTTCTTTGAAACCTCACCTCCAGAAGAGATCTGAAGGGGGAATTCACATTGCGACTTTGATCCTCACTGCTACGAAGATCCTTGAAGGCTTAGGAATCATATTCTTCACCATCTCCATCAACCGCTGCAACTCCATCACCATCGACCCTCTCATTTCTATTACATTCATCTTGTTGTATTTCCTAGACTTTATTGTGGATTTGTATGAGTATTTACCAATCCATTTGTATTCCATCAATATTACTATGATGATATCGATTGCCTCCATGTGTAAGTAGTTTACTTTGTTCTTGGGGAGATGGTGAAACCCTAGCATGGTGATGAATTGAAATAAAGATATTCAATAATTTTGTTTATGAATATGTATTAGTTTTCTTTCTTGTCATTGTGTGAAGTCGACCACACAATATTTGTCGTCAGGACAAGGGAGGAAAACTACCCTTGGGCATGTGATGGTGTGAGTGTGCTAAGTGACATATTGCATTGGATCATTACTCATGTATTCAAGGGCAAATAAAAGGGGACTCACATATCCTAATCCATAACATGGGGTAACCCTTAATAGTAGGGAATCACGGGTGGCTTGCCTACGATTACTACAGTGGTTATGAGGGGTGAAATATAAGATGGCTTATCTTTGATCATCCATTTTGGATCTTCTCCCATACATATACATGAATGACATTATAGATATATCTTTATCATGAATAAACATAATTGCTATTGGTGAATCCAACACTCCATGAGAGCGCTTTAGTCCTGTTGCAGTTCCAAATATCTTACATTGTGAACCTCTCTCTGTTTACTTTCATTACTTATTATTATTTTGTTCACACACTCAAACACTATTAAACACCCCTACTTGAAATCAAAGATAACTCCAAGAACTCTTTGGTAAATAGTTGTGAGGGGCATTAAGACCTTTTCCAATAGCTCCTCCATGGATTTGATACGTTTATTTTGAAACTAGCTATAAATAATTTATGCTCTTGCAGCCATCAAGCTATGCCGCCACCCTCTTGTCACGAAGAAGCTCTACGCTAGACACGGGTAATGCCTTGCATAAGAAGGACGTTGCCACTCTTAAGTGTCACTATGTGTGTCGGCGTTCGGGACCTCTTCCCCGCTGGCACGGCGTCGCAAGTTGAGCACGTGTCTCCGGTTGGGTAAGTGGTGCAATCCGTCCGACCGCCCAACCATGATGACTACACCTCCTCCCCTTCGTACTATGGATGGTCGTCCTTGGACGATTCCGAAAAGAAGTTGCTGGAGGACGCAGCGATAATGGGTGAGGATGCGAGGAGGACATCCTCAAGGAGCATTGCATGGTGTAGTAACCATCACGACGAAGCTCGCGATTCCCAAAACACAGAGCATGTAGCAAAGGCTAGCATTGTTGTTGCCAATGACTCTGAGGCATCTAGCTTTGCCATTGTCAAGGTCGTCTTTTCCATGGCCTCATCCACCTACAAGGTCTTGGTTTCTGTGATATGTGGATGTTCAACCAATCCTTACTTGCACACCAAGCTGTTCCACCTACAAGGTCTTGATCACTCTTCCCGACAACTTATGTGCCCGTGTGCTAAAAGAAAGCTATTATCCAAATGGCCAACTATGTGATACAATTCCCTCTGGCAATCCCTCTCCCCCACTTGATCTGCAATTTTACATGGGTTGGAACTACTAAAAAAAAGGCTTAGTGTGGAGAAATGGTAATGACCACACTGTTAGAATTTGGCGTAACAACTTGTTACCACGTGAGAACTGCATCAAAGTGTTATCTCGGCAAAGAAATAGTAGAGTCCATCGGGTCTCTGAACTTATCACGGCTAATGGTGCATGGAGGGTTGATTTGGTTTGCCAAATATTCATGCCTTTTATGCAGAAGCGATCCTGAAATTAACTCCATCTAGGAGACTTGATTTTTTGGAAATGGGCGATCTAGGAGACTTGATTTACCGGAGAGGTCTGGTATTTTCACTGTATGTAGCATGTACCGACTCGCTCTCCAATCCCAGGATGCCCAATGCTCTATTGCTACATCTAGTATCCATGTTGGAAGAAGATCTGGAGTTGTGTGGTGCCCCCGAGGGTGAAAATGTTTGCTTGGAAGGCTGCGTCAGGAGACCAGGCCATGGAGGAAAACAAGCGACATCGACATATTAATGTTGCAAGGATTGCTCTATTTGCGGTGCAGATTCTGAAGATGTGCACCATGCCATGTTCGCCTGCCCCCATGCTCATAGATTCTGGGAAGAAATGAGGAAGGTTTGGCAACTACCTGCTGATGACATGCTCAAACCCTCGCCAAAGTGGTTTCAATCTGTTCTTATGGACTTTCCGCCTCACATGGTCGACAGAACCCTACTAATCGCTTGGCGAGCTTGGTATTGTCGTAATGAGATAACCCATGACGAGGATCTCCCAACAGTTATAAGCACCAGGATGTTTTTGTGCGGCTACGTCAAACAATTATTCAGAAAGGTAAACAGACAGTGTTGGTCACCAAGATCTGAAGGTACCCGCTTCTCACTGGATAAACCCTGGTGCAGGCCACCACTGGGTTGGAACACGGTTACCATAGATGGGTCTTTTTTCCACGATAGATGAGTCAGCTGGTGCAGGGATGGCCCTCCGTGATTCCGAGGATAATCCGATCTTCATGGCTTGCAGATCATTATAGAAGTGCAGCTCGCCCCTTGAAGCTGAGCTATGCGCCTGCCTAGAAGGATTACAGCTTTCAAACCAATATTCTCGACTACCTCTAATCGTTGAATCCGATTGTTCTGCTCTTATCGAAGTTGTCAACTCATCGAGCACGGACCTGTCTCCTCTCTTCCATTTGATCAATGAGATTAGGCAAATAGTTCATTTAAACCATGCGTGTATTTTATCAAAAGCTAGTCGTACACAGGTTAGGGTGAGTGATGCTCTCGTGAATTTTGCGAGATTGCAAGACCGAACAATGACATGGTTTGGTTCTGAACTGGAATGTGCTCTCAGATTAGTGGAACATGACCATTCTGTAGTCCTACCTGGTTAATAATGTCAGTCTTACCCAAAAAAGAAACCGCTACTAGAAGGTTCACCCGTTATCGCTCCTACTTCCGGGTGAGCAATACAATTATGGCAGATAAGTGATGAGCCGGTCACACAATCCGTCCTAACGAAATAATTGGCTCAAGACCATTTTGTTTCGCATGCTGCATGTCATTTCTGTATGCCTCCCAAGCCTAAGTTCATGTACAGCAGTAAAACTGCCAGGCATGATCACCAGGAACCACCATGGTGATGCAAAAGAGACAAACGATAGAAGGTGCTGGCAAGAAGAAGGTGAGCATGATTCGTAGGAAGGGTTGAACAACTCAAGCTTTTATCTAGCTAGATAGCTACTTCCAGTACGACATATGGATCTATGTATTCAACATGAGCCCTGCAAAACTTATATACCACTGAACTTGGTAATCAATGATAAGATGCCGAGTGGTACGGGGGCAACTTGGGTAGGATCAAAATTTAGATAGGATCTACGAGATCATTTTCTTTTAGAAGACAAAATATGTTCAAATATTCTAGAAAAAAAATGAGGACAAACATGTGTTATATATGCAACCCCAAAAATTGCAGCTTCAAATTCTACGTACACTTTGGGCCCCCCAAAAGATAAATTTAGGGTGTGAATAGTGCGAAATACTATTCACCTACAACTGGGTGTTTTTTTTTTCTCAACATGTAGATCAATTTAGAGCTGAAATTTCTTGGGAGTTGTAGATACAACCCATAGGTGTGTTGTATATAATTTTCATAAATTTTCGCAACTTTTAAAAAGGATTTTTATGAGCCAATCTTACGATCTCATCTAATGTAGCGATCATATACAAGTCTTGCCCCAAGTGGTACCACACAAGTACAATACATACTACACTCTAGAACTGGTGACTTATCGTATTGCCTTTGTTGCAAAACATCATAGATCATAAGGCCAAGAATCCCTTCTGCTTCTGTTGCGGTCCCAACACAACAAGACAAAGCAACCACAACAAAAAACATATATTTCCCGGTTTCAGAATAATTGACCTCAACTTTGTATCTATACGTGTTTTAGTGTCTAGACTAGATACATACTTAATATGTTTCATAATGTAGAACATTTTGGTAAACTAATTAAGTTTGCCAAAACATTATATATTATCATTGATATCATAGAACAAATCAGAACTATGTTAGCCCAATGATAAACATTATGTACATTGTTTGTTAAAAGAATTAGTATATTTTCGATGGAAGCCTCATAATGAGCGGAGATCTGAGCTAATACAGCATCAAGTGACCAAGAGTACAAGATAGTTAAAAATGTTCCCAATGGGAGTGCGGGAGATAACTGCCAAAGATACAAGCACACTGAGGTGTAGAGCTAAATACGCTATAAGATACATCAAAAATCTAAAACTAAGCAAAGGGTCCGAGATAAGAACTTGAGAAATATGCTTGGTCCCTTCGGCATGCACATGTTTTTAGTTGAACAGGTGTTGCATCTGCAAGCGTCAAACACCAAGGAACAATGTAGCAACCCTTTAAGAAACTTTTTTTTTTGGAAAGACCCAGCAATTGTCGGCGTTTTCGTTAACCGGGTGGAAAAACATGTAAACCATGTCAGGAAAGATAAAATGGACATAAATCAAAGGAAATGAAATAAGCACAAAGTAATAGCATTGGAAGGTGAATCTCTCACGGTGGTTCCCAAGCAGGGTTTTGAGCCCTAGAGCTCCTGCAGCTAGACACCATTGCTCAGACACACTTGAAGAAGATTCTTGCATGCCTCCCAAGAGGGAAAGCCAAAGTCGTCTTTCTTGAGGGGATGAGGGATAGAAAACTGTTATGACTAGGCAAAACTATAAGACCTGCAGACGTGTAGGTAATGGCAATGTTTCATGGTGAGCAACAACATCAATATCTCCAGCGGCGAATGAAATGGATGAGCGAAGGCTGTTTTTCATGATGGGCACACTACCACATCAGGAATTCATGTAAGTGATGCATGAAGGGGAGTTTAGAGCACGTTGTCCACTATTGCTTTCATCACAAGTGGAAATTTGATGTGCAGTTCTGAGGCAGATAAAATACTACCTTGGTCGAATGTGTAGCTCAGTGATCTTCCTGAAATTATGTGTATCCCTCACAGTATCTTGAATCAACAAAGCCATCTGGTGCCCTAAAAAGAAGCAGATGGAAGGGGAGCGGAGGTAAGAGAGGGCACTAAATCTGAAAACTTCAAATGGAGGAGAAACAGGGAGCCCCTTTTCTAAAATAAAATTGAAAACTTCGATTTCACACTTCAAATGATGTCGCGTGGTGGACCCAAAAGGAAAATGTATGAACTCTGAAAGTTGAGGTGGAACTAAGAAAGAATGATTTGGCACTCCATTGCATATGATTGGCTTGGCTCATCCACTGATTTTTCAAATTAATCATAACCTTTTCATACTCACTCAGCTAACAGTCAGACAGAGTCAACAAAATTTAACTTTCTGGATTCAGCAATCATCACAGACAAAAATAAACTTGTGTACCTCGAAAGCTGTCAGTTTGCTTGCTGAGATTGAGACCAGTACTCCCTGACGAGTTCCCTGAACAGCGACCCTTCTCTCTGCATCAGCTTCCCAGGCTGCTCGTACTCAACCACCTCACCTATACAGATCAGAATCATCAACGCATGTTCCTCTAAGTGAACCCATCAACTGTTTAATCCTCTTAAAAACAAGCTTGAAATGGTTGCTATTTATAACATACACACCGTCGCTGATGGCGAGCACCATGTCACAGTCCATCACCGTTGGGATCCGGTGCGCAACCGTGATGACAGTGCGGTCCCTGAACTCTGTCCTGATGGTCCTCTGGATGGCAGCGTCTGTCATGTTGTCGATGGACGCGGTGGCCTCGTCGAGGACCAGGATGCGGTTCCGTCGCAGGAGCACGCGGCACAGACAGAGCAGCTGCCTCTGGCCCGTGCTCCAGTTTGAGCCTTCCTCCACAACTGTCAGGTTTTGTCAGGCTTAATTCTCAAGTGAACAGTATGGCGTAGTGGTATAAGCAGACTCAGTTATCCGAAAGCAACATTGAATATATGTAAGAAAAAATAAATACATACTTGGTGAATCCAACCCTTGTTTTTTATCTTGAATGATTTCAAGTAGCTGGCACTTGCCAAGAGCCTTAAAAATAGAAGTTGTAAGAACATTTTTAAAACGACGAACACCTAATAAGGTCCATGAAGGAACAGGATCTATGTGTGTTCTGTACTTACTTCCCATAACTGTTCATCAGAGAATTCCCCTAGCGGATCCAAGTTATAGCGTACCGAACCATGAAAAAGTGCCGGGTCCTGTGGGATAACACCGATGCGCGACCGCAAGTCATGCAGCCCGATTCTCGTGATATCTTGCCCGTCGATGATTATTTTCCCTCCAGACGGTTCAACAAGTCAGAACAGTGCATTTATCAAAGTGGTCTTGCCGCTTCCGGTGCGGCCAACAACGCCGATTTTGTCCCCTCCTCGGAATGTGCAGGTGATCCCATGCAGAACAACTTTTCTCACTCATATTATTTCTCTTCTACAAACTGAATTCTCTATGACTGATCTAGGTCCCCTTCATCACTTCTTAGGTATAGCTGTCACTCGTGATTCTTCTGGTCTTTTTCTCTCTCAACGTCAGTACTCTATTGATCTCCTAACTAGGGCTGGAATGTTAGATTGTCAACCATCTCGTACACCTGTAGATACTTCTTCTAAATTTTCCTCGAATGGTGATATTTTTCCTGATCCGACTCTATACCGTAGCTTAACTGGAGCCCTTCAGTATCTCACCATTACACGTCCAGAAATATCATATGCTGTCCAGCAAGCTTGTCTTTACATGCATGATCCAAGAGTTCCGCATTTTAACCATGTCAAACGCATACTTAGATATCTCAAAGGTACATTAGATCATAGTTTGCATATCAATCACTCATCACCCACATCATTGACAGCATATTCCGATGCAGACTGGGCTGGTTGTCCAGACACTCGTCGATCCACTTCAGGATACTGTGTTTTTCTTGGCAATAATTTAATTTCTTGGTCTTCGAAGCGTCAGCTTACGGTTTCTCGCTCGTCCGCAGAGGCTGAGTACCGTGCTGTTGCTCACGCGATTCTTTGAAACAGTTTGGTTGCGTCAGTTTCTTTTTGAGTTACATCGACCTATTGGTCAGGCCACAGTGGTATATTGTGATAATATTTCCGCTGTTTACATGTCTGGAAACCCAGTTCAGCATCGGCGGACAAAGCATATTGAGATTGACATCCATTTTGTTCGAGAGAAGATTGCTTTGGGAGAAGTGCGTGTTCTTCATGTGCCTTCTACGGCCCGGTTTGCGATATTTTACCAAAGGACTTGCTACTACACCATTTCTGGGATTCGTTTGGTCTCAACGTTGTCGAGCCCACGGTTGAGACTGGGGATGTTAGATTATATTTACTTGCATATCAAGTTAGGGTTTAGGCGGTGCGCTGCACCTCTCCCCCTCCTATATAAACCATTGTATTCTCTCATTGTAAAATCATCAATTATTATTATCACAATTCTACAAGAAGAACCAGCAAGCTTTATCTCCGTCACACATTAGCTGCAGAATGAACTTGTTATTAGCCACTATTAATCTTAATAAGTACTACCTCCTTGCCAATAATATAGTGCATATCGTTTTTTAGAAACCAAACTTCGTCAATCTTGACCAAGTTTATTGAGAAAATTATCCATATCTACAATACCAATACCAAACAAAATATACATCATAATGAATCTAATGGCATTAATTTGGTATTCTAGATGTTTATATTTTTCTACATAGTAAAATTTTACATCGGTTGACTTTTACAAAATCTTTTGTGCACTACAATCTGGCAAGGAGGGGGTATAAGACATATGGATTATGACTATCACTGACATAACTCCTGAAAATTGAGAAGTCTCACAAACAAAATCAGACAAAAATTCCTCTTTGGAACATAAGGAATATTTTCTACATATTATTCTATACATGAGGTGAATACACTAATATTTGCACCCACATGAAACAAGAAACAAATGTATCACAAGTGAGTAACTCATAACAAGTACCAAAAATACACTTGATATAGAACAATGTACAAATAATACTTACTCGGATGGAATCAAACATATGTAAAAACTCCATGTGATGAGTTACTAAGATGACAGTCTTTTGGGCTAAAGCTCCAGTAACATATTCCTGCATCAGAACTGCGACATCTGAGAACTTTGAAATGCATTCAACTAGTCTACATAAAAACGAGGCATGTTTTGTTGCTTACATTGAAAAGGCTCGTGGCCGTGTGCACATCAACAGAACTGAAGGGGTCATCAAGAAGATAGATATCCGCATCCTGATACAACGCCCGAGCTAACTGAACATGTTGCTTCTGTCCTCCACTAAGATTAACCCCTTTCTCTCCAATTTGAGTGAGATCACCAGAGGACAGCATCTTGAGATCCTTGATCAAGGAGCATCGTCGAATAGTCTCTTCGTATCTTTGTGTATCCATGACGGACCCAAAGAGGATGTTATCCCTCACAGTTCCTCTCTGCATCCACGCATTCTGGGAGACGTACGCTATTCTCCCACAAACTTTGATCTGCAAATCGCCATGGTTTCAAAATTGTCAGATTGGCGTATAGTGCTGCACACACTAAACATGCCTTTGCATACCATTTACCATCGGCGATACAAATTTCCACAGAACAAAACATCACTGTTGTTCTAACCCACATCACAAATTGTAGAGTTCATTAACAACCATGTGCTTATTTAAATAACAGCAAATTAATGGTGTATAAACATACCTTGCCATCCATCACTGGGACATCTCCAAGAATAGCTCCTAAAAGGGTCGATTTCCCCGACCCGACCTCGCCGCATATCGCTATCTTCTCTCCAGATTTCACTTCCAAATCTATATTCTTCAGGCTTCCTCTATCTGAATTGTTCTCCCACCAGAAACTCCCGGACTTGATCAATATACTGTGTTCCCTGGAACACTTCCTCCCACGCGGAACATCCTGCAGCTCAGGTGCACCAAGGAACTCAGCGATCCGAGACAATGACGCCCTCGCCTGGATTACTGCTCCAATAACATCTGGCATCCGGTTGATCGGGTCCTGCACGAGCCGCAGTGCTACGACGAACGCGAAGACATTACCAGCATCCAGTGGGATCTGGAGAAAACAGCACGCCATGAAGGTGGCAGCACAGACGAGTGCTGGAGACGCCCAGAACACGACGCTGGTGTAGGCCCGCCCTTTCTGGAATGCCGACAGACACCGGAGCTCCGACTCCCGGAGACCTTTGATCACCTCCCTGAAATGGCTCTCCCAGGCGTAGATCTTCAGAGCTTTCATGTTGGATAGGGACTCTGACAGTGCATTGAGCCTCTTGTCCTGGGCTCTAATCAGCTCGCTCTGCACACTCTGCTGATGCCTGGCGAGCGGCGCGTTGATGGCAACGGTGAGCAGGATCACGGCGATGGACGCCACCGCCGCCAGGCCGACGGTGTTGTACAGCACGGCGAAGGCGACGGCGAGCTGGACGACCGTGGCCCATGCCTGGTGGAGCCTGAAGGGGAACAGATCCCCAATCCGGCGCGCGTCCACTGTCAGGTAGCTCAGGATCTGGCCCGAGGAGTGGCTCGTCTTCTCCGGTGCCGGTAGTCTCTGGTGCTTGCGGTAGATTGCGGCGGAGAGGAGGGAGGTCACCTGGATCCCCACCCGGCGGGAGCGGAAGTACCACTGCCGCTGCGAGATTGACTCAACGCACTTGGCGAAGAACAGCGCGAGGGCCAGCAGGCAGCACTGCTCGCGCCGCCCGAGCTCGAACCCTCCCCAATACACCGGCGATGGAGAAGACGAGGGGGAGGAGGATGCGTGGACGAAGGCCTTGAGGAGCGGCGGCCCAGCGGAAAGGGCGAGCACCTTGAGGAGGGCGAATACGGCGGAGGCGGCGATCTCGGCCTTGTGGCAGGAGACGATCGCTCGGAGAATCGCGGCCGGGTGAGGATGATGGTGGTGGTGGCTGGAGGTGGCGGCGGGGGAGAAGGCGGCGTAGTTGGCCCCGGCCTGGTCCGCGGCGCCAAGGAACGGAACGTCATCGGCGGCGAGGGGGGCGCGGCGGCGGTTGGCAGTGGTGATGAGGGGGTCGAGCCATGAGAACGTCAGTCTGCTGAAGAGCCCCGCGGCGGAGAAGGGCGTCTCCGTCCTCCGGCCCTCCCCCTCTCCCTCGTGGTTGTAGAAACCATCTCCGTCTCCGTCGCCCCGGAGCAGTGCGAGGAATGGGCTGGGCCTATTCACGCACCGACGCTGCCGGTGGAAAGGTCTTGGGCGCGGCGAGGCGGGAAAGACGGTGGCGACGTCGGAGGAGATAGGCCATGGTGAAACGAAGGCTGGGGAGCGGAAGGTTACGGCTAGGCGGCGCCGACGACTTGGAGGGATGGAGAAAAAGGCGGCGGAGGTGGCGGTGGCCATGGCCCACGACGACGACGACGACGACCAGTGTTCGTTGACCTGGGAAAAAGGTCAGGTCTCGTCAGAAAAAGATTAAACACAAATAATACGTGGAAGTTCACTGGTTATTGGGCCGAAAGTGCAGGAAGGCTGACAATGGCCGGAAAAAACGACTACTCCGTCTCGAAAAGATATCGCAAGTCTCTGTATATATGAACCTCAAAAAAAAAGTCTCTGTATGCATCTTCAGATACACGTCAATCTAGATAAATCGCTGATATCACTTTTAAACGGAAAGGAGTTTTTTTTTTGAACAAGGACATGCATAGAAGAAAAAAGAGTTTTTTTTTTGAACAAGGACATGCATAGAAGAAAAAAGAGTTTTTTTTGAACAAGGACTTGCATGAAAGAGATAAAATTTGCATTGTTAAAGGTCACATCATTGCGCACAGTCCAAATGACCCATAGTAAATCACAAACTCCAACTCTGATTTGTACTTATCTTTCTTATCAACACCCATAAGCCAATTCCCAAATAAATTTTTAATTTTTAGATTGAGATAAGTTCTAAGCCAAATGAATTATGTGTCATCCTATGTTCGCAAAAATACAAGTAATAAACAAGTGGCGTATTATTTCATCTTGATTACAAAATAAATATTTCTTATTTCAGTGCTAGTTTCTTCTAGGTAAGTTATCTCTAGAGAGGAGCACTCTTCGATGCAGAAAATGACATAAAAATCTTAATCTTTAACAATACTTTTATTTTCTAAATATATTTGTGTAAAAATACTGTGTTATCATTCATGTAATCTAAATACATTGGCTTGATTAAAAAAATGTAGATGGCGTGAACTTCCACACAAATTCATCAGGTTGCCTCGTTAACTGCACCTCCATGAGCATACGAACCAAATGCATCCATCTTGGCCATTTGTTTTCCGTTAATGCTCTTCCGAACGTTATATTTAGAAGGTGTTTGCAACATTATATAAGCTAATGAAACTTGCTTACTTTGGGGTATGTTATCAAAGAGGGGTATTGTTGCGCTAGAAGTGGCGAATGTTTTTTGAGCCACACTTGCTCAAAATGTTTCAACCAAAAACATCTTATTCTTCACAAATTTACGTGATTATCTTCATCTTTTATTCGTCATAAATGTTCTTTTGAGCCACACGTGCTCAACAAGTTTCAACCAAAAAAATTCTATTCATCACAAATTTGCTTGATCATCTTTATCTTTTATTTGTTTGCATCACATGCATTGAGAAGATCAAATGACATATATTCTAGCCTCTTATTCTCCTCTCTCGGTTATAATTTTTATTCATCCCGTTTCTTCTTCTCCTCTAGTAGTAGGTTTCTCTCTTTCTCCATCTTTCCCAACTCAATCTCAGTTTCTTCCCCACAGTTCTCCTTTTTTTGCGGGGAGTCCTCCTTTAACTTTGTCATATTCTGATCCAACACATGTCTCTCAGTGGTATCCATCCACTTCTTTACATTTTCTATTAAAACTTGTGTACAATTTTTTATCCACCTTGTTATTCTCTTCAAATAAATTATTACCCAACTCAGCATTTTAAATTTTCTCCTCACCCCTATAGTGTTGTTTTTTTCATGCATACCACAGAAAGTAGATAGTGCATGTTGTAGTGGTAAAGGCCACTAATGATCATCCCAACATACAAATCCATAGTTTATGACTTCCTACAAATTTCAGTTGTGGAGCACAAAATTTGAGAAACTCATCACACAACCAATGCATTGTATTTATTCAAAAGGACATAGCACGGTACTTAGATCATGCTGTGAATAGGCATGGAACCGTCGACCTATGTTGGTCCCCTCAAAATAAACTACTTTCTCCAACACGCGTTGATGTGGCTCGGTTACTGTAGAGCCTGTTGGGAGACCCCAAGAGCAAGGTATGATGAGCACAGCAGCAAGTTTTCCCTTAGTTGTGAAACAAAGGTTATTAAACTAGTAGGAGAAAGGAAACAACTCTTAAGGTGTTTCTAGCAACGTGAAACCTGCACAACACAACCAAAATACTTTGCCCCAACTTAAAGTGAGGTTGTCAAGCTCACCGGTTTGCTGAAAACAAAGGATTAAACATATAGTGTGGAAGAAAGTAATTGCTTATAGTAATTGCAGAAATTAAACAATAGACAGTAGATTGAATATCAGTGGGAAGGAATGGACCAGGGTCCACAGTTCACTAGAGGTGTTTCTCCATAAGATAGATAACATGTTGGGTGAAAAAATTACAGTTAGGCAATTGACAGGTAGAGAAATGCATTACAATGCATGTGCATGTCATGATGATCACTATGATATTCATTTGGGCATTACAACATAATACAGACCGTAATCCAACTGCATCTATGACTAATAATCCACCTCCGGGATATCATCCGAACAACCCTCGGGTATTAAGTTGCAAGCAACAGATAATTGCATTAAGCAAAGTGTGTAAAGTAAACAATACAATTGCCCTTGGACAAAGGATTGTTGTTTTCTCCCTAGTAGCAACAACACATCTACAACCTTAGAGGTTTCTATCACTCCCCTAGATTACTAAAAGCATGAACCTACTATCGAGAATAAATACTTCCTCTTAGAGTCACAAGCAAATACTTGGCCAGAGTACCTACTAGCAACGGAGAGCATGCAAGATCACAAATAACATAGACATGATAGAATCAACAATCAATCTTGACGTAGTACTCAATATGCAACGGATCACAACAAACACAACATGAAGGATTACAAATAGATGATCTTGATCATGATAGGCAGCTCACAAGATCTAAACATGGTAGCACAAAAGAGGAGAAACAACCATCTAGCTACTGCTATGGACCCATAGTCCAAGGATGAACTACTCACGCATCACTCCAGAGGCTGGCATGGTGATGAAGAAGGCCTCCAGGATGATCTCCCCTCTCGGAAGGGTGCGGGGAATAGCTTCGGATCCCTCCCGATCTAGGGACGATGGTGGCGGATATGGAATTTTTCATGGATTTATGCTCGGGTACTTAGGGTTTTCTCCTCGGGGGGTTTATATAGGCGAAGGGGCAAGGTCGGTTGAGGACCAGGGGGCCACACCATAGGGAGGCGCCCTCCTTGGCCACTCCTAGGACATGTGTGGCCGCCCTAGGGTGTGCCTCCCTCTGGGCTCTAGACTCTGTGTTCGCCTATGAAAAATAGGAAGTTCGACTTTTGTTTCGTCCAATTCCAAGAATATTTCTTTACTAGCTTTTCCGAAACAAAAAATAGAAGAAAACAGGAACTGGCACTGTGGCATCTTGTTAATATGTTAGTTCCAGAAAATGTATAAAAATACCTCAAAGTGTAGACAAAACATAAGATAGTTGGTACAAAACAAGCATGGAGCATCAAAAATTATAGATACGTTTACGATGTATCAAGCATCCCAAGCTTAACTCCTGCTCGTCCTCGAGTAGGTAAGTGATAAAAAAAATTTAGATGACATGCACCATCACAATTGATCAAGATATTGTAAAGCATTGATAGCTGGGATCAAAGTACTCTAACATAAGAATGAAAGACATATTTCTAACAATAAGACAAAGCAACTATGTTGCAACATGAAAACAACACAACACAAACAAAAGATCATGAATAACAATGCATTGAAAGACATTTGTTTGTTTCATATATAGAAAACATAGAAATAATGGTAATTAGCTTATCCTTCATGGAATATCAAAACATAAATGCATAGGACATCTTCAAAGTTCATAAGGGTGACTAGATACAAATAATTTAAGAACAAGCAATACCATAATTATGAATCAATCAACAAGTTCTGGGACAATGACACATTGAACTAAGAATGAAAATTGTTTTCTCTTAGTTAGTGCATAAAGATAGAAGATGGCGACTCAACAAAAGTAAAAAAAGTCCCTTCAGAGGGAAGTAGGGATTTCAAGTTTCATAAAGAGATTCCAAAAATTATGGTACTTACTAGCTTTGAGCTTGCATTTCCCCTATTATAAGCATCTTGAAGTGATTAAGGTTAAAGTGATACAAATATGAGTATATGCTTGACAAATCACAAGCTGAAAATCTCATGCCCGTTGCATACGAGTACCAAACCTCATGCTACTCAACTTTGGTCACAAGCAAGTTCTTGTCATTGTACGTATATGTGTATCATAGAGAACCGCCAACGGGGTACCCCTTGCCCCATGACACAGGAGCTATCCCATATCAAAGTGACAAGGCAATAGACAGTGAGCATCTTAGCGGTCTTTTTTCTTGCTATTTGCATAGGTTTTTATTGAGGATGCTTCATAGAATGCCACTATGGTTTCGCTGCAAGTTTCCACCATGATTAGGCATGGCTTAGGCTAGCCGCCCAGGCGTTTCTCTAACACATATACAAACTCCATGATCTTACAAGCTCCCCTTTTATTTCACACCGCCGGGATCCATAAACAAAAGAACATGATATCAACTAAATAGAATAAGTGCAATGTCGAAAGAGTTCCCCATGACAACATGGTTCTGCTAATTTCCAACTTATAATTTGCAAGCATATAACCAACATAGATGGTCACAATGGTTGAAGTTTGTTAAATGCAAGAAAATAAAGTGTGCCATCAAGTTCGTGAGAGCTTTAATCACTAATTTTCACATAACAAAATTTTAATTTGAAAGATAGATAAAAACATGAATATACTTGGAATGGTGTAACACACCATGCATAAGAATTTATGGTGGACTCTTTGGAATAACTTGGTTTCTTGGAAGTTGTATGCACGAGTAGAGCTCATACTCAGTACATGTGGAGGCTAGCAAAAGGCTGGGAGCGGGCCAACTAAGAGAGCAATGATGGCCATAATCATGTAGAGCGATAAAACATTATTAATCAAAGCATAAAGTGATATCACAAGTCAAAAACTAAATGATCATAGAGGCTGAGGTGACTGGTTCATAGTCTTAAGATGTTGTAAGAATGTGCCAAGTTAACCCAAATAAATCATCAAAGGAGAATACCATAATATTATGCTTATGTATGCTGAAACAACGCATGATTCTTTCAGGCATATTAAGCAATCTCAATTGTTTTAAACAAGTCATGCTACAACAATAATCACTAAGCATATGGCCAAAGCAACATCTAACATTACATGGTAAAGTCTAAGTCACAGTCAAAACAAGCTTCGTTTTGTACCACCATTAGCATGAAACTTTCTACTCTTTTCCAACACCAATCGACTTATTTGAAACAACTCACAAAGATAATAATCAATAAAGATCAGAGAGCTTGTCTCACCTAACTACAAATAAGAACTAAAAAGCTCTAAGCAAAAAGAATAAGAAAACTAAAGCTAAACGCAGTGCTAGCAAAAGATAACACCCATAGAACAATAAGAGTAAAAACTAGAGTGTTCTAGACAATGAAGAACTAGGTGTGAATTCTACAAAATAGGTGTGTTGGGGTCCAACCAATTTATTGTAGCAAACAAAGCAAAATAAAACTAAAAAGAAAAATAAAGATGATCCAAGAACAACATATAGTGCATGAAGTAATAAAAATAAAGTGTCTTGAGAGAAGACCTGAGATTTTTATTGATGAAGAAGGGGATGCCTTGGGCATCCTCAAGCTTTGACGCTTGTACCTCTTGAATATTTCCTTGGGGTGACACGGGTGACATCCCCAAGATTGAGCTTTTGTCCATTCTTCATCTCAACACATCACCTCTTCCTACACTTGAAAACTTCCTTCATACAAATCTTCACACAATCTTCATTAGCAACATTAGTGTATTCAAGATAATCAGCCTTTGGATTCAGTTTCAACTCAAGTAAATCATCCATTAAAACACAGGCTACTGTAGCAACTCCTTTTAAAATCTCGAGTGATCAAAGAGAACTAAAAAAGAAACCGATTAAAAGGCAAATGCACATAATGGCAGAAATCTGTCAAAACAAACCAGCAGGTAAAGACCGATTTTTTTCGAAAATCTTCTGCTGCTCAAATCGAAAAGTGCAAAGCTAACGAAAGTTGGGTAAATACCAGGGGCATGCACACAAAACATTTCAGCTCAATCCGACGTTCTGGGATTTTTCATAATTTTTTCACCGTGAAGCACACAAATCTGTTTTGGGACAGCAACTTCCCCACATCTTACTTCCCTCTCATTAGAGGTTATTCTTGGCACAAAAAACAAATAAAAATGATAAGGAGAGGTTATTACAGAGGCAATAACTTCCAAGGCTCAACAAAAGAAAAACTTACTGAAATAAAAATTGGGTTATCTCCCAAGAGTGCTTTTCTTTAACGCCTTTCAGCTAGGCACAGAAAGCAAGAATCAAGTATTTTCAAATGATGAAGCATCAAATTCAATTACTTCCTTTATAACATGGATTTTCTCAATAGGTACCTTAGGTGAATGTGATTCAACATGAAAATTACTCTTAGTTGCACTAAAAGTTTTATCAATTTTAAGCTCATTAAGGGGTTTTGGTGTAGGCACCTTTGGATCATACGCAAATGTTTGCTCTTTTCCTACAAAATATTTCTCTCTTTTAAACTTAAGGGAAGAAAAAAGTTGAACTTAGAGTTTCCATAGCCTCTTCTAGTTTACCAATTCTAAGATTTTAATCATGGATAGTGCTACCCTCTAAAATATGATTCTTTTATTGATACTTTCTATTGATTCATTAACTTGGCTAGTGTTATCAAGGAGATTTGGCAAACTTTTCTCTAGGGAGTTCAGTTTTTTATAACTTCCTCCAAAGTGATCTCAGTTTTAACGACATTAATAGGTGGTACTACTACTAAACTTTCAATTAAATTGCATGCTTCCAAAGCAGAAGTACCCAGAAAATTACCCCCTCTAAGAGTATCCAGAACATACCTATTCCAACTAGATATGCCAACATAAAAATTTCTAAGAAGGATTGTGGTAGAATATTTTTAGTACATCTATGATGAGCATTACTTATTCTATACCAAGCATCTTTCAGACTTTCTCCTCCTTGTTGCTTAAAAGAACGAACCTCTACTTCAGGAATACTCTTTTTTTCAGGATTAAAGTGAACTAACAAAAATAGCAACTAAAGTAGGAACTATTTTTTTTGTGTTTTTGATAAAAATAAGAAAACAAAACCAAGCTAAAGAAACAAAGCAAAACAAAAACAAAGTAAAGAGATTGGTTGTGAGAGACCCCCCTTGCAGAAATCTTCTTTCTCCTAGAAAAGCTTTTTGACGGGGAGGAAGAGATTGAAATTTTCCTATATATCCCAGGCAACGGCGCCAAAAAATCTTTATGTGGCTCGGTTAATGTAGAGCCTGTTGGCAGACCCCAAGAGCAAGGTATGATGAGCACAACAACAAGTTTTCCCTCAGTTGTGAAACCAATGTTATCGAAACCAGTAGGAGAAAGGAAACATCTCCCAAGGAGTTGCTAGCAACATGGAACCTGAACAACATAACCAAAATACTTTGCCCCAATTTACAGTGAGGTTATCAAGATCACCGGTTTGCTGAAAACAAAGGATTAAACGTATACTTGTGGAAGAAAGTAATTACTTATAGTAATTATAGAAGTAAACGGTAGACAATAGATTGAATATCAATGGGAAGGAATGGACCGGGGTCCATAGTTCACTAGAGGTGTTTCTCCATAAGATAGATAACATGTTGGGTGAAGAAATTACAGTTGGGCAATTGACAGATAGAGAATACATAACAATGCATGTAATGGCACGATGATCACTATGAGATTCGTTTGGGCATTACAACATAATACATAGACCGTAATCCAACTACATCTATGACTAATAATCCACCTCCGGGATATCATTCGAACAACCCTCGGGTATTAAGTTGCAAGCAACATATAATTGCATTAAGCAAAGTGTGTAAAGTAAACAATACAATGGCCCTCGGACAAAGGATTGTTGTCTTCTCCCTAGTAGCAACAATACATCTATAACCTCAGAGGTTTCTGTCACTCCCCCAGAATAATAAAGGCGTGAACCTACTATCGAGCATAAATACTCCCTCTTGGAGTCATAAGAAAATACTTGGCCATAGTAACTACTAGCAACGGAGAGCATGCAAGATCACAAATAACATAGACATGATAGAATCAATAATCAATCTTGACGCAGTACTCAATATCCGTCGGATCCCAACAAACACAATATGAAGGATTACAAATAGATGATCTTGATCATGATAGGCAGCTCACACGATCTAAAATGGTAGCACAAAAGAGGAGAAACAACCATCTAGCTACTGCTATGGACCCATAGTCTAAGGATGAACTACTCACGCATCACTTCGGAGGCTGGCATGGTGATGAAGAAGGCCTCTGGGATGATCTACCCTCTCCGATAGGGTGCCGGGAAGAGCTTCGGATCCCTCCCGATCTAGGGACGATGGTGGCGGCATCTACGGACTCGTGGATTTATGATCGGGTACTTAGGGTTTTATCCTCGGGGGGTTTATATAGGCGAAGGGGCAATGTCGG
Organism: Avena longiglumis; assembly: GCA_030063025.1. NCBI lineage: Eukaryota > Viridiplantae > Streptophyta > Magnoliopsida > Poales > Poaceae > Avena > Avena longiglumis. The sequence goes on from CP125978.1 coordinate 48,971,614, forward strand.
TTGAGGACCAGGGGGCACACCATAGGGCGGCGCCCCCCTAGCCGTGCCTAGGCCAGGTGTGGCTGCCCTAGGGTGCGCCTCCCTCTGGCCTCTGGACTCTGTGTTCGCCTCTGAAAAATAGGAAGTTCGGCTTTTGTTTCGTCCAATTCCGAGAATATTTCTTTACTAGCTTTTCTGAAACCAAAAATAGCAGAAAACAAAAACTGCACTGTGGCATCTTGTTAACAGGTTAGTTCCAGAAAATGTATAAAAAGGCCTCAAATTGTAGGCAAAACATAAGATAGTTGGTACAAAACAAGCATGGAGCATGAAAAATCAAATAGATACGTTTACGACGTATCACGCGCCAGTGGATACGACAAAGCTCGTCCAAAGCGTCATCACCAATTTCAGCAAGCCTCCCCCCATGCGGGGTCGGCAATTGTTTTATGGGCATAATCCAACTTGGGGTCTATGAATCGCTGAACATCGGACTAAGCTAGGCACAATGTACTACACATCATAAACTGAAACCATAAATCCTACTATGTGGAATGAAACAGTGAAGAACCACTTACATCTCCTAGCTAGGTTCTGTTGGAGGTCTCTCTGTCATTCCAACTCGGCATGTCGGGCATCAGAGGTGTATAAGTGTAGTGCACTGTGGTGGTGGCGACAGAAGGTGCGCCAAAAGTTTGACAATTATGGGGGTGGGAAGTGAGCATGGAAGAGCTGCTAGGGCGGAGGGGTATGGCTATGTGTGGGTGAAAAGGGGCTCGCAAGCCGGCGTAATCCAACATGGTGCCTTGTGCCGGCACCCCCCACGATGGCCCTGGTGGTTTGGGGCTGGCGTGGTGGTATCGACTATTCTGTTGGGCATGTGAAGTGCCACATGCTATGGGGCGTGCCGGTGTGAGCCCAATTTGTGGTCTACACCCCAATAGGCCTATTAGGGTCGCTATTGGTGCTGCCGGTGGAGATGCTCTGAGTTTTCAATAGTTGAACTACAGAAAGTATAGGACAAGGAAAAAATTAGGAGCTAGACTAGAGCAATTATAGAAAGGCACACAAGTTTTTTCTGAAAGGCCGATGAGCATTGTGTTTCTTTTAATACTAGCCCCACTGGGTATCATGCACTACATGCATGCAGAATACTTACGTGTCACTGCAATTAATAATGAGAGAGATGCTACTAGTATCATAGGTAGATACGGTATCATAGCATATAAAAATAAAAAACTTAGTGTTAAAAAAATATTGTACACAAAATTGCATTGAGATTCTACAAAACAATAAATACTCACTAGTAGAAAACAGGACACTAGTCCCGGTTTGTAAGAGGCTTTAGTCCCGGATTGCAATCCGGGACTAACGTATCGGGACTAAAGGTTAGGCCTTTAGTCTCGGTTCTGTTACAAACCGGGACTAGATTGTCTCCACGTGGCCGCTCTGTGCGCGTTGGGCTGGAGGATATTTAGTTCCGGTTCGTAACACGAATCGGGACTGAAGTTCTTCTGCCGCGGCAGCATTTTGCACTAAACTGCTGCCGAGGCAGGAGGTGGGGTTTTAGGGTTTTCTTTTTTTGTGGTTGATTATTTTTTCATTTTGTGTTTTCATAAACATATTATTATACGCTACTACATGTTGTATACATTGATGCATATATAATATAATTTCACTCACGATAACATAAATACATATAAATATATACACAACCGAGACTAGAGCTCGTCTAATTGATTTACACCAAGATCATCATTACAACAGATACTGTCCTTTTGTGTCTATACACGATTACACGAAGGTCTATGTACGTTGTACTCTCGTTTTGAGTTTATGACGTCCCTGAGCAAAAATCCTGACAACTCCTCTTGAATTGCTAGTAGGCGTTCATGTGGTAGGAGCTTATCCCGCATCGCATCCAACTATATATAAAGAAGTAGATCATGTAGGGTTTCGTAGCATGGAAAACAAAAATTTTCTACCGCATACAAACAAACAAGCCAAGATCTATCTACTAGATTGTAGCAACGAGTCGATGGAATAACTCACCCTCGAAGATTCCAAAGTGTTTAACGAGAGCGGATTCTCGTGGGTGATGTAGTCGTACTCTTCCCGATCTCAAGATCGCAGAGACGATCCTTCCACGCTGCGTTTGTAGGCGCTCCCAGATCGGTCACACGTTCGGTACTCGATGAAGACCTTCCTCTCCCTTGTTCCAAAGAAAATGGAGGTTGTAGCACTCTCGCGATTCGGCAAAGACAACGGCGTGGTACCGGAAGTAGAGGGGAGATCTCGCAGGGCTTCGCCTTAAGCCGGAGCGAGTATGGTGGAGTATGAGAGAGCTCCTCGGTGATCTAGGTTTTAGACACACCAAGGAGGAGGTGCTAGAGCCGGCGGCTAGGGTTTGGGGCACCCCAAGTCGGCGGCTAGGGCAAAAACCCTAGGGGGCGGCGGCTATGGTGGTGGCGCCAAGCTAGGGTTTGGAGGAGAGGTACTTGTGTGTGCTAGGAGGGAGCCCTGCCCCTCCTTATATAGGTGGAGGGGCCGGCCGGCCAAGGGGAGGGAGTGGAGTCCCTCCCCAACTCGGCTTGGGTGGTGCGCTGGCTTGGGGAGGAGGGACTCCCTCCCCAACTTGGTTTCCCCTTCCTCCTCTTTTCCTCTTTCCAAAACTTGGCGTTTGACTTTCAAACTAGCCGTTTGACTTTTCAATTTAGGATTTGAATAAACCCTTTATTTTGGAAAGCGAAGACACTTAGTACATGATGCAATCATTCCAACTTTCAATGACACATTCATGTACCCTTCCTTCCGGAGTCGGACATTCGGAACCTTCTAGAACATTCCCGATGAAAACACCTAACCATTCCCCAACTCAAACGGGACTTTCCTTATATGAATCTTATTCTCCGGACCATTCCGGATCTCCTCGTGATATCCGGATCCCATCCGAGACTCAACAACATTCGGTCTCTTTCTCATCATACCATAACTACTCAAACAACGTCGAATCCTTAAGTGTGTCTCCCTACGGTTCGTGAATTATGCGGACATGATCGAGACACTTCTCCGAACAATAACCAATAGAGGAATCTAGAAATTCATATGGCTCCCACATATTTCTACGATTACTTCGCGATCGAATGAACCACTTACATACGATACCAATTTCCCTTTGTCTCACGATAGTTTACTTATCCGAGGTTATGATCGTCGGTATCTCTGCATACCTAGTTCAACCTCGTTACTGATAATTACTCTTTTCTCATTCCCGTGATATGTGATCCCTTGTGAGCCAGTCACATGCTTGCAAGCTAATTGGATGACATTCCACCGAGAGGGCCCAGAGTATTGTAGGGGTTCGTAGCATGGAAAACAAAAAAATTCTATCGCATACAAACAAACAAGCCAAGATCTATCTACTAGATTGTAGCAACGAGTCGATGGAATAACTTACCCTCGAAGATTCCAAAGTGGTTAACGAGAGCAGATTCTCGTGGGTGATGTATTCGTACTCTTTCCGATCTCAAGATCGCGTAGACGATCCTTCCCAAGCCAGCGCTTCCGGCAATCGGTCACACGTTCGGATTGACGAAGACCTTCCTCTCCCTTGTTCCAGAAAATGGAGGTTGTAGCACTCTCCTCGCGATTCCGCAAGACAACGGCGTGGTACCTAAGTAGAGGGAGATCCCGCAGGCTTAAGCCGGAGCGAGTATGGTGGAGTATGAGAGAGGGCTATTAGTGGTCTAGGGATTAGACACACCAATTAGAAGGCTCTAAACCGCAGGCTAGAGCAATTAGAAGCTCTAAACCAAAACGGCTCTAAACCGGAGATTAGAGGATAGGAACTTGTGTGTCTAGAGGAGGAGGCCCTGCCCCTCCTTTTATAGGTGGAGGGGCTGGCGCGCTAGGGAAGGGGAGGGGAGTCCCTCCCCAACTCGGCCTAGGCTGGCCGCCGGCTTGGAGGAGAGGGACTCCTCCTCCAAGTTGGTTTCAACCTCCTCTTGCTTGTTTCCCACAGCTTCTGCTTTCCCACAGCCTGCTTTTCCACAGTTTCTGTTTTAGCTGTTTGACTTTCAAACCGGCGTTTGACTTTCAGTTTTGGAACAGCAAGAACACTTAGTAAATGATGCAATCATTCAATATATAATGACACATTCATGTACCTCCCCCGGAGTGCCGGACAATCCGAAACTTCTAGAACATTCCCGATGAAAACACCTAATCATTCCCGAACTCAAACGGGACTTTCTTTAAATGAATCTTATTCTCCGGACCATTCCGGATCACCTCGTGATATCCCGGATCCCATCCGAGACTCCGAACAACATTCGGTCTCTTTCTCATAATACCATAACTACTCAAAACAACGTCGAATCCTTAAGTGTGTCTCCCTACGGTTCGTGAATTATGCGGACATGATCGAGACCCCTCTCAGATCAATAACCAATAGAGGAATATGGAAATTCATATGGCTCCCACATATTTCTACGATTACTTTGCGATCGATTGAACCACTTACATACGATACCAATTTCCCTTTGTCTCACGATAGTTTACTTATCCGAGGTTATGATCGTCGGTATCTCTGCATACCTAGTTCAACCTCGTGCAAATAAGTACTCTTTTCTCGTTCGTGATATGTGATCCCTTGTGAGCCATTCAGATGCTTGCAAGCTAATTGGATGACATTCCACCGAGAGGGCCCAGAGTATATCTATCCGTCATATGGATGGACAAATCCACTCTTGATCCATGTGTTTCAACCAATACTTTCCGAACACTCAATGCCACCTTTATAGCCACCCGATTACGGTGTGGTGTTTGATGTCATCAAAGCATCCATCCGTAAAGGTGATATGCATGATCTCATGGTCGAAGGAATTAGGTTACTATGTATCGTAAAGCATATAGCAATTGAACTATTGAAATGACTTGATCTTTATGCTACGCTTATCTATAGGAGTATGTCCATCACATCATTCTCCTAATGATATGATCCTGTTGTTAATAACATCTCTATGTTCATGATCGAAACCATGATCATATATTAACCAACAAGCTAGTTTAACAAGAGGCTTTACTAGGGACTCTTATTTTAGTTTACAAATCACACAAGTATTAATGTTTCGGTTAATACAATTATAGCATGGTATGTAAACATTTATCATAAGTGTGAAGATATGATAATAACCACTTTATTATTGCCTCTTGGGCATATCTCCAACAGTCTCCCACTTGCACTAGAGTCAATAATCTAGTTTCAAACTTTTGTGTATTCAACACCTATGGCTTTCCGGTGTTGTATGTACACGATTGCTAGTGGTCAACTGATCTCCGGATCGACACTTCCAGTCCGTGTGTAATTGCATGTCTTTGCGTCTCTATGCATCACTCATTCTCTAATGAGATGGCTTTGTATAAATTTGGTCTTTCGGTGTGACCTTTAGCTCTTTGGGGTTAAAACATGTTGATAATATTGTCGCACAATATATCTTCATAGTATTATCCCACTGTGAACTACACCTAGTTTGATAACAAACTACTTGACACAAATGCCCTCTTTTGATGCTAAAATAGCAGTCATATACTTAGCCTTTTGTTGTAGTATCTGTCACAATGTCTTAACTTTGGAAATCATCCAAATCCATTATGGAACTCACTTTCCATTATATTGTGCCACCCTTAGTTTAGATTGAGATAAACTTAATTTGTACTTTGTGACAAAACTAGTATCAATGTAGTACTTTTACAATGAACTAACCATCTATTTGTTACTTCTACAAATATTATACTCTTAGTTCTTCCAAAAGATCATAAGAATATCCTTACTATTGTCCAATGATCATCTTATGAATCATTCTGGTATATGCTCACAACATTTAGAGCATAGGACATATCTGGATTTGTACATATCACAGTATGATTGATATAAATACTCTTTGTGATTTCATACATCAAGTATCAATCTATACTTGATTATTTGTTTCACTTTACCAAATGTCAATACACTTGAATATATCATCAACATTGAACTCTTTCAATCCTTTCTGTGCGACAAGAACCTTTTCTTGTAGTTTCTATATTGAACTCATTAAATATCTCGTCTATGTACTTCTGGCACAACCATATTAGCGTCTATTGATGCCAAATATTTGGGTTTTGCCTAAGTCTTTCATCGGGATGAAATTCTTAATATGTGTTAATAAAAGATACATTATTTCCAATCAACAATATGTCTTCCACATAATGTATTAGAAACATGTCTTAGCGCTCCCACTTAATTTCTTGCAAATGCAAGCATCTCCATCGTCTCTGATGAACTTTTAAACTCCTTTAACAGTTTCATCACAGTGAAGATTCCAAATCCGCAACACTCACTTCAACCATTGAAGTTTGCATATGCATTTAGCATCCTTTGAATTAACAAAACCCTTTGGACCGTGTCACGCACACGTCCTAGGTAACCCTTCTATTAGAAGAACTTGTTTTGTTTATCCAACACACAACAAAATTATATGTCGTGGTTGCTATATTAATCCGTCTAGACTAAATATCACTATGAAAGATCAGATCTTGTCATAGTCAACCTTTGAACATTGTTGTGAACTCTTTCCCAACATGTCGACTATTTCATAGATGTGCAACATCCATGTCTATTTATTTATAGATCCAAACACAACTGTAAGGTCTTACACCTTTCTTGAGGGTCATTCAAGTTCAAAACTTGATTTTTCGTGTATGGAACTATCACGGATTTTATGTCTTCAAGCCATTTGACGGAGTCAGGGCTCATCATCGCTTCTTTGCATGTAGTCGGATCATTATTGTCAAATAATGATTTAACTCTCAAATCTTGGTATTTGATTGTTCATCCAACCTACTTGTTTCAATAGGAACTTGGATCTCCGTGACCACAACCTTTGAGGTACGTGAGCCATGAGCATTGTTGCTTCCTCCGGAACACTTTTCGGCGCTGCGCAACTCTGCACATATAGCTAAGGTTCTTTTAACCTTATCAAAGTTCTATTGTCCTCCCACTTAACTTTTCACGAAAAATTCCTTCTATAAGAAACTTGACGTTCTAAGCGACAAACACTTTTGTCTCCGGTGTTATGGAGGAACAAAGACAGGTTCATCCGACTTTGGTTGCAAACATCTTTCTTATGTATAGCATACCAATGTTTAAGAAAGGACTACTTGGGTTTTATCCCAAACCATAACTATATATGGTGTCATTTCAACGGATTATGATGAAGCTCTTTTCAGTGGAAAAACGGTAATCTCTAAAGCTTTTAATCTTTAAAATATAATGGCAGTTTTATGAATTACACCTTCGATCTTACCATGTCAAACAAGGTTTAATTACATATCTCGAACGCTCCATACTCTTATGGTGTTTCGGGAAAATGCAAATCCACGGAACGATTCCTGAAATCTTAGGTATTTATGCTAAACTTGTAACTCAAATATCTTCCTTTATGATCTTATCATAAACTATTTATATTCTTGTTACAATGATTTTGCACTTCATCTCGAAAGTCTTTGAACTTTTTTCAAATGTTTCATACTTCATCCTTATTAAGTAAATATTCATATATTCACTCAAATTTTCGGAGAAAGCATATGAAGTTGAAATCCATCGCTCTTTACTACACATAATGGATTTCGTACAACAATATGTACAAGTTCCAATAAGCTAGTCATTCGTTCCCTTTTGGCCTATGAACGAAGTTTTAATTATCTCTAGGAAATTTTCACAAGCGTCATTTGATCAAAATCAAATAGACTCCAAAATTCCATCCATATGGATTTTCTTCATGTTTTCTTTCCAATATAATTTAAACGGCGATGTCACTTCCTAAGTGATCTTTTAATCAATTTGTCTTTCGACATTTTTAGCACTAGTTTTATGGATGTGATTTCTCCAACGAGATTTGTGAATCATCCATATTTTATGGATTACGGCAATTATTTGAACAACCCTTTTGTTCTCATAATACCTGATAAAACAAATCTTGAAGGCAAGCTTTGATGTTTAACGAGCAACACAATAACCCTTTATTTGTTCTCGATGAACATCATCACATATTCTTTTGCTAATTACTTAGGCCATTTGTAGTTCATGAATTGTGTTGTTTCATATGACGATTCATACCAACAAATTCAGTATCAAATACTTAGGAACCACATTGTTTAATAAGCAAAGAATATAGCCATAACACGTATATCATCTATATACTCAAGCTGAACAATTCTAGTATTTTCTTTTCTGCCATATATTTATGAGATTCTCTTTCAGTATTTCCTTTTCTGTTTGAAAGAATCTATCAACATCAATAGTGGATTCATACATATGACACATAGTCCAAAACGTGTATAGTTAAATACCAACGTCTTTGGACTTGCACTTTGAAGTAGATCACCATCATCAAATGTTTGGTGTTCTTTCAAATTCCTTTCTTTAGCAATCTCTTGGTGTAGTAAACATTTTACCTACATCAATTATTCATCCTTATCATGGAATCGTCCATGATCAAGCTACTTTTAGCTTATAATGATGAAATATGAGTATAATGTTGCTATCGAAAACCTTTTGGAGGATTAGGACAACAAGTGTCTCCAACCTTTTGCAAATTCTCATCAAAATATGAGAACATGAACTTTGCCATATTATACTCTATCATGTTGTAACCAAAACTTTGTTTCAGATATCACAATATCTTCCACACATCATGGTTTCTGAAACAACTCTTTCAGATCCGAGATAACCTTGATATTAAGATAATCTTTTGAATATCAAGAATCATGGAGACAAACATGATACTCATATACTAACACTTTGGAATTGTCACTCTTGATTTAATACCAATTATTAAACTTCATGGAGTAACCGGAACTTACTGAAAGTTTGCAATAGGACTTTTAAACTTTGGATTAACACTTCAAAACAATACGATACCAGTTCGTAAAGTAACTAACCAGAATTCTATAGTTCTATCATCTCAATTATAACTAAGCGCAAGGTGGTAAACGGATGCCAATTACTACAACAACTATGCAAATTCACTTTGATTTAGTTTATGATAAATTGAGTTCTAATTAATAATTAAATTAATCTAGGTGAACTCCCACTCAAAACAATATCCCTCACATTGTTTTAGTGATCACACGAACCAAATCCACCACATCAAAACCGATCATCACGAGAGTTGATATAGCTTCAATGGCGAACAATCAACATGTTCATCATATATACTATATGACTCATGCTCTACCTTTCCGTAATCCGTGTTCCTGAGGCCATGTCTGTACATGCTAGGCTCAAGATCAAACCTTAGTTTCCGCATGAGCAACTGGCTTGCTCACGTTGTATACACTTGTAGAATCTAACACACCCGATCACGTGGTGCTTCAAACAACAAGCTTTAGCAACGGTGCTAACTAAGGGTGAACACTTTATGACTTGAAATTCATGTGCATGAGGGATCATCTTATAATGCTACCGCTGCCTACTAAGCAATACAAGATGCAAAAGGATTAACATCACATGCAATTCATAATATGTGATATGATATGGCCTTTCTTCTTTGTGCTTCTGATCTCCATCTTCTAGCACGAACATGATCTCCATCATTACCGACATTGCATCAAGGTCAATGATGCTTCTCCATGGTTGTCGCCCACCGCTTCAACTATTACAACTACTTTGAATAGACACGGTCTTAAGAATTTAAAGACAACCATATATTTCCGCCGTTGCCAACTTACAATAAGGAACATTGCATACATCATATATAATCACAATCATGGCCATATCACATCAAAGATATGTAACACCTAATCGGACCTATGCAAGTTTGAGCAAAATTCGCCAAAACCCGCAGAAACGATTCAAAGGTGCCACCAGCACTTTCGTATGGGTGGAAAAGCGAAGTAATAACATTACACAACAGTCTCGATGGGACCCAGTACAGATATATATAACGCGACTCAAAGAGTCAAGAATACGATATAATATACAAGACCCAAATCACCTTGAAACGATAGCGTCCAGCTACGGACAAGATGCAAATGGGGCTAAGAGCCCTCAAGAATAACCAATGGCGCCCATAACCCTGCCCAGGCCAAGCCGGAAGGGTAACCGCTAACGACGCCGATCTCAAAACCTGCTTAAACAAAAGGTGCCGACAAAGGGCAAAGGAAAAAGAAGGAGCGTCGATCGAGGCGAAGACAGCGAGGCTAGAATTCGGTCCTCGCCACACAGGTATGGTGGATCGAGCAAGGCACAAGATGCACTAAACAACCTATAGAGACTCGAATCAACTGGCGGTTATCAGAGAGGGGTAAGAATGACCTATCCGGATCCAACCTGAAGCTAACACCAAACAAACCCATCCTGGTGTTTCCCCCTCGAGACCAAACGAGGAGGTCAACCGAGGAACTCACACAGTTGGCAGTTTTATTTATTCAGTTATCGTTGCAGCGATTACTAGTCAGATGTAGATAATCATCCTGATAAGGTAAGCAGTGGGCGCTTTTAGTTGACCATTCCGTGATAGTTGTACCTCTTACTAATCAGATATAAATAGCATGAGATAAACCCATAACCCAGCAGTTGTTGGTACTTTTATTCAGCCATTCCGTTGTAGTTGCCATACTTACTAGTCAGGTACAATGGTCGCAAGCGACAAACAAACAAGCAATTGTGGGCAGTATTAATTAGCCATTCCATTATGGTGAAGCTGATTACTAGTCATTATAAGTCAAATTTATAGCAGTAAACTTTAGTTATGCTTGTCTATGATCGAGATATGCTCCAAGTCGTCCATATCCAGCGGACACGGCTGAAAGTTTTACCCGGGTGCACCAATAGCAACACACGCTCGATCAACCTCTAAAACCAAATCAAAACCCAACGAGGCTTTCACGATCGAACAATCACAGATTCAAATATTTCAGGGCCACCCTTGAGTACACCAACGGCAAGCTAGCTCGAGACGGACCCCAAAGTTTGTGGGGCCGGTAACGACAAGAGGTCCCCAAACGGGACTGTCGATACCACGTAAACGGTCACAGATCCTAAGACAAAGGTGCTCCTCGCACAATTTAAATGCGTAAAGTAGCATGGCATAAGTACAGGATAGTAAAAACACCTCAAACTAGTTTGTGGCCCCAAGAAATAAGACTGAATCAAGCTCGGCTCGGGGGGTCCCATATACCTCCGGATGTGGATAGCGCGATAAATCAAGGAACAGTATCAAGTACTGGGTCTTACGGACACAAGTGGGCGTCGAAACCAAATATTTTCTATCACCCACGATGCCTCGCTTATTCAATTTTAGTTGTTAAACAGAAATTAAAGTGACGATAAGTAAAACTAGAATCATCTCCAACATCAACATGCGGCAATACATCAAGAATCGTGGCATATGACGACACATCAAGACTTGAGCAAGCAACTACGACGCTAAGTCCAACTATCTACCAAACAATGTGTAATAGGATGTGTCCAAGGCAATATAAGGTCATAGGGATATTACGGTACGAAACTAGGGCATCGCAACACGTATAGCAATAGATCAACAGAGGGAATAAATACTATAAAAGTAAGATAGGTAGAAAGGGGGAGATGCTCACGAAAACATTGTCGAAGGTTCAACGAAGATCGGTAAGCTCACATCAACTCAACGGCCTTATCCGAAGAAGCAAAACACTAGAAGGAACACCGGATGCACTATTTAATACAATGGCGAAGATCGGCATGATGCATGTATGATGCATGGCATGGCAAAGTGCGATGCAATTAGGTCATATTAAGCGAACCGGGTCCCGACAATTACTTAAATGGTTCAAGTTATTTAGAACCCCGCAAATTAAATGTTGTTTAGCAATGCAACAGTGGAACCGTTCGCTACACATGTTTAAATGAGGCCAATATAAGGCTAGATTTGCCCATATGGGCCCCATATTTAATTATTAGCTGAATCGCATAAGGCCCCAAACCACATGACAAGGGTGCATGCAAGATGACAATTAAATATGCAACAAGTTTTATGTTTAGCATTTATAAAATAGGGCTCAAAAGGATCACACATTAGGGTCTCTCGTGAACTTGGGGTTCCGGGTTCGTCGGTCTCGGGTCCGTGGTTCGACGGGGATCGATCGGGTTCGTGGTTCAGCGAACTTGACGGATCGTTCTCGGACATCGGGTAGATCTTGTCGCGCCGGGTCTCGGTGTGTCCGGTGACGACTCAGCGTGCGAGATGATCTTGTCGCATCCGCGATCGGTCGTAGTCGGTCTTGTTGCTCCGGCGAAGAGCTTGGCCCAGTTCTCGACGGTCTTGGATCGGGAAGAAGCACTTGCCCGGAGTTCGCGTCCGTCGATCTTGTCGCATCGCGGAAGTAGAGCTTGCATCGATTCGCCGATTGGTTTCAGGTGCCATCTTAGACTCTTCGCATGCATCATCATCGCTTTACTTGTCGGTTTCAAACCGTCGGCCTTGGGCGGGTTAACCCGGTAAGGGGATCTTCTTATGACTTAGGCGTCGGTATCGGACCACTGCCAGAGCAAGCGGCTCAAAGAGATAGCAAGAACCTGGACAAGCATGTGCGACTGGGTCAAACCGAACCGAAGCAAGAAGGCAACCAAAGAACGTGCAGGGGCAGCCATGGCGGCATAGGTGGAGGGCTTTGACAGGGCAGGCAGAGGAGGCCGGAGAAAGGCGCAGAGAGAAGGCTCGGTGGAGGCCACTGGCAGGCGGCCGGAGGCATCGGGGCGGATTCGTGAGGAGGCGCCGGCGACGTCGGGGCGGAGGTCGCAGCGGGCAAGGCTGGAGGCCGGGAGCTCAGAGGGTGGGCCACGACGAGGCTGCCGGAGAGGCTGCTCAAGGCATGGCCGGGTTGGTGGCGACGGGGCCGGGGGCAGAGGCGGCAGGCTCGCCCGAGAGCGAGGGAGGCGAGGGGCGCGGCGGGACGTGGACGGGAAGGCCGCGGGACGGCCCAGCGCGAGAGGGCGAGGAGGCTGGCCAGGCAGGCGGCTGGCCGGGAGGTGTCGTGGGCGAGGCAGGCGCGGAGGCGCAGGACGGGAGGGCGAGTCATGCGAGATGGGCCTGGCTCGGCAGGGAGGGATGGCGAGCCGGAGCTAGGGACGAGGAGGCGAGCAGCGGGGCGGGGGAGGGAGCGCGTGAGGGGAGATAGGAAGGAGGGGCGCGTGAGGCGGGCCAGAGAGAGCTGTGGAGAAGAGGAACAGGGAAAGAGGGACCGGGGCGTGGGACGCGTGCGGGGCCCAGGGGGCAGGGGCTGCGCGTGGAGTGGGTGGGGCTGTGGGGCTGTGGAGGTGCACACAAGGGGCCGTGGGGCAGTGAGCTGAGGGATCATGCATGCTGGTGTGCTGCGTGTAGCGTGTGTGTGGTGGGGGAGGGGTGAGAGGGAGGAGAGAGAGGGGAGGCTGGGGTGATGTGGCACTGATTGATTGGGTGAGGGAGAGGGGAAGCTGAGGTGGCAAGGCGTGATAGGTAGGAGGGAGGTGGCCAGGGGTTTGGGTAGGAAAAAGGGTAGGTTTAGGAATTAGAGGGGCAGGCTTGGGGTGGACCGATTTAGTTTTTCCTGGGGCGGTCGATCGGGTCTATCGGCCCGTTCGACTGCCCCGCTAAAAATAATTATAATTTTTATTATTACAAACAAGGCTTTTGCAAACCGATTTCGGGCAAAACAAAATATTCCGGGAACCCGGTTTTCGGCGTTTGAATAAGATGGGGCGTTTAGAAAACAAGGACGGGTTTTGCGAACATAGTTTTGGCAAACAATGCATGACGATGACGATGCAATGCACAAATTCAACGCGATTTTCTAGTAGTGGTTTTGCGGGATGCCACACCGACACCACTAACAATGGATCTCGCCTCGAGATCCTCATGGTACCGGAAGGAAGGTCGGCGATCTGCCTTCTCACTTCGTAGATCCTCGCGACACCACTAACGAGGGTTCCTTCTTCATCGGAGAACGGCGACACCACCAACAAAGGGTCGTTGCTCCCGATCCGAGAAACACTCCGGGAAACAAAAGACGAAGTCGAAGGTAAGGCCACCTCTAACTTCCATGGACGGAGTAACTTGCTGGATCCACTGATTCGACGTACAAGAGCGAATGATAAGAGCAGTGGTAGGGTAGCTACTCCATCCCACACTCAAACCATTACTCTGCACGCGAATAGACGGATATGCAACCAACTCTCGAAATTTAGACTGAAGATCTTCATAGGCGGTATCCGGAACAAAGAGATGATGCCAGCAGGAATCGTATGAAAGACACAATGATTAGGTTCCGCGATGGTTCCATTGGCATGAACAACACATGCTCAAGGTATACTCCAACTTCACCAATGCTCGTCCTTCTCATATGTTTTTCAACGACACTGGTATCCGGCAAGGAACACATATGGATAGAGAGCTCAAGAACAAAAGATCAGATGTAGGGCACAGCAAGTTGCGATTGATGATCGTAGCACACATAAAAGGGAGAATTAAACCCAAGGTACGACGGAATCCCAACCACGAGAAATCGGACTCAAGAAAGAGAAGAGAGCGGATTTAAACACGTCGGATAAGAGGAGAACAGTAGGGTAAGGAGTAAAATCAGACCTAATCGTAACTATCCAACCGATTCTTCAAAATAGTTTTGACACTCTACCGCCGTTAGCTAGGTTATCCTGCTGGACTTGGGGTATCGCAACCGCCGAGCTCGATACCACTCAGTAACACCCTCAGACGGACCTATGCAAGTTTGAGCAAAATTCGCCAAACCCGCAGAAACGATTCAAAGGTGCTCACCAGCACTTTCGTATGGGTGGAAAACGAAGTAATAACATTACACAACAGTCCTCGATGGGACCCACGTAACAGATATATATATATAACCGACTCAAAGAGTCAAGAATACGATATAATATACAAGACCCAAATCACCTTGAACGATAGGCGTCCACGGACAAGATGCAAATGGGGCTAAGAGCCCCAAGAATAACCAATGGCGCCCATAACCCTGCCTGCCAAAAGTTTAAGGGTAACCCCGCTAACGACGCCGATCTCAAAACCCGCTTAAACAAAAGGGTGCACAAAGGGCAAAGGAAAAAGAAGGAGCGCCAAGATCGAGGCCAAGACACGAGGCTAGAATTGTCCTCGCCACACAGGTATGGTGGATCGACGGCAGCAGATGCACTAAACAACCTATAGAGACTCGAATCAATCGGCGGTTATCGAGAGGGTAAGAATGACCTATCCGGATCCAACTCAAGCTAACACCAAACAAACCCATCCCGGTGTTTCCTCGAGACCAAACGAGGTCAACCGAGGAACTCACATTGGCTTTATTTATTCGCTTATCGCTGCACATTACTAGTCAGATGGAGATAATCATCCTGATAAGGTAAGCAGTGGGCGCTTTTAGTTGACCATTCCGTGATAGTTGTACCTCTTACTAATCAGATATAAATAGCATGAGATAAACCCATAACCCAGCAGTTGTTGGTACTTTTATTCAGCCATTCCGTTGAAGTTGCCATACTTACTAGTCGGTACAATGGTCGCAAGCGACAAACAAACAAGCAATTGTGGTGATTAATTAGCCATTCCATTATGGTGAAGCTGATTACTAGTCATTATAAGTCAAATTTATAGCAGAACTTTAGTTATGCTTGTCTATGATCGAGATATCGTGCTCCAAGTCGTCCATATCCATGACACGGCTTTGAAAGTTTTACCCGCCGGGTGCACCAATAGCAACACACGCCGATCAACCTCGAAAACCAAATCAAAACCCAACGAGGCTTTCACGATGAACAATCACAGGATTCGAAATATTTCAGGGGCCACCCTTGAGTACACCCAACGGCAAGCTAGCTCAGACGGACCCCAAAGTTTAGGGCCGATGGCGGTCCCAAACGGGACTGTCGATACCACGTAAACGGTCACGATCCTAACAAGACAGGTGCTCTCGCACAATTTAAATGCGAAAGTAGCATGGCATAAGTACAGGATAGTAAAACACCTCAAACTAGTTTGGCCCCAAGAAATAAGACTGAATCAAGCTCGCCTGGGGTCCCATATACCTCGGATGTGGATAGCGATAAATCAAGGAACAGTATCAAGTACGGGTCTTACGACACAAGTATGCTCGAAACCAAATATTTTCTATCACCCACCGATGCCTCTGCTTATTCAATTTTAGTTGTTAAACAGAAATTAAAGTGACGATAAGTAAAACTAGAATCATCTCCAACATCAACATGCGGCAATACATCAAGAATCGGCATATGACGACACATCAGCACTTGAGCAAGCAACTACGACGCGCAAGTCCAACTATCTACCAAACAACAGGTAATAGGATGTGTCCAAGGCAATATAAGGCTGCAGGGGATATTACGGGTACGAAAACTAGGGCATCGCAACACAGATAGCAATAGATCAACAGGAGGGAATAAATACTATAAAAGTAAGATAGGTAGAAAGGGGGGGAGATGCTCGCCTGAAAAACATTGTCGAAGGTTCAACCGAAGATCGGGGCGAAGCTCACATCAACTCAACGGCCTTATCCGCGAAGAAGCAAAACACTAGAAGGAACACCGGATGCACTATTTAATACAATGGCAGAAGATCGGCATGATGCATGTATGATGCATGGCATGGCAAAGGTGCGATGCAATTAGGTCATATTAAGCGGAACCGGGGTCCCGACAATTACTTAAATGGTTCAAGTTATTTAGAACCCCGCAAATTAAATGTTGTTTAGCAATGCAACAGGTGGAACCGGTTCGCTACACATGTTTAAATGAGGCCAATATAAGGCTAGATTTGCCCGCATATGGGCCCCATATTTAATTATTAGCTGAATCGGCATAAGGCCCCCAAACCACATGACAAGGGTGCATGCAAGATGACAATTAAATATGCAACAAGTTTTATGTTTAGCATTTATAAAATAGGGCTCGGAAAAGGGATCACACATTAGGGTCTCTCGACGAACTTGGGGTTCCGGGGTTCGGGGTCGGTCTCTGGGTCCAGGGTTCGACGGGGGATCAGATCTCGGGGTTCAGGGTTCGACGAACTTGGCGGGATCGTTCTCGGACATCGGGGGTAGATCTTGTCGCGTCGGGTCTCGTGTCCGGTGACGTACTCAGCGTCTGCGAGATGATCTTGTCACATCCGCGATCGTCGGGTCAGGTAGTCGGTCTTGTTGCTCCACGGCGAAGAGCTTGGCGTCCCGGTTCTCGACGGTCTTGGATCGGGGAAGAAGCACTTGTCGCCCCGGAGTTCGTGTCCGTGTGACGATCTTGTCGTACCGTGAAGTAGAGCTTGCATCGATTCGTCGATTGGTTTCAGGTGCCATCTTAGACTCTTCGTCGCATGCATCATCATCGTTTACTTGTCGGTTTCAAACCTCGCTGCCTTGGTTAACCGGTGGTAAAGGATCTTCTTATGACTTAGGCGTCGGTATCGACCACCCGCCGAGCAGCTCGAGGCTCAAAGAGATAGCAAGAACAAGCATGTGCATCGGGTCAAACCGAACCAAGCAAGAAGGCAACCAAAGAACGTGGCAGGGGCAGCCATGGCGGCTTAGGTGGAGGGCAGCAATGGCTGTGGAGGCCGGAGAGGAAAGGCGCAGAGGGAGAGGAAGGCTCGGGGGAGGGGCCCACCTGGCAGCGGCGGCCGGAGGGCATCGCGGTCGGGGGCGGGACGGTCGTGAGGGAGGCGCCGGCGACGTCGGGGGCCGCGGAGGTCGCAGGGCGCGCATGAGGCCGGGAGCTCAGAGGGTGGGCCAGCGAGGCTCACCGGAGAGGCGCCATGGGACCATGGCGGTTGGTGGCGTGAGGACGCGGGACGGCAGGCACAGGGCGGCGCGAGGCTCGCGAGCGAGGGAGGCGCAGGGCGCGGGCCGTGGACGGGAAGGCCGCGTGGGCGCGGACGGGACCGCAGGCGCTCGGGAGAGGGCGAGAGGCTGGCTGGCCAGGCGAGGCCGGGAGGTGTCGGCGAGGCCGGGCGGGCGGCACGGAGGCGCAGGACGGGAGGAGGCGAGGCATGAGGCGAGATGGGGCTGCCGCAGGGAGGGATGGCGCGGCGAGCGGAGCTAGGGACGAGGAGGCGAGCAGCGGGGAGGGAGCGTGAGGGAGATAGGAAGGAGGGCGCGGAGGCGGGCTGAGAGAGCTGTGGAGAAGAGGAACAGGAAAGAGGGACTGGGCGTGGACGTCAGGGCCTGGGGGGGGGTGGTGGGGGCTGTGGGGGTGTGGGGCCAGGTGAGCCGGGGATCATGCAGTGAGCTGTGTGATGCATGTAGCGTGTGTGTTAGCCGTGGGGAGTGAGAGGGAGAGAGAGAGAGGGGAGGGCTGGGGTGATGTGGCACGATTGATTGGGTGAGGAGAGGGAAGCTGAGGTGGCAAGGCGTGATAGGTAGGAGTGAGGTGGCTGGTTTGGGTAGGAAAAGGGTAGGTTTAGGAATTAGAGGGCTTGGGGTGGACCGATTTAGTTTTTTCTGGGCGTCGATCGGTCTATCGCCTGCTCGATCGCCCGCTAAAATAATTATAATTTTATTATTACAAACAAGGCTTGCAAACCGATTTCGCAAATAAAATATTCCGAACCCGGTTTTCGCGTTGAATAAGATGGGGCGTTTAGAAAACAAGGACGGGTTTTGCGAACATAGTTTTGGCAAACAATGCATGACGATGACGATGCAATGCACAAATTCAACGCGATTTTCTAGTAGTGGTTTTGCGGGATGCCACAGCATACCCCTGCAAAACAAAGTTAGACGCCTCTAATTTTCTTTGCATGTTTTACGTCATTTGGGGCTTTCAATAAGTGTCGTTCTAACTTACGAACAAGAACCACAACATTGATACTAGTATTGTCAATCACCCGTTGTAAATTGAATCTTAACTATGCTAGGAGAAACAGGCACCCGCAAAGCCACTTATGCAATACAAGTTGCATGTCAAGCGTGGAGCAAGTCTCATGAACGATGTCATGTAAGGTTAGCCCAGGCCGCTTCATCCCAACATACCGCAAGATGCAAAGTACACAAGAAGCAATCGACAATAAAAGCATCAACGCCCACAATGACCATTGCGTTCTACTCGTGCAACAGATCTACATATAGACGCTCGATACACCGTAGGGGTTCGAGCATGGAAAACAAAAATTTTCTATCGCATACAAACAAACAAGCCAAGATATATCTACTAGATTGTAGCAATGAGTCGATGGAATAACTTACCCTCAAGATTCCAAAGTGGTTAACGAGAGCATTCTCGTGGGTGATGTAGTCATTCTTCCGATCTCAAGATCGCGTAGACGATCCTTCCGGCCATGCTCCAAGCAGCGCTCAAGATTCGTCACACGCTCGGTACTCGACGAAGACCTTCCTCTCCCTTGTTCCAGCAGGCTGGAGGTTGTAGCACTCTCCTCGCGATTCCGCAAGACAACGGCGTGGTACCTAAGTAGAGGGAGATCCGCAGGGCTTCGCCTTAAGCCGGAGCGAGTATGGTGGAGTATGAGAGATGGCTATTAGTGGTCTAGGGATTAGACACACAAATTAGAAGGCTCTAAACCGCAGGCTAGAGCAATTAGAAGCTCTAAACCAAAACGGCTCTAAACCGGAGATTAGAGGATAGGAACTTGTGTGTCTAGAGGAGGAGGCCCCGCCTCCTTTTATAGGTGGAGGGTCAAGGCCAGGAAGGGAGGGGAGTCCTCCCCAACTCGCCTAGGCTGGTCAGCTGGCTTGGAGGAGAGGGACTCCTCCTCCAAGTTGGTTTCAACCTCCTTGCTTGTTTCCCACAGCTTCTGCTTCCCACAGCTCGCTTTTCCATGACTTCTGTTTTAGCGTTGGACTTTCAACCGGCAGTTTGACTTTTCAGTTTTGGAACATCAAGAACACTTAGTACATGATGCAATCATTCAATATGTAATGACACATTCATGTACCCTCCCGGAGTGCCGGACAATCCGAACCTTCTAGAACATCCCCGATGAAAACACGAATCATTCCCAACTCAAACGGGAGTTTCCTTATATGAATCTTATTCTCCGACCATTCCGGATCACCTGATATCCCGGATCCCATCCGAGACTCAACAACATTCGGTCTCTTCATAATACCATAACTACTCAAAACAACGTCAATCCTTAAGTGTGTCTCTCACGGTTCGTGAATTATGCGGACATGATCGAGACACTTCTAACAATAACCAATAGAGGAATATGGAAATTCATATTCTACATATTTCTACGATTACTTTGATCGAATGAACCACTTACATACGATACCAATTTCCTTTGTCTCACGATAGTTTACTTATCCGAGGTTATGAACGCCGGTATCTCCGCATACCTAGTTCAACCTCGTCGATAAGTACTCTTTTCTCCTCCTGATATGTGATCCTTGTGACCCAACATGCTTGCAAGCTAATTGGATGACATTCCACCAAGAGGGCCCAGAGTATATCTATCCGTCATATGGATGGACAAATCCCACTCTTGATCCATGTGTTTCAACCAATACTTTCCGAACACTCAATGCCACCTTTATAGCCACCCAGCTACGGTGTGGTGTTTGATGTCATCAAAGCATCCATCCGGTAAAGGTGATATGCATGATCTCATGGTCGAAGGAATTAGGTTACTATGTATCAGAAAGCATATAGCAATTGAACTATTGAAATGACTTGATCTTTATGCTACGCTTATCTATAGGAGTATGTCCATCACATCATTCTCCTAATGATATGATCCTGTTGTTAATAACATCTCTATGTTCATGATCAGGAAACCATGATCATATATTAACCAACAAGCTAGTTTAACAAGAGGCTTTACTAGGGACTCTTATTTTAGTTTACAAATCACACAAGTATTAATGTTTCCGGTTAATACAATTATAGCATGGTATGTAAACATTTATCATAAGTGTGAAGATATGATAATAACCACTTTATTATTGCCTCTTGGGCATATCTCCAACAATTATATCTATCCGTCATATGGATGGACAAATCCCACTCTTGATCCATGTGTCTCAACCAATACTTTCCGAACACTCAATGCCACCTTTATAGCCACCCAGTTACGGTGTGGTGTTTGATGTCATCAAAGCATCCATCCGGTAAAGGTGATATGCATGATCTCATGGTCGAAGTAATTAGGTTACTATGTATCATAAAGCATATAGCAATTGAACTATAGAAATGACTTGATCTTTATTGTACGCTTATCTATAGGAGTATGTCCATCATATCATTCTCCTAACGATATGATCTTGTTGTTAATAACATCTCAATGTTCATGATAGGGAAACCACAATCATCTATTAACCAACAAGCTAGTATTATATAGAGGCTTTACTAGGGACTCTTATTTTAGTCTACAAATCACACAAGTATTAATGTTTCCTTGTTAATACTATTATAGCATGAATGTAAACATTTATCATAAACACAAAGATATAATAATAACTATATTTATTATTGCCTCTAGGGCATATCTCCAAAAGTCTCCCACTTGCACTAGAGTCATCTAATCTAGATTACATGGTAATATACCAACACCCATGGCAGCTTTGGTTTGGTCATGTTTTGCCCTCGGAGAGGTTTAGTGAACGGATCCGCCACATTCAGATCTGTGTACTTTGTAAATCTTTATATCCCCATCTTGGATATGTTCTCGAATAGCGTGAAAACGTAGCTTGATATGCTTCACTTCTTGTGTGACCTTGGTTCTTGCGCATTGGCTATGGCACACATGTTATCACAAGAGATAGACATTGGGTCTAGCGACTAGGAACCACACCCAGCTCAGTAATGAACTCTTTCATCCATATTGCTTCTTGTGAAGCCTCCAAGCAGTCATGTATTCCGATTCAGTTGAAGATCTCGCCACAACGCTTTGCTTTGCACTCCTCCAGCTAACTGCTGCACCATTCAAAATAAATACGTATCCAGATTGTGATTTAGAATCATCCGGATCGGTGTTCCAACTAGCATCGGTGTAACCATTAACAACGAGCTTTTCATCACCTCCATAAGAAAGAACCATATCCTTAGTTCTTCTCAAGCACTTAAGGATGTTTTGATCATTGTCCAATGATCCACTCGGATCACTTTGATATCTGCTAGTTAAACTAACAAAGATATGCAATGTCGGGTCTAGTACATAGCATGGCATACATTAGAGATCCTATGGTCGAGGCATAGGAGTCTTACTCATCCTTTCTCTATCTTCGCCGATGTCGGACTTTGAGTTTTACTCAAGGTCGATTAGCAACATGGGCAAGAACCCTTTCTTGCTATCTTCCATTCCAAACCTCTTTAGAACTTTGTCCAAATATGTACTTTGTGACAATGATATTTGGCGTTTTGATCTATCTCTATAAATCTTTATGCCTAATATGTAAGCTGCTTCGCCAAGATCCTTCGTTGAAAAACTATTATTCAAATATTCCTTGACACTATTAAGAAGGTCTACATCATTCCCAATCAACAATATGTCATCTACATATAGTATTAAGAATGCTACAGAGCTCCCACTCACTTTCTTGTAAATACAAGCTTCTCCATAAGTTTGTATAAAACCAAAACTTTTGATCACCTTATCAAAACGTTGATTCCAACTTCAGGATGCTTGCTTCAATCCATAAATGGACCGTTGAAGTTTGCATACCTTGTTAGCATCTTTAGGATCGACAAAACCTTTGGGTTGCATCATATACAACTCTTCATCAATGTCTCCATTGAGGAATGCTTTTGACATCCATCCGCCATATCTCATAATCATAATATGCAGCGATTGCTAACATAATCCTCACATTTTAGCTTCGCATCTGGTGAGAAAGTCTCATCGTAGTCAACTCCTTGAATTTGTCGAAACCCTTTGCGACAAGTCGAGCTTTATAGATGAACATTACCATCAAAGATTTCTTCTTGAAAATCCATTTATTCTCGACATTCTTCCGCCATCCGTAAGTCCACCAAAGTCCACACTTGGTTTTCGTACATGGATCCAATCTCGATTTCATGGCTTCTTGCCATTTATTGGAATGGCTCATCATCGCTTCCTCATATGTCTCGGTCATCGGTGTTGTCCACCAACATGACACTCATAACGGATCATACCAACTGGAGTGGTACGAGTTCTCGTTGACCTCCGAGGCTCTATAGCAACTTCAACAAGTTTCATGATCACCATCATTAGCTTCCTCTCTAATTGGTGCAGCACCACAGAACTTCTTCCGGTCGCAGAACTCACAATTTCGAGAGAAGGTTCGACAACCTCGTCGAGTTATACTTTCCTTCCAAATACTTCTTTCGAGAGAAATTCCTTCTCTAGAAAGGATCCATTCTTGGCAACGAAGATTTTACCTTCGGATCTATGATAGAAGGTATACCCAATAGTTTCCGTTGGGTATCCTATGAAGACGCATTTTTCCGCTTTGGGTTCAAGCTTGTCCTCCAGAATTCTTTACATAGGCTTCACAACCCCAAACTTTAAGGAACGACAATTTAGGTTTCTTCCCAAACCATAATTCATACGGTGTCATTTCAACGGATTTAGACGGCCCTATTTAAAGTGAATGCTACTGTTTCTAATGCATAACCCCAAAATGATAGCGTAAACTGTAAGTGACATCATAGAACGAACCATATCTAAGAGAGTTCGACATTCGCTGACACACCATTACGCTGTGGTGTTCCCATGTGTCAATTGTGAAAGTATTCCGCATTTCTTCAAATGGTCGCCAAACTCGAATCTTAGATATTCACCTCCACGATCAGAACGTAGAAATTTAATCTTCTTGTTACGTTGATTCTCTACCTCACTTTGAAACTCCTTAAACTTCTCGAAAGTTTCGGACTTATGTTTCATGAAATAGATATACCCATATCTACTCAAGTCATCCGTGAAGGTAAGAACATAACGATAACATCACATGATGCTACACTCATTGGACCACACACATCGGTATGTATGATTTCCAATAAGTCCGTAGCTTGCTCCATCATACCGAAAATGGAGTCTTAGTCATTTTACCCATCGACATGCTTCGCATCTATCAAGTGATTCAAAATCAAGTGATTCAAGAAGTCCATCGAATGGAGTTTCTTCACACGTTTCACCCAATGTGACCAAGACGACAAGCACATATAGGTCGAATTATCGCTTGATTTCAAACGTTTATCCTCAATGTTGTTGATATGTGTATTTCCACTATCGAGATTCAATAAGAATAGACCATCTATCAAAGGTGCATGTGCATAAAACATATTACTCATATAAATGGAACAACCATTATTCTCGGACTTAAACAAGTAACCGTCTCTCAATAAACAAGATCCCGATATAATGTTCATGCTCAACGCAGGCACCAAATAACAATTATTTAAGTATAAAACTAATCCCGATGGTAGATGAAGGGGTAGCGTGCCGACCGCGATCACATCAACCTTTGATCCCTTTCCAACGCGCATCGTCACCTCGTTCTTCGCTAGCTTCCGTTTATTCTGCAAAGACTGTTTCGAGTTACAAATATGAGCAACCGAACCAAGATGAAATACCCAGCACTACTACGAGTACTAGTGAGATACACATCAATAACATGTATATCGATATACCTTTCTTCTTGATGTTGCCGTTCTTCAAATCCGCCAAGTACTTTGGGCAATTCCGCTCAAAGGACCTTCTCCCTTGTAGTAAAGCACTCAAGATCGTGCTTAGGTCCAGCCTTGGTCTTCTTTGTCGGCGGTAACTTTCTTACCACCCTTCTTGAAGTGTCCCTTCGCTTAGACTTGCCTTTCTTGAATTTGGTGGTCTTATTGACCAACAACACTTGGTGCTCTTTCTTGATCTCCACTTCGCAGACTTCAACATGGCAAAGAGTTCGCAACGCCTTGTTCATGTTCGCATGTTGTAGTTCATCACAAAGTTCTTGTAACTTGGTGGTAGTGATTGGAGGACATGGTAAATCCCCAAAGCATTAGGAATCACAATGCCCAAGCTTTGAAGTTTGTTTATGCGTCTGCACATCTTAAGCACATGCTCACCGACGGAGCCTCTTCCATCTTGCAGTTAAAGAACTTTTCAGAAGCCTCATAGCTTTCAATTGCCGCATGAGTCTCAAAGATCAATTTGAGATCCTCGACAATATCATATGGGTCTGAATTCTCAAACCTTTTCTGAAGCTCCGATTCTAAACCATACAATATAGCACACTGAACTGTGGAGTACTGAGTCTTCCGAGTGAGGTAAACGTTCTTTACTTCATCGGGAGCATCAGCTGCAGGTGGGTCACCCAGCGGTGCATCCAACACATAAGTCAAATTACCAGCTGTGAGGACAATCCTCAAATTGCGGAACCAATCCGCGAAGTTTCTTCCATTGTTTTTCAACTTTTCTTTCTCTGGGAACGCATTAAAATTGATGGTAGGGGCTGCCATTGATCTACAACATATTTGCAATAGTTTAGACTAAGTTTATGACAAATTGAGTTCATATTAATAAAATTAATCTAGGTGAACTCCCACTCAAAACAATATCCCTCACATTGTTTTAGTGATCACACGAACCAAATTCACCACATCAACACCGATCATCACGAGAGTTGATATAGTTTCAATGGCGAACAATCGACATGTTCATCATATCTACTATATGATTCATGCTTTACCTTTCGGTGATCCGTGTTCCGAGACCATGTCTGTACATGCTAGGCTCGTCAAGATCAAACCTTAGTTTCCGCATGAGCAAATCTGGCTTGCTCACATTGTATATACTTGCGGAATCTAACACACCCGATCATCACGTGGTGCTTCGAAACAACAAGCTTTAGCAACGGTGCTAACTAAGGGTGAACACTTTATGACTTGAAATTCATGTGCATGAGGGATAATCTTATAATGCTACCATCGTCTACTAAGCAATACAAGATGCATAAAGGATTAACATCACATGCAATTCATAATATGTGATATGATATGGC
Organism: Avena longiglumis; assembly: GCA_030063025.1. Taxonomy (NCBI): domain Eukaryota; kingdom Viridiplantae; phylum Streptophyta; class Magnoliopsida; order Poales; family Poaceae; genus Avena; species Avena longiglumis. Next base: position 48,997,615 of record CP125978.1, read on the forward strand.
CTTTCTTCTTTGTGCTTCCGATCTCCATCTTCTAGCACGAACATGATCTCCATCATCACCGGCATTGCATCAAGGTCAATGACGCTTCTCCATGGTTGTCATCCACCGGCTTCAACTATTACAACTACTTTGAATAGACACGCGGGTCTTAACATAAATTAAAGACAACCATATGGCTCCCCGCCGTTGCCAACTTACAATAAGGAACATTGCATACATCAAATATAATCACAATCATGGCCATATCACATCACAAGACACCCCCGCAAAACAAAGTTAGACGCCTACTTTCTTTGCATGTTTTACGTGGTTTGGGGCTTTCAATAAGTGTCGCTCTAACTTACGAACAAGAACCACAACATTGATACTAGTATTGTTAATCACCCGTTGTAAATTGGATCTTAACTATGCTACGAAACAGCACCCATAAATAAAGCCACTTATGCAATACAAGTTGCATGTCAAGCGTGGAGCAAGTCTCATGAACGATGTCATGTAAGGTTAGCCCGGGCCTCTTCATCCCAACATACCGCAAGATGCAAAGTACACAAGAAGCAATCGACAATAAAAGCATCAATGCCCACAATGACCATTGTGTTCTACTCGTGCAACAGATCTACATATAGACACGGCTCTGATATCACTGTAGGGTTTCGTAGCATGGAAAACAAAAATTTTCTACCGCATACAAACAAACAAGCCAAGATCTATCTACTAGATTGTAGCAACGAGTCGATGGAATAACTCACCCTCGAAGATTCCAAAGTGTTTAACGAGAGCGGATTCTCGTGGGTGATGTAGTCGCATTCTCCCGATCTCAAGATCGTAGACGATCCTTCCGGCCAAGGCTCCTCAAGCGCCCCCAATGGTCACATCGCTCGAAGACCTTCTTCTCCTTGTTCCAAAGAAAATGGAGGTTGTAGCACTCTCCTCGCGATTCCGGCAGCACAACGGCGTGGTACCGGAAGTAGAGGGGAGATCTCGCAGGGCTTCGCCTTAAGCCGGGAGCGAGTATGGTGGAGTATGAGAGAGCTCCTCGGCAATCTAGGTTTTAGACACACCAAGGAGGAGGTGCTAGAGCCGGCGGCTAGGGTTTGGGGCACCCCAAGTCGGCGGCTAGGGCAAAAACCCTAGGGGGCGGCGGCGGCTATGGTGGTGGCGTCAAGCTAGGGTTTGGAGGAGAGGTACTTGTGTGTGCTAGGAGGGAGCCCTGCCCCTCCTTATATTGGTGGAGGGGCCGGCCGGCCAAGGGGAGGGAGTGGAGTCCCTCCCCAACTCGGCTTGGGTGGTGCGCAGGCTTGGGGAGGAGGGTCTCCCTCCCCAACTCGGTTTCCCCTTCCTCCTCTTTTCCTCTTTCCAAAACTTGCCGTTTGACTTTTCAATTTAGGATTTGAATAAACCCTTTATTTTGGACAGCGAAGACACTTAGTACATGATGCAATCATTCCAACTTTCAATGACACATTCATGTACCCTTCCTCCGGAGTTGGACATTCCGAACCATCTAGAACATTCCCGATGAAAACACCTAACCATTCCCCAACTCAAACGGACTTTCCTTATATGAATCTTATTCTCCGGACCATTACGGATCTCCTCGTGATATCCCGGATCCCATCCGAGACTCCGAACAACATTCGGTCTCTTTCTCATCATACCATAACTACTCAAACAACGTCGAATCCTTAAGTGTGTCTCCCTACGGTTCGTGAATTATGCGGACATGATCGAGACACTTCTCGAGCAATAACCAATAGAGAAATCTGAAATTCATATGGCTCTACATATTTCTACGATTACTTGCGATCGAATGAACCACTTACATACGATACCAATTTCCCTTTGTCTCACGATAGTTTACTTATCCGAGGTTATGATCGCTTAGATCTCTCGCATACCTAGTTCAACCTCATCGATAAGTACTCTTTCTCGCTCCGTGATATGTGATCCCTTGTGAGCCAGTCACATGCTTGCAAGCTAATTGGATGACATTCCACCGAGAGGGCCCAGAGTATATCTATCCGTCATATGGATGGACAAATCCCACTCTTGATCCATATGTCTCAACCAATACTTTCCGAACACTCAATGCCACCTTTATAGCCACCCAGTTACGGTGTGGTGTTTGATGTCATCAAAGCATCCATCCGGTAAAGGTGATATGCATGATCTCATGGTCGAAGGAATTAGGTTACTATGTATCAGAAAGCATATAGCAATTGAACTATAGAAATGACTTGATCTTTATGCTCCGCTTATCTATAGGAGTATGTACATCATATCATTCTCCTAATGATATGATCTTGTTGTTAATAACATCTCAATGTTCATGATAGGGAAACCACAATCATCTATTAACCAACAAGCTAGTATTATATAGAGGCTTTACTAGGGACTCTTATTTTAGTCTACAAATCACACAAGTATTAATGTTTCCTTGTTAATACTATTATAGCATGAATGTAAACATTTATCATAAACACAAAGATATAATAATACCTATATTTATTATTGCCTCTAGGGCATATCTCCAACAGATATAGTGAGGATAACGACAGGAAATGAATTGAACGAGCTGAGTTAGTGACTTAATTACTTACAGACAATACATGCTGAGGAGGGACTTGTCGAGGGCGTCTAGGTTGAATAACTGAAATAGGTCACAAAGTTCAATGGAGATCTCGCCTGGACGGAAGTACTCCTCTCCAACTTTACATAGGAGAAATTGTCGCCCTTCCTTTGTGACTTTCAAGTACCAGATATGCAACAGTCGCATATGTATTGGCAGATCATCGAATAACTCATCGCTGACCAGAGGCTGCCCGTAGACAAATTTTCGTGCTATTGGTCCCTTGGCGACATTATCTCCGCCGGCTAGAAGTGCTTCGACCGGCACGTTACACTCCTTGGCTAATTTAATAGCTATTTCCATATCTATTCCACCTTGTGTGGGCTGGGGTAACACCTTGAGCGGGGCAATGGATTGTTTTGCCTGTTTGCCGAGCTGGGCAACTTCTTTTGATTTTATCCCACTTGCAGTACTGTTTGATGACTTCTCTTTTAGTGTCTTCGTAAGACAGCGTGTATAGTCGTCTTTCCTATTTAACACATGTTGGGGTGGTTGCTCAAGGAATGCCTTGAAGTGCTTCTTGACTTTTGGATCAACTAGCACCTGTGGCTCGGGTTGTTTTGGTGCAAAATGGGCCTTCACTTCGGCCCGGGAGATCACCGCACTTTCCTCATCGGTCCGGTGATAAGCTAACTTGGGAGGAGACGGCGGTACTCTTGGTAGGGGATCTTGTCGTTTTCAGCGTCGGGTCTCCCTCGATGTAGCGGTGTTATTCTTCCGCTTTCTTCCCTTTGATTCAGTGGGCGGAGGCGCCGGAGATGGAGATGCAGTCGCGCTGCAATCCCTCTCAGGAAGGGGTGGACTATTGTTTCTTGGTGGAGACGGTGGACTCGGAGGTGATGGTGGCCTTGGAGGTGATGGATTGCTTCTCGGAGGAGAAGATTTCCTTGGCGCCCAGCTTGGAAACATGATGTGTTGTTTTTTCCAAAGAATGATCCCACCCTCCACTTATCCAAGTGTTTTCTCCCCTTCGCCTGCAGGGATGTCAAGCTCAAGTGATTGACATGTCAGTTCAACTTCATCCACACCGACACGAGCATAGCCAGCTGGAATCTGACTTCCATGGTAGGTAGCTTCCGGTGGACAAGGTAAAGCAAAGTCGAGCGCCACCTTCATAGAAATGTTCTTCACTGTGACATGTAGCTCACAAGCTGTCCTTGCCTCGACTTCATCCACGGGGTAGCGAACCATCGTTGCATTATTGTCCATCAGCATTGGATTATTAGCTTGTACCTCCGTGGAAGCCAGGCTGCTTCTCCACTGAGATGGGCCCACCGGACTGTCTAACGCAGGATCTTGCTGTCGGGCCAGTACTCTAAGTTCATTAATCTGCTCCTGCTGCAGCTTGAACATGGCTTGAAATTCCCCGTTCCTTTTTTCAACCGCGCTGCCTCCTCCGCCTTCTGCCGGTTCATTTTTCTGGATCGGCTTCTATAAGTATCGATGTCAGCGGGAAATCCTGTCTTCCCTGGAACAGATGGGCCAAAGCCTCGTGTTCATCCGACTTTTTCAGGATTCCCGAGGGCATATGTTAGCTCATCGTTCTCTCTATCGGGAATGAACTTTCCATCTTTTCTCAGTTGTGTCACTTTAACAAGTTTATCTTTGGGTTTAGTAATGGCCTCCTTTGTAACAATAATCTCCCCGGTTTCAGTGTCATACGACCCCCCATGCCCAAGGAGCCAATTTTTTGACCTCACGGGCCACTGATTTGTAGCTGGCGTGACCCCTTTTTGACGCATTTCTTTCTCAGTTTTTGTCCACTTAGGCACGACCTTCTTGTAGCCACCTGTCCCCATAGTATGGTGATATTTCTTTTTGGCCGCATTTAACTTATTCTTTTCTGACTTGGCCGTAGCTGCTTCTGATTCCTTATATGTCACAAATGGGGCCCAGTTATCCCGCTGCTTCTCCAGCGGGCCAGTGAATGGCGGAGTCAGCCCCTTCTTGGCAAAGTTGTTGTACAATCTCTTCTTCTAGTCCTTGAACTGTCCACCCATCTTCTTAAGGGCCCACTTTATGACTTGCAACCTCAATGCCTCAGTGAGTTCAGGAGTGTCCAATTCAGGCAGAGAGAAGTGTGCCATGAGTGAATTCCAAAGACCGTCTTTGGCTCTGTCATCGACAAAAGTTTCTCCAACTCGATCACTTTTCTTTCCTGGCTAATTCCACTTCTGAGTAGTGATCAGGATGGCGTCCTTGACTATCGCTCCGCATTGGTATACAAATACACTTGCAGCCTCTTTCGGCTCCAAAGGTTCGCCGAACTCAGACACTAGATCAATGGTGAAACGCATACCGTCGGCCAACTTTTTGGTCGGGCTTCATTTCCTTGCACAAGATTCGCCCGATGCGGAGGTCTAAGAGAAGAAACAGTCGTTAGTACATATATATATATATGAATCAACTAATGCATCTACTAGCTCGTGATCAATAGAGGCTTTATATACCTCGCCGGTCTTTGCTATGGTTGTGTCTCCACCGCCGCCCAATCGTCTCCACCAAAGAATTCGTCATAGTCGCTCTTCCGGCTTCATCCAAGTTGAGGTATTGGGAGCCATCATCATCTCCATCATCGCGCTTCCATCATAATTGTAACCTCCTGTATTCTCATCTATCATGTTGTACATGATGTGCTCTTCGTTGTCTCTACCGTCCATAACTTAACTAATACAGAAGAAAGATAAAACCATTTTGCTTAATGCGATAAAATAAAGGAAGATAAAGTAATCCAGCTTAAACAATGCGATAAAGAAAGATAAAGTACCAGTTAAACAACAATACATCTCGAATAGTCCAGCTAGTGCAACAATAAAGTACCAATTAAACAACAATACAACCCTATTACACATCTAGCTAGCTCAGCGAAGACGTCGAGCCCCGGCTACTGAGCCGCGGGAGGTGTGCACCCAAAGTGTAGGAACCATCACCGGAGAATATCTCGGGTAAGTGTAACTACCTCGGTGAATTACGCTCCTAGATACAAGCCTGGATGAGCGGTAGTGCTTGAAATAGTACGGTGGGGCCCCAAAAGCCACTCACGGGTAGACCTTTCGGCCGTCCCAACCACTACCATCTCAACGGGACTCAGACGGCGTAATCAGCGAAGGGATCAAATACATACACAAATGAGTATGTATGCAAGCCACCATACAAGAGTACATCAGAGCCATACCATCTAGAAAGAAAGAAAATATAGCAACGCCATACGGCAAGATTCAAATGACCTAGATATATCTAATATTTTAGGATACTTCCTCATACAACACACATCAGAGTATCATGCGGAAGCGGCAAACAAGTCCGAGTACGGATAAGAAGCAAATCGGCATAAGATGCCATAGAAATAAGCACATCCCAACCACAGATCTCACGGATCCTCGCTCCTAATCTCTACACCGAACGATCGTTGCCCACATCATCGCCTTCTTCCACCCAAAGATCCGCCCGAGATGGTACCTGCTCATCCGAACCAATAATTTATCGTGTGAGACCCTATGGGTACTCAAGAAGTCTTAATGCCTCTAAAGGGGACACAACCTAGGGTGACGAATTGCAGCAAAAGATAAACCCTAGCAGTTCTACAGATAACGCTAACCATCCGCCTAACCAATGATAGACGGATGTCCGTGAATTAAGAACAACGATTATAATGGTAATCTCATCAGATCCATCCTCCTCCTCGCTACCAACGAGGAAGCGGACGAACAACCCCCATCCGCTGGCAATTTTATTAACCATTCCATGAGTATGCACTATTTACTAGTCAAATTACTTAGTCGATTAAAGCGGTACTTTAGTTATGCTTGTCTATGATCGAGAAACTGGCTCCAAGTCGTCCATAACCGCGACACGGCTTAGAAAGTTTTACCCGGGTGCACCAATAGCAACACACGCCGATCAACCTCGAAAACCAAAACAAAACCCAACGAGGCTTTCACGATCGAACAATCACGGATTCAGAAATATTTGGGGCCACCCCTTAAAGTAGACCCGCAACGAAGCAAGCTCGAGATGGACTCAAGGTTGTGGGGACGGTCAGAACGATCGGGAACCCAAACTAGGCTTGTCGACACCATGAATCGCCACGATCCTAAATAAGCAAAAGGTGCTATCATCGCACAATTTAAATACTGAAGTAGCATGACATAAGTACAGATAGTAAATAAAACCTCAAACTAGTTTGTGGCCCCAAGAAATAAGACGGAATCAAGCTCGCCTGTGGGGTCCCATATACCTCCCGGATGTGGATAGCGCGATAAAACAAGGAACAGGAATCAAGTACTCGGGGTCTTACGGGACACAAGTGAACAGGAAAAACCAAATAGCAGATGTTGCTCACCGGTGCCACTTTCATTAGTTATCCCATTACTACTCAGGTTAAGTTGTTTAAGTACCTCGTTATCCATCTGACTCTCACAAACCCTACACATGCTGTTCTACGACTCGCATGGCCCAAACAACTCCTGTAGTAATGGCTCATGGGATGGAGGAACAAGCTTGGTGGGATTTAAAAGTAAAGGCTATGCATACTTGGGATTCAATTTAATGCAATCGCGACTCAATGATGCAAGAATAAGATAGAGGCAATAGGTACTGTATGTATGCAAGCATGTGGAAGTGCTTGCCTGGCAACTCAGTTGAAGCGAGAGACGGATCTGGTAGTGCCCGGTTCTCTTGATATAACCCCGCCAAAGGTTCATCCGAAAAACCAAACAAACAAGGCCAACATGAATATAGAGCACAAGCATGTGAATAAGATGCGTCAAGCAAACAATCATGCCATGATGAATGATGCACAATTTGCATGGCATTAATGTAGCAAAGCATGGTTGAGGTGTGGAGACAAGTAATAACATTTTTAATGGTTTTTGGGTCACATTTTGTTGTCATAACAATTGCTGTTCACTATATATTCATATGATGCATGCTGCAATGTAAGTCATGGATAGCATAAACATAAAGGTCTCGTCGAGCTGATCATTTTAGACCTATTATTTGCTAAATTTGGAATTATAGAACAAAAGTTATTAATTATTTAAGTTCTAGTGGCAATTGGTGTAATTTAATTAAACTTGGAATTTTAAATGTGCAAAAGGCAATTTGAATGTCATATTTGAAATCCTGGCATTTTTCTGATCTCAAAACATATATCATTTGTATTATTTGGATTAATATTGGAAAAGTTATTTATAACTGAAATATATTTGAATTTGAAATAGTTTAAAGCAAGATTTGAATTTTTAAACAGACTCTGGAAAGCATTTTTATACCCAGCCTAATCTAACCATAGTCTCTTACAGGTGGGCCAGGGACTTGCGGTCCCTCACGCCAGTGGCTGCCAGCGAGGGGGGGACTGCGGGTTGAACTTTGGAAACCCCGGGAGCCTTTTTGTAAAAAGGACACCCGACCGACGGTGGCCTGGCCGACTACGCTTAGGAAAGCAAAAGAGGGGGTATGCAAAGGGTCCGCAGACATCGCTTCTCTTCTGCCTGGTCGAAAAGAAGCAGCGGAAAGCGATGTGGCGGCGCGCGGTGGCGAACCATCGCTGCGAGGGTGTGGCTGTGGTGCGCTGGGCTAGGTAGGCTCTGGCGAGGCGCGGGAGGGTGCAGGCGCGAGCGTCCGGCGGCAATCGACGGTGTTCGACGGCCGAGCGCGCAACCAGAAACTAACAGAGAGGCGAGGTGTCTAGGAGGTTAGGGGCTCACCGCGAGTGTGTTGGTGGGTCAGATGCACGGGACGCAGACGATCGCCGGCTGGACGGAGGCGCTTAGGGTTTCGTCGGGCTCGCTACGGCGTTGCTGGGCTCCTCCTCCGCTGCTGCACGGGGCGACAGACGATCTCTGTGTCTTCCTCGACACCCGCCTCCCGGATGTCAAGGCTGAGCGAGCTCACGTGGCCGGCTGGGGCTACCAAGTGGAGAAAGAGGGGGTGAGGGAAGCGAGGCGAGCCTCAGTGGATCTGGGACGGCTAGATGCGACGGAGAGGATAAGAAGGAAAGAGGTGGGGTCTTGCGTGGGGAGGGTAGACCGTGGCGCCACCTTGCACCTCACGTGCAGGGCAGGGCAGTGGGGAGTAGGGGAGGCTGCCAGTGGGGCCGGATCTTGGGGCTCGGGGTGGCCAGGTTAGATGGGCCCCTAGGGGGAGAGAAAAGAGGGAGAAGGGGCATGGGCTCGTGTCTAAGGAGAGCTAGGGTTTGAGGTGGGGTAGCAGCTAGGTGGCCAGGGGAGAGGGCCAGGTGGTCGAGGTGGCTAAGTGGCCAAGCTAGGAAGTATAGAGAAGAGAAGGGGTACTTAGGGTTTGTTTAGGGGAGGTGTAGTTTAGGGTTTGTTTAGCTAGGATGGGGAGGTGGCATGGGGTAGGTTTTAGGGTTTAGCTAAGAGGGGGTATGGTAGATTAGGGTTTTGGAGAGGGAGAGAGAGAGAGAGATGGAAAAGTTTGCTTCGAATCATACATGCTTGGAAAGAAGACCAAGCAAGATCCAGAAGAAAAGAGGTAGGGAGAAGGATGGGCTTAGGCTTATGCTCACCACATGATCACATGTGTAAGCATGGATGAGGATGGTGACTAGGGTAGGTCTAGGTTAAAAGGAGGTTTTGGTGAGGTATGGGTTTGTTTGGACAAAACAAACAAGCTCAAGCAAGAGGTGATCCATGCAAAAGAAAACAAACAAAACTCAAAGGGCAAGCCAAAGGTGGTCCTTGCATGGGCCATGCATCCATATTAAATGCCTGGTTTTATCCTTGTGAAAACAACATATAACCCCATGGCATTTACTTATGTGCATCCCCAAAGGTGGAGTAAGGCCAAGCAAGAGATTATGGGTGGAATCCAACCAACCAACATGAGCTAGAGACAACTCCTGTAAAAATGCCAAGCTCACATTAATTGGATGGTGGAATTACAAGGTGGTGAAGACAAGGTGGTGGAGTCAAAAAGAGATATGCCCCCAACTCAACTTGGGCATTTAACAATATATCAAGAGCCAAATACAATATCAAGAGGGAAATACAATTAATAGTGCACATGAGATAAGAACCAAACAAGAATAGGTTTTATATGATGCTCAAATGCAAGGGGATATGATGACATGAGCATGATATGATGATGATGATGCAACAATTATGTTGGAAGTGGCCCTTTTTATTACTAGATAAAGTATCATTACAGGTGTTAGACAACTGGGATGCTACAACTCTCCCCCACTAAACAGGAATCTCGCCCCGAGATTCTAGGAAGAAGAAGAGGACACAAAGAGAGAAGGATGGTTGGCACGGAGTTCATCTTCACGCTCCCATGTGGCTTCATCAACAGAATGGTGTGACCACTGCACCTTGCAGAACTTGATGGACTTGTTGCGAGTCCTTCGTTCTGCGGTCTCAAGGATTTTGGTGGGGTGCTCTTGATAAGACAGATCTTCTTGGAGGTCGATTAGCTCATGATCCACGGTCCTGCCGGGATCTTTGAAGCACTTCTTGAGCTGAGAGATGTGGAAAACATCATGGACTTTGAGTTTTTCCGGGAGCTCCAGGGCATAAGCAACTTCTCCTCTTCTATCACGAACCTTGAAAGGACCGATGTATCTAGGAGCCAACTTTCCTTTGATACCAAAGCGGTGTGTTCCTCTCATGGGAGTGACACGAAGGTAGATGAGATCACCAGGGGCATATACCATATCCGTGTGTTTCCTGTCATAGTTGCTCTTCTGACGACTCTGAGCAATCTTCAGGTTCTCCAGAATGATATGCACCTTCTCCTCTGCTTGAGTTACAATGTCAGGGCCAAACCAGATTCTTTCTCCTGCACCTGACCAACCAATCGGAGTTCTGCACTTGCGACCATAGAGAGCCTCAAATGGTGCCATCTTCAGACTTTTCTGGAAGCTGTTGTTGTAGGAGAATTCAGCATATGGAAGGCATTCCTCCCACTTCATGCCAAAAGAGATGACGCAAGCCAAGCATATCCTCCGTAACTGATTGATCCTTTCCACTTGTCCTTGCGATCGAGGGTGGTAAGCAGTCTGAAGTTCAACTTTGTTCCCAAAGCTTTTGGAAACTCTCCCGAACTTTGAGGTGAAGATGCTCACGGTCGAACTGATTTCAAGTGGAACCCCATACAGAGAGACAATTATGTTGATATAGAGCTCACCAACTGAATTCCGAAATTGTTTCTTTGACGGGAAGAAATGAGTCACTTTAGAAAGCCCGTCGATGACAACAAAATTGCATTGTTGCCCTTCTGACCTTGGAAATCCAAAGGATGAAGTCCATCTCTACTTTCTCCCATTTCCATTCGGAGGTTTCAATGGCTGTAGAAGACCAAATGGTTTCGATGGACAGCCTTCACTCTGCTGGGACATCACATTCGAGACATACTTGGCACAATACCGCTTCAACCTGTGCCACCAAGATTGTGTTTTCAAGTCCATGTACATCTTTGTGCTGCCAGATGGATAGAAAGAACCGAATCATGCGCCTCCTTGAGAACTTGGTCTCTCACCCGGTAGTTTGGAACAAACATCCGGTGTTCAAAGAAGAGCGTGCCTTGATCATCAACGTGGAAGGACTCATACTGGAAGGTCAAGCTTAGAGATGAGCTTTTGGTGTGCGGATCACCAAGTCGACGAGCGAATCTTTTCTTCCAAGAGAGGAGTAGCCAAGGTTCAGGAGATGCCCTTGTTCCACAATTTCTGTGTTGAGTCGACGGAATTCCTCGCACAAGAGAGCATTGCTCTTCCACCATGAGGTTGTTGACATAAGCTTTACGGCTAAGCGCATCTGCCATGACATTTGCTTTGCCCGGAGTGTAGTTGATGGTCGCATCAAAGTCATTGATTGCTTCGATCCATCTCCTCTGCCGAAGGTTGAGATCAGGCTGTGTGAAGATATACTTCAAACTCTTGTGGTCAGAGAAGATCTCACAACGGTTACCAAGCAAATGGTGCCTCCATAGCTTCAAAGCAAAGACAACTGCTGCTAGCTCGAGGTCATGTGTGGGATAGTTGATCTCATGCGTCTTCAAATGACGAGAGGCATAAGCAACCACCTGTTTCTCTTGCATAAGGACCGCACCCAATCCTTGCAACGAGGCGTCACAAAATATCTGGAAAGGCTTAGAGGTATACGGAGGAACCAAGACTGACGTGGAAGTGAGCTTCTCTTTGAGTGTATCAAAACTTGCTTGACACGCAGGAGTCCACAGGTATTTCTTGCCTTTCTTGAGGAGATCGGTAAGAGGCTTCGCTATCTTCGAGAAGTTCTGGACGAAGCGACGGCAATAGCTAGCCAAACCAAGAAAACTCCGCACTTCTTTGACATTAGCAGGTGGAAGCCATTCATCAATTGTCTTCACGGTTTCCGGGTTGACTGCAATGCCCTTGGCAGAGATGACATGACCAAGATAGGTTACTTCAGGCAGCCAAAACTCACACTTTGAGAACTTTGCATACAAGCGGTTCTCACGAAGCTTGTTTAGGACACACCGCAGGTGTTCTTCATGCTCTTCCTTAGACTTGGAATAGACCAGAATGTCATCCAGATAGACCACGACAAACTTATCAAGGTACTCCATGAAAACGGAGTTCATCAGCCTCGAGAAGGTAGCAGGTGCGTTGGTGAGACCGAAAGACATGACCGTGTACTCATACAGGCCATAGCGGGTGGTGAAAGCTGTTTTGGGCACATCTTCCTTGCGAATCTTGATTTGGTGATAACCACTTCTCAAGTCTAGCTTAGAGAACACCACAGCTCCTGCTAGCTGATCAAAAAGATCATTTATCCGTGGGAGAGGATATTTGTTCTTGATGGTTTTAGCATTGAGAGCCCGGTAGTCAACACATAGCCTATCGGTTCTGTCGCGCTTCTTCACAAAGATTGTTGGGCTACCCCAAGACGAAGTGCTATGTTTAATGAAACCCAACTTCTCTTGTTCATCAAGTTGCCGTTTGAGTTCAGCCATCTCAGAAGGACCCATTTTATATGGCCGCTTGGAGATAGGAGCCGTTCCAGGTTCAAGCTCAATCACGAATTCAACCTCGCGATCCGGAGGCATACCCGGCAACTCTTCAGGAAAGACATCTGGGAACTCACAGACCACTGGTACACTCTGAATAGCTTCCATAGCATCATTATTCAGAGCCGCCAAGGAAAAGAGCTGGACAGCAGGAGTCAGACTTGGAGAAAAGACTATATGGCCTTCAGGAATCTTCAGAGACACTGAGCGTTCAGCACAATCAATCACAGCTGCATTTGCTGTCAACCAATCCATGCCCAAGATGACATCAATATCAGAGTTGCCCAGGACAATTAAAGAAGCCAAGAAGGAAGAACCACCAATCTCAATATGATTGCCATGGCTGATATAGGCAGCCCTCAGGTTGGAACCAGGAGATAGGACCATTAGCTTCTTGAGGAGAGGATCAAGAGTTAACACATTCTCATATGCAAACTTGTGAGACACAAAAGAATGCGATGCACCAAAATCGAACAAAACTCGTGCAGGTACTGAGTTAACGGGAAGCATACCCATCACAACTCCAGGTGCATGCTCAGCTTGAGAGGCGTTGACGCAGTTGGCCCGAAAAACCGCAGACCCGGTCTTGGTGTTGATGTTGAGAGCCTGAGGTGGTGGTGCACGAACCGAAGGAGAGCTTGTTGCAGATCTTGGCGGGGGTGGAGGAAGAGCTTTGTTCTTCATTGGACAGTTCCAGTGGGGATGTCCAGGATCTCCACACGTGAAGGTGCACCATGGACGTGGAGCAACAGAGCTGTGGACTCCGCCAGCGCCTGTGGTAGTGGTTGTTGTAGCCCCTGGGAGCCGCAGTGGTGAATTTTGGTGGCCTTGACGCAAAACTTGCAGGTCTTGGTGGAGTCGGGAGCGACGGTGGGGTGTTAGGAACCCAGACACGCCGCTTAGAAGGAGCTGCCATAACTGCAGAGCTTGATGCATCCCTGTTGTGTTTCTTGGACTCCTCAAACATTTGCCTGCTTGCCTCCTCTTGCAGAGCTGTGTGTTGGAGTTCCAGGAAAGTTGCCGGCCTTGCATGTGTGATTGCATACTTGATCGATGCATTGAGCCCTTGCCTGAACCTCTTCTGTTTCTTCTTGTCATCAGATACCTCATCACCACCATAACGAGAGAGATTCATGAAGTTCCTGATATAGGTGTTGACGTTATCATTCCCTTGCTTCAGGTTGAGGAAAGCCTCCTTCATCCTTTCCATTACAATCTCTGAGAGAAACTGCTCTTTGAACGCTCTAGTGAACCTTTCCCAAGTTGGCTGGAACCCAGGGCAGCTTGCCTTCAAGTAGTTCTCCCACCAAAGAGCTGCATCTCCCTTGAGAAGGTGAGTAGCACACTTGACCCACTCCTGCTCCGGAACATCAGCAGTCTCGAGCAACCTTGAGATCTCACGCAGCCAATCATCCGCGTCCAGAGGTCGGTCAGAAACATCAAACTGACGAGGGTTGAATTTGAGGAAGCTCTTGATGTCTCCTCGCTTGGGAGGTGGAGGAAGTGGAGCAAACTCGTTTCTTCTGACACTCTCCTCAAAGCGCTGCTGGTTCTCTTGCATTCGCCAAAGCATTAGCTATGTTTGACAACATGAGCCCAGCTCCGAGGTATGTCCTCTCGGTCCAAGTGGTGGAGCCATCCCGTCATTGATATAAAACTCAAGTCAAGATTATAATGGAAGATGATAATAATCCAAAATAGTACCAAGATGGAATTAACCAAGATTAAAGGATACAATTTACTGAGATGATATTAAAATATCAACAAAGTTCATAGCACCTAAAAGATATTAAGCATATCGCACACGACTGAAAAGGAGTGTGGTACACAAATATATCAAAGAAAATTTTTCCACAAATTTCGGCATTAGAATACCAATAGATGCGCAAAATTACTTAACGAATCAAGATTAGTGACTCTACCGATTCAATATACAAAAGCGAATGATAAGAGTAGTGGTATGGTCGCGACTCCATCCCGCACTCAAATCATTACTCCGCACATGAACAAGTGGAACACATATCCCAACCCCTTCTTCTTACGTTGAACCTAAGATTGGTAACTACGGAAACGAACACCCCAAACAAGATAGCGTCGGATACAAAGAGGAAGATAGATTGCGTCGGTTTACAAAAGCCTGTCGGTATGGATTGTACCAACAGTTGATAACCAAAGGCAGATAACATAACAACTTGGATGCAACAGATAGACAAGGGATTACACACACACACACACACAACCTATGGTACTACGGAAACCCAGAACACGTGAATCCTTGTTTGAATTTTGAGAAGAGGATTAAAAACGTTGCACTTCCTTACCGTAAAAGGGTGGTGGGAGGGTAAGAAGAAAAGTGGAAGCAGTCCTACTCTCGCTTTTGTTTTTCCCTAATATACATAACTACCAAAATATTTGCTAGATCGACAACGACCGCTTGCTGAAACCTCAAGGTCGGGATGGCTCGATACCAATT
Source organism: Avena longiglumis (assembly GCA_030063025.1). Lineage (NCBI taxonomy): Eukaryota > Viridiplantae > Streptophyta > Magnoliopsida > Poales > Poaceae > Avena > Avena longiglumis. Next base: position 49,012,728 of record CP125978.1, read on the forward strand.
GTAACTACCTCGGTGAATTACGCCCTAGATACAAGCTGGATGAGCGGTAGTGGTTGAAATATTATGGTGGGGCCCCAAAAGCCACTCACGGTAGACCTTTCGGCCGTCCCAACCACTACCATCTCAACGGACTCAGACGGGCGAATCAACGGCGAAGGATCAAATACATACACAAATGAGTATATATGCAAGCCACCATACAAGAGTACATCGAGCCATACCATCTAGAAAGAAAGGAATATAGCAACGCCATACGGCAAGATTCAAATGACCTAGATAGATCTAATATTTTAGGATACTTCATACAACACACATCGAGTATCATGCGAAGCGGCAAACAAGTCCGAGTACGGATAAGAAGCAAATCGGCATAAGATGCCATAGAAATAAGCACATCCCAACCACGATCTCACGGATCCCCGCTTTAATCTCTACACCGAACGATCGTTGCCCACATCATCAACTTCTTCCACCCAAAGATCCGCCCTAAGATGGTACTGCTCATCCGAACCAATAATTTATCGTGTGAGACCCTAAGGGTACTCAGAAGTCTTAATGCCTCTAAAGGGACACAACCTGGGTGACGAATTGCAGAAAAGATAAACTCTAGTAGTTCTAGATAAACGCTAACCATCCGCCTAACCAATGATAGACGGATGTCCGTGAATTAAGAACAACAGTTATAATGGTAATCTCATCGATCCATCCTCCTCCTCGCTACCAACGAGGAAGCGGATTTAACAACCCCCATCCGCTGGCAATTTTATTAACCATTCCATGAGTATTGCACTATTTACTAGTCAAATTACTTAGTCGATTAAAGCGGTACTTTAGTTATGCTTGTCTATGATCGAGAACTGTGCTCCAAGTCGTCCATAACCGCGACACGACTTTCGTAAAGTTTTACCCGCCGGGTGCACCAATAGCAACACACGCCGATCAACCTCGAAAACCAAAACAAAACCCAACGAGGCTTTCACGATGAACAATCACCGGATTCAGAAATATTTCAGGGGCCACCCTTAAAGTAGACCCGAACGAAGTAAGCAAGCTCGAGATGGACTCAAGGTTGTGGGGACGGTCAGGAACGGGGAACCCAAAACTGGCTTGTCGACACCATGAATCGTGCCATGATCCTAAATAAGATGTGCTATCCGTCGCACAATTTAAATACGTAGTAGCATGGCATAAGTACAGGATAGTAAATAAAACCTCAAACTAGTTTGTGGCCCCAAGAAATAAGACGAATCAAGCTCGCCTGTGGGGGTCCCATATACCTCCCGGATGTGGATAGCGCGATAAAACAAGGAACATGAATCAAGTACTCGGGGTCTTACGGACACAAGTGAATAGGAAAACCAAATAGCAGATGTTGCTCACCGTGCCACTTTCATTAGTTATCCCATTACTACTCGTGTTAAGTTGTTTAAGTACCTCGTTATCCATCGACTCTCACAAACCCTACACATGCGTTTCACGACGCATGGCCCAAACAACTCGTAGTAATGGCTCATGGGATGGAGGAACAAGCTTGGTGGGATTTAAAAGTAAAGGCTATGCATACTTGGGATTCAATTTAATGCAATCGCGACTCAATGATGCAAGAATAAGATAGAGGCAATAGGTACTGTATGTATGCAAGTATGTGGAAGTGCTTGCGAAACTCAGCTTGAAGCGAGACGGATCCGGTAGTGCTCACGGTTCTCTTGATATAACCCCGCCGGTTCATCCGAGAAAACCAAACAAACAAGGCCAACATGAATATAGAGCACAAGCATGTGAATAAGATGCGCTACAAACAATCATGCCATGATGAATGATGCACAATTTGCATGGCATTAATGTAGCAAAGCATGGTTGAGGTGTGGAGACAAGTAATAACATTTTAATGGTTTTTGGGTCACATTTTGTTGTCATAACAATTGCTGTTCACTATATATTCATATGATGCATGCTGCAATGGAAGTCATGGATAGCATAAACAGAAAGGTCTCGTCGAGCTGATCATTTTAGACCTATTATTTGCTAAATTTGGAATTATAGAACAAAAGTTATTAATTATTTAAGTTCTAGTGGCAATTGGTGTAATTTAATTAAACTTGGAATTTTAAATGTGCAAAAGGCAATTTGAATGTCATATTTGAAATCCTGGCATTTTTCTGATCTCAAAACATATATCATTTGTATTATTTGGATTAATATTGGAAAAGTTATTTATAACTGAAATATATTTGAATTTGAAATAGTTTAAAGCAAGATTTGAATTTTTAAACAGACTCTAGAAAGCATTTTTATACCCAGCCTAATCTAACCATAGTCTCTACAGTGTGTGGACTTGCGGTCCCTCACGCCGATGGCTGCCAATGAGGGGGACATGGTTGAACTTTGAAACCAGGAGCCTTTTGTAAAAGGACACCGACGACGGTGGGCTGGCTGACTACGGCTTAGGAAAGCAAAAGAGAGGGGGGGGTATTTTCAAAGGTCCCACAGACACGCTTTCTCTTCGCTGGTCGAAAAAGCAGAGCAGCGTGTGGATTCGAACTCGCTGGCGCGGGCGGCGGTGGGCGGAACCATCGCGTGGCTGCGAGGGTGTTAATGGTGCGCCATGGGCTAGGTAGCTCTGGCGAGGCGCGGAGGGTGCAGGCGCGAGCCCGGGTGCAGTAATCGACGGTGTTCGACGGCGGCGCAACCAGGAAACGAACAGAGAGGCGAGGTTGTCTGGGAGGTTAGGGGGCTCACCGCGAGTGTGCTGGTGGGGTCGGTACGGCCGGACGCAGACGATCGCCGCGATCGCGGACGGAGGCGCTTAGGGTTTCGCTGGGCTCGCTGGTTCTGAAGGCGTTCGGGCTCCTCCTCCTCGCTGCTTGGGCACGGGCGACGCGGACGATCTCAGGTCTTCCTCGACACCGCAGACCACGCCCGCCTCGGATGTTATGCTCGAGCGTGGCCAAGGTGGCGTGGCCGGATGCTGGGTGGAGAAAGAGGGGCAGAGGGAGCGAGGAGCCTCGTGGATCTGGGAGCTAGATGCGACGGAGAGGATAAGAAGGAAAGAGGGAGGTGGGGCTGCGTGGGGAGGGGTAGACTGGTGGCCACCCTTGCACCTCACGTGCACCTGCAGGGCTACAGTGGGGCGGGCAGGGGAGGGGCTGTGTGGGGCGATGGGGCTGGGGGCCCAGTTAGGGCCCCTAGGGCGAGAGAGAGAAAGAGGGAGAAGGGCATGGGCTCGGTCTAAGGAGAGCTAGGGTTTGAGGTGGGGGCAGCTAGGTGGCCAGGGGAGAGGGCCAGGTGGTCGAGGTGGCTATGTGGCCAAGCTAGGAAGTATAGAGAAGAGAAGGGGTACTTAGGGTTTGTTTAGGGGAGGTGTAGTTTAGGGTTTGTTTAGCTAGGATGGGGAGGTGGCATGGGGTAGGTTTTAGGGTTTAGCTAAGAGGGGGTATGGTATATTAGGGTTTTGGAGAGGGAGAGAGAGAGAGATATGAAAAGTTTTCTTGAATCATACATGCTTGGAAAGAAGACCAAGCAAGATCCGTAAGAAAGAGGTAGGGAGAAGGATGGGCTTAGGCTTATGCTCACCACATGATCACATGTAAGCATGGATGAGGATGGTGACTAGGGTAGGTCTAGGTTAAAAGGAGGTTTTGGTGAGGTATGGGTTTGTTTGGACAAAACAAACAAGCTCAAGCAAGAGGTGATCCATGCAAAAGAAAACAAACAAAACTCAAAGGGCAAGCCAAAGGTGGTCCTTGCATGGGCCATGCATCCATATTAAATGCCTGGTTTTATCCTTGTGAAAACAACATATAACCCCATGGCATTTACTTATGTGCATCCCCAAAGGTGGAGTAAGGCCAAGCAAGAGATTATGGGTGGAATCCAACCAACCAACATGAGCTAGAGACAACTCCTGTAAAAATGCCAAGCTCACATTAATTGGATGGTGGAATTACAAGGTGGTGAAGACAAGGTGGTGGAGTCAAAAAGAGATATGCCCCCAACTCAACTTGGGCATTTAACAATATATCAAGAGCCAAATACAATATCAAGAGGGAAATACAATTAATAGTGCACATGAGATAAGAACCAAACAAGAATAGGTTTTATATGATGCTCAAATGCAAGGGGATATGATGACATGAGCATGATATGATGATGATGCAACAATTATGTTGGAAGTGGCCCTTTTTATTACTAGATCAAGTAGCATTACAGGTGTTAGACAACTGGGATGCTACAGTAAGGTGCCTGAAGAAGCTACCAGGTATTGGCGTCCCGGACTCCTAAAATGTGCATGTAGCGCCGGACGTGCTCGTCCTCCTCCCTGACACGATGCTGTACCACCTCGTCGGGGGCCGGCTCCCTCTGCATCGCACCTGGACCACTCGACCGCCACCATAGAAGATCCGGGTCGACGACGACACCCGGATTCCTCACGAGACGACGTCCCCCGGCTGGTAGCACCTCCCAGTGCCAGCCCGGCGGAGCCCAGCCCCGTGGATGTCCGGTGACACTGTCTAGTAGCGCTCCGAGGGTCACGCCGTGTGAACGAGGATGAGGACTCAGCATATTCCTAAACACTAAATTAAACCTATATACTTTAAACATGATGAAAATAAATAGTATCAACTAAAATAAACTATATTAAACACTAACTAAATTCACTAACTAAAATAAACTATATTAAACACTAACTAAAATCCTAAAATTCACTAACTAGGAAAAATTCACTAACTAAAATATCTAACAAAACAATTACACTAAAGTTACTAAATAAATTCACTAACTATATTACAATAACTAAATTACACTAACAAAACAAAATATATTAAACACTAACTAAAATATCTAAGAAACAATTACACTAAACTTACTAACTAATTAACCCTAACTAATTAACCCTAAAATACACTAACAAAATTATATACACTAACTAATTAACACTAACAAAATTAACACTAACAAAATTAACACGTACTACTAAATTAAACTAGAGCTACTGCTGGGAGGGAGGTTCCGGTGGTGGATGGGCTACTGGCTTCGTGACGGCGTAGTGGGCTTCGTGATGGCCAAGCGCCGTCGCCGTGAAGGCGTGAGGATGATGGCGCGCGTCGACACGGGCGCTGGTGGCACCGGATCGAGCGGGCTGGCGAGGCGCGACGCGGGCGGTTGGCGCGAGCGGCGTGAGGAGGAAGACGGCGGCGGGCCGATTCGGTTCGGTGCACGACGCAGGGTGGGTAAATATCCACCTCAAGCCCGGTTTATGCACTAACCGGGCTAAAGGGGACCTTACCAGTTGGCCTTTAACCCGGTTGGTAGCACAAACCGGCTAAGGTTTTTTGGCGCCGTTTCACGCCAAGAGCCTAAGATTTTAGCCCGGTTTGTAGCTCAAACCGGGGCTAAAGGTCCTTTTTTAAAAGCTTTTTACACCACGCGAAGGATTTACATTGTTCGGACCTTTTTTGAATTTTTTATGCCCGTTTTGAATTTTTTGCCGTTTCGAACTTAGGTCAAAACGGCGTGCGTGAAGATAGGGGATGAGAATGTTAGAACTTGCATTGGATCTCTAAAAAAACGACATATTGTGAGTCTAAAAATGATTTTTTTCAAAAAATCACGGACGTTAGATCATGTACCTGTAGTTCAAACCGGACCCACTTCCTGCCGATTCGGCAGACATTTGTCTTTTTCACCCCGGAAGGACAGAAAGGTTTGAGATCCCCCGGTTGGGACATAGTTCACGTAACGTAGTCTAATATTTTAGAAAAATGGGATGGTAGCATTCTGTAACTGCATTTTGGTGGCTGCTTCACAAAACGACCCGTCTTTTTGCGCTCGGAAAATGGAAAATGGCTTTTCCGAGTGACGAAAAGGAAAACTTCCTCCTGCAACATTGTTCTACATCCCAATATACACATGCATGCACAATATGGGCACTGTATCACAAACTATGCCGCGATTCAACACATAACATCCGTCTCTTGGACCGAAAGCCATGAAACCGGGACTAAAGATATTTCCCGCCATATCCCACCGCTTCCCTCCATGTCTTCCCGCCGTTTCCCTCTGAACGGTTCTTTTAGTCCCGGTTGTAGCCACTAACCGGGACTAAAGATATTTCCCGCCATATCCACCGCTTCCCGCCATGTTTTCCCGCCCTTTCCCTCTAAACGGTGCTTTTAGTCCCGGTTGTAGCCACTAACCGGGACTAAAGATATTTCCCGCCATATCCCACCATTTCCCGCCATGTTTTCCAGCACTTTCCATCTATATATAGGCCGACCACGCCATGGCTATCCATACATCCGCACCTTTATCTCTCACAACTATGGACAAGGCTTCATCGGGCCATTCGACCTCGAGGAGACCCAGCGTGGGCCTCCAACTACCCTTGCCCGCCGGCTACCGCCGCCGCCGGATGGATCCGAGACCGGAGGGGTTCGCCCTCCTGTGCCTCAAGGCTCCGCCAGACAGGCGGCCATCACGAACCACTTCTACCACGAGCTCACGCCGGAGCAGCGGATGGATCCCCAGTGGGATCCCGACAAATATCACTCCTGGAATGCCTTCTTTGCTAACTGACAGGAAAGGGAGCTCGCCAGGTACGAGGGTGATGGCCCGCCCCCGATGAACCACAATGAAGCCGGTCGACGTCTGTGGTGGGCGAACCGTACTATCATCGGCGTGATGCACTACATCGCCGGGGGAGACCATCCTCGCCTGCGGTGCCCACAAGTCTACCTGCCACAGAGACACAAGAAGGCCCCTCCCCTGCCCGGCGGTAGCGTCATCGTCTTCCAGGAGACTCCTCCCCCGCCCGCCGTGAATCCGAGGCCGGAGTGGCAGGTGCCCTCGGTATATGCCATGGCTGGGCTGAGGATCTCTGGAGTGGCAGGTGACGATGACGATGATCATGACGATGACGAAGAAGACCCTGAAGCTGTGTACTATAGGACTAGGAATGATTATGACTAAATGGGTGGCTTTAGTCCTCAGTGTTAGCTAGTCCCGGTTTTTAATATTAATAAATGTCTAAGTGTTACCTAGTCTACAGTTTTGGTACCTGCCTACAGCAATCTCATAAATTCCTTTATTAACCATGGAGCATCTTCCTTTAATAAATGAAAAATAGGATTAATTCACAAAAGATTTAATACATTACATCACCAACATCCACATCTAGTGTTTTGGTTCTCTTCTTGTCCGTAACCATGGAGCATCTTCCTTATTTAGCGATATGCTTGGGTCAGTTTTCACTTTGAATGGCGGAATTTCATGAAATTTGTCATAATCTTCTGACATGTCTGTCCTGTCCTCAACTCCCACCATGTTTCTTTTTCCTGAAAGAACTATGTGGCGCTTTGGATCATCGTATGATATTATATTCTTTTGCTTATCTTTCCTTTTTCTCGGTCTAGTAGACATGTCCTTCATATAGAAAACTTGAGCCACATCATTGGCAAGGACGAATGGTTCGTCTCCGTACGCAAGATTATTGATATCCACTATTGTCATTCCGTACAGCTGGTCTATGATTACCCCACCTCCTGTCATCTTGACCCATTTGCATCGAAACAATGGGACCTTGAAATTAGGACCATAGTCAAGTTCCCATATGTCCTCTATGTAACCATAATATGTGTCCTTTTTCCCATTCTCGTCCGTTGCATCAAATTGGACACCACTGTTTTGGTTGGTGCTCTTTTTATCTTGGGCGTGCGTGTAAAATATATTCCCATTGATCTCGTAACCTTGGAAAGTCAATATAGTTGAAGATGGAGACCTGGCCAACAAGTACAACTGATCTCCAACAGTGGTGTCATTCATGAGATGTGTCTGCAACCAACCGCCGAAAGTCTTCACGTGTTCATCTCTAATCAACCTGTCAGACTGCCCCTGGTAGTTCGAGCGTACAATATTCTTGTGTACCTCGATATATGGAGCCACCAAGGTGGAACTTTGCAGAATTATAGTGTGCTTTAGTGAAAGAATGTCCATCCATACATATCTTTGCTTTCTTTCCTAGCGTGCCTTTTCCACTAAGTCTCCCTTCATGTCGTGATTCAGGTACACCTATCGGCTTAAGTTCAGGAATAAAGTCAACACAAAACTCAATGACCTCCTCTGTTCCATATCCCTTGGAGATGCTTCCTTATGGCCTCGCACGGTTATGGACATATTTCTTTAAGACTCCCATGAATCTCTCAAAGGGGAACATATTATGTAGAAATACAGGACCGAGAATGGTAATCTCTTCGACTAGGTGAACTATAAGGTGCGTTATTATGTTGAAGAAGGATGGTGGGAACACCAACTCAAAACTGACAAGACACTGGACCACATCTTTCTGTAACCCTGGTATACTTTTTGGATCGATTACCTTATGAGAAATTGCATTGAGGAACTAACATATCTTCACAATGGGTACTCTAACATTTTCCGGCAGAAGCCCCCTCAAAGCAACCGGAAGCAACTGCGTCATAAGAACGTGGCAGTCATGAGACTTCAGGTTCTGGATTTTTTCTCTGCCATATTTATTATTCCCTTTATATTGGACGAGAAGCCAGAAGGAACCTTGATACTACTCAGGAATTCAAAAAAGATTTCCTTCTCTTCCTTGGTAAGAGCGTAGCTGGCAGTACCTTGAAACAACTCTGGATGCCTGCCTTCTCGGTCTTTCATACGTTGTTGGTCCTGTCGTGCTTCTGGTGTATCTTTATTCTTTCCATACACGCCCAAGAAGCCTAGCAGTATCACACAAACATTCTTCGTTAGGTGCATCACGTCGATTGCAGAGCGGACCTCTAAGACTTTCCAATAGGGTAGCTCCCAAAATATAGATTTCTTCTTCCACATGGGTGCGTGTCCGCCAGCTTCCTTCGGAACGGACTGTCCGCGAGGACCCTTTCCAAAGATTACTTTTAAATCTTTCACCATATCAAATACATCATCACCAGTATGACGGACAGGCTTACTCCGGTGATCTGCTTCACCATTGAAATGCTTGCCTTTCCTTCTTAGGGAATGCGTGGGCGGAAGAAAACGACGATTCCCTAGGTACACATTCTTCTTGCACTTATCCAAATAAATACTTTCAGTGTCATCTAAACAGTGTGTGCATGCATTGTATCCCTTGTTTATCTGTCCTGAAATGTTCTTCTGCTTCTTCTTCATCATTGTCTTCTATTGTAGTACCACCGTATTCAGGGGACATTGGCTTCTTCTTCATCATTCTCTTCATCTTCGTTGTCTTCCATTATAAGCCCTCTTTCTCCGTGCTTGGTCCAACAATTATAGCTAGACATGAAACCGAACTGAAACAAGTGGCCATGAAGGACTCTTGAGGAAGAGTATTCCTTCTGATTCCGACACTCACCACATGGATAACAGATAAAACCATTCCGCTTGTTTGCCTCTGCCACAACGAGAAAAGAACGCACGCCTTTAATGAACTCGTCAGAGATTCGGTCAGCGTACATCCATTGTCGTCTCATCTGCATTTTATAAGTTCATCAAGCAAAATCACGATGCTAAGAGTAGTACTAGTCTAAAAATAAAAGAACACATCGTATACATCAAACAAGCACTGATTTAAAAAACTTTCTACTATATGTTTAGTCCCGGTTGGACACACCAACCGGGACTAAAGGGGTTGCGCGAGCTGGGGCGACATGAGCCCGTTTAGTCCCGAATGGTGTCTCCAATCGGGACTAAAAGTGGGTGACGACACTATATGTCGTGAGTGGACACTGTGCCAGTGAGTGGCGACACTGTTTCAGTGGGTGGCGACAATATGACAGGGGTGAGTGTCGACATTATGTCATGAGTGTCGACACTATGTTATGCTGCTTAATCTATAAATAGGCTTCCTTGTGAACTATCAACTGCAAGGAAGATCGTGTGCGAGACCAGGGACACCACTACGGCGGAGCTTCTCGAAGATGTCTTAGGACCTCATCCTTAGACATCTTCGAGGAGCTCGCCGTAGAGGCACTCCCTAATATGTGAAATTAGTTAGCTCCACCAGCATACTAATTTAGCTAGAAAAGATATGAACTGAAAGATGGTGTGCGAGAGCAGGGACACCACTATGGCAGAGCTTCTCGAAGATGTCTTAGGATGCGTCGTCCTCAGACATCTTCAAGGAGCTCGCCATAGAGGCACTCCCTAATTTAATTTGGTAGCTCCTTGGCGTGTTCATGTTTTTGTTCTTAATTTCTTGCTTAACTGGCCGATGATTAACTAAAATGCTAGGGCGCCACTATATATATGTGTGTCTTCATATTTTTGGTACTTATTTTTGTTTCAATGGATTTTGTGACGACAGGTAGAAGAAAGAAGAATATTTTGTTGCTCGACGGTGACATGATGCACTGTGAACCGACCGGATTTCAAGACAACGTGTCAAACCAAGATATGTATATAGGATGAACTCATGTATCTATGTGCTTCGATGAATCAAATGAATTTCGAGAACTATATGTGCCAAATTAACCAGATATACAGAGATAGAACCCACACAAAATCTATCCATTTCTAGAGCATGAAATGAGCTAAAACAAGCAATGAGAGATGAAATGATGAAGTTGCTAACCTCTTAGGACCCTTGATAGATGTGGAGCCAAAAAATCTTCACAAATCTTGAGAAAAATGGGGAAGAACTCGAGATTGAGGGGAGAAATTTGAGAGGGATGATTGTGTGAGCTTGAAATGGCTCGGGCTGGGAAGGGGAAGAAGATATAGTCGGGGACTTTAGTCCCGGTTTGAGAAACAAACCGGGGCTAAAGGTCCACGCATCTGCTCTTTTCCAGCGCCAGACCCTTTAGCTCCGGTTTGTTAAACGAACCGGGGCTAAAGTTCACATACGAACCGGGGCTAATGTCTTCTGGTCCCTGCGGCCGTTTCTAGCCGTTGGGACCAGGGTACCAGAACCGGGACTAATGCTCTGGACCAAAGGTCCGTTTTCTACTAGTGTACTATAAAAATAAGATACTAATGCATGATATACCATCCATTATAGATATAATATCATACACTAATATCATATGTATGATACCAACATATGATACTCTCCATTGTGACTAGTCTAAGTTCAACTAGAACAACTCTGCTATTAATGGCAAGAGGATGAACGTAATAATTCTGCCAAAATTCTAGCTTAAAAGACAAATTATGTTATGTACGTTAAAAATAAAAGAATTATGTAGGAGTACCATTTAACTAATAATTCTGTCTAAATAATAAATCCATGTTCCACATCGGATAGCATCTAGTGCAGAGAAAAATATAGAAAAAAATAAGAATATTATCCGTAAAACAGAAAGGACCGACCGGATTACAAATGGACATAAAACAAGGCATTTTTTTTGCAATGCTCAAAAGTGATTGCATGAATCTTGAAGGCGGATTAGACAACATGGATAAACCATTGACGTTGGATAGTACTTCCTCTGTTTATAAATATAAAATATTTTAGAAATTGAATGTATTTAGATATATTTTAGTTTATAGGTTCGTAGAGGTTTCGAAGTGAACCTATGTACTATGTACTAAAAGACGTCTAGAAACATTTACTTCACAAGGCTAAAATATTTTATATTTTTAAATGAAGGAAGTACGTGCACTTAGTTTGATCTATTCCTACACGGTACAACTATACAACCTCCAATAATTCAAAAAGACGAAAGGATTAATAACTCACTTGGTTAGGGAAATAGATGTACAATGCGCCGACTCATGCTCAAGTAATAAGGGCATCTCCACCGGGCTGACCCATTCGGTCACCTCAAACTGTTTGTTTCTGTCTATTTGAGTCGAGCAACGGTTGATTTGGGGTCGTGGTCCGGCATTGTCTGGCCGACCGCGCCCAGTGGCCCGACCCATCTGTTCGTCTCCCTTCCTCTATCACCGGTTGACACCCTCGCGATGAGATGTTAATGGCGATGCGACGTCGGCTATCAGCGCCGGCGTCTTCTCGCGCGGCCGGCGTTTCTCGCCATCGTTTTCCGCGCGTGCCTCGCTTCCTGCGGCGAGAAAACTTCCCATGCATCCAAGACCATTTCCCGCCTCCGCCATGGTCTATAAAAGACGGCCGCCGGCGCGGCGGAGACAACAAGCCCCAAAGAAAAAGCAAACCAGCAGCTGAAAAAGCGTCAGCCACCAGCAGCCATGCCTCGCCGCAAGATCGCCAACATGACAAAGATCCGAGAGATGTGCTGCACCCGCTACTCGAATGTGGAGGTCAACGAAGTCCACCTCGAGGCCACGTTGCTGGCGCGGCGCATGAGCAATGCACATGTGTTGGCCTTCGAGAAGGAGGGCCATGTCGCCGAGTTGGCGTTGCAGTGGGTGGTGAAGGTGGCGGCCACGGTGGCCGCCCAATGGGCGGTGATTGACATACACCACGTCGCCGCCAAGGAGGCGGTGGACTTGGAGGCCTCATCCGCGGCTCTTCACGAGATCCGCCACGAGGCGGCCATGACCACACTGGAGGAGGTGTCCAAGGAGGCCGCAAAGGTCGCTGTACGTGAGCTCCGCCATGCCGCCAAAGCGTGCAGCAACACGGAGGAGGCGCAGCGCGAGCACGTCGCCGCCTCGGCGGCGGAGGAGGAGCGCGTGGCTCTTGCCGCTGAGGTGGGGTCTTGTCGATGGCGACGAGAAGGAGGTGGCGGAGGACGACGAGGAGGAGGGGGAGAAGGTGGATCAGCTGGAGGCGGCGGTCGCCGTCCCAGTGTAGATAGCGCGGACGCTGGCCTTCGGTCCCAATGGTGCTCCGATCCCGGCTCCGGCTCCGGCGGATTTGCTCGCGATTGACGCGAATGAGCTCGCCGACCAAGAGGCGAGGGACCTATGGGCCACCGAAATGGACAAGGCCCTGGCGAACCGGGCGGCGGAGGACCGCATGAAGGCGGTGGGCAAGACGGTGGCTTGCGGCCTGGCACGCGACCGTAACCACGAACGCGTCCAGCAGCGGGCCATCTGGTCCGCTAAGGCGGCAATCGATGGGCCTGTGGCCGCGACAACGGCAGCGAGTAGCCGCCGCGACGTCCTAGCAGTAGCATCCCCCATATTTTGTTCAAATGACTTTTTTAACTAGCAGGGCTTAATCTAATAAATAGCTATCTTAAGCACCAATATCTCACTTACATATGGCCCTGATTGGCCGACGGGCAGGACACCCGCGCTGTCCGTGCGTGTCCGGGCCGACGCAACCGTGTCCAGATTAGATGCATGGATGGGTCAAGCTGAACGCGTTTATCCGCATAGGTCGGACTGCTGAAACGCCACGCACGCCCCGTACGTCCACGCGGTTAATTTGGAATACGCTCGGACGGGATGGGTCGAGCCGGTGGAGATCGCCTAACAAAGTAGATTTGACCTCGTACTACCTCAAAAAAAAATCGTTATAGCAGTTTCCCCTGCTACATGTCTACATTCCTTTTAAAAAATCGAGAGGAGGGTAATTTGGAAGAAGAAGAATGAACTTCAAACCAACTAGGAACAAAATTCTCACTGCGTGTTTGGATGCTTAAGGGAAAGGGGATGGGCATTTATAGGTGGGCTTCCATAAGAGATTAAATTAAGGAAGTTGGTATCTATCCTTAATCCCACGTTTTGGCGTGCTAGGCCAGGTAAAAAAGTCGGCTCTTCGCTTAGACTTTCACATTATTTAGAGAAGACGGTAAAAATAAGTCATACAATGTAATTATCTTTTACGGACTTCTCTAGAAATTTACAAGAATTAATTAATTAATAATAAAAGAGATGTGTTATAATGGAAAAAATAGTCTTTACCATTTTTAGTGGATCATCTTAGCTAAGGAAAGACAACTTTTATTTTTAATTTTCTCTTCTCTAACTAAACAAAAATTCAGGATGACAACTCTGCGTGAAGGATGGCTTCGGCCCATTGTACATGCCCTATGCGCAACGAACAACCAAATATTTTTCTTTTAAGTCTCTTCCCCTGATCCCACCTTCCTTTAGTCGTGTGACATGACAATGAACGTACTTCCACTGTTCCAAGTTAAAAGATGTTCGACTTTTTTAAAATATTGTATTTAGATGCCATTTAGTGTGTAGGTTTGGAACAAAATGAGTAAAACATATACACTAATAACGTTTAGATACATGCGTTTTATAAAAAAACTAAAACATCTTATATTTTAGAATGGCGGGAGTAGAAATTTATTTTCTTTATAATTTCGCTAGCCTAATTACCAGCACCCATGGGACGAGATACTGGCCCGCATGAGCTCTCCCCGGCCGTTGGCGGTGCTCCAGCAGATGGCTCCCCCTCCCCTGGCCCCGGCCTTCCCCGAGTCCATCCGTGGGCGACGTTGGGCGGACGTTGCCGACGAGGTTGACGCCGAGGAGGCCGCGTGTGCTGAGGTTGAGGCGCGTTGCCGCTTGCCAGAGCTTCCCACGCTGGGAGACTTCCTCGACAGGGCCCGTTCATGTCCACCTCGGAGGAAGGCGTGCTGGCGTGGCCGCCAGGGGTCGTAGGCCGGAGCGTCGGCACCGCCCCGGGTGAGCGGGGATACTCGGAGTTCACGTCTGGGCTTCCTCTCGGCGGCTGCGGAGGCTTACCTGGGGAGGGACCGGACCAGGGGGAGCTGCCCCATCAACGGTCGGGATTTGTCCTCGGGGGAGCCCTGCGGCTCACAGGAGGCTGCTGCGCCGCCGCTTCCCTAGTCGAGGGTGGGAGGAGAGGGAGGTTGCTCTCCACCCCGCTCTTATCGAGGTAGTAGGCCGCTCCGTGGCAGGCCCATTACGGCCCCCGTCACCCCGGTTGGCCCAATTATCCCCTGGAGGAGCCAGGATTTCCGGGAGGGGGGGGCTGTCTTCTGGGCCACAGGCTGCGTTGGGCCCTATGGGGCCGCAACGCCCGGTGGTCGCCTGGTGTTGGATACCCCGTGGGGCGTGTGACCTAACCCGTAGCTTCCCCACAACCGTCGCACGGGTTCGTCGTTTCGCGTTCGGTGCCTACATTATGCATCCCCACCCCCCGCCGCCGCTGATTCGCTCCTTCACCACCGTCGTGATGAAGCGTCGCTAGGACTCGTCCCCCAGCGCCTCGCTGTCGCCCCGCCACCACCGTCGCTCCCGTCCCGTCTGCCCCGAGCCCCGGCCTGCCGCGCCCCTACCATATCGGCCGCTAGCGATCCGCCCATCTTCGTCGGTTGCTCGCGTTCATGGTGAGGCATCCCGCCACGGCTCCCACCAGGGGTGCGCGGACGACCGCCGTCCTGAGCGCTCGCATGCCGCGTCCTGCCGGTCCCCTGACCATGGCCTGCCCAGGGGGAGGTCCCCTGCCCGTTGCTCCCCAAGCCGACGCGGCCCGTCCCCTGAGGCCCTCCGGCGGGAGCATCAGTTGTGGGATGCGCTGGAAATGCGTCCTCATGCCTCTGTCCAAGGGCACCAACAAGGGAGGCGCGCGGGGCAGGAGGCTAACCGCACGCAGGGTGTTCGTTCTGGTAGGCACACGACGCTTCCGCTGGACCAGCATGGTGGTGCCAAGAAGAAGCGAAACAAGAAGAAACAGAAGACGCATGGACTCAGCACGGGGTTCTAGCAGGGCGTGGCGAGCTCGGGTGGGGGTCAGATTGGACTCCCCCCATTGGCTCAGCCTACTGCTGCACCCAGCTCGGGTCTTGGACCGACGACGTGCGAGCCGCCCATCGATGGGATGGGGTCGCAACGCCAGAAGTCGCCCACGCGGAACAAGTGCTTCAACTGCGGGGAGATCAGCCACTTCCGCTCCGACTGCAAGGAGCCCGATGATATGTCCA
The DNA here is from genome assembly GCA_030063025.1 of Avena longiglumis. Taxonomy (NCBI): domain Eukaryota; kingdom Viridiplantae; phylum Streptophyta; class Magnoliopsida; order Poales; family Poaceae; genus Avena; species Avena longiglumis. Next base: position 49,028,513 of record CP125978.1, read on the forward strand.
AAACGTATCTACTATCCCGAACACTTTTGCTATTGTTTTTCCTCTAAACTTGTGTGATTTGGATACAACTAACACGGACTGATGCTGTTTTTAGCAGAATTACCTTGATGTCTAGTTTTTGTGCAGAAAATGAACTATTAGGAAAAATCTCGGAAAATATGCCAAAAATTATATTTCACCAGAAGATCCACGGATCCAGAAGACGAGACGGAGAGGGGGCCTGGGGACCCATAACCATGCAAGGTGCGGGCCCACCACTGGCCGCGCCTCGGCGGGGTGCAGCCACCCCAGGCACCCCCCGGCCTCCTCTACGCCTATAAGTTGCCTTTCGACCTAAAAACCGAGGGGGTTTTAATAGTTTTCCAGAAAGAGTTCCGCTCCGCCGCTGCCACCAGAAACCAAGATTCGGATCCAGAAACTCCGTTCTGGCACCCTGTCGGGACGGGGAATTTGGAGAGGATCATCGCATCGTCATCACCAACGCATCTCCATCAACCACCGATGTTTCCCTCATCCATGAGTGAGTAATCCCCCGCTGTAGGCTTGGGGATGGTAGGGATTGGATGATTTCTATCATGTAATCGAATAAGATTGTTAAGGCATAGTGCCTAGTATCTCTATTAGTGTTGTTTGACTTTGTTGCAACTTGTTGTGCTTAATGCTTGACACTAGGGACCGAGTGCCATGATCTCAGATCTGAGCTTATTATTGAATCTTTATGATAGTATTGTTTGTGGTCTTATCTGCAAGTTGTGTACACATATCATTGTCCGGATCCAAAGGCCCCAAAGTGACAATAATTGGGACAACCGAAGGGGATGGCTATGATGTGAGGATCACATGTGTTCACGGAGTGTTAATGCTTTGATCCGGTGCTCTATTAAAAGGAGCACCTTAATTGCTAGTAGTTCCCTAGAGGCCCCATTGCCACGGGCTGGATGGACAGAAGTTGTTGTGCAAGTTCTCATTGCGAGCACATATGACTATATTTGGAGCACATGCCTAGGATTGTTTAATACTTGGATGCTTGTTATTATTTATCTACAATGCCCTAGATCTTGAAGTTACATATTTAGACTTGTCCATGCAACGTCCGCCCATCCATCCCTATGCCTACCGCACTCGAATCCCACTGTTACCGTTACTGTTACTATTGCTCCTGTTTTACTACTGTTGTTGCTACTACCAAACTGTTGCTACTGATAAACTTCTGTGAGCAAGAACTATTTCCAGGTGCAGCTGAATTGACAACTCAGTTGTTAAGGCTTGCAAGTATTCTTTGACTCCCCTTGTGTCGAATCAATAAATTGGGTAATACTACTCGCGAAGACTGTTGCGATCCCCTACACTTGTGGTTCATCAAGACTATTTTCTAGCACTGTTGTTGGGGAGCATAGCTTTATTTGTAAGTTCACTTGGATCTATTATTGTTCACTGCTACTCCTTTCATCATGGGAAAGTCTCATGATGGAAAGTTCCCTATTTTACCATCCACTACAAGAAGAGGTATAGTCCTAAACACCTCTGTTGCTCTTGATTCACCGTATGTTATAAGTAAGCTTGTTACACCACCACATACTCATGCTACACACACACTGCTACTACTGCTAAGTCTAAAACTGCTTTTGATACTCATGATGTTACTTTTACTGTGCTTGATGCGAGTGGTTCATTAGGTCCTTTTCTAGATGCTACTATGGCTAGTCTAGGAAATACTGAAACTCCTAGTGAAGACATTGTTACACCTGTTAGCTCACCTGAGTCTAGTGAGAGTTATGATATTAATGATTGATACATTGAGTTCACTGATGATTTTGTTGAAGAATGCCGAAACACACATGGTACTAGTGCTATTAAGAGTCTCCTTGCTAGACGTACTATTATGCCTAAGTTGTCCTCTGATCCTAAGTTTGCCACTTCTCCCATAGATATTAAAGATAAAGATTATGATTTCTCTATTGTTTTATCTTATTTAGATATTGTTGAGAAAGAGCCTTTCTGTGGGACTGAAAATGAGAGTGTTGTGGCTCATGTGAATGAGCTTTCTACTATGAGTGCTTTATTCTCTGATGATTTTAAGATGCGCAAGTACTTTGTTACTAAGATCTTCCCTTTGTCACTAAAAGGAGAAGCTAGGGCTTGGTTTAATAGATTACCTCATGGTTCCATTGATAGCCCTGATTGCTTCTTTCTTCCAAAAATATTTTCCTCCCAGTGCTAGACATGCTGCTTTGCAGATACTTTTTGATTTTAAACAGGGAGAAGAAGAGAAATTGCCTAAGTCATGGACAAGGTTCTGTGCTCTGATTCATGCGCATCCTAGATGTCCATTGCCTAAGAATGAGCTTCTTGATATTTATTATAATGGACTAACTAATTATTCTAGGACATACCTAGATAGCTTTGCTGATTGTGTTTTCAGGAAAAGAACTCCTACAGATGCTGAAGAATTAATGGCTAAGATAAGCAAGAACTATGATGATTGGACTTCAGCTGAGCTAAATACACCTGAGCCTATTACTCCCGAAACAGATGTTCCTGAGCCAGTTCCAATACCAACACCAAAGAAGAGGGGAGTTATTGAATTAAATGATGATGTGATGAAGGAAGCTAAGAAATGTCTAAAGTATAAAGGTATTAGAGATGAAGATGTGAAGAATCTACCTCCTATAGAAGAATTATGCAAGCCAATTCCTCATTCATCTACTATTGAGGTACACTCTCTCCACTTTAATGAAGGGGATATTCCCTATGGTAATCCTCCTGATCAATGCTTAGAGCAACTTGACACATTTATTGTTAAACAAGGTAATTTTAATAAACAAGTTCAGAATCATTTATTGGAAAACTCTAGAGCTATCCATGAGTTGAAAGATATTGTGGAAAGAACTTCTAATGATATTAAAATGCTTTTTAAACACTTTCAAATGGTTCAAACCCAACTTCATCAACTTGCTAAGGTACAAAAGGATATGCTAGTTAATGCCTCAAGAGATAAACATGCTTATGGAATTAGAACTAGGAGTGACATAGCTACTCAAGACCCTTTATATCCTGAAGGCCACCCTAAAAGAATTGAGTAGGATTCCCAACAAGGTGAGAGTAGTGGTAGTCCTCGTAAGACAAAGAAAAAGAAACATAAAGTAGTTGAGGAACCACTTGAACCTGTTGTAGATCCTAATAGTATATCTGTCTCTGATGCTGAAACTGAGAGTGGTAATGATAAAAATGGTGCTCCTGATAAGGAGGAAGTTGAGGAAGAACCTGAGAAGCACACTAAGAACACTAGGTACACTAAGGAAGAGTTTATTGCTAATAAACATGGTAAAGAGAGAGAACCTTGGGTGCAGAGACCTATGCCTTTTCCAGGTAAGAAACACAAGTCAAAGGAGGAAGAACACTACAAAAAGTTTTGTGAGAGGATGAAACCTTTATTTTTGCAAATTCCTTTGACTGATGCTATTAAATTGCCTCCTTATTCAAAGTATATGAAGGATATTATCTCTAATAAAAGGAAGATTCCTAATGAGGAGATTTCTACTGTGCTTGCTAATTATTCCTTTAATGGTAAGGTTCCAAAGAAACTTGGTGACCCAGGTATACCAGCTATTCCTTGCTCTATTAAGAATAATTATGTTAGAACTGCTTTATGTGATTTGGGAGCTGGAGTTAGTGTTATGCCTTTTTCTCTCTACAAGAGACTCCAGCTAGAAAATTTGATACCAACTGATATATATTTGCAAATGGCTGATAAGTCAACTACTATTCCTGTTGGTATATGTGAGGATGTTCCTGTTCAAGTGGCTCATAATTGCTTGGTTCTAACTGATTTTGTTGTGCTTGAAATGCCCGAAGATGATAATATGTCTATTATTCTTGGGAGACCTTTTCTTAATACTGCAGGTGCTGTCATTAATTGTAATCAAGGAAAAGTAACATTCAATATTGATGACAAAGAGCATACTGTTTATTTCCCCAAGAAGGTTGTTAGAAGCTATTGCCTGAATTCCATTGAAAATATTGAGAGTATCAAGGTTGGAGAAATAATATTGTCCCATTCCACAAGAAATTTTTGAAACTATTATGATTGGGACCATTGCTATCAAATATGAGGTAACATAATCACCTTGTGGAATGCAAAGTTTTGTTTCATATAAGATTGTTTTGGTAACAAGACTTGATCAACCTTGTTAACTAAAGGATTTTAATGAACAAAATAATGTTTCCACCGTGGTTTTACTTGCTTTCTTTATTTTTCTCCTTCCTAGTCTTTGCCTTTCTTTTGCTAGCTTTGGTTTTGTTAGTTGTTTGTTTGTTAGAGTTTATTAGAGCTCCTATAGTTTGGCTTTTGGTTTGATTTTGCTTCTTCTGAAAAAACTGTTTCTGCGAGAAAATCAATTTTCATACCCTGAAAATTGGCCAAAAATAAAGTTTGCCAAAAAATCCCAGAAAATTCAAAATAAATTTTTCCTCGAAGAAAGGGGCAGAGAGACACCTGAAGTGACCTAGGGGGCCACCCCAGGCCACCACACCCATGGTAGGAGCGGCCTACCAGTGGGCGGTGCCTGGGGGGTCTGGCCCACCTGGGCACCTCCCGGCTGCCTCCTCAAAGCCATCTTCTTTCTCTCTCCCGAGAAACACCGGAAAACTTGCTCAAGCTCGAATTCTTGCTGTTCTTGCTCGCGATTTTCGATCTCCTTGCTCAGCCCCTCTTTGCTCCTGATTTTTGGAGGGATTGCTCCTTGGTATGTTCCTCCTCCACTTGTCCAATTAGATTTGTGATTGGTAGATTGTATCTTGACTATTTTGCTGCTATAGGTGACAGGTTATTTGAGCTTGCATGCTTGTTCTATGCTTAGAAACTTTATTTTTATGCATGTGTAGCCCTCTAGCAAGTTCCTATAGTAGTTGCTCATCACTTATCAACTTGGAAATCACTTGGTTTGATGCTTGCCTAAAATTTTAGAAAAAGGAAGTCATGGACCACCACACATTTGGTGAAATATTTGAGGGTGATGCACCTATAAGGGCAAGGCTTCCTAGATCATCTACCAGTGGCAGGACCTCATACAATGAGGATGTCCTCACTCCGCGATTTGGTGATGAGGGAGATGAGGGGGATACGCATCCCTCTGCCTTTCCTTGCCAAACTTTCTTGCGGGCTGCTGGGATTCTTAGTGATTTTATGACCTTGGTTCGAAGGGCTGGTCTAACGAGTCTTATGCAGGATGAGAGCACGCAATGTGCTATGCTCACCAAAACATTTGTGGAGAGTTTCTCCTTTACTAACAGTGTGTTCCATCTAGATGTTTCTTTCAAAGTTTATGGCAGGTATTACCATATGGCATTAAAGAAATTTTGTGGAGCTCTTGGACTTGGTACAGCTGGGTCAGCAAAGAAGATTTTAGATCAACCCGCTAATTTGTTGGAGCTTTACCGAGTAATAACCAATGATGATAGACGTATAGCTCAACGGGAAAGATAAGAAACATTCAGCTTCCATCCATCAGGTACTTCGCTTACTATCTTGTCAATAGTGTTCTTGGTAGGGAGAACACTAGTAATATTTCCAGCTATCATTTGGCTTTCTTAGCTGCTGCGCTCAACAATGATACCAAGTATTATCTTGGTTCTCCCATTGCTCATCGCTTAATAGCTAAGGGACCCATTTATGGAGGAATTTTTTCTGCGCGTGTTGTTGCTGCTTTGGACATTGCTGTTGATCCAAATGATACAATCTTGGCTCCTGAGAGGCTTGATCTTGCTGCCATGAAGGCGCATCACTTTGTCACCACTAGCTCTATCCTTGAGAATTTGGTTTATAGAATGCTGTTTATTGATGGGGAAGAGAGAGGGATCCGTCTCCCCCAAACCACTTTGTTCAATATTTCTCAGGGACCTTTGTCATGCTCCAAGGAGGAGATGGATGAGTTGCTGCACTCCCTTAAATTCCATGGGCACTATCAGGAGGAAGCGCCCTCATATGACCCTTCAGACACTACATGTGGAGTCCTCGAGCTCGTGCTCAGATTTAGGAGCCTCCTAAATCATCTTTGGAGGTGCATCTACTTGGGCACCATGGGATTGAGCCCCACTTAGGCCAAAATCCTAAGCTTGGGGGAGGTATACCGACATCACACTCATATATATATATCATGTTCGGTCGGTTCTTTGTATATCCATTGTTTCGCTTTCTTTTTGGTTTTTGTTGCTTCTTCCTCAAAAATACCAAAAATATTTTTGTTGTTTCTCTTGGTTTTTTTCTTTATTTCTTTGCTTTGGTTTGCCTTAAAATAAAAATCCAAAAAGATTTTTGCTTTGTTTGGTTTGCTTTGTTTTTGTTTGGTTTTTATTTGTTTGTTTTCTTTAAAAAATCAAAAACACCAAAAATATTTGTTGTTCTTCTTTGGTTTTGTGAGTTCTTTGCAGGGTTTAGCCATGCACAGTGGATTTTGGTTTCATGTTATTATTCAAGTCACACAAGTGAAGGGCAATAATGAAGATTAAGACAACTTGAGGTGTGGTAAGAGGCTGGTAACGAACTCTATTTGTTTCATTTTTGTACATATACTCATCATTATGAGCATGCTTAGCCTGTTTGTGTAAGGTGTATGTCATTATGGATGGTTAGTAGTTCTTGCTTGTCTATGATTAGCTTCAGCTTGCTAATAGTTTGTAGCATGTCATATAAATGTTTGCTTGCATTGTTTTATTCATATTTTGGTATGATATTGTGGTATCCTCCTCTGACTGTTCATGTGAATCGACTTGTCACATGCTCACGCATGAATATGACTAATCAACAGTTATTAAGCCTCGATGATTTATTTTGCCTCAGAGTTCTTGTATCACTTTCATGCCATAATTAGTCCTGTTTTGTTGGAAGCATGGTTATGACAATTATTGCTCTCTCGTTTGTCGCTCCCTCTCTTTTGCTAGCCTTCACTTGCACTGGGTATGAGCTCTACCTGTGTTTCTAACTCCCAAAAACCAATATTGCCAACCGAGTCCACCATATCTACCTATTAGCACCGTGTTTAATTCCAAATAAAATGTTTGTCTGTTTTGAGAAAGTTAGTTAGTAAGCTCTCACAAACTTGATGGCACACTTTATTCCTTGCACTTAATAGTCCTGAACCATTGTGACCTGTCCATGAAAGTTATATGCTTGCTAATTATATGCTGGGAGTCAGCAGAACCGTGCTGTCACGGGGAACGCTTTCAACACTTTTTGGATATCCTATCCAGTTGATACTTTGCTCTTTTGTTTACGGATGTCGATGATGTGAAATAAAAGGGGAGCTTGTGAGTTCATGGAGTCTATACATTGTGTTAGAAAAACGCCTGGGCCGCTAGCCTAAGCCATGCCTAATCATGGTGGAAACTTGCAGCATCACCATAATGAACATTTATGAAGCATCCTCAATAAAAATCTATGCACATAGTAGATAAAAAGATCGCTGAGATGCTCATTGTCTACTTGCCTTGTCATTTTGATCACGGGATAGCTCCTGTATCATGTGCAAGGGGTACCCCGTTGGCGGTTCTCTATGATATGCATGTATTTACAATGACAAGAACTTTGAGGTAACCAAAGTCGAGTAGCATGCGGTGCGGCCCTCGTACTCAAGGGACTTGGGATTTCCAGTTTATGGTCTGTCAAGCATATGATTCAGAGTGGACATCACTTTCAGTTTAACCATATGAAGATGCCTATGATAGGGGAAATGGGAGCTCAAAGCTAATGAGTACCTTCCTTTCAGCATTGGGAAGCCTTTCAAACTTTTCAAAACCATTTTCACAACCTTGTTGAGTCACCACTTATTCTATGAGCACCTTCTTGAGAGCATAGTTGTCATTCTTGTGTTTGTTCCAAAACTTGGTGAATTATGTCATGACTTTGATGCTTGTATCTCTGATATCTTTACTTCTAGTCTTCACTTGAACTTCAGAGGTGCCTTGGCATTTATATTGTGCTCTACAAACAAAGGCAAGCGAGATACCACTCTATCATACCTTACTGTGAGCATTGCAATGTCGCTTATGTTTATGTTTCATGCTACTTATTATTATTGAGTTAGTTTCTCTTCATAGCTTGCAATGACTATTGAGTAGACTTAGTTGCATACTCTTTATTATGAATTGTCTAAGCATCTACTCCGGTGCTGAGAATATATATATCATATGAAGCAACTGTGTTCGTGAAAGTTCTTTTATCGCACTCAGTTTTTAACTGAATTGCTTGAGGACAAGCACTAAGCTAAGCTTGGGGGGAGTTGATACGTCCAAAACGTATCTACTTTCCCGAACACTTTTGCTATTGTTTATGCACTAAACTTGTGTGATTTGGATACAACTAACACGGACTGACGCTGTTTTCAGCATAATTACCTTGGTGTCTTGTTTTTGTGCAGAAAATGAACTATCAGGAAAAATCCCGAAAAATATGCCAAAAATTATATTTCACCAGAAGATCCACTGAGCCAGAAGACGAGACGGAGAAGGGGCCTAGGGGTCCCACGCCCATGCCAGGTGTGGGCCCACCACTGGCCGCGCCTGGGGGGGGGGTGTAGCCACCCCAGTCACCCCCTCGGCCTCCCTCTGCGCCTATAAATTGACTTTCGACCTAAAAACCGAGGGGGGGTTCGATAGTTTTCCAGAAAGAGTTACACTCCGCTGCCGCCACCTAAAACCAAGATTCAGATCGAGAACTCGTTACGCACCTATGGACGGGAATTTCGAGAGGATCATCGCCATCATCATCACCAACGCATCTCCATCAACCACCGATGTTTCCCTCATCCATGAGTGAGTAATCCCCCGCTATAAGCTTGGGGATGGTAGGGATTGGATGAGTTCTATCATGTAATCGAATAAGATTGTTAGGGCATAGTGTCTAGTATCTCTATTAGTGCTATTTGACTTTGTTACAACTTGTTGTGCTTAATGCTTGACACTAGGGCCCGAGTGCCATGATATCAGATCCGAGCTTATTATTGAATCATTATGATAGTATTGTTTGTGATCTTATCTTCAAGTTGTGTACACATATCATTGTACGGATCCAAAGGCCCCAAAGTGACAATAATTGGGACAATCGGATGGGATGGCTGTGGTGTGAGGATCACATGTGTTCATGGAGTGTTAATGCTTTGCTCCGGTGCTCTATTAAAAGGAGCACCTTAATTGCCAGTAGTTCCCTAGAGGCCCCGCTGCCACGGGCTGGCTGGACAGAAGTTCTTGTGCAAGTTCTCATTGCGAGCACGTATGACTATATTTGGAGCACATGCCTAGGATTGTTTAGTACTTGGATGCTTGTTATTATTTATCTGCAATGCCCTAGATCTTGAAGTTACATGTTTAGACTTTTCCATGCAGCGCCCGTCCATCCATCCCTATGCCTACCGCACTCGAATCCCACGGTTATCGTTACTATTACTATTGCTCTTGTTTTACTACTGCTATTGCTACTACCAAACTGTTGCTACTGATAAACTTCTGTGAGCAAGAACTATTTCCAGGTGCAGCTGAATTGACAACTCAGTTGTTAAGGCTTGCAAGTATTCTTTGGCTCCCATTGTGTTGAATCAATAAATTAGGTCGCGAAGACTGTTGCGATCCCCTACACTTGTGGGTCATCACCTGAGTACTGCTTGTTCTGTGGGGACCCGTTACACCATGTCTTGGACTGCACTGCCCGCTCCCCACACCGCGAGCGCAGTACCCTGGAGCTACTTGGCCGCATAATCGATTTGGGATTCTACTACATTGACTTGGGAGAGGAGGAGATGTCTGTCCCCCAGAACCTAGCTGAGATCCGCGTGCTGCCAGACCAGGACCCGCCCCTGTCAGTGGAGGTTACCGAGGACATCATCCGCGCGGAGTTGAGGTCGTATGACTCTGAATTTGTGTGGAATGTGAGGGAGTGCCCCATGGTGTTCTCGGTGATCTTCCGTCCTGTGGAGGCGCTGCGAGCCTGTCCTGGGCGTCGATGTTCCTCCCCATACACAACATCAAGGTGTCGATCCGTGAGTCATGTGTGCACCCCGATACTACTGCTACTCTCTCAACCATATGGGTCCATATCCACGACATTCTCGATGAAGTAAGGAAGGATAAGTACATCAAGCTGATCACCCAGGCCATCGGCATGTTCGTGAGCTTCGACGTGGACTCCCTCCGCGGTCAGGGTCCGGTACGGGTCCAGGCCAGACACCCGGATCCGACCAAACTGGACTACACTCTCCCGCCCTTCTACTTTGGCACTCCGGGCAGGACCCTTACTGTGGAGCTGGAGCGGGAGGAGGTGGGATCTTGGTCCCCATCTCCGGACCTCTATGAGAACCGCTGCAACCCCGGGGACGGGGTAGCTGACCTGTCTAGTGGGGATGACTTGGAGGATGACCTGGATCCCCCCGCGCCTCCTCCTACCTCCCAGGGGGCGGCTCCTCCACCGGCGTCTGTGGGAGGGGCGCCCACCCTGTTACTACTCTGACCATGGGGTCGGTTCTAACCCTTGCCCTCCCCCTGGTGGACGTCCCTAGGTGCATTCGTCTCGATCCTTTGATATCGGAGGAGATGGACGTTGCCTCCTACGGGTCGAACCTGGGCGAGGGGCTAGAGCACCTAGGGCTCTCTGGATGGACAGCGACGCAGTCCACCTTGCACTGCAGTCCCACGGCGACTCGGTCCTCCCCCAGCGAGGGGATGGTGGTGGCCCTGCCGTCTTCTCTTCGCTCCCTCGGGGCGGTGTGCTACACCCTCTCCCCGGGCTCTCCTCCCGCTTCGTCCAGGAAGCTGCTGGGGACTGCGACCCCGGCACCTCCGACAGGTGGTTCACGCTCGGTCTTCCCTGACACTCCTGAGGCGCTGGTCAAGGCCCACCCCTCCCGTCGCCCGCGGCCTCCACCTCCACCTCCCTCTCGCGCTAGTGCCAGGATTGCCACTGCAAAAGCCAGGACTAGAGGTGAGGGGAGGGAGACGACCGTCCTCGAACAGGCGGAGGCACTAGCGGCGTCACGTAACCTTGACCCAGGTCGACTTGCCTCCCTTGTTCTCCCCCTACCATCTCTTCACCTCCTTCCGGGTCCAGGTTCTCGGTTTTGGCAGATGTTCTAGAGGAGCGGTTAGATATTGTGGCCAGGGACAGCGGGATCGTGCTTCGAGGCGAACGCGGCTCCCGCTTGGAGCAGATTGCGGCACTAAATGTGAAGGAGGTCTATGATGGTGTGTTGGCGGCCTCTCGTGCTCAGGCGGAGCAGGAGAAGCAGTCCAGACTCCATGCCACCACTAGCACAGGGCTGCAGGGCCCGGTGACTAGGGGAGGCAGCCCTCCTCGCCTGGTGAGTGAGGAGACCTCCTTGACAACCCCCTAGGCGAGGGAGGGGGAGGCGAGGGAGGCTTCCCAAACCAGTGTCCAGGCCCTCGACAGGTGGTAGGGCCTGATGTGTCCCCCGTAAGGTGATCCCCCTGATAGTACTTCCCAATGAGTCGCCCGATTTTCCTCTTAGATTGGAACATCTGGGGCTTTGGGAATGTTGGTCGCGGATAGCAGCTGAGGGACTACTTGAGGCAGGAAGATGTTGAAATTGTGGGCCTACAGGAGACGATTAGACAAGACTTCTCGATCCTTGAGCTGTAGGGATTGAGCCGCCATAGGTTTATCTGGCATTGGTTGCCGGCTAACAGCTACTCTGGAGGGATCCTCTTAGGTGCTAAAGAGGATACCTTCGAGGTTGAGGACATGGACCGCGGGGAGTTCTTTGTGAGTATGGCACTCACCCATAGACGATCGAACCTTAGCTGGGAGGTGATCATTGTCTATGGACCTGCGGACCATCGTCGCTCCCCTGACTTCTTGGCTGAGCTCTCAACCAAGGTGGGGAGATGCACAAGTCCAGTGGTGGTGGCGAGGGACTTTGACCTTATTCGGTCCCCATAAGAGAAGATATCGGATAATGTGGATCTATCTAGGATGTGTATGTTCAATGACTGCATCGCTGATCTCTCCTTGTGGGAGATCCCCCGAGTGGGGGGCCGGTACACCTGGTCTAACAACCGAGTGGACTCGATCAGGAGTGTGCTGGATCGGGTCCTGGTGGAGTGGGAACTGGCCTACCCATTGTGCTCCCTCCGGGCGGTTATGAGGGCCGGGTCGGATCATTGCCCGCTCCTCCTCTCGACTGGTGGAGGTTCTCCGCCGAAGCTCAGCCAGTTCCACTTCGAGAAATTCTGGCTCCAACAGGCGGGGTTTGTGGAGATGGTCCAGGCCAAGTGGAGCCCAACAACTTTGGCAGTTCAGATGGCGCGCACTGTAGTGGATGTTTCACATTTATGTGCTCTGATGGCCTGCCAGTTCATGCGTGGGTGGGGGGCTAACCTTGGTGCCGAGTTGCGGCGCAAGAAAGGGGACCTCCTCACGGCCATCCAGGACTTAGATAGGGCCACAGACATGGCAGGCCTCTCTATGGAGGAATGGTTCCAGCGATACATACTGGAGGATTCTCTCATGGAGATTTTTCGGGGCGAGGAGACGTTCTGGCCACAACGGAGCCGCCAAACTGGCTTCTCAAAGGGGATGCGAACACCGCCTACTTCCATGCCATTGCTAATGGCAGGCGTAGGAAATATTCCATCCCCTGCCTCTAGGATGGTGGGCGTCTCTTGGAGGAGGCCAAGGAGGTCACCTCCCATATCTACTCCTTCTATAAGGAGCTCTTTTCTGCTGGCCCCCGATCCGGGGTCGCGTTAGCCGGGAACTTTTGGCCAGAGGGGGCCAGGATATCCGACGCGGAGAACTTGGAGCTCACACACCCGTTCTTGCCAGCTGAGGTTGAGAAGGCCATCATGGAAATGAAGGCTAACTCGGCCCCGAACCCTGATGGCCTACCTGTAGTTTTCTTCCAGAAGTTCTGGAGAGTATACAGGGGGCTGTTATGCCCATGTTTTAGGAGTTCTTTGTTGGGACCCTCGTGATGTCGTGATTAAACTTTGGCATGATTATCCTGATTCCCAAGGTGGTGGGAGCCATGGATATTCGGTAGTTTAGACCGATCATGGTAATCAATGTAATCCAACGGATTATGTCCAAGGTATGTGCACGTAGGTTGGCTCCTATCATGGAGCGCCTGACGCACCTATACCAGTTTGCCTTCCTTAAAGGTAGATATATTCACGATGGGATCCTGACGCTCCATGAGATTATTCATGAGGTAAAGGTTAGGCGCCAGCGGGGCGTCTTCCTGAAGCTAGACTTCCAAAATGCGTATGATAGGCTAGACTGGGCCTTTCTTCGCCAAGTCCTCCAGCGTAGGGGCCTTGATGATCACATGATAGGGTGGATCATCCAAATCGTCATGAGCAGGAACACGACAATAAACATAAATGGGGAGGTTGGTCCCTACTTCAAACCCACGTGTGGAGTTAGACAAGGGGACCCGATCTCGCCATCTTGTTTAATGATGCGGTGGATGCCCTTGCGGAAATCATGGAAAATCCAAGATTTCCCACATATCAGGTGTGGTGGGACATCTTATCCCTGGAGGGGGAGTTACCCACCTCCAATATGCGGATGACACCATGCTTATGGTGGAGGGGCCAGAGCAGGACATCATTAACCTGAAAGTCCTGCTCCTATGCTTTAACTCCATGTCCGGCCTCAAAATTAACTTTGACAAGAGAGAAGTGGTGGTGCTTGGTTATCCCTTGGACACACAACAGAGGATTGTTGATAACCTGAATTGCCGACTGGCGACCTTTCCCATGAACTACATGGGGATGCTATTCAGGGACACCAGGATTCTTTCTAGGGACCTGGAGCCCCTTATGGGTCGGGTTAAGGCGAAATCCAAACCGTGGCAAGGCAGGTTTACCTCCAAAGGGAGCAAGACCATCCTCATTGACGCCTGTCTTTCCAGCCTCCCCATGTATATCGTGGGGTTGTATATCCTGCAGGAAGGCGTGCACGCCAACTTTGACAAGGATCTCTCTCGGTTCTTTTGGATGGCGAACGATGGCCACCAAAAGTACCATATGGTTAAGTGGGCGGACATTTGCGCCCCAAGGATCTAGGAGGGCATAGGGATCATTTCCTCTCGCCATATGAATGTGCCCCTGATGTTACATTGGGTTTGGCAAATCCTGGCCGACGATGGTGGCTTGTGGTTACAACTGGTCAAAGCTAAGTATCTACGTGGATGCCCACTTATGGCTTGTGAACGTTGGGAGGGATCTCATTTTTGGAGATCTATCCAGGACATCAAGCCGGCGATCCGGAAGGGGCTCTCTATTTCTATCGGAAATGGGAGAAACACCATCTTCTGGCTCGACCCTTGGGTGGGTGGGCGCCCCTTGCGCCACGAGGTTCCCGACCTGTTCGTGATCTGCGCGGACCCTCTGCTCTTGGTGGATGACGCTTTCCAGGATGGGGTCTGGCAAGTTGCGTTCTTCCGAAACCTTGGGGCCGCCGAGCGGGCTTCTTGGGAGGGACTTCGGGACAACCTCCCGCTGTCCCATTCCCAATCCCTAGATAATATGTCTTGGCACCTTTCGCCCTCGAGCGTTTTTTTCCGTGGGGTCCATTTATCGGGCCTTGTTTGGTGGGCCTTCCATTCCCTGGACCTCCCTTTGGAAGGCCCCTCCTTAAAGATAAAAAATCTTCCTCTAGCTTGTTACGTGATCGGCTTCCCGTGGGTGGAGGTGGCTGCGGCATGGCCTGTGGGGTGGTCTTTGCCCTCTTTGTGCGGTCTCAAGCAGACACCACATTTTTCTCTGTCCCGCAGCTCGCCTTTGGAACTTCACTCGGGAGGCTGGGCTGGTGTGCCTCGACCTAGACCTAGGGAATTCTGAAGCCAATGCAAACCAGACCGCGGAGGAGGCGCCTCTTGGTTTACTGTGCGAGGATGACCTAGAATTTATGGAACATCCGTAACAAGATGGTCATCGAGCGCGTCTTTCTTGGCCGTGCCTCTGACTCGACCTTCAAATTTCTGGCGTTTTTGTAGCAGTGGTACCCGTTGAGTAGGCAGCGGGACATGGCGTGGCTGGATGGGATGATAGAGCACCTTATTGTGGCGGCGCGCCAACTTGCTTCTCCTCCCGGCCATTGAGCGTGTCTTCGGGGCGTGTTTGTATCCGTGTGCTATGTGTTGTGTGTTGTGTTGTGTGTGGCGTGTGGACAGTGTGTCTGGTCTCTGTTGTTCGCTTGTGCTGAATATTGTATGAATGTTGTTTTATTTATAAAGCTGGGCGTATGTCTGTTTCGAGGAGGAGGAGAAGGAGATACTTGAGAGTTGAACATTTTTTAATGAAAATGCATTTTATGGAATAAGCCACATCGATACAAAGAGTTCGTCGTATGCAATCAGGAATAGAATGAAAAACACAACTAGAGACACCACTCTCACTAGACTTTGCTAAAATAAATGCCGAATCATTCAGAACTCGCTTCACATGACAAAGAGATGCCGATGAGAAGTCAAGACCAAACGCATGATGTCAGCAACGAGAACACCTCCATCATCACTGAAGAAAGGAGCAGATGCACTAGTGATAAGCAGTCTGAAGCGAAAATCGACCTGCCAAAACCCTCTCGTCGTGAGCCAGACAAACTGCTCGGCGAAGGGCAGGGTCTTAGCATACTCAAGATCTGCAGACCGGTCGATATGTTCCTGGCAGGCCACTAGAAAATTACCACGATGGTTTCAAATTAGCACATCGGCCCACATGCATCTCGAATCATCAAAGATACCTGCGTCCGAGTTTACCAGAACCATGCCCGGCACTCGAAGACGGCGGTGTCCATTTAGGAACTGACGAGATGGACTCACACACTAGTGGAAACGAGGTCTTTTGTTGATCCCGAAAAGGGGCTTTAACACCGGTTCTTCTATGAACCGGTGTTAAAGGGGGGGCCGTACCAACGTGGCCCCTGCGGCATTAAAGGAGCCCCCCTTTAACACCGGTTCGTGCCAGAACCGGTGTTAAAGGTCCAAAGACACAAGATGCGCACTTTTAACACCGGTTCGTGGCATGAACCGTGTTAAAGGGGGGGCTATATAAGACACCACCCCAGCCCACACACACCCCACTCTTCCATTCTTTCACATTTTGGAGCCTAGCAAGAGGGTGTGAAGAGTGCTAGTTTGTGTTTTTTCATATGCACTACAGGTGTTGGGTGAAATGCCCGAGAGCTCAAAATAAGCTTTCTTGTTGCTCTTTCCGTCTCGAGGTCGGCAACTATAGTTTCATGTGTCATTGATGTACTATATATATAAATGGTCATCTCCTATTATTTTTGATATATACTACATATTAATGCAGATGAATCAGCAATGGATGTACGGTGACCGCCGCACTTCCGAGTACATTACGGGCCTCCAAAATTTCATCGTTGTGGCTAATGCAAACCGTGGTCACAATGGTTTTATGTGTTGTCCGTGTGTTCACTGTCAGAACAAGAAAGACTACTCAAATACCAGAACCATTCACGCCCACCTGCTTCGATCCGGTTTCATGCCTAGCTATAATTGTTGGACCAAGCACGGAGAAAAAGGGGTTGTGATGGAAGACAACGAAGAAGAAGAGGATGATGAAAACTATCATAATATGTATCCTGAATATGATGATAATGCAACGGAGGTAGATAATGAAGATCAAGAGGGAGTAGATGGGCCCGCTGATGACGATCTTGGTCGGGCCATTACTGATGCAAAGGAAGAATGTGAAACTGAAAAGGAGAAGGAGAAGCTGGAGCAGATGTTAAAGGATCACAAAACATTGTTGTATCCAACTTGCGAAGATGGCCACAAAAATCTAGGTGCCACACTGGATTTGCTGCAATGGAAGGCAGAGAATGGTGTGACTGACAGCGCATTTTCAAAGTTGTTGGTAAAAATGAAGAATCTTCTTCCAAGAAATAATGAGTTGCCCGACAGTACATACCAAGCAAAGAAGGTTGTATGCCCTCTAGGATTAGACGTGCAGAAGATACATGCTGCATTAATGAGCATCCTCTACATGTGAGAAGTATGAGAATTTGGATGCATGCCCGTATGCCTGCATGCGGTATAAGATCGACGAGACGATCCTGGCGATGTTGAGGGCGAGGCCCCTAGGAAGAAGGTTCCGCCAAGGTTATGTGGTATGATCCTATAATACCACGGTTAAAATGTCTCTTGAAATAAAGAGCATGCCAAGTTGTTGCGATGGCACATGGAAGACCGTAAGAAAGACGCGATGTTGAGACACCCCACCGATGGGTCACGGTGGAGAAAAGTCGAGCGAGAGTACCGGACTTGCACGTGACGCAAGGAACTTAAGGTTTGGTCTAAGTACATCGGCATGAATCCTTTTGGTGAGCAGAGCTGCAACACAGACCTGGCACGTGACCCTATGTATCTATAACCTTCCTCCTTGGTTGTGTATGAAGAGGAAGTTCATTATGATGCCGTGCTCATCCAAGGCCCGAGGCAACCCGCAACGACATTGATGTGTACCTAAGGCCATTAGTTGAAGAAATTTTACAGTGTGGGCCAAACCAGGTGTACGTATGTGGGATGATCACAAAGGGGAGCCATTTGACCTCGAGCATTGCTTTTCGTAACCATCAATGATTGGCTCGCTCTTAGTAACATTTCAGGCACAAACAAGGGATACAATGCATGCACACCTTGTTTAGATGATACTGAAAGTGTATATTTGGATAAATGTAAGAAGGTTGTGTACCTAGGGTATCGCCGATTTCTTCCGAACATGCATCCAAAGAAGAAAGAAAGGCAAGCATTTCAAACGTCTGGCAACCGGAGGAAGCCTGTCCTCCGCATCGGTGTGAGGAGGTATTTGGTATGGTCAAGGACCTAGAAGTAATCTTTGGAAAAGGTCTGGCGTCTATCTGTTCGAATGACGATGCGGACACGCCCATGTGGAAGAAGCAATCTATATTTTGGGATCTACCCTATTGGAAAGTCTTAGAGGTCCGCTCTTCAATCGACGTGATGCACGTGATTTAAGAATGTTTGCGTGAACCTGCTAGGCTTTCTAGGAGTGTATGGGAAGACAAAGATACACGGAAGCACGACAGACCAGCAACGTCAAGGCCCTCAAGAGCCTATGCATCCCGAGAACGAGAAGGGTAAACGATGCCACTTAACTCCCGCCACTACGCTCTTACCAAAGCAGAAGGAAATCTTTTGAATGTCGGCGAGTATCAAGTTCCCGTCGGCTTCTCGTCGAATATGAAGGGAATAATAAATATGGCGTAGAAAAATTCCAAAACCTGAAGTCTCATGGATCCACGCGTGATTATGACACAATTGCTTCCGATTGCATTGAGGGGCTTCTACGAAAATGTTCGAGTACCCATTGTGAAGCTATGTGCATTCCTCAATGCAATATCTCGAAGGTAATCGATCCAAAGCCTACCAGGTTACAAGCAGATGTGGCCCAATGTCTTGTCGACTTTGAGTTGGTGTTCCCACCATCCTTCTTCAATATTATGACGCATCTCTGGTTCACCTAGTAGAAGAGATTGCCATTCTCGGTCTGTATTTCTACACAATATGTTCCCTTTGAGAGGTACATGGGAGTCTTAAAGAAATATGTTCATAACCGTGCTAGGCGGAAGGAAGCATCTCCAAGGGCTATGTAACAGGAGGTCATTGAGTTCTGTGTTGATTTTATTCGACCTTAAGGCGATTGGTGTTCCGAATCACGACATGAGGGAGATGCGTGGAAAAGTCACCCTAGGATGTAAAGCAATGATATGTAGGGACGGGCATTCTCTCAATCAAGCACACTACGGTTTTACAAAGATCTATCTTGGTTGCCCGTATATCAATGAACACAAGAATTTAATACGCCTCAAACACCGGGCGTCGATGAATGGATTATAAGTGAACACATGGCGAGTTTTGGCGGCTGCAAAGACTTCTCACGAATAACACCACTATTGGGGATCATGTACTTGTTGGCGGACACCGTCTTCGATTGTATGTACTTTCCAAGGGTACGAGATAAATGGGAATACATTTTACACGATAGGCCAAGATAAAAGAGCACCAACCAAAAGTGGTGTCCGCTTCGATGCAGCAGAAGACAATGGGCAAAAGACCACGTATTATGGGTTCATAGAGGAGATATGGGAACTTGACTATGGACCTAATTTTAAGGTCCCCTTGTTTTGATGCAAATGGGTCAAGCTAACAGGAGGAGGGGTTGAGGTAGACAAGAAGTACGGAATGACAACGGTGGATCTCAACAATCTTATGAAGAACTTAGACGAACCATTCGTCCTAGCCAATGATGTGGCTCAGGTTTTCTATGTGAAGGACATGTCCTCCAGACCAAAAAAACAAAAAATACGCAAACGAATACATCATATGATGAGCCAAAGCGTCACATAGTTCTTTCAGGGAAAAGAAACATCGTGGGAATCGAGGACAAGATGACATATGTCGGAAGATTATAATAAGTTTGATGAAATTCCGCCTTCACGGAAAACTGACCCAAGCATTCCGTTAAGTAAAGAAGATGCTCCATGGTTACGTCTGAAGCGATCATAAGGAAGGGCATATGCCAAGAAGTTCATGCTCATATTATGTAACTCTAGTTCATGTTTTTAATATTAATACATGTCTTGAGTGTTAGTCATGTTTTGTGGATGGACCGACTATGAGAAGAAGTTGTCCCGATTCGTACCATTAAGATCTGATCTCCAAACGCAGGTCACATATTAGGAGTGCCTCTATGACCAGTTTCTTGGAGATGCCAGGAGGACTAGGCTCAAGGCATCTCCCAAACTGGCCGTAGTGGTGTCCCTGCCTCGAAAACCATCTTGCAGCTTTGTAACTTCTCTAACTAGATCAATACACCAGGAGCTAACTAATTTCACATAGTAGGAGTGCCTCTATGACCAGTTTCTGAGATGCCGAGGACTGGGCTCCGTCGGCATCTCCCTAAATGGCATAGTGGTGTCCTGCCTCAAACTGGCCGGAGGACTGGACTCACAAGGATGCCTATTTATAGTACAAGCAGCTCGACATAGTGTTGACACTTACAAAATAATGTCGACACTCACCCTATTATTAGTCTTGACTCGTGTTTTGTGCCGGATGGTGTCTAACCGGACTAAGGTTCATCTTTAGTCCGGTTGGTGTCTCCAACCGGGACTAAAGGTTCATATTTAGTCCCGGTTGGTGACACCATCCGGGACAAGGTACACGCCACACGACATAATGTCGACATGCACTCACCCCTATTTTTAGTCTTGACCGTGTTTTGTCCGGTGGTGTCTCCAACCGACTAAAGGTTCATCTTTAGTCCCGGTTGGTGTCTCCAACCGGGACTAAAGGTTCATCCCGCCATTTTTTCCCGCCATTTTTCTTCCCGCCATTTTCCTTCCCGCCAGTTCTTCCCGCTAGTTCACTATATATATATATGTAGGGGGTTGGCCTCCATTGTCATTGCACATCTCTAGACTCATATATGCAACCTCATCACTCTTTCCCATGGCTTCCACCGTAGCACTAACCCCTGGGAGGCGGAGGCGCTGGCGCCTCGAACTACCCGCCCAGGCTACTATGTCCCCGGCTGGATGCCGAGCGGCCGAGGCGTGCGGTTCCTCTGTCCCTCTAGGTGTGGCGCAGATGGCCATCACGAACCACTACTACCGAGCTCACGCCGAGCAGCGGAGGAATCCTAGATGGCATCCCGACTATTTCCCTACTTGGGAAGCCTTCTTCGTGGATCGGCATGAGAGGGCGCCAGCACGAGGAGGACGCCCACCTCCTCCTAACTTCAACGAGGCCGGCCGTCGGCTATGGTGGCGTGTCGACTCTCCAGAGCGTCATGGCCTATGACACCGCCGACTCTAACCCCGTCTGCGCTACCCTCAAGTCCAGCCCACGACTACCCTCAAGTCCAGCCCACGCGCATTCTCCAGAGGTTCAATTACGGCGACGACAAATGATGACGGCAAGTATCTGACGACTACAAAGCGAGTATTACAGGTGTAGGCAGAGCATGGTGAATCACTCCAACATTCCGAACAAGTTCGGCCGATTGTTACTTAATCTGGCCATGTATCTTAATTTTCAGTTCTTTTATGTATCTTAATTTTCGGTTCCCCGGCTCTTTATGTAATGGTCTCAAATGACCTATCTCATTCGAGGTTTCTTGGCTTTGGGTCAAATGACCAATGTTATGGCTAGAATCAAGGCATAGTTTGCAAGAGGAGTTTTCCGTTTTATCGCACCAAAAAGGCATTTTCCATTTTCCGAGCATAAAAAACGGACGGTTTTGTGAAGCAACCACCAAATGGCTAATTCAAAAAACCACCAACACATTTTTAGGTTCACAATATGCTATTTTATCAAAAAACAATGCAAGTTGAGCGAGGCTTGGTGAGATTCAAGTGTATACAAAAGATGCGACATTTAAATATCCAATCAATTCAAAAATGTTAATACAAAAGATGCGGCATTAAAATATGATTTGATCTAATAAAAATCATTTTTTAGATGCTTAATATTTCTTATGTTCAAAGTTTTAGGATTTAACAATTTATTTTTGTTTGAATTGAATAATCAAAATTTATATGTAAGTGTTTTAATTATTTTAAAAAATTTCATGTAAAGTAAATATAAAATGATTTACATGAATGGATAGATATTATTTTTCTGAAAATTATGATATATTATTCATATTTTTCTGAGTTGAAATGAAAAAGATATGAATTTTCTAAATTCATATCATATTTTTTGAATTAAAATGCCCCTTTAATGCATGAAATAAATGCCCCCCCTTTAACACCGGTTCCAGACAGGAACCGGTGTTAAAGGGGGGGCATTTATTTCGTTTCCCGCGCGCACCCCCCCTTTAACACCGGTTCGTGGCTGGAACCGGTGTTAAAGGGGGGGTGGTAATAAATACGCGCGCAAACGAATTCCCCCCCTTTAACACCGGTTCGTGGCTGGAACCGGTGTTAAAGGGGGGGTAATAACACATAAGAATTCCCCCTTTAACACGGTTCCATTTAACCGGTGTTAAAGGGGGGGGGTATTAAATTCACCTTCCCCTTCCTTTCTTCCCCCTTTAACACCGGTTCCAGCCACGAACCGGTGTCTGGCAGTCGGCGGCGGCACAATGTGAATAATGTGTCAAAGTTGGTGGCACAATGTGAACAATGTGGGGAATATGTGTGACGTATAAAAGATGTATTCGTGTATTCATATTTGAGTAAAGTTTCTGATGTTGTAACATCGATAATATTGTTTACTTAGTTTTGGTGGTGAACTTGATGGTCAAAATTGGGAAACTCGAAACTAAGATGACATGTAATTATGGAGGGAGTAGTAGTATAGATAGGGTGTCAAGCGGGGCGGGTTCGCGGGCAACGTAGTTTCACCGGCTAATATAAATTGTACTACATGCATAGATTAATCCTTGTATACAAATTGGACCTCTGACTCATCCTGATTAGGGTTTCGACCCCTCGGAACTCGTTTAAAATGATCAAGAATCCTTAGGGTTTTAATTTCATTTGTATATTAATTTGTGTATTTTGTTATGAATAATATGTATATTTGTGTATGAATCCAAGTCCACTTGAATGTTTACACTCTTACTCTAGATAATATTATTGTTTTAGAAACTATGGATCCACTTAGTAGAAACCTTGAAGAAGAAGAAGAAATAATGGAGAACATTATTGATGAGGACACCTCACAATATCTGAACTTGGAGGGACATGATGACGACAACTCAAGTACTAGTCATGGAGAAGATGAAGACTCCGGTGAACGCAATTTAATGGTTACAAAGTCCAGCGAGGTATATGCATTGATTAAGCCTCTGCTGACTTCCACCAACAATCTTCTTCTACATGTATTAATTAACGCTTCTTTCTTCTTTTAGCCCTCTGGATCGACCAGCCAGCAACCATCTTCTTCTACGAAAAAGAGCAAGCGAGGCGCGAGCTGCACGTTGAAAGATCGTGCAAAGTTCACGATCAAGCAGTCTGTTGATGGCAGGCCGATGGAGCCCAAGAAGGCCGCAGAGCAAATTTGTACGTCAGTGGAGTTCTTGTTAGGGACCAAATCCCAATCACAATTGAAAATTGGAATAAGCCAAAGAAGGGCGGTACCTTTGTCGATGACAGATCCAAAGAAACGCTTTGGAATTCGTTGTTGTTAAATTTCACCTTCCGCCAGAGGAGGATGAAAACAACCGGTTATAAAGGAAAAGGTCAAAGAGTGGACTCTAAAGAAGATGGCGACGCTTTCCGAATCGAAGACAAAATTGAACAAATTTGTCAAATCTGAGACTCAAATTTCAAGACGCATTATGCGAAGATAAGACCTCACCGCCCGAATTTGAGACATATAAAAAAGTGCTATAGCTAAAAGAGGTCGAAACCAATACTCTTAATGCCTCAAGAAGTAATATCACCAGAGGACGGGTCGGTGGCTACATATCTCGAGGCCTAAGTGGGAGGAAGCTGAGAAGGCCTCACGCGAGAGAGGATCACACCCAGACAGATGGGTGGGACCTACGTGCAAAGACTTGGTTCTACGGAATCGGGCAAGGTTGGACCCGAAACAGGATTGTGTATCTTCCCAACCATCCTTGCCAAACCCGTCATCGAACTCATCACGACATACGAGGAAACATCCGCCAGACCTTCCATCCCGACAGAGAGAATGACCAGCTCACACGCCATCGGTAAAAAGAACACCACGGACATGCACGAGGCACGTGGGTATGACATGGAAGGATGGGTTTGCCGATGGAGCGACTTACAGATGGCGCGCAGAAAAGAAAAAGAGCGTACAGCGGATGACACAGATAGAACATGCACTTGCGGCTGCAGCGCAAGTGAATGCACAAAGAGCCATCAAGCTCTTGGCCCATCTCAGCGCACGAAGAGCCTGCATTGGAAGCTGCCCGCGCCCGACTACAAAAAGGCAGTGTGGCTTCCACGGAGAACGTGCATCCCACGCTTGAAATGATGGGTCCTCGATACCCCGTGGATGAGATCACGGAGAGCGAACACGCTGAGCTGCATGTGAGATTAATGGGCTTATCCATTAAGGTGGCTGTCGGCTATGCCTTACCTCCTGTAGCTGGTGGAACTTACCACTGCCGACCGATTCCAGATGGCTATGCTATTATCGGGATGGATGAGGTTGTGAAGGAATATGAGGAAGCACAGCTTGACCATGCTACAGGTGAAGGGGAAACTCAACTCAAATTTGCAGTGAAAACAACCATTCTTTGGAAGAAGGAACACATTGTGCTTCCAAATTGGAGGTCACTGGCACCCCTGCCTTCGCAGCGTCAGTCCGAGCCGCTTCAGCTATCTCTGCTGCAGCCATCTCCCAAGGCAGCCATCTCCGGCCCGTCGACCATCTCTCATGGCAGCCATCTCCGCCCGTCACCATCTCTCACGGCAGCCATCTTGACCCGTCACCATCTCCGTGCTTCATCCATCTCCTCAACAGAAGCGAAGAGCACCGCCACGAGGAGCATCAGTAGCTTGCCACAAAGAAATCCACAGAAACCGTGACGCCAAAGAGTTCAAAAACTACGTCCCGCAGCCTTCCGCCAAGACATTGCCGGTTTTACCGTGGAATCACTGACGAGGAGACCAATAGGATCTCGGAAGAACAGGTCAAGAAATTCTTTGCACCTAGACGGGCCGAGCCAAAGGAGAAAATAGATCCGGTGGTGGAGAAGTTTTACAATAATCTTTTGAAACCTGAAACCCCACTTGTGCCGGACTACGAGCCAGATTTTGAAGGCGGATGCAAGGCGCCAGAGGGAGACGAAAGTGCATCGTGAGGCACCTTAGAAAACAGTTTCCATGCTCGGAGAGCAGGAAAACCAATCATGTGCCCCTCTCCAAATGTTCGACACACGAGACGCTCCTCCCGTAAATGATTACGAGGCAGAGCTACAAAGAAAGGCCAATGAGATGGGGATGACTTAGATTGCATACTTGAACGTCATGGGAGACAACTTGCCCAAATGCGATGCCAACCCCATACAGCCATGGAAGTATGGGAAGAATCTCGTCAAGAAAGAGGAGCTCAAGACTCTACCAACAAAGATGCGAAAATTGCACAAGTGGTACCTTGATTTCTGCAAGACGAGAAAGGTAGAATGGATCACAGCGCATATAAGAGATCGGATTTTCTTGTGCGGAGACGACGTAATCGACTTCAACATTCAAGACTTGCATTTTCTATTCAATCAGAAGGAACTCGACAAATCTGCCATCAGTCTTTATTATGTGTAAGTACTATTTCTGTAATTTTTATCTCATCTCATTCACTTCATTAATTGCATGTATATATATATGCTCACCATATATGTATATACTATTATGCAGGAAAAAGGTTATGGAATGCATGAAAGGAGGCCCTTTTGACATTGGGTTCGTTGACCCAAATAGAGTTCATGAACAAGTGGTAAGAGACAAACCCGGCAAATGAAGATTACTTCCTAAGGTCTTTACTGAGACAACAAACCAAAAGGGAAATACTATTGCCTTACAACTTCTCGTGAGTACTGTTACCCTCTCTTGTACACATTCTGTTTCGGCTTACTCGATGTTAAGTGTAACTGATGATGAGTTATGTGTGCGTAGGTTCCAATTTATTCTGCTAGTCATTCAACCCGACTCAGGAAAAGTCCTTGTCATGGACTCGTTATGAAAATAAAAAGAGCTATGGGCAGACTTTAGAGAGATGCTCCAGAGGTAATTTCAATCATATTATCGCACTAGATCGGCAACTTTCGTGACAACAAGTAATTAATTACTCCTTTATCCATTTTCTTTGCCGGACAGGGTTTGGAAAAGGTTCACGGGCAGGGCCGTGGGTGAATGGTCAGAAGAACTAAAATTTGTAGACCAAAATGTAAGTAATACTAGCTAGCTTCCAATTCAATTATATCATGCTTTATTGATTATTATTTTGATTGAACTCTCTATTATCGTAAAGTGCGCGCATCAGGGACACGGCAATAACTTGTGTGGGTACTATGTTTGCGAATTCATTCAAACACGATATGTGACGGCCAAGCCGCACTAGAACAACTTAGAGTAAGTAAACAAATTCCACAACATTATTTTATTACCATCAACTGTGTTGAGTTTTATTCTTATATATATTGACGGCCTATTCTTCATATATATTCAGATCGAACGGATGCGGGACCAACTCCTACCATTTGAACGCATACGAGCCATTCAAGAGGAATTGGCGGGGTTCATACTTGATGAGGTCGTCACGCCTGGCGGAGAACTCTTTAGATATCCACCAAAATGAACGATGACGATGTATGTGCCGATGACGATGTATGTGCCGATGACGATGTATGTGCCGATGACGATGTTTGTGTATAATAATAGTTGCTTAATTATTCATGTACTCGTATGTACCGATGACGATGTATGTGTATACCGCTCCCGATCGATTCCCCCTCCCCCCCTCCCGCAGAAATACGCCCAGAACGGGGCAGAGGCAGAACTCTGCCGCGGCAGAGATTTAGGCCGTTTTCCTGCCGCGACAGGAAAACGGCCTAAATCTCTGCCGAGGCAGATCTGCCGCGGCAGGAAAACGGCCTAAATCTCTGCCGCGGCAGAAGAACCTTTAACACCGGTTGCAGATACGAACCGGTGTTAAAGGGGACTGCGCGGCAGCCCCACGTCGCCATTTTAACACCGGTTCGTATAAGAACCGGTGTTAAAGGCCCCCCCCTCTAACACCGAACCCTCAACAGCGGTTGGGGAACCGCTGTTAGAGGGCCCTCCCAACCGGAGTTAAGGGGGGGGGGGCTCTGCACTAGTGACACCTTTGCTTGGTACAATGCAACTATATCAAATCAACGTAAGCCAAAATCTTCTGGACAATACGACTTGTGTTAGGCTTGACATTAGAATTTCAGGTCTCATTACGTGCCTCCCTTATTTGCCACAGCCCACAAACTCACAGCCAGAGTTGTAGCATGAAGATCTGATGATCGGCTCAAAAAGTCAAACAACCGCAATTTGCGAGAAGATAAGCTCTTCCTGTTGAGGTGCAGGTGAACATGGTGTTTTATTTCCCGCCATATGACTCGCACAAACTGACAGAATAGAAAGGATTGCTCAATATCTTCAGTTCACCCGCAGAAAGTGCAATTGCCATCCACAGGAATTTGGCGTCGAACTAGTTGCACTCTGCTGGGCAAACAATTGTGTGCAAAACTCCATAGATGAAACTTCGTCTTGCGGGGCGCCTTAATCTTCCAAACATCCTTCCACTCCTTTTCACTCGCAGCTTGTCGAGACTCGAGAGTTCAAGCCCCCTTGCACTGGAGTTGTGCTGAATAAAGAACTTAGATGAGCGAGAAAAATTATAGGTAGATGAGACACTGTAGACTCCATGTTTGGTGAACGGACAGCGTGCTGTGGAAAAGCGTGGGTGGAACCGATGCCTCGTTGGAGGCTGGGGCTTCATGTTATATAGGACCAGAAGAGCCTTGGTCGTGGCGTGATACAGAGTTTGACACGTATACGAGTTGGTATACTATACCATACTCGTACCGTGCGATGGGAACACTGTTTTGTATCTCTAACAGCCGTTCTTAATCTGAACTTGATACAAGATTTAGATTACGCCTGAATTCATGAAGATTCCTAACAGAAAGAGCCTTAGTGAACCCATCTGCAACTTGATCCTTGCTAGAAATAAATTTGATGGCTAGTTTCTTTGCTACAACTCTCTAACGAAAAAATGAAAATCAATCTCAATATGCTTTGTGCGAGCATGGAATACTGGATTTGCAAACAAGAATGTAGCACCCAAATTGTCACACCAAATATATGGTTTCTCTTGCAGCCGAACTCCTAGTTCAACCAGCGGTGCTTCAACCCATATCACCTCAGTTGTTGCATTGGCAAGAGACTTATACTCTGCTTCTGTACTTGATGTCGAAATATTAGCTTGTTTTCTGGCACTCCAAGAAATTAAGTTTGGTCCTATGAATACTTCAAAACCTCCAATAGAGCGTCTATCATCCAAACATCCAGCCCAATTTGCATCTGAAAAACCACACAAAAGTGTAGAAGTAGAGGGCTGAAAAATTATACCAATACCAATTGTATCTTTGACATAGCACATTTTGACTGCTGTCCAGTGAGCAGTAGTTGGAGCATGAAGGAATTGACATACTTTGTTCACCGAGAAAGCTAGATCTGGTCTAGTAAGAGTGAGATATTGCAAACCTCCAACAATACTTCTGTATTGTGTGCTATCTTTTGGGCCGAGAGGTTCCCCAACTACAAGAGATAGGGGATCCGTAGTGGACAAAGGCGTGGGAGCAGGTTTACACTTTGTCATACCTAGTTCACTAAGCAAATCAGATGCATACTTCTCTTGTGTTAACATCAAACCACCAGAGGATCTCTTCACTTAAATGCCTAAAAAATAATGTAACTCACCAAGATCTTTGATAGCAAAATTTTCATTCAACTCTTGAAGCAACCCTGAGATAGCATCATCTGAAGAACTCTGGTAACTATTATACCATCAACATAAATCAGAATATAAATAGTGACTCCTACATTCTCAAACAGAAACAATGAAGTATTTACCTTGGAAGGAACAAAACCAAGATCATGCAATTTTGAACTAATCGAGAATACCATGCTCGGGGTGCTTGTTTCAAACCATAGAGATATTTCTCAAGTTTGCAAACATAATTAGGGGCGTATTTATTTTCAAAACCTGGTGGTTGTTGTAGGGGTTCGTAGCATGGAAAACAAAAAATTTCTACTGCATGAACACAAACAAGCCAAAATCTATCTACTAGATTGTAGCAATGAGCCGATTAGAGTACTCGCCCTTGAAGATTCCAAAGCGGTTAACGAGATAAGATTCTCATGGGTGATGTAGTCGTATACTTGCCGATCTCAAGATCGCGTAGACGATCCTTCCGCGCATGCTCCGCTTTTCAATGATCGGTCACACGTTTGGTACTCGATGAAGACCTTCCTCTCCCTTGTTCCAGTAGGCAGTGGAGGTTGTAGTTCTCCCCTCGCGATTCCGCAGAGACGACTGTGGTGTTGGAAGTAGAGGGAAGATCCTGCAGGGCTTCGCCTCAGTTGGATCAGGTTATGGTGGGAATTAGGGTTTCCGGTGATCTAAAGTTAATACGTCCGGAGAGGAGGAGGTGGAGTCGGCGGTGGCTAGGGAGACAACGACGAACCAACGACGATGCGAGGCGGCGGCTAGGTGGGGAGGGGCTGGTGTTGTGTGTCCTTGGGGCACCCCCGCCCCTCTATTTATGAGAGGGAGGACAGCTTGGGAGAGGGGATGAGTTTGAATCCTTCCCCAACTCCCTCTCCTAGTTGGCTTGTGGTGGAGGGAAAGAAGGATTCTTTCCTTCCTCCACCAGGATACATTGTCCCAGTTTGACTTTTCAAACTTGTCTTTTGACTTTCAATTTGGAGCTTAATTTGTTTCTTGCAAATGTCCAACCAAGTGACCTAGGATATGATTCAATCATTCCACTTATCCATGACACATTCATATACCCTTCTCCTTCCGATCCGGTGAACCTTCTGATACGTCGGAAACGTATCTATAATTTTTGATGTTTCATGCTTGTTTAGTATCTACTTTGCTTTGATTTGTCTACACTTTGAGGTGTTTTTATATCTTTTTTGGAACTAAACTATTAACAAGTTGCCACAGTGCTAGTTTCCTATTTTCTTCTGTTTTTGGTTCCAGAAAGGTAGAAAATCAATATTCTCGGAATTGGACGGGACAAACACTACAACAAATGTGATATTATATGACGCACATTCCGTGACGATTCAGTAAAAAACGTCAGGGATTCATCTAAACTGTGACGTTTTTTCATAAAATATGACATTTTTTAAAGAATCGTCATAAAATGCGCATCATAGATTATCACATTTGTTGTAGTGAAAAGCCAAATTCAATATTTTACCGTGGGCGACACGAAGTCCAGAAGGGAGACGGAGAGGTTCCACAGGGAAGCCAAACCCCCCTCCCCAAGGCGTGGCCAAGTGTGGCATCCCGCAAAACCACTACTAGAAAATCGTGTTGTTTTTGTGCATCGCGTCGACATCATCATGCATTGTTGGTCTGCATTATTTGAAAAGCCTAGTTTGATTTATACCAATACCCCTCTTATTTTTCAAACACAAAACCCCGATCGCATCGGAGATTTTGTTTGTCTAAAAACTGTTTGCAAAATGGCCTAGTTTTAAATTATACCGGGCAAAACAAACACAAAAACTAAAACAGTCCCACCTAAATCCTAGTCTCACCCAATCTATTCCTACCCACCAATCTCTGGCTGCCACCTCACCCTCTCCCCTTTTTCCTACCCACCCTGCCACCTCACCAATCCCTCTCCTCTTTCCACCTCTCTCTCTTTCACCCAAGCCCTTCTACCCCTCTCTCTCCCCCTCTCTCTGACCCTCGGCCCCACCCCAACCCCACTGGCGCCCACCGACCCAGCTTCCTCTTCCACCCAGCCCCCTGGCCCACCGGTCCACTCACCCTAGCCCCACCCACCTGCCCCACCTTGGCCCCCTAACCTCCCTCAAGACGTGGCCCACGCGGGGTCCACGCGCTTCCTTCCCCGCGTCCACCACGCGTCTCCCCCCTGCGTCTTCTCCCCATCGCCCCGACCCCGCGCGCTCCTCCTCCCCTGGCAGGGCCTCGCCGGAGTCGCCGCGCGCCGCCACCCCCTCCCGCGCCGCCGGGTTCTCCGCCTCACCGCCACCCCGTGCTCGCCGAGGCGCTCCTCGCGCGCCCACCTCGCCGGCCTCCTCCGGCCTACCCGTCCTCCCGCGCCACCGGAGCCCCATCGCCGCCCAGGAGCTCCGCCGCCTCCACTCTCGCCAAGGCTGCCGCTCGCCGCGTCGTCCTCCACCACCGCACTGACCCGCCGACGCTCGCCGCCTCCACCGCTCAAGGCTCCTCCTGGCGCCAGCCCCGCCTTAGCTCCAGCCACCGGACCTGCCCTGACGTCGCCCGATCCACCGTCGCCGCTGGCCGCCCCGGCTGACAAGGCCGCCCAGCCTCCGCTGCGTCCTCGCCCAGGCCACCCGGAGCATGAGCCCCTCCACCGCGCTCCCTCCAGCGCTGCCCCATGAGCTCCGTCCCTCCGCATGGCTCACCGCCTTCCGAGCCTCCCGACAAGTCGCCTGAGCCGCCGCCGCCAAAGCGCCTCGCCTTGTCGTAAGCTCCGCCCGAGCCCGCGTGCCCGCTCCTCCTCCGCGCCGCCAAGGCGTCCCGTCTCGTCGGTCACGGGCCCTCGCCAGACCTCGACGCCTCGTGGCTCGACCGCCACCGCCTCACGCACGCCATCGCTTTCTTCGATCACGTGCCATTCAAGATGCCAAGGCCGACACGGATGAGAACCAAAGTCCACACAAGACCGTTCCGTTGAGGACAGGAACCCTTCAAGTTAATTGCGACAACGAGTTCGACACCGAAACGAGTGGAACCCCGAGTACTTCGTCATGAAACTAGGGGCGATGACGCCAAGTCGACAAGATCTACCTCACGAGCGGCGAACCGGACCCGATGAACCATGATCTACGCTACTGAACAGCAAGCCCCTCGAGTGAAACCAACAAGACCTACGCCGGACGCCAAGATCGTCAATCGGATCCGAGGACACCGAGACCGGTGCGACAAGTGCTTCATCGAACGCCAAGACCGACAACATGGCCGACCACGCGAATGCGCCAAGATCTACCGGACTAGAACGCTCAACCGAACCCGAACCCCAGATCCGTCGAACCCTGAGACCGACCCCGAACCCCGGAACCCCGAGATCGTCGAGACCCCTGATGTGTGAACCCCTCCCCGAAACCCTAATTTTATAATACAATACAATTGTTGCATATCAAATCATTCATCTCGCATGCATATCATGTGGTTTGGGGGCCTTATGCCGATTCACCTAATAATTAAATATGGGGCCCATATGCGGGCAAATCTAGTCTCATATTGGCCTCATTTAAATTTGTGTAGCGAACCCGGTGATATCTTTTGCCATGCTAAAAACAACATTTAATTTGCGGGGTAAATAAATAACTTGAACCATTTAATCAATTGTCGGGACCCCGGTTCCGCTTAATATGACCTAATTGCATCGCACCTTGCCATGTCATTCATCATACATGCATCATGCCGATCTTCTGTCGTTGTATTAAATACTGCATCCGGTGTTTCTTCTAGTGTTTTGCTTCTTCGCGGATAAGGCCGTTGAGTTGATGTGAGCTTACCGATCTTGGTTGAACCTTCGACAATGTTTTCAAAGAGCATCTCCCCTTTCTACCTATCTTACTTTTATAGTATTTATTCCCTCCTGTTGATCTATTGCTATCTGTGCGATGCTCTAGTGTTTCGTCCGTGATATCCTCGCAGCCCTATATTGCCTTGGACACATCCTATTACCGTTGTTTGGTAGATAGTTGGACTTGCGCGTCGTAGTCGCTGCTCAAGTGTTGCGTGTCGTCAAATGCCAGTTGTTGATGTATTGCCGCATGTTGATGATGGAGATGATCATAGTTTTACTTATCGTTCACTTTAATTTCGTTTAACAACTAAAATTGAAATAAGCAGAGGCATCGGTGGGTGATAGAGAATATTTGGTTTCGAACGCCACTTGTGTCCCGTAAGACCCCGAGTACTTGATACATTCCTTGATTTATCGCTATCCACATCCGGAGGTATATGGGACCCCCGAGCGAGCTTGATTCTGTCTTATTTCTTGGGGCCACAAACTAGTTTGAGGTTTTATTTACGATCATGTACTTATGCCATGCTACTTATGTATTTAAATTGTGCGAGGAGCATACTGCACTATTTAGGATCGGGACACGTTTACGCGGTATCGACAAGCCCAGCCACACTTTCGGGTTCCCAGTCGTTTACCGCCGTCCACCCAAACCTTGAGGCCGTCTCGGAGTCGGCTAGCTTGCTTGGGATCTACTTAAGGGTGGCCCTGAAATATTTCTGAATCCTGATTGTTCATCGTGAAAGCCTCGTGGGTTTTGAGTTGGTTTTTCCGAGGTTGATCGGCGTGTGTTGCTATTGGTGCACCGGTCGGGTAAAACTTTCGAAAGCGTGTCTCATGGATATGGACGACTTGGAGCACGATTCTCGACCATAGACAAGCATAACTAAAGTTTATTGCTATAAATTTGACTTATAATGACTAGTAATCAGCTTCACTATAATGGAATGGCTAAATAATACTGCCCACAATTGCTTGTTTGGAGTGTCGCTTGCGACCATTGTACCTGACTAGTAAGTATTGCAACTACAACGGAATGGCTGAATAAAAGTACCAACAACTGCTGGGTTTTGGGTTTATCTCATGCCATCTATATCTGATTAGTAAGTGATGAAGCTTTAACGAGAATGGTTAACTAAAAGTGCCCACTGCTTATTTTATCAGGATGATGATCTATACCTGACTAGTAATTGCTGCAACGATAACCAAATAAATAAAATTGCCAACGGTGTGAGTTCCTCGGTTGACTTCCTCGTTTGGTCTCGAGGGGGAAACGCCAGGATGGGAATGTTTGGTGTTAGCTTCAGGTTGGATCCGAGTAGGTCTATCTTACCCCTCTCTGATAGTCGCCAGTTGTGTCGAGTCTCTATAGGTTGTTTAGTGCATGCTGCCGCTGCCGTTTCAGTCCACCATACCTATGTAGGCGAGGAACGCCGAATTCTAGCCTCGCTGTGTCGGCCTCGATCTTGACGCCTCTTTTCCTTTGCCCTTTGTCGGCACCTTTGTTCAAGCGGTGTTGAGATCGGCGTCGTTAGCGGTTACCCTTCCGCTTGGCACGGGCAGGGTTATGGACGCCATTGGTTATTCTTGGGCTCTTAGCCCCATTTGCATCTTGTCCGTAGGACGCTCTATCATTTTCAAGGTGATTTGGATCTTTGTATATTATATCGTATTCTCGACTCTTTGAGTCATATATATATCTGTTCTGTGGGTCCCATCGAGGACTGTTGTGTAATGTTATTACTTCGTTTTCCACCCGCACGAAAGTGCCTGGTGGGCACCTTTGAATCGTTTCTATGCGGGTTTGGCGAATTTTTCTCAAACTTGCATAGGTCCGATTCTGAGGGTGTTACACCAAGGTGGGCTCGTGCCTGGGCAGGGTGTGGCCCCCCTCGTCGCCTCCCAGCCTCGCCTCTTCACCTATAAGAATCCCCCGATGGAGAAACCCAAGACACCCGATCAAAACTCCACGAAACCGTCTGTACCGCTGCCACCATCATCATCCCTAGATCTGGGGGGATCTGAAGTTCTTTTCGGCATCCTGTCGGAGGGGAGATCATCCCGGAGGCCTTCTTCTCCGGTATGATGCGTGAGTAGTTCCACCTTGGACTATGGGTCCATGTAGTATCTAGCTTGTTGTATCTCCTCCTTGTGCTTTCATGTATAGATCTTGTGATCTCCGTTATCAAGATCTAATCTATTTGTAATTGCATGTTGTGTTTGGCGGGGATCCGATGGATATTGAGATTTCTATGTCAGATTGATTAATGGTTTTATTTTTATGATTCTATCATGTCTGTGTTGTTTGTGATCTTGCATGCTCTCCATTGTTAGTAGCTATCTTGGCTAAGTAGTTTCTAGTGACTCCAAGAGGCGGTATTTACGCTCGATAGTGGGCTCATGCCTCTAGTTTTCAAGGGAAGTGACAGAAATCTCTTCGGTTGTAGATGTGATGTTGCTACTAGGGAGAAAACAACGGTCTCTTGTTCATGGAACAAGTGGATTGTTTACCTTACACACTTTGCTTAAAGCAGTTGTTTGTTGCTTGCAACTCAATACTGGAGGGGGTTCGGATGATAACCTGAAGGTGGACTTCTAGTCATAGATGCAGTTAGATGGCGGTCTATGTATATTGTTGTATTTCCCAATCGAATCTCATAGAATCTTTTTGTCTGGTATTGCATTGTTATGCCTTACTCAGTTCCTGTCAATTGCCCTACTGTAATTTGTTTACCCTTCATGCCATGCTTTTTATCTAAGGAGAGAACCTCTAGTGAACTATGGAGCCCGGTCCAATCTTTACCATTGATACATCTTCCACTGTTACTTGTTTACTTGTTGCAAACCATCATCACCTTCCACACCATACAGTTAATCCTTTGTTACAACAACCAGTGAGATTGACAACCTCACTGTTAGTTGGGGCAAAGTCTTGAGTTTGTGTTGTGCAGGTCTCCGCGTTGCTTGCAACACCTGTGTGATGTTTCCTTCCTCCTACTGGTTCGATAACCTCGGTTTCTTACTGAGGGAAGACTTATTGATGTGCTGCTTCACACCTTGATCTTGGGGTTCCCAATAGGCTCCACGTCAACCACGCGTTAGCCATCAAGTTTTCTGGCGCCGTTGCCGGGGAGGCTAAGGACGTATTCACAAGGGGAGTCCTCCACTTCCTTTCTCTTTACTTTGTTTTCAGTTTTTTAGTTTCTTTTGCTTGGTTTTGTTTTCCTCTTTTCAAAAACTCCAAAAAAAATTAGCTTAGTTTGGTTTGCTTTCTCTATTCAAAAACACAAAAAAATAGTTCTTACTCTAGTTGTTGGTCTGTTATTGCCTTGCTTGATCATGCTTTCTATCAATAGATGGTTTCTTTGAAACTAATTCTTATTGGCAGGTGGGTTCACGGAAGAACAAAAGTATTATTATAAGGAGCACTGTTTGTCACAAAAAGGGAAACACTTATGAGAACAAATCGATAAGTTGAATACTATTGCTAGAGAGATGTGCTCTACTTATAATGTTACTTATTGCTTTGATAAATCTTATTGCTGTAGGAGGTATAAACACCTGCCTTTTCAATGCGCGTATAATGATAATGTTACCATATCCTCTTATGTTAAAGGAAATTATGACCTTTATGATGTGGAACAAATTTAAGAATTTATTGCTTTCAAGGGTGCATTTGAACTTGCCAGTTTTCTTGAAAATACTGATGATGCACCTTATGAATATGAGGTTTATGAGATACTTAAATTTTTCTTTGATAATTACAAGGAAAAAATGGCTATATTCTTGAATATTTTAATAGGTGCTTTCCACAAATGAAAGAGACTAATGCCTTGCAGGAGCCTATGGAAGAATAAATTGCTAAAACAGGAAGCTCATTAGATGAAAAAGACGAGGATGAATGTTATGCTCCTGTGGATTCTTTTGAAATATTTATTAATGGTAAAACTTGTGATGATGTTCCTATGCCTTTTACCTATAGTAGTGATCATGATTGGGAAAAGCACACTACTTTTGATATTGAAAATCTCTTTGGTACCAATTTTGAAAATTCTATTGCCTATGATGATACTTTACCTCCAATTAATGATGATTACAATGATGATATTGATATTTTCAGTCCACCTACTATTGAGGAGAAAATTTATTGTTATTACAATATGCCTCCTATATTTGATGATTATGGTGATGAGAATAATAATGATAGCTATTTTGTTGAATTTGCTCTCACTACTTATGTGGAGAGTAATAATCATTTTATGCATGTGGCTCATGGTAAGAATGTTTTATGTGATAGTTATATTGTTAATTTTATTCATGATGCTACTGAAAGTTATTATGAGAGAGGGAAACATGGTTTTATGTATCTCAACAATATTAAGTTTCCCCTCTTTATGTTGAAAGTTTTGAAGTTGCACTTGTTTTGCTTTCCTATGCTTGTTGCTTTGTTCTTTTATGACTTGTTTCTTTACACGATTCCTATGCATAGGAAGTGGGTTAGACTTAAGTGTGTTTTGAATTTGCTTCTTGATGCTCTCTTTTACTTCAATTCATATTTCTTATGTGAGCATCTTCTCAAACTATCAAGCCTTACTTAAAGGCGTTAAAGAAAAGTACTTGTTGGGATATAACCCAAGAGTTTCCTTGAGTCTTGGAAGTTATACTTCAGTAATGACCTCTCCTTATCCTTTTTGCTTGCTTTTTGTGCCAAGAATGGCCTCTAATGAGAGGGAAGTAAGATTTGGAGAGTTGTTGTCCCGAAACAGATTTATGTCCTCTACCATACAAATTCGTGAGGAGTATCCGTATGTCCGATTGAGCTGAAAATGTACGAATAAATCCCCCAGTAAGTTAGATAACTTTAGTTAGTTCAACACTTTTTGATTTGAGCAACATAAGATTTTCGAAAAAATCGGTTTCTACCTGCTGGTATGTTTAGACAGATTTCTGCCATTATTTGCATTTGCTTCTTATTGATTCCTTTTTGAGTTCTATTTTGGGGAATTGAGATTTTTAAAGGAGTTGATACAGTATCTTGTGTTTTTAGTGAAAAGTATTGCTGTTCCAAAGCTTTGCCTAAAGGTCTATTATCTTTTGAATACACTAATGTTGCTAATGAAGATTGTGTGAAATTTTGTATGAAGGAAAAATTTGGTGTAGAGAGAATGATATAATGAGATGAAGAATGGACAAAAGCTCAATCTTGGGGATGCCACCACGGTGTCACCACAAGAAATATACAAGAGGTACAAGCTTCAAAGCTTGGGGATGCCCAAGGCATCCCCTTCTTCATCAATAAAAAGCTTTGGTCTGTCTAGACACTTCGTTTTTATTGTTTCATGCATAGTTGTGTTATTCTTGGAGCGTCTTAGTTTTCGTTTTCTTTGCTTAGTTTGATTAAATAAAGTAGTTTGGTCCTCCGATCTCGCTGTGTTGTTTCAAATAAGTTGATTGGTGTGGAAAGGAGTAGAAAGTTCCTGCTTGAAAGTGCAAGAGGAGCTTGCATTGACTGTGACTTAGACTTTAGAATGGCATGCTAGGTGTTGTTTTGACCTTATGCTTAGTGATTATTGCTGTAGCATGTCTTGTTCCTAACAATTGGGATTGCTTAGTGTGCCTTGAAGAAATTATGCGTTGTTTTAGCATACAAAAGCGTAGTATTATTGTATTCTCCTTTGATGCTTTGTTTGGGTTGACTTGGCACATGCTCACACCATGTTATGACTATGACAAGTCACCTTAGCATCTATGATCATTTATTCCTTGACTTGTAGTACCACTCTATGCTTTAATTAGTAATGTTTTGTCGCTCTTCATGATTATGGCCATTATTGCTCTCTTAGTTGGTTGCTCCTAGTTTTTTGCTAGCCTCCACTTGTATGAGTAAGCTCTACTCATGCTTCCAACTCCCAAGAAACCCAGTTATTCCAAAGTGTCCACTATAAACTCCTATGCATGGTGTGTTACACCATTCCAAGTATATTCTTGTTTTCAGCTATCTTCCTATTAAAAACTATTTTGTTATGTGAAAACTTGGTGATTAAATCCCTCACAAACTTGATGGCACACTTTATATTCTTTGCCCCTAATAAACTTGAACCATTGTGTCGTCTATGTTGTATATGCTTGCACTTATACGTTGGAATTAGCAGAACCATGCTGTCATGGGGAACGTTTTCAACATTGCACTTGTAATTTGTACACAGTTGATATCATGCTATTTTGTCTATGGATGTCACCAGTGTGAAATAAAGAGGGAGCTTGTAAGTCCATAGAGTATGTATTTGATGTTAGAGAAACTACTGGGCCGCTAGCCTAAGCCATGCCTAATCATGGTAGAAACTTCCAGCATCACCATAATGAGCTATCTGTGAAGCATCCTCTATAAAAATCTATGCACATAGTAAATAAAAGATTGTTGAGATGCTCATTGTCTACTTGCCTTGTCATTTTGGTTATGGGATAGCTCTGTACCATGTGCAAGGGGTAGCCCACATGTTCTCTATGATACGCATGTACTTACAATGACAAGAACTTACATGTGATTGAAGTTGAGTAGCATGAGGTGTGGCCCTCGTATTCAAGGGACTTGAGATTGCCAACTTATACTTTGTCAAGCATATACTTCATAGTTTGTTCACTCTAACCTTAATCACTTCAAGATGCTTATGATAGGGGCATTGAGGGATGAAAGCTAACAAGTACCATATTTTTTGTAAGCTCTTTTTGAAACTTGAAATCCCTGCTTCCCTTTATGAAGGGCCTTTCTTCCACTATTATTGAGTCTCCACCTTCTACCTTTAGGCACCATTAAGAGAGCATAGTTGCCATTCTTAGTTTTATGTGCAGTGTCCCAAAACTTATTGATTGATGCATATTGTGATATTACTTGTTCTTGTGCTACTTGTATCTAGTCACCCTTGTGAAATTTGAAGGCGTCCTATGCATCTATTTGCTACTCTATGAGGGACAAGCTGATTTCCACCATGCCATGTTTTTTGTATGTGAAAAAAACAAATATTTTACAATGCATGTTATTCATGATCTTTGTTTGTTGCCTTTCATGTTGCATGCATAGTTACTTTGTCTTATTGTTAGAACTCCATCTTTCATACACATGTTTAGATTTCTTTGATCCCAGCTTTCAATGCGTGCAAATGGTTTGATCTTGGTTTTGATTGTGCATGTCACCTTAAAAATTATTCTTTTTATCACTTCCCTA
This sequence comes from Avena longiglumis, assembly GCA_030063025.1. Lineage (NCBI taxonomy): Eukaryota > Viridiplantae > Streptophyta > Magnoliopsida > Poales > Poaceae > Avena > Avena longiglumis. Next base: position 49,068,063 of record CP125978.1, read on the forward strand.
CTCGAGGACGAGCAGGAGTTAAGATTGGGGATGCTTGATACGTCGGAAACGTATCTATAATTTTTGATGTTCCATGCTTGTTTAGTATCTACTTTGCTTTGCTTTGTCTACACTTTGAGGTGTTTTTATATCTTTTCTGGAACTAACCTATTAACAAGTTGCCACAGTGCCAGTTGCCTGTTTTCTTCTGTTTTTGGTTCCAGAAAGGCAGAAAATCAATATTCTCAGAATTGGACGGGACAAGAGCCAAAGTCAATATTTTACCGTGGGCGCCACGAAGTCCAGAGGGGAGACGGAGAGGCGCCACAGGGCAGCCAAACCCCCCTAGGCGCGGCCAAGGTGGGCCCGCGCCTGGGCAGGGTGTGGCCCCCTGGTCGCCTCCCAGCCTCGCCTCTTCGCCTATAAGAAGCCCCCGATGCAGAAACCCTAGGCACCCGATCAAAACTCCACGAAACCGTCTGTAGCCGCCGCCACCATCGTCCCTAGATCGGGGGGATCTGAAGTTCTTCCTGGCACCCTGCCGGAGGGGAGATCATCCCGGAGGCCTTCTTCTCCGGTTTGATGCGTGAGTAGTTCCACCTTGGACTATGGTTCCATGTAGTAGCTAGCTGGTTGTATCTCCTCCTTGTGCATTCATGTATAGATCTTGTGATCTCCGTTCATGATCAAGATCTAATCTATTTGTAATCATGCATGTTGTTTTTGCGGGGATCCGATGGATATTGAGATTACTATGTTAGATTGATTAATGGTTTTTTCTTTATGATTCTATCATGTCTGTGTTGTTTGTGATCTTGCATGCTCTCCTCTATTAGTAGCTATCTTGGCCAAGTAGTTGCTAGTGACTCGAAGAGGGGGTATTTACGCTCGATAGTGGGTTCATGCCTCTAGTTTTCAAGGGGAGTGACGGAAATCTCTTGATTTGTAGATGTCTTTGTTGCTGCTAGGGAGAAAACAACGGTCTCTTGTTCATGAAACAAGTGGATTGTTTACCTTACACACTTTGCTTAAAGCAGTTGTCTGTTGCTTGCAACTTAATACTGGAGGGGGTTCAGATGATAACCTGAAGGTGGACTTCTAGTCATAGATGTAGTTGGATGGAGGTCTATGTATATTGTTGTATTGCCCAATCGAATCTCATAGGATCTTTTTGTCTTATATTGCATTGTTATGCCTTGCTCAGTTCCTGTCAGTTGCCCTGCTGTAATTTGGTTACCCTTCATGCCATGTTGTTTATCTAAGGAGAGCACCTCTAGTGAACTATGGACCCCGGTCTAATCTTTACCATTGATACATCTTCCACTATTACTTGTTTACTTGCTGCAAAACATCATCACCTTCCACACCATATAGGTAATCCTTTGTTACAGCAACCGGTGCGATTTACAACCTCACTGTTTGTTGGGGCAAAGCCTTGAGTTTGTGTTGTGCAGGTCTCTGCGTTGCTTGCAACACCTGTGTGACGTTTCCTTCCTCCTTCTAGTTCAATAACCTCGGTTTCTTACTGAGGGAATACTTGCTGCTGTGCTGCTTCACACCTTGCTCTCGGGGTTCCCAACAGGCTCCATGTCAACCATGCGTTAGCATCACCTTCTAGACCCTTCTAGAACCTCTCCGATGAAAACATCGGAATCATTCCCGAACTCCAGAATTGGACTTTCCTTATATGAATCTTATTCTCCGGACCATTCCGGATCTCCTCGTGATATCCCGGATCCCATCCGAGAATCTGAACAACATTCGGTCTTCCTACTTTCTTTCCATATCTACTAAACAACATCGAATACTTAAGTGTGTCTCCCTACGGTTCGTGAATTACGCGGACATGACCGAGAAACTTCTCCGATCAATAACCAATAGAGAAATCTGGAAATTCATATGGCTCCCACATATTTCTATGATTACTTTGCAATCGAATGAATCACTTACATACGATACTAATTTCCCATTGTCTCTGGATAGTTTACTTATCCGAGGTTTGATTGTCGGTATCTCTGCATACCTAGTTCAACCTCGTTAGTGATAAGTATTCTTTTCTCGTTCCCGTAATATGTAATCCCTTGTGAGCCAGTCACATGCTTGCAAGCTAATTGGATGATATTCCACTGAGAGGGCCCAGAATATATATCTATCCGCCATATGGATGGACAAATCCCACTCTTGATCCATGTGCCTCAACACATACTTTCCGAACATTCAATGCCACCTTTATAGACACCCATTTACGGTGTGGTGTTTGATGTCATCAAAGCATTTTTTCCAGTGATGGTGATTAGCATGATCTCATGGTCGAAGGAATTAGGTTACTATGTATCAGAAAGCTTATAGCAAACGAATTATTGAAATGACTTGATCTTTATGCTACGCTTATCTATAGGAGCATGTCCATCATACCATTCTCCTAATGATATGATCTTGTTGTTAACATCTCAATGTTCATGATCCAAAAACCATGATCATCTATTAAACAACAAGCTAGTATTATAAGGAGGCTTTACTAGGGACTCTAATTAGTTTACAAATCACACAAGTATTAATGTTTCTGGTTAATATTATTATAGCATGAATGTCAAAATTTATCATAAACACAAATATATAATAATAAATACTTTTATTATTGCCTCTAGGGCATATCTACAACAGTCTCCCACTTGCACTAGAGTCAACTAATCTAGATTACATGGTAACATACCGAACACCCATGGCGGTTTGGTGCTGGTCATGTTTTGCCCTCGGGAGAGGTTTAGTCAATGGATCCGCCACATTCAGATCTGTGTGTACTTTGCAAATCTTTATGTCACTGTATTGGACATGCTCTCGAGTAGCATGGAAACGCAGCTTGATATGCTTCAGCTTCTTGAGTGACCTTGGTTCTTGTGCATTGGCTATGGGTCCAGCGCACTTGGAACCACACTGAGCTCTGTAATGAGCTCCTTCATTCATATCGCCTCTTGTGAAGCCTCCGAAGCAGCTATGTATTCGATTCAGTTGAAGATCTCGCCACAATGCTTTGCTTTGCACTCCCCCAGCTAACTGTTGCACCATTCAAACTAAATATGTATCCAGATTGAGATTTAGAATCATCCGGATCGGTGTTCGAACTAGCATCGGTGTAACCATTAACAAGTTGTTCATCACCTTCATAAGAAAGAACCACATCCTTAGTTCTTCTCAAGTACTTAAGGATGTTCTTGACCGCTGTCCAATGATCCACTCCTGGATCACTTTGATATCTGCTAGTCAAACTAACAGCATAGGAAATGTCGGGTCTAGTATATAGCATGACATACATGACAGATCCTATGGCTAAGGCATAGGGAGTCTTACTGATCCTTTCTCTATCTTCTGCCATAACAGGTCTTTGAGTTTTACTCAAGGTCGTATTGGGCAACATGGGAAAGAACCCATTCCAATCCTCTTTAGAACTTTGTCCAAATATGTACTTTGTGACAATGATATTAGGCGTCTCGATCTATCTCTATAAATCTTTATGCCTAATATGTAAGCTGCTTCGCCAAGATCTTTCATTGAAAAACTATTATTCAAATAATCCTTGACACTATTAAGAAGGTCTACAACATTCCCAATCAACAATATGTCATCCACATATAGTAATAGGAATGCTACAGAGCTCCCACTCACTTTCTTGTAAATACAAGCTTCTCCATAAGTTTGTATAAAACCAAAACATTTGATTACCTTATCAAAACATTGATTCCAACTTCAGGATGCTTGCTTCAATCCATAAATGGACCGTTGAAGTTTGCATACCTTGTTATCATCTTTAGGGTCGAAAAAACCTTTAGGTTGTACCATATACAACTCTTCATCAATGTCTCCATTGAGGAACACCGTTTTGACATCCATCTGCCATATCTCATAATCATAATATGCAGCGATAGCTAACAAAATCCTCACAGACTTTAGCTTCTCTACCGATGAGAAAGTCTTATCATAGTTAACTACTTGAATTTGTCAAAACCCTTTTGCGACAAGTTGAACTTTATAGACAGTAACATTACCATCAGCATCTGTTTTCTTCCTGAAAATCCATTTTTTCTCGATAGCCTTCCGGCCATCCGATAAGTCCACCAAAGTCCATACTTGGTTTTCGTACATGATCCAATCTCGGATTTCATGGCTTCTTGTCATCTATTGGAATCTGGGCTCATCATCGCTTCCTCATATGTCGTAGGGTCATCGGTGTTGTCCACCAACATGACACTCATAACGGGATCATACCAATCGGGAGTGGTACGAGTTCTCGTTGACCTGCGAGGTTCCATAGTAACTTAAACCGAAATTTCATGATCAACATAATTAGCTTCCTCTCTTATTGGTGTAGGCGCTGAAGGGTTTCGCAGCATAGTAAATCAAAATATTTCTACGGATGCGAACGGGAAACCCAAGATATAATCTAGGAGATGCAAACAACGAGAGGGATAGATGAGATCTTCATACCCTTGAAGAAATCGCACAGCGGAATGTTCAACAGAACGTGGTTGATGTAGTCGTACTAGCCTTCTCCTCCTCGCGATCCGATCTGATCCAACACCGCAAGTGTCGATGCCTCCGAGTGATACACACGTACGGCACCTCGACGTCTCCTCCTTCCTCGGTCCAGCAAGTGGGGTGGAGAGATAGATTGGATCTACAACACGACGGCGTGGTGCAAAGGTGCAGAGTTTCTGCGGCAGGGCTTCGCCACGCGATGGAGAGAGAGATCTAGAGGGCAGCAGGTAGGCGGCTAGGGTTCAAGGAGTGGGGAAGGAGGGCTGCGCCCCTGCCCTCTATATATAGGGGTCTGGGCAGCCCCCTTGGCCCCTCCTCCAAGCCCTAGGGCGGCGGCCCCAAGGGATGGAGTGGGGGGCAAGTTTTCCCCCTCCTTCTAGAAGGTTTCCCTAGGGTTTCCCCTAGGGTTTGGCCGGCTGGGCCTATGGGGCCTTGTGCCCCTGGCCCAATGCGTCCAGGGCACTCCCTCGTAGGCCCACGCCCCCTCCCGACAAGTGGGGCCACGTTGGTCCCACTCCGGAAGGTTCTAGAAGCTTCCGGTACAATACCGAACAATCCAAAACAATTCCGAAATCCAAAAACTGCTTTCCCTTATATGAATCTTATTCTCCGGACCATTCCGGAACCTCTCGTGATGTCCTGGATCTCATCCGAGACTCTGAACAAAAACTCATAAACCAATTATCCATTCTATCCTAGTGTCGAGACACGTTAAGTGTGTGACCCTACATGTTCGAGAATATGTAGACATGATCTTCTATCAATAATCAACAGCGGGATCTGGAAACCCATATTGACTCCCACATATTCATCGATGAACCACGATGCCAGGATTCAATTAATACCATATATATTCCCTTCGTCACGCGATATTTTACTTGCCCGGGATTCGATCGTCGGTATCGGCATACCTAGTTCAATCTCGTTCACAGCAAGTACTTTACTCATTCCGTAATCCGATATCACTTTGTGATTAACTCCTTAACCACGTGCTTGCAAGCGGTGTTGATATCGACACGAAAGTGGGCCCGAAGTATATATCTCCGACTTGGGAGGGACAAATCCCATCTCGATACATATAACCCAACAAGTACTTTCCGATCATCTGAGAGACACCTTTATGATCACCCTCTCATAGGATGACGTTTGATGACCTCAAAGCTTTCTTCCGATACCAGGGAGTTGCATTATCTCATGGTCTAAGGAATACAATATTTGACATAGGAAAAGCTTCACAAAGATGAACATGATGACACGATCTAATTGCTCTGCTTGATTTGGGTCTGTCCATCATATCATTCTCCTAATGATATGATCTCATTATTAATCGACAACTCATGTCTATGGTTAGGAAACCTTAACCATCATTAATCAATGAGCTAGTCCATAGAGGCATACTAGGGACACGACGTTGTTCATAAACCACACAAGTATCAAAGTTTCTGCTTAATACAAATCTAGCATGGAATATAAACTTTATCATGAACAAAAATAATAATAATAACATCTTTATTATTGCCTCTAGGGAATAATTCCAACAGTCTCCCACTTGCACTAGAGTCAATAATCTAGTTTACATCTGGAAACAATCTAACACCCATGACACTAAGGTGTTGATCATGTTTTGCTCGTGGAAGAGGTTTAGTCAATGGATCTGCGACATTCAGATCCGTATGTACTTTGCTAATCTTCAGATCTCCATCTGTTATATAATCTTGAATTATATGAAACTTGCGGTTGATATGCTTGTTCTTTGGATGATATCTTGGTTCCTTAGCCAGTGTTATGGCGCCAGTGTTGTCACACAATATCTCCAGTGGGTCCAAGGCACTTGGAACCACACCAAGATCAGTGATGAAGTTCCTGATCCAAACTCCTTCACTTGACGCTTCTACAGCAGCCATGTATTCCGCTTCTACTGTAGATCCCGCGATCACGCTTTGCTTGCAGCTTCTCCAGCTCACAGCTCCTCCATTCAAAATATAAACGTATCCTGTCTGAGATTTAGAATCATCCTTGTCGGTTGAAACTAGCGTTGACGTAACCTTTTACGACGAGCTGTTCATCACCTCCATAGACTAAGAACATTTCTTTAGTTCTATTTAAATACTTTAGGATGCTCTTCACGGCTGTCCAGTGTTCCACTCCTGGATCACTTTGGTATCTGCTAGTCAAACTAAGAGCATTGGACACATCCGGTCTAGTACACAGCATGGCATACATGATATAACCTATGGCCGAGGCATAAGGCACTTTGCTCATAACTTTTCTATCGTTTACCGTAGCTGGACACTGAGCCTTGCTCAATATCTTACCTGACAACATAGGCACTGAACCTTTCTTTGCCTTGTCCATTATGAACCTTTTCAGAACTTTGTCTAGGTATGTACTTTGGCTTAAAGCTATTAGGCGTCTTTGTATATCTCTATATATTTTGATGCCTAATATATAAACAGCTTCCCCTAGGTCTTTCATTGAAAAACAGTTGTTCAAATAACTCTTCACATCGTTAAGCATGTCAATGTAATTTACTATAATCAATATGTCATCCACATATAGTACCAAAATTTTCACTGAGCTCCCACTCACTTTCTTGTAGATACAAGCTTCGTAGAAATTTGGAACAAATCCAAAGCTCTTGATTACTTGATCAAAATGAAGGTTCCAACTCCGAGATGCTTGCTTCAGTCCATAAATGGAACGATGAAGTTTGCACACCTTATCAGCATCCTTAGGATCGACCAAACCTTCGGGTTGCATCATATACAACTCTTCATCAATGTTGCCATTGAGGAACGCAGTCTTGACATCCATCTGCCATATTTCATAATCATGAAATGCAACAATTGCTAATAAAATCCGAATGGACTTCAACATCGCTACGGGAGAGAAAGTCTCATCGTAGTCAACACCTTGAACTTGTCGAAAACCTTTCGCGACCAGTCATGCTTTATAGACAGTAACATTACCATCCGCGTCCATTTTCTTCTTGAAAATCCATTTGCACTCAACGGCCTTTCGGTCGCTAGGAGGGTCCACCAAAGTCCATACTTGGTTTTCGCTCATGGATCCCAATTCGGATTTCATGGCCTCTAGCCATTTCTCAGAGTCTGGGCTCATCATTGCTTCCTCATAGTTCGTAGGTTCACTGTTGTCTACTAACAAGACAGTTAAGACAGGGTTGCCGTACCACTCAGGAGGGGCACGCGACCTTGTCGACCTGCGACGTTCAGTAGTAGCATCGTCTGAAGCTTCATGATCCTTGTCATTAGCTTCCTCTATTGCTGGTGCAGACGGTACTGGAACAATTTCAGGTGCTGCGCTACTCTCCAACTCAAGAGAAGGTTCAATAATCTCGTCTAGCTCTACTTTCCTCCCACTCACTTCTTCCGAGAGGAACTCCTTCTCACGAAAGGATTCGTTCTTTGCGACAAACACTTTGCCTTCGGATCTGTGATAGAAGGTATACCCAATAGTTTGCTTAGGGTATCCTATGAAGACGCATTTCACCGCTTTGGGTTCGAGCTTGTCCGGCATCAACTTCTTGACGTAAGCTTCGCATCCCCAAACTTTAAGAAACGACAACTTAGGTTTAGCACCAAACCACAGTTCATATGGTGTCGTCTCAACGGATTTAGATGGTGCCCTATTTAAAGTGAATGCAGAGGTTTCTAATGCATAACCCCAAAATGATAACGGCAAATCTGTAAGAGACATCATCGATCGCACCATATCCAATAAAGTTCGATTCTGGCATTCATACACACCATTGCGCTGTGGTGTTCCGGGTGGCGTGAGTTGCGAAACGATTCCGCTTGCTTTAAGATGCATGAGAAAATCATAACTCAAATATTCACCTCCACGATCGGATCATAGAAATTTAATTTTCCTGTTACGATGGTTTTCCACTTCGTTCTAAAATTCTTTGAACTTTTCAAATGTTTCAGATTTATGTTTCATTAAATAGATATAACCATATCTACTTAAGTCATCAATAAAAGTGAGAAAATAGTGATAACCACCGCGCGTCGAAACACTCATTGGTCCGCATACATCGGTATGTATGATTTCCAACAAGTCCGTTGCTCGCTCCATTATTCCGGAGAACGGGGTTTTGATCATCTTGCACATGAGGCATGGTTCGCACGTGTCAAATGATTCAAAATCTAGAGACTCCAAAATTCCATCAGAATGGAGTTTCTTCATGCGTTTTACAATATGACCTAGACGACAGAGCCACAAATAAGTAGAATTATCACTATCTACTTTGCATCTCTTAGCCTCAATGTTATGGATGTGTGTTTCATTGCTTTCGAGATTCAGAAGAAATAAACCATTCATAGCAGGTGCATGACCATAAAAGATGTTACTCATATAAATAGAACAACCATTATTCTCCGATTTAAATGAATAACCGTCTTGCAATAAACACGATCCAGATATGATGTTCATGCTCAACGCAGGCACATAATAACATTTATTGAGGTTTAAAACTAATCCCGAAGGTAAAACTAAGGAGAGCGTGCCGACGGCCATCACATCAACTCTTGATCCGTTGCCAACGCGCATCGTCACCTCATCCCTCGCTAGCCGCCGTCTATTCCGTAGCTCCTGTTTCGAGTTACAAATATTAGCAACTGAACCAGTATCAAATACCCAGGCACTACAACGAGGGCTAGTAAGGAAAACATCAATAACATGTATATCAAATATACCTTTGATGGTTCCAGCCTTCTTGTCCGCTAAGTACTTCAGACAGTTACGCTTCCAGTGACCCTTGTCCTTGCAATAGAAGAACTCAGTGTCCGGCTTAGGTCCAGACTTGAGCTTCTTCTCTGCAGGGGCAACGCGCTTACCGCTGCCTTTCTTGAAGGGCTTCTTTGCGCCCTTACCTTTCTTAAAGCTGGGGGGCTTGTTGAGCATCAACACATGATTATCTTTCTTGATGTCCACCTCCGCAGCTTTCAGCTTAGCGAAGAGCTCGGTGATCGTATCAGTGGAACCAATCTGATTATGAGTAACTACAAAACCTTTGTAGCTAGGAGGGAGTGATTGCAGAACTCTGTCAATCTTGAGCTCCTTTGGAATCTTGCAGTCCAGTTGCTCAAGGCGTTGAGTGTAGCCCGACATCTTAATGGTGTGCTCACTAACTGAACTCCCTTCCTCCATCTTGCAGTTAAAGAATTTCTCAGATATCTCATATCTCTCAGAACGGGCCTGAGTCTGAAACATAGTTTTCAGTTCCTCAAGAATCTCAAAGGGCCCGGGGAACTCCTCAAAACGATTTTGAAGGTCCGATTCCATAGCAAACAACATGGTGCTCTTAATCACACCATAATCATCCTTGCGTGACTGATAAACATCTTTCTCATCAGCCGGCGCATCTACAGCAGGGGCGTCACCTAGCGCTTTCTCAAGGACATAGTCCTTTTGTCCGCCAGAGAGAATGATTCTCAGATTGCGGAACCAGTTGGTGAAGTTAGACCCATTGTTCTTAAGCTTTTCTTTCTCAGCAAAAACATTGAAGTTGAAGTTGGACTTAGCCATTTGATCTACAAATTTTAAAAGTACAATTTAGACTATTTTCATGATAAATAGTTCAACTTAATCAAATTACTAGATGAACTCCCACTAAATTCAACATCCCTCAAGTTGTTTAGTGAACACGATCCAAATTCACCACACCTGATCCGATCTTCACGAGAAGAGATGTGGTTTCAATGGTGGACAACAAAGTATCAATCATATCATTCATATGACTCATGCTTAACCTTTCGGTTCGTGTGTTCTGAGGCCATGTTTGTACATGCTAGGCTCGTCAAGTCAAACCCAAGTATTTCCGCGTGTGCAAAACTGGCTTGCACCCATTGTATGTGAACGTAGAGTTTATAGCACCCGATCATCACGTGATGCTTGAACACGACGAACTTTCGCAACGGTGCATACATGGGGAGAACACAGTTTTATCTTGATCTTTAAATGAGGAATCTTCTTATAATGCTACCGTCGCGATCTAAGCATAATAAGATACATAAAAGGATAAACATCACATGCATATAATTTTATGTCACATGGTATAGCCAATCTCTACGTAATGATCTCCATCTTGTGCGTGCCAGCATGATCTCCATCACTCCACCATGATTTACTCCACCACGAATAGCAACTACAACTATTGCTAACTACTTAGCGATAAAGTAAAGCTATTACATGGCGTATAAGAAGTTGACACACAGGTCATACACAATTATAAAGACAACCATATGGCTCCTACCGGTTGTGTACTCATCGACATGCAAGTCGTGAAACATTACAAAACATGATCATTGCATACAACATACACATCACATCTTGGGACATACCATATCACAGAAACACTCCCTGCAAAAACAAGTTAGACGCCTCTACTTTGTTGTTGCATGTTTTACGTGGCTTATGGGAGTAACAAGCTAAGAACGATTCTTACCTACAGAAAGCCACAACGGTGATATTATGGTTGCCAACATCAGGTGTAAATCCCATGACAACTATAGTGAGAGAAACTGGCATCCACCAGCCGCATGTATGGAACAAGCCACACGTCAAGTGCGGAGCCGGTCTCGCGAACGAGGTCGCGTAAAGTTGGCCTGGACCGCTTCGATCTCACTATCCCGCGTCATAAGAAGTACACAAACAAGAGGCTTGCAACAGAAAACATCAACGCCCGCAACAAGCATGTTGCGTTCTACTCGTGAAACACATCTACACATAGATCTAGCTCTGATACCACTGAAGGGTTTTGCATAGATCTACTCGTGAAACACATCTACGCAAAAATTTTCTACGGATGCAAACGGGAAAGCCAAGATATAATCTAGGAGATGCAAGCAATGAGAGGGATAGATGAGATCTTCATACCCTTGAAGAAATCGCACAGCGGAACGTTCAACAGAACGTGGTTGATGTAGTCGTACTAGCCTTCTCCTCCTCACGATCCGATCCGATCCAACACCGCAAGTGGCGATGCCTCCGAGTGATGCACACGTACGGCACCTCGACGTCTCCTCCTTCCTCGGTCCATCAAGTGGGGTGGAGAGATAGATTGGATCTACAACACGACGGCGTGGTGCAAAGGTGGAGAGTTTCTGCGGCAGGGCTTCGCCTACGCGCAGTCGGGAGAGAGAGATCTAGAGGGCAGCAGGTAGGCGGCTAGGGTTGAAGGAGTGGGGAAGGAGGGCTGCGCCCCTGCCCTCTATATATAGGGGGCTGGCCGGCCCCCTTGGCCCCTCCTCCAAGCCCTAGGGCGGCGGCCCCAAGGGTTGGAGTGGGGGGCAAGTTTTCCCCCTCCTTCTAGAAGGTTTCCCTAGGGTTTCCCTAGGGTTTGGCCGGCTGGGCCTATGGGGCCTTGTGCCCCTGGCCCAATGCGGCCAGGGCACTCCCTCGTAGGCCCACGCCCCCTCCCGACAAGTGGGGCCACGTTGGTCCCACTCCGGAAGGTTCTAGAAGCTTCCGGTACAATACCGAACAATCCGAAACAATTCCGAAATCCAAAAACTGCTTTCCCTTATATGAATCTTATTCTCGGACCATTCCGAACCTCTCGTGATGTCACGGATCTCATCCGAGACTCGAAAAAACTCATGAACCAATTATCCATTCTATCCTAGAGACACACGTTATGTGTGACCCTCGGGTTCGAGAATATGCGCATATGATCTATATTAACTCCCACATATTCATCGATGATCACATCAGATGAACCACGATGCCAGGATTCAATTAATCCCATATATATATATTTCCTTCGTCACGCGATATTTTACTTGCCCAAGATTCGATCGTCGGTATCGGCATACCTAGTTCAATCTCGTTCACAACAAGTACTTTACTCGTTCCGTAATACGATATCACTTTGTGATTAACTCCTTAACCATGTGCTTGCAAGCGGTGTTGATATCGATTACCGAGTGGGCCCGAAGTATATCTCTCCGACTTGGGAGGGACAAATCCCATCTCGATACATACAATCCAACAAGTACTTTTGGATCACCTGAGAGACACCTTTATGATCGCCCTCTCATAGGATGACGTTTTATGACCTCAAAGCTTTCTTCCGATACCAGGGAGTTGCATTATCTCATGGTCTAAGGAATACAATATTTGACATAGGAAAAGCTTCGCAAAGATGAACACGATGACACGATCTAATTGCTCTGCTTGATTTGGGTCTGTCCATCATATCATTCTCCCAATGATATGATCTCATTATTAATCGACAACTCATGTCTATGATTAGGAAACCTTAACCATCATTAATCAATGAGCTAGTCCATAGAGGCGTAGTAGGGACACGGCGTTGTTCATAAACCACACAAGTATCAAAGTTTCCGCTTAATACAAATCTAGCATGGAATATAAACTTTATCATGAGCAAGAATTATAATAATAACATCTTTATTATTGACTCTAGGGCATAATTCCAACAGGCGCCACAAGAACTACTTCCGGTGTTTCGCTACTCTTAAATCCGAGAGAAGGTTCGACAACCTCATTGAGTTCTACTTTCCTTCCAGTCACTTCTTTCGAGAGAAACTCATTCTCTAGAAAGGATCCATTCTTAGCAACAAATATTTTGCCCTCGGATCTATGATAGAAGGTATACCCAATAGTTTCCTTCGGGTATCCTATGAAGACGCATTTTTCTGCTTTGGGTTCAAGCTTGTCGGGCTGTAACTTCTTTACATAAGCTTCGTAACCCCAAACTTTAAGGAATGACAATTTAGGTTTCTTCACTACTAGGAAAAAGGCCATTCGTGGCGCACCTAAAAAGGCCATCTGTGGCGCACTAGCAGTGCGCCACTATCCTCGCGCTACGGCTAAAAGTTAGCTGTGGCGCACTAGGTGGTGCGCCACGCCTATGAAAATATAACTGTGGCGCACTATGTGCTGTGTGCCACGCGTAGGAAATGATAACCGTGGCGCACTACGTGTTGTGCGCCACGGATACAAATTTCAAAATTAAAAAAAAGCGGCAGATCTGGATCTCGTCGTCAGTGCCATCAGTCGTCGGTGCAGGTCGTCGTCGTCACCTTGTCGTAGAGGCCTCGTTGTCGTCACCTCATCGGAGAGGCCTCCACTACTAGGAAAACTGCTATAGGTAATCAGCACATCCGTGGCTCACATGGTTGAAGTGCCCCACGGCTAAAACAGGCGTGGCTCACCTGTGGGCAGTGCCCTACTAATAACTAGAACAACCGTGGCGCACATGTCTATAGTGCGCCACAGATGTGTGTAGGCCAGGGCCCTGTTGGCCACACGCCAAACATCTGTAGCGCACTATAGTCATGTCCGCCACGGTTGTTAGGGTCATGTGTGGCGCACGTGTGCCTGGTGCGCTACGCCTAAGCACATGCCCCTGAAACGGCCACAAACTTCTGTGGCGCACTCGGCCTAGTGCGCCACAGGGAGTAGGAGCATCTGTGGCGCACATGGAGTAGTGCGCCACAGATGTTTGTACTCCCGTGGCGCACTAGGCCGTATCGCCACGGATGTGTCATTCTTTAGGACAACACTTTATGTGCACATGTGTGACCACATCCACCACCCCACACTTCACTTTCCCTTCTTCTTCCTCCTTAGATCTAGTCGGGATCTTCTCCTTCCCACCTCAATTTCTCCACACATTCACCATTTTTAGCATGTAAAACTTGCTTTGGATGTTACATAAGTAATAGAGGAGGTCTCCGGTCTCTCATCTATCCTTCTTGGTCGGCCAGCACCACCTCTCCTTTCCATCTTTCTCGCGATCGGTCTCTCATCTCGGTAAGTTGTCCATGTAAGTATGTGTTCATGTGTATATGGATGATGTGCTCATATGTATGTAGATGATCGATGCTCATGATGTGTGTATGTGGAGAGGATCAATGGTCATATGTGTGTGTATATGGAGAGTATCGATGATGCTCATGCATGTGTACTATATGGAGAGGATAATGATATGTTCATGTGTGTATGGATCGGTCTCTCTCTCTTGTGTTTGTCTGTGAACAAGTTGCCATTTGTTTTGCCAAAATGTTGATTCATTTCCATTTTGGCAAGACTTTGGCATTTCACAAAGGTCCTAATTTTAGGATAGGTCATGCCGAAATTTTCTATCGACCATTGCATGCATGCATTCATTATGTGGTTCTAATAGACTTCAAAATTGTACCATGTACATCGTGCAGGCAAAAATGGTCCGCATAATGAGCGAAGGCATTGTGGCTAGATTTTTGAAATGTGCGACGACCGACATGATACGAAATAACAAGACAGATATAAGATGTCCGTGCAGAAGATGCAAACTCAACTGGGTGATCGACCCAGATTCCGGGAATCTGCAGGCGCACCTGCTCCGCCATGGTTTCATGGATGGATACACTCGTTGGATAAGCGATGACGTATATGATGGAGACGGTGAAGAAGGTGGCCAACATGACGATGATCATCATCACGGCGAACGGGCGAGATGATGAAGAGTCTCTGGAGATGGTGAAGGTGCGGAAGCGACGGGATGATGATGATCTAGATGCGGAGGAGCGGACGATGGAACAACGTCAGGCTGGGTGCGGGACCCTTATGTTCAAGAGCTGCTTCTCAAGCAGACGAATAACGCCAGGGCTGCCGCTAGAGAGAAAGCCAAGCTTGCGCAACTTGAGAAAGACGCGGTTAATCCATTGTATGAAGGATGCAGGCCCGATGATACCCGGTTGAATGTAACGCTCAAGGCTATGGAGATGAAGGCGAAGCACAAATTGAGCGATGCAAGATTCGACGATATGATGGCATTCTGGCACGATCGTCTCCCGGAGGGGAACACATGTCCAACTAGTATCGAGGATGCCAAGAAAATCGTCTGTCCTCTCGATCTACCGCACGTTAGATATCACGTATGCATCAACGATTGCATCATTTATCGGGCGAGGACGGAGAAAACCACATGTCCGGTGTGCGGCGTGAGTCGATACAAGAAAGGGAAGAAAGCACCTCGAAAAGTGGTATGGTACTTTCCTATCACTCCGTCTGCAGCGCTATTCGCGGACCCTAAGGCGAAGCTCATGCGATGGCATGCGGAAAGGAAGAAGCGAGGAGATGATGATGACCCGAAAAGGATGAGCTCTGGCGCACCCCGGATGCTAGCGGTGGAAAGCATTGGACCTCGAATTCCCGATCGGTGGAGATTCGAGAACATCAGGCTTGGTGCGAGCACCGATGGACTCAATCCGTTCGGTAGCGAGCATACGCCAGTTGGCCCGTGTTTGTATGGATGTACAACCTCCCTCCATGGTTGTGCATGAAGAAGAAGTACATACAAATGAGTATGCTAATTCAAGGGCGAAACAACCTGGTACCGACATCAATCTGTATCTCGGGCTGTTGAAAGAGGAGCTAGCCACGTTATGGGAATCGAGCCAATACTTACGACGCCGTCGACAAGATTATTTCACTATGAGAGCCGTTGGTCACTACGGTGCAAGACTATCCAGTTGCGGGTATATCTCGGGCAGGTTATCCAAGGATTCACGCATGCGTTAGGTGCATGGATAACACAAGCTATCTCCAACTAGAGAAAGATCCAGGGTCATCGAAACCGTGTTCATGGCGCACCGGAGGTGGCTCGGCAAGAATGATCCATGGAGAAAAGCGTGGAGACCTGTTCGATGGCAAATCGAGACCCGAGGAATCCCAGGCGTAGGAGCAGCGAAGAAGTGGAAGAGTTGCTGAAAAGCTGGAAAGATTGTCCTAAGCACGGAAAGAAGCGAAGAGGCAGCAACAAGACAAGCCGATGAAGGTATGGAAAACAAGGTCTTTTACGGAGTTCCCATCTTGGAAGTTTCTCCGCGCCTCATAGCCTCGACATCATGCATATCACGAAAAACGTGTGCGAGTCTGTCGCCACCATAATCAACATGCCGGATAGGACGAAGATGGTCCGAAAGCAAGGCACGACCTGATATGCTTGGGTATCCGGAAGGAGCTTCACGGAGGGCACTACTCACGATGATCGAAGATGACGATGATCATGAGTCGGAGCGACACAAGGTCGTCGGAAGGGTAAAAGTTCAAGAAGAACGAATATTACGCCCTCCTTCTTGCTTCACTCTAAGCCGTGATGAGATCAAACAGTTTTCAAGTGCCTTCTAGGAGTCAAATTTCCTTACGGCTACGCTGGCAAGATAAGCAGATACCTAGACGAGGCGAAGAGGTTCGATGGCATGAAGTCTCACGATGCCGTGCTAATGACGCAGGTACTTCCGGTCGCACTAAGAGGGATAATGGATGAGCACGTCCGTGAAAACGTTATTTGGCCTATGCAAGTTTTTCGACGTCATCTCTAGGAAGTCGATTGGCTTGAATCAGCTCGGAAGGCTACAAGAGGAGATCGTGGTGATACTATGTGAGCTTGAGGTCTACTTCCCACCCGCATTCTTCGACATTATGGTGCATCCGCTGGTCCATGTCGTGGAGGACATCGTACAACTCGGGCGATGTTTCTCCGCAGCATGATGGCGTTCGAAAGGATGAACGGACACATCAAAGGATACGTTCAACAGGTCCCGTCCGGATGGAAGCATAGCCAAGGGCTTTACGGCGAAGAGTGCATCTCTTTCGCACGAATTATCTAGACATCGAGAACCTCGGTCTTCCCGCAATGACACCTTGGCAAGATCGACGGATCTGGTCACCGAGAGGGTCATCGCATACTGCATGCAGACTTCGATTTTCGACACGCAGACTTTGATCGAGCAAACCTCGTCGCGCTACAGTATTTAGAACTGGTCGATCCTTGGGTACAGAAGCACAAAAGGTTAATCGAGAAGAAATGCGATGGCGGGGCATACAGAGGACGCAGGGAGAAATAATCAAAGAGCACAACTCAGATTTCACGCGTTGGTTTAGGCAGACGCTCCTTGATAATCCCCCGCGCTCGCATTCTTCTGACACGGAAAAGATCATATTCACCTTGTCGCAGGGACCGATGCAAAACCTGGTGACCTATCAGGCGTATGATATCAACGGCTACACATTCTACACGGAGGAAAAGGACAACAAGTGTGATTATCAGAACTCAGGCGTAACGTCGGAATTCTACACCGATGACAACGTGAAGGAAAGATTCTATGGAAGAATCGAGGAGATCTGGGAGCTCGACTACTGTGGAGAAAAGGTGCCGATGTTCCGTGTCAGATGGGCAAAGAGTGTCGAAAGAGAAGACCGGTATTTCACAACCATGGTTATACCCGAAGCAGCCAAATCCAAGGCCGCCGGTGCAAACATGGCCGCGAAAAATGAACCATGGGTACTGGCTACCAAAGTGGACCAATGTTTTTTCATTACCGACCCGACAAAGCCTAGCCGTGTTGTCGTGAGGAGAGGAAAAAGAAACATCATCGGAATGGATGGAGTCGCCAACGAGCAAGACTTTGACCAGTACGGCGATCCAAAGATTGAAGATGACGACGACTACGATGCAGCAACATACATCACAAGAAGAAAAAGGACAACCCTACCCAAAAAAGGTAGCCCGTTCGAAAGAAGAAACATTAAAGTGCCGGGGCTAAATTATTCAACCGCGACAAAGAAGGGAAAAGATTGTAAAACGCTAGCTCAAAAATATTGTAAAACGCGTGGTCGAAAAAGATTGTAATATTCATGGACAAAGTATTATGAAATTTAGTTATACTTCGAATCATATTTGTAACACTTTTATGACATATATCACTACTTTTGGGCATGTTTGGAATATTTAAAAGTATTTTAAAAACAAAACAAAACTTGTATGGCATATATCACCACTTTTGGACATTTTTGTGAACATTTAAAAGTATTTTTAAAATAAAAATAAAAAAGTGGAGCACCAGGATTCGAACCTGGGTGCTCAGAGTTTGGAATAGAGCTAAGGGGCTAGAACCAGTGGGCTATGACAGTAGTAGTGTTAACAGAAGGGGTGGCCGCCCTCTTATCTGGTCGTCCAACAGACATAGGCGTAGCGCACCCTGGCCAAGTGCGCTACGGTTATCCGTAGCGCACTTGGCCAGGGTGCGCTACGCCTATGTCTGTTGGACGCTAGTCAACCGCGCCGGTTCCATCTCTCACAGACGACACCACGCACCGCGCCGCTCTGCATCTCACAGACAGCTCTCGAGGAGGAGGAAGCCCACCACCGCCGCGCTGCCCGTCGTCGTGGAGGAGGAGGAAGCTCTCGAGGAGGAGGAAGCTCTCTCGAGGAGGAGGAAGCTCTCGTGGAGGAGGAGGATCGCGCCGCCCGTCGTCCGCCCGTCAGAGGTAGCCCCTCCCCTATCTCTCCCTCTCTCCCTCTCTCCCTCCCCTGTCTCTCCCTCTCTCCCTCTCTACCTCTCTCCCCTGTCTCTCCCTCTCTCCCTCTCTGCCGCCCTCCCCTGTCTCTCCCTCTCTCCCCTGTCTCTCCCTCTCTCCCTCTCTCCCCTGTCTCTCCCTCCCCTGTCTCTCCCTCTCTCCCTCTCTCCCTCTCTCCCCTGTCAGAGTTAGGGTTCATGGTTCAGAGGTTGCTAGGTTGCTAGCTTGCTAGGGTTCAGAGGTTGCTAGGTTGCTGCTAGCAGGTCTGAATGGTAGAATAATTGTCATGTCTGAATGGTAGAATAGCTAGTGAATTCTGGCCCCCATCGAAAAACATACAGCAAAGTTAGGGTTCATGGTTCAGAGTAGTGCAGCTATTGGTGCAGCTATTGGTTCAGAGTAGTGCAGCAAAGTTAGGGTTCATGGTAGAACAGCTCGTTGTTCACAACTCCCAGGTTCTATTACCATTAGAAATGACAGGCAACTCCCAGGTTCTGCTATTGGTGTAGTGTTGGCATGCTATTATTAGAAATGACAGGCATACACTGATCCCACATAATGACATGCAACTCCCTTTATTGTCTACACTGTTTGTTACCATACTTAATATGGTTCTGCTTTTAGTGTTGCATCCAATATGCATTTGTTGTAAATAACTGATGGAAAAACTCACCTCTGAAATATTCATATATTCTCAATTAAATGCTCCCCTCTGAGATATAGGTAGTTGATAGAGATACAATTGTATGCTATTGATGAACATTTTTAATTGTCCTTGGATTATGCTATCGATAGATATATATATATCACTAATGATGCAAGCTTAATTTAGATTGACCTTGGATTATTCAGTACACCAAGGTTTAAATGCTCAAGTACTTCTAGTTCTAGGTATTAATTTAAATAAGAGAGTGCGAAAGCTGATGCTTCAGGGTTGTACAACATCTGGTTTTGCACTCCTGGGTCGACACTTAATTTTTTTTAAAAACTCTGTTGACACATAAGGTTCAGATTTATCTCTGTTGACAGTATTGACACATTAGGGTTCAAAGTAGTGCAGGAGGTTGTTGACACATTAGGGTTCAGAGTAGTGCAGGAGGTTATATGATCATGTTTGTGCCCCTGACTGAATATGGTAGCTGTTCTGGTGTTCTGGTTCCTCCATTTTCTTTGTTCCATTATGCCCATAGATGTGGTAGCTGTTCTAGTGTTGGTGTCCCTTGCAAAACTTGCTGCCATCAAGTCCAGTAATTTTTGCTGAAACAGATTTATTGTGTGCTGGTTGTGCAGTTGTGCTGGCTATACTGGGCCATTTATGCTGGTTGTGCTGGCTATGATGGCCATTTATTGTGTGCTAGCTATGCTGGCCATATATATGCAGGTTCTTGTATGAAACGAGTCCCGATTTTTGCCGGAATGTTGATTAACTTCCGTTTCGGCAGAAATCGGGCACTCCTAGTTTAAGAAAATTAGCAAAGGTCATGCCGGATTTTTCCGTGCATTTAACCAATTATTTGTTTTTTGTTAGTGCAAAGATGTGTGACAACGACGAGGCTGGATGTTCTAAGCGCATCAGCGCTGAAGGAGAACTCAGACCTCCGAATAAACAATTGACATTCTGGGAGGCGGTCCAGCGGCTAGAAGACGATGAAGAATACCATCCTTCGGAGAGCGAGGACGATGAGATGGAAGACGCGGAGGAAGAAGCCGAAGGAACGGCAGGCGATGAAACCACTGATGGCGGCGAGGGCACAGGTAGTGGTAGCAACCCTTCTAAGAAGAAGAAGAAGCCGAAGGACCGGCGCCCGAACACGGTCGGCATGGTCAGGGAGGAAATTACCGAAGTGAGCCCAACTGGTGTTCCTTTGGAGCCCGCGCTTGTCGTCAAAGGGTACGGTGGGCAAGTGGCGGCGATCACCCGGACAACCATCTCGATCAACACCGAGAATCTCCGGCATAAAGATAATGGCCACTTGCGCACACTCCTCTTCGAGAAGCCGACGCCGATACAAGTTCCCCGCATGTCGAACACAAATTATCATGGGAACGAAGTAAACAAATCCGCCCTCACAAAGATGAGCACCGCCCGCCATCCGGAGAACCGGATAAAGAAGAAGATCTATAAAGAAGGCAAAAGTCTCGAGGAGATCCAGAAGATTGACCCAGATCACCAAGATCGATTCTTGGGGAGTTCAAGGAGAGGTGTGAATCGAAAGAGCCCGCCAATAGTAATCGGGAAAGGCTGCAGCGATGAATATAGGTCATCACCATCTCGGATCCGGTGGATACAGAACCGCTGGAGGCTAAATGGAATAAGGAGGACGAAGAGTATAGATCCAAGGGATAGAAAACCCTTTGCTAAATTCGAACCCGGCAGGTTCGAAACTTCATCGAGGCCTGCATCGTGTGGACCCAAAACCAAACAACTCACCGCGGATCCTGCGGTGAAGGAATTCGAGGAAATTGTGGTAAGTATAATCTAATTATCATGGATCAACACGATTGCAATCTAATCGATGATCTAAATGATTCACATTACTTGCTCTGCAGAGGAGGAAATTGTTGCTAGTCATGGATCCTGTGGTTCCTCATCCTGTGGGTCGACGGCGGCCACCCGTGGGATAACCCTTTAACAGGCGATGAACCGAGCCAAGAAAATAGAGCCGATTCTGAAGAAGCCGTTGCCGGGCCGCCGTCTGGCCGGCCTCGGGGGTAAGAATTGGGTGGATCATTTTGGTCCACCGCCGAGGACGCATGTGGCGCCGTCGGGAAGGAGCGAGGAGGAAAACCGAGAGGTTCAAGAACTTAAGGCACAAGTGGCGTGGATCCCGCAGATCGTCCAAGACAACCTGGCAATCACCCTCACGTCCTTCCTGCCTACCTTGGTGGAGTCAATAGCGAACTAGAGTGCGGGTGGTCGAGTAGGGCCGTGCCCGATTCCAAGCATGGTCAGCAGCCACTCGAACAACGCGGCGCCGACGAATCAGGCGAACTACGTGTTCGTGACTCCGCCAGCTAGCACCGCGGCGCCTCAAGTGTTGGTGACTCCCCCTGCCATCACCGCGGTGCCGGAGTACATGTTGGTGCCCCCCTGCCATCGTCGCGGCGGCACCGGAGCTCCAAGCACCCGTCGGTAGGGAGAATACACCGGCGGCCAGCACCGCGCCATCAAGCAGCCCTTCCGTCTCTTGCACGCCCGCCAGATGCGGTCGCGTCGACATTAGCCGATCTCGACGCCATCACGGTAAAAATTGCTTTAATTAACGCCTTTCATGCCATCTATATATTACTCTTGTGGCATCTCGCTCTGACGACGCCGTACATGTTTTCTGCAGACGGATGTTCCTTGCACTCTCTTATGCTACGTGAACAACGAGCTGAGGATGTTGCCAAGGGTACCATCGTTCAACCCTTGCAGCGACGTTCCACTCAAAGCCGATGCCGATAGCGTGCACAGGTTAAAATTAGTCGGTGCTAAGGGTTGCGACGACTGAACCTCCCATTCAACCCCGTGAGCGGATGAAGAAGAGCCGTTTGTCCTCGAAGTTGCTTCCCTTGTTCTTGCTATGGCCAAAGAGCATGATCCGTTTGGGGACGGCGGGGCCATCACGCCATAACAAGGCACCGCCTGTCGTGCCAGCGACAAGCGGTGGCAAGGCCCCCTTACCGCCCTCGCCGTCACCTCCACGCGGTGGGTCGGATGATCATGTTGATGATATGCACATGGCGCAGGATCCGGTCGAGGACGACGAAGACTGGAATGATCACTTCTTCAGCACTCAGTTTGGCAACGAAGAAGACCTAGCTGGTGGCCCTAGAGAGAAAGCCACTATCACCAAGCGGTCTGTTTGGTTCTCAGGAGACGCCTCTAGCTTGCGCCTTTACTGAGCCAGCTGATACAACCAACCGGCCCTTTATTCTAAGCCCTAACACACTACATAAGGCGGCCGGTGCTCAGATTGCGGTGCCTGCCCGCTCTCCAAAAGGAAAAAAGGGCAGGAAAAGAAAATCTAGCAGCTCGAGCCAGCCGGTGGCGTCAACAACTGCGAATCCGATCAGGTTTCGGGACGGGCCACCAAGACCCGAGGGTATTATGTGGAGGATTCATGTGGCGGGTGAGCCCATGCTACCTAAGAATTTGGAAGCTCGCCAGTTCGAATCGCAGAGTGTGCATGACGGCGTCTGACGATAGAGAGACGCCTTCTATCGGAGAAAGATCCTCGCACCCGGTATTCGTGGTTAAGGTGCCACCAGGCTTGGGCTTCACGACACCGCCTCATGGATCTGTTCTTCCTGCGGTTCGAGGACATCTTCAATATGTTCCACCTATACCCGCTACACTATACCATGGTCCGTCTCTTTTCTCTCACCGGCCATGCAGATCATTAGAGAGAACACACCGGGCATCGCTATAGTGGACCCCTACTACATGCGTGATGGCTGCTTGGGTTCCCCCGCCGAACAACGTATCATGGCCTCGTACCTAAAAAGAATCCTCGTGGCGAACAAGACAAAGGAATACATTCTCGTGCCTTACTTTCCCGAGTAAGTCATTATTCACTCGCCACCGCCGATTGGCTTTATTAGATCATCATCATTCTTTTCCAACACATTCCATTTGAATTTTTAGCAGAGATGAACACTGCACGCTCATCTCCTTATCGCCAAGCATTCCCACGCCACGTATTTCGACTCGGGAGTCTAGAAAAGAAGAAAACTACGACAAGATCAAGGAAGTTCGGATGATGCTCTCACCGGCTTTTCCTCGACGGAAGGCACCAGCTTGCGTAAGAAGGTCAAGTTCGGCAGCACGCCTTCAACCACGTAACGGAGTTCCCTGCGTGAAGCAGCCGAAAAGAAGAAGGAAGCCTACGAACTCCATCACATGAGGCGTTCCTACTTGACCAGCAGAATTCTACCGCGGATCATCTCAAACAAGCAGTCAAGCAAAAGCCAAGATCAATGATTCGGATATTGGACAAGAGATGTATCGCATCCAGCAGCAGTTTGGGGAAATCATCTTTCGTGATGTCATGACTTCGGGGGGGATCTTCTACGGAGGAAATATCCCGAATAACCGTGACATAGAAGATCGCCTAGAGATGCAGGGTGACTATAGGATGTTCATGACGAGACAGGGCGTCCTCCCGTTCCCTAAGCCGAGCCAGAAGGCTTGATGTTGGCCTAGTTATAGTTACAAACTATAGATGACCTTTGTGTGTGTGTGGACGACAAGTGAACTTATTTTGCTTATTATTATATATCGATCAATGCTTGGTTTTTTTGCTTACTCTTTGGTCCTTTGCTCAATTTGGTCCTTCTTTTTTTCCTTACTCTTTTTTCGAGAATAATGCCGATGATTGAAATGTCGTAGCACACTATATATGTGAATGTGCTACGATGGGATTGTACGCCTTGTGCTATGCACAAGTACTCCAGGTGTTGTGCATCCTACTTGGCGTACAGTTCCGTCGTAGCATATTCCTGTGTCCAACGACCTATGTATATATATGAGGCATGATTTTTGAGTTACTTTGGTCTTTTTCGAGAATAATGCCGATGATTGAAATGTCGTGGCACACTATATGTGAATGTGCTGCGATGGGATTGTTCGCCTTGTGCTATGCACAGGTCCAGGTGTTGTGCATCCTACTTGGCGAACAGTTCCATCATAGCATATTCCTGTGTCGAACAACCTAGTTATATATGAGGCATGCTTTCTGAGTTTGGTCTTTTTGATTTAGGAGTACTTTCTATAAGTGTATCTTCATATGCGACTTTAATTATATATGTTTTTTCAATAGTCGGTTAATTATTATTGTCAACTTATAGATGACGTGGTACGTCGTGTACAAGGGATGGGTTCCCGGAGTCTACGATGATTGGGAAGACTGCCGGAGACAGGTGCACCGTTTCAGCGGCAATAGCTACAAAGGCTACAACACTATGGCGGAGGCGGAAGCTAGATACACGCGCTATCTAGCGGGAGTTAGGACAAGGAACCGGATGAAGACCTACACCTTCGTCGCGGCGGTGATCATGCTTATCTTCTTTGGTTATTTATCCCGCGTTTGTGTCTAGCTAGTTAGTTTAGATGTCTAGTGTAGCACCCCGGGTAAAACCACTACTAGAAAATCGCATGTTAAATAAAACTTTGTGCATCATCATGGCATCATGCATCTTTGGCTCTCAGAATGTTTTAGCTAAAAACTATTTTGTCTGATACAATACCCTTCTCTTATTTCAAAACAAGTCTTATAATTATCTGTTAAATTAATTTCCTAAAAATTATTTGCTAAAAATATTTAAAACAAAACAACACCTTAAATATTTTACAAAATAATAAACCTAAAACCTAGACCCTTTTCCTACCCCAACCCAGTCTACCCAAACCCCTCCACCTCACCCCGGCCAATCAGTTCTTGCCACCTCACCTCTCCCTTTCTACCCCACTAATCCCCGCCTGCCACCTCGCTCCCCTGGCCCCATTCCTGGCCCCACCTCTCTCACCCAACTCCCTCACCCAACTCCACCCCTGGAACCAACCCCACACCACACCGGTCCGACCAAGACCGAGTCCACCCCTCCCCCGCGTGACCCTCCCTCGATCCCCTCACCGCGGGTCCACCCCCACCGACGCGCTGCCCATCTCTCTCTCCCTCACGCGATCCCCACCCCGCATCCCCCGCTCCTCCTCTCCTCTGAACCTCGCCGCCAGGGATCTTCCTCTGCTCGCCCCCACCCCCCCCGCTTGTTTCCGCCGCCAAGGAGCCGCTGGGCCGACCTCTGCCTCTACGCCCTCCGGCCACAAGCCCTGGTGCTGCCAGGCGCCCCGCATCCTCTCCTCCCTGGCGCCGATCCCCGCTGCAGAGACCCCTCGCGAGCGTCGCCACCGCCTCGTCCTGCGGAGCTGGGACTTCCCCGCCTCGCCGGTCCCGTCTCCCGACCGCTGCCGTCCCTCCCCGCGAGCTCCCCTCGTCGCCCTTCCCGCGCCATCGACCTCTGTTTCGCGTCGAGACCTCGCCCTCCTGCAGCGACCCCGGCCACGCCTTCCGCCGCCGCAGGCGTTCGTCCTCGCCCTGGTCGCGTTGCGCCGTTGCCTCGATGATCCCGCTTGTCGCCAGCGCGCCGCCCCTCTTCGTCGTGCACCTCCTCGCCGGCCGCTGCCAAGTCCCGAGCAAGCCCTCCCCCGCCGTCTGCCTGAACCGCTCCCCTTCGCCCAGCAAGCGCCGCCGCCGTCCGGCCCAGCCTCCCCGCCGTTCGCCCCCCCGTCGCCAGGCACCACCAAGGAAGATCCTGCCGGCTCGTGCAGGAGCCTTTTTCCTGAGCGCATCCCCGCATGAAGCCCCGCAGCACTTGATGCGGAAGTCTCTGTTTGGTTGTTTAAGACCGGAGGCCCGATGTCATGCTCTGCTGCCGCATCGACAAGTTCTACCACTAGCCTCGTCTGCGAATGTTCACAAGTTTTTCCGAGTGCCAACGGTGCCGAACAGAACCCTGGGCCTCCGACGTGGTATGACAAGAACTTCTACCGGAGTCGAACCCTGGAGGTCTTCGACATGGAGCATCGAGACCTTCTTCTCGGACCATCAAGACCTCGCTCCTGGAGTCCGAAGACCGATCCCACCGAGACCCTCGGCACGCCAAGATCTCCTTCACAGATCTGATGTCCGAGACCCCGAAGCCTGATCCCGGTGATCCAAAGGCCACGCCAAGACCCGGATCCAAAGACCGCCAAGATCGTCACCGGAACGACAAGCACTTCATCATGGAACACCATGACCTCCAACCCGGAACACCGAGTGCACCGACATGGATCCGAAGGCCGAGCCCTCGACACGCCAAGGCCTTCTCGCGACCGCGAGTTCTTTTTTTTTTGACGTCAAACGCCGACATGAAACCGAAGGACGCCGAACGCCAAGCTCTTCATCTCGGACCCAGTAGCCCTGATCCGCACCTGATCCCCGTCGAACCCTGAGACCGAACCCCGAACCCCCGGAACCAAGATCACCGATACCCAAATGTGTGACCCTAAGCCCCTATTTTTATAATAATATATACTTGTTGCATTTTAAATTGCCATGCTTGCATACATATTGTCATGTGGTTTGGGGGCCTTATGCCGATTCACCTAAATTAAATATGGGGCCCATATGCGGACAAATCTAGTCTCATATTGGTTCCATTTAAATTTGTGTAGCGAACCGGTGCCATGTTTTGCCATGTTAAGACAACATTTAAATTGCGGGGCTTCTAAACAACATAAGTCACCTAATTAAATGTCGGGACCCCCGGTTAATATCTGCTAATTACGCATCTTGCCATGTCATACCTCATACATGCGTCATGCTCGATCTTCTGCCGTAGTAATAAATAGTGCATCCGGTGTTTGTGCTAGTGTTTTGCTTCTTCACGGATTAGGCCGATGAGTTGATGCGAGTGTCGACCCGATCTTCGGATGAACCTTCGACAATGTTTTCAGGCGAGCACCTCTCCCCTTTCTACCTATCTTACTTTTATAGTATTTATTCCCTCCTGTTGATCTATTGCTATATGTGTTGCGTTGCTCTAGTTTTCGTACCCGTGATATCCCTTGCAGCCTTATATTGCCTTGGACACATCCTATTACCTGTTGATTGGTAGATAGTTGGACTTGCGCGTCGTAGTCGCTTGCTCAAGTGTTGTTGCGTGTCGTCAAGTACAACAGTTGTTGGAGTATTGCCGTATGTTTAAGGTTGGAGATGATCATGGCTTTAATTATCGTTTACTTTAATGACTGTTTAATAACTAAAATTGAAGTAGGTAAATGCAGAGGCACCGGTGGGTGATAGATAATATTTGGTTTCCGACCGCTCACTGGTGTCCTGGGACCCGACTTCTTGACACTGTTCGAGATCGAGCGCTAACCACATGTGGGATGTATGGGCACCCCATCGATTTAGTACCTGATTTCAAAATCTTGTCGGGGACACAAGTAGTTTGGGGCTTTATTACTATTCTGTACTTATGCCATGCTTACTGCTTTATTTACGATTGTGCGAGGAGCACCTGTACTGTTTAGGATCGGGACACGTTTTCGCTGTATCGACAAGCCCAGTCATCTTTTCTGGTTCCCAGTCGTTTACAGCCGTCCACCCAAACCCTGAGTCCGTCTCGGAGCCCGGCCGACTTCGTTGCGGGTAGACTTAGTGGGGTGGCCCCCCGTGCTTGCTTTGGGACTGGGAAACATCATGACTTAGGCCCCTCCGACATACCGATGGGTGTATGTTAATTGATCTGGCAAAAAGGGTCGAAGTGCGTGTAGAAACTTTGGTGCACCCCTGCAGGGTTAAATCTTTTCGAGAAGCCGTGTCCGCGGTTATGGACGAATTGGAGCACAGGTCTCGATCATAGACAACTATAACTAAATTTTACTGTTATAATTTGACTTGTATCCGATATGACTAGTAATAAGCTTCACTACAACGGAATGGCTAAATAAAAGTACCAACAACTGCTGGGTTTGGGATATCTCATGCTAATCGTATATTTGACTAGTAAGTGTTGCAACTACAACGGAATGGTTAACTAAAACTGCCCACTTCTTATTATATCAGGATGACTCATGCTATCTATATTTGACTAGTAATTGCCGCCACTATAACGGAATGAATAAAACTGCCAACGGTGTGAGTTCCTCGGTTGACTTCCTCGTTTGGTCTTGAGGGGGAAACACCAGGATGGGTATGTTTGGTGGTATCGAGTTGGTTCGAATAGGTCTTTCTTACCCTCTCGATAGCCACTAGTTGTATCGAGTCTCTATAGGTTGTTTAGTGCATGCTGCGCCGCTTGATCCACCATACCTATGTAGGCGAGGACCGCCAATTCTAGCCTCGCTGTCTGGCCTCAATCGACCGCTCTCTTTTCCTTTGCCCTTTGTCGGCACCCCTTTTGTTTAAGCAGGTTTTGAGATCGACGTCGTTAGCAGGGTTACCCTTCCGGCTTGGCCTGGGCAGGGTTATGGACGCCATTGGTTATTCTTCAGGGCTCTTAGCCCCATTTGCATCTTGTCCGTAGCTGGACGCTATATCGTTTTCAAGGTGATTTGGATCTTTGTTCCGTATATCTGTATTCTTGACTCATGGAGTCGTGTTGTATATATATCTGTTCTGTGGGTCCCATCGAGGACTGTTGTGTAATGTTATTACTTCGTTTTCCACCCGCACGAAAGTGCCTGGTGGGCACCTTTGAATCGTTTCTATGCGGGTTTGGCGGGAATCGCTGAAACTTGCATAGGGTCGATTCTGAGGGTGTTACATCTAGGCGAGCTTCCGAGCTCTAACTTGTTCGATCGACACATGTATTAGCATGTCACCAACTACTACTTTGTAACATGATCGAAACAATGTAACTTAGACTATGTATTCATGTATGAGACTTATCTATATGTATTTGTTTCAATCTTGTTTTTCATATTGAGTATTTATATATATAATTGTATATCTTGTATCTGTGTGTGTATATCTGCTGTAATATTGTATATAATCTATATTGCATATAATCTGGCTCGGAAATTAAAAAAAAAACCAAAAATACATCTGTGGCGCACATGGTCTACCTTCTTAATGTATGCTTGCATTGTCTTATTCATATTTTGGTATGATATTGTGGTATCCTCCTCTGACTGTTCATGTGAATCGACTTGTCACATGCTCACGCATGAATATGACTAATCAACAGTTAGTAAGCCTCGATGATTTATTTTGCCTCAGAGTTCTTGTATCACTTTCATGCCATAATTAGTCCTGTTTTGTTGGAAGCATGGTTATGACAATTATTGCTCTCTCGTTTGTCGCTCCCTCTCTTTTGCTAGCCTTCACTTGCACTGGGTATGAGCTCTACCTGTGTTTCTAACTCCCAAAAACCAATATTGCCAACCGAGTCCACCATATCTACCTATTAGCACCGTGTTTAATTCCAAATAAAATGTTTGTCTGTTTTGAGAAAGTTAGTTAGTAAGCTCTCACAAACTTGATGGCACACTTTATTCCTTGCACTTAATAGTCCTGAACCATTGTGACCTGTCCATGAAAGTTATATGCTTGCTAATTATATGCTGGGAGTCAGCAGAACCGTGCTGTCACGGGGAACTCTTTCAACACTTTTTGGATATCCTATCCAGTTGATACTTTGCTCTTTTGTTTACGGATGTCGATGATGTGAAATAAAAGGGGAGCTTGTGAGTTCATGGAGTCTATACATTGTGTTAGAAAAACGCCTGGGCCGCTAGCCTAAGCCATGCCTAATCATGGTGGAAACTTGCAGCATCACCATAATGAACATTTATGAAGCATCCTCAATAAAAATCTATGCACATAGTAGATAAAAAGATCGCTGAGATGCTCATTGTCTACTTGCCTTGTCATTTTGATCACGGGATAGCTCCTGTATCATGTGCAAGGGGTACCCCGTTGGCGGTTCTCTATGATATGCATGTATTTACAATGACAAGAACTTTGAGGTAACCAAAGTCGAGTAGCATGCGGTGCGGCCCTCGTACTCAAGGGACTTGGGATTTCCAGTTTATGGTCTGTCAAGCATATGATTCAGAGTGGACATCACTTTCAGTTTAACCATATGAAGATGCCTATGATAGGGGAAATGGGAGCTCAAAGCTAATGAGTACCTTCCTTTCAGCATTGGGAAGCCTTTCAAACTTTTCAAAACCATTTTCACAACCTTGTTGAGTCACCACTTATTCTATGAGCACCTTCTTGAGAGCATAGTTGTCATTCTTGTGTTTGTTCCAAAACTTGGTTAATTATGTCATGACTTTGATGCTTGTATCTCTGATATCTTTACTTCTAGTCTTCACTTGAACTTCAGAGGTGCCTTGGCATTTATATTGTGCTCTACAAACAAAGGCAAGCGAGATACCACTCTATCATACCTTACTGTGAGCATTGCAATGTCGCTTATGTTTATGTTTCATGCTACTTATTATTATTGAGTTAGTTTCTCTTCATAGCTTGCAATGACTATTGAGTAGACTTAGTTGCATACTCTTTATTATGAATTGTCTAAGCATCTACTCCGGTGCTGAGAATATATATATCATATGAAGCAACTGTGTTCGTGAAAGTTCTTTTATCGCACTCAGTTTTTAACTGAATTGCTTGAGGACAAGCACTAAGCTAATCTTGGGGGGAGTTGATACGTCCAAAACGTATCTACTTTCCCGAACACTTTTGCTATTGTTTATGCACTAAACTTGTGTGATTTGGATACAACTAACACGGACTGACGCTGTTTTCAACATAATTACCTTGGTGTCTTGTTTTTGTGCAGAAAATGAACTATCAGGAAAAATCCCGAAAAATATGCCAAAAATTATATTTCACCAGAAGATCCACTGAGCCAGAAGACGAGACGGAGAAGGGGCCTAGGGGTCCCATGCCCATGCCAGGCGTGGGCCCACCACTGGCCGCGCCTGGGGGGCGGGTGGGGGTGTAGCCACCCCAGTCACCCCCTCGGCCTCCCTCTGTGCCTATAAATTGACTTTCGACCTAAAAACCGAGGGGGGGTTCGATAGTTTTCCAGAAAGAGTTACACTCCGCTGCCGCCACCTAAAACCAAGATTCAGATCGAGAAACTCTGTTCTGGCACCCTGCCGGGACGGGGAATTTCGAGAGGATCATCGCCATCATCATCACCAACGCATCTCCATCAACCACCGATGTTTCCCTCATCCATGAGTGAGTAATCCCCCGCTGTAAGCTTGGGGATGGTAGGGATTGGATGAGTTCTATCATGTAATCGAATAAGATTGTTAGGGCATAGTGTCTAGTATCTCTATTAGTGCTATTTGACTTTGTTACAACTTGTTGTGCTTAATGCTTGACACTAGGGCCCGAGTGCCATGATATCAGATCCGAGCTTATTATTGAATCATTATGATAGTATTGTTTGTGATCTTATCTTCAAGTTGTGTACACATATCATTGTACGGATCCAAAGGCCCCAAAGTGACAATAATTGGGACAATCGGATGGGATGGCTGTGGTGTGAGGATCACATGTGTTCAATCGGATGGGATGGCCCCAAAGTTGTTAAGGCTTGCAAGTATTCTTTGGCTCCCATTGTGTTGAATCAATAAATTAGGTCGCGAAGACTGTTGCGATCCCCTACACTTGTGGGTCATCACCTAAGTACTGCTTGTTCTGTGGGGACCCGTTACACCATGTCTTGGACTGCACTGCCCGCTCCCCACACCGCGAGCGCAGTACCCTGGAGCTACTTGGCCGCATAATCGATTTGGGATTCTACTACATTGACTTGGGAGAGGAGGAGATGTCTGTCCCCCAGAACCTAGCTGAGATCCGCGTGCTGCCAGACCAGGACCCGCCCCTGTCAGTGGAGGTTACCGAGGACATCATCCGCGCGGAGTTGAGGTCGTATGACTCTGAATTTGTGTGGAATGTGAGGGAGAGTGCCCCCATGGTGTTCTCGGTGATCTTCCCGTCCAGGGAGGCGCTGCGAGCCCTGTCCTGGGGCCGGTCGATGTTCCTCCCCATACACAACATCAAGGTGTCGATCCGTGAGTCATGTGTGCACCCCGATACTACTGCTACTCTCTCAACCATATGGGTCCATATCCACGACATTCTCGATGAAGTAAGGAAGGATAAGTACATCAAGATGATCACCCAGGCCATCGGCATGTTCGTGAGCTTCGACGTGGACTCCCTCCGCGGTCAGGGTCCGGTACGGGTCCAGGCCAGACACCCGGATCCGACCAAACTGGACTACACTCTCCCGCCCTTCTACTTTGGCACTCCGGGCAGGACCCTTACTGTGGAGCTGGAGCGGGAGGAGGTGGGATCTTGGTCCCCATCTCCGGACCTCTCTGAGCACCGCTGCAACCCCGGGGACGGGGGAGCTGACCTGTCTAGTGGGGATGACTTGGAGGATGACCTGGATCCCCCCGCGCCTCCTCCTACCTCCCAGGGGGCGGCTCCTCCACCGGCGTCTGTGGGAGGGGCGCCCACCCTGTTACTACTCTGACCATGGGGTCGGTTCTAACCCTTGCCCTCCCCCGGTGGACGTCCCTAGGTGCCTTCGTCTCGATCCTTTGATATCGGAGGAGATGGACGTTGCCTCCTACGGGTCGAACCTGGGCGAGGGACTAGAGCACCTAGGGCTCTCTGGATGGACAGCGACGCAGTCCACCTTGCACTGCAGTCCCACGGCGACTCGGTCCTCCCCCAGCGAGGGGATGGTGGTGGCCCTGCCGTCTTCTCTTCGCTCCCTCGGGGCGGTGTGCTACACCCTCTCCCCGGGCTCTCCTCCCGCTTCGTCCAGGAAGCTGCTGGCCGGGGACCTGGCGACCCCGGCACCTCCGACAGGTGGTTCACGCTCGGTCTTCCCTGACACTCCTGAGGCGCTGGTCAAGGCCCACCCCTCCCGTCGCCCGCGGCCTCCACCTCCACCTCCCTCTCGCGCTAGTGCCAGGATTGCCACTGCAAAAGCCAGGACTAGAGGTGAGGGGAGGGAGACGACCGTCCTCGAACAGGCGGAGGCACTAGCGGCGTCACGTAACCTTGACCCAGGTTCGACTTGCCTCCCTTGTTCTCCCCCTACCATCTCTTCACCTCCTTCCGGGTCCAGGTTCTCGGTTTTGGCAGATGTTCTAGAGGAGTGGTTATATATTGTGGCCAGGGACAGCGGGATCGTGCTTCGAGGCGAACGCGGCTCCCGCTTGGAGCAGATTGCGGCACTAAATGCGAAGGAGGTCTATGATGGTGTGTTGGCGGCCTCTCGTGCTCAGGCGGAGCAGGAGAAGCAGTCCAGACTCCATGCCACCACTAGCACTGGGCTGCAGGGCCCGGTGACTAGAGGAGGCAGCCCTCCTCGCCTGGTGAGTGAGGAGACCTCCTTGACAACCCCCTAGGCGAGGGAGGGGGAGGCGAGGGAGGCTTCCCAAACCAGTGTCCAGGCCCTCGACAGGTGGTAGGGCCTGATGTGTCCCCCGTAAGGTGATCCCCCTGATAGTACTTCCCAATGAGTCGCCCGATTTTCCTCTTAGATTGGAACATCTGGGGCTTTGGGAATGTTGGTCGCAGGTAGCAGCTGAGGGACTACCTGAGGCAGGAAGATGTTGACATTGTGGGCCTTCAGGAGACGATTAGACAAGACTTCTCGATCCTTGAGCTGTAGGGATTGAGCCATAGGTTTATCTCGGCATTGGTTGCTCGGCTACTACGGAGGGATCCTCTTAGGTGCTAAAGAGGATACCTTGAGGTTGAGGACATGGACATGGGAGTTCTTTGTGAGTATGGCACTCACCCATAGACGATCGAACCTTAGCTGGGAGGTGATCATTGTCTATGGACCTGCGGACCATCGTCGCTCCCCTGACTTCTTGGCTGAGCTCTCAACCAAGGTGGGGAGATGCACAAGTCCAGTGGTGGTGGCGAGGGACTTTGACCTTATTCGGTCCCCATAAGAGAAGATATCGGATAATGTGGATCTATCTAGGATGTGTATGTTCAATGACTGCATCGCTGATCTCTCCTTGTGGGAGATCCCCCGAGTGGGGGGCCGGTACACCTGGTCTAACAACCGAGTGGACTCGATCAGGAGTGTGCTGGATCGGGTCCTGGTATCGGTGGAGTGGGAACTGGCCTACCCATTGTGCTCCCTCCGGGCGGTTATGAGGGCCGGGTCGGATCATTGCCCGCTCCTCCTCTCGACTGGTGGAGGTTCTCCGCCGAAGCTCAGCCAGTTCCACTTCGAGAAATTCTGGCTCCAACAGGCGGGGTTTGTCGAGATGGTCCAGGCCAAGTGGAGCCCAACAACTTTGGCAGTTCAGATGGCGCGCACTGTAGTGGATGTTTCACATTTATGTGCTCTGATGGCCTACCAGTTCATGCGTGGGTGGGGGGCTAACCTTGGTGCCGAGTTGCAGCGCAAGAAAGGGGACCTCCTCACGGCCATCCAGGACTTAGATAGGGCCACAGACATGGCAGGCCTCTCTATGGAGGAATGGTTCCAGTGGTACGTACTGGAGGATTCTCTCATGGAGATTTTTCGGGGCGAGGAGACGTTCTGGCCACAACGGAGCCGCCAAACTGGCTTCTCAAAGGGGATGCGAACACCGCCTACTTCCATGCCATTGCTAATGGCAGGCGTAGGAAATATTCCATCCCCTGCCTCTAGGATGGTGGGCGTCTCTTGGAGGAGGCCAAGGAGGTCACCTCCCATATCTACTCCTTCTATAAGGAGCTCTTTTCTGCTGGCCCCCGATCCGGGGTCACGTTAGCCGGGAACTTTTGGCCAGAGGGGGACAGGATATCCGACGCGGAGAACTTGGAGCTCACACACCCGTTCTTGCCAGCTGAGGTTGAGAAGGCCATCATGGAAATGAAGGCTAACTCGGCCCCGAACCCTGATGGCCTACCTGTAGTTTTCTTCCAGAAGTTCTGGAGAGTATAAAGGGGGCTGTTATGCCCATGTTTTAGGAGTTCTTTGTTGGGACCCTCGTGATGTCGTGATTAAACTTTGGCATGATTATCCTGATTCCCAAGGTGGTGGGAGCCACGGATATTCGGTAGTTTAGACCGATCATGGTAATCAATGTAATCCAACGGATTATGTCCAAGGTATGTGCACGTAGGTTGGCTCCTATCATGGAGCGCCTGACGCACCTATACCAGTTTGCCTTCCTTAAAGGTAGATATATTCACGATGGGATCCTGACGCTCCATGAGATTATTCATGAGGTAAAGGTTAGGCGCCAGCGGGGCGTCTTCCTGAAGCTAGACTTCCAAAATGCGTATGATAGGCTAGACTGGGCCTTTCTTCGCCAAGTCCTCCAGCGTAGGGGCCTTGATGATCACATGATAGGGTGGATCATCCAAATCGTCATGAGCAGGAACACGACAATAAACATAAATGGGGAGGTTGGTCCCTACTTCAAACCCACGTGTGGAGTTAGACAAGGGGACCCGATCTCGCCATCTTGTTTAATGATGCGGTGGATGCCCTTGCGGAAATCATGGAAAAATCCAAGATTTCCGGCCACATATCAGGTGTGGTGGGACATCTTATCCCTGGAGGGGGAGTTACCCACCTCCAATATGCGGATGACACCATGCTTATGGTGGAGGGGCCAGAGCAGGACATCATTAACCTGAAAGTCCTGCTCCTATGCTTTAACTCCATGTCCGGCCTCAAAATTAACTTTGACAAGAGCGAAGTGATGGTGCTTGGTTATCCCTTGGACACACAACAGAGGATTGTTGATAACCTGAATTGCCGACTGGCGACCTTTCCCATGAACTACATGGGGATGCTATTCAGGGACACCATGATTCTTTCTAGGGACCTGGAGCCCCTTATGGGTCGGGTTAAGGCGAAATCCAAACCGTGGCAAGGCAGGTTTACGTCCAAAGGGAGCAAGACCATCCTCATTGACGCCTG
This sequence comes from Avena longiglumis, assembly GCA_030063025.1. NCBI lineage: Eukaryota > Viridiplantae > Streptophyta > Magnoliopsida > Poales > Poaceae > Avena > Avena longiglumis. The sequence goes on from CP125978.1 coordinate 49,104,369, forward strand.
TCTTTCCAGCCTCCCCATGTATATCGTGGGGTTGTATATCCTGCAGGAAGGCATGCACGCCAACTTTGACAAGGATCTCTCTCGGTTCTTTTGGATGGCGAACGATGGCCACCAAAAGTACCATATGGTTAAGTGGGCGGACATTTGCGCCCCAAGGATCTAGGAGGGCATAGGGATCATTTCCTCTCGCCATATGAATGTGCCCCTGATGTTACATTGGGTTTGGCGAATCCTGGCCGACGATGGTGGCTTGTGGTTACAACTGGTCAAAGCTAAGTATCTACGTGGACGCCCACTTATGGCTTGTGAACGTTGGGAGGGATCTCATTTTTGGAGATCTATCCAGGACATCAAGCCGGCGATCCGGAAGGGGCTCTCTATTTCTATCGGAAATGGGAGAAACACCATCTTCTGGCTCGACCCTTGGGTGGGTGGGCGCCCCTTGCGCCACGAGGTTCCCGAGCTGTTCGTGATCTGCGCGGACCCTCTGCTCTTGGTGGATGACGCTTTCCAGGATGGGGTCTGGCAAGTTGCGTTCTTCCGAAACCTTGGGGCCGCCGAGCGGGCTTCTTGGGAGGGACTTCGGGACAACCTCCCGCTGTCCCATTCCCAATCCCTAGATAATATGTCTTGGCACCTTTCGCCCTCGAGCGTTTTTTTCCGTGGGGTCCATGTATCGGGCCCTGTTTGGTGGGCCTTCCATTCCCTGGACCCTCCCCCTTTGGAAGGCCCCCCTCCCCTTAAAGATAAAAATCTTCCTCTGGCAGTTGTTACGTGATCGGCTTCCCTCAGGGGTGGAGGTGGCCAAGCGGCATGGCCCAGGGGGTGGTCTTTGCCCTCTTTGTGCGGTCCCGAAAACGGGACACCACATTTTCTTCTCCTGTCCCGCAGCTCGCTTCCTTTGGAACTTCACTCGGGAGGCTCTGGGGCTGGCGTGGCAGGCCTCAGACCTAGGGGAATTCCTGAAAGCCAATGCAAACCAGACTGGCAGGAGGAGGCGCCTCTTCTGGTTTCTGTTTGCAGGGATGACCTAGACTTTATGGAACATCCGTAACAAGATGGTCATCGAGCGCGTCTTTCTTGGCCGTGCCTCTGACTCGACCTTCAAATTTCTGGCTTTTTTGTAGCAGTGGTACCCGTTGAGTAGGCAGCGGGACATGGCGTGGCTGGATGGGATGATAGAGCACCTTATTGTGGCGGCGCGCCAACTTGCTTCTCCTCCCGGCCATTGAGCGTGTCTTCGGGGCGTGTTTGTATCCGTGTGCTATGTGTTGTGTGTTGTGTTGTGTGTGGCGTGTGGACTGTGTGTCTGTTCTCTGTTGTTCGCTTGTGCTGAATATTGTATGAATGTTGTTTTATTTATAAAGCTGGGCGTATGTATGTTTCGAGGAGGAGGAGAAGGAGATACTTGAGAGTTGAACATTTTTTAATTAAAATGCATTTTATGGAATAAGTCACATCGATACAAAGAGTTCGTCGTATGCAATCAGGAATAGAATGAAAAACACAACTAGAGACACCACTCTCACTAGACTTTGCTAAAATAAATGCCGACTCATTCAGAACTCGCTTCACATGACAAAGAGATGCCGATGAGAAGTCAAGACCAAACGCATGATGTCAGCAACGAGAACACCTCCATCATCACTGAAGAAAGGAGCAGATGCACTAGTGATAAGTAGTCTGAAGCGAAAATCGACCTGCCAAAACCCTCTCGTCGTGAGCCAGACAAACTGCTCGGCGAAGGGCAGGGTCTTAGCATACTCAAGATTTGCAGACCGGTCGATATGTTCCTGGCAGGCCACTAGAAAATTACCACGATGGTTTCAAATTAGCACATCGGCCCACATGCATCTCGAATCATCAAAGATAGTTGCGTCCGAGTTTACCAGAACCATGCCCGGCGCTCGAAGACGGCGGTGTCCATTTAGGAACTGACGAGATGGACTCACACACTAGTGGAAACGAGGTCTTTTGTTGATCCCTAAAAGGGGCTTTAACACCGGTTCTTCCACGAACCGGTGTTAAAGGGGGGGCCGAACCAGCGTGGCCCCTGCGGCATTAAAGGAGCCCCCCTTTAACACCGGTTCGTGCCACGAACCGGTGTTAAAGGTCCCAAACACTGTTCACAAGATTTCTTTAACACCGGTTCGTGGCATGAACCGGTGTTAAAGGGGGGGCTATATAAGACACCACCCCAGCCCACACACACCCCACTCTTCCATTCTTTCACATTTTGGAGCCTAGCAAGAGGTGTGAAGAGTGCTAGTTGTGTTTTTTCATATGCACTAGGTGTTGGTGAAATGCCGAGAGCTCAAAATAAGCTTTCTTGTTGCTCTTTCCGTCTCGGCCGAGGTCGGCAACTATAGTTTCATGTGTCATTGATGTACTATATATATAAATGGTCATCTCCCTATTATTTTTGATATATACTACATATTAATGCAGATGAATCGGCAATGGATGTCTGGTGACCGCCGCACTTCGAGTACATTACGGGCCTCCAAAATTTCATCGTTGTGGCTAATGCAAACCGTGGTCACAATGGTTTTATGTGTTGTCCGTGTGTTCACCGTCGAACAAGAAAGACTACTCAAATACCAGAACCATTCACGCCCACCGCTTGATCCGGTTTCATGCCTAGTTATAATTGTTGGACCAAGCACGGAGAAAAAGGGTTGTGATGGAAGACAACGAAGAAGAAGAGGATGATGAAAACTATCATAATATGTATCCCGAATATGATGATAATGCAACGGAGGTAGATAATGAAGATCAAGAGGGAGCGGATGGGCCACTGATGACGATCTTGGTCGGGCCATTCGATGCAAAGGAAGAATGTGAAACTGAAAAGGAGAAGGAGAAGCTAGAAGATGTTAAAGGATCACAAAACATTGTTGTATCCAACTTCCGAAGATGGCCACAAAAAGCTAGGTGCCACCTGGATTTCTTTGCAATGGAAGGCGAAGAATGGTGTGATAAGCATTTTCAAAGTTGTTGGTAAAAATGAAGAATCTTCTTCCAAGAAATAATGAGTTGCCCGACAGTACATACCAAGAAAAGAAGGTTGTCTGCCCTCTAGGATTAGACGTGCAGAAGACACATGCCTGCATTAATGACTGCATCCTCTACCGCGGTGAGAAGTACGAGAATTTTAATGCATGCCCGGTATGCACTGCACTGCGGTATAAGATCAGACGAGACGATCCTGGCGATGTTGAGGGCGAGGCCCCTAGGAAGAAGGTTCCTGCCAAGGTTATGTGGTATGCTCCTATAATACCACGGTTAAAACGTCTCTTCAGAAATAAAGAGCATGCCAAGTTGTTGCGATGGCACATGGAAGACCGTAAGAAAGACGCGATGTTGAGACACCCCACTGATGGGTCATAGTGGAGAAAAGTCGAGCGAGAGTACCCGGACTTCACACGTGACGCAAGGAACTTAAGGTTTGGTCTAAGTACAGACGACATGAATCCTTTTGGTGAGCAGAGCTACAGTACAGCACTGCCTGTGACCCTATGTATCTATAACCTTCCTCCTTGGTTGTGTATGAAGAGGAAGTTCATTATGATGCCATGCTCATCCAAGGCCCGAGGCAACCCGCAACGACATTGATGTGTACCTAAGGCCATTAGTTGAAGAAATTTTACTGTGGGCCAAACCAGGTGTACGTATGTGGGATGATCACAAAGGGAGCCATTTGACCTACGAGCATTGCTTTTCGTAACCATCAATGATTGGCTGCTCTTAGTAACATTTCAGGGCAGACAAACAAGGGATACAATGCATGCACACACTGTTTAGATGATACTGAAAGTGTATATTTGGATAAATGTAAGAAGGTTGTGTACCTAGGGTATCGCCGATTTCTTCCGAACCTGCTCCAGTAAGAAAGAAAGGCAAGCATTTGAAACGTCTGGCGAGAACCGGAGGAAGCCTCCTCCGCACGGTGAGGAGGTATTTGGTATGGTTAAGGACCTAGAAGTAATCTTTGGAAAAGGTCCTGGCAGTCTATCTGTTCCGAATGACGATGTCGGACACGCGCCCATGTGGAAGAAGCAATCTATATTTTGGGACCTACCCTATTGGAAAGTCTTAGAGGTCCGCTCTTCAATCGACGTGATGCACGTGACGAAGAATGTTTGCGTGAACCTGCTAGGCTTTCTAGGAGTGTATGGGAAGACAAAAGATACACCGGAAGCACGACAGTACCAGCAACGTCGAAGGCCCTCAAGAGCCTATGCATCCCGAGCGAGAAGGGTAAATGATGCCACTTAACTCCCCGCCACTACGCTCTTACCAAAGCAGAAGGAAATCTTTTTTGAATGTCTGAGCAGTATCAAGGTCCCGTCTGGCTTCTCGTCGAATATAAAGGGAATAATAAATATGGCAGAGAAAAAATTCCAAAACCTGAAGTCTCATGACTGCCACGTGATTATGACACAATTGCTTCCGATTGCATTGAGGGGGCTTCTACCTGAAAATGTTCGAGTACCCATTGTGAAGCTATGTGCATTCCTCAATGCAATATCTCAGAAGGTAATCGATCCAGAAAGCCTACCAGGGTTACAAACAGATGTGGCCCAATGTCTTGTCAGCTTTGAGTTGGTGTTCCCACCATCCTTCTTCAATATTATGACGCATCTCCTGGTTCACCTAGTAGAAGAGATTGCCATTCTCGGTCCTGTATTTCTACACAATATGTTCCCCTTTGAGAGGTACATGGGAGTCTTAAAGAAATATGTTCATAACCGTGCTAGGCGTAAGAAAGCATCTCCAAGGGCTATGTAACAGAGGAGGTCATTGAGTTCGTGTTGATTTTATTCTGACCTTAAGGCGATTGGTGTTCCGTAATCACGACATGAGGGGATCGTGGAAAAGGCACCCTAGGATGTAAAGCAATGATATTTAGGGACGGGCATTCTCTCAATCAAGCATACTACACGGTTTTACAAAGATCTATCTTGGTTGCCCCGTATCAATGAACACAAGAATTTAATACGCCTCAAACACCCGGGGCAGTCTGATGAATGGATTATAAGTGAACACATGGCGAGTTTTGGCGGTGGCTGCAAAGACTTCTCACGAATAACACCACTATTGGGGATCGTTGTACTTGTTGGCGGGACACCGTCTTGAATGTATGTACTTTCCAAAGGGTAGATAAATGGGAATACATTTTACACGATAGGCCAAGATAAAAGAGCACCAACCAAACAGTGGTGTCCGCGATGCAGCAGAATAAGACAATGGGCAAAAGACCACGTATTATGGGTTCATAGAGGAGATATGGGAACTTGACTATGGACCTAATTTTAAGGTCCCCTTGTTTCGATGCAAATGGGTCAAGCTAACAGGAGGAGGGGTTGAGGTAGACAAGAAGTACGGAATGACAACGGTGGATCTCAACAATCTTATGAAGAACTTAGATGAACCATTCGTCCTAGCCAATGATGTGGCTCAGGTTTTCTATGTGAAGGACATGTCCTCCAGACCAAAAAAAGAAAAAATATGCAAACGAATACATCATATGATGAGCCAAAGCGTCACATAGTTCTTTCAGGGAAAAGAAACATCGTGGGAATCGAGGACAAGATGTACATGGAAGATTATAATAAGTTTGATGAAATTCCTCCCTTCACAAAGGAAAACCCAAGCATTCCGTTAAGTAAAGAAGATGCTCCATGGTTACGTCTGAAGCGATCATAAGGAAGGGCATATGCCAAGAAGTTCATGCTCATATTATGTAACTCTAGTTCATGTTTTTAATATTAATACATGTCTTGAGTGTTAGTCATGTTTTGTGGATGGACCGGGACTATGAGAAGAAGTTGTCCCGATTCGTACTTACCATTAAGATCTGATCTCCAAACGCGCGCGGTCACATATTAGGGAGTGCCTCTATGACCAGTTTCTTGGAGATGCCGGAGGACTAGGCTCCGTCGGCATCTCCCTGAAACTGGCCGTAGTGGTGTCCCTGCTCTCGAAAACCATCTTGCAGCTTTGTAACTTCTCTAACTAGATCAATACACCAGGGAGCTAACTAATTTCACATATTAGGGAGTGCCTCTATGACCAGTTTCTCGGAGATGCCGGAGGACTGGGCTCCGTCGGCATCTCCCTGAAACTGGCCGTAGTGGTGTCCCTGCCTCAAACTGGCTGGAGGACTGGACTCACAAGGATGCCTATTTATAGTACAAGCAGCTCGACATAGTGTTGACACTTACAAAATAATGTCGACACTCACCCCTATTATTAGTGCTGACTCGTGTTTTGTGCCGGATGGTGTCTACAACCGGGACTAAAGGTTCATCTTTAGTCCCGGTTGGTGTCTCCAACCGGGACTAAAGGTTCATATTTAGTCCCGGTTGGTGACACCATCCGGGACAAGGTACATGCCGCACGACATAATGTCGACATGCACTCACCCCTATTATTAGTGCCGACTCGTGTTTTGTCCCGGTTGGTGTCTCCAACCGGGACTAAAGGTTCATCTTTAGTCCCATCGGAGCAGAGAGAAGCCACCGCCGGCCGCCACCACCCTCGGAGAGTGAGGGAGGAATCGTCCGTGGGTGCCCTGAATCGTCGGCCCTGTCACCCACCTCTGTCCGCCGCTCGCCATCGACAACGCCGGCGTCCCCGACCTTCCCCGGCCTCGTCGACCCCACCATCGGCTTCCTGGTGAGCCTCTGGTGCTCAGGCACATCTTCTCTTCCTCCCTCACGGTCTATATCGCCTCCGCATCGTGTAACCGCCGCCAACCGCCAGCCTCGTTCTCTCGTTCTCCGGCGACAAAAGGGAGGCGCCACTACTAGGTCCGCCTCGCCCTCCTATTTCCAACCAGCCCAACCACAAGTCCCCTCGTGTAGCAGATCGACGGGAGCAAGATCGACCTGAGAGGAGCTCCATTGCCGACGCCGGTGATGCAATATTCGCTTTTTTCTTTTATTATTTCGTAATTATTTCAGTGAAGAAAATACCTGACATGTGGGCCCTATCTGTAAGCGACAAAAACATTTCCATAAATGTTTTCTAATTAAGAAAATTGTTTATGTAAATTCCAAAAATGCAAATGGTTTTATAATATTCCAAAAAATAATTTAAAATGAAATAATTGAAAATGCAATTATTTTACAATGCATCCGCGCGCAAAGGGCAGAGAGCAGGCTTGGCACATCCAGCCTCACCGCCGAGCCGCCGCCCTCGCCTCGGGCGGCCGCCCGCCGCTGTCGAGAGCTGCCGTCACGCCTCTGGCGTCTGCGGCGGCACAATGTGAATAATGTGTCAAAGTTGGTGGCACAATGTGAACAATGTGGGGAATATGTGTGACGTATAAAAGATGTAGTCGTATTCATATTTGAGTAAAGTTTCGATGTTGTAACATCGATAATATTGTTTACTTAGTTTTGGTGGTGAACTTGATGGTCAAAATTGGGAAACTCAAACTAAGATGACATGTAATTATGGAGGAGTAGTAGTATAGATAGGGTGTCAAGCGGGCGGGTTCAAGGCAACGTAGTTTCACCGGCTAATATAAATTGTACTACATGCATAGATTAAACCTTGTATACAAATTGGACCTCTGACTCATCCTGATTAGGGTTTCGACCCCTCGGAACTCATTTAAAATGATCAAGAATCCTTAGGGTTTTAATTTCATTTGTATATTTATTTGTGTATTTTGGTATGAATAATATGTATATTTGTGTATGAATCCAAGTCCACTTGAATGTTTACACTCTTACTCTAGATAATATTATTGTTTTAGAAACTATGGATCCACTTAGTAGAAACCTTGAAGAAGAAGAAATAATGGAGAACATTATTGATGAGGACACCTCACAATATCTGAACTTGAGGGACATGATGACGACAACTCAAGTACTAGTCATGGAGAAGATGAAGACTCGGTGAACGCAATTTAATGGTTACAAAGTCCGCGAGGTATATGCATTGATTAAGCCTCTGACTTCCACCAACAATCTTCTTCTACATGTATTAATTAATGCTTCTTTCTTCTTTTAGCCCTCCGGATCGACCAGCCAAAGAACCATCTTCTTCTACGAAAAGAGCAAGCGAGGCGCGAGCCGGTTGAAAGATCGTGCAAAGTTCACGATCAAGCATCCGTGTTGATGGCAGGCCGATGGAGCCCAAGAAGGCCGCACAAATTTGTACGTCAGTTGGAGTTCTTGTTAGGGACCAAATCCCAATCACAATTGAAAATTGGAATAAGCTAAAGAAGGGCGTGGTACCTTTTGTCGATGAGATCCAAAGAAACGCTTTGGAATTCGTTGTTGGTAAATTTCACCTTCCGCCAGAGGAGGATGAAAACAACCCGTTATAAAGGAAAAGGTCAAAGAGTGGACTCTAAAGAAGATGGCCGACGCTTCAAGAATCGAAGACAAAATTGAACAAATTTGTCAAATCCGAGATTCCAAATTTCAAGACGATATTATGAAGATAAGACCTCACCGCCCGAATTTGAGACATATAAAAAAGTGCTATAGCTAAAAAGAGGTCAGAAACCAATACGCTTAATGCTCTGAAGAAGGAATATCACCAGAGGACGGGGTCAGGTGGCTACATATCTCAGAGGCCTAAGTGGGAGGAAGCTTAGAAGGCCCTGCGCGAGAGAGGGATCACACCCCGGACAGATGGGTGGGAACTACGTGCAAAGACTTGGTTTTACGGAATCGGGGCAAGGTTGGACCCAGAAACAGGATTGTGTATCTTCCCAACCATCCTTGCCAAACCCGTCACTGAACTCATCACGACATACGAGGAAACATCCGCCAGGACCTTCCATCCCGACAGAGAGAATGACCAGCTCACACGCGCCATCGGTAAAAAAGAACACCCTGGACATGCACGAGGCACAGGGGGTATGACATGGAAGGATGGGTTTGCCGACTGGAGCGACTCTTACAGATGGCGCGGCAGAAAAGAAAAAGAGCGTACAGAGCGGATGACACAGATAGAACATGCACTTGCGGCGCTGCAGGCGCAAGTGAATGCACAACAGAGCCATCAAGATACCGGCCCATCTCAGCGGCACGAAGAGCCTGCATTGGAAGCTGCCCGCGGCCCAGACTCTGCGCGAAAAAGCAGTGTGGCTTCCACGGAGAACGTGCATCCCACGCTTGAAATGACGGGTCCTCGATACCCCGTGGATGAGATCACGGAGAGAGAACACGCTGAGCTGCATGTGAGATTAATGGGCTTATCCATTAAGGTGGCTGTCGGCTATGCCTTACCTCCTGTAGCTGGTGGAACTTACCATTGCCGACCGATTCCAGATGGCTATGCTATTATCGGGATGGATGAGGTTGTGAAGGAATATGAGGAAGCACAGATTGACCATGCTACAGGTGAAGGGGAAACTCAACTCAAATTTGCAGTGAAAACAACCATTCTTTGGAAGAAGGAACACATTGTGCTTCCAAATTGGAGGTCACTGGCACCCCCGCCGTCTTCGCGTCGGCCATCCGAGCCGCTTCAGCTATCTCTCGCGGCAGCCATCTCCCATGCAGCCATCTCCGCCCGTCGGCCATCTCTGTGGCAGCCATCTCCGCCCGTCACCATCTCCTCAAGGCAGCCATCTTGACCGTCACCATCTCCGGTGCTTCATCCATCTCCTCAACAAGCGGAAGAGCCCTGCCACGAGGAGCATCAAGAGTAATGCCACAAAGAAATCCAGGAAACCGACGCCAAAGAGTTCAAAAACTACGTCCCGCAGCCTTCCGCCAAGCCATTGCCGGTTTTACCATGGAATCGCAGCGAGGAGACCAATAGGATCTCGGAAGAACAGGTCAAGAAATTCTTTGCACCTAGACGGGCCGAGCCAAAGGAGAAAATAGATCCGGTGGTGGAGAAGTTTTACAATAATCTTTGAAACCTGAAACCCCACTTGTGCCGGACTACGAGCGCAAATTTTGAAGGCGGATGCAAGGCCAGAGGAGAGAAAGTAGCAATCGTGAGGCACCCTGAAAACAGTTCCCATGCTCGAGAGCAGGAAAACCAATCATGTGCCCTCTCCAAATGTTCGACACAGACGCTTCTCCCGTAAATGATTACGAGGCAGAGCTACAAAGAAAGGCCAATGAGATGGGGATGACTTACATTGCATACTTGAACGTCATGGGAGACAACTTGCCCAAATGCGATGCCAACCCCATACAGCCATGGAAGTATGGGAAGAATCTCGTCAAGAAAGAGGAGCTCAAGACTCTACCAACAAAGATGCGAAAATTGCACAAGTGGTACCTTGATTTCTGCAAGACGAGAAAGGTAGAATGGATCACGGCGCCTATAAGAGATCGGATTTTCTTGTGCGGAGACGACGCAATCGACTTCAACATTCAAGACTTGCATTTTCTATTCAATCAGAAGGAACTCGACAAATCTGCCATCAGTCTTTATTGTGTGTAAGTACTATTTCTGTAATTTTTATCTCATCTCATTCACTTCATTAATTGCATGTATATATATATATATGCTCACCATATATGTATATACTATTATGCAGGAAAAAGGTTATGGAATGCATGAAAGGAGGCCCTTTTGACATTGGGTTCGTTGACCCAAATAGAGTTCATGAACAAGTGGTAAGAGACAAATCCGGGCAAACAGAAGATTACTTGCTAAAGTCTTTACTGAGACAACAAACCAAAAGGGAAATACTATTGCCTTACAACTTCTCGTGAGTATCATTACCCTCTCTCTTGTACACATTCATTTCGCTTACTCGATGTTAAGTGTAATTGATGATGAGTTATGCGTATGAGGTTCCACTTTATTCGCTAGTCATTCAACCCGACTCAGAAAAGTCCTTGTCATGGACTCGATTTAAAAGAAAAGAGCTATGGGCAGACTTTAGAGAGATGCTCGAGGTAATTTCAATCATATTATCGCACTAGATCGGCAACTTTCGTGACAATAAGTAATTAATTACTCCTTTATCCATTTTCTTTGTCGGAGGGTTTGAAAAGGTTCACGGGCAGGGCCGTGGGTGAATGGTCGTAAGAACTAAAATTTGTAGACCAAAATGTAAGTAATACTAGCTAGCTTCCAATTCCATTATATCATGCTTTATTGATTATTATTTTGATTGAACTCTATTCTCGTAAAGTGCGTGCATCGTGGACACGGCAATAACTTATGTGGGTACTATGTTTGCGAATTCATTCGCAACACGATATGTGCGACGGCCAAGCCGCACTAGAACAACTTAGAGTAAGTAAACAAAGTCCACAACATTATTTTATTACCATCTATTGTGTTGAGTTTTATTCTTATATATATATTGACGGCCATTCTTCATATATATTCAGATCGAACGGATGCGGACCAACTCCTACCATTTGAACGCATACGAGCCATTCAAGAGGAATTGGCGGGTTCATACTTGATGAGGTCGTCATGCTGGAGAACTCTTTAGATATCCACCAAAATGAACGATGACGATGTATGTGCCGATGTATGTATGCCGATGACGCGATGTATGTGCCGATGGCGATGTTTGTGTATAATAATAGTTGCTTAATTATTCATGTACTCGTATGTACCGATGACGATTTATGTGTATACCGCCCCGATCGATTCCCCTCGCCCTCCCGCAAATACGCAGAAGCAGAGGGCAGAAATGCGCGGGTAGAGATTTAGGCCATTTCGCCATGCGTAACTCGCCATGACAGAAAACGGCCTAAATCTCTGCCAAGGCAGATCTGCCGCGGCAGGAAAACGGCCTAAATCTCTGCCGCGGCAGAAGAACCTTTAACACCGGTTGCAGATACGAACCGGTGTTAAAGGGGGATCGAACTGGCGAGCCCGCATCTTTAACACCGGTTCGTATAAGAACCGGTGTTAAAGGCCCCCCCCTCTAACACCGAACCCTCAACAGCGGTTGGGGAACCGCTGTTAGAGGGCCCTCCCAACCGGAGTTAAAGGGGGGGCTCTGCACTAGTGACACCTTTGCTTGGTACAATGCAACTATATCAAATCAACGTAAGCCAAAATCTTCTGGACAATACGACTTGTGTTAGGCTTGACATTAGAATTTCAGGTCCCTCCCTTATTTGCCACAGCCCACAAACTCACAGCCAGAGTTGTAGCATGAAGATCTGATGATCGGCTCAAAAAGTCAAACAACCGCAATTTGCGAGAAGATAAGCTCTATGGTGTTGAGGTGCAGGTGAACATGGTGTTTTATTTCCCGCCATATGACTCGCACAAACTGACAGGATAGAAAGGATTGCTCAATATCTTCAGTTCACCCGCAGAAAGTGCAATTGCCATCCATAGGAATTTGGCGTCGAACTAGTTGCACTCTGCTGGGCAAACAATTGTGTGCAAAACTCCATAGATGAAACTTCGTCTTGCGGGGCGCCTTAATATTCCAAACATCCTTCCACTCCTTTTCACTCGTAGCTTGTCGAGACTCGAGAGTTCAAGCCCCCTTGCACTGGATTTGTGCTGAATAAAGAACTTAGATGAGCGAGAAAAATTATAGGTAGATGAGACACTGTAGACTCCATGTTTGGTGAACGGACAACGTGCTGTGGAAAAGCGTGGGTGGAACCGATGCCTCGTTGGAGGCTGGGGCTTCATGTTATATAGGACCAGAAGAGCCTTGGTCGTGGCGTGATACAGAGTTTGACACGTATACGAGTTGGTATACTATACCATACTGCATGCAGATGCGATGGGAACACTGTTTTGTATCTCTAACAGCCCTCCTTAATCTGAACTTGATACAAGATTTAGATTACGCCTGAATTCATGAAGATTCCTAACAGAAAGAGCCTTAGTGAACCCATCTGCAACTTAATCCTTGCTAGAAATAAATTTGATGGCTAGTTTCTTTGCTACAACTCTCTAACGAAAAAATGAAAATCTATCTCAATATGCTTTGTGCGAGCATGGAATACTGGATTTGCAAACAAGAATGTAGCACCCAAATTGTCACACCAAATATATGGTTTCTCTTGCAGCCGAACTCCTAGTCCAACCAGCGGTGCTTCAACCCATATCACCTCAGTTGTTGCATTGGCAAGAGACTTATACTCTACTTCTGTACTTGATGTCGAAATATTAGCTTGTTTTCTGGCACTCCAAGAAATTAAGTTTGGTCCTATGAATACTTCAAAACCTCCAATAGAGCGTCTATCATCCAAACATCCAGCCCAATTTGCATCTGAAAAACCACACAAAAGTGTAGAAGTAGAGGGCTGAAAAATTATACCAATACCAATTGTATCTTTGACATAGCACATTTTGATCAGCTCCAAAGGAGCGATAGTTGGAGCATGAAGGAATTGACATACTTTGTTCACCGAGAAAGCTAGATCTGGTCTAGTAAGAGTGAGATATTGCAAACCTCCAACAATACTTCTGTATTGTGTGCTATCTTTTGGGCCGAGAGGTTCCCCAACTAGGGGATCCGTAGTGGACAAAGGCGTGGGAGCAGGTTTACACTTTGTCATACCTAGTTCACTAAGCAAATCAGATGCATACTTCTCTTGTATTAACATCAAACCACCAGAGGATCTCTTCACTTAAATGCCTAAAAAATAATGTAACTCACCAAGATCTTTGATAGCAAAATTTTCATTCAACTCTTGAAGCAACCACGAGATAGAATCATCGAAGAACTCGTAACTATTATACCATCAACATAAATCAGAATATAAATAGTGACTCCTACATTCTCAAACAGAAACAATGAAGTATTTACCTTGGAAGGAACAAAACCAAGATCATGCAATTTTGAACTAATCGAGAATACCATGCTTGGGGTGCTTGTTTCAAACCATAGAGATATTTCTCAAGTTTGCAAACATAATTAGGGGCGTATTTATTTTCAAAACCTGGTGGTTGTTGTAGGGGTTCGTAGCATGGAAAACAAAAAATTTCTACTGCATGAACACAAACAAGCCAAAATCTATCTACTAGATTGTAGCAATGAGCCGATTAGAGTACTCGCCCTTGAAGATTCCAAAGCGGTTAACGAGATAAGATTCTCATGGGTGATGTAGTCGTATACTTGCCGATCTCAAGATCGCGTAGATGATCCTTCCGGCGCTGCGTTCCGGCAGCGCTTTCACAGTCGGTCACACGTTTGGTACTCGATGAAGACCTTCTTCTCCCTTGTTCCAGCAGGCAGCGGAGGTTGTAGTTCTCCCCTCGCGATTCCGGCAGCACGACGGCATGGTGTTGGAAGTAGAGGGAAGATCCTGCAGGGCTTCGCCTCAGTTGGAGCAGGTTATGGTGGGAATTAGGGTTTCCGGTGATCTAAAGTTAATACGTCCGGAGAGGAGGAGGTGGAGTCGGCGGTGGCTAGGGCGACAACGACGAACCAACGACGATGCGAGGCGGCTGCAGCTAGGTGGGGAGGGGCTGGTGTTGTGTGTCCTTGGGGCACCCCCGCCCCTCTATTTATGAGAGGGAGGACAGCTTGGGAGAGGGGATGAGTTTGAATCCTTCCCCAACTCCCTCTCCTAGTTGGCTTGTGGTGGAGGGAAAGAAGGATTCTTTCCTTCCTCCACCAGGATACATTGTCCCAGTTTGACTTTTCAAACTTGTCTTTTGACTTTCAATTTGGAGCTTAATTTCTTTCTTGCAAATGTCCAACCAAGTGACCTAGGATATGATTCAATCATTCCACTTATCCATGACACATTCATATACCCTTCTCCTTCCGATCCGGTGAACCTTCTGATACGTCGGAAACGTATCTATAATTTTTGATGTTTCATGCTTGTTTAGTATCTACTTTGCTTTGCTTTGTCTACACTTTGAGGTGTTTTTATATCTTTTTTGGAACTAAACTATTAACAAGTTGCCACAGTGCTAGTTGCCTATTTTCTTCTGTTTTTGGTTCCAGAAAGGCAGAAAATCAATATTCTCGGAATTGGACGGGACAAAAGCCAAATTCAATATTTTACCGTGGGCGACACGAAGTCCAGAAGGGAGACGGATAGGTTCCACAGGGAAGCCAAACCCCCCTCCCCAAGGCGTGGCCAAGGTGGGCTCGTGCCTGAGCAGGGTGTGGCCCCCCTCGTCGCCTCCCAGCCTCGCCTCTTCACCTATAAGAATCCCCCGATGGAGAAACCCAAGACACCCGATCAAAACTCCACGAAACCGTCTGTACCGCTGCCACCATCATCATCCCTAGATCTGGGGGGATCTGAAGTTCTTTTCGGCATCCTGTCGGAGGGGAGATCATCCCGGAGGCCTTCTTCTCCGGTATGATGCGTGAGTAGTTCCACCTTGGACTATGGGTCCATGTAGTATCTAGCTTGTTGTATCTCCTCCTTGTGCTTTCATGTATAGATCTTGTGATCTCCGTTATCAAGATCTAATCTATTTGTAATTGCATGTTGTGTTTGGCGGGGATCCGATGGATATTGAGATTTGTATGTCAGATTGATTAATGGTTTTATTTTTATGATTCTATCATGTCTGTGTTGTTTGTGATCTTGCATGCTCTCCATTGTTAGTAGCTATCTTGGCTAAGTAGTTTCTAGTGACTCCAAGAGGCGGTATATACGCTCGATAGTGGGCTCATGCCTCTAGTTTTCAAGGGAAGTGACAGAAATCTCTTCGGTTGTAGATGTGATGTTGCTACTAGGGAGAAAACAACGGTCTCTTGTTCATGGAACAAGTGGATTGTTTACCTTACACACTTTGCTTAAAGCAGTTGTTTGTTGCTTGCAACTCAATACTGGAGGGGGTTCGGATGATAACCTGAAGGTGGACTTCTAGTCATAGATGCAGTTAGATGGCGGTCTATGTATATTGTTGTATTTCCCAATCGAATCTCATAGAATCTTTTTGTCTGGTATTGCATTGTTATGCCTTGCTCAGTTCCTGTCAATTGCCCTACTGTAATTTGTTTACCCTTCATGCCATGCTTTTTATCTAAGGAGAGAACCTCTAGTGAACTATGGACCCCGGTCCAATCTTTACCATTGATACATCTTCCACTGTTACTTGTTTACTTGTTGCAAACCATCATCACCTTCCACACCATACAGTTAATCCTTTGTTACAACAACCAGTGAGATTGACAACCTCACTGTTAGTTGGGGCAAAGTCTTGAGTTTGTGTTGTGTAGGTCTCCGCGTTGCTTGCAACACCTGTGTGATGTTTCCTTCCTCCTACTGGTTCGATAACCTCGGTTTCTTACTGAGGGAAGACTTATTGATGTGCTGCTTCACACCTTGATCTTGGGGTTCCCAATAGGCTCCACGTCAACCACGCGTTAGCCATCAAGTTTTCAAGCGCCGTTTGGGAGGCTAAGGACGTATTCACAAGGGGAGTCCTCCACTTCCTTTCTCTTTACTTTGTTTTCAGTTTTTTAGTTTCTTTTGCTTGGTTTTGTTTTCCTCTTTTCAAAAACTCCAAAAAAAATTAGCTTAGTTTGGTTTGCTTTCTCTATTCAAAAACACAAAAAAATAGTTCTTACTCTAGTTGTTGGTCTGTTATTGCCTTGCTTGATCATGCTTTCTATCAATAGATGGTTTCTTTGAAACTAATTCTTATTGGCAGGTGGGTTCACGGAAGAACAAAAGTATTATTATAAGGAGCACTGTTTGTCACAAAAAGGGAAACACTTATGAGAACAAATCGATAAGTTGAATACTATTGCTAGAGAGATGTGCTCTACTTATAATGTTACTTATTGCTTTGATAAATCTTGTTGCTGTAGGAGGTATAAACACCTACCTTTTCAATGCGCGTATAATGATAATGTTACCATATCCTCTTATGTTAAAGGAAATTATGACCTTTATGATGTGGAACAAATTTAAGAATTTATTGCTTTCAAGGGTGCATATGAACTTGCCAGTTTTCTTGAAAATACTGATGATGCACCTTATGAATATGAGGTTCATGAGATACTTAAATTTTTCTTTGATAATTACAAGGAAAAAATGGCTATATTCTTGAATATTTTAATAGGTGATTTCCACAAATGAAAGAGACTAATGCCTTGCAGGAGCCTATGGAAGAATAAATTGCTAAAACAGGAAGCTCATTAGATGAAAAAGACGAGGATGAATGTTATGCTCCTGTGGATTCTTTTGAAATATTTATTATAGGTAAAACTTGTGATGATGTTCCTATGCCTTTTACCTATAGTAGTGATCATGATTGGGAAAAGCACACTACTTTTGATATTGAAAATCTCTTTGGTACCAATTTTGAAAATTCTATTGCCTATGATGATACTTTACCTCCAATTTATGATGATTACAATGATGATATTGATATTTTCAGTCCACCTACTATTGAGGAGAAAATTTATTGTTATTACAATATGCCTCCTATATTTGATGATTATGGTGATGAGAATAATAATGATAGCTATTTTGTTGAATTTGCTCTCACTACTTATGTGGAGAGTAATAATCATTTTATGCATGTGGCTCATGGTAAGAATGTTTTATGTGATAGTTATATTGTTAATTTTATTCATGATGCTACTGAAAGTTATTATGAGAGAGGGAAACATGGTTTTATGTATCTCAACAATATTAAGTTTCCCCTCTTTATGTTGAAAGTTTTGAAGTTGCACTTGTTTTGCTTTCCTATGCTTGTTGCTTTGTTCTTTTATGACTTGTTTCTTTACACGATTCCTATGCATAGGAAGTGGGTTAGACTTAAGTGTGTTTTGAATTTGCTTCTTGATGCTCTCTTTTACTTCAATTCATATTTCTTATGTGAGCATCTTCTCAAACTATCAAGCCTTACTTAAAGGCGTTAAAGAAAAGTACTTGTTGGGATATAACCCAAGAGTTTCCTTGAGTCTTGGAAGTTATACTTCAGTAATGACCTCTCCTTATCCTTTTTGCTTGCTTTTTGTGCCAAGAATGGCCTCTAATGAGAGGGAAGTAAGATTTGGAGAGTTGTTGTCCCGAAACAGATTTATGTCCTCTACCATAAAAATTCGTGAGGAGTATCCGTAAGTCCGATTGAGCTGAAAATTTACGAATAAATCCCCCAGTAAGTTAGATAACTTTAGTTAGTTCAACACTTTTTGATTTGAGCAACATAAGATTTTCGAAAAAATCGGTTTCTACCTGCTGGTCTGTTTAGACAGATTTCTGCCATTATTTGCATTTGCTTCTTATTGATTCCTTTTTGAGTTCTATTTTGGGGAATTGAGATTTTTAAAGGAGTTGATACAGTATCTTGTGTTTTTAGTGAAAAGTATTGCTGTTCCAAAGCTTTGCCTAAAGGTCTATTATCTTTTGAATACACTAATGTTGCTAATGAAGATTGTGTGAAATTTTGTATGAAGGAAAAATTTCAGGTGTAGAGAGAGAATGATATAATGAGATGAAGAATGGACAAAAGCTCAATCTTGGGGATGCCACCACGGTGTCACCACAAGAAATATACAAGAGGTACAAGCTTCAAAGCTTGGGGATGCCCAAGGCATCCCCTTCTTCATCAATAAAAAGCTTTGGTCTGTCTAGACACTTCGTTTTTATTGTTTCATGCATAGTTGTGTTATTCTTGGAGCGTCTTAGTTTTCGTTTTCTTTGCTTAGTTTGTTTAGTTTGATTAAATAAAGTAGTTTGGTCCTCCGATCTCGCTGTGTTGTTTCAAATAAGTCGATTGGTGTGGAAAGGAGTAGAAAGTTCCTGCTTGAAAGTGCAAGAGGAGCTTGCATTGACTGTGACTTAGACTTTAGAATGGCATGCTAGGTGTTGTTTTGACCTTATGCTTAGTGATTATTGTTGTAGCATGTCTTGTTCCTAACAATTGGGATTGCTTAGTGTGCCTTGAAGAAATTATGCGTTGTTTTAGCATACAAAAGCGTAGTATTATTGTATTCTCCTTTGATGCTTTGTTTGGGTTGACTTGGCACATGCTCACACCATGTTATGACTATGACAAGTCACCTTAGCATCTATGATCATTTATTCCTTGACTTGTAGTACCACTCTATGCTTTAATTAGTAATGTTTTGTCGCTCTTCATGATTATGGCCATTATTGCTCTCTTAGTTGGTTGCTCCTAGTTTTTTGCTAGCCTCCACTTGTATGAGTAAGCTCTACTCATGCTTCCAACTCCCAAGAAACCCAGTTATTCCAAAGTGTCCACTATAAACTCCTATGCATGGTGTGTTACACCATTCCAAGTATATTCTTGTTTTCAGCTATCTTCCTATTAAAAACTATTTTGTTATGTGAAAACTTGGTGATTAAATCCCTCACAAACTTGATGGCACACTTTATATTCTTTGCCCCTAATAAACTTGAACCATTGTGTCATCTATGTTGTATATGCTTGCACTTATACGTTGGAATTAGCAGAACCATGCTGTCATGGGGAACGTTTTCAACATTGCACTTGTAATTTGTACACAGTTGATATCATGCTATTTTGTCTATGGATGTCACCGGTGTGAAATAAAGAGGGAGCTTGTAAGTCCATAGAGTATGTATTTGATGTTAGAGAAACTACTGGGCCGCTAGCCTAAGCCATGCCTAATCATGGTAGAAACTTCCAGCATCACCATAATGAGCTATCTGTGAAGCATCCTCTATAAAAATCTATGCACATAGTAAATAAAAAGATTGTTGAGATGCTCATTGTCTACTTGCCTTGTCATTTTGGTTATGGGATAGCTCCTGTACCATGTGCAAGGGGTAGCCCGTTGGCGGTTCTCTATGATACGCATGTACTTACAATGACAAGAACTTACATGTGATTGAAGTTGAGTAGCATGAGGTGTGGCCCTCGTATTCAAGGGACTTGAGATTGCCAACTTATACTTTGTCAAGCATATACTTCATAGTTTGTTCACTCTAACCTTAATCACTTCAAGATGCTTATGATAGGGGCATTGAGGGATGAAAGCTAACAAGTACCATAATTTTTGAAAGCTCTTTTTGAAACTTGAAATCCCTGCTTCCCTTTATGAAGGGCCTTTCTTCCACTATTATTGAGTCTCCACCTTCTACCTTTAGGCACCATTAAGAGATCAGAGTTGCCATTCTTAGTTTTATGTGCAGTGTCCCAAAACTTATTGATTGATGCATATTGTGATATTACTTGTTCTTGTGCTACTTGTATCTAGTCACCCTTGTGAAATTTGAAGGCGTCCTATGCATCTATTTGCTACTCTATGAGGGACAAGCTGATTGCCACCATGCCATGTTTTTTGTATGTGAAAAAAACAAATATTTTACAATGCATGTTATTCATGATCTTTGTTTGTTGCATTTCATGTTGCATGCATAGTTACTTTGTCTTATTGTTAGAACTCCATCTTTCATGCACATGTTTAGATTTTTTTGATCCCAGCTTTCAATGCGTGCAAATGGTTTGATCTTGGTTTTGATTGTGCATGTCACCTTAAAAATTATTATTTTTATCACTTCCCTACTCGAGGAAGAGCAGGAGTTAAGATTGGGGATGCTTGATACGTCGGAAACGTATCTATAATTTTTGATGTTCCATGCTTGTTTAGTATCTACTTTGCTTTGCTTTGTCTACACTTTGAGGTGTTTTTATATCTTTTCTGGAACTAACCTATTAACAAGTTGCCACAGTGCCAGTTGCCTGTTTTCTTCTGTTTTTGGTTCCAGAAAGGCAGAAAATCAATATTCTCAGAATTGGACGGGACAAAAGCCAAAGTCAATATTTTACCTTGGGCGCCACGAAGTCCAGAGGGGAGACGGAGAGGCGCCACAGGGCAGCCAAACCCCCCTAGGCGCGGCCAAGGTGGGCCCGCGCCTGGGCAGGGTGTGGCCCCCTGGTCGCCTCCCAGCCTCGGCTCTTCGCCTATAAGAAGCCCCCGTCTGAAACCTAGGCACCCGATCAAAACTCCACGAAACCGTCTGTAGCCGCCGCCACCATCGTCCCTAGATCGGGGGGATCTGAAGTTCTTCCTAGCACCCTGCCGGAGGGGAGATCATCCCGGAGGCCTTCTTCTCCGGTTTGATGCGTGAGTAGTTCCACCTTGGACTATGGTTCCATGTAGTAGCTAGCTGGTTGTATCTCCTCCTTGTGCATTCATGTATAGATCTTGTGATCTCCGTTCATGATCAAGATCTAATCTATTTGTAATCATGCATGTTGTTTTTGCGGGGATCCGATGGATATTGAGATTACTATGTTAGATTGATTAATGGTTTTTTCTTTATGATTCTATCATGTCTGTGTTGTTTGTGATCTTGCATGCTCTCCTCTATTAGTAGCTATCTTGGCCAAGTAGTTGCTAGTGACTCGAAGAGGGGGTATTTACGCTCGATAGTGGGTTCATGCCTCTAGTTTTCAAGGGAAGTGACGGAAATCTCTTCGGTTGTAGATGTGCTGTTGCTACTAGGGAGAAAACAACGGTCTCTTGTTCATGAAACAAGTGGATTGTTTACCTTACACACTTTGCTTAAAGCAGTTGTCTGTTGCTTGCAACTTAATACTGGAGGGGGTTCAGATGATAACCTGAAGGTGGACTTCTAGTCATAGATGTAGTTGGATGGAGGTCTATGTATATTGTTGTATTGCCCAATCGAATCTCATAGGATCTTTTTGTCTGGTATTGCATTGTTATGCCTTGCTCAGTTCCTGTCAGTTGCTCTGCTGTAATTTGGTTACCCTTCATGCCATGTTGTTTATCTAAGGAGAGCACCTCTAGTGAACTATGGACCCCGGTCTAATCTTTACCATTGATACATCTTCCACTATTACTTGTTTACTTGCTGCAAAACATCATCACCTTCCACACCATATAGGTAATCCTTTGTTACAGCAACCGGTGCGATTTACAACCTCACTGTTAGTTGGGGCAAAGCCTTGAGTTTGTGTTGTGCAGGTCTCTGCGTTGCTTGCAACACCTGTGTGACGTTTCCTTCCTCCTACTAGTTCAATAACCTCGGTTTCTTACTGAGGGAATACTTGCTGCTGTGCTGCTTCACACCTTGCTCTCAGGCTTCCCAACAGGCTCCATGTCAACCATGCGTTAGCATCACCTTCTAGACCCTTCTAGAACCTCTCCGATGAAAACATCGGAATCATTCCCGAACTCCAGAATTGGACTTTCCTTATATGAATCTTATTCTCCGGACCATTCCGGATCTCCTCGTGATATCCCGGATCCCATCCGAGAATCTGAACAACATTCGGTCTTCCTACTTTCTTTCCATATCTACTAAACAACATCGAATACTTAAGTGTGTCTCCCTACGGTTCGTGAATTACGCGGACATGACCGAGAAACTTCTCCGATCAATAACCAATAGAGAAATCTGGAAATTCATATGGCTCCCACATATTTCTATGATTACTTTGCAATCGAATGAATCACTTACATACGATACTAATTTCCCATTGTCTCTAGATAGTTTACTTATCCGAGGTTTGATTGTCGGTATCTCTGCATACCTAGTTCAACCTCGTTAGTGATAAGTATTCTTTTCTCGTTCCCGTAATATGTAATCCCTTGTGAGCCAGTCACATGCTTGCAAGCTAATTGGATGATATTCCACCGAGGGCCAGAATATATATCTATCCGCCATATGGATGGACAAATCCCACTCTTGATCCATGTGCCTCAACACATACTTTCCGAACATTCAATGCCACCTTTATAGACACCCATTTACGGTGTGGTGTTTGATGTCATCAAAGCATTTTTTCCAGTGATGGTGATTAGCATGATCTCATGGTCGAATGAATTAGGTTACTATGTATCAGAAAGCTTATAGCAAACGAATTATTGAAATGACTTGATCTTTATGCTACGCTTATCTATAGGAGCATGTCCATCATACCATTCTCCTAATGATATGATCTTGTTGTTAACATCTCAATGTTCATGATCCAAAAACCATGATCATCTATTAAACAACAAGCTAGTATTATAAGGAGGCTTTACTAGGGACTCTAATTAGTTTACAAATCACACAAGTATTAATGTTTCTGGTTAATATTATTATAGCATGAATGTCAACATTTATCATAAACACAAATATATAATAATAAATACTTTTATTATTGCCTCTAGGGCATATCTACAACAGTATCCCATTTGCACTAGAGTCAACTAATCTAGATTACATGGTAACATACCGAACACCCATGGCGGTTTGGTGCTGGTCATGTTTTGCCCTCGGGAGAGGTTTAGTCAATGGATCCGCCACATTCAGA
Source organism: Avena longiglumis (assembly GCA_030063025.1). Classification (NCBI taxonomy): domain Eukaryota; kingdom Viridiplantae; phylum Streptophyta; class Magnoliopsida; order Poales; family Poaceae; genus Avena; species Avena longiglumis. The sequence goes on from CP125978.1 coordinate 49,127,532, forward strand.
TCTGTGTGTACTTTGCAAATCTTTATGTCACTGTATTGGACATGCTCTCGAGTAGCATGGAAACGCAGCTTGATATGCTTCAGCTTCTTGAGTGACCTTGGTTCTTGTGCATTGGCTATGGGTCCAGCGCACTTGGAACCACACTGAGCTCTGTAATGAGCTCCTTCATTCATATCGCCTCTTGTGAAGCCTCCGAAGCAGCTATGTATTCGATTCAGTTGAAGATCTCGCCACAATGCTTTGCTTTGCACTCCCCCAGCTAACTGTTGCACCATTCAAACTAAATATGTATCCAGATTGAGATTTAGAATCATCCGGATCGGTGTTCGAACTAGCATCGGTGTAACCATTAACAAGTTGTTCATCACCTTCATAAGAAAGAACCACATCCTTAGTTCTTCTCAAGTACTTAAGGATGTTCTTGACCGCTGTCCAATGATCCACTCCTGGATCACTTTGATATCTGCTAGTCAAACTAACAGCATAGGAAATGTCGGGTCTAGTATATAGCATGACATACATGACAGATCCTATGGCTAAGGCATAGGGAGTCTTACTGATCCTTTCTCTATCTTCTGCCATAACAGGTCTTTGAGTTTTACTCAAGGTCGTATTGGGAAACATGGGAAAGAACCCATTCCAATCCTCTTTAGAACTTTGTCCAAATATGTACTTTAGACAATGATATTAGGCGTCGATCTATCTCTATAAATCTTTATGCCTAATATGTAAGCTGCTCGCCAAGATCTTTCATTGAAAAACTATTATTCAAATAATCCTTGACACTATTAAGAAGGTCTACAACATTCCCAATCAACAATATGTCATCCACATATAGTAATAGGAATGCTACAGAGCTCCCACTCACTTTCTTGTAAATACAAGCTTCTCCATAAGTTTGTATAAAACCAAAACATTTGATTACCTTATCAAAACATTGATTCCAACTTCAGGATGCTTGCTTCAATCCATAAATGGACCGTTGAAGTTTGCATACCTTGTTATCATCTTTAGGGTCGAAAAAACCTTTAGGTTGTACCATATACAACTCTTCATCAATGTCTCCATTGAGGAACACCGTTTTGACATCCATCTGCCATATCTCATAATCATAATATGCAGCGATAGCTAACAAAATCCTCACAGACTTTAGATTCTCTACCGATGAGAAAGTCTTATCATAGTTAACTACTTGAGTTTGTCAAAACCCTTTTGACAAGTCGAGCTTTATAGACAGTAACATTACCATCAGCATCTGTTTTCTTCCTGAAAATCCATTTTTTCTCGATAGCCTTCCGGCCATCCGATAAGTCCACCAAAGTACATACTTGGTTTTCGTACATGATCCAATATCGGATTTCATGGCTTCTTGTCATCTATTGGAATCTGGGCTCATCATCGCTTCCTCATATGTCGTAGGGTCATCGGTGTTGTCCACCAACATGACACTCATAACGGGATCATACCAATCGGGAGTGGTACGAGTTCTCGTTGACTTGCGAGGTTCCATAGTAACTTCAACCGAAATTTCATGATCAACATAATTAGCTTCCTCTCTTATTGGTGTAGGCGCTGAAGGGTTTCGCAGCATAGTAAATCAAAAAAATTCTACGGATGCGAACGGGAAACCCAAGATATAATCTAGGAGATGCAAACAACAAGAGGGATAGATGAGATCTTCATACCCTTGAAGAAATCGCACAGCGGAATGTTCAACAGAACGTGGTTGATGTAGTCGTACTAGCCTTCTCCTCCTCGCGATCCGATCTGATCCAACACCGCAAGTGGCGATGCCTCCGAGTGATACACACGTACGGCACCTCGACGTCTCCTCCTTCCTCGGTCCAGCAAGTGGGGTGGAGAGATAGATTGGATCTACAACACGACGGCGTGGTGCAAAGGTGCAGAGTTTCTGCGGCAGGGCTTCGCCTACGCGCAGTCGGGAGAGAGAGATCTAGAGGGCAGCAGGTAGGCGGCTAGGGTTCAAGGAGTGGGGAAGGAGGGCTGCGCCCCTGCCCTCTATATATAGGGGGCTGGGCGGCCCCCTTGGCCCCTCCTCCAAGCCCTAGGGCGGCGGCCCCAAGGGTTGGAGTGGGGGGCAAGTTTTCCCCCTCCTTCTAGAAGGTTTCCCTAGGGTTTCCCCTAGGGTTTGGCCGGCTGGGCCTATGGGGCCTTGTGCCCCTGGCCCAATGCGTCCAGGGCACTCCCTCGTAGGCCCACGCCCCCTCCCGACAAGTGGGGCCACGTTGGTCCCACTCCAGAAGGTTCTAGAAGCTTCCGGTACAATACCGAACAATCCAAAACAATTCCGAAATCCAAAAACTGCTTTCCCTTATATGAATCTTATTCTTCGGACCATTCCGGAACCTCTCGTGATGTCCTGGATCTCATCCGAGACTCTGAACAAAAACTCATAAACCAATTATCCATTCTATCCTAGTGTCGAGACACATTAAGTGTGTGACCCTACAGGTTCGAGAATATGTAGACATGATCTTCTATCAATAATCAACAGCGGGATCTGGAAACCCATATTGACTCCCACATATTCATCGATGAACCACGATGCCAGGATTCAATTAATACCATATATATTCCCTTCGTCACGCGATATTTTACTTGCCCGGGATTCGATCGTCGGTATCGGCATACCTAGTTCAATCTCGTTCACAGCAAGTACTTTACTCATTCCGTAATCCGATATCACTTTGTGATTAACTCCTTAACCACGTGCTTGCAAGCGGTGTTGATATCGATTACCGAGTGGGCCCGAAGTATATATCTCCGACTTGGGAGGGACAAATCCCATCTCGATACATACAACCCAACAAGTACTTTCCGATCATCTGAGAGACACCTTTATGATCACCCTCTCATAGGATGACGTTTGATGACCTCAAAGCTTTCTTCCGATACCAGGGAGTTGCATTATCTCATGGTCTAAGGAATACAATATTTGACATAGGAAAAGCTTCACAAAGATGAACACGATGACACGATCTAATTGCTCTGCTTGATTTGGGTCTGTCCATCATATCATTCTCCCAATGATATGATCTCATTATTAATCGACAACTCATGTCTATGGTTAGGAAACCTTAACCATGATTAATCAATGAGCTAGTCCATAGAGGCGTACTAGGGACACGGCGTTGTTCATAAACCACACAAGTATCAAAGTTTCTGCTTAATACAAATCTAGCATGGAATATAAACTTTATCATGAACAAAAATTATAATAATAACATCTTTATTATTGCCTCTAGGGAATAATTCCAACAGTCTCCCACTTGCACTAGAGTCAATAATATAGTTTACATCTGGAAACAATCTAACACCCATGGCACTAAGGTGTTAATCATGTTTTGCTCGTGGAAGAGGTTTAGTCAATGGATCTGCGACATTCAGATCCGTATGTACTTTGCTAATCTTCAGATCTCCATCTGTTATATAACCTTGAATTATATGAAACTTGCGGTTGATATGATTGGTCTTTGGATGATATCTTGGTTCCTTAGCGAGTGCTATGGCGCCAGTGTTGTCACACAATATCTCTAGTGGGTCCAAGGCACTTGGAACCACACCAAGCTCAGTGATGAAGTTCCTGATCCAAACTCCTTCACTTGACGCTTCTACAGCAGCCATGTATTCCGCTTCTACTGTAGATCCCGCGATCACGCTTTGCTTGCAGCTTCTCCGACTCCTCCATTCAAAATATAAACGTATCCTGTCTGAGATTTAGAATCATCCTTGTCGGTTGAAACTAGCGTTGACGTAACCTTTTACGACGAGCTGTTCATCACCTCCATAGACTAAGAACATTTCTTTAGTTCTATTTAAATACTTTAGGATGCTCTTCACGGCTGTCCAGTGTTCCACTCCTGGATCACTTTGGTATCTACTCGTCAAACTAAGAGCATTGGACACATCCGGTCTAGTACACAGCATGGCATACATGATATAACCTATGGCCGAGGCATAAGGCACTTTGCTCATAACTTTTCTATCGTTTACCGTAGCTGGACACTGAGACTTGCTCAATATCTTACCTGACAACATAGGCACTGAACCTTTCTTTGCCTTGTCCATTATGAAGCTTTTCAGAACTTTGTCTAGGTATGTACTTTGGCTTAAAGCTATTAGGCGTCTTTGTATATCTCTATATATTTTGATGCCTAATATATAAACAGCTTCCCCTAGGTCTTTCATTGAAAAACATTTGTTCAAATAACTCTTCACATCGTTAAGCATGTCAATGTAATTTACTATAATCAATATGTCATCCATATATAGTACCAAAATTTTCACTGAGCTCCCACTCACTTTCTTGTAGATACAAGCTTCGTAGAAATTTGGAACAAATCCAAAGCTCTTGATTACTTGATCAAAATGAAGGTTCCAACTCCGAGATGCTTGCTTCAGTCCATAAATGGAACGATGAAGTTTGCACACCTTATCAGCATCCTTAGGATCGACCAAACCTTCGGGTTGCATCATATACAACTCTTCATCAATGTTGCCATTGAGGAACGCAGTCTTGACATCCATCTGCCATATTTCATAATCATGAAACGCAACAATTGCTAATAAAATCCGAATGGACTTCAACATCGCTACGGGAGAGAAAGTCTCATCGTAGTCAACACCTTGAACTTGTCGAAAACCTTTCGCGACAAGTCATGCTTTATAAACAGTAACATTACCATCCGCGTCCATTTTCTTCTTGAAAATCCATTTGCACTCAACGGCTTTTCGGTCGCTAGGAGGGTCCACCAAATTCTGGGCTCTAGCTTTACTTGGTTTTCGCTCATGGATCCCAATTCGGATTTCATGGCCTCTAGCCATTTCTCAGAGTCTGGGCTCATCATTGCTTCCTCATAGTTCGTAGGTTCACTGTTGTCTACTAACAAGACAGTTAAGACAGGGTTGCCGTACCACTCAGGAGGGGCACGCGACCTTGTCGACCTACGACGTTCAGTAGTAGCATCGTCTGAAGCTTCATGATCCTTGTCATTAGCTTCCTCTATTGCTGGTGCAGACGGTACTGGAACAATTTCAGGTGCTGCGCTACTCTCCAACTCAAGAGAAGGTTCAATCTCGTCTAGCTCTACTTTCCTCCCACTCACTTCTTCCGAGAGGAACTCCTTCTCACGAAAGGATTCGTTCTTTGCGACAAACACTTTGCCTTCGGATCTGTGATAGAAGGTATACCCAATAGTTTGCTTAGGGTATCCTATGAAGACGCATTTCACCGCTTTGGGTTCGAGCTTTTCCGGCATCAACTTCTTGACGTAAGCTTCGCATCCCCAAACTTTAAGAAACGACAACTTAGGTTTAGCACCAAACCACAGTTCATATGGTGTCGTCTCAACGGATTTAGATGGTGCCCTATTTAAAGTGAATGCAGAGGTTTCTAATGCATAACCCCAAAATGATAACGGCAAATCTGTAAGAGACATCATCGATCGCACCATATCCAATAAAGTTCGATTCTGGCGTTCATACACACCATTGCGCTGTGGTGTTCCGGGTGGCGTGAGTTGCAAAACGATTCCGCTTGCTTTAAGATGCATGAGAAAATCATAACTCAAATATTCACCTCCACGATCGGATCATAGAAATTTAATTTTCCTGTTACGATGGTTTTCCACTTCGTTCTAAAATTCTTTGAACTTTTCAAACGTTTCAGATTTATGTTTCATTAAATAGATATAACCATATCTACTTAAGTCATCAATAAAAGTGAGAAAATAGCAATAACCACCGCGCGTCGAAACACTCATTGGTCCGCATACATCGGTATGTATGATTTCCAACAAGTCCGTTGCTCGCTCCATTATTCCGGAGAACGGGGTTTTGATCATCTTGCACATGAGGCATGGTTCGCACGTGTCAAATGATTCAAAATCTAGAGACTCCAAAAGTCCATCAGAATGGAGTTTCTTCATGCGTTTTACAATATGACCTAGACGACAGTGCCACAAATAAGTAGAATTATCACTATCTACTTTGCATCTCTTAGCCTCAATGTTATGGATGCGTGTTTCATTGCTTTCGAGATTTAGAAGAAATAAACTGTTCATAGCAGGTGCATGACCATAAAAGATGTTACTCATATAAATAGAACAACCATTATTCTCCGATTTAAATGAATAACCGTCTTGCAATAAACACAATCCAGATATGATGTTCGTGCTCAACGCAGGCACATAATAACATTTATTGAGGTTTAAAACTAATCCCGAAGGTAAAACTAAGGAGAGCGTGCCGACGGCCATCACATCAACTCTTGATCCGTTGCCAACGCGCATCGTCACCTCATCCCTCGCTATTCCGTAGCTCCTATTTCGAGTTACAAATATTAGCAACTGAACCAGTATCAAATACCCAGGCACTACAACGAGGGCTAGTAAGGAAAACATCAATAACATGTATATCAAATATACCTTTGATGGTTCCAGCCTTCTTGTCCGCTAAGTACTTCAGACAGTTATGCTTGCAGTGACCCTTGTCCTTGCAATAGAAGAACTCAGTGTCCGGCTTAGGTCCAGACTTGAGCTTCTTCTCTGCAGGGCAACGCTGCCTTTCTTGAAGGGCTTCTTTGCGCCCTTACCTTTCTTAAAGCTGGGGGGCTTGTTGAGCATCAACACATGATTATCTTTCTTGATGTCCACCTCCGCAGCTTTCAGCTTAGCGAAGAGCTCGGTGATCGTATCAGTGGAACCAATCTGATTATGAGTTACTACAAAACCTTTGTAGCTAGGAGGGAGTGATTGCAGAACTCTGTCAATCTTGAGCTCCTTTGGAATCTTGCAGTCCAGTTGCTCAAGGCGTTGAGTGTAGCCCGACATCTTAATGGTGTGCTCACTAACTGAACTCCCTTCCTCCATCTTGCAGTTAAAGAATTTCTCAGATATCTCATCTCTCTCAGAACGGGCCTGAGTCTGAAACATAGTTTTCAGTTCCTCAAGAATCTCAAAGGGCGGGAACTCCTCAAACGATTTTGAAGGTCCGATTCCATAGCAAACAACATGGTGCTCTTAATCACACCATAATCATCTTTGCGTGACTGATAAACAACTTTTTCATCAGCCGGCGCATCTACAGCAGGGGCGTCACCTAGCGCTTTCTCAAGGACATAGTCCTTTGTCCGCCAGTGAGAATGATTCTCAGATTGCGGAACCAGTTGGTGAAGTTAGACCCATTGTTCTTAAGCTTTTCTTTCTCAGCAAAAACATTGAAGTTGAAGTTGGACTTAGCCATTTGATCTACAAATTTTAAAAGTACAATTTAGACTATTTTCATGATAAATAGTTCAACTTAATCAAATTACTAGATGAACTCCCACTAAATTCAACATCCCTCAAGTTGTTTAGTGAACACGATCCAAATTCACCACACCTGATCCGATCTTCACGAGAAGAGATGTGGTTTCAATGGTGGACAACAAAGTATCAATCATATCATTCATATGACTCATGCTTAACCTTTCGGTTCGTGTGTTCTGAGGCCATGTTTGTACATGCTAGGCTCGTCAAGTCAAACCCAAGTATTTCCGCGTGTGCAAAACTGGCTTGCACCCATTGTATGTGAACGTAGAGTTTATAGCACCCGATCATCACGTGATGCTTGAACACGACGAACTTTCGCAACGGTGCATACATGGGGAGAACACAGTTTTATCTTGATCTTTAAGTGAGGAATCTTCTTATAATGCTACCGTCGCGATCTAAGCATAATAAGATACATAAAAGGATAAACATCACATGCATATAATTTTATGTCACATGGTATAGCCAATCTCTACGTAATGATCTCCATCTTGTGCGTGCCAGCATGATCTCCATCACTCCACCATGATTTACTCCACCACGAATAGCAACTACAACTATTGCTAACTACTTAGCGATAAAGTAAAGCTATTACATGGCGTATAAGAAGTTGACACACAGGTCATACACAATTATAAAGACAACCATATGGCTCCTACCGGTTGTGTACTCATCGACATGCAAGTCGTGAAACATTACAAAACATGATCATTGCATACAACATACACATCACATCTTGGGACATACCATATCACAGAAACACTCCCTGCAAAAACAAGTTAGACGCCTCTACTTTGTTGTTGCATGTTTTACGTGGCTTATGGGAGTAACAAGCTAAGAACGATTCTTACCTACAGAAAGCCACAAAGGTGATATTATGGTTGCCAACATCAGGTGTAAATCCCATGACAACTATAGTGAGAGAAACTGGCATCCACCAGCCGCATGTATGGAACAAGCCACACGTCAAGGGCGGAGCCGGTCTCGCGAACGAGGTCGCGTAAAGTTGGCATGGACCGCTTCGATCTCACTATCCCGCGTCATAAGAAGTACACAAACAAGAGGCTTGCAACAGAAAACATCAACGCCCGCAACAAGCATGTTGCGTTCTACTCGTGAAACACATCTACACATAGATCTAGCTCTGATACCACTGAAGGGTTTTGCATAGATCTACTCGTGAAACACATCTACGCAAAAAATTTCTACGGATGCAAACGGGAAAGCCAAGATATAATCTAGGAGATGCAAGCAATGAGAGGGATAGATGAGATCTTCATACCCTTGAAGAAATCGCACAGCGGAACGTTCAACAGAACGTGGTTGATGTAGTCGTACTAGCCTTCTCCTCCTCGCGATCCGATCCGATCCAACACCGCAAGTGGCGATGCCTCCGAGTGATGCACACGTACGGCACCTCGACGTCTCCTCCTTCCTCGGTCCATCAAGTGGGGTGGAGAGATAGATTGGATCTACAACACGACGGCGTGGTGCAAAGGTGGAGAGTTTCTGCGGCAGGGCTTCGCCTACGCGCAGTCGGGAGAGAGAGATCTAGAGGGCAGCAGGTAGGCGGATAGGTTTCAAGGAGTGGGGAAGGAGGGCTGCGCCCCTGCCCTCTATATATAGGGGGCTGGGCGGCCCCCTTGGCCCCTCCTCCAAGCCCTAGGGCGGCGGCCCCAAGGGTTGGAGTGGGGGGCAAGTTTTCCCCCTCCTTCTAGAAGGTTTCCCTAGGGTTTCCCCTAGGGTTTGGCCGGCTGGGCCTATGGGGCCTTGTGCCCCTGGCCCAATGCGGCCAGGGCACTCCCTCATAGGCCCACGCCCCCTCCCGACAAGTGGGGCCACGTTGGTCCCACTCCGGAAGGTTCTAGAAGCTTCCGGTACAATACCGAACAATCCGAAACAATTCCGAAATCCAAAAACTGCTTTCCCTTATATGAATCTTATTCTCCGGACCATTCCGGAACCTCTCGTGATGTCCTGGATCTCATCCGAGACTCTGAACAAAAACTCATAAAACAATTATCCATTCTATCCTAGCGTCGAGACACGTTAAGTGTGTGACCCTACGGGTTCGAGAATATGCAGACATGATCTTCTATCAATAATCAACAGCGGGTCTGGAAACCCATATTGACTCCCACATATTCATCGATGATCACATCAGATGAACCACGATGCCAGGATTCAATTAATCCCATATATATATATTTCCTTCGTCACGCGATATTTTACTTGCCCGAGATTCGATCGTCGGTATCGGCATACCTAGTTCAATCTCGTTCACAGCAAGTACTTTACTCGTTCCGTAATCCGATATCACTTTGTGATTAACTCCTTAACCACGTGCTTGCAAGCGGTGTTGATATCGATTACCGAGTGGGCCCGAAGTATATCTCTCCGACTTGGGAGGGACAAATCCCATCTCGATACATACAATCCAACAAGTACTTTTCGATCACCTGAGAGACACCTTTATGATCACCCTCTCATAGGATGACGTTTTATGACCTCAAAGCTTTCTTCCGATACCAGGGAGTTGCATTATCTCATGGTCTAAGGAATACAATATTTGACATAGGAAAAGCTTCGCAAAGATGAACACGATGACACGATCTAATTGCTCTGCTTGATTTGGGTCTGTCCATCATATCATTCTCCCAATGATATGATCTCATTATTAATCGACAACTCATGTCTATGGTTAGGAAACCTTAACCATCATTAATCAATGAGCTAGTCCATAGAGGCGTACTAGGGACACGGCGTTGTTCATAAACCACACAAGTATCAAAGTTTCCGCTTAATACAAATCTAGCATGGAATATAAACTTTATCATGAACAATAATTATAATAATAACATCTTTATTATTGACTCTAGGGCATAATTCCAACAGGCGCCACAAGAACTACTTCCGGTGTTTCGCTACTCTCAAATCCGAGAGAAGGTTCGACAACCTCATTGAGTTCTACTTTCCTTCCAGTCACTTCTTTCGAGAGAAACTCCTTCTCTAGAAAGGATCCATTCTTAGCAACAAATATTTTGCCCTCAGATCTATGATAGAAGGTATACCCAATAGTTTCCTTCGGGTATCCTATGAAGACGCATTTTTCTGCTTTGGGTTCAATCTTGTCGGGCTGTAACTTCTTTACATAAGCTTCGTAACCCCAAACTTTAAGGAATGACAATTTAGGTTTCTTCACTACTAGGAAAAAGTCCATTTGTGGCGCACCTAAAAAGGCCATCTGTGGCGCACTAGCAGTGCGCCACTATCCTCGCGCTACGGCTAAAAGTTAGCTGTGGCGCACTAGGTGGTGCGCCACGCCTATGAAAATATAACTGTGGCGCACTATGTGCTGTGTGCCACGCGTATGAAATGATAACCGTGGCGCACTACGTGTTGTGCGCCACGGATACAAATTTCAAAATTAAAAAAAAGCGGCAGATCTGGATCTCGTCGTCAGTGCCATCAGTCGTCGGTGCAGGTCGTCGTCGTTGCCTCGTCGTCGTCACCTTGTCGGAGAGGCCTCGTCGTCGTCACCTCATCGGAGAGGCCTCCACTACTAGGAAAACTGCTATAGGTAATCAGCACATCCGTGGCTCACATGGTTGAAGTGCCCCACGGCTAAAATAGGCGTGGCTCACCTGTGGGCAGTGCCCTACTAATAACTAGAACAACCGTGGCGCACATGACTATAGTGCGCCACAGATGTGTGGGCGAGGCCCTGGCCCTACGCCAAACATCTCTGGCGCACTATAGTCATGCGCCGCCATGGTTGTTAGGGTCATCTCAGGCGCCGCGTGCTGGTGCGCCACGCCTAAGCACATGCCCCTCTGCTCAAATGGCCACAAACTTACATGGCGCTTTGCCTAGTGCGCCACAGGGGAGCATCTGTGGCGCACATGGAGTAGTGCGCCACAGATGTTTGTACTCCCTGTGGCGCACTAGGGCCGTATGCGCCACGGATGTGTCGATTTCTTTAGGACAACACTTTATGTGCACATGTGTGACCACATCCACCACCCCACACTTCACTTTCCCCTTCTTCTTCCTCCTTAGATCTAGTCGGGATCTTCTCCTTCCCACCTCAATTTCTCCACACATTCACCATTTTTAGCATGTAAAACTTGCTTTGGATGTTACATAAGTAATAGAGGAGGTCTCCGATCTCTCATCTATCCTTCTCTGGTCGACGCGCGCACCTATCCTTTCCATCTTTCTCGCGATCGGTCTCTCATCTCGGTAAGTTGTCCATGTAAGGATGTGTTCATGTGTATATGGATGATGTGCTCATATGTATGTAGATGATCGATGCTCATGATGTGTGTATGTGGAGAGGATCGATGGTCATATGTGTGTATATGGAGAGTATCGATGATGCTCATGCATGTGTACTATATGGAGAGGATAATATATGTTCATGTGTGTATGGATCGGTCTCTCTCTCTTGTGTTTGTCTGTGAACAAGTTGCCATTTTTTTTGCCAAAATGTTGATTCATTTCCATTTTGGCAAGACTTTGGCATTTCACAAAGGTCCTAATTTTAGGATAGGTCATGCCGAAATTTTCTATCGACCATTGCATGCATGCATTCATTATGTGGTTCTAATAGACTTCAAAATTGTACCATGTACATCGTGCAGGCAGAAATGGTCCGCATAATGAGCGAAGGCATTGTGGCTAGATTTTTGAAATGTGCGACGGCCGACATGATACGAAATAACAAGACAGATATAAGATGTCCGTGCAGAAGATGCAAACTCAACTGGGTGATCGACCAGTTCCGGAATCTGCGCACCTGCTCCGCCATGGTTTCATGGATGGATACACTCGTTGGATAAGCGATGGCGTAGATGATGGAGACGGTGAAGAAGGTGTCCAACATGACGATGATCATCATCATGGCGAGAACGAGCGAGATGATGAAGAGTCTCCTGGAGATGGTGAAGGTGCGGAAGCAGACCGGGATGATGATGATCTAGATGCCGGAGGAGCAGAAGACGATGGAACAACGTCAGGCTGGGTGCGGGACCCTTATGTGCAAGAGCTGCTTCTCAAGCGGGCAGTAATGCCAGGCTGCCGCTAGAGAAAGCCAAGCTTAGCAACTTGAGAAAGACGGTTACTCCATTGTATGAAGGATGCAGCCCGATGATACCGGTTGAATGTAACGCTCAAGGCTATGGAGATGAAGGAAGCACAAATTGAGCGACGCAAGCTTCGACGATATGATGGCATTCAGCACGATCGTCTCCCGGAGGAACACATGTCCAACTAGTATCGAGGATGCCAAGAAAATCGTCCTCTCGATCTACGCCGCGTTAGATATCACGTATGCATCAACGATTGCATCATTTATCGGGCGAGGACGGAGAAAACCACATGTCCGGTGCGGCGTGAGTCGATACAAGAAAGGGAAGAAAGCACCTCGAAAAGTGGTATGGTACTTTCCTATCACTCCTCGTCTGCGCTATTTCGCGGACCCTAAGAGCGAAGCTCATGCGATGGCATGCGGAAAGGAAGAAGCCGGAGATGATGATGACCCGAAAAGGATGAGCTCGGCGCACCCTTCGGGATGCTAGCGGTGGAAAGCATTGGACCTCGAATTCCCAATTTGGTGGAGATTCGAGGAACATCGGGCTTGGTGCGAGCACCGATGGACTCAATCCGTTCGGTAGCGAGCACGACTGACACTTGCCCGTGTTTGTATGGATGTACAACCTCCCTCCATGGTTGTGCATGAAGAAGAAGTACATACAAATGAGTATGCTAATTCAAGGGCCGAAACAACCTGGTACCGACATCAATCTGTATCTCGGGCTGTTGAAAGAGGAGCTAGCCACGTTATGGGAATCTGGAGCCAATACTTACGACGCCGTCGCACAAGATTATTTCACTATGAGAGCCGCATTGGTCACTACGGTGCAAGACTATCCAGGTTGCGGGTATATCTCGGGGCAGGTTATCCAAGGATTCTGCGCATGCGTTAGGTGCATGGATAACACAAGCTATCTCCAACTAGAGAAAGATCCAAGTTCTTTGAAAACTGTGTTCATGGCGCACCGGAGGTGGCTCGGCAAGAATGATCCATGGAGAAATGTGGAGACCTGTTCGATGGCAAATCCGAGACTCGAGGAATCCCAGAGCGGAGGAGCAGCGAAGAAGTGGAAGAGTTGCTGAAAAACTGGAAAGATTGTCCTAAGCTTAGAAAGAAGAGAAAGAGGCAGCAAGACACGCCGCTGATGAAGGTATGGAAAACAAGGTCTTTTACGGGAGTTGCCATCTTGGAAGTTTCTCCGACGCCTCATAGCCTCGACATCATGCATATCACGAAAACGTGTGTGCGAGTCGTCGCCACCATAATCAACATGCCGGATAGGACGAAGATGGTCCGAAGCAAGGCACGACCGATATGCTTGGGTATCAGGAAGGAGCTTCACGGAGGGCGACTACTCTCGATGATCAGGAAGATGACAATGATCATGAGTCGGAGACGACACAAGGTCGTCGGAAGGGTAAAAAGTTCAAGAAGAACGAATATTAATGCCCTCCTTCTTGCTTCACTCTAAGCCAGGATGAGATCAAACAGTTTTTCAAGTGCCTTCTAGGAGTCAAATTTCCTTACGGCTACGCGGGCAAGATAAGCAGATACCTAGACGAGGCGAAGCAGAGGTTCAGTGGCATGAAGTCTCACGACTGTGCCGTGCTAATGACGCAGGTACTTCCGGTCGCACTAAGAGGGATAATGGATGAGCATGTCCGTGAAAACGTTATTTGGCCTATGCAAGTTTTTCGACGTCATCTCTAGGAAGTCGATTGGCTTGAATCAGCTCGGAAGGCTACAAGAGGAGATCGTGGTGATACTATGTGATCTTGAGGTCTACTTCACACCCGCATTCTTCGACATTATGGTGCATCTGCTAGTCCATGTCGTGGAGGACATCGTACAACTCGGGACGATGTTCCTTCGCAGCATGATGGCGTTCGAAAGGATGAACGGACACATCAAAGGATACGTTTGCAACAGGTCTCGTCCAGATGGAAGCATAGCCAAGGGCTTTCTGGCCGAAGAGTGCATCTCTTTCTGCACGAATTATCTAGACATCGAGAACCCTGTCGGTCTTCCCGTCAACAGACACCTTGGCAAGCTCGACGGATCTGGTCACCGAGAGGGTCGTTGCATACTGCATGCAGACTTCGATTTTCGACGCGCAGACTTTGATCGAGCAAACCTCGTCGCGCTACAACATTTAGAACTGGTCGATCCTTGGGTACAGAAGCACAAAAGGTTAATCGAGAAGAAGTATAGTGACCGGGGCATACAGAGGACGCAGGGAGAAATAATCAAAGAGAACAACTCAGATTTCACGCGTTGGTTTAGGCAGACGCTCCTTGATAATCCCCCGCGCTCGCATTCTTCTGACACGGAAAAGATCATATTCACCTTGTCGCAGGGACCGATGCAAAACCTGGTGACCTATCAGAACTCAGGCGTAACGTCGGAATTCTACACCGATGACAACGTGAAGGAAAGATTCTACGGAAGAATCAAGGAGATCTGGGAGCTCGACTACTGTGGAGAAAAGGTGCCGATGTTCCGTGTCAGATGGGCAAAGAGTGTCGAAAGAGAAGACCGGTATTTCACAACCATGGTTATACCCGAAGCAGCCAAATCCAAGGCCGCCGGTGCAAACATGGCCGCGAAAAATGAACCGTGGGTACTGGCTACCAAAGTGGACCAATGTTTTTTCATTACCGACCCGACAAAGCCTAGTCGTGTTGTCGTGAGGAGAGGAAAAAGAAACATCATCGGAATGGATGGAGTCGCCAACGAGCAAGACTTTGACCAGTACGGCGATCCAAAGATTGAAGATGACGACGACTACGATGCAGCAACATACATCACAAGAAGAAAAAGGACAACCCTACCCAAAAAAGGTAGCCCGTTCGAAAGAAGAAACATTAAAGTGCCGGGGCTAAATTATTCAACCGCGACAAAGAAGGGAAAAAAAATTGTAAAACGCTAGCTCAAAAATATTGTAAAACGCGTGGTCGAAAAAGATTGTAATATTCATGGACAAAGTATTATGAAATTTAGTTATACTTCGAATCATATTTGTAGCACTTTTATGACATATATCACTACTTTTGGGCATGTTTGGAATATTTAAAAGTATTTTAAAAACAAAACAAAACTTGTATGGCATATATCACCACTTTTGGACATTTTTGTGAACATTTAAAAGTATTTTTAAAATAAAAATAAAAAAGTGGAGCACCAGGATTCGAACCTGGGTGCTCAGAGTTTGGAATAGAGCTAAGGGGATAGAACCAGTGGGCTATGACAGTAGTAGTGTTAACAGAAGGGGTGGCCGCTCTCTTATCTGGTCGTCCAACAGACATAGGCATAGCGCACCCTGGCCAAGTGCGCTACGGTTATCCGTAGCGCACTTGGACAGGGTGCGCTACGCCTATGTCTGTTGGACGCTAGTCAACCGCGCCGGTTCCATCTCTCACAGACGACACCACGCACCGCGCCGCTCTGCATCTCACAGACAGCTCTCGAGGAGGAGGAAGCCCACCACCGCCGCGCTGCCCGTCGTCGTGGAGGAGGAGGAAGCTCTCGAGGAGGAGGAAGCTCTCGAGGAGGAGGAAGCTCTCGAGGAGGAGGAAGCTCTCGTGGAGGAGGAGGATCGCGCCGCCCGTCGTCGTCCGCCCGTCAGAGGTAGCCCCTCCCCTGTCTCTCCCTCTCTCCCTCCCCTGTCTCTCCCTCTCTCCCCTGTCTCTCCCTCTCTCCCTCTCTCCCCTGTCTCTCCCTCTCCCTCTCTCCCTCTCTCCCCTGTCTCTCCCTCCCCTGTCTCTCCCTCTCTCCCTCTCTCCCCTGTCAGAGTTAGGGTTCATGGTTCAGAGGTTGCTAGGTTGCTAGGTTGCTGCTAGCAGGTCTGAATGGTAGAATAATTGTCATGTCTGAATGGTAGAATAGCTAGTGAATTCTGGCCCCCATCGAAAAACATACAGCAAAGTTAGGGTTCATGGTTCAGAGTAGTGCAGCTATTGGTGTAGTGCAGCTATTGGTTCAGAGTAGTGCAGCAAAGTTAGGGTTCATGGTAGAACAGCTCGTTGTTCACAACTCCCAGGTTCTATTACCATTAGAAATGACAGGCAACTCCCAGGTTCTGCTATTGGTGTAGTGTTGGCATGCTATTATTAGAAATGACAGGCAAACACTGATCCCACATAATGACAGGCAACTCCCTTTATTGTCTACACTGTTTGTTACCATACTTAATATGGTTCTGCTTTTAGTGTTGCATCCAATATGCATTTGTTGTAAATAACTGATGGAAAAGCTCCCCTCTGAAATATTCATATATTCTCAATTAAATGCTCCCCTCTGAGATATAGGTAGTTGACAGAGATACAATTGTATGCTATTGATGAACATTTTTAATTGTCCTTGGATTATGCTATCGATATATATATATATATATCACTAATGATGCAAGCTTAATTTAGATTGACCTTGGATTATTCAGTACACCAAGGTTTAAATGCTCAAGTACTTCTAGTTCTAGGTATTAATTTAAATAAGAGAGTGCGAAAGCTGATGCTTCAGGGTTGTACAACATCTGGTTTTGCATTCCTGGTCGACACTTAATTTTTTTAAAAACTCTGACACATAAGGTTCAGATTTATCTCTGTGAGTATTGACACATTAGGGTTCAAAGTAGTGCGAGGTTGTTGACACATTAGGGTTCAGAGTAGTGCAGGAGGTTATATGATCATGTTTGTGCCCCTGACTGAATATGGTAGCTGTTCTGGTGTTCTGGTTCCTCCATTTTCTTTGTTCCATTATGCCCATAGATGTGGTAGCTGTTCTAGTGTTGGTGTCCCTTGCAAAACTTGCTGCCATCAAGTCCAGTAATTTTTGCTGAAACAGATTTATTGTGTGCTGGTTGTGCAGTTGTGCTGGCTATACTGGGCCATTTATGCTGGTTGTGCTGGCTATGATGGCCATTTATTGTGTGCTAGCTATGTTGGCCATATATATGCAGGTTCTTGTATGAAACGAGTCCCGATTTTTGCCGGAATGTTGATTAACTTCCGTTTCGGCAGAAATCGGGCACTCCTAGTTTAAGAAAATTAGCAAAGGTCATGCCGGATTTTTCCGTGCATTTAACCAATTATTTGTTTTTTGTTAGTGCAAAGATGTGTGACAATGACGAGGTTGGATCTTCTAAGCGCATCAGCGCTGAAGGAGAACTCAGACCTCCGAATAAAAAATTGACATTCTGGGAGGCGGTCCAGCGGCTAGAAGACGATGAAGAATACCATCCTTCGAAGAGCGAGGACGATGAGATGGAAGACGCGGAGGAAGAAGCCGAAGGAACGGTAGGCGATGAAACCACTGATGGCGGCGAGGGCACAGGTAGTGGTAGCAACCCTTCTAAGAAGAAGAAGCCGAAGGACCGGCGCCCGAACACGGTCGGCACGGTCAGGGAGGAAATTACCGAAGTGAGCCCAACTGGTGTTCCTTTGGAGCCCGCGCTTGTCGTCAAAGGGTACGGTGGGCAAGTGGCGGCGATCACCCGGACAACCATCTCGATCAACACCGAGAATCTCCGGCATAAAGATAATGGCCACTTGCGCACACTCCTCTTCGAGAAGCTGCACGCCAGATACAAGTTCCCCGCACAGTATCAGAACACAAATTATCATGGGAACGAAGTAAACAAATCCGCCCTCACAAAGATGAGCACCGCCCTGGCCAGCTGGAGAACCCGGATAAAGAAGAAGATCTATAAAGAAGGCAAAAGTCTCGAGGAGATCCAGAAGATTGACCCGCAGATCACCGAAGATCAGTTGCGGGAGTTCAAGGAGAGGTGTGAATCAAAGAGCCACGGCCAATAGTAATCGGGAAAGGCGCTGCAGCGATGAATATAGGTCATCACCATCTCGGATCTGTGGATCTGAACCATGAGGCCAAATGGAATAAGGAGGACGAAGAGTATAGATCCAAGGGGATAGAAAACCCCTTTGCTAAATTCGAACCCGGGCAGGTTCGAAACTTCATCAGGGCCCGTTACCGTGTGGACCCAAAAACCAAACAACTCACCGCGGATCCTGCGGTGAAGGAATTCGAGGAAATTGTGGTAAGTATAATCTAATTATCATGGATCAACACGATTGCAATCTAATCGATGATCTAAATGATTCATCGTTACTTGCTCTGCAGAGGAGGAAATTGTTGCTAGTCATGGATCCTGTGGTTCCTCATCCTGTGGGTCGGCCACCGGTGGGATAACCCTTTTATGAGGCGATGAACCGAGCCAAGAAAATAGAGCCGGTTACGAAGAAGCCGTCGTCGGCTGGCCGTCTGGCCAGCCTCGGGGGTAAGAATTGGGTGGATCATTTTGGTCCACCGCCGAGGAGGAAAACCGAGAGGTTCAAGAACTTAAGGCACAAGTGGCGTGGATCCCGCAGATCGTCCAAGAAAACCTGGCAATCACCCTCACGTCCTTCCTGCCTACCTTGGTGGAGTCAATATCGAACTGGAGTGCGGGTGGTCGAGTAGGGCCGTGCCCGATTCCAAGCATGGTCAGCAGCCACTCGAACAATGAGGCGCCGACGAATCAGGCGAACTACGTGTTCGTGACTCCGCCAGCTAGCACCGCGGCGCCACAAGTGTTGGTGACTCCCCTGCCATCACCGCGGTGCCGTAGTACATGTTGGTGCCCCCCTGCCATCGTCGCGGCGGCACCGGAGCTCCAAGCACCCGTCGGTAGGGAGAATACACCGGCGGCCAGCACCGCGCCATCAAGCAGCCCTTCCGTCTCTTGCACGCCCGTTGCCGTATGCGGTGCGTCGACATTAGCCGATCTCGACGCCATCACGGTAAAAAATTGCTTTAATTAACGCCTTTCATGCCATCTATATATTACTCTTGTGGCATCTCGCTCTGACGACGCCGTACATGTTTTCTGCAGACGGATGTTCCTTGCACTCTCTTATGCTACGTGAACAACGAGCTGAGGGATGTTGCCAAGGGTACCATCGTTCAACCCTTTGCGCCGACGTTCCACTCAAATCCGATGCGGATAGCGTGCACATGGTTAAAATTAGTCGGTGCTAAGGGCGGCGACACGGAACCTCCCATTCAACCCCAGGCGGATGAAGAAGAGCCGTTGTCCTCGAAGTTGCTTCTTGTTCTTGCTATGGCCAAAGAGCATGATCCGTTTGGGGACGGCGGGGGCCATCACGCCACAGACAACAGCACCGCCTGTCGTGCCAGCGACAAGCGGTGGCAAGGCCCCCTTACCGCCCTCGCCGTCACCTCCACGCGATGGGTCGGATGATCATGTTGATGATATGCACATGGCGCAGGATCCGGTCGAGGACGACGAAGACTGGAATGATCACTTCTTCAGCACTCAGTTTGGCAACGAAGAAGACCTAGCTGGTGGCCCCACAGAGAAAGCCACTATCACCAAGCGTCTATTTGGTTCTCAGGAGACGCCTCCAGCTTGCGCCTTTACAGAGCCAGTTGATACAACCAACCGGCCCTTTATTCTAAGCCCTGACACACTACATAAGGCGGCCGGTGCTCAGATTGCGGTGCCTGCCCGCTCTCCAAAAGGAAAAAAGGGCAGGAAAAGAAAATCTAGCAGCTCGAGCCAGCCGGCGTGCCAACAATGCGAATCCGATCAGGTTTTGGGACGGGCCACCAAGACCCGAGGGTATTATGTGGAGGATTCATGTGGTGGGTGAGCCCATGCTACCTAAGAATTTGCGGAAGCTTCGCCATTGAACTGCAGAGTGTGCATGACGTCTTGACGATAGAGAGACGCCTTCTATCGGAGAAAGATCCCTCGCACCCGGTATTCGTGGTTAAGGTGCCACTGCTTGGGCTTCGACACCGCCGCATGGATCTGTTCTTCCTGCGGTTCGAGGACATCTTCAATATGTTCCACCTATACCCGCTGCACTATACCATGGTCCGTCTCTTTTCTCTCAGCCTGGCCATGCAGATCATTAGAGAGAACACACCGGGCATCGCTATAGTGGACCCCTACTACATGCGTGACGGATGCTTGGGTTCCCCCGCCGAACGACGTATCGTGGCCTCGTACCTAAAAAGAATCCTCGTGGCGAACAAGACAAAGGAATACATTCTCGTGCCTTACTTTCCCGAGTAAGTCGTTATTCACTCGCCACCGTCGATTGGCTTTATTAGATCATCATCATTCTTTTTCCAACACATTCCATTTGAATTTTTTGCGCAGAGATGAACACTACACGCTCATCTCCTTATCGCCGAAGCATTCCCACGCCACGTATTTCGACTCGGGGAGTCTAGAAAAGAAGAAAAACTACGACAAGATCAAGGAAGTTCTGGATGATGCTCTCACTGGCTTTGCCTCGACGGAAGGCACCAGCTTCGTGCGTAAGAAGGTCAAGTTCGGCACGCGTCTTCAACCACATAACGGAGTTCCCTGCGTGAAAGCGGAAAACTGTAAGAAGGAAGCTGCTCGCACTCCATCACATGAGGCGTTCCTACTTGACCAGTAATTCTGTTGCGATCATCTCAAGCGATGGGCTGAAGCAAAGGCCAAGATCAATGATTCGGATATTGGACAAGAGATGTATCGCATCCAAAGCAGTTTGGGGAAATCATCTTCGTGATGTCATGACTGGGGATCTTCTACGGAGGAAATATCGAATAACCGTGACATAGAAGATCGCCTAGAGATGCAGGTGACTATAGGAAGTTCATGACGAGACAGGTCCTCCCGTTCCTAAGCCGAGCGTAAGGCTTGATGTTGGCCTAGTTGTAGTTACAAACTATAGATGACCTTTGTGTGTGTGTGTGGACGACAAGTGAACTTATTTTGCTTATTATTATATATCGATCAATGCTTGGTTTTTTTTCTTACTCTTTGGTCCTTTGCTCAATTTGGTCCTTCTTTTTTTCCTTACTCTTTTTTCAAGAATAATGCCGATGATTGAAATGTCGTAGCACACTATATATGTGAATGTGCTACGATGGGATTGTATGCGTTGTGCTATGCACAAGTACTCCAGGTGTTGTGCATCCTACTTGGCGTACAGTTCCGTCGTAGCATATTCCTGTGTCCAACGACCTATGTATATATATGAGGCATGATTTTTGAGTTACTTTGGTCTTTTTCGAGAATAATGCCGATGATTGAAATGTCGTGGCACACTATATGTGAATGTGCTGCGATGGGATTGTTCGCCTTGTGCTATGCATAGGTCCAGGTGTTGTGCATCCTACTTGGAAACAGTTCCATCGTAGCATATTCCTGTGTCGAACAACCTAGTTATATATGAGGCATGCTTTCTGAGTTTGGTCTTTTTGATTTAGGAGTACTTTCTATAAGTGTATCTTCATATGCGACTTTAATTATATATGTTTTTTTCAATAGTCGGTTAATTATTATTGTCAACTTATAGATGACGTGGTACATCGTGTACAAGGGATGGGTTCCCGGAGTCTACGATGATTGGGAAGACTACCGGAGACAGGTGCACCGTTTCAGCGGCAATAGCTACAAAGGGTACAACACTATGGCGGAGGCGGAAGCTAGATACACGCGCTATCTAGCGGGAGTTAGGACAAGGAACTGGATGAAGACCTACACCTTCGTCGCGGCGGTGATCATGCTTATCTTCTTTGGTTATTTATCCCGCGTTTGTGTCTAGCTAGCTAGTTTAGATGTCTAGTGTAGCACCCCGGGTAAAACCACTACTAGAAAATCGCATGTTAAATAAAACTTTGTGCATCATCATGGCATCATGCATCTTTGGCTCTCAGAATATTTTAGCTAAAAACTATTTTGTCTGATACAATACCCTTCTCTTATTTCAAAACAAGTCTTATAATTATCTGTTAAATTAATTTCCTAAAAATTATTTGCTAAAAAGATTTAAAACAAAACAACACCTTAAATATTTTACAAAATAATAAACCTAAAACCTAGACCCTTTTCCTACCCCAACCCAGTCTACCCAAACCCCTCCACCTCACCCCGGCCAATCAGTTCTTGCCACCTCACCTCTCCCTTTCTACCCCACTAATCCCCTCCTGCTACCTCGCTCCCCTGGCCCCGTTCCTGGCCCCACCTCTCTCACCCCACTCCCTCACCCAACTCCACCCCTGGAACCAACCCCACACCACACCGGTCCGACCCAGACCGAGTCCACCCCTCCCCCGCGTGACCCTCCCTCGATCCCCTCACCGCGGGCCCACCCCCACCGACGCGCTGCCCATCTCTCTCTCCCTCACGCAATCCCCACCCCGCATCCCCCGCTCCTCCTCTCCTCTGAACCTCGCCACCAGGGCTCTTCCTCTGCTCGCCCCCACTTGTTTACCGCCAAGGAGCCGCTGGGCCGACCTCTGCCTCTACACCCTACGGCCACAAGCCCTGGCGCTGCCAGGCGCCCCGCATCCTCTCCTCCCTGGCGCCGATCCCCGCTGTAGAGACTCCTCACGAGCGTCGCCACCGCCTCGTCCTGCGGAGCTGGGACTTCCCCGCCTCGCCGGTCCCGTCTCCCGACCGCTGCCGTCCCTCCCCGCGAGCTCCCCTCGTCGCCCTTCCCGCGCCATCGACCTCTGTCTCGCGTCGAGACCTCGCCCTCCTGCTGCGACCCCGGCCACGCCTTCCGCCGCCGCAGGCGTTCGTCCTCGCCCTGGTCGCGTTGCGCCGTCGCCTCGATGATCCCGCTTGTCGCCAGCGCGCCGCCCCTCTTCGTCGTGCACCTCCTCGCCGGCCGCTGCCAAGTCCCGAGCAAGCCCTCCCCCGCCGTCTGCCTGAACCGCTCCCCTTCGCCCAGCAAGCGCCGCCGCCGTCCGGCCCAGCCACCCCGCCGTTCGCCCCCCCGTCGCCAGGCACCACCAAGGAAGATCCTCCCCGGCTCGTGCAAGAGCCTTTTCCTGAGCGCATTCCCGCATGAAGCCCCGCAGCACTTGATGCGGAAGTCTCTGTTTGGTTGTTTAAGACCGGAGGCCCGATGTCATGCTCTGCTGCCGCATCGACAAGTTCTACCACTAGCCTCGTCTGTGTATGTTCACAAGTTTTTCCGAGTGCCAACGGTGCCGAACAGAACCCTGGGCCTCCGACGTGGTATGACAAGAACTTCTACCGGAGTCGAACCCTGGAGGTCTTCGACATGGAGCATCGAGACCTTCTTCTCGGACCATCAAGACCTCGCTCCTGGAGTCCGAAGACCGATCCCACCGAGACCCTCGGCACGCCAAGATCTCCTTCACAGATCTGATGTCCGAGACCGAAGCTGATCCGATGATCCAAAGGCCACGCCAAGACCCGGATCCAAAGACCACCAAGATCGTCACCGGAACGACAAGCACTTCATCATGGAACACCATGACCTCCAACCCGGAACACCGAGTGCACCGACATGGATCCGAAGGCCGAGCCCTCGACACGCCAAGGCCTTCTCCCCGGAACGCCGAGTTCTCCATTTTGGACGTCAAGCACGTCGACATGAAACCGAAGGACGCCGAACTCCAAGCTCTTCATCTCGGACCCAGTAGCCCTGATCCGCACCTGATCCCCGTCGAACCCTGAGACCGAACCCCGAACCCCCGGAACCAAGATCACCGATACCCAAATGTGTGACCCTAAGCCCCTATTTTTATAATAATATATACTTGTTGCATTTTAAATTGCCATGCTTGCATACATATTGTCATGTGGTTTGGGGGCCTTATGCCGATTCACCTAAATTAAATATGGGGCCCATATGCGGAAAAATCTAGTCTCATATTGGTTCCATTTAAATTTGTGTAGCGAACCGGTGCCATGTTTTGCCATGTTAAGACAACATTTAAATTGCGGGGCTTCTAAACAACATAAGTCACCTAATTAAATGTCGGGACCCCCGGTTCCGCTTAATACTGCCTAATTGCATCGCATCTTGCCATGTCATACCTCATACATGCGTCATGCTCGATCTTCTGCCGTAGTAATAAATAGTGCATCCGGTGTTTGTGCTAGTGTTTTGCTTCTTCACGGATTAGGCCGATGAGTTGATGCGAGTGTCGACCCGATCTTCGGATGAACCTTCGACAATGTTTTCTGGCGAGCACCTCTCCCCTTTCTACCTATCTTACTTTTATAGTATTTATTCCCTCCTGTTGATCTATTGCTATTTGTGTTGCGTTGCTCTAGTTTTCGTACCCGTGATATCCCTTGCAGCCTTATATTGCCTTGGACACATCCTATTACCTGTTGATTGGTAGATAGTTGGACTTGCGCGTCGTAGTCGCTTGCTCAAGTGTTGTTGTGTGTCGTCAAGTACAATAGTTGTTGGAGTATTGCCGTATGTTTAAGGTTGGAGATGATCATGGCTTTAATTATCGTTTACTTTAATGATTGTTTAATAAATAAAATTGAAGTAGGTAAATGCAGAGGCACCGGTGGGTGGTAGATAATATTTGGTTTCCGATGCTCCTTTGGTGTCCCGTAGGACCCCGAGTTCTTGACACCTATTCCGAGATCGAGCGCGCTAACCACATGTGGGATGTATGGGCACCCCATCGATTTAGTACCTGATTTCAAAGTACTGTACTGGGGGCCACAAGTAGTTTGGGGCTTTATTACTATTATGTACTTATGCCATGCTTACTGCTTTATTTACGATTGTGCGAGGAGCACCTGTACTGTTTAGGATCGGGACACGTTTTCGCTGTATCGACAAGCCCAGTCATCTTTTCGGGTTCCCAGTCGTTTACAGCCGTCCACCCAAACCCTGAGTCCGTCTCGGATCCCGGCCGACTTTGTTGCGGGTAGACTTAGTGGGGTGGCCCCCCGTGCTTGCTTTGGGTCCGGGAAACGTCATGACTTAGGCCCCGCCGACATACCTATGGGTCTATGTTAATTGATCCGCAAAAGGGTCAAATGCGTGTGGAAACTTTGGTGCACCCTCAGTTAAATCTTTTCGAGAAGCCGTGTCCGCGGTTATGGACGACTTGGAGCACAGGTCTCGATCATAGACAACTATAACTAAAGTTTACTGTTATAATTTGACTTGTATCCGATATGACTAGTAATCAGCTTCACTACAACGGAATGGCTAAATAAAAGTACCAACAACTGCTGGGTTTGGGATATCTCATGCTAATCGTATATTTGACTAGTAAGTGTTGCAACTACAACGGAATGGTTAACTAAAACTGCCCACTTCTTATTATATCAGGATGACTCATGCTATCTATATTTGACTAGTAATTGCCACCACTATAACGGAATGAATAAAACTGCCAACGGTGTGAGTTCCTCGGTTGACTTTCTCGTTTGGTCTCGAGGGGGAAACACCAGGATGGGTATGTTTGGTGGTAGTATCAGGTTGGTTCCGAATAGGTCTTTCTTACCCCTCTCTGATAGCCGCTAGTTGTATCGAGTCTCTATAGGTTGTTTAGTGCATGCTGCGCCGCTTGATCCACCATACCTATGTAGGCGAGGACCGCAATTCTAGCCTCGCTGTCTTGGCCTCGATCGACCGCTCTCTTTTTTCCTTTGCCCTTTGTCGGCACCCTTTTGTTTAAGCAGGTTTTGAGATCGGCGTCGTTAGCAGGGTTACCCTTCCTATTGGCAGCTGCAGGTTATGGACGCCATTGGTTATTCTTCAGGGCTCTTAGCCCCATTTGCATCTTGTCCGTAGTTGGACGCTATATCGTTTTCAAGGTGATTTGGATCTTTGTTCCGTATATCTGTATTCTTGACTCATGGAGTCGTGTTGTATATATATCGTTACGTGGGTCCCATCGAGGACGTTGTGTAATGTTATTACTTCGTTTTCCACCCGCAAAAGTGCTGGTGGGCACCTTTGAATCATTTCTATGCGGGTTTGGCGAATCGCTGAAACTTGCATAGGGTCGATTCGAGGTGTTACATCTAGGCGAGCTTCGAGCTCTAACTTGTTCGACACATGTATTAGCATGTCACCAACTACTACTTTGTAACATGATCGAAACAATGTAACTTAGACTATGTATTCATGTATGAGACTTATCTATATGTATTTGTTTCAATCTTGTTTTTCATATTGAGTATTTATATATATAATTGTATATCTTGTATTTGTGTGTGTATATCTGCTGTAATATTGTATATAATCTATATTGCATATAATCTGGCTCGGAAATTAAAAAAACAAAAAATACATCTGTGGCGCACATGGTCTACCTTTTGTGGCGCACTACACCTAAAGCGCACCATGGAAGTTTAGTGGCGTACTAGGTAGTGCGCCACAGAAGATCCCAGGGGTAGCGCACCATGCCAAACTTCTGTGGCGCACTTGGAGGTGCGCTACGCCTATCTCTGCACAACCGTGGCGCACTAGGCAGTGCGCCACGACTGAGAGATAGCCGTAGCGCAAGGCCCGTGGCGCACTGCTAGTGCGCCACGGATGATGTTTCCAGGTGCGCCACTAACGGCCTGTTTCCTAGTAGTGCTCATCGTCGTTGTTGGAACTACAAGGAGGAGGAGGATAATAAGAGGAGGAGAAGAAGAAGAGGCCTCGTCGTCGTCGTCGGAACTGTAAGGAGGAGGAGGAAGAGGAGGATAAGAAGAAGGAGCCCGCCATCATCATCGTCACTGCAAGGAGGAGGCCGTCGTCATCGTCTTCACTACAAGGAGGAGGAAGAGGAGGAGAAGGATAATGAGAAGGAGAAGGAGAAGGAGAAAGAGAAGGAGGAGGAGGAGGAAAATGAGAAGTAGAAGGAGGAGAACAAGAAGGAAAGGAGAAGGGAGGAAAAGGAAAAGGAAAAGGGAGGAAAAGGAAAAGGAGAGAAGGGGAGGAAAAACAGAAGGGGTAGGTGGGCGGGGTGGGGATTCAAATTTTGAATCCCGCCAAACTTACTCGTAGAGCACTAGGTAGTGGTGCGCTATGGGTAAGTTGCCATCTTTTTTTTCTATAGAAAAACAGTCTTCCGACCGTAATTTTTTACTCTTTTCGAATTTTGAAAATCTAAATAATCTCTAAACGACCAAAGGTCGTTGCGAGCGGATGCGGAATCTCGTTCTAGTCATTTTGGTATATTATACGATTTTTTTCGATATCGTATGCAAAAGTTACGGCCATTTTACCGTGACATGACTTTTTTTTGCAGAAAAAAGTCGAAATTGTTGTTTGTTAATTTTCCTACAAATTATACCACATTACCTACCTAAATATGAAAGTGTTTTATTTTTTGAAGTGTTTTTCATTTTCTTTTAATTTTTGCAAAGCCTAAAAAAGCGATCCACAGGGGGGGGTGGGGGGAGGGGTGGACTTGGTTCAGGGTACTTAGCCGTAGGGGACTAGGGCAAGGTGCCCTACTACAAAGTTTACATATCCATGGCGCACATGGCATAGTGCGTCACAGAACTTGCCACAACCGTAGCGCACATATCCCATGTTCGCTACGGGTATGTGGCATGCCGCTGGCAGGCCCTTGGCCCACACATATCTGTGGCGCACATGCCACATGTGCGCCACGGTTGTTCTAGTTACTAGTAGGGCACTGCCCACAGGTGAGTCACGCCTATTATACCCGTGGGGCACTTCAACCATGTGAGCCACGAATGTGCGGAATACCTATAGCCCTTTTCCTAGTAGTGCTTCCCAAACCATAATTCATACGGTGTCATTTCAACGGATTTAGATGGTGCCCTATTTAAAGTGAATGCGGCTGTTTCTAATGCATAACCCCAAAACGATAGCGGTAAATCTGTAAGTGACATCATAGAACGAACCATATCTAAGAGAGTTCGATTACGACGTTCGGACACACCATTACGTTGTGGTGTTCCTGGCGGTGTCAATTGTGAAAGTATTCCGCATGTCTTCAAATGCTCGTCAAACTCGTAACTTAGATATTCACCTCCACGATCAGATCATAGAAACTTAATCTTCTGGTTACGTTGATTCTCTACTTCACTTTGAAATTCCTTAAACTTCTCGAAAGTTTCGGACTTATGTTTCATGAAATAGATATACCCATATCTATTCAAGTAATCCATGAAAGTAAGAACATAACGATAACCACCGCGCGATGCTACACTCATTGGGCCACACACATCGGTATGTATGATTTCCAATAAGTCCGTAGCTCGCTCCATCATACCAGAAAATGGAGTTTTAGTCATTTTACCCATTAGACATGGTTCACATCTTTGAAGTGATTCAAAATCAAGTGACTCAAAAAGTCCATCGGAATGGAGTTTCTTCATACGCTTCACTCCAATGTGACCAAGACGACAGTGCCACATATAGGTCGAGTTTTCGCTCAATTTCAAATGTTTAGCTTCAATGTTATTAATATGTGTATTACTACAATCGAGATTCAACAAGAATAGACCATCTATTAGAGGTGCATGTGCATAAAACATATTACTCATATAAATCGAACAACCATTATTCTCGGACTTAAACAAGTAACCGTCTCGCAATAAACATGATCCGGATATAATGTGCATGCTCAACGCAGGCACCAAATAACAATTATTTAAGTATAAAACTAATCCTGATGGTAGATGAAGAGGTAGCGTGCCGACCGCGATCACATCAACCTTTGATCCATTTCCAACGCGCATCATCACCTCGTTCTTCGCTAGTTTCCGTCTATTCTACAGTGTCTGTTTCGAGTTACAAATATGAGCAACCGAACCAGTTCAAATACCTAGGCACTACTACGACTACTA
The DNA here is from genome assembly GCA_030063025.1 of Avena longiglumis. Classification (NCBI taxonomy): domain Eukaryota; kingdom Viridiplantae; phylum Streptophyta; class Magnoliopsida; order Poales; family Poaceae; genus Avena; species Avena longiglumis. The sequence goes on from CP125978.1 coordinate 49,156,588, forward strand.
GTGAGATACACATCAATAACATGTATATCAGATATACCTTTCTTCTTGATGTTGCCGTTCTTCAAATCCGCCAAGTACTTAGGGCAATTCCGCTTCCAGTGACCTTCTCCCTTGTAGTAAAAGCACTCAGTATCAGTCTTAGGCCCAACCTTGGTCTTCTTCGCCGGTGCGGTAACTTTCTTACTGCCAATCTTGAAGTTTCCTTTTTTCTTAAACTTGCCTTGCTTCTTGAATTTGGTGGTATTATTGACCATCAACATTTGGTGCTCTTTCTTGATCTCCACTTCCGCAGAATTTAACATGGAGAAGTGTTCGGGCAACGACTTGTCCATGTTTTGCATATTGTAGTTCATCACAAAGTTCTTGTAACTTGGTAGTAGTGATTGGAGGACACGGTGAATCCCCAAAGCGTTAGGAATCACTAAACCCAAGCTTTGGAGCTTATTTGCATGCCCAGATATCTTAAGCACATGCTCACTAACGGAGCTGCCCTCTTCCATCTTGCAGTTAAAGAACTTTTTAGAATCCTCATAACCATCAACTGTCGCGTGAGCCTCAAATATCATTTTAAGTTCACGGACAATATCATGTGGGGCATGGTTCTCAAACCTTTTCTGAAGCTCCGATTCCAAACCATACAAGATAGCACACTGAACTGTTGAGTACTGATTCTTCCGAGTGAGGAAAACATTCTTTACCTCATCGGTAGCATCAGCTGCAGGTGGGTCACCTAGCGGTGCATCCATCACATAGGTCAAATTACCAGCATTGAGGACAATCCTCCAGTTGCGGAACCAATCCGCAAAGTTTCTTCCATTGTTTTTCAACTTTTCTTTCTCTAGGAACGCATTGATCTACAAATATTTGCAATAGTTTAGACTAAATTTATGACAAATTGAGTTCTAATTAATAGTTAAATTAATATAGGATATCTCCCACTCAAAACAACATCCCTCGCATTGTTTTAGTGATTACACAAACCAAATCCACCACACCAAAACCGATCAACACGAGAGATGATGTAGCTTCAATGGCGAACAATCAATATGTTCATCATATCTACTATATGACTCATGCTTTACCTTTCAGTGATCCGTGTTCCGAGACCATGTATGTACATGCTAGGCTCATCAAGATCAAACCTTAGCTTCCGCATGAGCAAATATGGCTTGCTCCCGTTGTATACACTCACAGAATCTAACACACCCGATCATCACGTGGTGCTTTGAAACAACGATCTTTGGCAACGGTGCCTACTAAGGATGAACACTTTATAACTTGATATTTTGTGAGAGGGATCATCTTATAATGCTACTATCGTGAACTAAGCAATACAAGATGCATAAAAGAATTAACATCACATGCAATTAAAAATATGTGATATGATATGACCTTTCTTCTTGTGCTTCCGATCTCCATCTTCAAGCACGAACATGATCTTCATCATCACCGGCGTGGCGTCAAGGTCAATGGCGCCGCTCCATGGTTGTCGTCCACCAGCATCAACTATTACAACTACTTTAAATAATAGACACACAGGTCTAGACGAAATTAAAAGAGAACCATATGGCTCCTGCCGGTTGCCGACTTACAGTAAGGAACATTGCATACATCATATATAGTCACAATCATGGCCATATCACATCACAACACACCCCTGCAAAACAAATTTAGACGCCTCTAATTTTCTTTGCATGTTTTACGTGGTTTGGGGCTTTCAGTAAGTGTCGTTCTAACTTACGAACAAGAACCACAATGTTGATACTAGTATTGTCAATCACCCATTGTAAATTGAATCTTCACTATGTTGGGAGAAACAGGCACCCGCAAAGCCACTTATGCAATACAAGTTGCATGTCAAGCGTGGAGCAAGTCTCATGAATGATTTCATGTAAGGTTAGCCCGGGCTGCTTCATCCCACCATCCCGCAAGATGCAAATTACACAATAAGCAATCGACAACAAAAGCATCAACGCCCACAATGACCATTGTGTTCTACTCATGCAACAAATCTACATATAGACACGGCTCTGATACCACTTTAGGTGTTCATAGTATGGAAAACAAAAAAATTCTACCACATGAACACAAACAAGCCAAGATCTATCTACTAGATTCTAGCAACGAGTCGATTAGAGTACTCACCCTTGAAGATTCCAAAGCGGTTAACGAGAGCAGATTCTCGTGGGTGATGTAGTCGTATACTTGTCGATCTCAAGATCGAGTAGACGATCCTTCCGCGCCTCGTTCCGGCAGCGCTTTCGCAGTCAGTCACACGTTCGGTACTCGATGAAGACCTTCCTCTCCCTTGTTCAGTAGGCAGCGGAGGTTGTACTTCTCCCCTCGCGATTCTGGCAGCACGACAGCATGGTGTCGGAAGTAGAGGGAAGATCCTGCAGGGCTTCGCCTAAGCCGGAGTAGGTTATTGTGGGAATTAGGGTTTCCGGCGATCTAGAGTTTAGAGGGCCGGAGAGGAGGAGGTGGAGTCAGCGGTGGCTAGGGCGACAACGACGAATCGACGGCAACGCGAGGCGGCTGCGGCTAGGTGGGGAGGGGCTGGTGTTGTGTGTCGTTGGGGAACCCCCTCCCCTCTATTTATGAGAGGTAGGGCAGCTTGGGATAGGGGAGTTTGAACCCTTCCCCAACTCCCTCTCCTAGTTGGCTTGTGGTGGAGGAAAAGAAGGATTCTTTCCTTCCTCCACCAGGATACATTGTCCCAGTTTGACTTTTCAAACTTGCCTTTTGACTTTCAATTTGGAGATTAATTTCTTTCTTGCAAGTGCCCAACCAAGTGACTTAGGACATGATTCAATCGTTCCACTTATCCATGACACATTCATGTACCCTTCCCCTTCTGGTCCGATGAACCTTCTAGACCCTTCTAGAACCTCTTCGATGAAAACATCGAAATTATTCCCGAACTCCGGAATTGTACTTTCCTTATATGAATCTTATTCTCCGGACCATTCCATATCTCCTCGTGATATCCTAGATCCCATCCGAGACTTCGAACAACATTCGGTCTTCCTACTTTCTTTCCATATCTACTTAACAACATTGAATCCTTAGGTGTGTCTCCCTACGGTTCGTGAATTACGCGGACATGACCGAGACACTTCTCCGATCAATAACCAATAGAGGAATCTGGAAATTCATATGGCTCCCACATATTTCTATGATTACTTTGTAATTGAATGAATCACTTACATACGATACTAATTTCCCTTTGTCTCTGGATAGTTTACTTATCCGAGGTTTGATCTTCGGTATCTCTACATACATAGTTCAACCTCGTTAGTGATAAGTATTATTTTCTCGTTCCCGTGATATGTGATCCCTTGTGAGCCAGTCACATGCTTGCAAGCTAATTGGATGACATTCCACCGAGAGGGCCTAAAATATATATCTATCCATCATATGAATGGACAAATCCCACTCTTGATCCATGTGCCTCAACACATACTTTCTGAATATTCAATGCCACCTTTATAGCCACCCAGTTACGGTGTGGTGTTTGATGTCATCAAAGCATCCTTCCAGTGATGGTGATTAGCATGATCTCATGGTGGAAGGAATTAGGTTACTATGTATCAGAAAGCTTATAGAAAATGAACTATTAAAATGACTTGATCTTTATGCTACGCTTAGGAGTATGTCCATCATACCATTGTCCTAATGATATGATCTTGTTGTTAACATGTCAATGTTCATGATCCAGAAACCATAATCATCTATTAACCAACAAGCTAGTATTATAGAGAGGCTTTACTAGGGACTCTAATTAGTTTACAAATCACACAAGTATTAATGTTTCCGGTTAATACTATTATAGCATGAATGTAAACATTTATCATAAACACAAAGATTTAATAATAACTACTTTTATTATTGCCTCTAGGTCATATCTCCAATAGTTGTCTCATATAAACTTCATCCTCCAGAACACCATGCAAAAACGCGTTCTTGACATCTAGCTATCGCAAAATCCAACCTCTAAAGAATAAAATAGCTAATATTGTTCTAATAGTGGCTTCTTTAACAATTCTACTAAAAGTATCTTCATAGTCAATACTATATCATTGTTTAAATCCCTTTGCAATAAAACAAGCGTTGTACTTGTCAATAGTGCCATCTACTTGTTTCTTGATACGATAGACCCACTTGCAGTCTATCAGAATTCTGCTGGAACTTGAAGGAACCAACCAAGTTTTGTTTATGAGCAAAGCATCATGTTCTTCCTCCATTGCTTTGCACCAATTAGTATCCCCAAGAGCCTCAGACAAGGAGCATGTTTCACCTGAAGACACAAGAAAACCATAGCGCACAGTGCCATATTTATAATTTTTTGGGGGTTTTGATACCTTTTTGGAGCCGAGTTTGCTTTTTGGCCACAGGCGGTGTAGCAGCAGGGGAGGGCACAGACGATCCTGGCGAAACAACAGCATAATCCTCCTCGGGATCATCATCAGACAATGATTTTGCTGATGATTGCACGGTCGACGACGTGGCTGTAGGGTTTCGTAGCATGGAAAACAAAAAATTTCTACCACATACAAACAAAAAAGCCAAGATCTATCTACTAGATTGTAGCAACGAGTCGATAGAATAACTCACCCTCAAATATTCCAAAGTGTTTAACGAGAGCCGATTCTCGTGGGTGATGTAGTCGTACTCTTTCCGATCTCAAGATCGCCTAGACGATCCTTCCGGCACTGCGTTCCGGCAGCGCTCCCGCAGTCGGTCACACGTTCGGTACTCGACGAAGACCTTCCTCTCCCTTGTTCCAGCAGGCAGCGGAGGATGTATCACTCTCCTCGCGATTCCGGCAGCACAACGACGTGGTACCGGAAGTAGAGGGGAGATCTCGCAGGGCTTCGCCTTAAGCCGGAGCGAGTATGGTGGAGTATGAGAGAGTCCCTCGACGATCTAGGGTTTAGACACGCCGAGGAGGGGGCTGGGCCGGCGGCTAGGGTTTCTAGGCGGCGGCGGCGTTTCTCCCTAGGACGGCGGCGGCGGCGGCAGCAGGTGGCGGCGCTGGCGGCTTAGGGTTTGGAGGAGAGGATCTTGTGTGTCTAGGAGGGGAGCCCTGCCCCTCCTTTTATAGGTGGAGGGGGCCGGCCAAGGGGAGGGGAGTCCCTCCCCTACTCGGCTTGGTGGTGCGCCGGCGGTGGGGAGGAGGGACTCCTCCCCAACTCGGTTTCCTCCTCCTTCCCCACTTCCCAAAAATAGCCGTTTGACTTTTCAAACTAGGATTTGAATAAACCCTCTATTTTGTTCAGAGATGACACCGAGTACATGATGCACTCATACCAACTTGATATAACACATTCATGTACCCTTCCCCTCCGGAGTGCCGGACATTCCGGAACCTTCTAGAACATTCCCGATGAAAACACCGGAACCATTCTCCAACTCCGAAACGGGACTTTCCTTATATGAATCTTATTCTCCGGACCATTCCGGATCTCCTCGTGATATCCCGAATCCCATTCGAGACTCCGAACAACATTCGGACTCTTTCTCATCATTCCATAACTACTCAAACAACGTCGAATCCTTAAGTGTGTCTCCCTACGGTTCGTGAATTATGCGGACATGATCGAGACACTTCTCCGATCAATAACCAATAGAGGAATCTGGAAATTCATATGGCTCCCACATATTTCTACGATTACTTTGCGATCGAATGAACCACTTACATACGATACCAATTTCCCTTTGTCTCACGATAGTTTACTTATCCGAGGTTATGATCGTCGGTATCTCTGCATACCTAGTTCAGCCTCGTTACCGATAAGTACTCTTTTCTCGTTCCCGTGATATGTGATCCCTCGTGAACCAGTCACATGCTTGCAAGCTAATTGGATGACATTTCACCGAGAGGGCCCAGAGTATATCTATCCGTCATATGGATGGACAAATCCCACTCTTGATCCATGTGTTTCAACCAATACTTTCCGAACACTCAATGCCACCTTTATAGCCACCCAGATACGGTGTGGTGTTTGATGTCATCAAAGCATCCATCCGGTAAAGGTGATATGCATGATCTCATGGTCGAAGGAATTAGGTTACTATGTATCAGAAAGCATATAGCAATTGAACTATTAAAATGACTTGATCTTTATGCTACGCTTATCTATAGGAGTATGTCCACCATATCATTCTCCTAACGATATGATCTTGTTGTTAATAACATCTCAATGTTCATGATATGGAAACCACAATCATATATTAACCAACAAGCTAGTATTATATAGAGGCTTTACTAGGGACTTCAAATTAAGTTTACAAATCACACAAGTATTAATGTTTCCTTGTTAATACTATTATAGCATGAATGTAAACATTTATCATAAACACAAAGATATAATAATAACTACATTTATTATTGCCTCTAGGGCATATCTCCAACAGTCTCCCACTTGCACTAGAGTCATCTAATCTAGATTACATGGTAATATACCGAACACCCATGGCAGTTTGGTGCTGGTCATGTTTTGCCCTCGGGAGAGGTTTAGTCAACGGATCCGCCATATTCAGATTTGTGTGTACTTTGCAAATCTTTATATCCCCATCTTGGATATGTTCTCGAATAGCATGAAAACGTAGCTTGATGTGCTTCAGCTTCTTGTGTGACCTTGGTTCTTGCGCATTGGCTATGGCGCCCATGTTATCACAAAGAGATAGACATTGGGTCCAGCACTAGGAACCACACCGGCTCAGTAATGAACTCTTTCATTCATATCGCTTCTTGTGAAGCCTCAAGCAGCCATGTATTCCGATTCGGTTGAAGATCTCGCCACAACGCTTTGCTTTGCACTCCTCCAGCTTCTTTGCACCATTCAAAATAAATGCGTATACAGATTGTGATTTAGAATCATCCGGATCGGTGTTCCAACTAGCATCGGTGTAACCATTAACAACGAGTTGTTCATCACCTCCATAAGAAAGAACCATATCCTTAGTTCTTCTCAAGTACTTAAGGATGTTTTTGACCGCTGTCCAATGATCCACTCCTGGATCACTTTGATATCTGCTATTTAAACTAACAGCATATGCAATGTCGGGTCTAGTACATAGCATGGCATACATTAGAGATCCTATGGCTGAGGAATGGGGAGTCTTACTCATCCTTTCTCTATCTTCTGCCGATGTCAGACTTTGAGTTTTACTCAAGGTCGTATTGGGCAACATGGGCAAGAACCCTTTCTTGCTATCTTCCATTCCAAACCTCTAGAACTTTGTCCAAATATGTACTTTGTGACAATGATATTTGGCGTTTCGATCTATCTCTATAAATCTTTATGCCTAATATGTAAGCTTCTTAGCCAAGATCCTTCATTGAAAAACTATTATTCAAATATTCCTTGATACTATTAAGAAGGTCTACATCATTCCCAATCAACAATATGTCATCTACATATAGTATTAAGAATGCTATAGAGCTCCCACTCACTTTCTTGTAAATACAAGCTTCTCCATAAGTTTGTATAAAACCAAAACTTTTTATCACCTTATCAAAACGTTGATTCCAACTTCGGGATGCTTGCTTCAATCCATAGATGGACCGTTGAAGTTTGCATACCTTTTTAGCATCTTTAGGATCGACAAAACCTTTGGGTTGCATCATATACAACTCTTCATCAATGTCTCCATTGAGGAATGTTGTTTTGACATCCATCTGCCATATCTCATAATCATAATATGCAGCGATTGATAACATAATCCTCACAGACTTTAGCTTCGCTACTGGTGAGAAAGTATCGTCATAGTCAACTCCTTGAATTTGTCGAAACCCTTTTGCGACAAGTCGAGCTTTATAGACAGTAACATTACCATCAGCATCTGTTTTCTTCTTGAAAATCCATTTGTTCTCGACAGCCTTACGGCCATCCGGTAAGTCCACCAAAGTCCATACTTGGTTTTCGTACATGGATCCAATCTCGGATTTCATGGCTTCTTTCCATTTATTGGAATCTGGGCTCATCATCGCTTCCTCATATGTCTCAGGGTCATCGGTGTTGTTCACCAACATGACACTGTTATCGCCATATTTTGGCAAAAGGAGGAGTTGGGCCATAATCAAGATGGGCTTAGAAGATACGTATATTTAACGTGTTGTTAAGCGGCCTTGTACGTAGATTTGGGCTAAATTGCCCGTGTATCTTGTATCATAGTAGGTTTCGTTTCAGTTTAGGTAAAGATAGAGTTGTAGAGTTATTCCAAAAGTAGAGAGTCTCCGGACTATAAATATGTACCTAAGGTTATCAAGAAAAAGAGGACAATCACGTTCACCACAAACACAATCTCGGCGCATCGCCACCCCTTGTTTCTAGGGTTTTTCTCGGGTAAGTGCCATGCTGCCTAGATCGCATCTTGCGATCTAGGCAGTGTCTGCTTATGTGTTACCTGGTGTTACTCGTACGAAGCCTTGTTGATGGCGAGTAACACCATTATCATAGATTTGTTTGGGTTAGCATCGATTTTCGCTATGATTGTTTAGTTATTATAGCTATATCGCCTTTGCACCTTTTCCGGGGTAAGGTGGCATCTTCTTGATCTTTATTTAAGTCGATTTGATCTGTTATAGTTGTACCTTGTTCTCCAAGGTTTAGTTTGATATCCCCATGATCGTGCCTTGCAAACGGGTTGAACGATCCAAGAATATGTAAGATATGGTTCATCGATCCCGGAGGGCGACGCGGGAATTAACGTTATGTTGGTTTTAGGCCTTCTCTAGGATTAGTTTTCTACTATCTTTGTATTTACCGTGCTCAATTACGTGTAGGATGTTCCACCATGAGGTGAAAACGTTAAACCGTCAGAGATCGATTTAGCTTGTATTGATGAAAAACCCCATGTTATCATAAGATTTAATGCAACCATGGGATGATCGGCTCTAGAGAGCCGATTCACGGCTCGAATTTTACACATGTTTGTTTGCCATGCGAAACCAATCAAGCAATCTTTCACCTTCCGATCAGGTATAGGTCGTGGCACGCCTCGAACCAAGCCGTGAGCTTTGCGGCAGTTGCCGAGGGACCAGGCCCACGGAGCCTCCGGCTCTTCGTGTTGCTCGTTGCTTTCACGGTGAGTTTTGGCAGGCAACACATTCGCCACGCGGTGGGACAAAACGACGTCTACATCAACATCCGACTGCGATGGACGATGAGGAGCTGTCGATGAGTTCAAGGCAAAGTATGATGACGGCCGATCTCATCGGCTCTTTTGAGAGGACTCGTAAGCATGGGATCGTGGAAGGGTTCTCACCGAGGTGCCCTTGACGTAGATCTATCTGTGCCTTCAGAGGACCGCACTGCAGCTCTGCGCCAGAAGTCAACTACATGGTGGCTCATTCTCTTCACCGCCATTCGAGAGCTTGGTAGCGATTCGCGTGGTTCAGGAGATCATGAAACATCAATATTCTCCGTCGGGGCCCACTAGGAACTCACCAGGAGAAAGACCGCTCCAGGCCACCGCCATTCACACTTGCATCTCCAGGCCACCGGGGCACTTTACAAGGTTGGAGGCGACCGATTGCCAATTCCTGGAACCACCTAAAGAAATCCCACATGGATACGTGCACCTCGTGCAGACTCCAACAGTTTAACACGCACAAACCAAATTGCAACAAAGAGGGATTGCTGGGACAGGGCTTCGGAGTAGGTGTTCCGGAGCAGGAATCGGATGGACGATAAACAGGCGTGGCTAGCCAAGTATGCCTGGAACAAGTCATGAGACTCTAGCCCCTACAGCTCAAACAAAGGAGCAAATCGGTACCATTCTCGAGGTCAAGAGAAGGACAATCGGCTATTCCAAGCCGTTTGATCCGATTCCGCGCCACCCAAATATAAGCTCCGAGTTCTCAAGGTTCGGTCAAGGGTCAAGCTCAATCGAGCACGGCACAACTAGGCATGATTTGACATCGGATCGATCGCGTAAGATTTTTGCACAATCTCCGACAGACCAGCCTTTGGGTGGTACACCGCCGCCACCGATTCAATTCGCACTGAAGCAATCGGAAGAGCAGTTCCAGAGGCTATCGAGGCCGGCATTGCGGACCTGGCGCAAGTGCCGATAGCCGAATACATCCAGCCAGACCGTCAGAACCGGCGTTACGGCTCGTTTAACTAAGAAAGAAGCGCTGGCGGTGTTGGGTCTCTAGCACCGTCAAGGATCTGGCGTTCCAAGTGGAGTACAACTCATTGGCGCATACGATGTATGAACAGGCCACGAAGTTGTACCAAGATAAATTCAAACGCCCGATAAGCCTGGTTGATGCGAAGAAGGATCCTACACAAGACCGTGAAGTGGCCGAATGGGCTCGAGGTGTAGATCTGTGTCTGCAAATGGGTGAAACAGCAAGGGCCCAAAGGGTTTGACTTGATGTGAGCAAAGCCGAGCAGATATTCGAAGGAGAAGCGGTACCGAGGTTACCCAAGGCCACAAAATCCCTACGACTCGAAATGCACGGAGACCATCGCAAGTGGCATCATTCGTTCACCCACGCCACCAATGATTGCAAGAGCGCCAAATCCAAATGGCGATAGAGCAAGGCGTCGATCCTTGGGCAGTCGCCATGAAAGTGGACACAAACCCATTTCCAACATGGTAGAACAGGCGCCGCCTAGATTTCTAATATGGCAGGATCGGTACCACCATGACTACGAGGAGGAGGTAGTCGCCGAAGAGGGTCCGCGACCGCCCACAATGACAAAGGATTAACAGAGGAACAAATAAGGAGAGTGCGATATCGAAGCCACATTCCACGCACTTCCTCAACAAGTATGAACGCCAAGATGACCAACGCCTAGAGACGACGAAGGATATGAGCACCTTGCCGAGGAACCGTCGAAAGAAAAGAAAGGCGCAGTAAGCATTGGGATTGCCCGTTCTTCATCTTTGCTGGGATGCGGAATGAGCCGATTGCCTACGATCGACAAAAGAGGGGCGGGGCCGGTCGGTGTTCAAGCGCCTAGACCTCTCCCATCGCAGAGCAACAGGGAGCATCCCGATCACAAGGTCTCAAGGAGCCAATGGGTGACACAGAAGAAGACAGGTATCACCGTCAAGGTGGTGTCCCGACGGACTCGCACACCCAAAAGCGAGAGCTACGTAATTTGGAAGAAGCTATCTCACGCTTTGAAGAAAGCCAAAGTGAGGCAAACTAAGCGGAATATCACCCGAGCGTAAAGGAGTGGCGCGTAAAAGCCGATGCGAAGACATCGGCACAAACATGGTGTTCATACTTAATTCGCACCAAGAGCCGACGAGCTACCGTCATTTTGAGAAACCGCGTGAGAAGGGTTACAAGCATCGAAAGCCCTATATCTACGGGTTACATAAATGGGCAACTGTCACCAAGATGGTGGACACCAATATCATGCCATACTCCATGCTACGGCGTTTGGGACGCTCCGCAGATTTGATCAAAACCAACGGTTAAGCGATTTCAACGGTCAAACTTCTAAACGCAGGCGATTGAACGTGGATCTGGGTAGAAAAACCATCCCGTCATTTTTCGTGGATAGCAAGAGCACTTACACCGCCCTGCTAGGAAGGGATTGATTCACGCTAATTGCGCATTCCGTCCACGATGCACGGTGCCTCATCAAGTGGGATGGAGATGAAGTGGAGTTCATCCACGCAGATGAGTCTATCGAGGTCTCCATTGCTGGCATGAACGCTCGGGAAGCGAAGACCAAGAGCCAATCGAATCAATCTACGCATCGAGGTTACAAAAACGGGTGAGGCTGGTCTTATCCACCGCCCGACAGAGTAGCAAAGCCCACGACGCGATCCTGTGATCGCCACAAAAACAAAAAGCGATCATACGACAAACAGATCGTCAGAAAGGTGAGATTCCAGCCATGTTAAACCGTAAGGTGTAAACCATCGGCAATCGCCCAAATTATTTTTGTTGACTTCACCTTGTGTGCCCTTAGCATAGATTTGACAGGTGACGGCAAGCTAGGATATGGATTTACATCTGCTGATGAACTAGAAGAAATCGACATTGGTCCTGGGGATAAGCCACGACCAACTTTTATCAGCAAAAGCTTGGATCCAAGTCTGCGGGATCCGATGATAGCCTTGTTGAAGCAATATCGGGACTACAGAGATGCGGGTTAGACAGAGCATCATTGAGCATAGACTAAAAAGGATTTCGCCATTCCAAGCACGACGTGATGAAGGCGAAATTCTAGAACAAGTCAAGAAGGAGGTCGAGAAAATGTTGGCAAGATTTGATCAGGCCTTGCGGAATGGATTTCTAATATCGTACTGTGGAGAAGAAGGATGGCGGTGGCGTGTCGCCATAGATTTTCGGGACCTCAGAGCTACCCCAAAGGATTTAGTATCCAATGCGGTGGCGAAACGTTAATCAACGCGGTGGCCATAAGATCTTGAGCTTTATGGATGGGAATGCGGTTACAACCAAATTTTATGGCTCAAGACATACACAAGACTGCGTTGAGTCTCGGTGGGGTTATTTGAATACGTTGTCATGACGTTTGGGCTGAAAAATCTGGTGCCACGTACCAAAGAGCCATGAACTACATTTTCCATGACAAGCTGGTGGAGATTTATATAGATGACGTGGTGGTCAAGCAGAAGGACACTTGGGCGATCCGCGTCTGGACCGAACGAGAAAGTTCGGACTACGAATGAACCCAAAGAAGTGCGCCGGGTCAGTTCTTGGGTTTCTTGGTCCATGAACGGGATTGAGATCGGCCTAAAAAGTCGAGGAAGCGTCGAACAATGAAGCCACCCACCACCAAGAAAGATCTCTCATCGGCAAGATCAACAAGATTCATCTCGAAGGATAGAGCCGTTCATGGGACTAGTAAAAATAAAATCGACGAGGAATTCCAAGCCTTGACGAGATCAAGGAATATTGTTGGTTCCACCCAACCGGACAAACCGTTCTACATTTACCACATCCATCGCCTCGGTAGTAGTAAAAGTTTATGATGGGGTGGAGCGAGTCGTATTTTACATAAGCGGAGGATCGGGCGAAACAAGGTATCGATATTGAGAAATTATGCCGTTTTCCGCACAGTCGCGCCACATTTTGCTATCAGAGATCATCATCATAAAGCACATGTTGTCGGCTCCTATGTTAAAAGGGCAAATGGATGTTTGCATTATCGAGTTTGACATCCGGTACCAACCCGCGAAAGCGATTAAGGGCGTTGGCGATCTTATTGCTGAAAGGATCAACACCAACATAGCACCGGCGTCCATAAGAGCGTGGGCTATGTTTTGTGACGATGGTGCGGCATCGGCATTTTACTCGTGTCCGGGCAACATTTTCCTTCTCCATTAGATTGTCTACCTCTCGCACCAACAATGTAGCCGAGGCGATACGCAGGGATGGAGTTGCTCATGGAAATATTGGAGACTCGGTAATTTCTCCAGAGGAATATAAGTGCGAGTGAATCGCTCTTCCCATTATGGATGCAATGCCGTGAGTGATGGCACAGTTCGATATTTAAACTTCACGGATCCGCAAACGATCTTGCACAATGGCTTGCTACAAGGACGAGCGGAGGGAGCCGATATTGAGGTGCGAGCCGATATCTTCAATTACTTGAAGGACTCGGCCGGATAAGATACAAGGCCATGAAGTATGTGCTCATCGGAGACGACATGTTTTACAGACTCTTGAGGGTTATTACTCAAATGAGGCCAATCGGCTCCTACACGAGGTACATGAAGGCGCTGTGGAACTCACCAATCGGCTCATAAGATGAAGTGGTTGATCGGACGATCGTGGTTTTATTGGCCTACCATGCTCGAGGACTGTTTTAAGTACTACAAAGGGTGTCAAGCATGAAATTTGGAAAAATCGGATGGTGCCCGCAATGAATCCCATCATCAAGCCTTGGCCATTCCGAGGTTGGGGCATGGATATGATCGGCAAGATCAATCCGCGGCCAAGCAAAGGCCACATGTGGATCTTGGCCATCACGGATTATTTCACCAAATGGGTGGAAGCTGTCCCTATGAAGTCAGTAAGTTCAAAGGATGTTGTCGATTTCGTGAAAGAGCACGTCATTCATAGGTTTGGGATTCCTCAGACTATCACAACCGATGGAGGTTCGGTTTTCACTTCTCACGAGTTCAGGGAATTCTGTGAGGACACAGGGATTAGGCGATTCGGTCATCTCCGTACTATGCTCAAGCAAATGGGCAGGCTGAAGCATCCAACCAGAGCCTTATCAAGCTGATCAAGAGGAAAATCGATGAGCACCCTAGACTTTGGCATGAGGTTTTATCAGAGGCTTTATGGGCTTATCGTATGTCATGTCATGGAGCGATAAAAACCTCGCCATACCATCTGGTCTATGGACAAGAAGCCGTTGCCTTGGGAAATTTGGATCGAGACGACTTTTATCTAACTGAAGAATATGCAACTTTGATGAGTGTGTTGAAGATGTGGTGAGCTTAGCCGTGGTCGCTGGAAAAATCAAAGAGAACAAGGCCAAAGTAGCTCGTGCATACAACAAGAAGGTGAGGCCTAAGGAGTTCCACGTTGGCGATCCGGTATGGGAAGCGGTGTTGCCATTGGGAACTAAGGATGCATATGGTAATGGCCCCCAAATTGGCACGGGCCATGGTCGATCAAGTCTTAAGGAAACACGTACATGGAAGAGGCGTAAAATTCATGGCGGTCGCTGCCAACGGTCAACATCTCAAGAAATATTTCCCAAGCATGTGGGATAATGGACGAGAGAACATGGGGCGATACATGAAATCGGTACAAAGCACGGAGATATTGAAGTAAAATGTGGGGCGATATCAAAAGAATAAGAAAAAATATACAGCGATGCGGTCATCGACTTTAGTGGTCCACACACATTACAAACAGATGCGGTTTACATACGAACTCATCAAGAATGCCTCGAAGGCGTGGAAGGCGTCAACACGGATACGATCCACCTCGGCGATCTCGGCCGTCATCTTCATCCGCCCGTCACTAGCTGCTTTCAGCAACATGATGCCGCCAGATCGGTCTTGATTGAGCTTTGAGGCCTTCCGCCTCGTGTTGGGAGCGCTATGGATTCTTCCTTGTCACGGATGAGCTGTTTAGTCACCGGACCTTCTCCTCAAGATCTTCCAGCTCTGTTTCAAGGATGCGAGCTCGGCGGTCGACGGAGGTGTCGGTTTAGCATCGAGACGCCTTTTCTCATTAAGCTGCGACATCTTTACGCAATATCGGCTTTGGAAGTTGGGCGTGCGCAGATGGATCCTTTCACGGGCTAGATGCACCGCGGGTCTAAAAAGGATAGATTGGCAATCGACAAAAGCTTCACTTGCGGTGTTCCCGGAAGATGATCTTGAATCTCGGCAACGCTCTTCACTTCCTCGAACCCTCGATCAACTCCTCGATTGAGGAGGACAAGGTTCTAAGACTGGAATTGAGGTGGAGCAACCTGGTTTGCGGATCAGCATGGGCAGCAGATGGAGTTGGTTCGATGGATTGAAGATCACAACTCTAAACATACAAGACTGCATCAAGAAGATTTTCAAAACATACCTCTCCTATCGAAGGGATAGCGATGAAGAGACCATCGTTTGTGTGGTTTGGAGGCTTGGCGGATTGGTAGCTTTCATCTATACCTTGGGATCCCGCCTTCCCACTAGAAGCATAACCTCTTGGCTCGATGGAGAGATCGGTGGTCCTTGACGAGCTCTTTGGGACCTCTTAGAAGCCGATGGTGGCACATCCGCTGGCTCGGGGTGATGGTCCTCTCGAGAATCCGTTGGGCTCGATTCTCCTTCATCGGATGTTCGTCCTCGTGAGAAGAATCTTCAATGGAAGCCTGCAAAAAAGGAAGGATGTTACGCCATAGTGAAGAGTAAGGAGGATTAACTAAAAGATGGGTTAGCCTACATGCGAGCTCGGAGAAGGGCTCCGGCGCCTCAAGGTTTTCTGGCAGCCACATTCCTCGTAGTCGCCCTTGTCCTAGTTGGAAGGTGTTGAAGTTCCTTGCTTTTTAGAGGCCGATTGAGTTGTTATTATGACCTTTTTAGAGGTGGCGAGTTTTGCGCGAAAAAGAACCACGAGGCTGGTGGAAAGAAAAGGGCCATTTTGTTGCAAAGGGAGAATGGATTAGTAAAGGATCAATTGCAAGGCATCAAGAAAATTTGCAAGTAGTAGTACTCCACGGAAGCGTCGGCATCAAATTGTTTCAGGAGCGGTCCTGAGCTTTCCGTGGGTTTTCCATCGACCAAAGGTGAGGTCATTCGAATAGGGATGGTCGAGCATCAAAGAAGGAGTAACACCTTTGGTGAGAGGATCAAGATGATGGAGAAAAAGTGGGAGCTACTTGTCCAAGGCAATTGATATGCCATCGAGGCTGGTAAAATTCATACCCAGGTTTGATTATTTTGGACGTACTCATGCCAACTGGAAGGAAACAGGACGAATCACGGTGGAAAAAAGTGCTAGTGTCATCGGCAAAACTGTCCAGCCTAAAGGAGAGTGGATTTTCAAAATGTTCGATTCCTCCATATAAGGGAAAAAGGGGTTGTCGGAAGAAAGTGCTGAACCACTTGGATGCTTCTGAGGAGATAATTAAAGCTTGGCCATAACTAGTGCATCGCCGCTTCCTTTAACATCGGAAAGGTGCAACTCGCTAGGGGAAGGGGATGTGGTTTTGAAATGAGCCCATAACTGAATGAACCACCAAGGACCACCGTTTTGATGGATATACATCAATTGGAGATATCGATAGACCTCTCCAAGGACACAACAAATACCAAGTTGAGTACCTTTGGCCATGGGCTAAGGAGAGATAGTTTTGGTTGGAGCAAGGAAGGACCACGAAGATGAAATGCTCTAACCGAAGTTGAGAAAGGCGTATGTTCTTTCTCCTTCGTTTTCATATGGCGTTGGAGATAAGCACCAACTTGTACAATCTGTTTTGGAAGACAGTTTGTAGGGGACTTTGGTCAGATTGAAAGCAGAGGGGCTGGGTGACGTAACATCCAGGCCAGTGATCATCACCACGTCTAGCAATGTTGGTGACATAGGGCCATGGCCGAACATAAAGCAGTTCAAAGCGGACGAGAAATAGCCGATGGTTTTGAGAAGATTCTCGTGTTTCTCAAGAGACAACGATAGATGCAAGGCATCGGCTATTCCCAAAGTTTCCCATTGGGGTTGGTAGCTCTAGCTACGAACCAAGAAACCCAATGTTCGGGGATTAGGCCAGGCCCAAGAGTTCAGATCTAGGTCTTGGCGACAAAGGGGTCCTATTTGCTTGCAAGAAATCACTAGAATCGAACGAGGGCCGAGGCAGAGAATTTGGGAGAGAAGGATGCGGCAGAATGTGAAACCTAGAAAGATTAATGGTGGAGTAAAGGCATTAATTCGGTGTTCACCATTAAGTTACGTTGTGTGGAGACCTCCGGATTGGGACGATTCTGCCATTTGGTTTGCGGATGGATGCAGGTTGAGGATTGAGGATTCTTGTTCTTGGGAGCTCGATCATTTGGTGCGTGGGGATCTAGGTCGCCCTTTTTGAAGGCGATCGCAGTTACCGTTTGAAACTAAGAGGTGGCCGTTTAGGTTGCCTAAGTATAGTTGGACCTTGTCAACGATTTAGAAAAGCCGATGTGCATCGGCTCTTTGAGTCATGGTTTGGTTGATGAGGACGTGACAAGGTGAAAGCCGATACGTTGCTATCGGCTCTGGAACATCGACTTATTCTTGTTATCAACGAAATGGGCGAAAGGCAATCTTGAGACAGATTTCATTCATTCATTCAAAAGCGGATTGTGATGGATTACAAAGGGGCATACTACTAATTCTAATCTAATTCCTAATCTAAGCCGAGGCCGTCTTGTTCGCAAGAGGCCTCCTCGCCGTCGCGTCGTCGCCGCTGCGTTGGACCGGCGGCGGAAGCGCTTCGTCGGCGGGTACTCATCGGAGGAGGTGTCCTCCTCCTCCTCCTCTCGTCGGAGGACTCCTCATCGAGTTGGGCGAGGGAAGACAAGCGAGGAAGGCGAGAGGCCATGGCGAAAGAGGGTTTTGAAGGAAGAAGGGTTTTACATCCACCGGAGGAAGATGGGACGGATTTAAATAAGGGAATATTGGAGAGACGGTTCAATGCCATAGCGGTTTACCGCCAAAATTGTCAAATCATGCGAAGAGTTGAGAAGACAGGCATCATGATGAAGGGGTGGCGAACCCGATACAAAAAAAGAGGTGGTGAAAAACGTCGGAGTGGTTTTGGAATTATTATCGCCAAAACCGGGGCATGTGTTATCGCCATATTTTGGCAAAAGGAGGAGTTGGGCCGTAATCAAGATGGGCTTAGAAGATACGATATTTAACGTGTTGTTGCCTTGTACGTAGATTTGGGCTAAATTGCCGTGTATCTTGTATCATAGTAGGTTTCGTTTCAGTTTAGGTAAAGATAGAGTTGTAGAGTTATTCCAAAGTAGAGAGTCTCGGACTATAAATATGTACCTAAGGTTATCGAGAAAAAGAGGACAATCACGTTCACCACAAACACAATCTCGGCGCCACCCCTTGTTTCTAGGGTTTTGCCTAGATCGCATCTTGCGATCTAGGCGTCTCTACTATGTGTTACGGTGTTACTCGTAAGCCTTGTTGATGGCGAGTAACACCATTATCATAGATTTGTTTGGGTTAGCATCTTTTCGCTATGATTGTTTAGTTATGTTGCCTATAGCTATATCGCCGCTTTGCACCTTTTCGGGGTAAGGTGGCATCTGCTTGATCTTTATTTAAGTCGATTTGATCTGTTATAGTTGTACCTTGTTCTCCAAGGTTTAGTTTGATATCCCATGATCAGGCCTTGCAAACGGGTTGAACGATCCAAGAATATGTAAGATATGGTTCATCGATCCCGAGGGGACGCCGGGAATTAACGTTATGTTGGTTTTAGGCCTTCTCTAGGATTAGTTTTCTACTATCTTTTGTATTTACCAGGCTCAATTACGTGTAGGATGTTCCATGAGGTGAAAACGTTAAAGATCGATTTAGCTTGTATTGATGAAGCAAAACCATATGTTATCATAAGATTTAATGCGAACCATGGGATGATCGGCTCTAAGAGCCGATTCACGAAACAGGAGCCGACGGCTCGAATTTTACATGTTTGTTTGCCATGCAGAAACCAATCGAAGCAATCTTTCACCTTCGATCAGGTATAGGTCGAACCAAGCCGAGGACCAGGCCCACGGAGCCTCCCGGCTCTTCGTGTTGCTCGTTGCTGCTCGCCGGTGAGTTTTGGCAGGCAACAGACACTCATAACGGGATCATACCAATCAGGAGTGGTACGAGTTCTCGTTGACCTGCGAGGCTCTATAGCAACTTCAACCGAAGTATCATGATCATCATCATTATCTTCCTCTCTAATTGGTGCAGGCACCACAGGAACTTCTTCCGGCGCTGCGCTACTCGCAATTTCGAGAGAAGGTTCGACAACCTCGTCGAGTTCTACTTTCCTTCCAGTCACTTATTTCGAGAGAAATTCCTTCTCTAGAAAGGATCCATTCTTAACGATTTTGCCTTCGGATCTATGATAGAAGGTATACCCAATAGTTTCCTTCGGGTATCCTATGAAGACGCATTTTTCCGCTTTGGGTTCAAGCTTGTCCGGCTGTAACTTCTTTACATAGGCCTCGCATCCCCAAACTTTAAGGAACGACAATCTAGGTTTCTTCCCAAACCATAATTCATACGGTGTCGTTTCAACGGATTTAGATGGTGCCCTATTTAAAGTGAATGCGGCTGTTTCTAATGCATAACCCCAAAATGATAGCGGTAAATCTGTAAGTGACATCATAGAACGAACCATATCTAAGAGAGTTCGATTACGACGTTCGGACAGACCATTACGCTGTGGTTTTCCCGGCGGTGTCAATTGTGAAAGTATTCCGCATTTCTTCAAATGCTCGCCAAACTCGTAATTTAGATATTCACCTCCACGATTAGAACGTACAAATTTAATCTTCTTGTTACGTTGATTCTCTACCTCACTTTAAAATTCCTTAAACTTCTCGAAAGTTTCGGACTTATGTTTCATGAAATAGATATACCCATATCTACTGAAATCATCCGTGAAGGTAAGAACGTAACGATAACCACCGCGCGATGCTACACTCATTGGACCACACACATCGGTATGTATGATTTCCAATAAGTCCGTAGCTCGCTCCATCATACCAGAGAATGGAGTCTTAGTCATTTTACCCATCAGACATGCTTCGTATCTTTCAAGTGATTCGAAATCAAGTGATTCAAGAAGTCCATCGGAATGGAGTTTCTTCATACGCTTCACTCCAATGTGACCAAGGCAAGATTACATATATGTCGAGTTATCGCTCGATTTCAAACGTTTAGCGTCAATGTTATTAATATGTGTATTTCCACTATCGAGATTCAACAAAAATAGACCATCTATCAAAGGTGCATGTGCATAAAACATATTACTCATATAAATCGAACAACCATTATTCTCGGACTTAAAAAAGTAACCGTCTGCAATAAACAAGATCCCGATATAATGTTCATGCTTAACGCAGGCACCAAATAACAATTATTTAAGTATAAAACTAATCCCGATGGTAGATGAAGGGGTAGCGTGCCGACCGCGATCACATCAACCTTTGATCCGTTTCCCACGCGCATCGTCACCTCGTTCTTCGCTAGCTTCCGTTATTCTGCAAAGACTGCTTTGAGTTACAAATATGAGCAACGAACCAAAGATCAAATACCGTGCACTACTACGAGTACTAGTGAGATACACATCAATAACATGTATATCAGATATACCTTTCTTCTTGATGTTGCCGTTCTTCAAATCTGCCAAGTACTTTGGGCAATTCCGCTTCTAGTGACCTTCTCCCTTGCAGTAAAAGCACTCAATATCAGGCTTAGGTCCAGCCTTGGTCTTCTTCGTTGGCGTGGTAACTTTCTACCACCCTTCTTGAAGTGTCCCTTCTGCTTAGACTTGCCTTTCTTGAATTTGGTGGTCTTATTGACCAACAACACTTGGTGCTCTTTCTTGATCTCCACTTCCGCAGATTTCAACATGGCAAAGAGTTCTGGCAACGTCTTGTTCATGTTTTGCATGTTGTAGTTCATCAAAAAGTTCTTGTAACTTGGTGGTAGTGATTGGAGGACGTGGTAAATCCCTAAAGCATTAGGAATCACTATACCCAAGCTTTGAAGTTTGTTTGCGTGCCCAGACATCTTAAGCACATGCTCACTGACGGAGCTGCCCTCTTCCATATTGCAGTTAAAGAACTTTTTAGAAGCCTCATAGCTTTCAATTGCCACATGAGTCTCAAAGATCAATTTGAGATCCTCGACAATATCATATGGGTCTGAATTCTCAAACCTTTTCTGAAGCTCCGATTCTAAACCATACAAGATAGCACACTGAACTGTGGAGTACTGAGTCTTCCGAGTGAGGTAAACATTCTTTACTTCATCGGCAAGTCTTCCGAGTGAGGTAAACATTCTTTACTTCATCGGCAGCATCAGCTGCAGGTGGGTCACCCAGCGGTGCATCCAGCACATAGGTCAAATTACCAGCTGTGAGGACAATCCTAAAATTGCGGAACCAATCCACGAAGTTGCTTCCATTGTTTTTCAACTTTTCTTTCTCTAGGAACGCATTAAAATTATATGGTAGGGGCTGCCATTGATCTACAACATATTTGCAATAGTTTAGACTAAGTTTATGACAAATTGAGTTCAAATTAATAATAAAATTAATCTAGGTGAACTCCCACTCAAAACAACATCCCTCACATTGTTTTAGTGATCACACGAACCAAATCCACCACATCAACACCGATCATCATGAGAGCTGATATAGTTTCAATGGCGAACAATCGACATGTTCATCATATCTACTATATGATTCATGCTTTACCTTTCGGTGATCCGTGTTCCGAGACCATGTCTGTACATGCTAGGCTCGTCAAGATCAAACCTTAGTTTTCGCATGAGCAAATCTGGCTTGCTCACGTTGTATACACTTGAATCTACACACCGATCATCACGTGGTGCTTCGAAACAACAAGCTTTAGCAACAGTGCTAACTAAGGGTGAACACTTTATGACTTGAAATTCATGTGCATGAGGGATCATCTTATAATGCTACCATCGTCTACTCAGCAATACAAGATGCATAAAGGATTAACATCACATGCAATTCATAATATGTGATATGATATGGCCTTTCTTCTTTGTGCTTCCGATCTCCATCTTCTAGAACGAACATGATCTCCATCATCACCGGCATTGCATCAAGGTCAATGACGCTTCTCCATGGTTGTCGTCCACCGGCTTCAACTATTACAACTACTTTGAATAGACACGCGAGTCTTAACATAAATTAAAGACAACCATATGGCTCCTACCGGTTGCCAACTTATAATAAGGAACATTGCATACATCAAATATAATCACAATCATGGCCATATCACATCACTGCACACCCCTGCAAAACAAAGTTAGACGTTTCTACTTTCTTTGCATATTTTACGTGGTTTGGGGCTTTCAATAAGTCTCGTTCTAACTTACGAACATGAACCACAACATTGATACTAGTATTGTTAATCACCCGTTGTAAATTGGATCTTAACTATGCTAGGAGAAGCACCATAAAGCCACTTATGCAATACAAGTTGCATGTCAAGCGTGGAGCAAGTCTCATGAACGATGTCATGTAAGGTTAGCCCGGGCCGCTTCATCCCAACATACCGCAAGATGCAAAGTACACAAGAAGCAATCGACAATAAAAGCATCAATGCCCACAATGACCATTGTGTTCTACTCGTGCAACAGATCTACATATAGACACGGCTCTGATACCACTGTAGGGATTCGTAGCATGGAAAACAAAAAATTTCTACCGCATACAAACAAACAAGCCAAGATCTATCTACTAGATTTTAGCAACGAGTCAATAGAATAACTCACCCTAGAAGATTCCAAAGTGTTTAACGAGAGCGGATTCTCGTGGGTGATGTAGTCGTACTCTTTCCGATCTCAAGATCGCGTAGACGATCCTTCCGGCGCTGCCTTCCGGCAGCGCTCCCGCAGTTGGTCACACGTTCGGTACTCGACGAAGACCTTCCTCTTCCTTGTTCCAGCAGGCAGTGGAGGTTGTAGCACTCTCCTCGCGATTCCGGCAGCACAACGGCGTGGTACCGGAAGTAGAGGGGAGATCTCGCAGGGCTTCGCCTTAAGCCGGAGCGAGTATGGTGGAGTATGAGAGAGTCCCTCGATGATCTAGGGTTTAGAAACTCCGAGGAGGGGGCTGGGCCGACGGCTAGGTTTGCTAGGCGGCGGCGGCGGTTTGCCCTAGGACGGCGGCGGCGGCAGCAGGTGGCGGTGCTGGCGGCTTAGGGTTTGGAGGAGAGGATCTTGTGTGTCTAGGAGGGGAGCCCTGCCCCTCCTTTTATAGGTGGAGGGGGCCGGCCAAGGGGAGGGGAGTCCCTTCCCTAATCGGCTTGGTGGCGCGCCGGCGGTAGGGAGGAGGGACTCCTCCCCAACTCGGTTTCCTCCTCCTTCCCCACTTCCCAAAAATAGTTGTTTGACTTTCAAACTAGCCGTTTGACTTTTCAAACTAGGATTTGAATAAACCCTCTATTTTGTTCAGCGATGACACCGAGTACATGATGCAATCATACCAACTTGATATAACACATTCATGTACCCTTCCCCTCCGGAGTGCCAGACATTCCGGAACCTTCTAGAACATTCCCGATGAAAACACCGGAACCATTCTCCAACTCCGAAACGGTACTTTCCTTATATGAATCTTATTCTCCGGACCATTCCGGATCTCCTCGTGATATCTCGAATCCCATTCGAGACTCCGAACAACATTCGGACTCTTTCTCATCATTCCATAACTCCTCAAACAACGTCGAATCCTTAAGTGTGTCTCCCGGTTCGTGAATTGAATTATGGATATGATCGAGACACTTCTCCGATCAATAACCAATAGAGAATCTAGAAATTCATATGGCTCTACATATTTCTATGATTACTTTGCGATCGAATGAACCACTTACATACGATACCAATTTCCCTTTGTCTCACGATAGTTTACTTATCCGAGGTTATGATCGTCGGTATCTCTACATACCTAGTTCAACCTTGTTACCGATAAGTACTCTTTTCTCGTTCCCGTGATATGTGATCCCTTGTGAACCAGTCACATGCTTGCAAGCTAATTGGATGACATTTCACCGAGAGGGCCTGAGTATATCTATCCGTCATATGGATGGACAAATCACTCTTGATCCATGTGTTTCAACCAATACTTTCCAACACTCAATGCCACCTTTATAGCCACCCGATTCGTGTGGTGTTTGATGTCATCAAAGCATCCATCCGTAAAGGTGATATGCATGATCTCATGGTGAAGGAATTAGGTTACTATGTATCAGAAAGCATATAGCAATTGAACTATTAAAATGACTTGATCTTTATGCTACGCTTATCTATAGGAGTATGTCCACCATATCATTCTCCTAACGATATGATCTTGTTGTTAATAACATCTCAATGTTCATGATATGGAAACCACAATCATATATTAACCAACAAGCTAGTATTATATAGAGGCTTTACTAGGGACTTCAAATTAAGTTTACAAATCACACAAGTATTAATGTTTCCTTGTTAATACTATTATAGCATGAATGTAAACATTTATCATAAACACAAAGATATAATAATAACTACATTTATTATTGCCTCTAGGGCATATCTCCAACAGTGGCATCAGCCGGTTTGGGGCTGATCAACTTGGCGCTGTTAGAGACATCTGTTGGGAAGACAGCTGACGGGGACCGCTGTAGGGCCCATGACGGCGACCTGGGGCGACGACACGTGTAGACTAGGGGCTGGGCCGGGTCCGCGCGGGAGAGTGCGGGAGCGCGCAGGAGTGGCCAGGGCAGCGTTGGGTGCACAGCGTGGAGATCCTCCTCAGGATCCAGCGGCGCGACAGGCAAGGTACATGGAAGATCAACAAAGGGGTGCATGCTAATTTCGTCCTCTGCTGTAGAACTCATTTTTTGCTCATTTGAAGTTGTTTTTGCACCATTTCTACTGGAATTTTCTTCTTGATTCTCATCTACCCGCAACACATCAGTAATAGGTACAATGGGAGACACATGATCATCAGTTTGGTGCGCACCCTCATGCAAATTGGATGAAGTGGGAGGAAGGAGAAGGATCTCCTTACGAAGGAGTGCACCGACATTGGGATGGAGAGCAGAAAAGGAAACACGTTTTCATCAAAAACAACGTCACGAGATATGTAGACACGCCCTGTGGAGATGTCTAGACATTTTACTCCTTTCTGAAGAGGACTATAGCCAATGAAGACACATCGAGTAGAACGAAAAGCAAGTTTGCGTGTGTTATAAGGGCGGAGATTTGGCTCGCAAGCACAACCAAAATTTCAAAGAGCATCATAATTTGGAGTAACATGAAGGAGTATTTCAGCTGGAGTATCAGAATTGATGACTTTACTAGGAAGAAAGTTTATAAGAAATGTGGCTATGAGGAAAGCTTTATCCCAATATTTTAAAGGCATAGATCCATTAGCAAGGAAGAAAGACCAACTTCAACAATGTCACAATGTTTTCTTTCAGCGGAGCCATTTTGTTGGTGGGCCTGAGGACATGAGACATGATGAGAGATGCCAACCTTTTGGAAAAAATCATTGAGTTTTTCATATTCACCTCCCCAATCAGTTTGCATAGTAATAATTTTCCTATCAAACTTGCGCTCAACATATTTATGATACTTAAGAAAGGCTTGAAACACATCAAAATTCTTTTTAAGCAAATATATCCAAGTGAATTTGCTAAAATCATCGTTAAAGATTACATAGTATGCATGTTTCCAACAGAGAGAGGAGCAGGACCCCATACATCAGAAAATACATGTTCCAAGGGAACAGTAGATCTACTAGTGGAAGTAGGGTTTGGCAACTAATGACTCTAGGCTAACCTACAAGAATCACAAACTTATGGGGTGATATATGGAGTGTAAGCTATTTTATTTTTCCTAAGAACTTGTTGAACAATAAAAGAAGAAGGGTGTCCTAAATGACAATTCCATGTAGAGGGTGACGACTTTATTGTGATGAAGACATGCTCGGAGGACTCATTGGAGATGGGCATCAAGGGATAAAGACCTCCATAGAAAGGGCCTCTAAACAGAGTTCTTTGTGTTGCTTGGTCCTTGATCAAAAAGAACAAAGGATGAAACTCAATATAGAAATGATTATCAAGAGTAAATCTATGGACAGATAAAAGATTTTTGGATGCACTTGAAACATGAAGGATGTCATTGAGATTAAAAGAATTATGAGGAGTGCGTAAAACTGAATGACCAATATGACTAGTATGCATACCCGTACCTTCAGCCATGCGAACACAGTCTTGTCCATTGTAGGCGTCATGAGTAGTGTGCTTGTTCATCTCTCCTGCGACGTGATCAGTGGCTCCTGTATCGTAGTACTAGTTTGTCCACTCCCTGGGAAGCAAAATTTGCTCCCTTGTTGCCACGATCACCCTTGTCACCACCATCATCACTATAGCGCCATCAACACTCCTTGGAGGGATGCCCATGAATATTACAGATTTGGAAAGTGGTATCAACATATGGGGTGGGCTGGCGCCGAGGGCGCCCAACATTGTCTACATCATCTCTACGCCGAGAACGATCATCATCGTACCTCCGGCCTTGTTAGCCACCTCCATCACGGCGGCCTTGGTAGCCTCCACCATCACGGCGGTCACGATCATCACAGTGGTCCTGTTACCAGCCATGGTCAACACGCCAGCGCTCCTGCTGGCCATGGTCATCACGCCATCGTTGCTAGCCACGGTCATCACGCCACCTGTCATTGCCACAGGGAGGAGGGTCCTGGACACGACGCGCCACATTGGCCAAGGAGGAGAACCCAACATCATCATATTTGTGCATACGATCATACGCTTGAACCTGGTCGAATAGATCGGACATGGAGGTGGCAGGATTTGCACGAACAACAGTAATGATAGTGTTGTAGTGACTTCCAACACTGTGCAGAACATACCATATGAGCTCATCATCATCAAGAGGTTTACCAGCAACAGCGAGTTCAGAGGCAAAGGTCTTCATCTTCGCAAAGTATTTCTTAGTGGAGAGATCATTCTTCTTGGTGTCGTTGAGTGCACCCCGCAGACGCTGCACTCGAGATTTTGAGGAAGCCGAAACATGGGCATTGAGAGAAGCCCGAACTTCAGCGGATGTCTCCAAACCAATCACATGGGCCAGAATGTCTAGGGAGACAGCGTTCAGATACCAGCGAAGGACCTACTGATCATGAGTAATAATCCAGGCGGAGTACTCGGGGTTCTCGATAGTAACTTATTTCTTGTTGATGTCTTCGGTGTCGATCTGCTTATTTGGTGCCTCCTCGCCCCCTTCAACAAGCCCCAGGACTCGGGCACCACGAAGGTCCAGAACGACAAGGGCTTTCTAGACCAAGGCGTTCTCACGGGTGAGGAGTTGGGTGGGAGGGGCCCCGAGGGCAGCAACCAGAGCCGTCATGGAGGATGTGTTGGAGATATGCCCTAGAGGCAATAATAAATGTAGTTATTATTATATCTTTATGTTTATGATAAATGTTTACATTCATGCTATAATGGTATTGACCAGGAAACATTAATACTTGTGTGATTTGTAAACTAAAATAGAGTCCCTAGTAAAGCCTCTTCATAATACTAGCTTGTTGGTTAATAGATGATTATAGTTTCCCTATCATGAACATTGAGATGTTATTAACAACAAGATCATATCATTAGGAGAATGTTATGATGGACATACTCCTATAGATAAGCGTAGCATAAAGATCAAGTCATTTTAATAGTTCAATTGCTATAAGCTTTCTGATACATAGTAACCTAATTCCTTCGACCATGAGATCATGCTTATCACCATCACCAGAAGGATGCTTTGATGACATCAAACACCACACCGTAATTGGGTGGCTATAAAGGTGTCATTGAGTGTTCGGAAAGTATGGGTTGAGACACATGGATCAAGAGTGGGATTTGTCCATCCATATGACGGATAGATATACTCTGGGCCCTCTCGATGGAATATCATCCAATTATCTTGCAAGCATGTGACTGGATCACAAGGGATCACATACCACGGGAACGAGAAAAGAGTACTTATCGGTAACAAGGTTGAACTAGGTATGTAGAGATACCAACGATCAAAACCTCGGATAAGTAAACTATTGTGAGACAAAGGGAAATTGGTATCGTATGTAAGTGGTTCATTCGATCGCAAAGTAATCGTAGAAATATGTGGGAGCCATATGAATTTCCAGATTCCTCTATTGGTTATTGATCGGAGAAGTGTCTCGATCATGTCCGCATAATTCACGAACCGTAAGGAGACACACTTCAGGATTCGATGTTGTTGAGTAGTTATGGAATGATGAGTAAGAGACTGAATGTTGTTCGGAGTCTCGGATGGGATCCAGGATATCACAAGGAGATTCGGAATGGTCCGGAGAATAAGATTCATATATGGAAAGTCCTCTTTCGGAGTTGGGGAATGATTCCTGTGTTTTCATCAGGAATGTTCTAGAAGATTCCGGAAGGTCCGGCACTCACGGAGGGGAAGGGTACATGAATGTGTCATGACAATGTGGAATGGTTGCATCATGTACTAGGTATCATGGATGGGCAAAATAAAGGGAGAAATCAAATCCTAGTTTGAAAAGTCAAACGCCAATTTGAAAAGTCAAACGGCAAGTTTGCTTGGTGGAGGGAGAGTAGGAAACCTACTTGGGGAGGAGTTCCTCTCCCTCCACCCGCCGGCCAAGGAGGCCGACTTGGGAGAGGACTCCCTCCTCCCAAGCCGCGCCCTCCCACCTATATAAGGAGGGGCAGGGCTGCCCCTCTAGCCTACACCTCTCACACCCCAAAACCCTAACCCTAAGCCGCCGCCGCCACCACCCCTGCTGCTGCCGCCGCCACCTAGGGCACCACCAACTCGCCGAGTTGGGGTGATCCCAAACCCTAGACGCCGGCTACACTCTCCCCTTGGTTCCCTCTAAACCCTAGATCTCCAAGGCCTCTCTCATAGTCCACCATACTCGCTCCGGCTTAAGGCGAAGCCCTGCGAGATCTCCCCTCTACTTCCGGCACCACGCCGTCGTGCTGCCAGAATCGCGAGGAGAGTGCTACAACCTCCGCTGCCTGCTGGAACAAGGGAGAGGAAGGTCTTCATCGAGTACCGAACGTGTGACCGACTGCGGAAGCGCTGCCAGAACGCAGCGCCGAAAGGATCGTCTACGCTATCTTGAGATCGCCAAGAGTACGATTACATCACCCACGAGAATCTGCTCTCGTTAACCGCTTTGGAATCTTCGAGGGTGAGTTCCTCTATCGACTCGTTGCTACAATCTAGTAGATAGATCTTGGCTTGTTTGTTTGCATGCGGTAGAAATTTTTTGTTTTCCATGCTACAAACCCCTACAGGATGAAGATGCCAAGGAACCAGATGACGAAGGGGAGACCGACGATGTAGAGGTTGACGTAGACGTGGACTTGATCTCGATGCGGCAGCAGCCAACATGACGGCGGCGGCAGAGAGGGTTTTAGGGTTTTGATCTTGGTGGGTTTTGGTCTTAGCTTGGTCTTGAGGCGGCGGCGGTCAGAGAGACGGCGACGACAGGTTCATGTTTTGGGTGTGCGTTTTGGGCATTGTGTTTGAGGCAGCGGCTTAGCGGTAGCGGAGCTACGGCAGCGGCGGGGCAGTAGAAGAGCTATGGTGGTGGCTGAATTGAGCCTCGGCGGCGGCAGTGTTTTTGCGAGAGCCAGGTCAGGCGAAAGAGTCGCTCTGATACCATGTGATAAAGTGTGGGCGGAACCAATGCCTCGCTAGAGGCTCGGGCTTCATGTTATATAGGACCAGAAGAGCCCCGGTCATAGCGTGATACGGAGTTAATATATGAGTTGGTATACTATACCATACTTGTACCGTGCGATTGGGACTGTTTGATCTCTCTAACACGTACAAAATCGGGACTTTCAGAATTCCCTATGACACAACTTCATTAATAAAAAAATGCATGAACCAGTGTCATGCATGGTTCCATGTGCAAGTGTCTTCATTGATTATGCAGTGGACAGTAGCAGATTTAAGTATCGGAGAGGTAAGATTCAGCCACCTAGGGTGGAATTCAGAACCCAATTATCGCCTAGAATCTTCATTGCCATTACCAATACCCAACTGATTCCTTGCTTGAGGAGATCACGACCAAAAATGGCACTTCTCCATGTGAATGAAGAAGATCGAGGTCGAGGGGCATTCCAAAAGTCCGGATCAAGGAATTATCTACCTTTAAGCACCCGATCACACAAATAATTTGGATCAGTATAAGTCACCATCCTTGCTTGGCAAGCATAGCATGATTAAAGATGACCCGGCCACGAAAACCGATACCTTCTAGAGCTTTAGGAGTAGATAACCGATCCCACGGTCTCTAGTGCAACTTTCGCTTTCCATCTTCCAAACCCCACCATTTGTTGGTGACAATTGATCTCATTTGTCACAAGTTGTAAGGGGAAGCTAGAAGCTGGTGATAATTGATCTCATTTTTTAACAAGTTGTAAGAGGAAGCTAGAAGCAACTTCATAACATAAATTAGAATCGGCTGGATCACTAAATTAAGCAAGGACTAATTGCCCCACGCTCTAGACAAGGGACGGTCAATTAATCTTTTAATACATTTTCAAATTTTGTTAAAGAGAAAAACTGAAGGTGGCCGTCACACCAGCCGGTTTGAAAATTCACTCTCACTGTCATGGCCACACCAGCCGGTTTGAAAATTCAAGCTCCCGTGAGCGCACGGAAGCGACTTTGGGCTAGTTCTCCACTCACCTCCGGTGGTCAAAATGAGCAATATAATGCTAAGAAAATGG
Organism: Avena longiglumis; assembly: GCA_030063025.1. Lineage (NCBI taxonomy): Eukaryota > Viridiplantae > Streptophyta > Magnoliopsida > Poales > Poaceae > Avena > Avena longiglumis. The sequence goes on from CP125978.1 coordinate 49,187,599, forward strand.
CTGCCATTTTCCACTCACCGAGTTTCGATGCGTGGTCCTTTCAGGCGAGCGCCGACGCTCCTTTCCGATTCGTTAACAAGGGTGTGTACATTTCACCGCCGAAAAAAATACTTTGTGCAAGGAAATGAAAAAACACGGTCAGACACAAGCCCAAGCATCTGTTTGAAATTTCCTTGATCAACGTTGACATGGCCGTATATGACAACCTACCACGTATGAGAGCTAAAAAAAGAAAGCGTATAAAACCCACCGCCCACGTTAGGTACAACTGTTACCCAGTACGTTGAATTGATAATACTGTAGAACAACTTGAAAGAAGTGAAACTCAGTACACAAACTTTGCACTAAGAGAACAAATAGCTCTAGAAGCTATCTATAGCTGACATGTGGCATTATAACTTTTGTAGAAAGACCCTGGTAGTTTTTTCCCAGCTGTCCTACATATAGGCCCCACATGTAATGGTTGAACAAGAACAAGAGAGCGCCTAGATCTCAGACGCCTGATTTTTAGTTATGTCTAAGTTGCCGACGTCATCCAACTATTTTGTACTAATTTTTAGTTGCAACCTAGTTGCAATTTATAAAATTTGAATCATTTCTTAGTTGCAACCTGATTGCAACTTATTAAATTCTCACTTACAGTCTAATTGCAACTCATACGTAACTTCTACATTGCACGAATCGTGAGATATATTCAATAGTGGGAGAGACGACTGAGACATAACTAAAAATCAGGCGCCTGATTTTTAGCAAAAAACCGTAAGAACAAGTAATAAAAAGGGTGTGTGCGGGGTGGATAGTCAAACTTGGGATGTACAGCAACCGCACCAACACGCTTGCCACTAAACGGCAAGACATTATCGAGGACGCCACCTTATTGTACAACTATGCCGAGGTAGGAGCTGGAGTACGATGGCTCGACGGACATCCACTGTTCATGGGCGAATGGGGTGGCTGCTAGGCGCACACATGGTGATGGTTCTGGTCGTCACAGTGTTGGGCACACCGCGTGGGTGAGAGTCACCATGGGCCTATTGTTCTTCGTTCTCAGAAAGATTGGCATGCTTCGCATATCTTGCAAGAACGAGATCTCCGACATGGACCAGACGTGACACGATGGGTTTGTATGCGCCTACAATGATGAAGAGGAGAGGCTTACAGCACAACATCACCATCACTCTGCTCGTGCCACCCATCGTGGTGGTTTGGTGGAGATGGCCAAGAGCGACACTATGGACATGAATGGCCCGTCCTCCATGCTCGGATGGATATTCACCAGCAATTTATGCAAAAATAATCTTCTAGTATGTTCAATGAAGCGGGGTGTGGTCTAAAAGCAAACCCGTGTGGGCGATAGTGGTTGATCATGAGTTAGAATCATGTCCCAACCGCGGGATTACGGGTTTAGTTATTTGCTTAACCACTGATAGGTGGAACCCACATGTAAGGCAGCCCGAAGGCTACAAATTTGGAATAAAAACATATACGGGTCTTTCGCAAAATCAGCTTCAGATTGTTTTTGAAGCTATTTTGCTCCCTTGATGCTTTGTGTACGAGGGGTTCACATTTCAAGTTGTGAGTTGTGGGACCTTCGGTGTATATTTAGCTTAATTGAGTACCATGTTGCTCCTATATAATCCCGCCCTTCTATCCCCTTCTCTCCGACACCACCGCATCACCCACCAATCCACACTGCGAAACCCCACAAACATCCACAGCAGAGCCTCGAAGAGGCAGATAAATGGGCTCCGCCGCTGAACTGTTCGTCGTCCCGGCGGTAACTAACGACGAGGAGGCGTGCACGTACGCGATCGAGCTGGCGGCGGCGTGTATCCTGCCGATGACGCTCAAGAGCACAATCGAGCTGGGCTTGCTGGAGATCCTGGTGGGCGCCGGCGGGAAGGCTCTGTCGCCGTCGGAGGTGGTCGCACGGCTGCCGTCGGCCACGTCCAACCCGGACGCGCCGGCCATGGTGGACCGCATGTTGCGGCTGCTGGCCTCGTTCAACGTCGTCTCCTGCCAGGTAGAGGAGGGTACGGACGGCCTCCTCGCCCGCCGGTACAGCCCCGCGCCGGTCTGCAAATGGCTCACGCCCAACGAGGACGGTGTCTCCATGGCCCCGCTGGTCCTCGCGAGGAACGACAAGGTCACCATGGAGAGCTGGTGAGCTTGGCCGACTTCTTTATTTTTAACCAATTGCCTTGACTGACTTCGTTCGAGATATAACATCCATGGACTACTGACCATGTTACTTTTTACCTTATTAGTTCAGAGTTCAGAGAATTCAGTCTCCCCGCTGTGAGTGATTCCGGACACTTAAGTTTGGCCAATCACAGCGAAGAAAAAAAATAAATCTTGATCTAAAGATAAAGCGCTCTTCGTTCATACCGAATTTTTTTTTATACAATTTTCATATACCGAACTTTGGGACTTGGATATCATCAGTAGTATACTGAAATTTTTATTTGTAAATAATAATCCGCAGGTATCATTTGACGAGCGCGGTACTTGACGGTGGCCTCCCATTCGACAAGGCACACGGGATGCCAGCGTTTAAGTACTACGGCACAGATGCGCGCTTCAACCGCGTGTTCAACGAGGCCATGAAGAACCACTCCACCATCATCACCAAGAAGCTCCTTAACTCCTACACGGGATTCGACGACGTAGGAACCCTTGTCGACGTTGGCGGTGGCACGGGCGCCACCATCCGCGCCATCACCTCCAAGTACCCACACATCAAGGGGATCAACCTTGATCTCCCACATGTCATCTCTGAGGCACTTCCTTCCCCCGGTGTACACCATGTTTGTGGTGACATGTTCAAGGAGGTGCCCTCAGGCGATGCTATCCTCATGAAGTGGATCCTTCACGACTGGGCCGACAAGAACTGTTTAACGTTGCTGAGGAAGTGCTATGACGCGCTGCCAACGCATGGCAAGGTGATCCTGGTGGAGTTCATCCTACCGGAGAACATGAATGACACAACGAAGGGGGTCTTCATGGCCGACATGGCCATGCTCACAAACACACCGGGTGGCAAGGAGAGGTACCGGAGGGAGTTCGAAGTGTTGGCAAATTGCGCTGGGTTTGGCTCTTTCAAGGCTACCTACCTCTACGCCAATGTTTGGGTCATCGAGTTCACGAAATAGATCTATCCTAAGGCCTAGACCTAAATCTGCAAATTTACTTTCCAAAATTTTCACCTTCTTCGAATAATATTAAGAATTCTAATGGTCGTGTACTATTGAAGTACTTGAAATGTAACATTGATTTTGCTCTGCATCATTAGTTACAGTTTTCTACTAGTTCCATTCCAATTAATAAAGCGTATTTAAAAAAATGTGAAACTATGTTAAGTTTGAATAAGGCTTTTGAATAAAAATATTAACATGTACACTAAAAAACATTATCATAAGATACATCATGAATGACACATCAGGGTGTCGTGTGAGGTGGCATTCACGAGCTGCTCCATAATACCACGCTAGAGGAACATATGGATTGTTTTGTGCGCCATCTATGGACCAGGACGTTTGAAGTGGGTCCCACTACTATAGAATAGTCAAGTGCACATCGCTGACTAGTCAACCCCGTCTTGCTGACTTGTGTGTCAACCAACCACGAGCTATTTTGGTAGACACATCGACTATAGTGGTTGGTGCCGATTGCGGCGCCAACAACGATATGATGAGTAGAGACTTGTTTTTAATGTCGAAAAGTCAGGTTCTCAAGCCTTCCTGATTCTTTGATCTACATATTATATTTAGTTTAGTAAACTTATATTAATTATAATGTTCATCACTTTGCCAAAAGATCTAGATCCTTGAAAGTTAATTCGTTTACCTACCCATTTAGGTATTCGAGGAATGACGACATAAATCTTGGCAAACTTGTGAAAAATAATAATAAGGACAAAGCAATTTTCATTGCCAGCCTCAAACTCCTTTTGAAGTGTGCCTCCATTAGCTCCCTTTTTGTATCGTGTAAATTTTATAATTGGAACACCCCCGAATCGAAAATGCATAGAACTAGACTTGCACCCCAAAACTTGCTTATACTAGTTTTCCTCCTTCACTTTTTATTTGGTGTCCCCCCTCCCCCCCACTCCCTCCTCCTCTTCAATCTTTGACAAACAGAAACTCGTGGTCGGCTAGGATCGCACGATATCGATTTGTTTCGAAGACCATACGAACCCACCTGAAGCCGGTATGGTCTGCTTAGACATATACTCACAGTACACATATACTCATGCGTCTGCGGGAAGTGGAAATCAGGAGGTATATAGTACCAACAACACTATTTTAAAATATGGCATGCAAACACGTAGATCATGATAAGGGGAGGTGGGATCGGCCGGTGGGGACGTGGAGTATACCCAGCTCGATCGAGTACACTTATATGAAGATATATGTAGCTTAAATATGGATTTCAACAGGTCAAAATAAAATCACTCGATGCAAACTTAAATTTGAGGGGGACACCGAAACACACCTCTTCCTCGTTGACAATCTTTCATAAATAGAAAATCTTGTTCTTATCATCTTATGGATACGGGTTGATCAGACAAGTACCTTTGTACTGTAAAATGCTAGGCAGATGTAATCTGTCCTATATATATCTGGTGTAGCAAGCCAACACTTAAATGTCTCATGCTGTGCGCCCCTTAAAATTAATTAACATGATGCTTTTATAACTAAGTTGTTTAGTTGAAGTCTTAGAGAAGAATGTCTACTACTCCCTCTATCCTAAATTAGGACGCAAATATACATCCTATTTTGGAATAGAGGGAGTACTACTGTAGAGTAATGGATGTGGAGAAAACCACGTAGAGTGTACTTGAAGAGACAATTGATTATGCTCTTATAGAAGTGAGTAAGATCTTGAAATATTGGAAACAAGTAAAGCTCTCTGGGGTATTCTAAGCTGAGGCAAGAAGTTAGATGAAACAATAACACATGCGCAATCCTTAAAGCAGAGACCGAGCGCACATCAAAATAAGTAGATGCCTCGCTAAAGCAACCCGGAAGAATTTGACATTCATAGCATTACGGCTAGCTAGGAGGCCAAGCTTAAGCTTCGATCAGACCTGGAAAAGAGTCAGTGGCGCCGTGACCCCACCCGCAATTCAAATGTCGGTTACACATTAAACTCCTGCGTGTCTCCCAAGCATAGGCTAGGTCTTTCAAGCAAATTTAAGGAAAGTGGACACCATACCAGTATCATGGGCATATCTAGTTAAGGTGGTTATTGCGTTTCACTGGATGGGTTGAACCTGACCCAACTTGCATCTCTAGATAGCAACTAGCTGCAGCATGGCCGCCGTGTTAATATATAACACAATGAGGTCTTCAGTTTTGATACCTACCGACAAAGTTTGATGGGAAGGTACCACACAGTACACACACATCAGCAGACTGTAGCATGCATCAACCAAGCATGTAGAGTAGCTAGATAAGTGCATGGCTTCACGATCGATTGACATCTTCTTATGAAAACCGTGCGTTACGACGGGAGACAATTATGTTTAAAACATATCTTCACATTGTCCTTGTGGGCTGGAAACCCCTTCTACATATTTATTTAAAGAAAACTATAAGAGATGTAGTCTGCTTTTTTTCGGCGGCAAATGTCTACCCACCATTATTGATGGCTAAATAACTAGAGTTGATTTCTAATTGGTAGAAACCCTCTCGGGTGATTTCCTCATGCTTTTCTTATCTTTTTTCCTACTCTAGCTCATAATTTTCTGCAGCCTGCTTTAGATCCTTCCCATTCAACACTAAATAATTTGGATTTGACTCCTTGCAAAAACAACTGCTGCTAGATAAATTGTGCTCCTACCACAGAGAACATGCATCAAAAAGGGACAATGAACCCATTGGTGATTCTAGAACAAAAATTCAGGGTAGGCACAAAATAACAAATATCAATGCTAAATTGAGTAACAAATATATATGGTCTTGTGACTGCATTAAGTTGATGGCATTTAACTGTAAAATAGCGATGATAGTCACCTAAAAATGTGGTCACACAATGAAGATGCAATTTTCTTCATTTGGAAATCTATTAACAGAAGGAAAAATGTGCCACATCAATGATCGACCCTCCTATTGCTCAATATACATAATAAAATCAATTGGTAAACAAAAATTTAGTGAATTGACTGATTGGGCGCTCGTTGTTCCGTGTGAATTCTATGATTTGAGGCTCAAACATGAATTCAAGAACTTGAGAACCACTGATGGTGAACACAACCTTTTAAACAAGGCCACCGTTGGTTGCCCAAGAATCTTGGTGGACTTGGCATTCCGGAGTTCAAGAGATTTGGTAGGGACCTACCTAGTGCTTTGTTGGAAGTATTTTGAGTGGCAGCATCAACACCGCTTGCTGGGTACCACTACCCCTTGCACTATTGTTGGCACGCGACTGTTTTACGCCAGTACCTCTATATATATCAGCGACTGGCGCCCCATAAGGTTTTGGACCTTTTGGTACAACAAATGGCCCAACGGTCAATCCCCTATAGATATTGAGCCGAAATTGTTCTCCCTTTCTAGTGTTCATGGAGGCATTAAGGAAAAAAATTGATGCTAAAATCTTTTTGGTGGATCTCCATTGGGGCTCAGCTTCATCTGTTCGTCAATCTTTGGCATCTTCGTCAAGATTTCTAGCTCATAGAAGAGGAAGAGGAGGATGAAATCTCTTGGGAATCGAATGATAGTGCTACCGACAACACAAACTTCTATTAATACCAATTCATGGGAACATCTCAATCGATTTCGCAAGATTATGGAAATTATAAGTCGAGTTGAACTACTTCCTATGGATGTTTCTCACTTGACCATCGCAACCTTTCTGTCGAAATGATGGGAACTATCTTAGGGTTTGCACTCCAAAGACATCATTCCAAAACTTGCTAGGCACATCTAGAAAGAGCGCAACCTCAGAATCTATGATCAACCTGTCATCTCTGAAGCCGAATTTTTTACACGATCAAACATGATTGCCACCTCCTAATTCTTGCTAGGCACTAGGATAGCCCGGGAACCAACATGGGGCTAGATGGGCACCATTTTTTTTTTTTGAAATGGGGGTGTATCCCGGCCTCTGCATCCAAGGATGCACACAACCCTTTTATTACTTTAAAGTCTGGAGTGCCAAAGTTACAATTGAAGAATCAAGAAGGTTGAAACAACCAACCCTCAGAACAAGCTAGAAAAGCTGAAAATGGACAACAGAGCAAAAGCTAAACATCTATCAATCTACTAGCATGACGCCACATAGCCTGGTAGTAGATATCCTGAGCAACCATCACCAGACGGCTGCATCCAGAAACCATCGTGGGACGTAATTGCTCTGGGAGAAAAAAAAACCCAGAGCTGGATCCAATGGGAAGCCGAGATAATAACCTGCAAAAAAGATGGAACTCGAACCTTGTTAAAAATAATATTATTGCGACATTTTCATATATTCCAACATAAAGCCGATACCCCTATACGTATACTAGCTTTATTAGCCTTATCCATTCCATTTAACCAGTTCCCAAACATATTAGTAATATTGGTCGGAGGTGGAAGATTATAAGTAAAGAAAACAATACGCCAGATAATTTTAGCAAAGGGGCATGAAATAAACAGGTGTTCAATTGTCTTATCTCCATCACAAAAACAACATTTCTTGCAACCATTCCAATTTCTTCTTAATAAATTACCTTTTGTTAACAAAACCTTTTTTTTGCAGAAACCACATAAAGATCTTAATCTTTAGAGGTATTTTAAGTTTCTAGAGATAATTCTTAGGAGGATTTTGATGATCATTCATCAAGTCCTCGTACATAGATTTTACTGTGAACACCCCATTTGTGGTCAGATTCCACCAAAAAACATCTGGTTCATTAGTTAAATTAACTTGCATCAGTCTCTGACATAAATGCAGCCATGCATCCCATTTTGTTTCGTGCAAATTCCTCCTAAAACCAATATTAAGAGGGTTATGAGAGAGTACATCCTGTACAGAGACGTTCTTTCTATGCACAATATTATAAAGAGTATGATATTGTTGGGCAAGGGGCACATCCTCTAACCAAACATCTTCCCAAAAGCGAGTTATAGCCCCATTCCCCACTTAAAAACCACCTTTGGTAAAAAAACCATTTTTTACCTGCATTAGGCCTTTCCAAAAAGGGGAATCCATCGGATTAGCTTGTACTTCTGCCCAACGTTTTGGTTCTCAAATACTTATTATGAAGAAGTTCCTGCCATACCCCTTGCTCGGACAGTAATTTATATAACCATTTGCTTAGGAGACATTTATTTTTTATTTCCAATACCTCAATTCCCAAACCCCGTGATCCTTGGGTCGGTATATAATATTCCATTTCGTTAGCCTATATTTCTTCTTATGTTCATCACTTTGCCAAAAGAATCTTGAACGATAGAAATCTAATCTTTTCCTGACCCCCTTTGGGATTTCCAAGAAAGATAACATGAACATAGGCATGCTTGTTAGCACAGAGTTGATTAGCACTAATCTATCTCCATAAGATAACAATTTACCTTGCCAACATCCTAACTTTCCTTGAAAACGATTCTCAACTGGGTCCACTTAGAGTTTCTGAGTTTTCTGTGATGGATAGGCACCCCTAGGTACCGAAAAGGCAAGGAGCCTGACTCACATCCGAATATATCTCTATATTCATGTTCATGATCCTTTGCCTTACCAAAACAAAAAAATCGCTTTTGTGGAAGTTAATTTTGAGTCCCGACAGTTGCTCGAAAATGCAGAGAGTGAGTTTCATGTTTACCGCCTTCATAAGATCATGTTTCATAAAAAGAATTGTGTCATCAGCATATTGAAGTATGGATATCCCTCCATCAACAAGATGAGGTATGAGGCCACCAATGTGACCTTATTCCTTAGCTCTAGCTAGAAGGATGGCCAGCATATCAGCAACAATATTAAATAACATAGGTGATAACGGATCCCCCTGTCGTACCCCTTTTCTTGTCTAGAAAAAATGTCTATATCATCATTCACTTGAACCCCAACACTTCCACCTTGAATAAAATTTGCAATCCACTTACACCATAAACGATCGAATACCTTCAAACGAAGCGCTTGCTGTAAAAAAGTCATTTTACCTTATCATATACCTTTTCAAAATCAATTTTGAAAAGTACACCATCCAATTTTTTAGAATGTAGTTCATGAATTGTTTCATGTAAAATAACCACCCCTTCTAATATATGCCTACCAGGCATAAAAGCAGTTTGAGTTGGGTGAACCACTTTGTGAGCTATCACAAAGATGCGATTCGTCGCCACTTTAGTAAAGATTTTAAAACTAACATTTAATAGGCAAATTGGCCTATATTGTTGAATTTGGATTGCATTCTCTTTCTTAGGAAGGAGAGTGATTACTCCGAAGTTGAGTTTATATAAAGGTAAATCATCAGTTTGCAACTGTGCAAACAAAGCCATTGGGTCATTCTTAATTACTTCCCAGAATGTCTGATAAAATTCCGCAGGGAACCCATCCGGACCCGGGGCCTTATTGTGTTCCATCGAAGAAATTGCTTCAAGCACTTCCTTTTCTAAGAACACAGACGTAAGAATAGTATTCTCCAACGAGGAAACCTGAGTAATATCCAAATTACTCCGTTATTTGGTTTTGGCTCACCAAAAAGTTTTTTGTAATATTCAGAAATATGTTTTCAGGTTTTCATCCCCCACTATGGTTCCCTTCTCTTGTTCAAGTTGGGAAATCTTCTTTTTACGGTGTTTTTCGTTTGCAATTAAGTGAAAGTATTTGGTATTATTGCATCCTTCCTGAATATGTTTAACTTTTGCCCTCTGGGCCCATTTGTTCTCCTCATCCCTTCTCAGTTTTGTGACCTGCTCATTAGCCGTATTTAGCATCTTCCGCTCGGTTTCTGACAAAGCACTCGTCTCAGCCTTAATATCCAATCTTTCTATGATTGTCAGGAGCCTATCTCTTTCCATTCTATATTTACCACTTTGGTTCTTAGCCCATCCCCTCAGAAAACGTCTTAAATGCATAATTTTGTTTTGCCATCTCGCATTGGGTGTATTCCCATGAGAAACCGCCGCCCATTCGTCTGGAACCATTTTAAAGAAACCATATTGCCTTAACCACGATAGTTCAAAGGAAAACCGCGGATTATTCCCAAGATGAGCTCTAATTCCTGAATCAATCAGAAGAGGTGTATGGTCTGAACCTTACCTAGTAAGAGCCCGCACAGTAACTAACGGAAATTTTTGTTCCCATTCAACACTGGATAGGATTAGATCGCGCTTCTCATAAGTCGGTGTGTCCCTACGGTTGGCCCAAGTAAACCTTCTTCCTGATAGAACAATCTCTCTTAAATTTAGGTTATCAATGATTGCATTAAAAACAAACGGCCAGTGGGGATTGAACCTATCATTATTCTTGTCTTCACTTTTTCGAAGGATATTAAAATCTCCACCCACTAACAAAGGGAGTGTTTCAATTTCACATATCCGAACCAGTTCTGCCAAAAACTCATGTTTATGATTATCCTAAGCTGCTCCATACACTGGAACAAAAATCCACTCAAAACCATCACTACGGCACTTTAAGTACAACTTAACACAATAATCCCCTGTAACCACTTTATTAACCAGCAAAGTTTTAGTGTTTATTCCCACAAGAATACCACCTGAACGACCATGGAGAGGTAAGAAGAACCATGCAAAAGCCACTCCAGGTGTCAAGTGTTGCAAAAACGGAATAGAAAAGTTAGATCTCCCTGTTTCCAACAAGGCAATAAAATTTAACTTATACATTAATCGCTTCCCTTGTGAAAGAATGATTTGCGGGATCTCTAAAACCATCACTAATCCAAATTAAACCTCTCGGACCTTGCATTTTAAAAAGTTTTTTTAACCCTGACCCTAGTTCCCCGCCGAACGCGGGTATTATCATATGTTCTCTTCTTGGGTTTACGTGTACGCTTGCCCTCGAGGGAAACCGACTCGTGAGAACAACCAAATGTGTCAACATCTTCAGTTGCTAGATCTTCGCAAGATTTGAAACTTTAGAAACAAAAAGATATGTGGGTGTACAATCCTCCATAGATTTGTGTGTATTGTGTTCTAACATAGTCAAAGTTCTATGAAATTTGTTATCTTTAATTAAATTTATCGATGTATTCCTTGTTTCATTTGTCTCCCCCAAAGATACCCCAATCGCTTTAGCCTTCTCTAAAATTTCATCATTCGACACCGACATAATTGAAAATTTCGAGTTGGAGGGAGTACCTGGTCCTTCATTGTGGCGCCTTGTCAACTCCGATGCACGCTCCTGGAGCCTCGGCATTGGTATGAGACAAGAGTCGCTTACTAGCTCGAATAGAATTAACAGAAGACAAATGAATACCACCGAAAACAATTACCTCAGCAAGTGTTGGTGGTGATTTTTTCACGAAACTTTTCTTCTCCGAATCTTGTCTAGGCATCAGCACTGACCCCCAAATTTTATAAATCGGAGATGCAGAGAAAGTATCACCCTTGGCTATCCCTTGAGAAATACCAGAGTTGTGTGACCTGCTAGTAGTGATCGGACAAGACCTCTCCTCTAGCAGTTCCTTCCCAGACTCATTGACGTTAGAAAATGAAATAGCCGGACTAACAAGATGGTGGTCATCAACGCAAGTCGAGTTCCACAGCACCTTCTCGCACGTAACAGCAGCACCAGTAAACGCATCATTGTCTATGCACCCAATACTAATCAAACTTTCCTGAACATAACTCGAATCCTCCACAACAGTACAATCATCCATAGCTGTACGTACATTCCTTGTTTCCCCATTTGCTCCCAGCGCATCAGTGCGTGTATGAATCAAAAGAGGCAAAACAAGTTCCTGTGTATTAGGTGTGAATTTAGTACAGTTTTGATTAAAAGCAGAAGAATTATTATTCAAAATTTTGGGTACCTTTTCACCATAGAGTCACCCACATGAAATAATGGACTAGTAGATAACATTGTCTGATTAATCCCACTATATGTGACAGAACCCCCTCCGTTCGTCTTCTTTTCTGAATTCTTGTTTAAGCTTCCACCTGTTCTTTCTTCTTCCATCCTAGAGTTATCATCATTCTTCTTATTCGCATCATCTTCCCTATCTTTCTTATGCTGATCATCACTCGGATTACCAATCTGATTAGCTTGCACATTCAGTTGCTCCACCATGAAAGAAAGCCGAAAAAACCCCTTTTAATCCAAATATCGAGATGTGAGGGAATAAGCTTTGGGACAGTACAATGCACTTGCACACGGACAATTCCATGTTGCCTAGTGAATGGCATATCAACCGCACAAGTTTTTCCAAAAATAGACCCCAGCCCCCAAAGGGATAAAAATCCCTTCTGACATCTTTGGGTACCCCATTAATTTAAACCCACACCAAAGGAAGAAAGAAAATCGATTCCTCCACTACTCCCCACTCATCAAACTTCAGAACAATCTGAGTACCTGGTATCTGGTATTGTCTCAATTCTTTCATACGCTCCACCTCAGTCTTTGTTGGATCGGCCACCTCCCAGACATAATTCTCAGACCGGACCAGCGAATTGTTCAGGTATTCATGATGGTGGCAACGCCCTTCCCTTTTGGCCGAACATGTAAATTCTATTTTTTCTACTCCCTCCGCTCCGGAAATAAATGACTTGAATTTTCTTATATTCCTATGTACTTAGACTTGTTTTAGTGTATAGATACATGTGAATCTGTATAAATCGGTGTCACTTATTTCCAGACGTGAGGAGTAGTTAAATGCACAGCCAGAACAACTGCCATTTTTCTCACGCTGTGTTTGGATGTCGTAATTGGACCTTGGAATTGAACTTTTGGAAATGGCCCAGCTGATTTCGGTCGTTTGGGTGGCTTAGGAATTAGACCGTGGAAACGTGGAACCAATTCCACGCCGGCCCGCACCCTGTGTTAGTTGCGCTCGCAAGTTTCCGAGCTCCCACGCTCGGAAAGGCTTGGAATCGAAGCCACGCGTACCGTTTCGTCCAACTCGCGATAGGAGAGGAACTCGCATAGCAGGAGCACGTGTGCACGACCTGCAGGAAGGCGGCGGCGGCGGTCCGGTGAGCCTTCCCCTACCTATCCTCTTCCCCCTCCCCTCCTCTTGTACCTTCTATTCCTTCCCCGCGCCCACAGAGCAAGACAGTGGCGGCCATGGCGTCCGCCCTCCTCCACCGCCCCCAAACCCTAGGTCGAGCTTTGCCTACCGGCGGCCGGTAAAGAACTGGTGGGCGGGGGAACGGAGGCGGGAGGAGGGAACGGGAGGCTAGAGGCGAATGGCGGCCACGCCCGGCCCTAGGTTGTCCCCAAGCCAGCATCTCCCTACCCTCTTAGTTCGTCTACTGAGAGGAGCTTGTGTTGTTGTTTTTTGATTGGCATTTTGAAATTGCAGAACCTCACGAGAAGAATTCGATTGGTATTTTGAAATTGGTAGTTTGTGTACCGAGAGCATGTTTTTTTTTGAACCATACCGAGAGCATGTGTTCGTGAGAGCATGTGTTGTTGGGCTATTTGAGACAATATTATTATCCATGTTGTGATATTTTTAATGTTGTTATGTGTGAAAAATAATAATATAAACATCAAATATACATAACAATATTTGTGATCATGTAGACAAGTTCATATTGTCAAAACTCAACAAAACATTCAATTTCATGGTTTGAACATCCAAACAAGATTTGGAATCGGGTGCTACTCTTTGATTCCAACGGCAAATTATATGCTCATTCAAACGGCAGAATTGGAAATGGAGACCATTTCCTTTCTATCTTGGATTTGGAATTTCTAGACCAATTCAATTCCAAGCTAAAATTCCTACATCCAAACACAGTGTCAAAGAAAAACTGATTTTTTTTTGGGAATTCAAAGGCCTTATATATTGCTTAATAATCATAGGGATACACAGACCGACATGAGCCTGTAGTAGCGAAACCTGACTGCCAGAAGACTAGAAACAAAACTACGAGCCACCTATGTGCTTCTTAATTTGAGATCTATTCTCATGTTTCAAAGTTACTGAAATCAAACCTAAAGTTCTAGCTTTTATCTCCTGGATGATCATGCTATAATTTCCACCCCAGGCTCCTTCAGGTTGTTGATAACCTGAAGACAATCTTAGGCGACGACAATAAAGTGCTACAGCTGAAGAACTGCCACGATTGCCAAAGCCTCCCGCATGCCAACTCCTCAAACATAGCCGGGTCCGAGATGCCCTCGATAGCCAGTGCGATGCACCTAGAAATTACCATCCGCATCCCTGTAGACCATGCCCAAAGATTTATAGGTACTCCCTCTGTTTTAAAATATAAGATGTTTTAGCTTTGTGAAAAAAACGTATTTAGACCTCTTTTAGTGTGTAGGTTTGTCTAGGTTCGGAGTAAACCTACATTAAAATAAGTCTAGATACACTCCTTTTACAAAGCTAAAACATTTTATATTTTAAAACGGAGAGAATATTTGTCTTTGAGACGGCCACGTTGACATTGATATTCACATAACCCACCCATTGGGGAATCTACTTCGGGTGGGGTGGCTTGACACTGACTGCACCCCTTGCTTGACTAGGCTCCGAGATAGCGAGATCCCTCGGAAAAAAACTTTGAACAAAATAATGTGTGGATATAGGGCTTTAGAATTGTCCTTTGAATACGATCCTCCTCCTTGCGTACCATCCATATGGCCGACAGTGTGACAGCCATTACCGCAAACTCCTCCTGTGACAATTAAAGACTCCATCATTAGGAACAGCCACTGCTTCGCTGAAGGCTTGTCCCTATGGGGACAGAATGGCGTGGCAATCGCCACAGAAAATTATGCAGCTTGGAGGGAACCTTCACTCTCCACAGTCGTTGCCCAAGTTTCTCCTCTCTAGCTGAGTTGGAACCATGCCGGCACGTACCGAACCGGTACCAGGGAAGAGATAGAGGCGCTGGAAGGCGGCGGGCAAAAAATCAATCTAGGAGCCTTTCCTTCGCCCGGCGATGCCACAGGTTTGTTCCGCTTTCGGAGACATTAGAGAATTGAAGGCGCGGCGGACCACCACCTCTTGCCGACGGAAGGTTTTTGTGTTTTATTTAGGGTAACTTTTATGGTACCTTTTATTAGTTCCAAAATGTGACTAGTATAATCCGTTCTAACGGCTGAGATAAATTTGGCCTAATAAGCCCACCTAATAATTTTTAGATAGAAAAAATAGACCTTGAACAAGATGGAACATAACCTATTGAGTTCTTATCCCGACGCCGCCCGTTGTCGCCACTGATGGAAACATCCCTATAGGTCCCGGTTGGTACGGGGCTTTAGTCCCGGTTGCCCAACCGGGACGGGGCAATCGGGACTAAAGCTCCAACCTTTAGTCCCGGTTGTCCCACCAACCGGAACTAAAGGTTGCACACGTGGCAGCGGCAGAGGGCGAGGGGGGGTGGAGCATTAGTCCCGGTCGGCAGAGAATTCATTTTGGCACATTTTGTTGTCGCGGCAGCATTTTCGCCACTTTTGTGCCGCGGCAGAGAATTCATTAGGGTTGTTTTATTGTTTATTTAGTGATTTGCACTTATCAATGAAGGAACCTTATATTACATCATGATGACAATATTATATTCAATCCACGGATCGAGTTCATACACTACATACAAAAGTTGCTATTCGATGCTACCGGCCAATTTCTTGAAAGTTGCTATTTTTACAATTCCTATTGTCTATACACAGCCGAGTAGTATTCCCCTTTTGGGTCTAGAACATCTGCATCCAAGAATCCCGCCAATTCCTCCTGAATTGCTCGTACGCGATCCTTTGGCAGAAGACCGTCTCGTAGACGTTCGATCTGATTTAAAAAAAGGAGTCAGCCTATATGAATAAAACTAAACACAATTTGATTGTAATTAAAAACTATAGAAATTATTTACGTACGTGAAATTGCTCCAAATTTCTGCCCTTCTCATCGCACGTCTGCCGGATGAACTCGCATACATAGTATCCACATAGATTGTTACCTGGTCCCTGCGTCAGGCACTTTACGAGAACAGAGTTCAATCAAAATAATAATCAAGCATGATAATAACTGTATCAAAACTAGAATCAAAGATATGCGCGGATATAGCTAGTGGTGCTTACATCTAGTGGTTGAAATGTAAGCTCCTCTTTCCAAACACCCCTAGCCTTGTTGGTGAACCGTTTCCAAGCGCTGCCCGGCGTAGAAAACGAATAAAATAAGTTATTAAGTACTTGATATCATAAAATTCACGAACGTTGCCGATATAGTGTCGTAATGATTAGAATTACCGCTAGAGAAGTATTTGCATGTCCTTCCACGTCTCAAGGGGTTTATGTTTCGAGTCCATGACTAGTACCGCCTTTGTCAAGTTGAATGATTAACAGAATATAGTGGAAGCTGCAAATGCATAACTAATCAATTATATACTTAACATCGAGTAAGCGAAATAGAAAGTGTATACAAGACAATAACACTCACTCGAAGTTGTAAGGAAATAGTATTTCCCTTTTGGTTTCTTGAAACCTTAACGCGTGTACTATATTATCCTCTGTATCCTGGGGGCTTATTTTGAGATTAGCTTCATGAACCCAATATGGGTCAATGAAGCCAATGTCATAGATTTGTCCTCTGCTGCATTCTAGAATCTTCATTCTGCATATTACAGTATGATTATATACATGCAATAAACAAAATAATATAGATGGAGACTAAATTAATTACAGAATCAGTACTTACATATAATAGGCACTGATGATCGATTTGTCCAAGGCGTCTTGATTGAATAATTGAAATAGTTCATCAAATTCAATGGATATCATGTCATCCTTTTCTTTCCCATGATGCTTTTTTGTAACCCTCAGCACTATCCAGTTAGCCCCGGCCCTTGTGGCATGCATGTACCAGTTATGCAATCTGCATTTTGTTGGAAGATTGTTTACCTCCTCAGTTTGACGAGAGGTTTGCCGATCTGGTATCTGTATGCTACTTCACTCACGGGAAGAACTCTAATGGGATAAGTACGGCAATACTCATACCTTGAGCAGCGGCAGCTTCTCCGTATTGTGCAACTACCTCTGGATCATACTGCTCTTCGGCCCCATATTTGCTCGACCCCACATTGGTTTGAGAAATCACCTTGAGAGGGGCACAAGTATGTTTTGCTTGTTCTCCGAGCTGGGCAACAGATTTCTCGCTTGCATTAGTACTGCTCTTCGAGGCTTTTTGTGCCGCATGTGACTTGAGAATAGAACGCTCATAGTCTGATGACAGCTTTGGCTCGGGTTGATGCAGATTCTTTAGAATTTTCAACACTTTGGCTTTTTCTTCTTTGGTGCTGGGGAACTCTGACTCTTTCGGCCGCCTCAGCTTAGCGAAAAACGTTGTCGTTTCCGCATCAACGATCGCCGCAGTCTCCTCTTCAGTACAGTCATAAGCTCTCTTGGGAGGAACCTTTGATACTTTTGGAAGAGGCTCTTGTTTACGTTTTGGCGATCGCTTACCACGAGGCATGAGCGCACGCTTACGCTTTTGACCCTTAGGGCGCCGTGATGGCTCCTTGGCGATGGCTGCGCGGAGATTGGTGAGGCGACGGGCCGGGTGAGACGGAGGCGGCTGCCAGCATGGCGGCGACCTCGCCGGAGACGGGTGAGGCGGCGAAGATGGCCTTGGCGTGTGATTTGAAGCACGATACATTCCTTCGCCATAGAATGGTGACGCGTTTATGCCTCCCAGCGATCACATCCCCTTCACTGCAGGGTAGTGAAGATCCAAAACTTCAAGCGTGGGCATGATTTTCATCCACGCCAACAACAGTAGCCCTCCGGAACCCGGACGGCGTGGTAAGTTGGTGTGGTCCAATTGGTAAGGCATAGCCGACCGCCACCTTCATTGATATGTTCACAACTTTGACATGTAGCTCGCGGTGTCATCTCTGTGATATCATCCTTTGGGTAGCCAACAGGAGCCATCGTCGGTGCATCATCGCATCGCCATTGTCATCACCGGGACCTCGGTGGAAGCCACATCGCTTTTCGATTATTCGATAGGCCGGTAGCATCGAATGCGGTGTCTTTCTTGAGATGGGCCGGTAGTACTTTTCTCTTTAAGTGCGTTAATTTCATCTTGTTGTTGCTTTAATCGTTCTTCAATTAAACGCATTCGCTCTTTCTGACTATTTGCTTCAACTTCCACCATGTCCTTTCTCCTCTGACGGCTTCTATCAGGATATTTCTTCCTCTCTTCGGGAAACCCAGTCCTCCATGTTTGGGAGCCTCTTGTGCCTCGTGTTCGTCCATCATGTTCCTTATTTCCAAGGGCGAGTGTGAGCTCATCATTCTCTCTATCGGTAATGAAGTCCCCATCTTTAACAGCTTTTACAGCTTTTCTGATCCTCTCGATTGGCAAGGGGTCTTCTTTATGTCGTATGTTATATATACACCTCCCTTCCGAGTCCAACGTGCCCCCATGCCCGTAAAACCAATTCCTTGCACGTTCTACCCAATCATCTGTCTCTGGGGTGATCTTTTTAGCACGCAGTTCATTCTCAAGTTTCTCCCACTTAGGAATGCCAGCCCTGTAGCCACCTTGCCCCATAGTATGGTGATACTTCTTGTTAGCGATTCATTTTATTCGTTTTACATTTTCTTAGCTTTTTCCGATTTCTTGTATTCCACAAACTCAGGCCGAATGGTTTTATCTTCTCAAACTGAATATTCTTGAAATCGAGTCTTGTTTTTCACGACATAGTCAAGGTGCAATCTTTTCTTCCAGTTGGTGAAACATCGGGCCATCTTCTTCAAAGCCCACTCCTGACCTTAGCCTCCATGGATCTCCCATGTTGTAAGGCGTCCTCAATCGGATCCTCCGCATTTGGATCCAACTCTATCTTCTCGTAGTTTGAAATTAACCATGAGCCTCTTCCACAAGAAATCTTTGGCGTGGTTAGGGACAAATAAACATGTTCCTCTTCATCCGCATTAGCAGGCCTATTCCAATTTCTAATGGTGATCGGGATTAAGTCCCTAACGATTACTCGCATTGTGCCACAAATTTGGTTGCGACAACCGGAGCTGTCGGTTTGCCGTCATCGGCGACATCTTGATCTGAACCTCTCATGGTCTTGCAACTTTTTGGTTGGGCCTCGTCTACTCTTTTCAGTAGATTCCTTCGATCCGGAGGGCTAAAAGAAGAAAGATCGTCATTATTATTTCTATATAAATAGCAGATGATTAATTAATGAATTGATTTATATTACATGCACCTCATGCCGAGCGTCGTCTTCGATTACACAAGGCATCGCCTTCTCCTCGGAAGGCAACACCTTCAACCTCAAACAAGTTGTCTATTACGTTAAAAGAGGATCACCCTCACGAGTTGTTCGTAAACGTTGATCGTCTAAATTATCTTCCCCACGGATCACACCTTGGATCAACTCTTCCTTTTCTTCGTCTCGGCGTGTGGGTCCATATTTTACGCATAGGTGGAAAAACGAATAAGTCAAAGCGGCTAAAGGAGAAAGTTAAGGAGAAACCCAAATATATACATACACAATAATAAAAATGAAGAGAAACCCTAAACCCTAAACCTAGCTACAAAAATGAAACCTTGTAGTAGATAGGTAACTCTAGCTAAAATCAACTAAAATCAATATTCCGGAGTTCCGAGGGGTGTAAAACCTAGTTCGGAGAAACCTCGGATGCATATGAGAGGGGAACATGAGTATAAGGCTACAAAAGGGAAACTATCCAGCAGATAGGTAACACTAGATACTAACAAAATACCATATTGGAATCGATCTCGATCTCGATATCGTATTCTACCGAGAAGAACCAAATCACCGGAAAGAAAGGGAAACAATCAACACATGGCATCGATGCAATGCTCAAGCAATGATGATGATACGAAAAGTTAATGTGCATTGGAATGTAACCCTAAAGCATGCTCGACAAGTTAATCGGGGTTAGAGGCAAACCCTAACTCAAGGAACTCCGGAATCACCTGTTAGGGTTACTAGGGTGTTCTAATTAAACCTGTCATTTAAGTTGTTGAACAATGCATGATTATAGCATAGATAGATAGTTCTCATTTTTCTGAACATTTTGGTATATTATTTGTATTTTTCTGAATTGATTAAAAGTTATTGAATTTACAAGTTTTATTCAAATTCTGAAATTATTAAATCAAATGTTTAAACCTTTTGCACCATAGTAACAACTAGCCATAGTGGTACGGTGGGGCCCAGCCACCTCCAGCCCACGCAAAGCAAACAGGTCATCTGTCACCGGAGAAGGAGCTAGCCCTAGAGGCCGGTGGGACCAGGCCACGCGATGCCACCTAGACGCCACGTTGGGCTCGCCGGGAGCACCGCCGCACATCTTGCGCCATTGCCGCCTTGCACATCTCACGCTGCCGCCGCGCACATCTCGCTATTGCCGCCGCCAAGACATCTCGCCATTGTCAGACCCACCCGGCTTTGTCGTGCTTGCCCGTGGCGGCGGGGAGGAGGAGGAGGGGAGGCATGATGGAGGGGAGGGGAGGAGGTGCCGCACCTGGCGGCCCGATGACGCGGGCGAGCCGTTGGAGGTGGTGGCGGCGGTCGTTGGGCATCGACGGCTGGCGCAAGGAAGCTTGACGAAGCGGCGACACTGACGACCACGGGCAGCTGACGGTGAGGCGGCGGGGCGGAGGCGTCTCGCTGTGCTCTGTGTGCGCGTGTCGGAGTTGCAGAGATTGGAGAAAGTAAGAAGAGGAAGAGGCGCGTCGTTATGAAGGGGAAGGAGAATACGTCCCGGTTGGTGGCTCCAACTACTAAAGTTATCGTCCGGTTGGAGCCACCAACCGGGACGTATACTCCAATATTTTCAGCAGACCAAGGATTGGCGCGCAGGGGGTCTTTAGTCCCGGTTGGTGGTTCCAACCGGGACATATTCCCCTGTTTTCAAAAAATTTCAGGTATTTTCTCTCTGTTTCCGCCTTATTTTTTATTTTGGAGTTTAAATTTGTATTGTTTATTAAATGATAATTAATTTGGAATTTAGAAAAACTTTAAACATAAAAAGTGTTTGGATTTGAATAAATAATTCAAAACCATTTTCTGTTTTAAAAAATAATTAATGTAACCATTTAAAATATGAACCATTTGCAATTAAAAATGAATTAACTTATATTTTTTTAATATCAATTTGGAATTTAGAAAAACTTTAAAAATAAGAAGTGTATGGATTTGAATAAATAATCCAAAACCATTTTCTATTTTAAAAAAATAATTAATTTAACCTTTTAAAATGAATTAAATTATATTTTTGAATATTAATTTGGAATTTAGAAAAACTTTAAACATAAAAAGTGTTTGGATTTGAATAAATAATTCAAAACCATTTTCTGTTTTAAAAAATAATTAATGTAACCATTTAAAATATGAACCATTTACAATTAAAAATTAATTAACTTATATTTTTTTAATATCAATTTGGAATTTAGAAAAACTTTAAACATAAGAAGTGTATGGATTTGAATAAATAATCCAAAACCATTTTATTTTTTTAAAAAATAATTAATGTAACCTTTTAAAATGAATTAACTTATATTTTTGAATATTAATTTGGAATTTAGAAAAACTTTAAACATAAAAAGTGTTTGGATTTGAATAAATAATTCAAAACCATTTTCTGTTTTAAAAAATAATTAACGTACCTGTAGTACAAACCATTTTCGTTAGAACTTGCATTCGATCTCGGAAGAAACCACATATTGCGAGTCTAAAAATGGTTTTTTCAAAAAATCACGGGCGATAGATCATGTACCTATAGTATAAACCGGACCCACTTCCTGCCGATTCGGCAGACATTTGTCCTTTTAACCCGGGATGGACGAAAAGGTTTGAGATGTACCGGTTGGGAGATAGTCCATGTAAGGTGGTCTAGTATTTTAGGAAAATGGGACGGTAGCATTCTGAAACGGAATTTTGGTGGTTACTTCACAAAACAACCCGTTTTTTGCGCTCGGAAAATGGAAACGGGCTTTTCCGTGCGACAAAAAGGAAAACTGCCTCCTGCAACATTGTTCTCCATACCAATTTCCACACACATGCATAATATGGGCACAACATCACAAACTATGCCGTGATTCAGCACATAACATCGGTCATTTGGACCGAAAGCCATGAAACCTCGAACATGATAGGTCATTTTGTGAAGGTTTTTTCGAAACATGATCAATATACCAAGTCTTGTATTTTTCCTGTCAACTATGTAACAAAATATGACACCACGTGAAGGATTTTCATTGTTCGGTTTTTTTTTAATTTATTATGCCCGTTTTGAATTATCTGAATTTCTAACTATGGTCGAACCGGTGTGCATGAAGATAGGGGACGAGCATCGTTAGAACTTGCATTGGATCTCTGAAGGACCCACATATTGCGAGTCTAAAAATGATTTTTTCAAAAAATCACAGGCGATAGATCATTTACCTATAGTACAAATCGGACCCACTTCCTGCCGATTCGGCAGACATTTGTCCTTTTTACCAGGGATGGACGAAAAGGTTTGAGATGTACCGGTTGGGAGATAGTCCATGTAAGGTGGTCTAGTATTTTAGGAAAATGGGACGGTAGCATTCTGAAACGGCATTTTGGTGGTTACTTCACAAAACGACCCGTTTTTTGCGCTCGGAAAATGGAAAAGGGCTTTTCTGTGTGACAAAAAGGAAAACTTCCTCCTGCAACATTGTTCTCCATACCAATGACCACACACATGCATAATATGGGCACAACATCACAAACTATGTCGTGATTCAGCACATAACATCGGTCATTTGGACCGAAATCCATGAAACCTCGAACATGATAGGTCATTTTGTGAAGGTTTTTTCGAAACAAGATCAATATACCAAGTCTGGTATTTTTCCTTTCAACTATGTAACAAAATATGACACCACGTGAAGGATTTTCATTGTTTGGTTTTTTTTGAATTTATTATCCCCGTTTTGAATTATCTGAATTTCTAACTATGGTCGAACACGCGAAGGATTTACATTTAGTCCCGGATGTAGTCACAAACCGGGACTAAAAATATGTTCCGCCATTTCCCACCTCTTCCCGCCAAGTTTTCCCGCCCTTTCTTTCTACTAGAGCTTTTAGTCCCGGATGTAGTCACTAACCGGGACTAAAGATATTTCCCGCCATTTCCCAAAGCTTCACGCCAAGTTTTCCCGCCCTTTCCCTCTATATTTAGGGTGATCGTGTCATGGCTATCCACACATCCACACCTTCCTCTCTTAGAACAATGGACAACGCCCACTGGGCCATTCTGACCCTCGAGGAGACCGAGGCAGGCGCCCAACTACCTTGTCCGTCGGGCTCTGGCCGCCGGATGCCGATCTTTGGCCGGAGGGGTTCTGCCCTCCTGTCCCTCAAGGTTCCGCACGCCAGGCCATCACAAACCACTTCTACCACGAGCTCACGGAGGGCAGCGGATGGATCCCGGTGGGATCCGAAAACTACGACACTGAATGCCTTCTTCGCTAATAGGCGGGAAAGGAGCTCGCCAGTACGAGGGTGATGGCCCGCCACGGTGAACCACAACGGCCGCCGTAAATGCGTGGTGGGCGAACCGCACTATCATCGGAGTGATGCGCTACATCGCGGGAGACCATCCTCGCCACGGTGCCTGAGTCCACCCGCCACGGGCCCCACATCGCCCCGTGGTAGTGGCATCGTTCAGAGACCCCTCCCCTACCGTGAACTGAGGCTGGAATGGCCCCTGGTATATGCCATGGATGGGCTGAGGATCCCCGAGTGGCGGCGATGGCGATGATGATGACGCATTGATGAAGACCAAGGCTGCGTACTATAGGACTAGGCATGATTATGACTAAAGGGGGCGGCTTTAGTCCTGAGTGTTAGCTAGTCCCGGTTTGTCCTGGTTTTTAATATTAATAAATGTCTTTAGTGTTACCTAATAAATAGAGGGAAATGCATATATAAAGAGAGGGTTCATCTTTAGTCCCGGTTGGAGAAACCAACCGCGACTGAAGGGATTGCGGCAGAATGGGCCAGGCAACACTAATAATAGGGGTGAGTGTCGACATTATGTCGTGTGGCTTATACCTTGTCCCGGATAGTGACACCAACCGGGAGTAAAGATGAACCTTTAGTCCCGGTTGGAGACACCAACCGGGACTAAAGATGAGTCAGCACTAACAATAGGGGTGAGTGTCGAAATTATGTCGTGAGTGTCGACATTATGTCGTGAGTGTCGACATTATGCCGAGCTGCTTGTACTATAAATAGGCATCCTTGTGAGTCCAGTCCTCCAGCCAGTTTGAGGCATCTCCAAGATGGTTTTAGAGAGAAGGGACACCACTACGGCCCAGCCAGGGAGATGCGACGAGCCTCCTCCGCATCTCCGAAACTGGTCATAAAGGCACTCCTAATATGTGAAATTAGTTAGCTCCGAGGCGTATTGATCTAGTTAGTGAAGTTACAAGCTGCAAGATGGTTTTCGAGAGCGAGACACCACTACGGCCAGTTTCGTGGAGATGCCGACGATCCCGATCCTCCGGCATCTCCGAGAACGGTCATAGAGGCACTCTAATATGTGAAATTAGTTAGCTGAGGCGTATTGATCTAGTTAGTGAAGTTACAAGCTGCAAGATGGTTTCGAGAGAGGGAAACCATCGCGGCGATTGGGAGATCTTAAGCGGAGCCCCTCCGGCATCTCCGAGAAACTGGTCATAGAGGCACTCTAATATGTGAAATTAGTTAGCTCAGGCGTATTGATCTAGTTAGTGAAGTTACAAGCTGCAAGATGGTTTTGAGTAGAAAACATCATGCGCCAGTGGAGATGCCGACGAGCCCAGTCCCTCCGCATCTCCAAGAAACTGGTCATAGAGGCACTCCCGGTCCAGCCACAAAACGGGACTAACACTCAAGACATTTATTAATATTAAAAACTGAGACTACAAAACCGGGACTAAAGGCCACAAACCGCGAAAGATATCCTTCGGTCAAGCCATAAACCATGAAAGACATGAACTAGAGTTACATAATATGAGCATGAACTTCTTGGCATATGTCATTCCTTATGACCGCTTCAGACGTAACCATGGAGCATCTTATTTACTTAACGGAATGCTTGGGTCAGTTTTCACTGTGAAGGGCGGAATTTCATCAAACTTATTATAATCTTCTGACATGTCTGTCTTGTCCACGATTCCCACGATGTTTCTTTTCCCTGAAAGAATTATGTGACGCTTTGGCTCATCATATGATGTATTCAATTGCATGTTTTTTCTTTTTTTCGGTATGGAGGACATGTCCTTCACATAGAAAACCTGAGACACATCATTGGCTAGGACGAATGGTTCATATCTATAACCAAGATTGTTGAGATCCACTGTTGTCATTCCGTACAACTGGTCTATCTTTACCCCTTCCCCATTCAGGTTGACCCATTTGCAGCGAAACAAAGGGACCTTAAAAGAGACTCCATAGTCTAGTTCCCATATCTCCTCTATGTAACCATAATATGTGTTCTTTTGTCCATTCTCGTCTATTGCATCAAAGCGGACACCACTATTTTGGTTGGTGCTCTTTTTATCTTGGGCGATCGTGTAGAATGTATTCCCATTTATTTCGTGCCCTTGGAAATTCAATACGAGAAGATGGTGACGCGCCAACAAGTATAGATGATCTCCAACAGGTGTCATTCAAGAGATGTGTCCGCATCCAACCATCGAAAGACTTCATGTGTTCATCGTAATCCATGATTCAAGCTTCCCGGTTCTTGGAGCGTATAATATTCTTGTGTTCCTCGATATGGAGCTGCCAAGGTGGAATTATGTAGAACTGTAGTGTGCTTTAGTGAAAGAATCCCGTGCCTACATATCATTGCTTTCTTTCCCAGTGCCTTTTCCACTTAGTCTTCCCTCATGCCACAGTCGGAAACACCAATCGGCTTAAGGTCGGAATAAAGTCAACACAAAACTCAATGACCTCCTCTGCTCCATATCCCTTGGAGATGCTTCCTTCATTCTAGCACGGTTATGAACATATTTCTTTAAGACTCTCATGAACCTCTCAAAGGGGAACATATTGTGCAGAAATACGGACCGAGAATGGCAATCTCTTCCACTAGATGAACCAGGAGATGCGTCATAATATTGAAGAAGGATGGTGGGAACACCAATTCAAAACTAACAAGACATTGTACCACATCCTACGTAACCTTGGCAGAATATATCCGGATTGATTACCTTACGAGATATTGCATTGAGGAATGCACAGCTTCACAATGGGTACTCGAACATTTTCGGTAGAAGCCACCTCAATGCAATCGGAAGCAACTGCGTCATAATCACGTGACAGTCATGAGACTTCAGGTTTTGGAACTTTTTCTCTGCCATATTTATTATCCCCTTTATATTAGATGAGAAGCCCGACGGCACCTTAATACTGTAAAGGACTTCAAAAAAGATTTCCTTCTCTGTTTTGGTAAGAGCATAGCTGGCACGACTTAAGTGACGCCCTTTATCCGTCTTGTTATGTGTATGCATGTTCTTTGGGTCTTTCATAATTTGTTGGTCCTCCCGTGCTTCAGGTGTATCTTTTGTCTTCCCATACACGCTTAGGAATCCTAGCAGGTTCACGCAGAGATTCTTCGTCACGTGCATCACGTCGATTGAAGAGCGGACACGCAGGACTTTCCAATATGGCAGCTCCCAAAATATAGATTTATTCTTCCACATGGGTGCGTGTCCTGTAGCGACATCGTTCGGAACTGATTGACCGTCGGGACCCTTTCCAAAGATTACTTTTATGTCCTTGACCATACCAAATACATCATCACCAGCAGGGAGTTCAGGCTTCTTCCGGTGATCTGCCTCACCTTTGAAATGCTTGCCTTTCTTTCTTACGGGATGATTGGTCGGAAGAAATCGTCGATTCGCCAGGTACACAACCTTCTTGCATTTATGCAAATATGTACCTTCGGTCTTATCTAAACAGTGGGTGCATGCCTTATATCCCTTGTTTGTCTTTCCTGAAAGGTTACTAAGAGCAGGCTAATCATTGATGGTTACGAATAACAACCCTCGTAGATCAAATGGCTCATGTTTGTTCTCATCCCACGCACGTACACCTGGTTTGCCCCACAACTGTAAGAGTTCTTCAACTAATGGCATAAGGTACACATCAATGTCGTTGCCCGGTTGCTTCGGGCCTTGGATGAGAACTGGCATCATAATGAACTTACGCTTCATGCACAACCAAGGAGGCAGGTTGTAGATACATAGAGTCACGGGCCAGTCTGTGGATGCAGCTCGCTCCCCAAAAGGATTCATGCCATCCGTACTTAGACCAAACCATAAGTTCCTGCGTCACCGCAAAGTCCGGAAAGTCTCTCTCGATTTTTATCCACTAGGACCCATCATAGGGTGTCTCAACTTCCGCCTTTTCTTACGGTCTTCTTTGTGCCATCGCAACAACTGGCATGCTCTTTGTTTCGAACATGCGTTTCAACCTTGGTATTATAGGAGCATACCACATAACCTTAGCAGAACCCTCTTCCGAGGGGCTCTCCCTCAACATCACCGTGGTCATCTCGTCGATCTTATACCGCGTGTTGCATACCGGCATTTATCTAAATTCCCATACTCCTTATCATGATAGAGGATGCAGTCATTAATGCATGCATGTATCTTTTGCACATCTAATCCCAGAGGACAGAGAGTCTTCTTTGCTTCGTAGGTACTCTCGGGAAGTTCGTTATGTTTTGGAAACTTCGGCTTCATTATTTTCAGCATCTTTTCAAATGAGAAGTCAGTTAGACCACACTCTGCCTTCCATCGCAACAATTCCAGTGTGGTACCGAGCTTTGTGCTGCCATCTTCACAATTTGGGTACAACAATTTCTTGTGATCTTCTAACATGCCCTCTAATTTCAACTTCTCATTTTCTGTTTCACAGTCTCGCTTTGCATCATAAATGACCCTACCAAGTTCATCAGCCGACTCATCTAATGCCCGTTCTTCACCTTTTTCCTCTCCATTGTCTTCCATTGCAGTATCACTGTATTCAGGAAACATATGATGATAGTTGTTATCATCATCTTCTTCTTCACCATCTTCCATCATAACCCCTCTTTCCCCGTGCTTGGTCCAGCAATTATAGTTGGGCATGAAACCTTTCATAATCAGGTGGCCGCGAATGATTTTCGAGGAACAGTACTCCTTGTGAAGGGAATATGCCCTGAGAGGCAATAATAAAATGTTTATTATGTGTATTCCAAGTATATGATAGATGTTTATTTTGCATGCTATAATTGTATTAATACGGAAACGTTAATACATGTGTGTTTAATAAACAAACAGCAAGTTCCTAGTTAAGCCTCTCTCATAAACTAGCTCGTTGATTAACAAGATGATCAAGGTTTCCTGATCATGGACATTGGATGTTGTTAATAACGGGATCACAACATTAGTGTAATGATGTGATGAACATTCATCTGAAGTATAGCATTACGATCAAAGTCATTGAGTTTATATTGCTATAACAACTTAAGTGATCCTAATCCTTAGACCATGAGATCATGTCAATCACTAACAGGAAGAGTTTCTTGATAACATCAAGCGTCACACCGTACAGGGTGATTATAAAGATGGATTCAGAACTAATAAAGTGTTATGTTGAGGCTCATGGATCGAGAGTGGAATTTGTTCATCCCGATGACGGATAGATATACTCCAGGCTCTCGGTGATATCACATTGATTAGCTTGCAAGCAAGTGATTTGATCACTAGAATGTTATATCACAGAACGAAAAGAGTGCATGTCTAGATCAAACTAGGTATGGAGATACCGATGATCGAATCTCGGACATGTAATATATCGTGAAACAAAGGGATTAAGATACTAGCGTAAAAGGTTCCGACGATCACAAGAAAGTCATCGTTGAATGTGTGGGAGTCAGTATGGGTCTCCAGATCCCGCTTCTGATTATTGATCTGAGAGGGGTCTCGATCATGTCCGCATTATTCACGAACCGTAGGGTGACACACTTAAGAGACACCGACATCCAATTGGAGCAAATCCATGAGATCGATGCAACGAGATTGGAGAGAACTAACCCTCGAAGATCCAAAGCATTTAAAAAGATCAGATCTCGTGGTTGATGTAGTCGATCACTTGTAGATCTCAAGATCGCGATGACGATCCTCCCGGTGCCACGTTCCAGCAGAGCTTCCGCACTCGGTCACACGTATAGAGTCGATGAAGACCTTCCTCTCCTTGTTCCAGCGGGCAGTGGAGGTAGTAAATCACCCCGGAATCCTAGTAGCACGATGGCGTGGTGGTGGTGGTGGAGGATAGAATCCTGTAGGGCTTCGCCTAAGCCGGAGCAACAAGAAGGAGAAGGAGGAGGGTGGAGAAAGAAGGAGAAGGAGGAGGGTGGAGGCTAGGGTTGGGAGCAAGAGACATGGATGGCTCCCTCCCCTCCCCTCTTTATATAGAGGGGGGTGCATATAGGGCAACCCCCTTGGCCCTCCCTACTAGGGCCGGTGCACATAGGGATTGGGGGAAAACTTGTCCCCCAAGTTTCCCCTTTCCAATTTAGGGTTTTGCCCTAAACCCTTTAGGCTGGCAGGTTGGTCACTTTGGGTATTGTTGTGGCTGTCCCATGCCCCCCACATCATCCCTCCGATCCATGTGGACCCTCCCAGGGTGGTGGGCCCACTGGTGGCTCCTTCTAGAACATTCTAGATATAGGCTCCCACAAAATACCGATATATTTTCCGAACCCTAAAATGACATTCATTATATGAATCTTATTCTCCAAACCATTTCGAATCTCCTCATGATGTCCTAGATCCAATCCGAGACTGCGACCAACATTCGGTCTCCAACTCATATTCCATATCTACTTAAACAACATCGAACCTTAAGTGTGTCACCCTACGGTTCATGAACTATGCAGACATGATCAAGACACCTCTCCGATCAATAACCAATAGCGGGATCTAGAGATCCATAATGGCTCCCACATATTCAACAATGACTTCATGATCGAATGAACCATTAACATACGAAACCGATTCCCTTTGTCGTGTGGTACTTTACTTATCCGAGGTTCGGTCGTCGGTATCTCTATACCTAGTTCAACCTCGTTACCGATAAGTACTATTTACTCGTTTCGTGATATGACATCCCTTATGACCTAGTCACATGCTTGCAAGCCAATTGGCTGACATTCCACTAAGAGGGCCCAGAGTATATCTATCTGTCATTTGGATGGACAAATCCCACTCTTGGTTCATGCGCTTCAACACATACTTTCAGAATACCCAATGCCACCTTTATAACCACCCAGTTACGGAAGTGGCGTTTGATGTTATCAAAGTACTCATCTGGTGATGGTGATTAACATGATATCATGGTCGAAGGATTATGTTACTGTGTATTTGAAAGCTTGTAGAAAAACGAACTTAATGACTTGATCTTATGCTATGCTTACTTTCGGTGTGTATCCATCACAATATTCTCCTAATGATATGCCATTATTATTAATAACATACAATGTCCATGATCTGGAAACCATGATCATCTATTAATCAACAATCTAGTTTAAACAAGAGGCTTACCAGAGACTCCTTTATGTTTACAAAACACACAAGTATTAATGTTTCCTATTAATACAATTATAGCATGGGATGTAAACATTTATCATAAACACAAAGATATAATAATAACAATTTATTATATCATCTTGGGCATATCTCCAACACGTCCATGCCCGGGCGGTCGCCCGGCATAGCGGCCTCCTCCACGTCGCCCGCCTATCTATCTGCTGTGACACCGTCGCCGTCGCCATCACCTACGTCTCCTCCTGGTGTTACCACCGGGCTAATGCCTGGTGTTCATCATCCAAAAAGGCGGATAGATGGCATAGTGGCCTGTAATACATCTTGTGCTATTGATCTTATTCATAATGAGCACTACACTCATCATGATGCTATGACTTGTACCCACTAGCGTACTGCTATGGAGACTGAATACTCTGCTCTTCAAGCAAACAAGACTTGGCGACTAGTTCCTACTCTCCCTGGAGTTAATATCATTATCGCAAGTGGGTCTTCAAAATCAACCAAAAATATGATGGTACAATAGAGCGATACAAACCACGCTTCGTTGCAAAGGGGTTCAAGCAGCGTTATGGACTTGACTATGAGGATACCTTCAGTCCTGTTGTCAATCCTACTACTATTTGATTAGTGCTATCCATGGCTCTTACACATGGATGGAACCTTCGACGTGCAGATATTCAGAATGCCTTTCTGCATGGTGTTTTTGAGGAGGAGGTATACATACGCCAGCCCCCTGGTTTCGAGGATTCATCACATCCTGGTTATATTCGTCGTCTTGATAAGGATCTATATGGACTAAAATAGGCTCCCCGTGCTTGGCATGCCCGGGCTGTGTTTTGTTCTTTCTGGACTTGGGTTTGTTGCATCTACTGCTGACACTTCCCTCTTGGTCACTATATACTTGCTTGTCTATGTCGATGATATTATTGTGGTGAGCTCATCACTACTTCTACTGATCGCCGGATTGTTCAGCTGGGGTCCTCTTTTTCTCACAAGGAACTTGGCGAGCTGCATTATTTTCTTAGTATAGAGGTGAAGCGTTCCCCTGGTTTTCTTCACCTCAGTCAGAAGAAATATGCGTCTGACCTCCTTCGGTGTGCTAGACTGTTGAAGTGTGCCCCCACGACTACTCCTATGACCTCTAATGATAAGTTGAGTTCTACCGATGTCACCTTACTTTTAGCAGATGAGGCTACTCATTATCACAACATTGTTGGTGGATTGCAGTATCTTACCATGACTAGAGATGATCTTGCATTTGCGGTGAATAAGGTGTGTCAGTTTCTCTCTGCTCCTCGTTGTACTCACTAGGCAGCAGCGAAACGTATACTGCGATATGTTCATGGCACCTTGACATATGGTTTACTACTGAGACGGCCTACGTCGTGTTCTGATCTTTTGTCCGCTTTCTATGATGCGGATTGGGCTGGTCATTCTGATGATCAGCGATCAACTGGAGGATATGCCATCTTCTATGGTGGTAATTTGGTTTCTTGGAGTGATAGAAAGCAAGCTACCGTGTCTCGCTTCATTATTGAGTCTGAGCACAAGGAACTTGCTAATGCGACTGTAGATTTGATATGGGTACAAGCCTTTCTAGCTGTACTTGGTGTGTCTAAGAGTTGTCCACCAGTATTATGGTATGCCAATACTGGTGAAACATTCCTTTCTTCAAACCTAGTATTTCATGCACAGACTAAACACATTGAGGTGGATTTTCATTTTGTTCGAGAGAGGGTTGCATAGAAGCTGCTACAAATTCGGTTCATCTCATCCAAGGATCAGTTGACCGGCATATTTACTAAACCTCTCTCACTACCACTGTTTCAGTTCTGTAGCAATCTCAATATTGGTACCCCTGTTGAGATTGAGGGAGAGTGATAAACGTATCTGTATAGGACTCTAATCTAACTTCACTAGTGGAAAAAGGGCATATAGTCCCGGTTTGTAAGGGCCTTTAGTCCTGGTTTTGCATCCGGGACTGCGAAATCGGGACTAAAGGCCCCTATCTCTAGTCCCGGTTTGTTTTAACCCGGGACTAGAGGCCGCCGCATGGATGTTTTTTGCAGCGAGGGGACCAAGGACCTTTAGTCCCGGGTCGTAGTACGGCCCTGGACTAAATATTTTTTAAAATTATTTTATTTTATTTTTTAAATTTTGTTTTCGAATTTTTGAATTGTTTGACCCGTAATCCTCTTACTTGGAATATTTTTAGTACTAAGTATATTTAATCTTAGTTCAAATTACACTTGTGGTCAAACTTTCCGATCGATCACCCATCGTAGCACTACTCTATCTTCAGCACGCTTAACTTCTCTGTTCCATCACGATATCCTTGCGCGAAGCCCATTTGTACCTTGTTGTCAACAGTTGTTGGTTGGCTTCAGCACCTTCTTCTCCAGACAGTTGTCTGCACAATGTCCCTTCTGACCACACTTTAAGCATGTCACCTCACTCAGATCCTTCTTCACAAAGCTGCGATCATGGTTGCGGTCATGCCCAATGTGTCCTCCAGAGTGGTGGGTGTGTCCTCCTTTATGGCTGTGGTGGTTGCTCCTGTGGCTATCATGGCGATGTCCATCGCCTCCATGGTGGTGGCGGTCATGGCTCCCATGGTGCCCATGGTCACTCCCTCCATGCTTGGAGTATCCATCATAAGAAGTGCGAGACTTGTGGTGAGAACCAGAGTGGTGATTGTTGCTGTTCCTCTTGCGGCTTTCCACCTGCTTGTGCTTACCTTCCAAGATCCTGGCCTTGTCCATAAGCTCCTGGAAAGTGGAGCAATAAACCACCACCAGATGCACTGAAAGCTTATCACTGAGCCCATCCAGGAATCTCTCCCTCCTTTTTGCATCAGTGTCAACATCCTTAGGTGCATAACGGGACAGGTTGTTGAACTCCTCAATGTACTCAGCCACGGTGCGGTTGGTTTGGCGCAATTTGCGAAACTCCTTCCTCTTCAGGCTCAGGACTCCTGAAGACATGTGGTTGGTCTTGAAACCTTCCTCAAACATTGCCCAAGTCACAGTGTCCAGCGGGTGGGTGATCTGAAAAGTGTCCCACCAAGAAGCGGCTGGTCCCTCCAGTAGGTGAGCGGCAAACCTCACCTTCTCAGCATCAGTGCATCCAACAGTTACCAGATCCTTGTTGACTGAACGCAACCAGTCGAGAGCAACCATTGGTTCCGTTGCAGTAGAGAACTTAGCTGGCCTTAGCCTCAGAAACCTGGTGAGAGCATCTCCCTGAGGCTGGTTGTTCCCATTGTTGTTGTTGTTGTTGTTGTTGTTGTTGTTATGAGCTTCCATGAACTGGGTCATAACTTGGGTCAGCTGTGCCTGAGCTGCCATGAGCTTCTCCAACTTAGTGGGTTGACGGCGGGAAGGCATCTTCGGTTCAGCATAGGTAAGCTTAGAAAGAATCAACTACGAAAACAGGATTCTACCCATGCATTATGATCAAACAACAACAAAACAATAGCAGACAATCTCAAGCAAGCAACACATCAACAAACAAGTGATCCAGCAACATCCCAGGGGTTATCCTAGCAGTATATACCTATTGAAATAGTTTTTTAGAAGAGTTGGCAATGGTTATATAAATAGTTGATCAACAAAGCATTAAAAACAGCAATCTGCCAGAACAGTCCAGAAGTGTTCACGAATTTTTCTACCTGACTTAAACTCGTCAGGAATTTTTTCTGATTTTTGTGCATACAGTACAGAGAGTTTCGCACCAGTCCTATTTTTTTCAGATTTTTCCTAGATACCAGTAAAATATGAAAAAATCGTACAGTACTGCTGTATCAGCAGAAAACTACAGCAGGAATAACATAGATATTAACCAAACTTGCCATAACTCTTTCATAAAATTTGCACAAATAATTCCTGGGATATTGGGGTACACAAATAAGCAACTAAACACTCTTAAACTAACAGTAATTTAAGTTCTACATCGATCGAGACTAATCCTAACGAGGACTATTTGGTGGACTTCTATCTACTTCTTGAAGAGGTTGCGGTAGGTCCTTGCACTCATGCGTTGGCGCTTCTGTCCACGAACCAACCATGGCGGCGGAGTGTACACCTCTCCTGAGTCATCACTTGAAATCTCAAACTCCACCTCTTCTGGATCCTCCTCTTCTTCTTCACTCTCTGCTGCAACTGCAATAGCTTTATCTCCTCCACCATCATTGTCTCCATTGAAGGGTTTCGCGGCATAGTAAATCAAAATTTTCTACGGATGCGAACAGAGGGAAAGCCAAGATCTAATCTAGGAGATGCAAACAACGAGAGAGATTGGATTAGATCTTCATACCCTTGAAGATTCACACAGCGGAACGTTCGTCGGAACGTGGGTGATGTAGTCGTACTCGCTTCTCCTCCTCGCGATCCGATCCGATCTAGCACCACAAGTGGCGGTGCCTCCGTGAGATGCACACGTGCAGCACCTCGACGTATCCTCCTTCATCGGACCAGCAAGTATGGTGGAGAGATGGATTGGATCTACAACACGACGGCGTGGTGTATATGGTGGAGAATTTCTGCAGCAGGGCTTCGCCTACAAGCAGTCGGGAGGGAGAGAGGAGGGCAGCAGGGCGGCTAGGGTTGGAGGGGAAGGTGTGGGGGGTTGGTGTGCCCCCACCCCTCTTTATATAGAGGGGGGCGCAGCCCTAGCCCCTCCCCCCAAGCCCAAACCGGCGGCCCCTAAGGATAAGGAGTGGGGGGCAAGGAAACCCCCCCTTCTAGAAGGTCTATCTCGAGTTTAAACCTCTCTTGGCCGGATGGGCCCTATGGGGCCTTGTGCGTAGGCCCAATGCGGCCAGGGCACTCCCTCATAGGCCCATGCCCCTCCCGGAAGGTGGGGCCACGTTGGTCCCCTTCCGAAAGGTTCTAGAAGCTTCCGGTACAATACCGATTAACCCGGAACAATTCCGAACTCCAAAAACTGCACTGCCTTATATGAATCTTATTCTCCGGAC
Source organism: Avena longiglumis (assembly GCA_030063025.1). NCBI lineage: Eukaryota > Viridiplantae > Streptophyta > Magnoliopsida > Poales > Poaceae > Avena > Avena longiglumis. Next base: position 49,223,283 of record CP125978.1, read on the forward strand.
CACTCCGGAACCTCTCATGATGTCCCGGATCCCATCCGAGACTCCGAACAAAAAATCATAAACCAATTATCCAATCTATCCTAGCGTCGAGACACGTTAAGTGTGTGACCCTGCGGGTTCGAGAATATGCAGACATGATCTTCTATCAATAATCAACAGCGGCGTCTGATAACCCATATTGACTCCCACACATTCATCGATGATCATATCGGATGAACCACCATGCCAGGATTCAATCAATCCCATATATATATTCCCTTCGTCTCGCGATATTTTACTTGCCCGAGATTTGATCGTCGGTATCGTCATACCTAGTTCAATCTCGTTCACAGCAAGTACTTTACTCGTTCCGTAATCCGATATCACTTTGTGATTAACTCCTTAACCACATGCTTGCAAGCGGTGTTGATATCGATTACCGAGTGGGCCCGAAGTATATCTCTCCGACTTGGGAGGGACAAATCCCATCTCGATACATACAACCCAACAGATACTTTTCGATCACCTGAGAGACACCTTTATGATCACCCTCTCATAGGATGACGTTTGATGACCTCAAAGCTTTCTTCCGATACCAGGGAGTTGTATTATCTCATGGTCTAAGGAATACAATATTTGACATAAGAAAAGCTTCACAAAGACGAACATGATGACACAATCTAATTGCTTCGCTTAGTTTGGGTCTGTCCATCATATCATTCTCCCAATGATATGATCTCATTATCAATTGACAACTCATGTCTATGGTTAGGAAACCTTAACCATCATTGATCAATGAGTTAGTCCATAGAGGCGTACCAGGGACACGGTGTTGTTCACAAACCACACAAGTATTAAAGTTTCCGCTTAATACAATTCTAGCATGGAATATAAACATTATCATGAACAAGAATTATAATAATAACATCTTTATTATTGCCTCTAGGGCATAATTCCAACAGTATCCCACTTGCACTAGAGTCAACAATCTAGTTTACATCTGGCAACAATCTCACACCCATGGCACTGAGGTGCTGATCATGTTTTACACGTGGAAGAGGTTTAGTCAATGGATCTGCGACATTCAGATCCGTATGTACTTTGCTAATCTTTAGATCTCCATCTGCTATATAATCTCGTATTATATGAAACTTGCGATTGATATGCTTGGTCTTTGGATGATATCTTGGTTCCTTAGCGAGTGCTATGGCGCCAGTGTTGTCACACAATATCTCCAGTGGGTCCAATGCACTTGGAACCACGCCAAGCTCGATGATGAAGTTCTGATCCAAACTCCTTCACTTGGCCTTCTGCGGTAGCCATGTATTCGCTTCTATAGATCCCGCGATCACGCTTTGCTTGCAGCTTCTCCAGCTCACAGCTCCTCCATTCAAAATATACACGTATCCTGTCTGAGATTTAGAATCATCCTTGTCGGTGTCAAAACTAGCGTCGACGTAACCTTTTACGACGAGCTGTTCATCACCCCCATAGACTAAAACCATTTCTTTAGTCCTATTTAGGTACTTTAGGATGTTCTTCACGGCTGTCCAGTGTTCCACTCCTGGATCACTTTGATATCTGCTCGTCAAACTAAGAGCATTGGACACATCTGGTCTAGTACACAACATGGCATACATGATAGAACCTATGGTCGAGGCATAAGGCACTTTGCTCATAGGTACCCTATCATTTACCGTAGCTGGACACTGAGCCTTGCTCAATATCTTACCTGACAACATAGGCACTGAACCTTTCTTTGCCTTATCCATTCTGAACCTTTTCATAACTTTGTCTAGGTCTATACTCTGGCTTAAAGCTATCAGGCGTCTTTGTCTATCTCAATAGATCTTGATGCCCAATATATAAGCAGCTTCACCTAGGTCTTTCATTGAAAAACACTTGTTCAAATAACTCTTCACATCGTTAAGCATGTTGATGTCATTTCCAATAATCAATATGTCATCCACATATAGTACCAGAAACGTCACCGAGCTCCCACTCACTTTCTTGTAGATGCAAGCTTCATAGCAATTTGGAACAAATCCAAAGCTCTTGATCACTTGATCAAAACGAAGGTTCCAACTCCGAGATGCTTGCTTCAGTCCATAAATGGAACGCTGAAGTTTGCATACTTTATCAAAGCATCCTTAGGATCGACAAAACCTTGGTTGCATCATATACAACTCTTCATCAATGTTGCCATTGAGGAAAGCGATCTTGACATCCATCGCCATATTTCATAATCATGAAGCAGAAATTGCTAATAAAATCCGAATGGACTTAAACATCGCTACGGAGAGAAAGTCTCATCGTAGTCAACACCTTGAACTTGTCGAAAACCTTTCGCGACAAGCGTGCTTTATAGACGGTAACATTACCATCCGCGTCCGTTTTCTTCTTGAAGATCCATTTGCACTCAACGGCCTTTGGCCGCTAGGAGGGTCCACCAAAGTCCATACTTGGTTTTCACTCATGGATCCCAATTCGGATTTCATGGCTTCTAGCCATTTCTCGAGTCTGGGCTCATCATCGCTTCATCATAGCTCGTAGGTTCTGTCTTCTACTAGCAAGAGTCCAAAGACAGGTTGCCGTACCACTCGGGAGGGCACGCGACCTTGTCGACTGCGACGCTCGAGCAAGACATCGTCCAAGCTTCATGATCCTTGTCATTAGCTTCCTCTATTGTTGGTGCAAAGTGACACTGGAACAATTTCAGGTGCTGCGCTACTCTCCAATTCAAGAGAAGGTTCAATAACCTCGTCTAGCTCTACTTTCCTCCCACTCACTTCTTTCGAGAGAAACTCCTTCTCAAGAAAGGAACCGTTCTTTGTGATAAACACTTTGCCTTCGGTTCTGTGATAGAAGGTATACCCAATTGTTTCCTTAGGGTATCCTATGAAGACGCATTTCTCCGCTTTGGGTTCGAGCTTGTCCGACATCAACTTCTTGACGTAAGCTTCGCATCCCCAAACTTTAAGAAATGACAACTTAGGTTTAGCACCAAACCACGGTTCATACGGTGTCGTCTCAACGGATTTAGATGGTGCCCTATTTAAAGTGAGTGCAGCGGTTTCTAATGCATAACCCCAAAATGATAATGGCAAATCAGTAAGAGACATCATCGATCGGACCATATCTAATAAAGTTCGATTCCGGCGTTCAGACACACCATTGCGCTGTGGTGTTCCGGGTGGCGTGAGTTGCGAAACAATTTCGCTTGGTTTAAGATGCGTGAGAAAATCATAACTTAAATACTCGCCCCCACGATCGGATCGTAGAAACTTAATCTTTCTGTTACGATGGTTCTCCACTTCATTCTGAAATTCCTTGAACTTTTCAAATGTTTCATATTTATGTTTCATTAAATAGATATACCCATACCTACTTAAGTCATCGGTAAAAGTGAGAAAATAGCGATATCCACCGCGCGTCGAAACACTCGTCGGTCTGCATACATCAGTATGTATGATTTCCAACAAGTCTGTTGCTCGCTCCATCATACCGGAGAACGGTGTTTTGATCATCTTGCCCATGAGGCATGGTTCGCATGTGTCAAATGATTCAAAATCAAGAGACTCCAAAAGTTCATCATAATGGAGTTTCTTCATGCGCTTTACACCAATATGACCTAGACGACAGTGCCAAAAATAAGTAGTATTATCACTATCTACTTTGCATCTCTTAGCCTCAATGTTATGGATGTGTATTTCATCCCTTTCGAGATTTAGAAGAAATAAACCATTCACAAGAGGTGCATGACCATAAAAGATGTTACTCATATAAATAGAACAACCATTATTCTCCGATTTAAATGAATAACCGTCTTGCAATAAACAAGATCCAGAAATAATGTTCATGCTCAACGCAGGCACATAATAACACTTATTAAGGTTTAAAGATAATCCCGAAGGTAAAACTAAGGAGAGCGTGCTGACGGCCATCACATCAACTCTTGATCCGTTGCCAACGCGCATCGTCACCTCATCCCTCACAAGCCGCCGTCTATTCTATAGCTCCTATTTCGAGTTACAAATATTAGCAACTGAACCGGTATCAAATACCCAGGCACTACAACGAGGGCTAGTAAGGAAAACATCAATAACATGTATATCAAATATACCTTTGATGGTGCCAGCCTTCTTGTCCGCTAAGTACTTCAGACAGTTGCGCTTCCAGTGACCCTTGTCCTTGCAATAGAAGCACTCAGTGTCCGGCTTAGGACCAGACTTGAGCTTCTTCTCAGCAGGGGCAACGCGCTTGCCGCCAGCTTTCTTGAAGGGCTTCTTTGCACCCTTACCTTTCTTAAAGGAGGGCTTGTTGACCATCACCACATGATTATCCTTCTTGATGTCCACCTCCGCAGCCTTCAGCTTTGCGAAGAGCTCGGTAATCGTATCAGTGGAACCAATGTGATTGTGAGTCACTACAAAACTTTTGTAGCTGGGAGGGAGTGATTTCAGAACTCTGTCAATCTTGAGCTCCTCTGGAATCGTGCATTCCAGCTTCTCAAGGCGTTGAGTGTAGCCCGTCATCTTAATGGCGTGCTCACTAACGGAACTCCCTTCCTCCATTTTGCAGTTAAAGAACTTCGGAGATCTCATATCTCGAGCCTGAGTCGAAACATGGTTTCGACTCTTCGAGAATCTCAAAGGGCCCGGGATAGTATTCAAAACGATTTTGAAGTTCCGGTTCCATAGCAAACAACATGGTGCTCTTAATCACACCATAATCATCTTTGCGCCATTGATAGACAACTTTATCATCAGCCGGCGCAGTTGCAGCAGGGGGGTCACCTAACGCTTTCCCAAGGACATAGTCCTTTTGACCGGCAGAGAGAATGATTCTTAGATTGCGGAACCAATTGGTGAAGTTAGACCCATTGTTTCTAAGCTTTTCTTTCTCAGCAAAAACGTTGAAGTTGAAGTTGGACTTGGCCATGTGATCTACAGCATTTGCAAGTACAACTTTAGACTATGTTCATGATAAATAGTTCAACTTAATCAAATTACTAGATGAAATCCCACTAAATTCAACATCCCTCAAGTTGTTTAGTGAACATGATCCAAATGCACCACACCTAATCCGATCATCACGAGAAGAGATGTGGCTTCAATGGTGGACAATGAAGTGTCGATCATATCATTCATATGACTCATGCCTAACCTTTCGGTTCTTGTGTTCCGAGGCCATGTCTGTACATGCTAGGCTCGTCAAGTAAAACCCAAGTATTTCCGCATGTGCAAAACTGGCTTGCATCCGTTGTATGTGAGCGTAGAGTCTATAGCACCCGATCATCACGTGATGCTTGGACACGACGAACTTTCGCAATGGTGCATACTTGGGGAGAACATAGTTTTATCTTGATCTTTAAGTGAGGAATCATCTTATAATGCTACTGTGGCGATCTAAGCATAATAAGATACATAAAAGGATAAACATCACATGCATATAACTTTATGTGACATGGTATAGCCAATCTTCGCGCAATGATATCCATCTTGTGCATGCCGGCATGATCTCCATCACTGCACCATGATTGCCTCCACCACGAATAGCAACTACAACTATTGCTAACTACTTAGCGATAAAGTAAAGCTATTACATGGCGTATAAGGAGTTGACTCGCAGGTCATACACAATTATAAAGACAACCATATGGCTCCTGCCGGTTGTGTACTCATTGACATGCAAGTCATGAAACATTACAAAACATGATCATCGCATACAATATACACATCACATCTTGGGCCATACCATATCACAGAAAACACTCCCTGCAAAAACAAGTTAGACGCCTCTACTTTGTTGTTGCATGTTTTACGTGGCTTATGGGAGTAGATGCTAAGAACGATTATTACCTACGGAAAGCCACAACGGTGATATTATGGTTACCAAACTCCGGTGTTAATCCCATGAAAACTATAGTGAGAGAAACTGACATCCACCAGCCGCATGTGTGGAACAAGCCACACGTCAAGTGCGGGCGGTCTCATGACGACGTCGCGTAAGGTTGGCCTGGACCGCTTCAATCTCACTATCCCGCGTCATAAGAAGAACACAAACAAGAGGCTTGCAACAGAAAACATCAACGCCCACAATAACCATGTTGCGTTCTACTCGTGAAACACATCTACGCATAGATCTAGCTCTGATACCACTGAAGGGTTTCGCGGCATAGTAAATAAAAAATTTCTACGGATGCGAACAGAGGGAAAGCCAAGATCTAATCTAGGTGATGCAAACAACGAGAGAGATTGGATTAGATCTTCATACCCTTGAAGATTCGCACAGCGGAACGTTCGTCGGAACGTGGGTGATGTAGTCGTACTCGCTTCTCCTCCTCGCGATCCGATACGATCTAGCACCACAAGTGGCGGTGCCTCCGTGAGATGCACACGTGCAGCACCTCGACGTCTCCTCCTTCCTCGGACCAGCAAGTATGGTGGAGAGATGGATTGGATCTACGACACGACGGCGTGGTGTATATGGTGGAGAATTTCTGCAGCAGGGCTTCGCCTACAAGCAGTCGGGAGGGAGAGAGGAGGGCAGCAGGGCGTAGGGTTGGAGGGGAAGGTGTGGGGGGTTGGTGCGCCCCCACCCCTCTTTATATAGAGGGGGCGCCCCTCCCTCCCAAGCCCAAACCGCGGCCCCAAAGGATAAGGAGTGGGGCAAGGAAACCGCCCTTCTAGAAGGTCTATCTCGAGTTTAAACCTCTCTTGGCTGGGCCCTATGGGGCCTTGTGCCCTGGCCCAATGCGCCAGAGAACTCCCTCATAGGCCCATGACCCCTCCGGAAGGTGGAGCCACGTTGGTCCCCTTCCGGAAGGTTCTAGAAGCTTCGGTACAATACCAATTAACGGAACAATTCGAACTCCAAAAGCGGCCTTTATATGAATCTTATTCTCGGACCACTCCGGAACCTCGTGATGTCCGGATCCCATCCGAGACTCGAACAAAAACTCATAAACCAATTATCCAATCTATCCTAGCATCGAGACACGTTATGTGTGACCTGAGTTCGAGAATATGCGACATGATCTTCTATCAATAATCAACTGGGTATGGTAACCCATATTGACTCCCACACATTCATCGATGATCATATCGGATGAACCACGATGCCAGGATTCAATCAATCCCATATATATATTCCCTTCTCGCGATATTTTACTTGCGAGATTTGATCGTCGGTATCGTCATACCTAGTTCAATCTCGTTCACAAAGTACTTTACTCTTTCCGTAATCCGATATCACTTTGTGATTAACTCCTTAACCACATGCTTGCAAGCGGTGTTGATATCGATTACGAGTGGGCCCAAGTATATCTCTCCGACTTGGGAGGACAAATCCCATCTCGATACATACAACCCAATGATACTTTCCGATCACCTGAGAGACACCTTTATGATCACCCTCTCATAGGATGACGTTTGATGACCTCAAAGCTTTCTTCCGATACCAGGGAGTTGTATTATCTCATGGTCTAAGGAATACAATATTTGACATAAGAAAAGCTTCACAAAGACGAACACGATGACACGATCTAATTGCTTCGCTTAGTTTGGGTCTGTCCATCATATCATTCTCCCAATGATATGATCTCATTATCAATTGACAACTCATGTCTATGGTTAGGAAACCTTAACCATCATTGATCAATGAGCTAGTCCATAGAGGCGTACCAGGGACATGGTGTTGTTCACAAACCACACAAGTATTAAAGTTTCAGCTTAATACAATTCTAGCATGGAATATAAACATTATCATGAACAAGAATTATAATAATAACATCTTTATTATTGCCTCTAGGGCATAATTCCAACATCCATCATCATCATCCTCGTCCTCATCATCATCATCGTTCCCGCTGTTATCATCATCATCATTGTTGCCACCATCTCCATTGTCATCATCAGAGGGTGGATTCAGCTGTGCTTGCAGTGTGGCAATCTGGGCTGCCATAACTTCAATAGTTTGATCCCTTTCTTGGACGGTCCCTTGCAACTGTTGTATGGTCTGGGTGTTATCCTGCATAGTCCCATTAAGATGAGCTATGGTCGCATCCCTGCCTATCAGGGCATTTTCCAGAACTCCCACAGCTTCATGCAAGGTGTCAATCTCCTGTCCTTGGACCACCATGCCATTGCTGGCAAAATCTGCAATCTCCTTTACCATCATCACTTTCTCAGCTAGAGCTCCATTCTCCCTTTCCATGTCCTCTATGTGCCTCCGACGGGGCGGCATGTTGTTCCTGTCGCCCGGGGTAACCACAATGTTCCCATCTTCATCACGCCTCCCGTAGTCACGGTAGGGTGAGTCTTCTGGTAGTAGGTGTCGGACATGATGGCACTGGCGAGACAGGGCTTCATGCATGGCCAAGTTTATTCCAATTCCCCAGTTGCAGTATGTCTTGGTGTAGATCAGATGCACAGGGTTTGGCAAGGCGGCATCCCTAAAGATGAAAGTGGTGATCTCCCACGCATCCTCACCATATCCATAGGTGTACAGCCTTCTTCCCTTGAACATGGGCAGTGGCAATCCCAATGACTGCGAGAGCTGTGCTAACTGTCTTGCAAAGGGCCTTGGTGACTCCATGGTTGCATACTCAGTCCTGACTTCTCCCATCTATCAATTAAAAGAGGAAAGTGTGAGAATAGCATATGGTAAGAATTTACGAGAGCGAAAGGCATAAGATGAAAGACAGAGTTAATATAAGCTTTAGTAATTCTATGGCTTCCTAATCCAAACCTAGGTCACGATCCTACAGTCGACACACGGGCTCTGATACCATCTTGTAACACCACGGTTCTGAAAAGACCGTGGCTTCTATGTGACATGCCAATCCCTGGATCGGTTCATTTGCCCACAATAGAATAATATGAATAACATAGCACAATATCCGTGTATCATAAATAACGAAGATCTAGAGTACCATTATTACAATAAAAGCTTAGCTCAATGCTAGCTCAAATTATTCAGGTAGCAACATAAATAAAGCAAATCCTCCATTCTTTAAATTGCCCACAAGTGAACAAGTGCCGAGTGGATTACCGTGGCCTATATCGATTACTCAGAATCGGAATGTCCTGCAACATGAAACGTAGCAGCCCCGAAGGGTCAATACATGGAATGTATGGCAAGTAGATCTAGTAAAGGAGACAATAGTGCTAACATCTACATGCATATTTGGCAAGTGGAGCTGTGGCTAGCTTGCATTTGCAAATACCTTTGTCCTAATTTCATAAACAGTTTTAGATTTTCTTTGAAAAGATCCCAATTAAGTTAACCCAACAACATTAAAGCAGTTATGAAATTGGAATGAGCGAGAAACATGTCATGGAATCAATATCAAGCAACTCAGATGTCCATAACCGGGGACACGGCTAATCGATTAGTTTATACACCCTTCAGGGGTTAGTACACTTTACCCATGTGAATTGGCCAGCCCAGCTCGTACCATCACTCTCATTTTGGGTGATGATAGGGAGAAGCCCAAGAAGAGACCGTTCGGGAAGTAGCTCCCCAATCCCGACACGCACCGGTCCAACCTACCAAACTTCTACATCTCTGGATACGCGGGTTCGAGTTATCACAACCTACTAAGTCCAACCAACCGCCCATTTCATTATTGGCACATGGTTGTACACGTAAGCTACAAAATAAAGAAGCCAATCATTTTCTCTTGATACCTGGGTGCCTTTCCGCAATGATACCACCAAAAATTATCAGTCCCATCACACCCAGGAGATCCATTGATTAAGTTGTTTTAGTTTTCGCAAACCAATACATTTAGAAACAACTTTCAGTGATGTAACCCAGCCCTCGTTCATCATAGCATGGCTAAGCACATCTACCAACGGTGGTTCATCTACAAGGAAAGCCCTACCACATAATAGGACATAGCATATCGATAGTATCATCCTACACATGCATCTACAAAATACACGACAATGCATTGAAAGTAGTAGGACAATATCATAAACAAGGTAGCATCTACTTGCCTTGGCTGTAGCGGTCGGAATAACAATCCACACACGAGCAAGCGTTGCACTCGTCACAATCTATACGATACAATTGCAATCATAAACAAACCATACACAAGCATATGCAAACAAAGATGATGCAAGATGCATGCATGACAAGTGGATTGATGCTATAGCAGCACCACATAATCTTATTCAGTAAAGCTACTGAATGCATGCATGGAAAATATTTTTTTAGCGCAAGGAAAACTAGTATGCAATTTATAATGCTACATACTAGAGCTAGAACCCAATTAAATCACTACTGTCAACATACTGTTTGTAAAATCTTGGGAAATTCTACTGTGTAGGCATTACTAAATAGGAACAGTACCAATTGGAATTTCTCAAAAAGGAATTATATAACTCCCTAAGTAATTAAAATACTGCAGAAAGCCATTAAATAGGTTCTGCAAAATTTGTTACTGTAAGCCTAACTTTTTAATTCACTTTGATATTTCCCTTGTTCTACTGATTCTAGGGACATATTATTTGCAATTTTTGGAGTTACAGATCTTTTTCTACGAATTAATTACTCTAAAAAGGCCATTAACTCATTTAATTATTCTGGACAAAATCTTGCTGTAAAAGTGTAAAACAATGGTACAGCAAGATTCTACACGACTTACTGAATCTACACATATTTTATTTACAATTTTTGCCCCATTAGATTATTTTCTACAAATTTTACAAGTTTTACCTAAAATCTGTCAAATATATTGATTTAAAAATAAATAGTCAACCCTGACTGTTGACTGTGTCTACGTGGCGCTGACGTGGCGGTTGACCAGTCAGCGCCCGGCTGACTAGTCCACGGCCGATCTGGGCTGTCCGTGGCAGATCGTGCGGGCAAGGGTGGCCGACGGCGGCGAGCTCACCTGAGCGGCGGCGGCGTCGGCGAGGTCTTCCGGCGTGGGCGGTCGGCCTGTCGGTCAAGGCGTCGGCTGAGCGGAGGGCGGCCGGCAGGTGGTCGGGCGGCCGGTCTCGGGCGCGAGCTTGGTCCCGGGCGCTCGGTGGTCCCTGGGAAGAGAGGAGGAGGAGGAGTCGTGGCGAGCCTTGGGGCGCAAGCGAGGCGAGGAGAGAATGGCGTGGCATTACAGGCGGCGGTGGCGAGGTGGCGGCGCGATGTCGCGATGGGGAGCTGGGTTAAGAGGAGGTCCACGTGGGGTCGGGAGGATTGACACGTGATTCTGCAGAACTTCGAGGCGGCGGACGATGTCCGGGCGGACACGGGCGGTGGCGGCCGACAGTGGACCCACCTGTCGGTGGCTGGGCTGGCGGATAGTTTCCATGCCATGGCTGGCGTCTTGGCTAGGCTGGCTCGCCCCAATGCGCTTCTTTTTGTTCTTTTCTTTTCGATTTCTGTTTTAGTTTTTTCCTTCGTATCTTCTTCATACGAACTCCGAATCGAGTGATTCTTGTTCCTAAATTTTTGTAAAAATCAGAGGGTCATCATAGGATCATTTGTATCAACAACACAAGCTTCCAAAAAGTGTGGAAATACAAACCTAGCATGATCCCTTGTAGGAACATTTTAGCAATTCAAACTAGGGCTTTGAAAGTAGTGTTTTGCTAGAATCATTTCAATTCGAAATTTTGCATGGAAGATTATGATGCAATGACATGAATGATATGCATAACCAAATCTAAAATTTGGGATGTGACAGATGTCCCGGTTGGGAGATAATCCATGTAAGGTGGTCTAGTATTTTAGGAAAATGGGACGGTAGCATTCTGAAACAGCATTTTGGTGGTTACTTCACAAAACGACCTGTTTTTTGCGCTCGGAAAATGGAAAAGGGCTATTCCCTGCGACAAAAAGGAAAACTTCCTCCTGCAACATTGTTCTCCATACCAATGTCCACATGCATGCATAATATGGGCACAACATCACAAACTATGCCATGATTCAGCACATAACATCGGTCATTTGGACCGAAAGCCATGAAACCTCGAACATGATAGGTCATTTTGTGAAGGTTTTTTCGAGACATGATCAATATACCAAGTCTGGTATGTTTCCTTTCAACTATGTCACATAATATTACACCACGCGAAGGATTTTCATTGTTCGTATTTTTTTTGAATTTCTTATGCCCATTTTGAATTTTTTTTGAATATCTAACTATGGTTGAACCGGCGTGCATGAATATAGGGGACGAGAATCGTTAGAACTTGCATTGGATCTCTGAAGAAACCACATATTGCGAGTCTAATAATGATTTTTTCAAAAAATCACGGGCGATAGATCATATACCTGTAGTACAAAACCGGACCCACTTCATGCCGATTCGGCAGACATTTGTCTTTTTTACCCGGGATGGACGAAAATATTTGAGATGTCCCGGTAGGGATATAGTCCATGTAAGGTGGTCTAGTATTTTAGAAAAATGGGACGGTAGCATTCTGAAACAGCATTTTGGTGGTTACTTCACAAAACGACCCGTTTATTGCGCTCGGAAAATGGAAAAGGGCTATTCCCTGCGACAAAAAGGAAAACTTCCTCCTGCAACATTGTTCTCCATACCAATGTCCACATGCATGCATAATATGGGCACAACATCACAAACTATGCCATGATTCAGCACATAACATCGGTCATTTGGACCGAAAGCCATGAAACACTACTAGGAAAACGGCTATAGGTAATCAGCACATCCGTGGCTCACATGGTTGAAGTGCCCCACGGCTAAAACAGGCGTGGCTCACCTGTGGGCAGTGCCTTACTAATAACTAGAACAACCGTGGCGCACATGACTATAGTGCGCCACAGATGTGTGTGGGCCAGGGCCCTGTTGGCCACACGCCAAACATCTGTAGCGCACTATAGTCATGTGTGCCACGGTTGTTAGGGTCATCTGTGGCGCACGTGTGCCTGGTGCGCTACGCCTAAGCGCATGCCCCCCTCTGCTCTAAAACGGCCACAAACTTCTATGGCGCACTCGGCCTAGTGCGCCACAGGGAGTAGGAGCATCTGTGGCGCACATGCTAGGGCCGTGTGCGCCACGGATGTGTCGATTTCTTTAGGACAGCACTTTATGTGCACATGTGTGACCACATCCACCACCCCACACTTCACTTTCCCCTTCTTCTTCCTCCTTAGATCTAGTCGGGATCTTCTCCTTCCCACCTCAATTTCTCCACACATTCACCATTTTTAGCATGTAAAACTTGCTTTGGATGTTACATAAGTAATAGAGGAGGTCTCCGGTCTCTCATCTATCCTTCTCCCCGACGCCGCCTCTCCTTTCCATCTTTCTCGTGATCGGTCTCTCATCTCGTAAGTTGTCCATGTAAGGATGTGTTCATGTGTATATGGATGATGTGCTCATATGTATGTAGATGATCGATGCTCATGATGTGTGTATGTGGAGAGGATCGATGGTCATATGTGTGTGTATATGGAGTATCGATGATGCTCATGCATGTGTACTATGGAGAGGATAATGATATGTTCATGTGTGTATGGATCGGTCTCTCTCTCTCGTGTTTGTATGTGAACAAGTTGCCATTTGTTTTGCCAAAATGTTGATTCATTTCCATTTTGGCAAGACTTTGGCATTCATAAGGTCCTAATTTTAGGATAGGTCATGCGAAATTTTCTATCGACCATTGATGCATGCATTCATTCTGTGGTCCTAATAGACTTCAAAATTGTACCGTGTACACCGTGCAGGAAAAAATGGTCCGCATAATGAGCGAAGGCATTGTGGCTAGATTTTTGAAATGTGCGACGGCCGACATGATATGAAATAACAAGACATATATAAGATGTCCGTGCAGAAGATGCAAACTCAATGGGTGATCGACCAGTTATCGGGAATCTGCAGCGCACTCGCTCGCCATGGTTTCATGGATGGATACACTCGTTGGATAAGCGATGGCGTATATGATGGAGACGGTGAAGAAGGTGGCCAACATGGCGATGATCATCATCACGGCGAACGGGCGAGATGATGAAGAGTCTCTGGAGATGGTGAAGGTGTGGAAGCGGCCGGATGATGATGATCTAGATGCGGAGAGGAGCGGGCGACGATGGAACAACGTCGGTGGGTGCGGGACCCTTATGTGCAAGAGCTTCTCAAGCGGCACGAGTAACGCCAGGGCTGCCGCTAGAGAAAAGCCAAGCTTGCGCAACTTGAGAAAGACGGTTACTCCATTGTATGAAGGATGCAGGCCCGATGATACCGGTTGAATGTAACGCTCAAGGCTATGGAGATGAAGGCGAAGCACAAATTGAGTGACGCAAGCTTGACGATATGATGGCATTACAGCACGATCGTCTCCGGAGGGAACACATGTCCAACTAGTATCGAGGATGCCAAGAAAATCGTCATCCTCTCGATCTACGCCCGTTAGATATCACGTATGCATCAACGATTGCATCATTTATCGGGCGAGACGGAGAAAACCACATGTCCGTGTGCGGCGTGAGTCGATACAAGAAAGGGAAGAAAGCACCTCGAAAAGTGGTATGGTACTTTCCTATCACTCCTCGTCTGCGCTATTTCGCGGACCCTAAGGAAGCTCATGCGATGGCATGCGGAAAGGAAGAAGCCGGAGATGATGATGACCGCGAAAGGATGAGCTACTGACGCACCCTTCAGATGCTAGCCAGTGGAAAGCATTGGACCTCGAATTCCCAAAATTCGGTGGAGATTCGAGGAACATCAGGCTTGGTGCGAGCACCGATGGACTCAATCCGTTCGGTAGCGAAGCGCACGCACTTGGCCCGTGTTTGTATGGATGTACAACCTCCCTCCATGGTTGTGCATGAAGAAGAAGTACATACAAATGAGTATGCTAATTCAAGGGCCGAAACAACCTGGTACCGACATCAATCTGTATCTCGGGCTGTTGAAAGAGGAGCTAGCCACGTTATGGGAATCTGGAGCCAATACTTACGACGCCGTCGCACAAGATTATTTCACTATGAGAGCCGCGTTGGTCACTAGTAGTGCAAGACTATCCAGGTTGCGGGTATATCTCGGGGCAGGTTATCCAAGGATTACGCGCTGCGTTAGGTGCATGGATAACACAAGCTATCTCCAATGGAGAAAGATCCGGGTCATCGAAAACCGTGTTCATGGCGCACGGAGGTGGCTCGGCAAGAATGATCCATGGAGAAAACGTGGAGACCTGTTCGATGGCAAATAAGAGACCCGAGGAATCCCGGGCGTAGGAGCAGCGAAGAAGTGGAAGAGTTCTGAAAACTGGAAAGATTGTCCTAAGCACGGAAAGAAGCGAAAGAGGCAACAAGACAAGCCCGATGAAGGTATGGAAAACAAGGTCATTTTACGGGAGTTGCCATCTTGGAAGTTTCTCCGCACGCCTCATAGCCTCGACATCATGCATATCACGAAAAATGTGTGCGAGAGTCTGGTCGCCACCATAATCAACATGCCAGATAGGACGAAAGATGGTCCGAAAGCAAGGCACGACCTGATATGCTTGGGTATCCGGAAGGAGCTTCACGGAGGACGCACTACTCCTGATGATCAGGAAGATGACGATGATCATGAGTCGGAGACGACACAAGGTCGTCGGAAGGGTAAAAATTTCAAGAAGAACGAATATTACTGCCCTCCTTCTTGCTTCACTCTAAGCCAGGATGAGATCAAATAGTTTTTCAAGTGCCTTCTAGGAGTCAAATTTCCTTTTCTGGCGGGCAAGATAAGCGAGATACCTAGACGAGGCGGCAGAGGTTCGATGGCATGAAGTCTCACGATGCCGTGCTAATGACGCAGGTACTTCCGGTCGCACTAAGAGGGATAATGGACGAGCACGTCCGTGAAACGTTATTTGTCCTATGCAAGTGTTTCGACGTCATCTCTAGGAAGTCGATTGGCTTGAATCAGCTCGGATGACTACAGGAGGAGATCGTGGTGATATTATGTGAGCTTGAGGTCTACTTCCCACCCGCATTCTTCGACATTATGGTGCATCTGCTGGTCCATGTCGTGGAGGACATCGTACAACTCGGGCCGATGTTCCTCCGCAGCATGATGGCGTTCGAAAGGATGAACGGACACATCAAAGGATACGTTCGCAATGGTCCCGTCCAGATGGAAGCATAGCCAAGGGCTTTACGGCGAAGAGTGCATCTCTTTCGCGAATTATCTAGACATCGAGAACCATCGGTCTTCCGTCAGCAGACACCTTGGCAAGCTCGACGGATCTGGTCACCGAGAGGGTCGCATAACGCATGCAGAACTTCGATTTTCACGCAGACTTTGATCGAGCAAACCTCGTCGGCTACAGCATTTAGAACTAGTCGATCCTTGGATGCAGCACAAAAGGTTAATCGAGAAGAAGTACGGTGACCGGGCATACAGAGGACGCAGGGATAAATAATCAAAGAGCACAACTCAGATTTCACGCGTTGGTTTAGGCGACGCTCCTTGATAATCCCAGCGCTCGCATTCTTCCGACACGGAAAGATCATATTCACCTTATCGCAGGACCGATGCAAAACCTGGTGAGCTATCGGTATGATATCATGCTACACATTCTACACGGAAGAAAAGGACAACAAGTGTGATTATCGAATTGGTAGCGTCGAATTCTACACCGATGACAACGTGAAGGAAAGATTCTACGGAAGAATCGAGGAGATCCGGGAGCTCGACTCTGTGGAGAAAAGGTGCCGATGTTCCGTGTCGGATGGGCAAAGAGTGTCGAAGAGAAGACCGGTATTTCACAACCATGGTTATACGAAGCCAAATCCAAGGTCACGGTGCAAACGTGGCGAAAAATGAACCGTGGTACTGGCTACCAAAGTGGACCAATGTTTTTCATTACCGACCCGACAAAGCCTAGTGTTGTCGTGAGGAGAGGAAAAGAAACATCATCGGAATGGATGGAGTCGCCACGAGCAAGACTTGACCAAGACGCGATCCAAAGATTGAAGATGACGACGACTACGATGCAGCAACATACATCACAAGAAGAAAAAGGACAACCCTACCCAAAAAAGGTAGCCCGTTCGAAAGAAGAAATATTAAAGTGTCGGGGCTAAATTATTCAACCGCGACAAAGAAGGGAAAAAAGATTGTAAAACGCTAGCTCAAAAATATTGTAAAACGCATGGTTGAAAAAGATTGTAATATTCATGGACAAAGTATTATGAAATTTAGTTATACTTCGAATCATATTTGTAACACTTTTATGACATATATCACTACTTTTGGGCATGTTTGGAATATTTAAAAGTATTTTAGAAACAAAACAAAACTTGTATGGCATATATCACCACTTTTGGACATTTTTGTGAACATTTAAAAGTATTTTTAAAATAAAAATAAAAAAGTGGAGCACCAGGATTCACACTGGTGCTCGAGTTTGGAATAGAGCTAAGGGGCTAGAACCAAGGGCTATGACAGTGGTAGTGTTAACGAATGGGTGGCCGCCTCTTATCAGTCGTCCAGAGACATAGGCGTGGCGCACTGGCCAAGTCTCACGGTATCCGTAGCGCACTTGGCTGTGCGCCACGCTATGTCTGTTGGACGCTAGTCAACCGCTCCGGTTCCATCTCTCACAGACGACACCACGCACCGCGCCGCTCTGCATCTCACAGACATCTCTCGAGGAGGAGGAAGCCCACCACCGCCGCGCTGCCCGTCGTCGTGGAGGAGGAGGAAGCTCTCGAGGAGGAGGAAGCTCTCTCGAGGAGGAGGAAGCTCTCGTGGAGGAGGAGGAAGCTCTCGAGGAGTAGGAAGCTCTCGAGGAGGAGGAAGCTCTCGTGGAGGAGGAGGAACGCGCCGCCCATCGTCGTCCGCCCGTCAGAGGTAGCCCCTCCCCTGTCTCTCCCTCTCTCCCTCCCCTGTCTCTCCCTCTCTCCCTCTCTCCCTCTCTCCCTCTCTCCCTCTCTCCCTGTCTCTCCCTCTCTCCCCTGTCTCTCCCTCCCCTGTCTCTCCCTCTCTCCCTCTCTCCCCTGTCTCTCCCTCTCTCCCCTGTCAGAGTTAGGGTTCATGGTTCAGAGGTTGCTAGGTTGCTAGGTTGCTAGGGTTCAGAGGTTGCTAGGTTGCTAGGTTGCTGCTAGCAGGTCTGAATGGTAGAATAATTATGTCTCTGAATGGTAGAATAGCTAGTGAATTCTGGCCCCATCGAAAACATACAAAAGTTAGGGTTCATGGTTGAGTAGTGCAGCTATTGGTTGAGTAGTGCAGAAAGTTAGGGTTCATGGTAGAACATTCGTTGTTCACAACTGTGTTCTATTACCATTAGAAATGACGGGCAACTCCTGTGTTACGCTATTGGTGTAGTGTTGGCATGCTATTATTAGAAATGACAGGCAAACACCGATCCCACATAATGACAACTCCTTTGTTGTCTACACTGTTTGTTACCATACTTAATATGGTTCTGCTTTTAGTGTTGCATCCAATATGCATTTGTTGTAAATAACTGATGGAAAAGCTCCCCTCTGAAATATTCATATATTCTCAATTAAATGCTCCCCTCTGAGATATAGGTAGTTGACAGAGATACAATTGTATGCTATTGATGAACATTTTTAATTGTCCTTGGATTATGCTATCGATAGATATATATAGATATCACTAATGATGCAAGCTTAATTTAGATTGACCTTGCATTATTCAGTACACCAAGGTTTAAATGCTCAAGTACTTCTAGTTCTAGGTATTAATTTAAATAAGAGAGTGCGAAAGCTGATGCTTAAGGGTTGTAAAACATTTGTTTTTGCACTCCTGGGTCGACACTTAATTTTTTTTAAAAACTCTGTTGACACATAAGGTTCAAATTTATCTCTGTTGACAGTATTGACACATTAGGGTTCAAAGTAGTGCAGGAGGTTGTTGACACATTAGGGTTCAGAGTAGTGCAGGAGGTTATATGATCATGTTTGTGCCCCTGACTGAATATGGTAGCTGTTCTGGTGTTCTGGTTCCTCCATTTTCTTTGTTCCATTATGCCCATAGATGTGGTAGCTGTTCTAGTGTTGGTGTCCCTTGCAAAACTTGCTACCATCAAGTCCAGTAATTTTTGCTGAAACAGATTTATTGTGTCTTTGGTTGTGCGATTGTCTTGGCTATCTTGGGCCATTTATGCTGGTTGTCTGGCTATGATGGCCATTTATTGTGCTAGCTATGCTGGCCATATATATGCAGGTTCTTGTATGAAACAGTCGATTTTGCCGGAATGTTGATTAACTTCCGTTTGGTAATCGGGCACTCTAGTTTAAGAAAAATTAGCAAAGGTCATGCGGATTTTTCCGGCATTTAACCAATTATTTGTTTTTGTTAGTGCAAAGATGTGTGACAACGGCAGGCTGGATGTTCTAAGCGCATCAGCGAAGGAGAACTCAGACCTCCGAATAAACAATTGACATTCGGGAGGCGGCCCGGCTAGAAGGCGATGAAGAATACCATCCTTCGGAGAGCGAGGATGATGAGATGGAAGACGGAGGAAGAAGCCAAGGAACGGCAGCGATGAAACCACCGATGGCGGCGAGGGCACGGTAGTGGTAGCAACCCTTCTAAGAAGAAGAAGAAGAAGCGAAGGACGGATCCGAACACGGTCGGCGCAGTCGAGGAAATTATCAAGTGAGCCCAACCTGTGTTCCTTTGGAGCCCGCTTGTCGTCAAAGTGCAGTGGGAAAGTGGCGGCGATCACCGGACAACCATCTCGATCAACACCGAGAATCTCCGCATAAAGATAATGGCCACTTGCACTCCTCTTGAGAAGCTGCACGCCGGATACAAGTTCCCCGATGTCGAACACAAATTATCATGGGAGCGAAGTAAACAAATCCGCCCTCACAAAGATGAGCACCGCCATTGGAGAACCGGATAAAGAAGAAGATCTATAAAGAAGGCAAAAGTCTCGAGGAGATCCAGAAGATTGACCCGAGATCACGAAGATCGATTGCGGGAGTTCAAGGAGAGGTGTGAATCCGAAAGAGCCACGCCAATAGTAATCGGGAAAGGAGCTGCAGCGATGAATATAGTTCATCACCATCTCGGATCTGGTGGATCTGAGAACCGCGGAGGCCAAATGGAATAAGGAGGACGAAGAGTATAGATCCAAGGGGATAGAAAACACCTTTTCTAAATTCGAACCCGGGCAGGTTCGAAAATTCATCGAGCCCGTTACCATGTGGACCCAAAACCAAACAACTCACTGCGGATCCTGCGGTGAAGGAATTCGAGAAATTGTGGTAAGTATAATCTAATTACGCGGATCAACACGATTGCAATCTAATCGATGATCTAAATGATTCACATTACTTTCTGCAGAGGAGGAAATTGTTGCTAGTCATGGATCCTGGGGTTCCTCATCCCGGGGTCGACGGCCACCGGTGGGATAACCCTTTTGCAGGCGATGAACCGAGCCAAGAAAATAGAGCGATTCTGAAGAAGCCGTCGTCGGCTGGCCGTCTGGCGGCCTCAGGGGTAAGAATTGGGTGGATCATTTTGGTCCACCGCCGAGGACGCATGTGGCGCCGTCGGGAAGGAGCGAGGAGGAAAACCGAGAGGTTCAAGAACTTAAGGCACAAGTGGCGCGGATCCCGCAGATCGTCCAAGACAACCTGGCAATCACCCTCACGTCCTTCTTGCCTACCTTGGTGGAGTCAATAGCGAACTGGAGTGCGGGTGGTCGAGTAGGTCCGTGCCCAATTCCAAGCATGGTCAGCGGCCACTCGAACAACGCGGCGCCGACGAATCAGGCGAACTACGTGTTCATGACTCCGCCCGCTAGCACCGCGGCGCCGCAAGTGTTGGTGACTCCCCCTGCCATCACCGCGGCGCCGGAGTACATGTTGGTGCCCCCCTGCCATCGTCGCGGCGGCACCGGAGCTCCAAGCACCCGTCGGTAGGGAGAATACACGGCCGGCACCACACGCCATCAAGCAGCCCTTCCGTCTCTTGCACGCCCGTCGCCGTATCACGGTGCATCGACATTAGCCGATCTCGGCGCCATCACGGTAAACAAATTGCTTTAATTACCGCCTTTCATGCCATCTATATATTACTCTTGTGGCATCTCGCTCCGACGACGCCCGTACATGTTTTCTGCAGACGGATGTTCCTTGCACTCTCTTATGCTACGTGAACAACGAGCTGAGGATGTTGACAAGGTACCATCGTTCAACCCTTGCGGCGCACGTTCCACTCAAAGCCGATGCGGATAGCGTGCATGGGTTAAAATTAGTGGTGCTAAGGGGCTGCGGCGACTGGAACCTCCCATTCAACCCCGAGGCGGATGAAGAAGAGTCGTTTGTCCTCGAAGTTGCTTCTTGTTCTTGCTATGGACAAAGAGCATGATCCGTTTGGGGACGGAGGGGCCATCACGCCAGACAACAGCACCGCTGTCGTGCGGCGACAAGCGGTGGCAAGGCTACGCCCTCGCCGTCACCTCCACGGTGGGTCGGATGATCATGTTGATGATATGCACATGGCGGGATCCGGCCGAGACGGCGAAGACTGGAATGATCACTTCTTGACTCGGTTTGGCGAAGAAGACCTAGCTGGTGGCCCCACGAGAAAGCCACTATCACCAAGCGTCATTTGGTTCTCGAGACGCCTCGACTTGCGCCTTCTGAGCCGGTGATACAACCAACCGCCCTTTATTCTAAGCCCGACACACTACATAGGCGGCGGTGCTCGATTATGTGCCTGCCCGCTCTCCAAAAGGAAAAAAGGTTGGAAAAGAAAATCTAGCAGCTCGAGCCAGCCGGTGGCGTCAACTGCGAATCTGATCAGGTTTCGGGACGGGCCACCAAGACCCGAGGGTATTATGTGGAGGATTCAGGTAGCAGGTGAGCCCATGCTACCTAAATTTCGGGCTTCGCCGATTCGGGCTGCAGAGTGTGCATGACGTCTTGACTATAGAGAGACTCCTTCTATCAGAGAAAGATCCCTCGCACCCGGTATTCGTGGTTAAGGTGCCACCAGGCTTGGGCTTCGTCGACACCCCATGGATCTGTTCTTCCTGCGGTTCGAGGACATCTTCAATATGTTCCACCTATACCCGCTGCACTATACCATGGTCGTCTCTTTTCTCTCGGCTGGCCATGCAGATCATTAGAGAGAACACACGGGCATCTCTATAGTGGACCCCTACTACATGCGTGACGGATGCTTGGGTTCCCCGCGAGCGACGTATCGTGGCCTCGTACCTAAAAAGAATCCTCGTGGCGAACAAGACAAAGGAATACATTCGTGCCTTACTTTCCGAGTAAGTCGTTATTCACTCGCCACCGTCGATTGGCTTTATTAGATCATCATCATTCTTTTTCCAACACATTCCATTTGAATTTTTTGCGCAGAGATGAACACTGCACGCTCATCTCCTTATCGCCGAAGCATTCCCACGCCACGTATTTTGACTCGGGGAGTCTAGAAAAGAAGAAAAATTACGACAAGATCAAGGAAGTTCTGGATGATGCTCTCACTGGCTTTGCCTCGACGGAAGGCACCAGCTTCGTGCGTAAGAAGGTCAAGTTCGGCAGGCACGTCTTCAACCACGTAACAGAGTTCCCCTGCGTGAAGCGGTAGGAAAGCGAAGAAGGAAGACTAATACGCACTCCACCACATGAGGGCGTTCCTACTTGCCCACCAGAATTCTACGCTGCCAGATCATCTCAAACAGTGGGCCGAAGCAAAGGCCAAGATCAATGATTCGGATATTAGACAAGAGATGTATCGCATCCAGCAGCAGTTTGGGGCAATCATCTTTCGTGGTGTCATGACTTCGGGATCTTCTACGGAGGAAATATCGAATAACCGTGACATAGAAGATCGCCTAGAGATGCAGGGTGACTATAGGAAGTTCATGACGACAGGCGTCCTCCGTTCCCTAAGCCGAGCGAAGGCTTGATGATGGCCTAGTTGTAGTTACAAACTATAGATGACCTTTGTGTGTGTGTGTGACGACAAGTGAACTTATTTTGCTTATTATTATATATCGATCAATGCTTGGTTTTTTGCTTACTCTTTGGTCCTTTGCTCAATTTGGTCCTTCTTTTTTCCTTACTCTTTTTCGAGAATAATGCCGATGATTGAAATGTCGTAGCACACTATATATGTGAATGTGCTACGATGGGATTGCGCCTTGTGCTATGCACAAGTACTCAGTGTTGTGCATCCTACTTGGCGTCAGTTCCGTCGTAGCATATTCTGTGACCAACGACCTATGTATATATATGAGGCATGATTTTGAGTTACTTTGTCTTTTCAAGAATAATGCCGATGATTGAAATGTCGTGGCACACTATATGTGAATGTGCTGCGATGGGATTGTTCGCCTTGTGCTATGCATGTGTCCAGTGTTATGCATCCTACTTGGCGAACAGTTCCATCGTAGCATATTCTGTCAACAACCTAGTTATATATGAGGCATGCTTTACGAGTTTGGTCTTTTTGATTTAGGAGTACTTTCTATAAGTGTATCTTCATATGCGACTTTAATTATATATGTTTTTTCAATAGTCGGTTAATTATTATTGTCAACTTATAGATGGTATGCGTTGTGTACAAGGGACGGGTTCCCGGAGTCTACGATGATTGGAAAGACTGCCGGAGACAGGTGCACCGTTTCAGCGGCAATAGCTACAAAGGGTACAACACTATGGCGGAGGCGGAAGCTAGATACACGCGCTATCTAGCGGAGTTAGGACAAGGAACCAGATGAAGACCTACACCTTCGTCGCGGCGGTGATCATGCTTATCTTCTTTGGTTATTTATCCCGCGTTTGTGTCTAGCTAGTTAGTTTAGATGTCTAGGCGAGCTTCCGAGCTCTAACTTGTTCGATCGACACATGTATTAGCATGTCACCAACTACTACTTTGTAACATGATTGAAACAATGTAACTTAGACTATGTATTCATGTATGAGACTTATCTATATGTATTTGTTTCAATCTTGTTTTTCATATTGAGTATTTATATATATAATTGTATACCTTGTATCTGTGTGTGTATATCTGCTGCAATATTGTATATAATCTGTATTGCATATAATCTGGCTTGGAAATTAAAAAATACATCATGGCGCATGGTCTACCTACATGGCACTACACCTAAAGCGCACCATGGAAGTTTAGTGGCGCACTAGGTAGTGCGCCACAGAAGATCCCAGGGGTAGCGCACCATGCCAAACTTCTGTGGCGCACTTGGAGGTGCGCTACGCCTATCTCTGCACAACCGTGGCGCACTAGGCAGTGCGCCATGGCTGAGAGATAGCCGTAGCGCAAGGCCCGTGGCGCACGGCTAGTGCGCCACGGATGGACATTTCTGGTGCGCCACTAACGGCCTGTTTCCTAGTAGTGAAACCTCGAACATGATAGGTCATTTTGTGAAGGTTTTTTCGAGACATGATCAATATAACAAGTCTGGTATGTTTACTTTCAACTATTTCACATAATATGACACCACGCGAAGGATTTTCATTGTTCGGATTTTTTTTTGAATTTCTTATGCCCATTTTGAATTTTTTGAATATCTAACTATGGTTGAACCGGCGTGCATGAAGATAGGGGACGAGCATCGTTAGAACTTGCATTGGATCTCTGAAGAAACCACATAATGCGAGTCTAATAATGATTTTTTCAAAAAATCACGGGCGATAGATCATGTACCTGTAGTACAAAACCGGACCCACTTCATGCCTATTCGGCAGACATTTGTCATTTTTACCCGGGATGGACGAAAAGATTTGAGATGTCCCGGTTGGGATATAGTCCTTGTAAGGTGGTCTAGTATTTTAGGAAAATGGGACGGTAGCATTCTGAAACAGCATTTTGGTGGTTACTTGACAAAACGACCCGTTTTTTGCGCTCGGGAAATGGAAAAGGGCTTTTCCGTGCGACAAAAAGGAAAACTTCCTCCTGCAACATTGTTCTCCATACCAATGTCCACATGCATGCATAATATGGGCACAACATCACAAACTATGCCGTGATTCAGCACATAACATCGGTCATTTGGACCGAAAACCATGAAACCTCGAACATGATAGGTCATTTTGTGAAGGTTTTTTTGAGACATGATCAATATACCAACTCTGGTATTTTTACTTTCAACTATGTCACGTAATATGACACCACGCGAAGGATTTTCATTGTTCGGATTTTCAATATACTAAAGGTTCATCTTTAGTCCCGGTTGGAGGGATTTCGGCAGGCTGGGCCAGGCAGCACTAATGATAGGGGTGAGTGTCGACATTATATATGTCGTGCGGCGTGTACCTTGTCCCGTATGGTGTCACCAACCGGGACTAAAGATGAACCTTTAGTCCCGGTTGGAGACACCAACCGGTACAAAACACAAGTTAGCACTAATAATAGGGGTGAGTGTCGACATTATGTTGTAAGTGTCGACACTATGCCGAGCTGCTTGTACTATAAATAGGCATCCTTGTGAGTCCAGTCCTCCAGCCAGATTGAGGCATCTCCAATATTGTTTTCAAGAGCAGGGACACCACTACGACCAGTTTCAGGGAGATGCCGCCGGATACCAGTCCTCCGGCATCTCCAAGAAACTGGTCATAGAGGCACTCCCTAATATGTGAAATTAGTTAGCTCCCAGGTGTATTGATCTAGTTAGAGAAGTTACAAGCTGCAAGATAGTTTTTGAGAGCAAGGACACCACTATGACCAGTTTCAGGGAGATGCCGCCGGATCCCAGTCCTCCGGCATCTCCAAGAAACTGGTCATAGAGGCACTCCCTGATATGTGAAATTAGTTAGCTACCAGGTGTATTGATCTAGTTAGAGAAGTTACAAGCTGCAAGATGGTTTTCGAGAACAGGGACACCAATACGACTAGTTTCATGGAGATGTCGCCGGATCCCAGTCCTCCGGCACTCCAAGAAACTGGTCATAGAGGCACTCCCTAATATGTGAAATTAGTTAGCTCCTAGGTGTATTGATCTAGTTAGAGAAGTTACAAGCTGCAAGATGGTTTTCGAGAGCAGGGACACCACTACGACCAGTTTCAGGGAGATGCCGCCGGATCCCAGTCCTCCGGCATCTCCAAGAAACTGGTCATAGAGGCACTCCCTAATATGTTACCGCGCGCGTTTGAAGATCAGATCTTAATGGTAAGTACGAATTGGGACAACTTCTTCATAGTCCCGGTCCAGCCACAAAACAGGACTAACACTCAAGACATTTATTAATATTAAAAACTGAGACTACAAAAGCGGGACTAAAGGCCCCCCTATATACAGTCCCGGTCACAAACCATGAAAGATATCCTTCTGTCAAGCCACAAACCGCGAAAGACATGAACTAGAGTTACATAGTATGAGCATGAACTTCTTGGCATATGTCCTTCCTTATGATCGCTCCAGACGTAACCATGGAGCATCTTCTTTACTTAACGGAATGCTTGGATCAGTTTTCACTGTGAAGGGCGGAATTTCATCAAACTTATTATAATCTTCTGACATGTCTGTCTTGTCCTCGATTCCCACGATGTTTCTTTTCCCTGAAAGAACTATGTGACGCTTTGGCTCATCATATGATGTATTCGTTTGCATATTTTTTTCTTTTTTCAGTTTGGAGGACATGTCCTTCACATAGAAAACCTGAGACACATCATTGGCTAGGACGAATGGTTCATCTCTATAACCAAGATTATTGAGATCCACTGTTGTCATTCCGTACAACTGGTCTATCTTTACCCCTTCCCCATTCAGGTTCACCCATTTGCAGCGAAACAAAGGGACCTTAAAAGAGACTCCATAGTCTAGTTCCCATATCTCCTCTACGTAACCATAGTATGTGTCCTTTTGTCCATTCTCGTCTATTGCATCAAAGCGGACACCACTATTTTGGTTGGTGCTCTTTTTATCTTGGGCGATCGTGTAGAATGTATTCCCATTTATTTCGTACCCTTGGAAATTCAATACAGTAGAAGATGGTGACGCGGCCAACAAGTATAGCTGATATCCAATAGTGGTGTCATTCAAGAGATGTGTCCGCATCCAACAACCGAAAGACTTCATGTGTTTATATGTAATCCATGATTCATGCTTCCCCGGGTTTTTCGAGCGTACAATATTCTTGTGTTCCTCGATATACGGAGCAGCCAAGGTGAAATTATGTAGAACTGTGTAGTGTGCTTTAGTGAAAGAATCCCCGTCCCTACATATCATTGCTTTCTTTCCCAGCGTGCCTTTTCCACTTAATCTTCCCTCATGCCGCGAGTCAGAAACAACAATCGTCTTAAGGTCAGGAATAAAGTCAACACAAAACTTGATGACCTCCTCTATTCCATATCCCTTTGAGATGCTTCCTTCTGGTCTAGCACGGTTATGAACATATTTCTTTAAGACTCCCATGAACTCTCAAAGGGGAACATATTGTGCAGAAATACCGGACCAAGAATGGCAATCTCTTCCACTAGGTGAACCAGGAGATGCGTCATAATATTGAAGAAGGATGGTGGGAACACCAACTCAAAACTAACAAGACATTGTGCCACATCCTTCTGTAACCTTGGCAGAATATCTGGATTGATTACCTTCTAAGATATTGCATTGAGGAATGCACACAACTTCACAATGGGTACTCGAACATTTTCCGGTAGAAGCCCCCTCAATGCAATCAGAAGCAACTGCGTCATAATCATGTGACAGTCATGAGACTTCAGGTTTTGGAACTTTTTCTCTGCCATATTTATTATCCCCTTTATATCAGATGAGAAGCCAGACGGCACCTTGATACTGTAAAGGACTTCAAAAAAGATTTCCTTCTCTGCTTTGGTAAGAGCATAGCTGGCACGACTTAAGTGACGCCCTTTATCCGTCTTGTTCTGTGTATGCATGTTCTTTGGGCCTTTTATAATTTGTTGGTCCTCCCGTGCTTCAGGTGTATATTTTGTCTTCCCATACATGCCTAGGAATCCTAGCAGGGTCACGCAAAGATTCTTCGTCACGTGCATCACGTCGATTGAAGAGCGGACACGCAGGAATTTCCAATATGGCGGCTCCCAAAATATAGATTTCTTCTTCCACATGGGTGCGTGTCCTGTAGCAATGTCGTTCGGAACCGATTGACCGCCGGGACCCTTTCCAAAGATTACTTCTATGTCCTTGACCATACCAAATACATCATCACCAGGAGGGAGTTCAGGCTTCTTCCGGTGATCTGCCTCACCTTTGAAGTGCTTGCCTTTCTTTCTTACGGGATGATTGGTCGGAAGAAATCGTCGATTCGACAGGTACACAACCTTCTTGCATTTATGCAAATATGTACCTTCAGTCTTATCTAAATAGTATGTGCATGCCTTATATCCCTTGTTTGTCTGTCCTGAAAGGTTACTAAGAGCAGGCCAATCATTGATGGTTACGAAAAGCAACCCTCATAGATCAAATGGCTCCTATTTGTTCTCATCCCATGCACGTACACCTGGTTTGCCCCACAGCTGTAAGAGTTCTTCAACTAATGGCCTAAGGTACACATCAATGTCGTTGCCCGGTTGCTTCGGGACTTGGATGAGCACTGGCATCATAATGAACTTACGCTTCATGCACAACCAAGGAGGCATGTTGTAGATACATAGAGTCACGGGCCAGGTGTTGTGACTGCAGCTCTTCTTCCCAAAAGGATTCATGCCATCCGTACTTATACCAAACCATAAGTTCCTTGTCACCGCAAAGTCCGGAAGTCTCGATTCTTATCCAGTGACCCATCGCAGTTGTCTCAACTTCCTGTCTTTCTTACGGTCTTCTTTGTGCCATCGCAACAACCTGACATGCTCTTTGTTTCTGAACATGCGTTTCAACCTTGGTATTATAGGAGCATACCACATAACCTTAGCAGGAACCCTCTTCCGGAGGGGCTCTCCCTCA
Organism: Avena longiglumis; assembly: GCA_030063025.1. Lineage (NCBI taxonomy): Eukaryota > Viridiplantae > Streptophyta > Magnoliopsida > Poales > Poaceae > Avena > Avena longiglumis. The sequence continues at coordinate 49,252,109 of CP125978.1, forward strand.
ACATCACCAGGGTCATCTCATCTGATCTTACACCGCAAAGTATTGCATACCGAGCATTTATCTAAATTCTCATACTCCTTACTGCGGTAGAGGATGCAGTCATTAGTGAATGCATGTATCTTTTGCACATCTAATCCTAGAGGACAAAGAGTCTTCTTTGCTTCGTAGGTACTCTCGGGAAGTTCGTTATGTTTTGGAAACTTCGGCTTCATTATTTTCAGCATCTTTTCAAATGAGGAGTCAGTTAGACCACACTCTGCCTTCCATCGCAACAATTCCAGTGTGGTACCGAGCTTTGTGCTGCCATCTTCACAATTTGGGTACAACAATTTCTTGTGATCTTCTAACATGCCCTCTAACGTCAACTTCTCATTTTCTGTTAGCAGTCTCGCTTTGCATCAGAAATGACACTACCAAGTTCATCAGCCGGCTCATCTGATGCCCGTTCTTCACCTCCTTCCTCTCCATTGTCTTCTATTGCAGTATCACTGTATTCAGGAAACATATGATGATAGTTGTTATCATCATCTTCTTCTTCACCATCTTCCATCATAACCTCTCTTTCCCCGTGCTTGGTCCAACAATTATAGTTGGGCATGAAACCTTTCATAATCGTGGCATAATGATTTTCGAGGAAGAGTACTCCTTGTTGTTCCGACATTGAACACATGGACAACGTATAAAACCATTCTCTTTGTTTGTCGTAGCCACATCGATAAATTTATCCACGTCTTTCATATACCCAGGTACATGTCGGTCACCGTACATCCATTCCCGACCGTTCATCTGCATCATATAAGTAAGTTTATCAAAAACAGGACATCATAAATAGTGAAATGACTAATTCACATCGACACATGCAGTGTATCAATGACAGAAAAGATAAGATTGCTAACCTCGATCGAGGGTAATAAAGAGTTGAAAGCTCAAGTGCGTCTCAGACACCTTCTATATTTTTGTTCTATGATAAATTGAACGGGATCATTCACTCAAACATTTCATCAAACACCTTGAATGCATGCATAGGGGAAAAAACTAGCACACCCCTCACACCTTCCACCAAGAAAAAACAGAGTGAAGGCAGAGGGCTGGGGTATTGCATTTATACAGGGCGGGAGCATACGTCCCGGTTTGTAACACAAACCGGGACTAAAGGTGTGCCCCTACCAACCGGGACGCATGCCTCCAGGCCCTGTGCCCGCGCGAACCGGGACGCGTACCAGGCGGAACCGGGACTAATGCTGTTGGGAGGCACGAGCGGATAGCTTTTTTTCTACTAGTGAAGGAAGAAGATGCGGAGGAGTATGGCGTTGTGGACTGTGGTGCCACTCTATGATGATCGATCCGATTATGCTGGAAGGTTCCTAATATGCATCGGTGCATGTATACTGCTGCTTTTGGCTGCTGCATGGAACGTACATGGAGCTAGGGAAGAATTCATGCATAAATACCTATGATCGGCTTGATGGTGGTACTCGCAGCAGCACGACCCGCGGCGAGGACCTGCTTCCTGGCGGTGGTGGCGCACCTGATCAACGAGAGAGTCAGAGACCGACCAGCACTACTGCCAAGAGGGAGACATGGCGGGACGGTGCAGGTCGGGACCGCAAACTGACTATGCCTCGCGGCGAGAGCTCGGGTTCACGTCCATGGCATGCCAAAACCAACCAGTGCTAGCTTGGGGAGGAAGCCGCGGTGCCGATGCGCCTTCAGGTCAGCTCAGGTTCGATGTGACCACATGGCGGAGGCTGGCACAGACGTGCGCGGGTCCATCCATTGACATTGGCTTCTCCAATGTTCGTTGTTTTTATCTAGAAGCAGGGGTCCATCCTATCGGCCATGAAGTGAAGGGGGCGGGGATAGGTGGAGCCGGGGAGGGGGGGGGGGGACAGCGGATGGAGATAGACAGGGTAGAGGAGGCACCGGGAAGAGATTCAAAGTCCGGCTGCTGATTGTGGGAGTCAAATAAGTCGATACACCCTTGCCGATGTCTAACTTAACACTTTTCTTCTTGTTGAATTTTTTTCTTCGCACATCTTTGCTGGTCCTGTACTGCGTCGAACTGGAATTTTTAGGGTGTTATATGCAGTCCTAAACTAGACAAGCTTGGTGTTGTTTTGTTTGCTATTTTGGGCTTTCTTCTGTCCGGCTTCTCTGTCATTGATTTCAAAGCTTGATCTTTTACTCATGGATACCATATGCGACTCTGAACCGCATCATTCTTACAAAGACGTGCAAGCACACATGTGAAAGGTACTATGACGGTCGAGATTATTATTATTATTTTGATTTCATAAATTATTTGAAACGGATATTAAATCACATTATCATTATTATTAAATTATTGCTCATACTTATTAAATAGTTATTATAATATCAGAACATAAATTATCATAGATGAATTTTATCATAACTTATTGAAAATTATTATTGCATTATTAGAACATAAATTATCAAGATGTGCAAGCACACATGTGAAAGGTACTATGACGGTCGAGATTATTATTATTTTTTATTTCATAAATTATTTGAAACGGATATTAATTTAATAATTAATTATTGCTAATAATTATTAAATAGTTATTATTATATCAGAACATAAATTATCAAAGATGAATTTTATCATAACTTATTGAACATTATTATTGCATTATTAGAACATAAATTATTAGAGTAGAGTCTTCCTAGGAACTTATTTGATTCATTTTATGATTATTATTATTGCAGGTAGTTAAGTACCGTCCACTCGGATTGCCGAATGCACAAACATAACCCTACATTGTAATTATTTTACTTGGGAATTCAATTTTAAGGTGAGTTTTGATTTGTGAATGTGAGGATATCTCTTAGATTTATAATTTGTAGATTGGAAAGAAATTAAAAAACAAAGTCGAAAATAGTTGATTTATTAAAAGATGAATAAATTATTAATCGTTAAAAAATGAAACGAAAGATTTTTTTAAAAAAAATATATTCTTTCTCCTGGTGCAACGCACGGACATTTTTCCTATACAAAGCTAAAACATCTTATATTTTAAAACAGAGAGAGCATTTGTCTTCGAGACGGCCACGTTAACATTGATATTCACATAACCCACCCATGAGGGAATCTACTTCGGGTGGGGTGGCTTGACACTGACTGCACCCCTTGCTTGACTAGGCTCCGAGATAGCGAGATCCCTCGGAAAAAAACTTTGAACAAAACAATGTGTTGATATAGGGCTTTAGAATTGTCCTTTGAATACGATCCTCCTCCTTGCGTACCATCCATATGGCCGACAGTGTGACAGCCATTACCGCAAACTCCTCCTGTGACAATTAAAGACTCCATCATTAGGAACAGCCACTGCTTCGCTGAAGGCTTGTCCCTATGGGGACAGAATGGCGTGGCAATCGCCACAGAAAATTATGCAGCTTGAACCTTCACTCTCCACAGTCGTTGCCCAAGTTTCTCCTCTCTAGCTGAGTTGGAACCATGCCGGCACGTACCGAACCGGTACCAGGGAAGAGATAGAGGCGCTCGAAGGCGGCGGGCAAAAAATCAATCTAGGAGCCTTTCCTTCGCCCGGCGATGCCACAGGTTTGTTCCGCTTTCGGCGACATTAGAGAATTGAAGGCGCGGCGGACCACGACCTCTTGTCGACGGAAGTTTTTTGTGTTTTATTTAGGGTAGCTTTTATGGTACCTTTTATTAGTTCCAAAATGTGACTAGTATAATCCGTTCTGACGCTGAGATAAATTTGGCCTAATAAGCCCACCTAATAATTTTTAGATAGAAAAGATAGACGTTGAACGAGATGGAACATAACCTATTGAGTTCTTATCCCTTGCCGCCCGTTGTCGCTGTCCCGGACGCCGCCCTCCCCTTGCCGCCCGCCGTCGCTGTCCGCGGACGCCGCCCTCCGCCTTACGTCCGTCTCTGCAGCTTTCCTCGGCCGAGATCCGCCGCTCTCCCTCAGACGAGCACCGCCTCTCTCCTCCAGACGTGCACTGACGCAGCTCGATCCCCAGGTTTGCGCCGCCGCCCCTCTCCACTCTCTCCACCCGCCCGCCACCGCCATAGGGGAGGTCTCCTCCACAGCTATCTACTCCTGTTCCCATACGTTGTTTAGGAATTTGTACTAAATCAAATTTTAGTCGTTCCTATACATTGTCCTGTACCATCAGCATATGCTACATGTGCAGATTCGTAGCAAACCACACTTGATAGATGAAATTCAAATGTTGACTTGGGCATATATAGATTTTTATATATATTTCAGCATTATGTGAATCTAAGTAATAGATTACACCAATGCCCAAAATTTGTAACTTAGTCTGTGTAAGGCGCAATGTTACATAATGCCGCAATAAGAAATAAAGAGATTTTACCGTTAGGCATAATAAGATTAAGACCGTAATAAATCTTTCACAGGTAGCAAATGTAGTCTAAGACCAAAGCTAAAATCATCGTGTATGCTGTTAGGAATAGACAAAGTTATATTCCTCTGGGGCCAAAAGGCCACAATATATAGTACAAGTACAGGGCAATATGCAGGAAGCCCCCTAACATATGGGGGAAATACAATATACAGATATATACATCTAACACCCCCCCTCAAACTCATGGTGGATCCACAACACTGAGTTTGGAGAGTAAGAAATCATGCTGCGCTCTGGTCTGGGCCTTCGTGAAGAAGTCCGCCAACTGTAAATCTGAAGGCACATACTGAAGCGCAACAACCTGAGCCTGCACTGAGCACGTATAGAAAGCATCAACACCAATATGCTTGGTAAGCTCATGCTTGACCGGATCACGTGCAACACTAATAGCACCTGTCGGACAAAACCAGAGGGTGGTAATCGAGACCCCAAAATCATAAGTAACCACCGTAACCAGGTCACCTCAGCAACAACAAGGCCATAGCACGCAACTCAGCCTCAACACTCGAGCGGGAAACCGCTACATTTCTTTGTCTTCCAAGCAATGAGCGAACCACCAAGAAACACACAAGAAGCGAAGGAACGGCGATCCGAAGGATCACTCGCCCACGTAGCGTCCGAATAGCACTGGAGCTGGAGGGAGCTGGAACGAGGAAAGAAAAGGCGACGAGTGATCGTACCACGAAGATAACGAAGAACACGAAGAAGATGACTATAGTGAACAGTGGTAGGAGCAGAAACAAACTGACTCAGAATATGAACAGGATAAGAGATGTCAGGACGAGTGACAGCAAGATAAACAAGGCTCCCAACAAGATGACGATAACGCGTCGGATCAGAAAGAGGATCACCATCAGTAAGTTGAAGCTTAACATTAAGCTCCATAGGGGTCTCAATAGTGCGCTCATCCCCAAGAGCAGCACGAGCAAGAAGATCCTGAATATACTTTTCCTGAGAGATGTAAAAGCCATCAGAAGTGGAGGAAACCTCAATCCCAAGAAAGTATCGAAGAGGACCAAGATCAGTCATAAGAAACTGATCACGAAGACGAGCCTTAACAAAGGCTATATACTCAGGATCATCACCGGTAATGATCATATCATCAACATAGAGAAGAAGAAGAGTGCGTCCACGAGGAGAAGTGTGAACGAACAGCGCTGGATCATGAGCACTAGGGGAGAAACCAGCAGCAGTCACGACAGAAGCAAAGCGCTCAAACCAGGCACGAGGGGCCTGTTTGAGGCCATAAAGGGAACGTCGAAGACGACAAACCATCCCCTCGGGAACAGAATACCCAGGAGGAGGCTGCATATAAACCTCCTCACTCAACTCACCATTGAGAAAGGCGTTCTGAACATCAAGCTGGGACACAGACCAGTGACGCAATGTATAACAAGAAGAGTACGCACAGTGGTCATATGGGCGACAGGAGCAAAGGTCTCATCATAGTCACGACCATGCTCCTGCTGAAAACCACGAGCCACAAGACGCGCTTTATAGCGCTCAAGAGATCCATCAGAGCGAGTCTTAATCTTATAGACCCACTTACATGTGATAGGACGAACACCGTGTAACTACCTCGGTGAACTACGCTCCTAGATACAAGCCTGGATGAGAGATAGCGGTTGAAATAGTACGGTGGGGCCCCAAAAGCCACTCACTGGTAGTCCTTTCAGACGTCCCAACCGCTAACCTCTCAACGGGACCTGTACGGGCGGCGTAGTCGGCAGGCGAAGGGATCAACTACGTACACAAGTGGGTATGTACGCAAGCCACCATACAAAAGTACATCAGAGCCACACCATCTAGAAAGAAAGGAAATATACCAACGCCATACGGCAAGATTCAAATATCCTGGATACATCTATAATTTAGGATAGTTCCTCATACAAGACACATCGTAGTATCATGCGGGCGGCAAACAAGATCCGAGTACGGATAAGAAGCAAATAGGCATAAGATGCCGAGAAAATAAGCACATCCCAACTACAGTCTCACGGATCCCCGTGCGAATCTCTACACCATACGGTTGCCCACTTCATCGGCTTCTTCCACCCAGTATCCGTCCTGAGAAGGTACCTGTTCATCTGAATCAAGAATTTATCGTGTGAGACCCTAAGGGTACTCAGCAAGACTTAATGCCTCTAAAGGGGACACAACCTGGGGTGACGCGATTGCAGCAAAAGATAAACCCTAGCAATTCTACAGATAAGCGCTAACCATCCGCCTAGCCAATGATAGACGGATGTCCGTGAATTTAAATACAACAGTTATAATGATAATTTCATCCGATCCATCCTCCTCCCTCAAGCGACAAGGAAGCGAAACAACCCCTTCCGTTGGCAATTTTATTAACCATTCCATGAGTATTGCACTATTTACTAGTCAAGTTACTTAGTCAAATTAAGGCGATTTTAGTTATGCTTGTCTATGATCAAGAAACCGGCTCCAAGTCGTCCATAACGCGGACACGGCTTTGAGAAAGTTTTACCCGCCGGGTGCACCAATAGCAACACACACTCGATCAACCTCGAAAACCAAATCAAAACCCAACGAGGCTTTCACGTTGAACAATCACAAGATTCAGAAATATTTCAGGGGCCACCCTTAGAGTAGAACCCAACGGAGTAAGCAAGCTCGAGACGGCCTCAAGGTTATGGGGACGGTGAACGACTGGGAACCCAAAGTGTGGCTGGGCTTGTCGACACCGCAAAACGGGCCATTATGTCCTAAATAAGACAGTGTGCTCCTCGCACAATCGTAATAAAGCGATAAAGCATGGCATAAGTACAGATAGTAATAAAACCTCAAACTAGTTTGTGGCCCCAAGAAATAAGACGGAATCAAGCTCGTCCAGGGGGGTCCCATATACCTCGGATGTGGATAGCGCGATAAATCAAGGAACAGGAATCAAGTACTCGGGGTCTTACGGGACACAAGTGAGCGTGAAAACCAAATAGCAGATATTGCCCACGGTGCCACTTTCTTTAGTTATCCCGAACCTCGAGTTAAGTTGTTTAAGTACCTCGTTATCCATCGACTCACAAACCCTACACATGTGTTCTCGACTGCATGGCTCAAACAACTCCTGTAGTAGTGGCTCATGGGATGGAGGAACAAGCTTGGGGTTTAAAAGTAAAGGCTATGCATACTTGGGATTCGTTTTAATGCAATCGCGACTCAATGATGCAAGAATAAGATAGAGGCAATAGGTATTGTATGTATGCAAGCATGTGGTAGTGCTTGCTGGTGTCTCTGTTGAAGCAAAGGAAGGTTCAGGTAGTGCTCCTGGTTCTCTTGGTACAACCCACCTCGGTTCTATCCGAGAAAACCAAACAAACAAGGCCAACATAAATATAGAGCTCAAGCATATGAATAAGATGCGTCAAGCAAACAATCATGCCATGATGAATGATGCACAATTTACATGGCAAGAAAAGTAGCATGGCATGGTGAGGTGTGAAGAACAAGAAAGTAACATTTAATTGGGTTTTAGAACCACATTTTGTTGTCATAACATTTGTTGTTTGCAATATATTTATATGATGCATGCTGCAATTGAAGTCAAGGATGGCATAAACAGAAAGGTCTCGTCGAGCTGATCATTTTAGACTACTCATTTGCTTAATTTGGATTTTCCAAACAAAAGTTATTTAATTTTGAAGTCCTAGTGGCAATTGAAGTAATTTAATCAAACTTGGAATTAACTTGTGCAAAACACTAAACAGATGGCATATTTGGATTCCTCTCATTTTTCTGAACCAAAAGCACATATCATTTGCCTAATTTGGATAAAGCATGCAAAAGTTATTTAAAATCTGAAAATAATTTGAATTTGAATTTATTTGAATTAAGTTTGAATTATTTAAACAGTCTGAAACGTTTTACACTCAGCCTCAGTTAGCCTGAGCCGCAGACAGGTGGGCCAGGGGTCAGCTCTGGCCCACAGGGCAGTGCCTGAGAGCGTCCTGGACCGCGGGTTGATTAACCAGAACAGCAAGACCCTTTTTGTAAAACTTCCAGAGAGACTGACTGCGGGGCCAGAAGGACCGCGGGTTGACAAAACAAACGGGCCAGGGGTTTTCTGCAAAGCGCACACGCGGGCTAGGGCGTGGACTGCGGGTTGAGTCTGGGGTCTGGCGGGAGCCTTTTTGCAAATCCTACACGGTCGCTGGCGGGTGGGGCCTCGAGGTTCGCGGGTTGAGCAAAACGAAACTGGGAGGGGGTTTGCGCAAAAGTGCGCCCGTGGTACTGTGGATCTTCCTCTCCTCTGAACCACGCGTGTGCCACAGGCGCGCGCGCGCGCGCATGAGGTTCGAACTGGGCGTTCTTGCGTCGCGACGCGGAGGCCGCTACTGGCTAGGCTAGGTGCTAGGAAGTGGTTAGGCGGCTAGATAGGGTGTTGTCGCGACTGGGAGCTTGCAGACTCGAGCACGCCGCCGGCGCACGGAGGCCGTTCGACCAACGCTCGAGCAACCAGATGAACGACGACGGACCTTGTCTGGGGTTCAGGCGTCTGCATGGCGTGTGGACGTGCAGAAGCGGGCGCAGCCGACGTTCGCGATCTGGAAGCTAGGGTTTCCGGCGCTGCCGCTCTGGCGGTTCTGGCCTCCTCCTCCTCGCGTCCAGCTCGCGAAGCCGAGGCTCGAGGCCTCGACAACTGCTGCAAAGACGCCCGGCTAGAGGATCTGGGGCAGGGGTAGACGGCGATGTCGGCGGGAGGCGAGGGGAAGAAGGGGAGAGGCAGGCGTTATGGGTAGATCTGGGGGTCTGGCGAGGCGAGAGGGGAAAGGGTAGATAAGAAGGAGGGGCACGGTGGTTGCGTGAGGGAGGGACACCGGGGTGGCGTTGGTCACCTCCACTCACGTGCTTCGGCAGCTACTAGGAGGGCACGGCAGGTGGCGTGGTTTGGGAATGGCCACAGATGTGGGGCACGGCTAAGGTCGGCAGTGTGGGCGGGAGGCTGGAGGCAAACCAGGGGAGGATAAGAGGGGCCACTCGGGCTAGGGCTAGGAGGTTGGTGGCCATGCCGTGTGGGGCGACATGGGGTGTCCTTGGGGATGTCCAGTGGTGTGGGCTGCAGTAATGTGGTAGGCGCATGGCATGGTTAGCTAGGAGAGAGGGACATGGGGGCAAGCTAGATAGGAGGGAGGGTACTTAGGGTTTAGCTTAGGAAGAGGGGGGTAGATTAGGTGTTGTTTGAGTGGAGAGAAAGAGAGGATGAGGGGGTATGGTGGCCATGCTAGGGAGAAAAGAAAAGGGAAGGGGTAGGTTTAGCTTGGGGTTTTGGTTTAGAGGTAGAGGTGGATTAGGAATTATTTTGGGTAGATGTAAAATAGTGTTTAGTTTTAGGATAGAGATAAAATAGGGTTTAGGTGTTGGTTTTTAGGATAGACTTGAATTAGGGTCTTTTGCTTGCAAGGCAAGAAGGTGAGGGGGTACTAAACTTGGGCAAGCCAACTACAAGCATGCACTAACAAGAAAACAAGAAAAAGAGGGGGAAAGGAGAGGGATGGCCAAGGTTGGTGATGGGGTATTTGGGTTCATGCATGATCCAACATAGATCAAGCAAGAACAAAAGAAGGGGTGGTTTAATTTAGCCCATGCATGATTCCAACAACCAAGCAAGGACCAAAAAGGGAAAAAGCTAGGGTCTTGACTAACCAAACAAAAGAAGCAAGGTGGAAGGATCCATTTAGAAATCCAACAAAAACCAACTCTAGGAAAAAGGGGTACTTGCATGGCCCATGCAAGACAATTAATGCCAAGTGTTCATATTGTGAAAACAACATGTTTCCATGTGGCTTCACTCCTTGCATGCACAAAAGGTGGGCAAAGGCCAAGCAATAGATTAGAAGTGGATCCAACCAACAACATGGGTTAGGGAGAACTCAACAAAAGCCCAGCCCATATTATTAGATGGTGGAATTATAAGGTGGTGAGGGAAAAGGTGGTGGAGGCAAAGAGATGCCCCAACTCAACTTGGGCATTTAACAATTTAGTAAGAACCAAATACAATATCAAGAAGCAACTACAATTAATCATGCACATGAGATAAGAAGCAAACAAGAAAAGGTTTTATATGATGCTCAATGCAAGGGGACATGATGACATGAGCATGATATGATGATGATGCAACAATTATATGTTGGAAGTGGCCCATTTTATTATTAAACTTAGTAGCATTACAGTGGTTAGACAACTGGGATGCTACAACTATCCCCACTAAGGAATCTCGCGAGATTCTAGGAAGAAGAAGAAGAAGACACAAGAGAGAAGGATGGGTACGGAGTTCATCTTCACGCTCCCAAGTTGCTTCATCAATGAATGGTGTGACCACTGCACCTTGCAGAATTTGATGGACTTGTTGCGAGTCCTTCGTTCTGCGGTCTCGAGGATTTTGGTGGGGTGTTCCTGATAAGAGAGATCTTCTTGGAGGTCTATTAGCTCATGATCCACGGTCTTGCCGGGGTCTTTGAAGCACTTCTTGGTGAGAGATGTGGAAAACATCATGGACTTTGAGTTTTCCGAAGCTCGAGTGCATAAGCAACTTCTCCTCTTCTACCACGTATCTTGAAAGGACCGATGTATCTAGGAGCCAACTTTCCTTTGATCAAACAGGCGGTGTGTTCCTCTCATGGGAGTGACACGAAGGTAGACGAGATCACCGGGGCATATACCATATCATGTGCTTCTGTCATAGTTGCTCTTCCGACGACTCGAGCAATCTTCGTGTTCTCGAATGATATGCACCTTCTCCTCTGCCTGAGTCACAATGTCGAGGCCAAACCAGATTCTTTCTCACACGACCAACCAATGGGAGTTACGCACTTGACCATAGAGAGCCTCGAATGGTGCCATCTTGAGACTCTTCGAAGGCTGTTGTAGGAGAATTCAGCATATGGAAGACATTCTTCCCACTTCATGCCAAACGAGATGGCAAGCTCTAAGCATGTCCTCGAGAATCGATTGATCCTCTCTACTTGTCCTTGCTCGAGGGTGGTAGCGATCTTTGAAGTTCAACCGTTCCCAAAGCTTTTGGAAACTCTCCCGAACTTTGAGGTGAAGATGCTCCACGATCTGAACTGATTTCAGTGGAACCCCATACAAAGAGACAATCCTGTTGATATAAAGCTCAATGAAGTCGAAATTGTTTCTTTGGCGGGAAGAAGTGTGCCACTTTGGAGAGCCTCGATGACAACAAAAATTGCATTGTTGCCCTTCTGCGACTTAGGAAAACCCGTAATGAAGTCCATCTCAACTTTCTCCCATTTCCATTCCGGAGGCTTCAATGGCTGTAGAAGACCAAATGGTTTCTGATGAACAGCCTTGACTCTGCGGCAGACATCACATTCGAGACGCATTTGGCACAATACCTTTTCAACCTGGCCACCAAGATTGTGTTTTCAAGTCCATATACATCTTTGTGCTGCCAGGATGGATAGAAAGGACCGAATCATGTGCCTCCTTGAGCAATTGATCTCTCAGACCCGGGTAGTTTGGAACAAACATCCGGTGATCAAAGAAGAGCGTGCCCTGATCATCAACATGGAAGGATTCATACTTGAGTGCCAAGCTTAGCGATGAGCTTCTTGGTGTGCGGATCACTCGACGAGACCGAATCTGTTCTTCCAAGAGAGGAGTAGCGGAAGGTTCGAGAAGGTGCCCTTGTTCCACAATCTCGAGGTTGGTGGCGAATTCCTCGCACAAGAGAGGCTTTGCTCTTCTACCATGAGGTTGTTGACATAAGCTTTACTAAGCGCATACGCCATGACATTTGCTTTTCAGGAGTGTAGTTGATGGTCACATCGAAGTCATTGATGGCTTCAATCCATCTCCTTTGTCAAGATTGAGATCCGGTTGAGTGAAGATATACTTCAAACTCTTGTGGTCCGAGAAGATCTCTAGCGGTTCCCAAGCAAGTAGTGCCTCCACAGCTTCAAGGCAAAGACCACCGCTGCAAGCTCCAGGTCATGTGGGATAGTTGACCTGCGTCTTCAAGCGGCGAGAGGCATAAGCAACCACTGTCTCTCTTGCATAAGGACCGCACCCAATCCTTGCAAAGAGGCATCGCAGAAGATCCGGAAAGGCTTGGATGTATCCGAGGAACCAAGACCGGTGTGGAAGTGAGCTTCGCTTTGAGTGTCTCAAAGCTCTCTTGAGCAGGTGTCCACAGTACTTCTTGCCTTTCTTGAGGAGATCGGTAAGAGGCTTTGCTATCTTGAGAAGTTACGCACAAAGCAGCGACAATAGCTAGCCAAGCCGAAAACTCCGCACTTCCTTGACATTAGCAGGAGGAAGCCATTCAACTATTGTCTTCACGGTTTCGGGTTGACTGCAATGCCCTTGGCAGAGATAACATGCCCCAGATAGGTTACTTCAGGCAACCAGAACTCACACTTTGAGAACTTGGCATACAAGCGGTTCTCACGAAGCTTGTTCAGGACACACCTCAGGTGCTCCTCATGCTCCTCCTTGGACTTGGAATAGACGAGAATATCATCCAGATATACCACCACAAACTTGTCCAGGTACTCCATGAAAACGGAGTTCATCAGCCTCGAGAAGGTAGCAGGTGCGTTGGTGAGGCCGAAAGACATGACCGTGTACTCATACAGGCCATAGCGAGTGGTGAAAGCTGTTTTGGGCACATCCTCTTTGCGAATTTTGATTTGGTGATAACCACTTCTCAAATCGAGCTTAGAAGACCACGACTCACCCGGTGATCAAATAGATCATTTATCCGAGGAAGAGGATATTTGTTCTTGATGGTTTTAGCATTGAGAGCCGATAATCAACACATAGCCTATCGGTTACATCACGCTTCTTCACGAAGATTGTTGGACTACCCCAAGAGGAAGTGCTATCTTGAATGAAACCCAACTTCTCTTGTTCATCAAGTTGTCGTTTGAGTTCAGCCATCGGAAGGACCCATCTTATATGGCCTCTTGGAGATAGGAGCCGTTCCAGTTCAAGCTCGATCACGAATTCAACCTCGCGATCCGGAGGCATACCCGCAACTCTTCGGAAAAACATCCGGAACTCACGGACCACTGGTACCTTACGAATAGCTTCCATAGCATCATCATTGAGCAGCCAAGGAATAGAGTGGACATCGAGTCGAGACTTGGAGAGAAAACTATGTGGCCTTGAGGATCTTCGAGATCTTGGCGTTCAAAGACAATCAATCACAGCTGCATTTCTTTGTCAACCAATCCATGCCGAGGATGACATCAATGTCGAGTTGCCCGAACAATCAAAGAAGCCAAGAATGAAGAACCACCAATCTCAACTTTGTTGCCATGGTCGATATACTCACCCTCATGTTGGAAACCAGGAGATAAGACTCTCGACTTCTTAAGGAGGGATCCAGTTTAACACGTTCTCATATGCAAACTTGTGTGACACAAATGAATGCGATGCACCGAATCAAAGAGAACTCGTGGCAGAGGCTGAGTTAATCGAAAGCATACCCATGACAACTCCAAAGTGCGAGCTCGGCTTGAGAGGCGTTAGTGATTAGCTCGAACAACCGCAGACCGGGCTTAGTGTTGATGTTGAGAGCGAGGCGGTGGTGCACGAATCGAGGAGAGCTTGTTGCAGATCTTGGCGGGGTTGAGGAGAGCTTTGTTCTTCATTGGGCAATTCAGGGATGACGGGATCTCCACATGTGTAGCAAGCACGCGTGGGCGTGGAAGCGAGCCGGGGACTCCGCCAGCGCTCAGGTAAGGGTTGTTGTAGGCCACAGGAGCCGATGGTGAAGTTTGGTGGCCTTGGCGTGAAGCTCGCAGGTCTTGGTGGGCCGGGAGCGGCGGTGGGGTGTTAGGAACCCAGACACGCCGCTTAGAAGGAGTTGCCATTGTTGCGAACTTGATGCATCCTGCTGTGCTTCTTGGACTCCTCGAACATCGCCTACTAGCCTCCTCTTGTAGTGCCATATCTGCAGTTCGGAAGGTTGCGGTCTTGCATGCGTGAGTGCATACTTGATCGGCGTTGAGCCCTTGCACGAATCTCTTACGCTTTTCTTGTCATCGATACCTCATCACCACCATAGCGAGACAAGTTCATGAAATTCTGATGTAGGTGTTGACGTTATCATTGCCCCCTTCAAGTTGAGGAAAGCATCCTTCATCCGCTCCATCACAATCTCGAGAAAACTGCTCCTTGAAAGCTCCAAAGAACCTCTCCCAAGTAGGTGGGGCCAGCAGACTAGCCTTCAAATAGTTTTCCCACCATAGAGCTGCGTCTCCCTTGAGCAAGTGAGTAGCACACTTTACCCATTCCCTGTTCGCACATCGGCCTCCAACAGCCTTGAGATCTCACGGAGCCAATCATCGGCATCAAGAGGTCGGTCGACACGCCAAACCGCCGAGGACTGAACTTGAGGAAGCTCTTGATGTCACCACGCTTGGGAGGTGGAGGGAGTGGAGTGAACTCGTTCCTGACGCTCTCCTCAAGCAGCTTGGTTCTCTTGCATGGCTGCCAGAGCATTTGCAATGCTTGACAACAGCCCGAGCCTGGAGGAATGTCCTCCTCGATCCGTGTGGGGAGCCATCTGTCATTGATGTAAAACTCAAGTCGATTACTATAATGGAAGATGATAATAATCCAAGATAGTACCAAGATGGAATTAACCAAGATTAAAGGATACAATTCTTGAGATGATATGAAAATATCAACAAAGTTCATAGCACCTCCAAGATATTAAGCATATCGCACCACTGAAAGGAGTGTGGTACACAAACATATCAAAGAAAAATTTTCCACAAATTTGGCATTAAAATACCAATAGATGCATAAAATTACTTAGAATCAAGATTAGTGACTCTACCGATCCAATATACAAAAGCAAATGATACAAGTAGTGGTATGGTCGCGACTCCATCCCGCACTCAAATCATTACTCCGCACATGAACAAGTGGAACACATATCCTAATCCCTTCTTCTCACGACGAATCCTAAAGATTGGTACTACGGAAACGAACACCCCAAACAAGATAGCGTCGGATACAAAAGGAAGATAGATTGCGTCGGTTTACAAAAGCCTGTCGGTATGGAATGTACCAACAGTTGATAACCAAAGGCAGATAAGATAACAACTTGGATGCAACAGATAGGCAAGTGACTACACACACACACACGCACACACATCCTATGGTACTACGGAAACCCCGAACACGTGAATCCTAGTTTGAACTTTGAGAAGAGGATTGAAAACGTTGCACTTCCTTACCAGAAAGGGTGGGTGGGAGGGTAAGAAGAAAAATGGAAGCAGTCCTACTCTCGCGTTTTGTTTTTCCCTAATATACATAACTACTCAAAATATTTGCTAGACTGACAACGACCGTTTGGCTGAAACCCTGAAGGTCGGGATGGCTCTGATACCAATTGTAACTACCTCGGTGAACTACGCTCCTAGATACAAGCCTGGATGAGAGATAGCGGTTGAAATAGTACGGTGGGGCCCCAAAAGCCACTCACTGGTAGTCCTTTCAGACGTCCCAACCGCTAACCTCTCAACGGGACCTGTCTGAGGCGTGGTCGGCGAAGGGATCAACTACGTACACAAGTGGGTATGTACGCAAGCCACCATACAAAAGTACATCAGAGCCACACCATCTAGAAAGAAAGGAAATATACCAACGCCATACGGCAAGATTCAAATATCCTGGATACATCTATAATTTAGGATAGTTCCTCATACAGCACACATCAGAGTATCATGCGGAAGCGGCAAACAAGATCCGAGTACGGATAAGACGCAAATAGGCATAAGATGCGGAGAAAATAAGCACATCCCACAGGTCTCACGGATCCCGTGTCGGAATCTCTACACCATACGGTCGTTGCCCACATCATCGGCTTCTTCCACCCAGTATCCGTCCTGAGAAGGTACCTGTTCATCTGAATCAAGAATTTATCGTGTGAGACCCTAAGGGTACTCAAAGAAGACTTAATGCCTCTAAAGGGACACAACTGGGTGACGCGATTGCAGCAAAAGATAAACCCTAGCAATTCTACAGATAGCGCTAACCATCCGCCTAGCCAATGATAGACGGATGTCCGTGAATTTAAATACAACATTATAATGATAATTTCATCCGATCCATCCTCCTCCTCACCTTCGACAAGGAAGCGGACGAACAACCCCTTCCGTTGGCAATTTTATTAACCATTCCATGAGTATTGCACTATTTACTAGTCAAGTTACTTAGTCAAATTAAGCGGTACTTTAGTTATGCTTGTCTATGATCAAGCGTGCTCCAAGTCGTCCATAACCGCGGACACGGCTTCGAAAGTTTTACCGGCGGGTGCACCAATAGCAACACACACTCGATCAACCTCGGAAAAACCAAATCAAAACCCAACGAGGCTTTCACATTGAACAATCACAAGATTCAGAAATATTTGGGGCCACCCTTAGAGTAGAACCCGCAACGGAGTAAGCAAGCTCAGACGGCCTCAAGGTTATGGGGACTTTTGTGAGCATTTGGGAACCAAGTGTGGCTGGGCTTGTCGACACCGCAAAACGGGCCATTATGTCCTTGATGCAGTGTGCTCCTCGACAATCGTAATAAAGCAAAGAAGCATGGCATAAGTACAGGATAGTAATAAAACCTCAAACTAGTTTGTGGCCCCAAGAAATAAGACGGAATCAAGCTACGGTCCGGGGGTCCCATATACCTCCCGGATGTGGATAGCGCGATAAATCAAGGAACAGGAATCAAGTACTCGGGGTCTTACGGGACACAAGTGAGCAGGAAAAACCAAATAGCAGATATTGCCCACCGGTGCCACTTTCTTTAGTTATCCCAGAACTGCTCAGGTTAAGTTGTTTAAGTACCTCGTTATCCATCAGACTCTCACAAACCCTACACATGCTGTTCTACGACTCGCATGGCTCAAACAACTCCTGTAGTAGTGGCTCATGGGATGGAGGGAACAAGCTTGGTGGGGTTTAAAAGTAAAGGCTATGCATACTTGGGATTCGTTTTAATGCAATCGCGACTCAATGATGCAAGAATAAGATAGAGGCAATAGGTACTGTATGTATGCAAGCATGTGGTAGTGCTTGCCTAGTGTCTCTGTTGAAGCAAAGGAAGGTTCTGGGTAGTGCTCCTGGTTCTCTTGGTACAACCCCTGCTCAGTGTCTATCCGAGAAAAACCAAACAAACAAGGCCAACATAAATATAGAGCTCAAGCATATGAATAAGATGCGTCAAGCAAACAATCATGCCATGATGAATGATGCACAATTTACATGGCAAGAAAAGTAGCATGGCATGGTGAGGTGTGAAGAACAAGAAAGTAACATTTAATTGGGTTTTAGAACCACATTTTGTTGTCATAACATTTGTTGTTTGCAATATATTTATATGATGCATGCTGCAATTGAAGTCAAGGATGGCATAAACAGAAAGGTCTCGTCGAGCTGATCATTTTAGACTACTCATTTGCTTAATTTGGATTTTCCAAACAAAAGTTATTTAATTTTGAAGTCCTAGTGGCAATTGAAGTAATTTAATCAAACTTGGAATTAACTTGTGCAAAACACTAAACAGATGGCATATTTGGATTCCTCTCATTTTTCTGAACCAAAAGCACATATCATTTGCCTAATTTGGATAAAGCATGCAAAAGTTATTTAAAATCTGAAAATAATTTGAATTTGAATTTATTTGAATTAAGTTTGAATTATTTAAACAGTCTGAAACGTTTTACACTCAGCCTCAGTTAGCCTGAGCCGCAGACAGGTGGGCCAGGGGTCAGCTCAGCAGGCGTGCTGAGCGTCTGGACCATGGGTTGATTAACTTGAGCAAGCAAGACCCTTTTTGTAGAACTTCGGAGAGGCGATCAGGCGGAAGGACCGCGGGTTGACAAAACAAACGGGCCAGGGGTTTTCTGCAAAGCGCACACGCGGGCTAGGGCGTGGACTGCGGGTTGAGTCTGGGGTCTGGCGGGAGCCTTTTTGCAAATCCTACACGGTCGCTGGCGGGTGGGGCCTCGAGGTTCGCGGGTTGAGCAAAACGAAACTGGGAGGGGGTTTGCGCAAAAGTGCGCCCGTGGTACTGTGGATCTTCCTCTCCTCTGAACCACGCGTGTGCCCTGTCGCGTGCGCGTCGCGCGCGGCGCAGAGGTTCGAACCTGGGGCGTTTGCGGGCGTGACGCGGAGGCTATTCTGGCTAGGCTAGGTGCTAGGAAGTGGTTAGGCGGCTAGATAGGGTGTTGTCGCGACTGGGAGCTTGCAGACTCGAGCACGCCGGCCGCGACGGAGGCCGCTCACGGAACGTTGAGCAACCAGGATGCGAAACAGCGGACCTTATGCTGGGGTTCAGCGTACATGGCGTGCGGCAGCGTGGTTGACGCGCGAAGGCATGATCGCTGGCCTTCGCGATCTGGAAGCTAGGGTTTCAGGCGGTCTGGCGGCGTTCTGGGTTCTGGCCTCCTCCTCCTCGCGTCCGGCTCCAGGCGTCGCGGCGAGGCTCCAGGCTTCCTCGACAACCGCTGCAGACGCCGCCAGCTAGGATCTGGGCGGGGTAGGCGATGTCGGCGTGGGCGAGGAAGAAAAGGGGAGAGGCGTTGCGGGGGTAGATCTGGGGGGTCCGGGGGGAGGCCAGAGAGGGGAAAAGGGGTAGATAAGAAGGAGGGGGCACGGTGGTTGCGTGAGGGAAGGGGACAGCTGCGGGGTGGCGTTGGTCACCTCCACTCACGTGCTTGGCAGGCTAGGAGGGCTGGCGGGGTGGCGTGGTTCTTTGGGAATGGCCGATGTGGGTGCACGGCTAAGGTCTTGGCGGTGGGCGGGAGGCTGGGCGGCAAACCGAGGGAGGATAAGAGGGAAGGCCACTCGGGCTAGGGCTAGGAGGTTGGTGGCCATGGTGTGGGGCAACATGGGGTGTCCTTGGGGATGTCCTGTCGTGTGGGGCTGCAGCATTGTGGTAGGCATGGCATGGTTGGCTAGGAGAGAGGGACATGGGGGCAAGCTAGATAGGAGGGAGGGTACTTAGGGTTTAGCTTAGGAAGAGGGGGGTAGATTAGGTGTTGTTTGAGTGGAGAGAAAGAGAGGATGAGGGGGTATGGTGGCCATGCTAGGGAGAAAAGAAAAGGGAAGGGGTAGGTTTAGCTTGGGGTTTTGGTTTAGAGGTAGAGGTGGATTAGGAATTATTTTGGGTAGATGTAAAATAGTGTTTAGTTTTAGGATAGAGATAAAATAGGGTTTAGGTGTTGGTTTTTAGGATAGACTTGAATTAGGGTCTTTTGCTTGCAAGGCAAGAAGGTGAGGGGGTACTAAACTTGGGCAAGCCAACTACAAGCATGCACTAACAAGAAAACAAGAAAAAGAGGGGGAAAGGAGAGGGATGGCCAAGGTTGGTGATGGGGTATTTGGGTTCATGCATGATCCAACATAGATCAAGCAAGAACAAAAGAAGGGGTGGTTTAATTTAGCCCATGCATGATTCCAACAACCAAGCAAGGACCAAAAAGGGAAAAAGCTAGGGTCTTGACTAACCAAACAAAAGAAGCAAGGTGGAAGGATCCATTTAGAAATCCAACAAAAACCAACTCTAGGAAAAAGGGGTACTTGCATGGCCCATGCAAGACAATTAATGCCAAGTGTTCATATTGTGAAAACAACATGTTTCCATGTGGCTTCACTCCTTGCATGCACAAAAGGTGGGCAAAGGCCAAGCAATAGATTAGAAGTGGATCCAACCAACAACATGGGTTAGGGAGAACTCAACAAAAGCCCAGCCCATATTATTAGATGGTGGAATTATAAGGTGGTGAGGGAAAAGGTGGTGGAGGCAAAAGAGAGATGCCCCCAACTCAACTTGGGCATTTAACAATTTAGTAAGAACCAAATACAATATCAAGAAGCAACTACAATTAATCATGCACATGAGATAAGAAGCAAACAAGAAAAAGGTTTTATATGATGCTCAATGCAAGGGGACATGATGACATGAGCATGATATGATGATGATGCAACAATTATATGTTGGAAGTGGCCCATTTTATTATTAAACTTAGTAGCATTACAGTGGTTAGACAACTGGGATGCTACACACCGGGAGGGGGAGAAACAAGTTCAGTGCGGTAAGGCTCAGCTAGCCGATCTCCTCACCATGGCTAGCGCCATTCAGGATGATGCTCAAGATCGTGATAAGAGGTCGGCCTGGAGGCAACGAAAGACCATCTTGACTAGGAAATGCTTGGGGCGCCGACGAATAGGGCGAGTAGATGGAAGATCATCAGAAGAAGACGACACAGGAGACGACGATGAAGAGGGAATAGTAGAGGAAGACTCCGGAGAACGAGGAGAACTAGGGGAACTAGACGGAGCAGAGGAGGACGGCGTCGAAGAGGGGAAATCAGGGGAAGGAGATCCTGAAGAAGACACAATAGGTGTAGAAGGAGGTGTGTCGGGAAAGAGAAGAAAAGAGATATCTTCCACCGGGTAAGTGCCACTGTGGACGAGGATAGAAAGGACGCGTCTCATCAAAAGCGAACATCACGAGAGATACGATCCGACGACCAACAGGTCCCAACGATAGCCCTTATGCTCATCAACGTATCCAAGGAAGACGACTCAACGGTCGGCGGTCGGTTTGTGCGTTCGCGAGAGCAAGGATAACATAAACACAACCAAACAAGCGGCGGGAGTAGTCTGGAGACTGTCGGAGAGCTCAAGAGGGATACCACTGCAAGGCGTAAGGCTGAATATTGATGAGATAAGCCGGCGTGGCAGCGGCCTCGGCCAAATGCGGCGGGAGAAGAAGCAATCATCATAGCGAGTGGTCTCAAGAAGATGGAGATGCTTACGCTCAAACACCATTACGGCATGTGCGCCAGACAAGAACCGAGCAAGGGTGCCCTGCTCAGCAAGAACACCTCGCAACATCTGGGAGATATACTCACCAGCAGAATCAGCACGAAATACACGAATGGGGGTAGAATACTGAGTACGGACCATGGCCGCAAAACGCTGATAGATGGAGAGCACTTCACTGCGAGAGCGCATAAAATACAACCAAGTGTACCGAGAAAAATCATCGATGAATAAAATATAGTAGCGATGGCCCCCTTTCGAAGCGAAAGGAGCCGGACCCCAAACATCGGAATGAACTAAATCACAAGGTCATTTGAGATACGCACTAGTAGGATAGGAAGCTGAATCTGTTTACCCAACCTACAGCCCCGACAATGTAAAGACCCATCTCTGAGGCAGAAGACCACGATGAACTAATGAAGATAAAGGAGTCACAAAGGTGACCAAGACGATGATGCCACTTCTGAAATGAGCCGGTAGCAAGGCGGCGACCGAGAAGAACTGGCAGATGAAGTGGCAGCGGAAGGAACAGAAGCCGTCTAACTCCCAAAGTCACGAAGAGTCACTACCGCGAGGCCGGCTCAACCCGGGGCACAGGTGCATCTGGACAACACAAGAATCGATCAAGAATGACACGACAACCAGAGTCGATGGTGGCTAGCAGAACAGATTCATCTTAAGAAGAGGGACATGAGAAATATCAGAATGAAAAAGAAGAAGTAGAAAGGGTGCCCGACTAGAAACAGGAAGAGAGGTACCATCGGTAGTAAAAACACGGACAGGAGAAGGAAGAGAACGAAGCGGAACAAAAAGAAGACTCAGATGTCATATGAAAGGAAGCTCGATCCAGATACCACGGGACGTGCTTGTGTAGAAGGTGATGGTCGCAAGTGCCGAAAGAATCGATCCCAGAGTGCCGGTGCCCGTCGAAGAAGAGCACATGGCAGCAAGCGGACGCGAAGACTCGATAATGTCGTCGGAGAGAGCAAGCTGCGGAAGACCTGGAAGGCCGGCTGCCCACGAGCCTGGTCTCTGCCGGCGTGGGGTCCCGTGTATAACAGGTGGCCCAAGTGTGGCCATCCTGTTGCAATAAGAGCGATGTGAAGAGAACCACGGCGACCACGACCACGAGCTGGGTCTTGACTCGACCACGAGGCTTGGCTGACCACGACCACGACACGGAGGAGTGGGTAGTATCGGTGGCGGCATTGAGGGACCGTGGTGAGTCGAGGGACCAGACGGCATAGGAGGACCACGAGTAGCAAGCACGGATGGAACCGCAAGAAGACCGGCACCACGGACGGGTCTCCTCACCCAGCTCGACAACACCTCGAGAGGCGGAACACGGCCACGAGCATTCAGTGAAACACGCTGGGCTCAAACTCTGGCGGCGAGATAGAAACTCATAGATGCGGTGAAACTCAACCGGCGCATAACCGCAACACGAGCATGTGCCACAAACAGCGATCTGAAGAGAGTCAAGCGGCCAGATAGCAGCACTCTGGTATAGAACTCATCAATAGTAGAATCACCTGCTGGAGAGCATGCTCTGGCGAACCACAGACAGTAAGAGCATCCCAGACGGCGGTGATAGCGGCGACGAAGATGGGCCCACCGGCGGCAACATGAGGGAAGACTCATGAACTCAAAGACATCTTTGAGTAACAATCGGAGGTGAGAACAGAAGAAGACGAGCATCCTCATCAACCCACCGAGTGTAGCAGTCAAAGCGTGTCGATAGGCCTCGAGATCGGAAAATCGCTTGAACTTCAGTCATAAGCGACAACAGCGATATCAAGACTACGGCAGCATCCTTGGCCTCCCGAGAAGCATCAGCCGCGAGAACAATCGGCGTCGGCGGAAGAGGAGCCACAGAGCGAGGCCACAATGACAGGAGACCTCGCCGGAGCACACCCAAAAGGCGGAGACCGCGCATGTGAGCAGCGCATAAAGGCGGCGAATCGGTAATCGTGCCATCGAAGATCACCGGGCAGCGAGGAATCGCAACATAACCAGACGAAGAAGACATTTTTTTTTTGACACAGATCAGATCAGATCTAGTCTAACCGATCCTGAGAAAGCTGATGAAATCTGTGCAGTACGGCGGCGGGCCAGGCGGGCAGGGAGACAGCGGCCCGTGTCACGTCAGGCGTGGCAGGGAATAGCGTCCCAGGCGGTGTCCCACGCGCGCCTTGTCGAGGCCGCTCGCGCGTCGAGGCGCGATCTGGCTACTTTGGCTTTACTGGTCCCTGGTGGCTGAAAAGCGGTAGCGTCGACTTGGTGTCTGGCTCAGCGTCGGCCTAGGAGGTTGAGCAAGCGGGCGACAGGAGTCCGTCGAGCTGGAGCCGCCTTACGTGGACCGAGGGGCCTGGAAACCGGCGAGCACACAGCCTGACGGGACCAAGGCGGGCGAGACAGTGAGGCGGGCGTGAGCAGCGTGGACTGCAGAAAGTGGGGTGTCGGCGGACGCGGCGGCGAAAAAAACCGGGGCGGGCGACGGCGGCGCAACGAGAGGAGAGAAGCAAACCCTAAAGCTCTGATACCATGTTAGGAATAGACAAAGTTATATTCCTCTGGGGCCAAAAGGCCACAATATATAGTACAAGTACAGGGCAATATGCAGGAAACCCCCTAACATATGGGGGAAATACAATATACAGATATATACATCTAACATATGCATCAAATGTCGATGATTATTTGGAAAAAATGAAACAATGTTGACTGTCGGTCGAGACAAACAAAGAGCGTTCAATATACGCGCTGCCGCTGCCGCTTCTTGACCGCATTCGCGCCATCGCCTCCCCGCACTCCCACCACCCACCTCCGCCAGCCTGCACATCGCCGCCGCGTCCACACAAAGGTTGCCTCCACACACATCGACACCGCCAAACCCCCGCTCCGATCTCCTTGACACCGGACCCATCTCGACGACCACTTCCACAGCCATCTGACAGTGTTGCCGCCGACGCCTACGCGCTCGACGCCCTGGCCACGGCTCTGTTCTCATCATGTTATTATACTGCTGTTGGAGCTCGTATCCGAGGCAGATGATCATATTTTGATCTTTCTGTCATGAGCACGGTTTGGGCGGTCGTACATGTTGTAGTTTGTAGACAATGTTTTAGATTTCGAATAGTACTAACTTACACAAGGATACATCAATTTGTAGCTGCACATGTGAGTTCACATTGGGTTCGAGACGCTGTTGGATTTATGTGCTAGCAAGCGTGCAGATTGGACCGCGCGTACGCAGAAGAATTACAACTCAGGTTAGGATACAATTGTTGTTATCTGAAGAAGAACTATGGAATTTCTTTGAGGAGTCAGTCAACTAAATGAAGGACAGTGTGAACTTTGAAATTTCTACGAGGAGTTAGTCGTTTAAATTTCTGCAATCTGTTGATAATATGAAGAACATTCTGAACTCTGAATTTCTACGAGGAGTCAGTTGTCTAAATGAGCATACCGAAGGCAAGCATTTTTATTTAATGAGTCCTGGAGCGTATGCGTTCACCGAGGAGTTGTAGTATAAAGCTTTTGTCTCGAATTGTTAAAGAGTTCAGAGAATAATATAAACCTAGATCAGTCTTCAGAACACATTGTGCATGTTGCATCTATCTTGTCATTCTTGTTGGAGCGGTACCTACCATTCTGTACCAGGCTGCAGCATCTGATCATCAGAGGGAGTCATTGTAACTTCATCAATTGATAAGATTTTTGTGGATGTGTCCTAATTAATACTATACTACACATTGCACTGGTGGCATATGTAACTTCACGCATTAGACTGGTCCTAAATCTAACCAAGATTTTGTGGACTGTCTAAAGCTAGTTATATACCATAGGCGTTGGTGTTTTTGGGCCATCAGTGGTGGAGTATCCTGACAGAAATTTAGAAAAATCAGATTAGTTATTAATTGATATTTTATCTTATCTTTATTGTGTACACTACAGCTTAGCAACTGATTTCGTTTTTATCTCTATTGACAATTCCATTTTTTTTTTATAGTTCCTAGATGGTTGGGTGATATCTGCAGAGTAAGCCAAGGAGAAAAGCCCAGCATGCAGCCAGGCACCCCAATCAGCTTGGACAATGTCATCTGGCTATCAATGCTCTAGATAGTTCTCTCCAGCACGTCCTCTACAATTCAAAATCATTTTCCAATAAATTGACGAGGAAGGGATAAAATCAAAATCTAGTGTGTTTATGAACTATTCCACTAGTTACAGAATTCTAGTCACTTGTGTACTACGGTGCCTTCAAGCCAACTGCTGTGTTTGTTCCCCTGGTAGAAATCCTTAAAAGTGGTAACTTTGAGCTTGTGACAAAGGAGATATTTGGGTCGTTCTATAAGTCTATATTGGATGGGATCATGGTGATGTGCTTATTATAGCATAGCTGATGAGCAATTTTCTTGGTTGCAGAATGTAACATTTATTTGCGTTTCATTCTTAGGTTTATCGTACTACCTCCGTTCCACAATATAAGCCTTTTTAGCAAACTGTTTTTAGCTTTCTAAAAAGTCTTATATTCTGGAACGGGGGGAGTATATTCTAGGATTATTGCAAACGAAAACTTGTCTCACTGACCCTTACTGACGTCACATATTCTATGCGTACTTGGAAAGTAGCTAGGTTGAAGGTTTCAATGGTATCTACAATACTACTATCATTACTTGCTTTCAGGTGGTAACAGAGAACTCAGGAGATCAACTTGAATTGGTATTAGAAGCCTTGGAAAGGATGAATGCACATCTGACAGCTGTAATAGTTTCAAATGACCCAGTTCGTTCGTCTCTGTTGAGCGTTGGCATTTATAATCATTATTATTTGCTTGGTTCTCATTTCCTGTACCAATCCAGTCTGATAAAGTTGTGATTGCTCAAGTCATCTTCTGCATTATTTATATTGCTGGTCTTTTCTATCAATATAAAGCAGCTAAACAGCCTTAGCTTGTTGAACCATCGCCATTTGCATCCTGGTTTTCAGGAAGTACTTGGGAGGTCAGTTAACAGGACAGCGGGCACTCGAGCAAGGACTACTAGCGCTCTGCAGAACCACTGGTGAGCCTAGTCCCGGTTCGAATACGGATGACCATCGGTGTATGTTACTGAACAATCAAACACTTGTTCTGAGATGTGCTGCAATTACTAGCGACCCAAGAGGCGCAGGGATTGGAACTTTAGAATTATTGCCGACCCAAAGGCGTAGGGATTGGAACTTTACAAGCTATTAAACTCGCCAGGTCCTGCCACAGTGAGATCATGTATGACACCGGGCCCTTGCCTAAGAAGTGGTTACACTGATTTGTTGTACTTGTGTCAGTGTAAATTGTGCATAATATGAAAACATGTATAGAAGCAATGGAGATGAAAACTCATTTATCTCATTGATTTGAACTTTCATACAAATATTTCAATACCTTGAGTCTAAACAGGTGGCATTATTATTCGAGGTACATACAAGAATACCATTAACAATCATAAAATCAACATTAGAGCTCTGGCAGATCAGAAAGGACCATCTACACATAATTTATAAATAATTCAACGATGACTACCTGTTGTGAATGTTATTTGAAGAATCTCTTTGATCATGATATTACCTAGCACAAGGAGACAGAAAGTGAACGACAGATATTAGAAGTACATTAGACATTTACAGATAAAATGCCATATGTGAAAGACCATAATTATGACCCAATAACTGATCATAATGAGTGCTCTTATATCTTAATAAATCACTATATTATAGTACTCACTACAAATGTCTACAGCTTTGGTACTAGGAGAGTTTAGGTATCAGGTCTAGATGCCGCTGTGGATTACACTCAGCGGCAGATACCTCTCATGCACGATTAATAGAACAGTTCACTAACATACAAGGAGCCCAACATATTTTTTCTGAAATTGACAGAGATCCGCATATATTAATGTGAAGCCTACAATTGTACTGCATTCTTGTTTAGTCCAGCCTTTGATGTGTGCATATCTTAAACAGAATTAGTCAAATGGGTAATTTTGCAATGTGAAGTAGAGATTTAGAACAAGAACTTGGGGGTGGGTACGATAGCCAGAATGGTGTGCTATGCTCACCAAGGGGTTCTCTTTACAAAGCATCAGGGATCTTACTTTCATTGATATCTTTGCTTGGGAAAAACTTGATCTGCTTTAACATTATTGTCTATAATACGATCATATACAAATCTTCTTCCATTTCAATTATGTACGATTGCGAATTGACACGGGAACTGACAAGGGTGGCCCACCCGTCAAGCTGACGTGGCAGCGCAAGACGGCGTGCCGTCTGCCGCTTTGCACGCAGGTCCTCAAGTTTTGACAAAAAATTGCGCAGAAGTCTCTGGCACTATTAAAATCTTTATGACTTTTGAATACGAATTTAAATGGAAAAAGTTTAAATACGAAAAGTGCTCAGAATTGTTTGATTTTTTTTACAAACTTTATTTATTATTTTATATAATTAAAATATGCAAAAATATAAAAAAATATTTTATTAATTATAAGAAATTATTTTATTAATTATACAAAAACTTTGGAAATTCATAACTTTAACTATATAACTCCAAATAATATGTCTAAATTTATTAGAAAAATCCAAGGAATCCATTTCTTATATTTATAATGCATGAGTCATATCCGTTCCTCTCGAATATTTTGATTATGCAAGTAATCATAATAATAAATGTGTGTCATTTTATTTATTCTTACATATTTGAAGATGCACTAGAAATATGCAAGTAATCTACCAACTGATCCGACAACAGCACCGAATTACGTACGTACATACATCGATTACAGCACCTTTGTCGGTGATCATCCCTCAAACTTTTGATTTAGTATCTCGTGCTGATCATCCCTCCAACCCGAATTATATGAATCATATGTCTAGTTTTCTTAGATTCGAAACATATAATCTTTACTCAATTTTACCGGATCTGCCTGCAAGATGCCGCTCGGCAAATGATCCATCGTGTCGGCAAAGCTTTTACAT
Organism: Avena longiglumis; assembly: GCA_030063025.1. Lineage (NCBI taxonomy): Eukaryota > Viridiplantae > Streptophyta > Magnoliopsida > Poales > Poaceae > Avena > Avena longiglumis. The sequence continues at coordinate 49,280,374 of CP125978.1, forward strand.
GCAAAGAACTTATCCATTTGCTTTGTTTCATCCATCAGAAAACATTCAAATGCTCTCAAGTTGTGGTCTCGACGACGACAATGCACGATAAAAATACCACAGAAACCAACTTACAATCAAAGAACATGTTTGGTTCAGAGTTTTTTTTGGTTAGCCCAGCCTGGTAACAGATACCGCGTAAACAGGTTACATGCAAATACAAATCTGATTTCGGCCACCCTTCACCGTAATCAACGCGTGTTACCGGACGGTTTGAGTACAACCACGGCTGAAGGAACCCTCTATCCCCCGATCGACCCATCCATACGCCACGGTCGGTGTATGTACATACACCGATTATTAGAAATACCGAAGGAACCCTATGTCGGTGTACGTACGTACAAAGATCGGTGCTGTCGTCGGATCAGTTGGTAGATTACTTGCATATTTTTAGTGCATCTACAAATATCCAAGAATAAATAAAATGACACACATTTATTATTATGATTACTTGCATAATCAAAATATCTGAGAGGAACGGATATAATTCATGCATTATAAATATAAGAAATGTATTCCTTGGATTTTTCTAATAAATTTAGACATATTATTTATATTATTCGAAGTTTTATAGTTAAAGTTATGAATTTCCAATTTTTTTGTATAATTAATAAAATAATTTCTTATAATTAATAAAATATTTTTTATAATTTTGCGTATTTTAATTATATAAAATAATAAATAAAGTTTGTAAAAAAATTCAAACAATTCTGAGAACTTTTTTATATTTAAACATTTTCCATTTGAATTCGTATTCAAAAGTTATGAAGGTTTTAATAGTGCCAGGAAGTTCTGCGCAATTTTTTGTTAGGACCTGTGTGCAAAACGACAGACCGCACACCATCTCGCGTTGTCACGTCAGCCTAACGGGTGGGTCATCCTTATCAGTTTCCGTGTCAATTCACGATCAGGACGAGTTATCAGGCTTAATAGATAGCCCCTCAAATAGCAGGCAGCTGTTGGCCCAACGTTAGCCCCTTAGCTAGGCTCAAATCGTTTACATAGCCCAAGGCCCACTCTGGGACTCAGCTGAACAACACGTCACCGCAAGACAGACCAAAAAATTCAGCGATCGCAGCTTCACAGTTTCTCCGATGGACAAGGACATCATACAGTGGCGCGGTGAATCACACCAACAATTCAAATGTTCGGAGCAATCAACAAAAGTAATACTCTCTTCATTTTAAAATATAAGATGTTTTAGATTTATAAAGAAAATATATCTAAATTTATTTTAGTGTGTAGGTTTAATCAGATTGGAATGAACCTACACACTAAAACAAGTCTAGATACATTTATATTTTAAAACAAATGGAGTAATTCGGAATGGTTATTGGTTTGATTTTGTTATCAACATATTTGCTACACACTAAACTCCTGCGTGCTTTCCAAGACAAGGTTTATATCAAGAAAATATGCGAAATGGGCATAGAATTATAGAAAGCATGTTTTTTGTAAAACTGAAGTAATGTGGTTGTGCTTAATGGGATCGGTTCATCACCCAAAATGGCATCTCCAGCTAGCAGCCAGCTGTAGCATGGTCCCCATATTAATATATAATGTGACACATAGAGCTATTAAGTTTTGCTATCTACAGATCAAACTTGATGAGAAGCGACCAAAGGGTAAGCACACACACCAGGCGGTAACACGCATCACTAAGTCCGAAGCTAGTTTTTTTTTGGAAATGAATGCTTTATTATTTTAAAGTAACGGTTACACCCAACTTCTATATAACTAGAATGCACACGTCCACTCAACAACGAAACAAAAAAAAAGATAGCAAGGCAAATGTTGCAACAAGCACTATTTAGTAAGTACAATTGCGTACACCTATTCGCAAACAAGTATCAAAACTCCACATGTTGTAGAGCCGTACATAAACGGAGAGTAGCCGTGGCACGATATAAAACCTGCAAGTTAGAAGACATTTTTTTATTAAAAATCTTGTATTTCTATAGCCATAACGATCAAATAATGGCAAATGCTCGCATCTGAAACAAAGTCCTGAATTTATCATTAATCCCATGCAACCAGTTACCAAATATATTGGTAACCTATCATGAAGGAGATAAATCAGAGGCTACTTGAATAATTGACCATATAGAATGAGCTAATTTATAATGGAATAACAAATAGCGAATGGTCTCCTCTTGGTAACAAAAAAACATATTGTGTACTCCATACCAATTCATCTTAACAAGATTATTTTTTATAAGGATAACCCCTTTACGAAGATACCATGTGAATATCTTCGTCTTAGTGGTACCTTTATCTTCAAAATTTTACTATTATTATCAATTGTAATATCAGGTTGCATCAAAACTCTATACATTGAGCCAACAAAAAAATTACCATTCTCTAGTAATTTTCATTTAAACTCGTCTACCCCATTAGACAAATGTATCACAGATAATATTAATAATGGATTATTCCAAGATACCAAACATGGACCAATGAGATCTCTCCTGGAGGACACATTAGAGGGCTTAGATTTCATAACTGTGGATAGTGTATCCCCTTTATGTATCATAATATAGAGCTGGATACTGCTCACGAAGAGAGGAGCGGTCCAGCCACCTATCTTCCCAGAAGCGTTTCTGTGATCCATCCTTGATAATTAAAGTGCAAAATTGGAAAAATATATTTTTTGGACACTATCAGTCCAGCCCAAAAGTGCGAGTCACCGTGTTTTCACACCACTTAAGACACAACTTTTGAGCCAACATATTTTTTCCACATAATGGTTTGCCAAACAATCTTCGATAAGTAGCTTAAAAAATCATTTACTCAGAAGAGCAGTATTCTTGACTTGCAAATCATGTATGCCAAGTGCCCCATATTCTTTCGGACGAAAAACCATATTCCATTTGGCCAGTCGATATTTCTTTTTTTTTCAATATCTTCCCGCCAAGAGAATCTTGAACGAAAATAATCTATGAGAACAAGTCTTCGACCAAGAGATAGCAATTTACCTTTCCAACTATTAAAACGTTTTTGTAATCTTTCCTCTACCTCTACTAGAAAAACGGCTATAGGTAATCGACATATTCATGACACACGTGCTAGTAATGCCCCACGGATAAAATAGGCGTGGTGCACTGTCCACATGTGCCCTACCGCTAACTATTGTAAGCGTGACGCACATGGGGCTGGTGCGCCACACCCAGTGGCGAAGGACAAACTAAAACTTTGGTATGGCAAAGTCATGCACCATGGATAAAAGAGCTGTAAAATTTGGAGTTATCAGTTGTACACTCCATTAAGTTATAAAAGTGTGGCCAGATTAAGATATGGCAAATGTCATAGCTTTTCATAATGGTCCTCCGCCACTGGCCACGCCTATGTGTGGACCAGGGCATAGGTGGTCGCAGAATCCAGCTGTAGCGTACTAGGTCAGGGTGCGCTACGGGTGTGAAACTTAGTAGTAGCGTATCCTGACTTAGTGCGCTACAGGTATGTGGGTTGCGGCCTGCTATGCAGCTGGGTCAACTTACCTGTAGGCCACTATGCCCTTAGTGCGCCACGTCTAAGTAGCCTGCACCAACCCCACCCACCTCCCCTGTGGATCGTCTTTTTAGCCTTACAAAAAATAAAAGAAAATGATAAACACTTCAAAAAATAAAATTCTTTCACATGTAGGTAGGTAATGTGGTCTAGTTTATAGAAAAATTAACAAATAATAATTTCGACTTTTTCCAAAAAAAAAGGTCATGCCACGGTAAAACGGCTATAACTTTTGCATACGAAGTCGAAAAAACATTTAATATACCAAAATGAAGAGAACAAAATTTTGTATATGCTCGCAACAACCTTCGGTCGTTTAGCGATTTTTTAGATTTTCACTCACCAAGTGTCAAAACACTTGAATCTCGTTTCACTTACCAAGTGTCAATACACTTGAAAATCTTGATTCAATCCTTCGTGTGGGACAAGAACCTTTCTTGTTGTTTCCATATTGAACTATTTTCATATATTATCTATGTACTTCCCGCATAACAATATTAGTGTCTCAATCTATCCATATAGACATTGATGCCTAATATTTGGGTTATGCATAAGTCTTTTATCAAAATTAAATTTAATGAAATTCTTAATCTATGTCAATAAAAGATACATCATTTCCAATCAACAATATTTCTTCAACATAATGTATTAGAAATATGTCTTAGCGCTCCCACTTAATTTCTTTCAAATGCAAGCATCTTCATCGTCTCCGATGAAATTAAACTCTTTTAACATTTTCATCATGGTGAATATTCCAACTCCGTGATGCTTACTTCAAGCATTGAAGTTTGCATGCGCTTTTAGCATCCTTTGAATTAACAAAACCCTTTGGATCATATCATATACACGTCCTAAGTAACCATTCTATTAGAAGAACTTTATTTTGTTTGTTTAACTACCATATACCAAAATTATATGTAGTGATTGCTACATAAATCCTTCTAAACTAAATATCGTTATGAAAGACAAAATATTGTCATAGTAAACTCCTTGAACATGTCGTAAACTCTTTTCCGACATGTCGAGTATTTCATAGATGTGAAACATCCATGTCTATAACGACTGAAAGGTTTTACACATTTCCAGAGGGTCTTCCAAGTTCAAGAACTTGATTTCTCGTGTATGAAACTATCACGGATTTTATTTCTTCAAGCCATTTGACGGAGTCAGGGCCCATCAACGCTTCTTTGCATATAGTCGGTTCATCATTATCAAACAATAATTATTTACTCTCAAATCTTAGTATTTGATTGTTTACCCGACCTACTCGGTTCAATAGGAACTTAGACCTCCGTGGCCACAACCTTTGAGGCATGTAAGCCATGAGCATTGTTGCTGCCTCCAGAACACTTTCCGGCACTGTGCAACTCAGCACATATAGCTAAGGTCTAATAACCTTATCAAAGTTCTATTGTCCTTCACAAAAAATTCCTTCTAAAAAAACTTAACGTTCTAAGGGACAAACACTTTTGTCTTCTATGTTATGGAGGAATACTCAACGGTTATTCGAAATAACATATAAAGACATTCTCATCCGACTTTGGTTGTAAACATTTTACTTATGCCTAGCATACTAAAACTTAAGAAAGGACAACTTGCATTTTATCCCAAACCATAACTTATATGGTGCCATTTCAACGAATTATGATGGTGCTCTCTTTAGTTTAAAATGATAGTCACTAAAGCTTTAATCTTTAAAATACAATGGCAGTTTTATAACTGTCACCTTTGATCTCACCATATCATATAAGGTTTTATTACATATCTCGAACACTCCATACTCCTATGGTGTTTCGGGAAATGCAAATCCATGGAACTATTCCTCAAATCTTACGTGTTATGCTAAATTTGTGACTCAAATATCTTCCTTTATGATCCATCAAAAAAACATTATTTTCTTGTTACAATGATTTTCCACTTCATGTTGAAAGTCTATGAACATTTTCAAATATTTCACGCTTCTTTATCATTAAGTAAATATACACATATATTCACTGAAATTTCTGGAAAAAGCATATGAAGTTGAAATCCATCGCTCATGACTACATATAATGGACTACATACATCAATAAGTACAAATTCCAATAAGTTAGTCGTTCGTTCTTCTTTGGCCTTTGGAGGAAGTTTCAATTATCTCTAGGAAAGTCTCATAAGCGTCATTTCATCAAAATCAAAACTCCAAAATTCCATCGATATGGAGTTTCTACATGTTTTCTTTCCAATATAATTTAAACGGCGATATCACTTCTTAAGTGATATTTCAATTATTTGTCTTTCGACATTTTTAGCATTAGTTTTTATGGATTTGATTTCTCCAACCAGACTTGTAGATCATCCATCTCTTATGGAATACAGTAATTATTTTAACAACCTTTTGTTCTCATAATACTTGATCAAAATAACAATTATTAAAACAAATCTTGAAGGAAAGCTTTGATGTCAACGAGAAACATAACAACACTTTGTTTTTGATGAACATCATCACATATTCTCTTGTTGGTTACTTAGGCCATTGCAGTTTATGAATTGTATTGTCCTGCATGACATTTCACACCAACCAATTCGCTATCCAATACCCAAGAACCACATTGTTTAACAAGCAAAGAATACAACCATAACATGTATATCATCTATATACCTAAGCTGACAATTCCAGTCTTTCCTTTTTCTACTGAATATTTTTGAGATTCTCTTTCAACATTTCCTTTCCCTTCTAAAAGAATCTATCAACATCAATAGTGGCGCCATACACATGACACATAGTCCAAAGCATGTATAGTCAAATACTAATACCTTTGGACTTGGACTTTGAAGTAGATCACCATCATTAAATGTTTGGCGTTCTTTAAAAAATCCTTTCTGTAGTAATTTTTTAGTGTAGTAAACATTTTACCTACATCTTTATTCATCCTTATCATGATAAATTTCATAATCAAACTACCATAGCTTATAAAGGAGAATCACGAGTATAATGTTGCTTTCCAAAACCTTTTTGGAGGATTAGTACGTCTAGCGTCTCCAACCTTCGCAAATTCTCATACAATATGAGAACATGTATTTTGCAAAATCATACTCTATCATATTGCAACCAAAACATGTTTTCAAATATCGCAATATCTTCCACACATGACGGTTTCTGAAACATTTCTTTCAACTCCTAGATAACCATGATATTAAAAGAATCTTTTGAATATCAAGAATCATGGAGGCAAACATGATACTTTAGATACTAACACTAGAATTATTATGTTTGATTTAATACCAATTATTAAACTTCACGGAGTAAACGGAGTTTTTTGAAATTTTGCAATAGGACTTTTAAACTTTAGATTGACACTCAAAAAAATACGATACTAGTTCGTAAAGTAACTATCTAGAATTCTGTAGTTATGTTATCTCAATTAAAACTAAGCATAAAGTGGTGAACGGATGACAATGACTACAACAAATTATGCAAATTCACTTTGATTAAATTTATGATAAATTGTGTTCAATTTAATCATATTATTGTTTGAAGTCCAACTCAAAACAACATCGCTCATGTTTCCTTAGTGATTACACAAACCAAATCCACTACATCATGTCTGATCATCACGTGAGAAGATGTAGCTTCAAAGGCTGTAACACCCTCAGAATAGGCCCTATGCAAGTTTCAGCGCTTCCCGCCAAACCCGCATAGAAACGATTCAAAGGTGTCCACCAGGCACTTGCGTGCGGGTGGAAAACAAAGTAATAACATTACACAACAGTCCTCGATGGGACCCACAGAACAGATATATATACAACAACGACTCAATGAGTCAAGAATACAGATATAATATACAAAGATCCAAATCACCTTGAAAATGATAGAGCGTCCGACTACGGACAAGATGCAAATGGGGCTAAGAGCCCTGAAGAATAACCAATGGCGTCCATAACCCTGCCCAGGCCAAGCCGGAAGGGTAACCCTGCTAACGGCGTCGATCCCAAAACCTGCTTAAACAAAAGGGGTGCCGACAAAGGGCAAAGGAAAAGAGGAGCGTCGATCGAGGCCAGACAGGCGAGACTAGAATTCGGTCCTCGCCTACATAGGTATGGTGGATGGCGCAGCAAAGATGCACTAAACAACCTATAGAGACTCGATATAACTGGCGGCTATCAGAGAGGGGTAAGAAAAGACCTATTCGGAACCAGACTGATACTAACACCAAACAACACCCATCCTGGCGTTTCCCCCTCGAGACCAACGAGGAAGTCAACCGAGGAACTCACACAGTTGGCAGTTTTATTTATTCAATTATCGTTGCAGCAATTACTAGTCAGGTTTAGATAATCATCCTGATAAAGTAAGCAGTGGGCACCTTTAATTAACCATTCCGTTGTAGTTGCGACACTTACTAGTCAGATACAGTTAGCATGAGATAACCCAAAACCCAGCAGTTGTTGGTACTTTTATTTAGCCATTCCGTTGTAGTTGCAATACTTACTAGTCAGATACAATGGTCGCAAGCGACACTCCAAAACAAGCAATTGTGGGCAGTATTAATTAGCCATTCCATTATAGTGAAGCTGATTACTAGTCATTATAAAGTCAAATTTATAGCAATAAACTTTAGTTATGATTGTCTATGGTCGAGATACTGTGCTCCAAGTCGTCCATAACCGCGGACACGGCTTTCAGAAAGTTTTAACCCGGCCGGGGTGCACAAATAGCAACACACACTCGATCAACCTCGGAAAAACCAAATCAAAACCCAACGAGGCTTTCACGACAAAGCAATCACAGGATTCAGAAATATTTCAGGGGGCCACCCCATTGAGTAGAACCGCAACGAAGTAAGCTAGCTCCGAGACGGACTCAAGGTTTGGGTGGACGGCGGTAAACGACTGGGAACCCGAAAGTGTGACTGGGCTTGTCGATACCGCGAAAACGTGTCCCGATCCTAAACAGTACAGTGTGCTCCTCGCACAATTTAAATACAGAAGTAGCATGGCATAAGTACAGGATAGTAAATAAATCCTCAAACTAGTTTGTGGCCCCAAGAAATAAGACTGAATCAAGGTCTGGCTCAGGGGGGTCCCATATACCTCCCGGATGTGGATAGCGCGATAATTCAAGGAACAGGTATCAAGTACTCGGGGTCCTACGGGACACAAGTGGGCGTTCGGAAACCAAATATTTTCTATCACCCACCGATGCCTCTGCTTACTTCAATTTTAGTTGTTAAACAGGAATTAAAGTGAACGATAAGTAAAACTATGATCATCTCCAACATCAACATGCGGCAATACATCAACAACTGTGGCATTTGACAACACGCAACAGCGCTTGAGCAAGCGACTACGACGCGCAAGTCCAACTATCTACCAAACATCAGGTAATAGGATGTGTCCAAGGCAATATAAGGTTGCAGGGGATATCACGGGCACGAAAAACTAGAGCATCGCAACACAGATAGCAATAGATCAACAGGAGGGAATAAATACTATAAAAGCAAGATAGGTAGAAAGGGGGGGAGATGCTCGCCTGAAAACATTGTCGAAGGTTCAACCGAAGATTGGGACGAAGCTCACATCAACTCAACGGCCTTATCCGCGAAGAAGCAAAACACTAGAAGAAACACCGGATGCAATATTTAAGATCGGCAGAAGATCGGGCATGATGCATGTATGATGCATGACATGGCCAAAGTGCGATGTGATTAGGTCATGTTAAGTGGAACCGGGGTCCCGGCAATTAATTAGGTGGTTCATGTTATTAAACTACCCCGCAATTTAAATGTGATTTTAGCATGGCAAAAGATAGCACCGGTTCGCTACACAAGATTTAAATGAGGCCAATATGAGACTAGATTTGCCCGCATATGGGCCCCATATTTAATTATTAGATGAATCGGCATAAGGCCCCCAAACCACATGAATGTGTATGCGAGATGAATGATTAAATATGCAACAATTCATATAGTTGACCATTTATAAAATAGGGTTCTCGGAAAGGGGTTCACACATTAGGGGTCTCGACGATCTTGGGGTTCCGGGGTTCGGGGTTGGTCTCAGGGTCCAGGGTTCAACGGGAGCGTTCTCGGACTCCGGGATTGTTCTCGGATATCGGGGGTAGTTCTTGTCGCGTCCGGGTGCGGGACTTGGGTCGTGTCGGGGCGCGTCGGGTTCTTCCGGGTCGATGCCGTTCTTGTCGTCGCGAAGGTCTTGTCGGGTCCCACGGGGTCGGTCTTGGCGTCCGGGGTGAGGTGCTTGACGTCCTTCGGTTCCATGACGGAGATCTTGAGGGTCCAAGGGGTTCGACGGGTGTCTTGGCGTCCCCTGAGGAAGATCATGTCGAGCCTTCGGGTTGGTTCGGTCTTCGGGTCTGTGGCGGAGTCATCGGTGCTCCACGAACACCTTGTCGTACCGACGTCACCGGATCCTCGGTCTGGCATGCATCACCCCTCGATCACATATCGGCGTACTCGGGGTTCCGGCTCGATGGCGAACTTGGGTTGGTTGCGGTCACTATGGAAGTTGAGCTTGTTTGTCGTCGTTGTATCGCAGAGGTTGTCCCGCGTCTTGTAGTAGCAGTACCACATCAGTACCGCATCGACACAGCAACGACAGCACCCGTCCAGGCGTGGCATGAACCGGGCTGCAGCTGGCTTGCAGGCGACAGAGGGACCAGAGACGGTGGCGTGACGCAGGAAGAGGGGGATTGGTGCAGAGGTGGCCAGACGCGGCGCCAGGGGTCGGGGTCCAGGCGAGAGGAACCGCAGCGGCGGCGGCCCGCGCTTGGGGAGGTAGCGGCGGAAAGGCTGGGCAGGACGGCTGCTGTGGAAGACGGCCGGGCTCGCGGAGAAGGGCGGTCCTGGCGCGACGGAGGGGCGGGCGGAGACGCGAGGGCAGCGGGCGGATGAGGAAACGGGCGGGAGGCGAGTTGGGGCCGGTGGCCGGCGGAGGAGGGGCGGAGGCGGGCGGTCGCAGTGGAGGCGGGGCGGTCGCGTAGGTGGAGGCGGGCGGTCGCGGTGGGGAGGCGGGCGGCTCGGCGAGGAGGAGGAGCACGGCGGGACGGTGGCGAGGGCGGGCGAGCGCGACGGCGGAGGGTGGAGGCCGGAGGCGAGCTCGGGAGAGGAGGAGGAGGTCGGGCGGCGCGGGAGAGGCCCGAGGGCGGCGCGCGCAGGCCGGCGGCGGAGGCTCGCGAGCGCGGGGCGGCCGAGCTTGGGAGAAGAATGGAGGAGGGAGGGAGGATGCGGGCGCGCGCGGGGGGTGAGGAGCGTGCGGCCAGAGAGAGGATGGGAGGTTGGGTAGTGCGGAGGATGGGTCCTGTGGCGAGTGGGACCAGGGTGTCGAGGGGCGGCTCGGGCTGGGGCGTGGGCGTGGTGTGGGGTGAGGGAGTTGTGTGGCCAGGGTGTGCTGGGGGGGGTGGGTTAGTCTAGGTGGCAGCGTGTGAGTGGGTGGGGCTTTGTGGAGAGGTGAGGTGTCACGAGGGATTGGGTGGGGTGATGTGGAGGGTGAGGTAGAATAGGTTGGGTAGTTCTAGGATTAAGGGTGGACCGCTTTTATTTCTGGGTGGTCGTTCGTCGATTCGCCCGCTCGACCGCTTCCCCACTAAAATAATTTAATATTTTATATGTTTCAAACCGGCTTTTGCAAACCGATATCATACAAAACAAAATATTCCGACCCGGATTTTGCGTTGAATAAGGACGGCGTTTAGAAAACATGGACCGGTTTTTCCGCAAACAATTTTATGCAAGAAAATGCAAGATGATGACGATGCTCAAATGCAATGTGGCATGATGACATGAGCATGCTGTCATGATGATGCAATGCACAAAAACAACGCGATTTTCTAGTAGTGGTTTTGCGGGATGCCACAATTCGACACCACTAACAATGGATCTCGCCCTCGAGATCCGCCTCATGGTACCGGGAAGAAGGTCGGCGATCTGCGTCTTCTCGCACTTCGTGTAGATCCTCCCGACACCACTAACGAGGGTTTCTTATTCATCTTGAAATCGGCGACACCACCAACAATGGTTCGTTGTTCCTGATCGACGAGAGAACACTCCGGAGAACAAAGGACGAAGGTAGAGGTATCAAACGATAAGGCCACCTCTAACTTCCATGGACGGAGTAAAATCGCTGGATCCACTGATTCGACGTACAAGAGCGAATGATAAGAGTAGTGGTATGGTAGCTACTCCATCCCGCACTCAAACCATTACTCTGCACCCGAATAGACGGATTATGCAACCAACTCTCAGAATCAGTCTGAAGATCTCGACAAACGAGGGTCGGAACAAAGGAGTGATGCAGACTCTGCATCGGACCTGGCGTAGAGGATTTCGTCGCGTCGGAAAACACCGGAAGGCACGAGAAGGAACAAACAGAAGTCCATCAGACGAAGGGTTCCTCGGATAGCATGAAGACCAGATGTAGAAACACCGTTACCAAACGAGGAAGCGAACCCTGAAGGTACGACGGAAACCCAACCACGAGAAATCCTGGACTCGAAGAAAGGTAAGAGGGTAGATTCAAAACACGCAGAGATAAGAGGAGAATAGCAGAGGGGTAAGGAGTAAAATCAGACCTAATCAGAACTATCCAACCGATTTTGTAAAAATAGTTTTGACACTCTACTTCGGCCGTTAGCTAGGTTATCCTACAGGCTGGACTTGTGGGGTATCGCAACTGCTGGGCTCTAATACCACTCTGTAACACCCTCAGAATCGGCCCTATGCAAGTTTCAGCGCTTCCCGCCAAACCCGCATAGAAACGATTCAAAGGTGCCCACCAGGCACTTGCGTGCGGGTGGAAAACGAAGTAATAACATTACACAACAGCCCTCGATGGGACCCATGACGTATATATATACAACAGCGACTCAATGAGTCAAGAATACGATATAATATACAAAGATCTAAATCACCTTGAAAATGATAGAGCGTCCGACTACGAACAAGATGCAAATGGGGCTAAGAGCCTCAAGAATAACCAATGGCGCCCATAACCCCGCCAGGCCAAGCCGAAGGGTAACCCCGCTAACGGCGCCGATCTCAAAACCTGCTTAAACAAAAGGGTGCCGACAAAGGGCAAAGGAAAAAGAGGAGCGCCAAGATCGAGGCCAAGACACGGCGAGACTAGAATTCGGCGGTCCTCGCCTACATAGGTATGGTGGACTGAGCGGCAGCGGCAGCATGCACTAAACAACCTATAGAGACTCGATATAACTGGCGGCTATCAGAGAGGGGTAAGAAAAGACCTATTCGGAACCAGACTGATACTAACACCAAACAACACCCATCCTGGCGTTTCCCCCTCGAGACCAACGAGGAAGTCAACCGAGGAACTCACACAGTTGGCAGTTTTATTTATTCAATTATCGCGCAGCAATTACTAGTCGTTTAGATAATCATCCCGATAAAGTAAGCAAAGGCACCTTTAATTAACCATTCCGCTAGAAGTTGCGACACTTACTAGTCAGATACAGTTAGCATGAGATAACCCAAAACCCAGCAGTTGTTGGTACTTTTATTTAGCCATTCCGTTGTAGTTGCAATACTTACTAGTCAGATACAATGGTCGCAAGCGACACTCCAAAACAAGCAATTGTGGGCAGTATTAATTAGCCATTCCATTATAGTGAAGTTGATTACTAGTCATTATAAAGTCAAATTTATAGCAATAAACTTTAGTTATGCTTGTCTATGGTCGAGATACTGTGCTCCAAGTCGTCCATAACCGCGGACACGGCTTTCAGAAAGTTTTAACCCGGCCGGGGTGCACAAATAGCAACACACACTCGATCAACCTCGGAAAAACCAAATCAAAACCCAACGAGGCTTTCACGACAAAGCAATCAAAGGATTCAGAAATATTTCAGGGGGCCACCCCATTGAGTAGAACCGCAACGAAGTAAGCTATCTCCGAGACGGACTTAAGGTTTGGGTGGACGGCGGTAAACAACTGGGAACCCGAAAGTGTGACTGGGCTTGTCGATACCGCGAAAACGTGTCCCGATCCTAAACAGTACAGTGTGCTCCTCGTACAATTTAAATACAGAAGTAGCATGGCATAAGTACATGATAGTAAATAAATCCTCAAACTAGTTTGTGGCCCCAAGAAATAAGACTGAATCAAGCTCTGGCTCAGGGGGGGTCCCATATACCTCCCGGATGTGGATAGCGCGATAATTCAAGGAACAGGTATCAAGTACTCGGGGTCCCACGGACACAAGTGGGCTCGAAACCAAATATTTTCTATCACCCACCGATGCCTCTGCTTACTTCAATTTTAGTTGTTAAACAGGAATTAAAGTGAACGATAAGTAAAACTATGATCATCTCCAACATCAACATGCGGCAATACATCAACAACTGTGGCATTTGACAACACGCAACAGCGCTTGAGCAAGCGACTACGACGCGCAAGTCCAACTATCTACCAAACATCAGGTAATAGGATGTGTCCAAGGCAATATAAGGTTGCAGGGGATATCACGGGCACGAAAAACTAGAGCATCGCAACACAGATAGCAATAGATCAACAGGAGGGAATAAATACTATAAAAGTAAGATAGGTAGAAAGGGGGGAGATGCTCGCCTGAAAACATTGTCGAAGGTTCAACCGAAGATTGGGACGAAGCTCACATCAACTCAACGGCCTTATCCGCGAAGAAGCAAAACACTAGAAGAAACACCGGATGCAATATTTAAGATCGGCAGAAGATCGGGCATGATGCATGACATGGCCAAAGTGCGATGTGATTAGGTCATGTTAAGTGGAACCGGGGTCCCGGCAATTAATTAGGTGGTTCATGTTATTAAACTACCCCGCAATTTAAATGTGATTTTAGCATGGCAAAAGATAGCACCGGTTCGCTACACAAGATTTAAATGAGGCCAATATGAGACTAGATTTGCCCGCATATGGGCCCCATATTTAATTATTAGGTGAATCGGCATAAGGCCCCCAAACCACATGAATGTGTATGCGAGATGAATGATTAAATATGCAACAATTCATATAGTTGACCATTTATAAAATAGGGTTCTCGGAAAGGGGTTCACACATTAGGGGTCTCGATGATCTTGGGGTTCCGGGGTTCGGGGTTGGTATCAGGGTCCAGGGTTCGACGGGAGCATTCTCGGACTCCGGGATTGTTCTCGGATATCGGGGGTAGTTCTTGTCGCGTCCGGGTGCGGGACTTGGGTCGTGTCGGGCTGGCCGGGTTCTTCCGGTCGATGCCGCTCTTGTCGCCGCGAAGGTCTTGTCGGGTCCACGGGTCGGTCTTGGTCCGGTGAGGTGCTTGACGCCCTTCGTTCCATGACGGAGATCTTGAGGTCCAAGGGGTTCGACGGGTGTCTTGGCGTCCCCTGAGGAAGATCATGTCGAGCCTTCGGGTTGGTTCGGTCTTCGGGTCTGTGGCGGAGTCATCGGTGCTCCACGAACACCTTGTCGTACCGACGTCACCGGATCCTCGGTCTGGCATGCATCACCCCTCGATCACATATCGGCGTACTCGGGGTTCCGGCTCGATGGCGAACTTGGGTTGGTTGCGGTCACTATGGAAGTTGAGCTTGTTTGTCGTCGTTGTATCGCAGAGGTTGTCCCGCGTCTTGTAGTAGCAGTAAGACATCACATCGCGATCGACATCAACGACAGCGGCCCAGGCGTGGCATGAACCGGCGCTGGCTTGCAGCATGAGTGACCGAGACGGTGGCGTGACGCAGAAGAGGGGATTGGTGCGAGGTGGCGACGCGCGCCTGGGGGTCTGCGGCGAGGAACTGCAGCGGCGGCGGCCCGCGCTTGGGGAGGTAGCGGCGGAAAGGCTGGGCAGGACGGCTGCTGTGGAAGACGGCCGGGCTCGCGGAGAAGGGCGGTCCTGGCGGCGTCCAGCGACGGAGGGGGCGGTTGCGGGACCGACGCGGAGGGCGAGGCCGGCGGCCGCGGGAAACGGGAAGTGGAGGCGTTGGGGCGGAGGCGGGCGGTGCCAGGTGAGGCGGGCGGTCGCAGTGGAGGAGGCGGGCTGCTGGCGAGGAGGAGGAGCACGGGCGGGGAGTGGCGAGGCGAGCGCGGGCGGAGGGTGGAGGCCGGTGAGGCGAGCTCGGGAGAGGAGGAGGAGGTCGGGCGAGGGAGAGGCCCGAGGGCGCAGTGTGGCGGGCAAGTGAGGCTGGCGGCCGAGCTTGGGAGAAGAATGGAGGAGGGAGGAGGATGCGGGCGCTGGGGTGAGGAGGAGCGCAGAGAGAGGATGGGAGGTTGGGGACGGAGGGGTGGGTCCCAGGGCGCGGGTGGGACCAGGGTGTCAGAGGGGCGTCGGCTGGTCAGGCGCGTGGCGTGCGTGTGTGTAGCGCGTGTGGGGTGAGGGAGTTGTGTGGCCAGGGTGTGCTGGTGGGGGTGGGTTAGTCTAGGTGGCAGCGTGTGAGTGGGTGGGGCTTTGGGGAGAGGTGAGGTGTCACGAGGGGATTGGGTGGGGTGATGTGGAGAGGGGTGAGGGTAGAATAGGTTGGGTAGTTCTAGGATTAAGGGGTGGACCGTTTTTAATTTCTGGGGTGGTCGTTCGGGTCGATTCGGCCCGTTCGACTGCCCCACTAAAAATAATTTAATATTTTATATGTTTCAAACCGGGCTTTTGCAAACCGATATCATACAAAGCAAAATATTCCGGCGACCCGGATTTTGCGTTTGAATAAGGACGGGGCGTTTAGAAAACATGGACCGGTTTTTCCGAAAACAATTTTATGCAAGCAAATGCAAGATGATGACGATGCTCAAATGCAATGTGGCATGATGACATGAGCATGCTGTCATGATGATGCAATGCACAAAAACAACGCGATTTTCTAGTAGTGGTTTTGCGGGATGCCACAAAGGAGAACAATCAACATGTTCATCATATCATCCATATGACTCATGCTTTACGTTTCGGTATTCCGTGTTTCGAGGCCATGTCTATACATGCTAGGCTCGTCAAGGTTAAACTTAGTATTCGCATGTGCAAATCTGGCTTGCACCCGTTGTATGCACATGTAGAATCTATAACACCTGATCATCAGGTGATGCTTCAAAACGACGAGTCTTAGCAACGGTGCCTACTAAGAACAAACACTTTATTACTTGATATTTAGTGAGAGGGATCATCTTATAATGCTACCGTCGCAATCTAAGTAATACAAAATGCATAAAAAGGATTAACATCACATGCAATTCATAATATGTGATATGACATGGCCTTTATTCTTGTGCCTTTGATCTTCATCTCCAAAGCACGGACATGATCTCCATCATCACCAGCGTTGTGTCAAGGTCAATGGCGTCGCTTCATGGTTGTCCATCACCAATAGCAACTATTACAACTACTTGGAATAAATCTATTACATGATGAATAGACACGTAGGTCTTAAGAAATTTAAAGACAACCATTAGGCTCCTGCTGGTTGCCATATTACAATAAGGATCATCTCATACATCAAATATAATCATAATCACAACATGGCATATCACACCACATGCTCCTTCAAAACCAAGTTAGATGCCTCTAATTTTCTATGCATGTTTTATGTGGCTTGGGGCTTTTGAATAAGAACTGTTCTTACCTATGAACAAGAACTACAATGCTGATACAAGCATTGTCAAGTGCAGATTGTAAGTTGGATCTTAACTATGGTGGAGAGACAGACACCCGCAAAGCCACTTGTGCAATGCAAGTTGCACGTTGAGCGTGGAGCAAGTCTCATGTGCGACGACATGTAAGGTTATCCCAGGCCGCTTCATCCCACCGTCCCGCAACATGCAAAGTACATGAAAAGATAGCGACAACAAGAGCACCAGCACCCACAAAACCATTGTGTTCTACTCGTGCAACAGATCCACACATAGATTCGACTCTGATACCAGTGTAGGGTTCATAGCAAAGAAGCCAAGATCCAATCTATGGCAAAGCCAAGATCTAATCCATGAGATCGATGCAACGAGATTGGAGAGAACTAACCCTCGAAGATACAAAGCATTTAAAAAGATCGGATCTTGTGGTTGATGTAGTCGATCACTTGTAGATCTCAAGATCGCGATGACGATCCTCCCGGTGCCACGTTCCGGCAGAGCTTCCGCACTCGGTCACACGTATAGAGTCGATGAAGACCTTCCTCTCCTTGTTCCAGTGGGCAGTGGAGGTAGTAAATCACCCCGGATTCCTAGTAGCACGATGGCGTGGTGGTGGTGGTGGAGGAGAGAATCCTGCAGGGCTTCGCCTAAGCCGGAGCAGCAAGAAGGAGAAGGAGGAGGGTGGAGAAAGAAGGAGAAGGAGGAGGGTGGAGGCTAGGGTTGGGATCAAGAGACATGGGTGGCTCCCTCCCCTCCCCTCTTTATATAGAGGGGGTGCAGATAGGGCAACCCCCTTGGCCCTCCCCTACTAGGGCCGGTGCACATAGGGATTGGGGGAAAACTTGTCCCCCAAGTTTCCCCTTTCCAATTTAGGGTTTTGCCCTAAACCCTTTAGGCTGGAAGGTTGGTCACTTTGGGTATTGTTGTGGCTGTCCCATGCCCCCCACATCATCCCTCCGATCCATGTGGACCCTCCCAGGGTGGTGGGCCCACTAGTGGCTCCTTCTAGAACATTCTAGATGCTCCGGTCAAAATACCGATATATTTTCTGAACCTCAGAAAATGACATTCATTATATGAATCTTATTCTCCAAACCATTCCGAATCTCCTCATGATGTCCTAGATCCAATCCGAGATTGCGACCAACATTCGGTCTCCAACTCATATTCCATATCTACTTAAACAACATCGAACCTTAAGTGTGTCACCCTACGGTTCATGAACTATGCAGACATGATCAAGACACCTCTCCGATCAATAACCAATAGCGGGATCTAGAGATCCATAATGGCTCCCACATATTCAACAATGACTTCGTGATCGAATGAACCATTAACATACGAAACCGATTCCCTTTGTCGTGTGGTACTTTACTTATCCGAGGTTCGGTCGTCGGTATCTCTATACCTAGTTCAACCTCGTTACCGATAAGTACTATTTACCCGTTTCGTGATATGACATCCCTTATGACCTAGTCACATGCTTGCAAGCCAATTGGATGACATTCCACTAAGAGGGCCCAGAGTATATCTATTTGTCATTTGGATGGACAAATCCCACTCTTGATTCATGCGCTTCAACACATACTTTCAGAATACCCAATGCCACCTTTATAACCACCCAGTTATGGAAGTGGCGTTTGATGTTATCAAAGTACTCATCTGGTGATGGTGGTTAACATGATATCATGGTCGAAGGATTATGTTACTGTGTATTTGAAAGCTTGTAGAAAAACGAACTTAATGACTTGATCTTATGCTATGCTTACTTTGGGTGTGTATCCATCACAATATTCTCCTAATGATATGTCATTATTATTAATAACATACAATGTCCATGATCTGGAAACCATGATCATCTATTAATCAACAATCTAGTTTAAACAAGAGGCTTACCAGAGACTCCTTTATGTTTACAAAACACACAAGTATTAATGTTTCCTATTAATACAATTCTAGCATGGGATGTAAACATTTATCATAAACACAAAGATATAATAATAACAATTTATTATATCATCTTGGGCATATCTCCAACACGTCCATGCCCGGGCGGTCGCCCGGCATAGCGGCCTCCTCCACGTCGCCCGCCTATCTATCTGTTGTGACACCGTCGCCGTCGCCATCACCTACGTCTCCTCCTGGTGTTACCACCGGGCTAATGCCTGGTGTTCATCATCCAAAAAGGCGGATAGATGGCATAGTGGCCTGTAATACATCTTGTGCTATTGATCTTATTCATAACGAGCACCACACTCATCATGATGCTATGACTTGTACCCACTAGCGTACTGCTATGGAGACTGAATACTCTGCTCTTCAAGCAAACAAGACTTGGCGACTAGTTCCTACTCTCCCTGGAGTTAATATCATTGACTGCAAGTGGGTCTTCAAAATCAACCAAAAATATGATGGTACAATAGAGCGATACAAACCACGCTTCGTTGCAAAGGGGTTCAAGCAGCGTTATGGACTTGACTATGAGGATACCTTCAGTCCTGTTGTCAATCCTACTACTATTTGATTAGTGCTATCCATGGCTCTTACACATGGATGGCACCTTCGACGTGCAGATATTCAGAATGCCTTTCTGCATGGTGTTCTTGAGGAGGTGGTATACATACGCCAGCCCCCTGGTTTCGAGGATTCATCACATCCTGGTTATATTCGTCGTCTTGATAAGGCTCTATATGGACTAAAATAGGCTCCCCGTGCTTGGCATGCCCGGGCTTTGTTTTGTTCTTTCTGGACTTGGGTTTGTTGCATCTACTGCTGACACTTCCCTCTTGGTCACTATATACTTGCTTGTCTATGTCGATGATATTATTATGGTGAGCTCCTCCACTACTTCTACTGATCGCCGGATTGTTCAGCTGGGGTCCTCTTTTTCTCACAAGGAACTTGGCGAGCTGCATTATTTTCTTAGTATAGAGGTGAAGCGTTCCCCTGGTTTTCTTCACCTCAGACAGCAGAAATATGCGTCTGACCTCCTTCGGCGTGCTAGACTGTTGAAGTGTGCCCCCACGACTACTCCTATGACCTCTAATGATAAGTTGAGTTCTACCGATGTCACCTTACTTTTAGCAGATGAGGCTACTCTTTATCACAACATTGTTGGTGGATTGCAGTATCTTACCATGACCAGAGATGATCTTGCATTTGCGGTGAATAAGGTGTGTCAGTTTCTCTCTGCTCCTCGTTGTACTCACTAGGCAACAGCGAAACGTATACTGCGATATGTTCATGGCACCTTGACATATGGTTTACTACTGAGACGGCCTACGTCGTGTTCTGATCTTTTGTCCGCTTTCTATGATGCGGATTGGGCTGGTCATTCTGATGATCAGCGATCAACTGGAGGATATGCCATCTTCTATGGTGGTAATTTGGTTTCTTGGAGTGATAGAAAGCAAGCTACCGTGTCTCGCTTCATTATTGAGTCTGAGTATAAGGCACTTGCTAATGCGACTGTAGATTTGATATGGGTACAAGCCTTTCTAGCTGAACTTGGTGTGTCTAAGAGTTGTCCACCAGTATTATGGTATGCCAATACTGGTGAAACATTCCTTTCTTCGAACCTAGTATTTCATGCACATACTAAACACATTGAGGTGGATTTTCATTTTGTTCGAGAGAGGGTTGCATAGAAGCTGCTACAAATTCGGTTCATCTCATCCAAGGATCAGTTGACCGGCATATTTACTAAACCTCTCTCACTACCACTGTTTCAGTTCTGTAGCAATCTCAATATTGGTACCCCTGTTGAGATTGAGGGAGAGTGATAAATGTATCTTTATAGGACTCTAATCTAACTTCACTAGTGGAAAAGGGGCATATAGTCCCGGTTTGTAAGGGCCTTTAGTCCTGGTTTTGCATCCGGGACTGCGAAATCGGGACTAAAGGCCCCTATCTCTAGTCCCGGTTTGTTTTAACCCGGGCCGCCGCATGGCTGTTTTTTGCAGCGAGGGGACCAAGGACCTTTAATCCCGGGTCGTAGTATGACCCTGGACTAAATATTTTTTAAAATTATTTTATTTTATTTTTTAAATTTTGTTTTCAAATTTTTGAATTGTTTGACCCGTAATCCTCTCACTTGGAATATTTTTAGTACTAAGTATATTTAATCTTAGGTCAATTACACTTGTGGTCAAACTTTCCAATTGATCACCCATCGTAGCACTACTCTATCCTCAGCATGCTTAACTTCTCTGTTCCATCACGATATCCTTGCGCGGAGCCCATTTGTACCTTGTTGTCAACACTACCATATCAATCCTATTATCCCATATCAATATGCCATACATCTTTATTTTTTAAAATTATAAACAACTATTTTAGTAATGAAAAATAAGTAAGTAATAATTATATTTTAATCCAATGAAAGTAAAAAAACTAAATATAATAATATTTTATTCATTTTTTTGCCATTTATTCATTTAATATGGCATAAATAATATGTTTAAATCTGTAAATCGAAATTCTAAAAATAATATATCCATAGTTATCAGAGGAATCCAAATATGGAATAAATAAAATTGTAAAAATAATAATTTTTTAAATAATTTTTTCCTTTTCGAAATTTAAAAAACTAAAATAATTCAAAATGGCCTAAGGCTGTTGAAATCAAACTCACAATTGTTTTCCGCACATTTAGGTTGTACTTTTTTTCTAGCATTGTACGTAAAAGTTATAGCCATTTTAAATTTTCCTGCCGCAGCACGCACCCCTTTAGTCCCGGGCCATATCACGACCTGGGACTAAAAGGTGTTGCCCCTGTCCGAATCCCTTTAGTCTCGGGACTAAAGTTCCGAAATGACCCGGGACTAGAGTTTCCTCGGGCTCCTAGCCACCGAAAACGGTACGAACCGGGACTAGTACTCATACTAATCCCGACCTGTAACAAATTGGAACTAGTGTTAGACTCTGGACCAAACCGAAGACCCTTTTTTTTACTAGTTTTTATACCTGTACATGTATTATAACTTTATCCCCATATAGAATGAGATAGGCCGGACCCTTGGAGGTACCGTGCAATACCCTTACCAATATTATTTCTCACACGCAAAACTCCATAGATGAAACTTCATTTACCTAGGCGCCTTAATCTTGCAAATAGCCTTCCAATCCTTTTCACTCACAACTTGTCGATAATTGAATCCCCTTGCACTGGAGTTGTGCTGAATAAAGAACTTAGATGGGCGAGAAAAATTCTAGACTCGGTGTTTGGTGAACGGTCAGCATGCAAAATCTTACACAACATGGCATGAGATTGGGACACTAGTGCACACCCCCCCCTCTAACACCGGTTTGGAGGGC
The DNA here is from genome assembly GCA_030063025.1 of Avena longiglumis. Lineage (NCBI taxonomy): Eukaryota > Viridiplantae > Streptophyta > Magnoliopsida > Poales > Poaceae > Avena > Avena longiglumis. Next base: position 49,302,811 of record CP125978.1, read on the forward strand.
CCTCTAACAGCGGTTGTAGAACCGCTGTTGAGGGTTCGGTGTTAGAGGGCCCCCCTTTAACACCGGTTCTTATAAGAACCGGTGTTAAAGGGTGGTGCACGTGGGGCTGGCGCAGCGCTCAGGGACCCCCCCGGTGTTAAAGGTTTTCTGCCGCGGCAGGAAAACGGCCTAAATCTCTGTCGCGGCAGAGTTCTGCCCCTGTCCCGTTCTGGGCGTATTTCTGCGGCGCGGCGGGGACGGGGAGGGGGAATCGATCGGGAGCTGTATATACATACATCGTCATCGGTACATACGAGTACATGAATAATTAAGCAACTATTATTATACACAACATCGTCATTGTGTGGTATTCTCCGTAAACGTTGAAGCATCAAGTACAAGACAAACACGTTCAAGCATATATACAACGTTTATTTTGCTGGATATCTGCATTAGTATATAGTATATATCAAAAATTAATAGAGAGATGACCATATATATATATAGTACATCAATGACACATGAAAGGATAGTTGCCGACCTCGACCGAGAAGGAAAGAGCAACGAGAAAACTTATTTTGAGCTCTCGGGCATTTCACCGAACACCTCTTGTGCATATGAAAAAAACACAAACTAGCACTCTTCACACCCTCTTGCTAGGCTACAAAATGAGATAGTGGAAAAATGGAAGAGTGGGGTGTGGGCTGCGGTGTCTTATATAGCCCCCTTTAACACCGGTTCAAGCCACGAACCAGTGTTAAAGGGGGGGGGGGGCTGCGCGGGCCACTGGTGCAGGGTCCTTTAACACCGGTTCGTGCCACAGACCGGTGTTAAAGGGGGGATCCTTTTTGCCGCACGGGCCACGCTGGTACGGCCCCCCCTTTAACACCGGTAAGCCCTTTTCCAGGATCAACAAAAGGCCTCGTTTCCACTAGTGGGACGTTCAGAATTCCTTTTGACGCAGCTTCATTAATAAAATGCTTGAACAGTGTCATGGTTCCATGTCCTAGTGTCTTCATCAATTAGGAAGTGGACAGTACCAGATTCAGGTATCGGAGAGGACGAGAGGTAGGATTCAACCACCTAGGGGGAATTCAGAAACCAATTATCGCCTAGTATCAAAGATTTTGTTGGGATCCCACTTGACATGATATCATCTAGAATAGCCACTGTCTTTCCATTACCAATACCCCAACTGATGCCTTGCATGAGGACATTATAGCCGAAAATAATCCTTCTCAATGTGAATGAAGAAGATTGAGGTCAAGGAGCATTCCAAAAGTCCAAATCAATGGAAATATTTGCCATTAAGAACCCGAGCACACAAAGAATTTGGACCATTATAAGTCACCATCCTTCCTTAGCAAGCATAGCACGATTATATATGACCCGGTAACGAAAAACCATACCACCTAGAGCTTTAGGAGTAGATAACCAATCCCACGATCTTTAGCGCATCTTTCACTTTCCATATTCCAAACCCCACCATCTATTGGCGATGATTGATCTTATTTTGTCACAAGTAGTAAGAGGAAGCTGAAAGCAACTCATAACATAAGTTGGAATCGCCTAGATCACTGATTTACGCAAGGCCTCATTGCCCGCTCTAGACAAGGGGCGATCAGTTAGTCTATTAATATATTTCCAAATTTTGTTATAGAGAAAACTGAAGGTGGCAGTCAGGAAACGCTTCACACGGGTAGGCATACTCACATAGAAGTTTTTAAGCACCTCACTCTGAACTCCCAACTTAGCTTTCACGTTAATCTTCTGGCCTGGGACTTCACAATAGATTCTGAGAGTCTCCTTTAAAACATCCACACTCCTATTATAACTCCTAGATAGGGACAACCCATAGGACGGGGAAAGCGGCGCTTTCCCCGGGCCTCCATGAGCTATGATCCTTAGCAAAAAAAAATTGTTTGTGTATCCTTAGAACAATTGAAAAACTGTAGTCTACCATGTCTCTACTCTAACTCTTCTTTCTCAAAAATACTCTATAATTTATTTTTGATGCCGCACTTCTCTAAACTCTCCAAATGTGCAAACCAACACCATCCCTCGTGCGTCTTTACAAGGTTGTGAGTATTCTTAGCGAAAACCGAAGACACAATAACCTGCGAAGACTTGCACCGAACACCGATCATGCCTAAAACCACACCACAGCCAAACACAATACAACTATATCTCATGGCATGCTAACCACCGCGCTTCAAGACAACTAGCTCCCTGCTCGCCTACTCTATAACTATCAGAAGTGGCGGGCGCGAGGAGTCGATCAGCTGCCCTCCGGGAGCTGCAGCTGGATCTGGTACATGCATGGCCAGACACAGTGCAACATGTGGATGCGCTGACGCACGAAGAAGAGTGGCCGTGGTAAGAACAAGTACCGTTGCGGCAGATGAAAGCATGATAAACTGAAAAAACTAAATTCATAGGTCAATTAAAATAGGGTTGGATTCCAAACAATTTAATTTACAGCCCATCTCGATCACATCGACCTCATTTGTGAAAAGAGAAGCCAATGTATAGGAAACTGTTTTACCTCAAACAATGGGCTTTTGAAGTCGTGTTGCCCTAGCTAGCACCCCTAAAAAAATCTTTGAACCGGTCCTGCTCCTTTTTTTTTAAAAAAAAAGGATATAACCCTGGCTTCTGCATGGTCCTGCTCCTAGCAAAGAAAATACTGTCATGAGTAAACACTAAGTGCCCCTTGCCTAATCAAGTCCCATTACCTCCCACCAACGGAAGATTTTAAGTCTCCCTGCGCCACTAACTCCCATTCCCTAGTTGTTATTACCCCCAACCAAAGACGCTGTCATGGTCATCAATAACCACTCTTACTGGATGGCCACACCAGCCGGTCTGAAAATTCAAGCTCCCGTGAGCGCACGGAAGCGACTTTGGGCTAAGTCCTCCACTCACCGTCACTAGTCAAAATGAGCAATAATGCTAAGAAAATGGCTGCCGTTTTCTACTCACCAAGTTTCGATGTGTGGACCTTTTCCCGCGAGCGCCGACTCAAAACATATGTTCCTTTCCGATTCGTCATCAACTGTGTACCTTTCCCCGCAGAAAAAAAATCACTGTGCGCAAGGAAAGGAAAATAATATATACCGCCAGACAAGTCGCAAAGCATGTGTTTGAAATTTCCTTGATCATTGTCATGCCCGTAAATGACAACGACCCACGTTCTTGATGAGTAAGGAAAAAGAAGGCATATAAAACCCACCGCCCACGTTAGGTACGACCTTGACCCTAGCTAGTACGTAGAATTGACTGGATATAAATACACTCTACATACGTCTCAGAACTTATCCTCGGTGTATAGACTAGTCTTACAACTTGAAAAAGTAAACCCCAGTACACAAACTTGCACCAAGAGAATCGAATAGTTCCAGAAGCAATCTGTAGCTGACACGTGGCATTGTAACTTCTGCAAAAAGACCCATGTACTGTATATATGTTCAGCTGCCTCACATGGAGGCCCCATATATATGTCAGTGGTTGTACAAGAACAAGTAATAAAAACACACGATGGAGGGTCGAACTCAAGATGTACAACAGCCGCCGACACGAACATGCCGTTACGCCACAAGACGTTATTGAGGACGCCTCCTTACTACACAACTATGCCGAGAAAAGAGCTAGAGTACGATGGCCCGATGGAAATCCAAAATTGACAAGTAGAGAAGATCTACGACACATGTCGGGGCAGCCGTACGAGTTGTTCATGGGCGAAGGGGACGGCTGCTAGGCGCACACATGGTGATGGTTCTAGTCATGGTCATGCTAGACGCACCGCATGGGTGAGAGTCACCATGGGCCCGTTGTTCTTCGTGCTGAGCAAGATTGGCATACTTCGCGTATCGACAAGAACGAGATGTCCGACATGGACCAGATGCGACACAACAGGTTTTCATGTGCCTACAATGATGAGGAGGAAAGGCTTACCAGGACACGACATCACCATCGCACTACTCGTGCCACCCATTGTGGTGGTTTGGTGGAGATGGCCAAGAGCGACACCATCGACATGAATGACCCGTCCTCCATGCTTGGACGGGTATTCACCAACAATTTATGCAAAAATAGCATGGCTAGTATGTTCAATGAAGTGCGATGCGATCTAAAAGCAAACTCGTGTGGGAGATAGTGGTTGATCAGGAGTTAGAATCATGCCCTCTCCCACGGGATTACGGGTTTAGTTATTTGTTCAACCACCCACAGGTGGGACCAGTATGTAAGGCAGCCACAAGGCTACAAATTTGGAATAAAAACATATATGGGTATTTCGCAAAATCAGCTTCAGATTGCTTTTAAAGCTATTTTGCTCCCTTGATGCTTTGTGTACGAGGGGTTCACATTTCAGGTGTGAGACTAGTTTGCGCATTGAGCACAAGTTGTGGGACCTTCGGTGTATTTAGCTCAATTGGGTATCACGTTGCTCCTATATAATCCCGTCTACCACCGCATCACTCACCAATCCACACTGCGAAACCCCACAAACACCCACAGCAGCACCTCGAAGAGGCAGATAAATGGGCTCCGCCGCCGAAATGTTCGTCGTCCCGGCGGTAACTAACGACGAGGAGGCGTGCACGTACGCGATCGAGCTGGCGGCGGCGTGTATCCTGCCGATGACGCTCAAGAGCACAATCGAACTGGGCTTGCTGGAGATCCTGGTGGGCGCCGGCGGGAAGGCGCTGTCGCCGTCGGAGGTGGTCGAACGGCTGCCGTCGGCCACGTCCAACCCGGCCGCGACGGCCATGGTGGACCGCATGCTGCGGCTGCTGGCCTCGTTCAACGTCGTCTCCTGCCAGGTAGAGGAAGGCACGGACGGCCTCCTCGCCCGCCGGTACGGCCCCGCGCCGGTCTGCAAATATCTCACGCCCAACGAGGACGGTGTCTCCATGGCCCCGCTGGTCCTCGCGAGGAACGACAAGGTCACCATGGAGAGCTGGTGAGCTTGGCAGGCTTCTTTATTTTTAACCAACTGCCTTGACTGACTTTGTTCGAGATTCAACAGCCATGGCCTACTGAACATGTTACTTTTGACTTTAGTTCAGAGTTCAGAGAATTCAGTCTAGGCAGTTAGTGATTCCGGACACTTAAGTTTGACCAATCACAGCGAAGAAAAGAATAAATCTTGATCTACAAGATAAAGCTCTAGATTAATAAACGTTTTTATATCGAATTATTTTATACAATTTTCATATACCGAACCTTGAGACTTGAATATCACCACAAGTACCCTGAAATCTGAACTGGTAAATAATAATCCACAGGTATCATTTGACAAGCGCGGTCCTTGACGGTGGCCTCCCATTCGAAAAGGCACATGGGATGCCAGCGTTCAAGTATTACGGCACAGATGCGCGCTTCAACCGCGTGTTCAACGAGGCCATGAAGAGCCACTCCACCATCATCACCAAGAAGCTCCTCGACTCCTACGCGGGATTCAACGACATAGGAACCCTCGTCGACGTTGGCGGTGGCACGGGCGCCACCATCCGCGCCATCACCTCCAAGTACCCACATATCAAGGGGATCAACCTCGATCTCCCCCATGTCATCTCCGAGGCACCGCCTTCCCCCGGTGTACGCCACGTTTGTGGTGACATGTTCAAGGAGGTGCCCTCGGGCGATGCTATCCTCATGAAGTGGATCCTTCATGACTGGACCGACGAGAAATGCTTAACGCTGCTAAGGAAGTGCTATGACGTGCTGCCAACGCATGGAAAGGTGATCCTGGTGGAGTTCATCCTACCGGAGAACATGAATGGCACGACGAAGGGGGTCTTCATGGCCGACATGGCCATGCTCACAAACACACCGGGTGGCAAGGAGAGGTATTCGAAGTGTTGGCCAAGTGCGCTGGGTTTGGCGCTTTCAAGGCTACCTACATCTACGCCAATGTTTGGGTCATCGAGTTGACGAAATAGATCCGTCCTGAGGCCCTCATAGACCTAAATCTGCAAATTTACTTTCCATTTTTTTTACCTTCTCTGAATAATATTATGGATTCTAATGGTTGTGTACTATTCAAGTACTTGAAATGTAGCATTGATTTTGCTATGCAGCATTAGTTACAGTTTCTACTAGTTCCATTCCAATTAATAAAGTGTATTATTTTTGAAAAGTGAAACTATGTCCAGTTTGAATAAGGTTTTCGAATAAATTATTAACATGTACACTACAAAAACAATATCATTAGATACATCATGAAAAAGACACATCAGGGTGTCGTGTCAGTTGGCATGTAAGAGCTGCTCCATAATACTAGAGGAGTCTATGGCCTGGACGTTTGAAGTGGATCCCTGCTGTAGAATAGTCAAGCGCGCATCGCTGACTACTTAACCCCGTCTTGCTGACTTGTGTGTCAACCAACCACGAGCCGTTTCTTTGCCATTTTTTTATATACACCATCCACCACACACACCCATACACACACACACACACACGTATACCACCCTCATCGTTGTCTGTGCACCATACCAATCTACTGTGCTGTGCACGTTCAAATCATTCGGCGGATTAATAAAGCATTCCAATTAATAAAGCATATTTTTTAATTACACAACATCATTATAGTGAAACTATGTCAAGTTTAATAAATCATTCGGCGGATTAATAAAGCATTCCAATTATTCGGCGGATTAAGGAATCATTATATTACACAACATCATCATGACTATAGTTTCATTCCAATTAATAAAGCATATTTTTTTGAATAGTAAAACTATGTCAAGTTTGAATAAGGTTTTCGAATAAATCTTTAACATGTACGCTATAAAGCCAATATCATTAGATACATCAGGCTGTCGTATCAGATGGCATGCAAGAGCTGCTCCATAATACCTCGCTAGAGGAACATATGCATTGTTCTGTGGGGAAATGCAATAACCCTGTAAGTTGGACCCCCGGCACCATCTCTATCGTCTATTACTTGAAGATTCGTGCTACAGACTTTGCAAATTTCACCTTCCACCTATGTACTGTCTGTTTTCTTAGGTCCCTCGAATCTTATAGCACACCCCCTCTATTTTCATATTTTCTTACAAAGACGATTCTTTTCCATTTGATTATGGATGAAGCCAAACTTATTCAAAGATTTATACAAGAAACTTATTCAAGAATATTTCTACAAATATCCATACAATTTCATAGAATTTTTTTCACAGATTTTGCATGTAACAGTTTTCCACACAAGATTTGAAATGGGAGGAGATCCATGAAAAGATTCACACAAGATTCATGAGATATTCATATAATTTTTAAAAGATATTCATATATTTTATTCACATAATATTGTTATAATGCCTACATATGTTTCTGCCAAGAATCATAGATGATTCATATAGTTTGTTCAAAGATTATCAAATCCTATAAGTTTTACAGTAAATCTATACAAGATTCAAGCAAATATAAAGAGGAACATATCGGTTTCGTACCAAAATTAATAGAAAAAGGGTCAGATTCAAGCAAGATTCAACACGAACTGGATAAATACCAATAATGTTTCATCACAAATTCTTAGCATTTTTTCAAGTGAATCAAGATTCACACAAGATCCATACACGATCCAACAAAAAATTGTCAATCCATACAAGATCCATACAAAAAATTGTCAGATCCGTGCTACACGAACAGAAAATTCCAATAATCTAGAAAAAAATTGAAAAGAAAAGAGGAGCCCCAGATTCAGGGCCTCCTTGCCTTGATCTGAGGAGTGTTCCTGGAGGCACTACGACCTTGGCGAGTTCCTGGAGGTCTTGGGGCAACCCCGTTTTGGGTCGTGGTGGCGCACGAGGAGGGGGCGGCGAGGTGGGGGCGACGAGGTGGATGAGGGTTGGGGGAGGTGGCGAGGTGGAGGAGAGGTGGGGGGTGATGAGGTGGAGGAGGGGTCGGGGTCTCGGGGAGGCGGCGAGGTGGAGGATAAGGTGGGGGGCGACGAGGTGGTGCCGGCTGGGATTAGTCCTCTTCATGGGGACTGTGAGTTGAATAAACTTTTTCCGAAGGCTAAAATGCAAAATATAATGCTGACAACGACCGTGTTGACTTTCCATGAATCTTCGATAAATATGCGACAAAGATGATGTCAGGAGCCGAACTTATATGTGGGAAATCCGTATTGTTGTTCTGTGCGCCATCTACGAACCAGGACATTTAAAGTGGGTCCTCTGGTGCAGAATAGTCAAGCGCACCTCGTTGACTAGTAAACCCTGTCTTGCTGACTGTTGTGTCGACCAACCACGAGTTGTTTCTTTACCATTTCTTTATATACACCATCCACCAGTACCACACAGACGTATATACACACTCATAGTTGTCTCTGCACCATGCCAACTATTGTCTTGTGCACGTTCAAATCATTCGGCGGGCACATCGACTGTAGTGGTTGGTGCCAATGGCGGCGCCAGCAGCAATACGATGAATAGAGACTTGTTTTTAATATCCAAAAGTTTGATTCTCAAGCCTTCCTGATTTTTTGATCCACATATTATATTTAATTCAGTTAACCTATATTAATTATAATGCTCATCACTTTGCTGAAAGATCTAGATCTTTGAAAGTTAATTCGTTTCCCTATCCATTTAGGTATTCGACATATTAGCAAACTTGTGAAAAAAAAAATAAGGACAGAGCAATTTGCATTGCCAGAGCCTCAAACTCCTTTTGAAGCGGGCCTCCATTGGCTCCCTTTTTTTATCGTGTAAATTTTATAATGAGGACACCCCTGTATAAAAAATGCAAAGAACTAGACCCGCAACCAAAATCTTGTTTATACTGGTTTTCCTCGTTGACAATCTTTCAGAAATAGAATATCTCGATCTTATCATCTTATGGATAAGAGTTGATTAGAGAAGTACTTTGTACTACTCTCTCCGACCCATATTAGTTGATTCATGTCTAGATTTGAATGAATCTAGACACTATTTAGTATATAGGTTTTCATTCAAAATTTGACAAATCCAAGTCAAATAATATGGGTCAGAGGAAGTACAAAAAAGCTAGGCAGATGTAATATGTCCCTTTATATATCTGGTGTAGCAAGCTAGCACTTAGATGTCTCATGCCGTGCGCCCCTTCAAATTAATTAACAGGATGCTTTTATAACTAAGTTGGTTAAAGCCTTAGACACTACTAGGAAAACGGCTATAGGTAATCCACACTTCCGTGACATACTTGCTCGTAGTGTCCCAAGAGTAAAATAGGCATGACACACTGCATACAGGTGCCTACGGCTAACTGTCGTAAGCGCGGCGCACATGTGGGTGATGCGCCACGGCTATATGCGGGTCATGGCACATGTGGCCACAACACATATACCCGTAGCGCACTAGGTCAAGGTGGGCTACAGATGTGCCACTTAGCCGTAGAGCACCTTGACCTAGTGGGCTACGGGCATGTGTGCTGCAGCAACTGGATCAACTTAGCCGTAGGGCACTCTGACCTAGTGTCCTACGGCTAAGTGGCCTGCACCAACTCCAACCCCCCCTCCCCGCGTGGATCGCCTTTTTAGGTTTTGTAAAAAATAAAAGAAAATAATAAACACTTTAAAAAATAAAATCCTTTCGTATTTAAGCAGGTAATGTGGTATAGTTTCTAGAAAAATTAACAAACATGATTTTTCACTTTTACTGCAAAAAAAGTCATGCCACGGTAAAATGGCCGTAACTTTTGCATACGATGTCGAAAAAAATCGTATAATATACCAAAATGACGAGAACGATATTTTGCATCCGCTCGCAATGACCTTTGGTCATTTAGCGATTTCTTAGATTTTCAAAATTTAAAAAGAGTAAAAAGTTACGGTCAAAAGACCGTTTTTTCCTGCAGAAAAAAAAATAGAGGGCAACTTACCCGTAGCGCACCACCACCTAGTGCGCTACGAGTAAGTTGGGCGGGATTCAAAATTTGAATCCTCACCCCGCCCACCTACCTTTCCCTTCCCCCTTTCCCTCCTCCTTTTCCCTCTCCCTTTTCCTTTCCCTTCTCCTTCTTCCTTCTCCCTTCTCCTTCTTTCTTCTCCTTCTTCCTTCTGCCTTCTCCTTCTCCTCCTTCCCCTTCTCATGTCCTTGCAGTGACGGCGCGACGACGGCCTCTTCCTCTCCTTGCAAAGGTGATTTGGCGGCAAGCAACGCGGCCTCCTCCTCTCCTTGCGGATTGGCGCCCGACCTCCCTTCCTCCCTCTCTTCCTTCCTCCCTCTCTTCCTCCATCTCTTCCTTCCTCCCTCTCTTCCTACCTTCCTTTCTCCAACCACACCCTTCCTACGACCTCGACGTCGGCGAGGACTAGAGCGGCCATGGCCTCCCTCACCTCCCTGCCACGGCCATGCTCCGGCGAGGTGACACGACTGCGGCGGCGATGCACAGACCCGATTGCTTTTGCAATTCAAAACGAAGGTGTTTTTTGCATTTTTTTTTGTTTTTTGAAAAACACATCCGTGGGGCACCCTGTAACCCTACCCGTGGCGCACTGCACGCCTATCTCGATATAACCGTGGCGCACCAGGCAGTGCGACATGGCTAGGAGATAGCCGTAGCGCGAGGCCTTTTTAGGTTTTGCAAAAAATAAAAGAAAATAATAAACACTTTAAAAAATAAAATCCTTTCATATTTAGGTAGGTAATGTGGTATAGTTTCTAGGAAAATTAACAAACATGATTTTCCACTTTTTCTGCAAAAAAAGTCATGCTATGGTAAAATGGCCGTAACTTTTGCATACGATGTCGAAAAAATCGTATAATATACCAAAATGACGAGAACGAGATTTTGCATCCGCTCGCAATGACCTCTGGTCGTTTAGCGATTTTTTAGATTTTCAAAATTCAAAAAGAGTAAAAAGTTACGGTCAAAAGACCGTTTTTTCCTGCAGAAAAAAAATAGAGGGCAACTTACCCGTAGCGCACCATCACCTAGTGTGCTACGAGTAAGTTGGGCGAGATTCAAAATTTGAATCCTCACTCCGCCCACCTACCTTTCCCTTCCCCCTTTCCCTCCCCATTTTCCCTCTCCCTTTTCCTTTCCCTTCTCCTTCATCCTTCTCCCTTCTCCTTCTTTCTTCTCCTTCTTCCTTCTTCCTTCTGCCTTCTCCTTCTCCTCCTTCCCCTTCTCATCTCCTTCCAGTGACGGCGCGACGACGGCCTCCTCCTCTCCTTGCAGTGACGGTGGCGCGTGGCGGCCTCCTCCTCTCCTTGCAGTGTCGGCGGCGTCCGACCTCCCTTCCTCCCTCTCTTCCTCCCTCTCTTCCTTCCTCCCTCTCTTCCTCCATCTCTTCCTTCCTCCCTCTCTTCCTACCTTCCTTTCTCCAACCACACCCTTCCTACGACCTCGACGTCGTCGGCGAGGACTAGAGCGGCCACGGCCTCCCGCACCTCCCTGCCACGGCCATGCTCCGACGAGGTGACACGACTGCGGCGGTGATGCACGGACCCGATTGCTTTTGCAATTCAAAACGAGGGTGTTTTTTTGCATTTTTTTTTTGAAAAACACATCCGTGGGGCACCCTGTACCCTACCTGTGGCGCACCTGGTAGTGCGGCACGCCTATCTCGATATAACCGTGGCGCACCAGGCAGTGCGACACAGCTAGGAGATAGCCGTAGTGCGAGGCCCGTGGCGCACCCCTAGTGCGCCACAGATGCTGTTTATAGGTGCGCCACGAACAGGCGTTTTCCTATGTAACACCCTCAGAATCGGACCTATGCAAATTTGGGCAAAATTCACCAAACCCGCATAGAAACGATTCAAAGGTGTCCACCAGGCACTTTCGTGCGGGTGGAAAACGAAGTAATAACATTACACAACAGTCCTCGATGGGACCCATGCAGATATATATAACTGACTCAAAGAGTCAAGAATACGGTATAATATACAAGATCCAAATCACCTTGAAAGCGAGAAAGGTCCGCCACGGACAAGAAGCAAATGGGGCTAAGAGCCACGAAGAATAACCAATGGCGTCCATAACCCTGCCTGTGCCAAGCCGGAAGGGTAACTCGCTAACGACGTCGATCTCAAAACCTGCTTAAACAAAGGGTGCCGACAAAGGGCAAAGGAAAAGAAGGAGCGTCGATCGAGGCCAAGACACGGCGAGGCTAGAATTCGCGGTCCTCGCCTACATAGGTATGGTGGATGGGCGGCAAGCAGCATGCACTAAACAACCTATAGAGACTCGATACACTGGCGGTAATCAGAGGGGGTAAGAAGGACCTATTCGGATCCAACCTGATACTATCATCAAACAAACCCATCCTGGCGTTTTCCCCTCGAGACCGTCGAGGAAGTCAACCGAGGAACTCACACAGTTGGCAGTTTTACTTATTCAGTTATAGTTGCGGCACTTTACTAGTCAGGTTGAGATAATCGTCCTGATAAAGTAAGCAGTGGGCACTTTTAGTTAACCATTCCGTTATAGTTGCAACAATTACTAATCAGATACAGATAGCATGAGATAAACCCAAAACCCAGCAGTTGTTGGTACTTTTATTCAGCCAATTCGTTGTAGTTGCAATACTTACTAGTCAGATACATTTGTCGCAAGTTTACAACCAAACAAGCAATTGTGGGCAGTATTAATTAGCCATTCCATTATAGTGAAGCTGATTACTAGTCATTATAAGTCAAATTTATAGCAAATAAACTTTAGTTATGCTTGTCTATGATCGAGATACTGTGCTCCAAGTCGTCCATATCCGCGGACACGGCTTTCAGAAAGTTTTAACCCGCCGGGTGCACCAATAGCAACACACGCCGATCAACCTCGAAAACCAAATCAAAACCCAACGAGGCTTTCACGATCGAACAATCACGATTCAGAAATATTTCAGGGGCCACCCTTAAGTAGAATCCGCGAACGAGTAGGCAAGCTCGAGACGGCCTCAAGGTGCTGTATACGGCTGAACGATCGGGAACCCCAAACGGGCTTGTCGACACCGGAATCGTGTCCCGATCCTAACAAGACACGATGCACCGCACAATCGTAAATAAAGCAGTAAAGCATGGCATAAGTACAGGATCGTAAATAAAACCTCAAACTAGTTTGTGGCCCCAAGAAATAAGAATGAATCAAGCTCTGGCTCAGGGGGGTCCCATATACCTCCCGGATGTGGATAGCGCGCAAAATCAAGGAACAGGTATCAAGTACTCGGGGTCTTACGGGACACAAGTGGGCGTTCGGAAACCAAATATTATCTATCACCCACCGATGCCTCTGCTTATTTCAATTTTAGTTGTTAAACAGAAAGTAAAGTGCCGATAAGTAAAACTAGAATCATCTCCAACATCAACATGCGGCAATACATCAGCAACTGTGGCATTTGACGACACACATCGGCGCTTGAGCAAGCAACTACGACACGCAAGTCCAACTATCTACCAAACAGCAGGTAATAGGGTGTGTCCAAGGCAATATACGGCTGCAAGGGAATATCAAAGGGTACGAAACTAAAGCATCGCAACACAGATAGCAATAGATCAACAGGAGGAAATAAAGCACTATAAAAGTAAGATAGGTAGAAAGGGGGAGATGCTCGCCTGAAAACATTGTTGAAGGGTTCATCCGAAGATCGGGGCGAAGCTCACATCAACTCAACGGCCTTATCCGCGAAGAGGCAAAACACTAGAATAAACACCGGATGCGATATTTAATACACGGCAGAAGATCGGCATGATGCATGCATGATGTATGGCATGGCAAGATGCGATGCAATTAGGTCAAGATTAAGTGGAACCGGGGTTCCGACAATTAATTAGATGGTTCAAGTTGTTTAAACCCCCGCATATTAAATGTTATATAGCAAGGCAATAGGTGGCAACGGTTCGCTACACATGTTTAAATGAGGCCAATATGAGACTAGATTTGCCCGCATATGGGCCCCATATTTAATTGTTAGGTGAATCGGCAAAAGGCCCCCAAACCAATGATATGCATGCGAGATGACAATTAAATATGCAACAATTGTTATTATGTTGTAAAAATAGGGTATCGAGGGAAAAGGGGCACACATTAGAGGGGGCTCGACGATCTTGTTAGGGTTCCGGGGTTCGGGGTTCGGGGTCCAGGGTTCGGCGGAAGCGTGCTCAGATAACGGGGTAGATCTTGTTGTCCTGTGTCGGTGACCTCGGCATCCGGGAAGCAGGACTTGGTTTGGCGTCGGGCATAGCGGTTGCTTCCGGTCGGTGTCGTTCTTGTCGCCCAGATCTTGCCGGCCCCACGGGTCGATCTTGCCGCCCGGATGGAGAACTTGGCGATCCGGACTCGGCGAACCTTGGCCCGAGTAGAAGAAGATCATGTCGGTTCTGCCGTAGATCTTGGGGGTTCGGGTTCCACGGGTTCGGCTTGACAAACGGAATCCGTGAACGGTCTTGGCGAACTGCGGTTATTCGGATCCGCATCGGTTCGATGTTTCCGCCCGAATGGTCTTGTGGTCCGAGTAGACGAACTTGACGCCGGGCTTCAGCAGATCTTCGGAGCCTCGGGATTTTCTGTGGTTCATACGCGGTTACCATGACACATACACGCGCACACACATACACGAGCACACGCATACACGAGCACCCACATACACGAGCACACACATACACGCACGCGTGCAGCGGGCCCACAGGCATCGGTGGCGGGGCGTGAGGACGGCCGCCCTGGCGAGGACGGCGCGGTCGCGGAGCTCACCGGGAGGCGGGCGACGAGGCCCGCGAGGGCGGCGAGGGCTGGCGCCGGTCGAGCGCGAACGGCGAGGCGAAGGCGAGGCGCATGGCGACGGCGAGCTTGGCGGGCGGGCCGCACGGGAGCTGCGGGCGGAGGGGCGATGCGGCGGCCGGCGGCGGGACGCTTCCGGCGGGTGCGGCTATGGAGCAGGCGGGCGAGCGGACGCGGTCGGGGAGGGAGGCCGAGGCGGCGGCCACCGGACACGCGTGAGGCGACGGAGATGGGGGGCACGCCGGGCGGCGCGGACGGGAGGAGAGGGCTCGGGAGCGGGCCATGGCAGCGAGCGAGGGCGGAGGAGGGGTGAGGCGTGTGGGCCGGGATGGTTCTGGGAAGAAGGAGCGGGGATCGAGGCGGGGTCGCGGAGGCCTGCAGGTGGGGTCCGCGCGGGGAAGCTGGTTCCTGGGGAGGGGCTCAGGGACGGTGGGGTCCGCATGGCAGCGGGAGGTGGGGAGTGGCCACGCGGGCAGGGCGGTTGGGTGCGTGGGTTAGGTGGGTTAGGTGGTTAGGTGGGTTGCTGGGTGGGTTTAGAGGGAGAGAGAGTGGGGGTGGCTAGGTGTCAGTTTCTGGGTGGTTGGGAGGGAGAGGCAGGGTGACGTGGCGGGCTCTGAATGGTGGGAGTGAGGTGGCCAGGGAGGGATGGGTAGATAATTGGGTGAGTTTAGGATTAGATGGGGCAGGTAGGTGGACCGTTTGAAAAATCTGGGGCGGTCGTTCGGGTCGCTTTGGCCCGTTCGACTGCCCCGCCAAAACAATTTAATATTTTTATTTGATTAAAGCATGGCCTTTGCAAACCAATGCAAGACAAAATAAAATAATCCGGACTAGCCCGGGTTTTGCATTTGAATTAAGATGGGCCGTTGGGAAAACAACACTTTGGACATATAGTTTTGGCAAACAAAGCATGATGATGACGATGCAATGCACAAATTCAACGCGATTTTCTAGTAGTGGTTTTGCGGGATGCCACACCGACACCACTAACAATGGATCTCGCCTCGAGATCCGCCTCATGGTACCGGAGGAAGGTCGGCGTCTGGTCTTCTCGTCCGTGTAGATCCTCGCGACACCACTAACAAGAGGTCGTTGTCCGTGATCGTCGAGAACTCTCCGGTAACAAAAGGTCAAGGTAGAGGTATCAACAAATAAAGCCACCTCTAACTTCGATGGAAAGGGAACGATGCATTCTCATCAACTTCAATGTACAAAAGCGAATAGAAAGGGTAGTCGGCATGGGGCCAATCCATCACGCACAAACTATTACTCCGCACAATCAGAGAGCGTGCAACCATTCTCGAATTAGATCAAGATCTCGACAAGCGAGGTTCGAACAAAGGGGTGATGAGACTCGCATCGGATCCGCGAGAGGATGTCGCGTCGGAAACACCGGAAAGCACAAACAAGGATCAAAGGACGGCACCACAGACGAAGGATTCCTCGGATCGCAAGAAGACCAGATGTAGCAACACCGTTATCGAAGAAGGAAGCGAAACCCTAACGGTACGACGGAAACCCAACCACGAGAATTCCTGGACTCGAAGAAAGAGAAGAGAGCAGATTCAAAACACGTAGAGATAAGAGAAAAATAGCAGAGGGGTAAGGAGTAAAATCAGACCTAATCAGAACTATCCAACCGATTTTCAAAAATAGTTTTGACACTCTACATCGGCCGTTAGCTAGGTTATCCTACAGGCTGGACTTGTGGGGTATCGCTACTGCTGAGCTCTGATACCACTCTGTAACACCCTCAGAATCGGACCTATGCAAATTTGGGCAAAATTCACCAAACCCGCATAGAAACGATTCAAAGGTGTCCACCAGGCACTTTCGTATGGTGGAAAGCAAGTAATAACATTACACAACAGTCCCTCGATGGGACCCACAGAGATATATATACAATGACTCAAAGAGTCAAGAATACAGTATAATATACAAGATCCAAATCACCTTGAAAACGATAGGCGTCCAGCTACGGACAAGAAGCAAATGGGGCTAAGAGCCTCAAGAATAACCAATGGCGTCCATAACCCCGCCTGTGCCAAGCCGGAAGGGTAACTCGCTAACGACGCCGATCTCAAAACCTGCTTAAACAAAGGGGTGCCGACAAAGGGCAAAGGAAAAGAAGGAGCGTCGATCGAGGCGAATACAGCGAGGCTAGAATTCGCGGTCCTCGCCACATAGGTATGGTGGATCAAGCGCAGCAAGATGCACTAAACAACCTATAGAGACTCGATACACTGGCGGTAATCAGAGGGGGTAAGAAGGACCTATTCGGATCCAACCTGATACTATCATCAAACAAACCCATCCTGGCGTTTCCCCCTCGAGACCGTCGAGGAAGTCAACCGAGGAACTCACACAGTTGGCAGTTTTACTTATTCAGTTATAGTTGCGGCACTTTACTAGTCAAGTTGAGATAATCGTCCTGATAAAGTAAGCAGTGGGCACTTTTAGTTAACCATTCCGTTATAGTTGCAACAATTACTAATCAGATACAGATAGCATGAGATAAACCCAAAACCCAGCAGTTGTTGGTACTTTTATTCAGCCAATTCGTTGTAGTTGCAATACTTACTAGTCAGATACATTTGTCGCAAGCGACAACCAAACAAGCAATTGTGGGCAGTATTAATTAGCCATTCCATTATAGTGAAGCTGATTACTAGTCATTATAAGTCAAATTTATAGCAAATAAACTTTAGTTATGCTTGTCTATGATCGAGATATCATGCTCCAAGTCGTCCATATCCGCGACACGGCCAGAAAGTTTTAACCCGCCGGTGCACCAATAGCAACACACGCCGATCAACCTCGAAAACCAAATCAAAACCCAACGAGGCTTTCACGGTGAACAATCACAGATTCAGAAATATTTCAGGGGGCCACCCTTAAGTAGAATCCGCAACGGAGTAGGCAAGCTCGAGACGGCCTCAAGGTGGGTATCTGGTTGTGAACCATCGGGAACCCCAAACGGGCTTGTCGACACCGCGGAATCGTCCCGATCCTAAAGACAGTTGTGCATACCTCGCACAATCGTAAATAAAGCAAAAAGCATGGCATAAGTACCGGATAGTAAATAAAACCTCAAACTAGTTTGTGGCCCCAAGAAATAAGAATGAATCAAGCTCTGGCTCAGGGGGGTCCCATATACCTCCCGGATGTGGATAGCGCGCAAAACTCAAGGAACAGGTATCAAGTACTGGGGTCTTACGGGACACAAGTGGGCTCGAAACCAAATATTATCTATCACCCACCGATGCCTCTGCTTATTTCAATTTTAGTTGTTAAACAGAAAGTAAAGTGCCGATAAGTAAAACTAGAATCATCTCCAACATCAACATGCGGCAATACATCAGCAACGGTGGCATTTGACGACACACATCGGCGCTTGAGCAAGCAACTACGACACGCAAGTCCAACTATCTACCAAACAGCAGGTAATAGGGTGTGTCCAAGGCAATATACGGCTGCAAGGGAATATCAAAGGGTACGAAACTAGAGCATCGCAACACAGATAGCAATAGATCAACAGGAGGGAAATAAAGACTATAAAGTAAGATAGGTAGAAAGGGGGAGATGCTCGCCTGAAAACATTGTCGAAGGTTCATCCGAAGATCGGGGCGAAACTCACATCAACTCAACGGCCTTATCCGCGAAGAACCAAATCACTAGAAGAAGCACCGGATGCAATATTTAATACACGGCAGAAGATCGGCATGATGCATGCATGATGTATGGCATGGCAAGATGCGATGCAATTAGGTCAAGATTAAGTGGAACCGGGGTTCCGACAATTAATTAGATGGTTCAAGTTGTTTAAACCCCCGCATATTAAATGTTATATAGCAAGGCAATAGGTGGCAACGGTTCGCTACACATGTTTAAATGAGGCCAATATGAGACTAGATTTGCCCGCATATGGGCCCCATATTTAATTGTTAGGTGAATCGGCAAAAGGCCCCCAAACCAATGATATGCATGCGAGATGACAATTAAATATGCAACAATTGTTATTATGTTGTAAAAATAGGGTATCGAGGGAAAAGGGGCACACATTAGAGGGGGCTCGACGATCTTGTTAGGGTTCCGGGTTCGGGTTCGGGTCCGAGGTTCGTGGAAGCGTGCTCGATAACGGGTAGATCTTGTTGTCTGTGGTGACCTCGGCATCCGGAAGCAGGACTTGGTTTGGCGTCGGGGCGAACGTTGCTTCCGGGTCGGTGTCGTTCTTGTCGTCGGCCAGATCTTGCCGGGCCCCACGGGGTCGATCTTGCCGTTCCGGGATGGAGAACTTGGCGATCCGGACTCTCGACGAACCTTGGCGTCCGAGTAGAAGATCATGTCGATCGCTGCGTAGATCTTGGGGTTCGGTTCCACGGGTTCGCTTGACAAACGGAATCCGTGAACGGTCTTGGCGAACTTGGCGTTATTCGGATCCGCATCGGGGTTCGATGTTTCCGCCCGAATGGTCTTGTGGTCCGTAGACGATCTTGACGCCGGGCTTCAGCAGATCTTCGGAGCCTCGGGATTTCTGTGGTTCATACGCGGTTACCATGACACATACACGCGCACACACATACACGAGCACACGCATACACGAGCACCCACATACACGAGCACACACATACACGCACGCGTGCAGCGGGCCCACAGGCATCGGTGGCGGGCCAGGCGTGGAGGGACCGGGCCGGGCCCGCGGCGAGGGGACGGCGCGGGGTCGCGGAGCTCACCGGGGGAGGCGGGGCGAAGCGGCAGGCGTAGGGCGGCGGAGAGGGCTGGCGCCGGTCGAGCGCGAACGGCGGAGGCGGAAGGCGAGGCGCATGGCGACGGCGAGCTTGGCGGCGGGCGGGCCGCACGGGCTCAAGGGCGCCGAGGCGGATGCGAGTGGCGGGCCGGGCGGCGAGGACGCCGGCGGGTGCGGTTGCGGTGGAGCAGGCGAGCGGGCGGACGCGGGGGGGAGGGGAGGGCCGAGGCGGCGCCTTGGACACGCAGCGGAGGCGACGGAGATGGGGGCACGCTGGGCGGCGCGGTGGAGGAGAGGGCTGGGAGCGGCGCGGCGGAGCGAGCTGGGGAGGAGGAGGGCGGCGTGGGTAAGGATGGTTCTTGGGAAGAAGGAGCGGGATCGAGGCGCGTGGGCTGCAGGGGTCCGTGGGAAGCTGGTTCTGAGGGGCTCAGGACGGGGTCCGCATGGCAGCGGGAGGTGGGGAGTGGCCACGCGGGCAGGGCGGTTGGGTGCGTGGGTTAGGTGGGTTAGGTGGTTAGGTGGGTTGCTGGGTGGGTTTAGAGGGAGAGAGAGTGGGGGTGGCTAGGTGTCAGTTTCTGGGTGGTTGGGAGGGAGAGGCAGGGTGACGTGGCGGGCTCTGAATGGTGGGAGTGAGGTGGCCAGGGAGGGATGGGTAGATAATTGGGTGAGTTTAGGATTAGATGGGGCAGGTAGGTGGACCGTTTGAAAAATCTGGGGCGGTCGTTCGGGTCGCTTTGGCCCGTTCGACTGCCCCGCCAAAACAATTTAATATTTTTATTTGATTAAAGCATGGCCTTTGCAAACCAATGCAAGACAAAATAAAATAATCCGGACTAGCCCGGGTTTTGCATTTGAATTAAGATGGGCCGTTGGGAAAACAAAACGGCTTTGCAGACATAGTTTTGGCAAACAGTGCATGATGATGACGATGCAATGCACAAATTCAACGCGATTTTCTAGTAGTGGTTTTGCGGGATGCCACATCCTAGTAGTGAGAGAAGAATGTCTACTACTCCTATAGTCATAGGCGGACCCAACCGTCTTTAAGCCTGGGCATGTGCCCAGACTTCCGGCCGGCCGACAAGCCTATTTTGATGGCAATTTGATAAAAAAAATAGTGTCATTAATCTTAAAATATAATGTTTGCCTAGACTTTGAATAATCCTGGGTTCGCCACTGCCTGTAGTGTAATGCATGTGAAGAAAACTGCATGGAGTGTATTTGAAGAGACAATTGATTATGCTCTTATAGAGATGATTAATGCCATCCACTATGTTGGCAACATAGCTATTCATAAGCAAAAAGTTGTTAACAAGGAGTTCCACATACGTACTGAAGTTTGTCAATAAGCTATCCATAAGCTCAAAACCTTGGGGATGACCTACAAGTTTATGGGTTGTCCATAAAAAATAGAATAATATTTTAGTTTCTCCTCTCTCTTGCATGCGTGCAACTTTAACTGACACGTGGGTCCAACTTATAGACAAGTTTAATTAGATACATTGTGATACAATTAATTAGCTTGTGGTGTGGTACATGGGTTCCAGCTTGTGGACAAAGTTCTCCCATGTACATATGTTAGTGGAAACAAGTAAAATAACGCTCTCTCTATCTCTCCAAGTTGAGGCAAGAAGTTACAAACCCTTGTTTAATTCTAGTGAAATGAAATAGTAACACCTGCACAATCCCAAAAGCAGCGACCAAGCACACATCAATTTAAGTAGATGCCTCGCTAAAGCAACCTTGACGAAATTGCCAGTCATAGCATTACGGCTAGCTCAGGGATCACAACTTATAAATGAATTGTATATTGAGCTACAGGAAGCTATGACAATTTTGTCTTTAAGTGGCATTACTCTTGGATCAAACTGCCCGCCTATCCACTCTTTACTCTTTGCAGATAATCTTCTAATTTGTGGTAAAGCGGATATCAATAAAGCCTCCACAATAAAAAAAGTTTTGGACTCCTTTTGCAAGCAATCTGGCCAAACCCCAAGCTGGGCTAAATCAGGTATTATATTTAGCAAGCTGGTGGACCAGAGTACTATTGAAGCAATTAAACATATTTTCCCTTTCCCTTCTATTGACTCCTCCTTTATCCATCTTGGGCTTCCCTTTATCCTTCCAAGCAAATACAGAGCCTCGGCCTATAGCTTTGTTATTGAAAAATTCAAAAATAAACTCACTACTTACAAAGCTGATCACTTATCTCATGCTGCTCGCCTAACTCTTATCCAATCTGTCTTTGCAACTATTTCTGTCTACTACATGTCAAACATCATTTTCCCAAAAATCTTCATATCAACACTCAATGCAATCGTTAGAACTTTTTGGTGGGCAGGAATCACCCAAGACAAAGCAAACAAAGCCCTTTTCCTTGGGGCTTGGAAAGATGTATGTGCCCCTAAAAGGAAGGAGGCCTGGGCATAAGGAACTTACAAGCCATTAACTATAGTTTGATCCTAATGGCTGCCTGGCACATAGCTCACAATCCCGATGATTTTCTCCACCGAATCCTCAAAGCCAAATATTTCCCTAACACTACAATCTGGTGCCCAAACCCCAACATCCCAAAATCTGCCTTCTGGTCCTCCATCCTAAAAGTCCTTCCTATTCTGAAGAACGACTATTACTACCAACTCACTCCAGGCAATATTTCCATATGGAACAACCCGTGGTGCAATCAGTGGGAGAAAATCTATGAATGTTTAATCATTCAAGACATGAATTATGTCTACCCAGCAAAAGTAAAGGATCTCTGGTGTGAAAATGAAAAAGCTTGGAACAATCACCTTATTAACTCGCTTTTTCAGCAACCTCTAGCAGATCAAATAAAACAACCCATTATAATTCCCTCTCAGGAAAAAGATCTTCTCTACTGGAACTCACGCCCACAGGGAAATGCAATTCTAAGAGTGCATATTATGCTTGCCATTGCAGGAGAAAGGAGAACCAAAGACGAGGCAAACTCCTACAACTATCATTAACCTTCTGAATCAGATTTGGAAGATTAAAGATATTCTTCCTAGAGTTCAAACTTTTGCTTGGAGACTTATACAAAAAGATATTCCTACAAGGAAAAGAGTAGGGAAATATTCTGAACATATAAGCAAGTTCTATTGCAGATGTGGAATGGAAGAAAATGATATGCGCCTCTTTTTCACCTATCATTTTGCAAAAGAAGCTTTGTTTTATTCACCCTGGTATATAAGGATGGAAAATATCACTCAGCACAACCATTCTCTGGTAGATGTCATTACGTATCTATTGAACATGAAGCACCCACATGCCTCCATCCAGAACATTTTTACATTTCTTTGGTGCATATGGAAAGCGATGAACAATTGTATTTTCAATAGAAATCTTGGGAAGCCTCATCAAATCATTATTAACTCCCAAGCTCTACTAAAATCCATAAATATTTTAGAGCATGGAAAACAAAAATTTTCTACCGCATGCACACAAACAAGCCAAGATCTATCTACTAGATTGTAGGAATGAGTCGATAGAACCACTCACCCTCGAAGATTCCAAAGCGGTTAACGAGAGTAGATTCTCGTGGGTGATGTAGTCGTACACTTGCCGATCTTAAGATCGCGTAGATGATCCTTCCGGCACTGCGTTTCGGCAGCGCTTCCGTAGTCGGTCACACGTTCGGTACTCGATGAAGACCTTCCTCTCCCTTGTTCCAGCAGGCAGCGGAGGTTGTATTTCTCCCCTCGCGATTCCGGCAGCACGACGGCGTGGTGTCGGTAGTAGAGGGAAGATCCCGCAGGGCTTCGCCTAAGCCGTTGAGAGTTATGGTGGATCTAGGGTTTCCGGCTTCTGCACCCTATTCGTTGGGCGCCCTTTTTGGATCATCAACGCTCCTTTCAGCGGGGGATACCTATGCCTACCGTTATTCTGTGCGGGTGCGACTGGGTGGTTCGGGCCGCCTACAGGTGGCGGTGGAGGAGCTCCATGCACTATCTCGCCTGGTGCGGGTGCGTTCCCGAATCCAGGGTTTGGGGCTTGCTACCTCATCTGAGCCATGCTTTTCGCTAAGTTTCTGGAACTCGCGGCAGTCCTTGAGCATGTGGCTTGCCTTCTTCTTACCATCCTGCTTGTCGATGTAGAAGTGGATGGTGCATGGACCTGACAGTCTTTCATATGTTGAGGGTCTATCGTCGCGACCGCGGCACTGCCAAGACTGTGCTGGTCATCCTCCATCGCGGAAATTACCTCCGCCGTATCCGTCGCTGCGGCGGTTGGCGTAGCCGGCCGCGACCATGTCGGGTCCGTCGCGATCGTCGTAGACGCGCAGTCTCCGCTTGCTACGGCGTTCTCGCCGTTGGCCGTAGTCGTCCTCTTCCTCCGAGTGCGCTCGGTGGACGGAGTCCTCACCGTCATCCCACCTGTTGGTGATGTCCATGAGGTGGTCGAGTGTCTTGGGCTTGACGCGCCCAAGTTCTTCCTTGAAGTCCTGGCGCTTGACACCGTCCTTGAAGGCGTCGATGGCCCTTTCTTCGGAGATGTGTGCCGCGGAGTTCTTTGTGTTGGACCAGCATAGTATGTACGAGCGAATGGATTCGCCCGTTCATTGAGTGCAGGCTCACAACTCTTCGATCGAGGCAGGCCTCTTTCTGGTGCCTTTGAAGTTTCGGACAAAACTGTACACCAGCTCCTCCCAACTTCGGATGGACCCTGAGGATAGGCTGCTTAGCCAGATCCGAGCTGCGCCTATCAGCTGCAGCTGAAGGCATTGCATGGCGGTTTCCCTGCTTCTGCCGTGCAGCTTGACGGATGACAAGTGGTCACTGAGCCACGCCCTGGGGCCTGTGTGCCGTCGAATTTCGGAGTGTCTGAAGGGAGCTTGAAGTTTCGCGGCATCTTTGTCCGTCGGACAAATCTGCTGAAGCATCGAGCTCCGCAGAGTTATCCTTCGTCTTTGTCCATCTCGGATTCAGACGAGCATACGCGCTTGGCGCGTTCCTTGTCGATCTTGCGCTGTGTTAGCTCGTTTCGAGCATCGTAGTCGCGGCTGCGATGGCATGAGCTCTTATGCCTTCGAGGAAGGTCATGCTCTTCGTCCTCGGATGAGGGTGTGGGGCTGCGGTTGAATCTGACCGCAGCCTTCTTTTTCGGCTCCGCAGGAGCTTCTCCGTGGAGCACAGCTCCAACGAGTCCGAGCTCGGTAAGCGCGGACTTGTGCATGGCCCTCGTTGGGTCCCCCTCCGGAGGTGGGTGGGACGCGAGGTACGCGGTGGCTGCCATGATCACAGCTTGCGGTGTTTTTGGGATGACGTTGCCATCAGCTTCCATCTTCATGAAGGATGCGTTGAGGGCTCGGGTCACCTCGCGACGCTCTTTGAGGTCCATGTTCTCCATCCGAGAACGGTGCTTGTTCCCGTTGTTACCGTGTGAGCTGGAGCCGATGCCCATGGCAGAGAGCGCAGCTCGCCGCGCACTGGACTCCGAAGCTGCCTGCTTGCACTTGTCCAGCACTTCCTGCATCTTGATATGCTTCTTGTGCTCCTCGATGAGGAGCATGTGGTATGCCATCAGTAGATCTCGTGAGGCATCAGCGGGAAGGATCTTGTTGCCTGCCACGGCCTCGCGTGCTTGAGTCCATCCCTCCTCGTTGAGGTGGATGACCCGATTGTTGTTTTCCCTGTTGGGTGGGGGGACTGGCTTCTTCTGTTTCCACCGTTTCTACCCTGCGGGTTGGGTGGCGGATTGTGTTCTTGATCCTGGATGACCGCGGCGCACTGGTAGCGCTCGTAGATCGGTCTACTGCTGCCGCAGCTTTCGGATCCGGAACCGTAGGTCCCTTCGTCCGATGGCGGATCGCACAGATCGGAGTTGCAGCTGCTGCTGTCATAGGACTCGTCTGTTGACGATGTGTTGCGTAGCACAGGGTGTGGAGCCCATGAAGCGGGCCTGATCGATGGTAGAGGCACCCTCTCTGGGAGGCGGAGAGTGCCGGTCTGCCCCACCTGGAAGCAGAAGCTCCCGAATAGGATCTCGAGCCCGTCGCCAACGGGCTCGAAGTCCTTCATGGTGGCTGGTGAGTGGGCGGTGAAGTCGAAGGAGCCAAAGAGGAGATGACTCTCCGTCGCTGCGGAGTTGTAGATCGCTCGGTTTGGGACCGTCATGATCGCACAATCAGCGTCCCCAGTTCCCACAGACGGCGCCAATTGACGATTTTTAATCTCGTCAATGCCCATTATTATGGACTTGGGTTTTGGAGAAGATGGGGATGCTGGAGATCATGTTGGAACTTTTGGAGAAGCAAACACGGGGGAGATCATTGGGCAGTTAGCAAAGTTGATGGAGATCATGGGTTAGTTAGCAACAAGCAACACCACGACACGAGGTTACCCAGTGTTCAGTTCTGAGGGAAAACCCTACTCCTTCTTATTGATGATACTGGGGAAAAAGAAGATTAGGGTGCGCGATCTGCGATCTGGCGTGGGGTGTGCGCTGATTAAGGCGGAAAGAAGATATAAGGGTGTGCAGAGCGATCCTGGCGTGGGGGTGTCGATGCTTGATTACGGAAGATTACAAGGGTGCGCAGATGCGATCTGGCGTGGGGGTGTCGATGCAAAAGTATGAGGTCAGAGATCCAGGTCGTGCCCTCCTAGCCTTTATATAGAGTTAGGCAGGTCCCAGGCACAGACCGAGTCGGTTACAGGTTTTAGGGTTTACCCTTTGAATTTTCTATCTACTCTAGTCTTGCTCTCCAAGGATCCGAAGGCGTCATTGGCCTTGGCCACCCGAAAGTCTTCATGGGCCGGTGTATACTTGCCATGGGCCTTCCTTGGACTGGACTAGGTATGCTGATATCGTGTACCCGCGGGGTATAACCATGTCAGCCGGATAGGGAGTCGGCGATGGCGCTCGGCCATGCGGCGGCGTGGCCCGGCGGCGCGAGGTGGAGGATGGCTCTTGTGTTGTGCCGGCGCTGTGGGTAAGTGCATGGGCAAGAAGGCGGCATTTGGAGGTGGAGGGCTGACTCTTGTGTTGTTTGGGGCAGCCTCCCCCTCTATTTATGAGAGGGGGGCAGCGTTGAGGGAGGGGAGTTTGAAACCACTTCCAAACCCAAGTTGGAAGGACTCTTTCCTTCTTCCACTAGGAAACCATTGTTCCAGTTTGACTTTTCAAACCTCCCGTTTGACTTTCAATTTAGAGCTTTAATTCTCTCTCACAAATGTCCACACCAAGTGACCTAGGATATGACCCAATCATTCCACTTACCAATGACACATTCATGTACCATTCCCCTTCCGGTCCGGTGAACCTTCTAGAACCTCTAGAATCTCTCCGATGAAAACACCGAAATCATTCAAATCATTCCTCACGGACGACTTTCCTTATATATATCTTATTATGACTATTATTTCGGATCTCCTCGATATATATCCGGATCCCAGAGACTCGACAAACATCGGTCTCCTACTTCCATTCCATATCTACTAAACAACATCGAATCCATAAGTGTGTCTCCCTACGGTTCGTGAATTATGCGACATGACCGAGACACTTCCGATCAATAACACATAGAGGAATGGAAATAGAGGAATCATATATCCCACATCACATATTTCTATGATTACTTACATATGCGATATGATGAACCACTTTCCCTTTGTCTCGCGATAGTTTACTTATCCGAGTTTTCGGGTATATCCGCGCATACCTAGTTCAGCCTCGTTACCGATAAGTACTCTTTTCTCGTTCCTGTGATATGTGATCCCTTGTGAGCCAGTCACATGCTTGCAAGCTAATTGGATGACATTCCATCGAGAGGGCCCAGAGTATATCTATCTGTCATATGGATGGACAAATCCCACTATTGATCAATGTGCCTCAACCCATACTTTCTGAACACTCAATGCCACCTTTATAGCCACCCAGTTACGGTGTGGTGTTTGATGTAATCAAAGCATCCTTCCGGTGATGGTGATTAGCATGATCTCATGGTGGAAGGAATTAGGTTACTATGTATTAGAAAGCTTATAGCAAACAAACTATTGAAATGACTTGATCTTTATGCTACGCTTATCTATAGGAGTATGTCCATCATACCATTCTCTTAATGATATGACCTTTTTATTAATAACATCTTAATGTTCATGATCGAGAAACCACAATCATCGATTAACCAACAAGCTAGTATTATAAAGAGGCTTTACCAGGGCCTCTAATTTAGTTTACAAATCACACAAGTATTAATGTTTCCGGTTAATACCATTATAGCATGAAAGTAAACATTTATCATAAACACAAAGATATAATAATAACTACTTTTATTATTGCCTCTGGGACATATCTCCAATAGTCTCCCACTTGCACTAGAGTCAACTAATCTAGATTACATGGTAATATATTAAACACCCATGGCTGTTTGGTGTTGGTCATGTTTTGCCCTCGGGAGAGGTTTAGTCAATGGATCCACCACATTCAAATCTGTGTGTACTTTACAAATATTTATGTCACCATCTTGAACATGCTCTTGAATAGCGTGAAAACGCAGCTTGATATGCTTCAGCTTCTTGTGTGACCTTGGTTCTTGCGCATTGGCTATGGCGCCCATGTTATCACAATAGATAGACATTGGGTCCAGCGCACTTGGAACCACACCGAGCTCTGTAATGAACTCCTTCATCCATATCGCCTCTTCTGAAGCCTCCGAAGCAGCTATGTATTCCGATTCAGTTGAAGATCTCGCCACAACGCTTTGCTTTGCACTCCTCCAACTATTTGCTACACCATTCAAAGTAAATACGTATCCAGATTGAGATTTAGAATCATCCGGATCGATGTTCCAACTAGCATCGGTGTAACCATTAACAACGAGCTCTTCATCACCTCCATAAGAAATAACCATATCCTTAGTTCTTCTCAAGTACTTAAGAATGTTTTTGACCGCTATCCAATGATCCACTCCTGGATCACTTTGATATCTGCTAGTCAAACTAACAACATATACAATGTCGGGTCTAGTACATAGCATGGCATACATAATAGATCATATGGCTGAGGCATAGGGAGTCTTACTCATCCTTTCTCTATCTTCTGCCGTTGCAGGACTTTGAGTTTTACTCAAGGTCGTATTGGGCAACATGGGCAAGAACCCTTTCTTTCTATCTTCCCTTCCAATCCTCTTTAGAACTTTGTCCAAATATGTACTCTATGACAATGATATTAGGCGTCTTGATCTATCTCTATAAATCTTTATGCCTAATATGTAAGCTGCTTTGCCAAGATCTTTCATTGAAAAACAATTATTCAAATAATCCTTGACACTATTAAGAAGGTCTACATCATTCCCAATCAACAATATGTCATCTACATATAGTATTGAGAATGATACAGAGCTCCCACTCACTTTCTTTTAAATACAAGCTTCTCCATAAGTTTGTATAAAACCAAAACTTTTGATCACCTTATCAAAACATTGATTCTAACTCCGGGATGCTTGATTCAATCCATAAATGGACCGTTGAAGTTTGCATATCTTGTTAGCATCTTTAAGATTGATAAAACCTTTGGGTTGTACCATATACAACTCTTCATCAATGTCGCCATTGAGGAATGCCGTTTTGACATCCATCTGCCATATCTCATAATCATAATATGCAGCGATTGGTAATAAAATCCTCACAGACTTTAGCTTCGCTACTGGTGAGAAAGTCTCATCTTAGTCAACTCCTTGAATTTGTCGAAACCCTTTTGCGACAAGTCGAGCCTTATAGACAGTAACATTACCATTAGCATCTGTTTTCTTCTTGAAAATCTATTTATTCTCGACAGCCTTCCGGCCATCCGGTAAGTCCACCAAAGTCCATACTTGGTTTTCGTACATGGATCCAATCTCGGATTTCATGGCTTCTTGCCATTTATTGTAATCTGGGCTCATCATCGCTTCCTCATAAGTCGCAGGATCATCGGTGTTGTCTACCAACATGACACTCATCACAGGATCATACCAATCAGGAGTGGTACGAGTTCTCGTTGACCTGCGAGGTTCCGTAGTAACTTCAACCGAAGTTTCAAGATCAACATCATTAGCTTCCTCTCTTATTGGTGTAGGCGCCACAGGAACCACTTTCGGTGCTGCGCTACTCGCAAGTTCGAGAGAAGGTTCAACAACCTCGTCGAGTTCTACTTTCCTTCCAGTCACTTCTTTTGAGAGAAACTCCTTCTCTAGAAAGGACCCATTCTTGGCATCGAAGATTTTTCCCTCGGATCTATGATAGAAGGTATACCCAATAGTTTCCTTCGGGTATCCTATAAAGACGCATTTTTTCGCTTTGGATTCAAGCTTGTCGGGCTGTAACTTCTTTACATAAGCTTCGCAACCCCATACTTTAAGGAACGACAATTTAGGTTTCTTCCCAAACCATAATTCATACGGTGTCGTTTCAACGGATTTAGATGGTGCCCTATTTAAAGTGAATGCGGCTGTTTCTAATGCATAACCCCAAAACGATAGCGGTAAATTTGTAAGTGACATCATAGAACGAACCATATCTAAGAGAGTTCGATTACAATGTTCGGACACACCATTACGTTGTGGTGTTCCCGGCGGTGTCAATTGTGAAAGTATTCCGAATTTCTTCGAATGCTCGCCAAACTCATAACTTAGATATTCACCTCCACGATCAGATCATAGAAATTTAATCTTCTTGTTACGTTGATTCTCTACTTCACTTTGAAATTCCTTAAACTTCTCGAAAGTTTCAGACTTATGTTTCATGAAATAGATATACCCATATCTACTCAAGTCATCCGTGAAGGTAAGAACATAACGATAACCACCGCGCGATGCTACACTCATTGGGACACACACACATCGGTATGTATGATTTCCAATAAGTCCGTAGCTCGCTCCATCATACCAGAAAATGGAGTCTTAGTCATTTTACCCATCATACATGCTTCGCATATTTCAAGTGATTCGAAATCAAGTGATTCAAGAAGTCCATCGGAATGGAGTTTCTTCATGTGCTTCACTACAATATGACCAAGAAGATAGTGCCACATATAGATCGAGTTATCGCTCAATTTCAAACGTTTAGCTTCAATGTTATTAATGTGTGTATTTCTACAATCGAGATTCAATAAGAATAGACCATCTATCAAAGGTGCATGTGCATAAAACATATTACTCATATAAATCGAACAACCATTATTCTCGGACTTAAACAAGTAATCGTCTCGCAATAAACATGATCCGGATATAATGTTCATGCTCAACGCAAGAACCAAATAACAATTATTTAAGTATAAAAATAATCCCGATGGTAGATGAAGAGTTAGCATGCTGACCACGATCACATCAACCTTTGATCCATTTCCAACACGCATCGTCACCTCGTTCTTTTCTAGCTTTCATTTATTTTGTAGCACTTGTTTCGAGTTACAAATATGAGCAATTAAACCAGTATCAAATACCCAGGCACTACTACGAGTACTAGTGAGATACACATCAATAACATGTATATTGGATATACCTTTCTTCTTGATGTTGTCGTTCTTCAAATACTCCAAGTACTTAGGGCAATTCCTCTTCCAGTGACCCTCTCCCTTGCAGTAAAAGCACTCAGTATCAGGCTTAGGTCCAGCCTTGGTCTTCTTCGCCGGCACGGTAACTTTCTTACCGCCCTTCCTGAAGTTTCCCTTTTTCTTAGACTTGCCTTGCTTTCTGAATTTGTTGGTCTTATTGACCATGAACACTTGGTGCTCTTTCTTCATCTCCACTTCCGCAGACTTTAACATGGAGAAGAGTTCGGGCAACAACTTGTCCATGTTTTGCATATTGTAGTTTATCACAAAGTTCTTGTAACTTGGTGGTAGTGATTGGAGGACACGGTGAATCCCCAAAGCATTAGGAATCACTATACCCAAGCTTTGAATTTTGCTTGTGTGCCCAGACATCTTAAGCACGTGCTCACTGACGAAGTTGCCCTCTTCCATCTTGCAGTTAAAGAAATTTTCAGAAGGCTCATAACTCTCAACTACCGCGTGAGCCTCAAATATCATTTTGAGTTCATGGACAATATCTTGTGGGTCATGGATCTCAAACCTTTTCTGAAGCTCCGATTCCAAACCATACAAGATAGCACACTGAACTGTGAAGTACTGATTCTTTCGAGCGAGGAAAACATTCTTTACCTCATCGGTAGCATCAACTGCAGGTGGATCACCCAGCGGTGCATCCAACACATAGGTCAAATTACCAGCATTGATAACAATCCTCAAATTGCAGAACCAATCCGCGAAGTTGCTTCCATTGTTTTTGAACTTTTCTTTCTTTAGGAACGCATTAAAATTGATGGTAGGGGCCGCCATTGATCTACTACATATTTGCAATAGTATAGACTAAGTTTATGACAAATTTAGTTCTAATTAATGTTTAAATTAATCTAGGTGAACTCCCACTCAAAACAATATCCCTCACATTGTTTTAGTGATCACACGAACTAAATCCACCACATCAAAGCCGATCATCACGAGAGTTGATGTAGCTTCAATGGCGAACAATCAGCATGTTCATAATATCTACTATATGACTCATGTTTTACCTTTCGGTGATCCGTGTTTCGAGACCATGTCTGTACATGCTAGGCTCGTCAAGATCAAACCTTAGCTTCTGGCTTGCTCCCGTTGTATACACTCGTAGAATCTAACACACCCAATCATCACGTGGTGCTTCGAAACAACGAGCTTTAGCAACGGTGCTAACTAAGGATGAACACTTTATAACTTGAAATTTTGTGCGTGAGGGATCATCTTATAATGCTACCGTCACGAACTAAGCAATACAAGATGCATAAAAGGATTAACATCACATGCAATTCATAATATGTGATATGATATGGCCTTTCTTCTTGTTCTTCCGGTCTCCATCTTCAAGCACGAACATGATCTATATCATCACCGGTATGGCGTCAAGGTCAATGGCGCCGCTTCATGGTTGTCGTCCACCAGCATCAGCTATTACAACTACTTTGAATAGACACGCAGGTCTTAACGGAATTTAAAAGACAACCATATGGCTCCTGCCGGTTGCGGACTGACAATAAGGAACATTGCATACATCATATATAATCACAATCATGGCCATATCACATCACAGCACACCCCTACAAAACAAAGTTAGATGCCTCTATTTTTCTTTGCATGTTTTACGTGGGTTGGGGCTTTCAATAAGTGTCGTTCTAACTTACGAACAAGAACCACAACATTGATGCTTGAACTATCAAGTGCCCGATGTAAATTGAATCTATACTATGATGGGAGAGACAGACACCCGCAAAGCCACTTATGCAATACAAGTTGCATGTTAAGCGTGGAGCAAGTCTCATGAACGATGTCATGTAAGGTTAGCCCGGGCCGCTTCATCCCATCATACCGCAAGATGCAAAGTACACAAAAAGCAATTGATAATAAAAGCACCACCGCCCATAATGACCATTGTGTTATACTCGTGCAACAGATCTACATGTAGACACGGCTCTGATACCACTGTAGGGGTTCATAGCATGGAAAACAAAAAATTTCTACCGCATGCACACAAACAAGCCAAGATCTATCTACTAGATTGTAGCAACGAGTCGATAGAAGCACTCACCCTCGAAGATTCCAAAGCGGTTAACGAGAGCAAATTCTCGTGGGTGATGTAGTCGTACACTTGCCGATCTCAAGATCGCGAGCGATCCTTCCCATTGCGTTAAGCGGCGCTTCCTGACCGGTCACACGTTGGTTTCGATGAAGACCTTCCTCTCCCTTGTTCCAGCAGTCAGCGGAGGTTGTAGTTCTCCCCTCGCGATTCCGGCAGCACGACGACATGGTGTCGGTAGTAGAGGGAAGATCCCGCAGGGCTTCGCCTAAGCCGGTGCGAGTTATGGTGGATCTAGGGTTTCCGGCGATCTAGGTTTAGAAGTCCAGAGAGTAGGAGGAGGTGTCGGCGGTGGCTAGGGCGATGGTGACGAGGCGGTGGCAGCGGCGGCGGCGGTGCAAGGGGTGGAGGGCTGGCTCTTGTGTTGTTTGGGGAAGCCCTCCCCCTCTATTTATGAGAGGGGGGCAGCCTTGAGGGAGGGGAGTTTGAAACCACTTCCAAACCCAAGTTGGAAGGACTCTTTCCTTCTTCCACTAGGAAACCATTGTTCTAGTTTGACTTTTCAAACCTTCCGTTTGACTTTCCATTTAGAGCTTTAATTCTCTCTCACAAATGTCCACACCAAGTGACCTAGGATATGATCCAATCATTCCATTTACCCATGACACATTCATGGACCATTCCCCTTCCGGCCCGGTGAACCTTCTAGAACCTTCTAGAATCTCTTCGATGAAAACATCGAAATCATTCCCGAACTCCAGAATCTGACTTTCCTTATATGAATCCTATTCTTTGGCCATTCCGGATATCCTCATGATATCCCGGATCCCATCCGAGACTCCGAAAAACATTCGGTCTCCCTACTTACATTCCATATCTACGAAACAACATCGAATCCTTAAGTGTGTCTCCCTACGGTTCGTGAATTATGCGAACATGACTGAGACACTTCTCCGATCAATAACACATAGAGGAATCTGGAAATTCATATGGCTCCCACATATTTCTACGATTACTTTGCGATCGAATGAACCACTTACATACGGTACCAATTTCCCTTTGTCTCGCGATAGTTTACTTATCCGAGGTTTGATCGTCGGTATCTCTGCATACCTAGTTTAGCCTCGTTACCGATAAGTACTCTTTTCTTGTTCCCGTGATATGTGATCCCTTGTGAGCTAGTCACATTCTTACAAGCTAATTGGATGACATTCCACCGAGAGGGCCCAGAGTATATCTATCTGTCATATGGATGGACAAATCCCACTCTTGATCCATGTGCCTCAACCCATACTTTCCGAAAACTCAATGCCACCTTTAGCCACCCAGTTACGGTGTGGTGTTTGATGTCATCAAAGCATCCTTTCAGGTGATGGTGATTAGCATGATCTCATGGTCGAAGGAATTAGGTTACTATGTATCAGAAATCTTATAGCAAACGAACTATTGAAATGACTTGATCTTTATGCTACGCTTATCTATAGGAGTATGTCCATCATACCATTCTCCTAATGATATGACTTTGTTGTTAATAACATCTCAATGTTCATGATCGAGAAACCACAATTATCGATTAACCAACAAGCTATTATTATAAAGAGGCTTTACTAGGGACACTAATTTAGTTTACAAATCACACAAGTATTAATGTTTACGGTTAATACCATTATAGCATGAATGTAAACATTTATCATAAACACAAAGATATAATAATAACTACTTTTATTATTGCCTCTAGGGAATATCTCCAACACTCACGCCCATAGGGAAATGCAATTCTAAGAGTGCATATTATGCTTGCCTGCATTATTTGCAGGAGAAAGGAGAAAGGAGAACCAAAGACGAGGCAAACTCCTAAAACTATCATTAACCTTCTGAATCAGATTTGGAAGATTAAAGATATTCTTCCTAGAGTTCAAACTTTTGCTTGGAGACTAATACGAAAAGATATTCCTACAGAGAAAAGAGCAGGGAAATATTCTGAACATATAAGCAAGTTCTGTTGCAGATGTGGCATGGAAGAAAATGATATGCACCTCTTTTTCACCTATCATTTTGCAAAAGAAGCTTGGTTTTATTCACCCTGGTATATAAGGATGGAAAATATCACTCAGCACAATCATTCTCTGGTAGATGTCATTACGTATCTTTTGAACATGAAGCACCCACATGCCTCCATCCAGAACATTTTTACCTTT
This sequence comes from Avena longiglumis, assembly GCA_030063025.1. Taxonomy (NCBI): domain Eukaryota; kingdom Viridiplantae; phylum Streptophyta; class Magnoliopsida; order Poales; family Poaceae; genus Avena; species Avena longiglumis. Next base: position 49,338,044 of record CP125978.1, read on the forward strand.
CTTTGGTGCATATGGCAGATCAGAGGCAGAGGCAGAAATCAAATCAGGACAGGTCTGGAGAAGTCCGTCAGGAGGCCGGAGAGGATCAAATCGATCAATCTATATCGGGAGACGGAAACGAACGAGGAAAGGACCAAGCTCCAATCTGAGACGGAAAACGGGGGACCGGACCGAAATCAAAAACAAAAGAACGACACGGTGGGGTGACGTTGAAAAATGAAATAAATTTGGCCTAACCTAGCTCGAGGAATATACATATAATATATTCCTTCTGCCAAGGCCAGCCAATATATATACAGTGTGTATGGCAAATATGCAGGAAGCCCCCTAACATATGGGGGAAATACAATATACATATATATACATCTAACAGAACAATTGTATTTTCAATAGAAATCCTGGGAAGCCTCATCAAATCATTATTAACTCCCAAGGTCTACTAAAATCCATGAATCTTTTAGAGCTTCCAATTAAATTAACTGACGATGCAGATTGTCAGCAAGAAAATGGAAAGAAAGGAAAAAAGCTTAACACTGGAAGACCAAACTAGTCAAGATAAAAGCAAATATGGCGTTCATATATATTCAGATGCAGCCTAGAAGAAAGAAGACAACCCTAATATGTTGAACTCTGGAATCACTGGCATTGGCATTTTCGTTCAAGCAAAAGAAGAAAACATCCCTTTTTAGCTGAAAATACAGGCATTCTCTCTCTCTACTGCTATCTCGGTTCTTCAAGTAGAAGCCAGGCTATGCTTTAGCTGCACAAATGGCACAAATGGCAGAGAAGCTTGGAAGGAGAATCTCTTTCTCACAGACAACAAACTCTTAGCAAAGTCTGTTGCTAGTAATAAAATTGACACGGAGTTTATCCATTGGAACTCCAAGATCACTCTTGCGAATATTCTGAATGTTATTAGAAAATGCAAAGCTAGAGTGACTCATATCAGTAGAGAGTTTAATCATGAAGCTCATAACTGTGCTCATAAGGTACAAATGAATTCTACTTCTGTATCTAACCTTAGATGCTCTTCGACAGCTCACTCCCTAACCTCCTACCCAGTTATCTCAATGTTTAGATATAATTTATGGCATGACTTTGTAATCCATGATGTAAACTGTTGTTGAGCATTTTTAAATCTTGGTGCCTTTGGCACCATCAGTTCTTAAAAAAACAGCTTCACAGTGGCTCCGATCGGACCTGGAAAAGAGCCAGTGGCACCGTAACCACACCCACGGTCCGAATGTGTGGAGCAATTATTACCAGATGACTATGTCGGCTAGACATTAAACTCCTGCGTGTCTCCCAAGCCTAGGCGCTAGGTGGTTTTTCAAGCAAATTTAAGAAAACTGAGTACCATAATACTACTATCAAAGTATCATGGGCAGATCTAAGTTAGTATTGCGTTTTACTGGATGGGTTGAACCTGACCCAGCTTGCATCTCTACATAGCAACTAGCTGTAGCATGGCCGCCATGTTAATATATAACACAATGAGGTCTTCAGTTTTGATACCTACCGACAAAGTTTGATGTAAAGCGAACAAAGGGTACCACACAGTACACAAACAACGCAACAGATCGTAACATGCATCAACTAAGCCTGTGGCTAGGTATATAAGTGCATGGCTTCACAATCAATTGACATCTTCTTATGAATTGTACTTTAAGATGGGAGGCCATTATATGTATAACATATCTTTACATTGTCCTTGTGGAAGGGAAACACCCTTTACACACTTACTCAAAGAAAATGATAACATATGTAGTCTGCTTTTTTCCGGCGGCAAATGTCTACCCACCATTGATGACTATATATTAGAGTTGATTTCTAATTGGTAGAAACCCTCGGGGATGATTTTCTCATGCTTTTCTTATCTTTTTTTCTACTCTAACTCATAATTTTCCGTAGCCTACTCTAGATCCTTCCCATTCAACACTAAATAATTTAGATTTGACTCCTTGCAAAAACAACAACTGCTAGATGAATCGTGCTCCTACTACAGAGCACACATAGCAAAAATGGACGATGAAACCACAGGTGATACTCAAACAAAAATTCAGGGTAGGCACAAAATAACAAATCTCAATGCTAAATTGAGTAACAGATATATATGGTTTTGTGATGGCATTTAACTATAAAATATCTATGACGGTCACCTAAAAATGTGGTCATACAATGAAGATGCAAGTTTCTTCATTTGGAAATCTATTGACAAAAGAAAAAATGTGCCACATTGATCCGTCCATTGCTCAATATACATAAGAAAATCAATTGGTAGACCAAAAATTTAAGTGAATTGACTAATTGGGCGCTCGCTGTTCCCGGTGAATTCTCTGATTGGAGCTCTGCTTCGTTAGTTCGTCACTCTTTGGCATCTTCGTCAAGACGTCTAGCTCATAGAAGAGGAAGAGGAGGATGCCATCTCTTGGAGATCGAATGATAGTGCTACCGGCAACACAAACTTCTCTTAATGCCAATTCATGGGAACATCTCAATCGATTTCACAAGATTATGGAAACTATAAGTCGAGTTGAATTACATGTTCTTCCTATGGTTTTATCTCACCTGACCATCACAACCTTTTCATCGGAATGGTGGAAACTATCTTATGATTTGCACTCCAAAGACATCATTCCAAAACTTGCTGGGCATGTTAGCACATCTGGAAAGACTGCAACCTCAGATTTTTTTTTTAGAATTTTTGATCAATCAAACACGATTGTAAACTGCAAATTCTTGCTAGGCACTAGGATAGCATGGGACTTACATGGGGCTACATGGATCGCCAATTTGTAGTGAGTGGGTTCATGTATTCATGATGTTGGCAACGCCATCCCCTTTTGGCTGAACATGTAAACTCTACTTTTTTTCTACTCCATTTGATTCATATTAATGGTCTTAACTTTGACTAAATACGAACGTATCTAGTCTACATAATTAATTATATACATACAAATATAATACAGCTGATGCTATTAATATGAACGGGAGAAAGTACTTAAATGCATAGGCAAAACAACTCCAATTTTCCTCGAAGAAAAATGAGTTTAGGAATACTCCCTCCGATCCATATTACTTGTCGCAAAAATGGATGTATCTAAACATGTTTTAGTGCCAGATACATCCAATTTAATGACAAGTAATATGGATCGGAGGGAGTAGTTCATTCTAGTTGTGGAGTTAAATGGCCAGGGCCCCTCAAATAGGAGGTAGCTGTTGGCCCAGCGTCAGCCCTGAGCTAAGGCTCAAATCGTCTACATAGCCCTTGGCCCACTCTGGGACTCAGCTGAACAACGCACCACCGCAAGACAGACCAAAAAATTCAGCGATCGCAGCTTCATAGTTTCTCCGATGGAGGCATCATCTAGCGGCGCGGTGAACCACCAACAATTCAAATGTGCCGAGCAATCTAAAAGAACAATAGTTCGGAATGGTTATTGGTTTGATTTTGATATCATCATGTGTTCTACACACTAAACTCCTGCGTGCTTCCCAAGCCTAGGTTTATCAAGAAAATACAAGAACATGGGCATATAATTATAGATAAGTTTTTTTTGTCAAAATGAGGTTATCTCTAGCTAGCAACCAAATGAGGTTGTGCTTAATGGGATCGGTTCATAAAATGGCATCTCTAGTTAGCAACCAGCTGTAGCATGGTCTCCATATTAATATATAATATGACACATAGAGCTATTTAGTTTTGCTACCTACCTATGAAATTTGATGAGAAGCGACCAAAGGGTAAGTCTGAAGCTAGGTAACTGCCGGACTTCACAATTTTGAAATCTTGTTATGGTACGAGTTTTATAATCGGGACCATTATCTTTAGAAAATCAGGTCTGTGAAGCATCTAAGTTTTTCATATCGTCCTTGTGGGCTGGAATCTTATTTACACACTTATTATTCACGGAAAAGGATAAGAAATTTAGTCTGCTTGTGTTTCACGGGAAGATTTGTACCCATCGCATGCCTAGATAAAGAGAGTTAATTCTATTTGGTAGAAATGCTCTCGCCGAATTTCATTCTGCTTTTCCTTGATGATTTTTCCTATTGTTGCTCATAATTACCTTAATTCTGCTTCTCATCCTTCCCAATTCCATGCTCAATAATTGATTTTTTTATAAAGAGTTATTTTATTACATAAAATGTTTTAAGCCCTACATCCGACCTTTGCATAACTGAGAATGCACACAACCCTCCAAGTCCAAAGTCGAGTAACAAAATAAAACATGAGAATTACATATCATCATGAGAAAGTAAAAAATGCCTAGGGTGATATGCTCAATAATTGATATTTGTTACATTTCATAAACAACTGATAATATATGAAATTTTCTCCAATCACGGAGGACAAGTAGGGAAAAAAATGACGATAAACACTGTAGCAATCTAGAACAAAAGTTCAGTCATAGGCTCAAAATAGGCCTCGTATCCTATGAATCCGACCGGTTCGTGTATCCCTGCATCCGAACTGTCGATGACCACCTGATCAAAATCGTAGTGTTATCGATGCTTCCGCGGTGATTTTCTAAAAACACGCCCGCTACCTCCCTAACTCAGCCCTTCCAATTTGCACAGGCACCCTGCTAGTTCGCCTGCACCAGACACTCGAGCCCCACATTTCTGCCCTGCAATCGATTGTACTGTGGCTTCGATCGCCTCGCAGCTAGGGACGGAGAAGTCGTCGTGCACCCTAAACTTCGACATACTGGCAGCTGTTGGCTTCAGCCCAATCTTCCTTCGCGACTCGTCGTGTACTGGATCTCATTTTAATCTAACGTCTCCGAACGATCTCCACATCCAAAGCAACCTAGTACATGTTCCTAATTGAACTGGACGCACATCACGCGTTGTGGATTGCCAAAGGCTGGATCAGGATTCCCTATTATATTGAGACTATTAAGTTCTGACAGAATGCGCTGGGAGGCATAAGAAGATGGGATTGTTTCAGCAGTAGTTTAGCAACAAAAATAAAATTTTATGTATATACTGTACACATATGTTTCTCATTTGAATTAAGCATGATTTATCCATAGTACTCTTCTATCCAGTGTACAAAATTTCTTTGTGTAATTCATCAAGATTCTTATTTGTCCAACCATTTATTTTAGTGGTGAGTAGATGCAATGAATTACAGTTTTTCTATCAGGCATCGAAGCTTGCAGCAACAACATGTTTCAGCAAGTATACTTTGTAAATTGACATTAATCATTATTGATTGTAGCTTTGTTTTCAGTTCTTACTCTGTTGTAAGCACTGCAAAATACTTATGAACACTTTAACTAAGCTTTTTTTGCTGCATGTACATCAGTTCCACCCGAGCTATTTTGCTTCACCAAAGTTGAGAGGACCCTCCAAAAGAAGAGGTTCATAAAACTATATCATGATAAAGGCTTATGCATTAGGTGAACTTCCATATGTTCTTAGTTTTAACTTACAACCATTTTTAGGTCAATATATCAGAACATCTATTGGCTTGATTTAGTCATTAAGTCACCCAAGAACACCTCAAATTGCAAATACGAACAAGGCAATATGAAATTGTTTTTTCCTCGTAATTCCATCCACAACAACTTACACGCACTTCTTTCTCAAAATACAATGTTCACTGACAGTGTACATTCACATGGCCAACAATTGCTTACAGTACACACACCCAACAATTGCTTGCAGTACACACACCCTGAAAGTGGATAACACACTTCCGCTATGGTTCGTCCTCAGATTCAATTGCGGGGACCCCTAAGTTTGAGCTCGGCAAAAGACATTCGATATCTACATTCAATACTCTAACCCTTCCTCGGATGCATATGCCAGATAGACTGTCGGGAGAGCCACCCGCGGGACATCAACTGGTATGCAGCATAGAGGCACTTGAAGACATCAACTGGGTTGTGCCACTTTAATTCCTGGTATCTTGCTTTGTTCTTCAGAGCCACCATCTATCATGCTGGTTAATGTTAATAAATATTTGTGTTTAAAAAAAGCGCACAACAAAACAAGTAGAAGCCTCGCTAAAGCATCCTTGGAATAAATTGCTAGTCATAGCGTCACGGCTAGCTATTAGACCAAGCTCAGGGATCGGACCTGGTGAAAAGATAGTGGTGCCGTGACCATACCCACAATTCGAATGTGTGGAGCAATTATTACGAGCTGACGATGTTGGCTACACATTAAACTCCTGCGTGTCTCCCAAGCCTAGGCTAGGTTTTTCAAGAAAATTTAAGGAAAGTGAGCATCATAATACTAGTATCATGGCCAGATCTAATTAAGGTGGTTTTTGTGTTTCACTGGATGACTTGAACCTGACCCAACATCCCTAGAGTGGCCGCCATGTTAATATATAACACAATGAGGTCTTCAGTTTTTACAGCTACCGAAAAAGTTTGATGGAAGTAACCAAAGGGTACTACACAGTACACACACAACAGCAGAGAGTAACATGCATCAACCAAGCATGTAGCTAGGTAAGTGCATGGCTTCACGATCAATTGGCATCTTCTTATGAATTGTGCATTAAGATGGGAGACCATTATGTTTATAACATATCTTCACATTCTCCTCTTGGGCTGGAAACCCCCTTACACACTTATTCAAAGAAAGTGATAAGAGTTGTAATTCGATTTTTTTCGGCGGCAAATGTCCACCCATCTAGAGTTGATTTCTAATTGGTAGAAACCTTCTCGGGTGATTTCCTCATGCTTTTTTATATGTTTTCCTGCCCTAGCTCATAATTTTCTGTAGCCTGCTTTAGATCCTTCGCATTCCACACTAAATAATTTAGATTTGACTACATGCAAAAACAACTGCTGCTAGATGAATCGTGCTCCTACAACAAAGCACACACAGCAAAACGGCACGATGAACCAACTGGTGATTCTCGAACAAAAATTCAGGGTAGGCACAAAATAACAAATCTCAATGCTAAACCGAGTAACAAATATATATGGTCTTCTGATGGCATTTAACTTATAATAGCGATGATAGTCACATGAAAATGTGGTCACACAATGAAGATGCTATTTTCTTCATTTGGAAATCTAGTGACAAAAGAAAAATGTGCCACATCAATGATCGATCTTTCCATTGCTAAATATACATAAGAAAATCAATTGGTAGACAAAAATTTAGTGAATTGACTGATTGGGCACACACTATTCCCTATGAATTCTCTGATTTGAGGCTCCAAACATGAATTCAAGAACTTGAGAACCGCTGATGGTGAACACAACCTTGTCAACAAGGCCACTGTTGGTTGCCCAAGAATCTTGGCGGACTTGGCATTCCGGAGTTCAAGAGATTTGGTAGGTACGTAGCTACTGCTTTGTTGGAAGTATTTTGAGTGGTAGCATCAACACCGCCTTGCTGTGTACCGCTATGCCTTGCACATTGTTGACATGCGACTGTTTTACGTCGGTACCTCTATCTACATCAGCGACAGGCGCCCCGTAGGGTTTTGGACCTTTTGGTACAACAAATGGCCCAACGGTCAATCCCCTATAGAAATTGAGCCGAAATTGTTCTCCCTTTCTAGCAAGGAGCGCACCTCTATTCATGGAAGGATCAAGGAAACTAATTGATGGTAATATTTTTGGCAGATCTCCATTGGAGATCAGCTTTGTCAGTTCGTCACTCTTTGACATCTTCGTCAAGATTTCCAGCTAATGGGAGGATCACATCTCTTGGACATCGAATTATAGTGCTACCGACATGACAAACTTCTCTTAGTGCCAATCCATGGGAACATCTCCTCAATCGATTTCGCAAGATTATGGAAGCGACAAGTCCAGCTGAACTACAAGTTCTTCCTATGGCTATAGCTCACCTGATCATCAACACCTTTCCGTCGGAATGGTGGAAACTATCTTAGAGGTCGTTTGGTATCCATCATTTGGGCCTGAAATCCTGATATTCATTTTGCAATTCCATCCTTATGTTGTTTGGTTGGCAGAGAATTGGGCAGTCATTTCATTTGGAAAATCCATTGAAATATTCCCATGTGTAAACCTGATTCCTATCTCAGACCTGTCATTTCCAAATTCCGGTGACAGCCAAACATGTGAGTGTTTTTGAAATCATAATATAAATGAAATGAATCCATGTATTCATTTTATTTCTACTAAATAAAATGAATACCTGGATGCCAAACGACCTCTTAGGGTTTGCACTCCAAAGACATCATTCCAAAACTTGCTGGGCATGTTGGCACATCTGGAAAGAGCACAACCTCAGAATCTATGATCAACCTATCATTTCTGAAGATGAATTTTTTTACACGATCAAACATGATTGTCAACTCCAAATTCTTGCTAGGCAGTAGGATATCCCGGGGACCAACATGGGGCTACATGAGTCGGTTCGTGTATTCAGGATGGTGGCAACGCCATCCCCTTTTGGCCGAACCTGTAAACTCTAATTTTTTTTCTATTTAAATGCATAGACAAAACAACTGCCATTTTCCTCAAAGAAATATGAGTTTATGAATAGTTCATTCTCGTTGTCGAGTTCAATGGCCAGGGTCCCTCAAATAGGAGTCAGCTGTTGATCTTGTGTCGGCCCTCAGCTAGGCTCAAATTATCTGAGACACAGACCAACACTACGGCGCCAAAGACAGAACAAAAAAGTCAGCGGTCGTAGCTTCATGGTTTCTCCGATGGGCAAGGACATCATCCAGTGGCGTGGTGAACCACCAACTGTTCAAATGTGCCTGAGCAATCAAGAAAAATAATAATTCGGAATGGTTATTGGTTCGATTTTGATGCCACCAAGTGTGCTACACATTGGACTCCTGCGTGCCTCCCAAGCCTAGATTTATCAAGAAACTTCGAGAAAGTGAGCACCGAAAAGTGTTCTTGGGTAAAAATGTATTAAGATGGCCATGTTTAATGGGATCGATTCACCGCTCCGACTGGCATCTCATAGCTAGTAACCAGCTGCAGCAGTGTCATGGTCTCCATATATTAATATACTGTATAAGACATAGAGCTATTAAGTTTTGATACCTACCGACGACATTTGATGAGAAGCAACCAAAGGGTAGCACACACAGCAGACTGTAACACGCATCACTAAGTCTGAAGCTAGGTAACTGCGGGACTTTACAAATTGAAATCTTGTCATGGTATAAGCTTTAAGATCGGGACCATTATCTTTTGAAAATCAGGTCTTAAGAATCTAAGATTTCCATATCGTCCTTGTGGGCTGGAAACTTATTTAAACACTCCTTATTCATGGAAAAGGATAAGAGATTTAGTATGTGTTTCGGGAGGGTGGGGGGATTCTGTTAGCAAATAAACCGCGACAAGTGTGTCCGTCGTGCGTGCGTTGTGTGTTGCGCGTACGTAGCTGTCGAGTCAGAGGAGCCACGTAGGTACGAGCGTGGCCGGAGAATCGGCAATAGGAGACTTGATCGGATCAGCCGTTGGCGCATGCGAGTAGATAGCTACGTTTGGCCTGGTCGTGTGTGAGATACACCTACATGTATAAAAGGCTTGTAATAGCTGTGTGTACAGAGTTGAGCCATCTAAAAAATCATAGTAAAGCGTCTGTGACGAGGTTTGATCTCATCAATGCCCATTGTTATGGACTTGGGTTTCGGAGAAGATGGGGATGCTGAAGATCGTGAAACGGTTATCAAACAAGCAACACGGGGACACAAGGTTTACCCAGGTTCAGGCCCCCGGAGGGAAAACCCTACTCCTGCTTGTCTGCTCTTGATTACGGCGGAACCGAAGGGTACAGGGGTGCGTAGATGCAATCTGGCGTGGAGGTGTGTATGCGAAAGTATGAGGAGAAGATCTAGGTCGTTCCCTCCTAGCCTTTATATAGACTCAGACAGGTCCCGGGCATAGACCTAGTCAGTTACAGGTTCTAGGGTTTTATCCCTTTGAATTTCCTATCTACTCTAGTCTTGCTCTCCAAGGATCCAAAAACGCCATGGGCCTTGGCCACCCAAAAATCTTCATGGGCCGGCGTCTAGTAGCCGTGGGCCTTCCTTGGGCTGAACCAGGTATGCTGAGATCATGTACCCGTGGGGTATAACCATGTCAGTAGCCCCCGAATGTTCAGTCGAATCGTAGATTCGGTTGAGGACTCTACAATCTTTCGGGTGCAACTATGTATTTTAATAGTTCATGTGTAGGGATTGTTGATGCGTGTGCCTGACTCACCCGACGGATCAGGGTCAGTTAACTGTCTTAGGACGAAACAACACGATCTTCTTCAGGTTCGAATCCCTCAACTCGAACCTGGAACATATGCTGACGTAATTCGACTCAGGCCGCAGAGGAATTACAGGAGTGGAATTCTAGTGAATTTAACTGATATACCCAACGCGTCCGTCGGGATTTTTATCGCACCTGTTAGCACGGGTTTTTACTAGCAGAGCGCAGTCGTGTACGTTGCCAGGCCATCAGATGGTATCTGTAGGTCTTATCTTTGTGTCGCAGACACAGCATCCGAATATTTATCACCGCGGAGGTGTTTCGGGTGGCCAAGGAGGATGTTACTCACTTAGCGTTTAATTGGGGCAGAGTTGCCGAAAAGTTTTGCATGTTGATCCGAAGGATCGCAGTCGAAGAATTCATAGGGTGCGCGATCAGCGCTCCCTATGGGAGTAGCCCCCGAGTGTCTGTTCGAGTCGTAGACTCGAGCTGAGACTTTTATTCAGCCGTTGTTCCGCTTCAGGTCCATAGGACATAAAATTTTTCGGATGATTAACTCCGTCCTCCCTATGGGAGTAGCCCCCGAGTCCATAGTGGATTCGTAGACTCGACGAGGGACTCGAAGTAACAGTTCGCTTCTATTCATCTTTCGGGTACGCGGCCAGCGCTCCTGATAGGAGTAGCCTCCGAGTAATTGGTCGAATCATAGATTCGAGTGAGTACTCTTAGCTTTGAAGCCAAAGAAATTGTAGCTGTTGCTAATGTAGCTTTTGATGTCGTCAGTGCTGACGATCGATGACCTCAAGCATCTGCTGCGCCAGAGATGACTTGACTGGACGAACATGGGTCCCACTGCCTGACCTTGAATTGACCGGTCACGCGCGACGTGGAGATAATTACGGCGTCGCCTCGATTTCCGCGCGTAGTGGACGGCGTGTTAGCGACGGATCGTTGTGATGCTGACACGTGTATGGCCAGATCCTGCCGTTGGCGTTAGGTCTTCTCGATGGACGGCTATCGTGCATCGTCTTTGTCTTTATAATACATGGGGAAACCTTCAGTTTGTTTTCACCGCATCGATTCTTGCTTTCACTACTTCCTTGTGTTCTGAGAGCTCTTGATGCACGCTGGAATATTCCTTCACATTTCCTTCTTCCATCCTGCGTTCTCGCCGCCGGCGCCGCCGTACCGCGATGGGGAAGCCGAAGAAGTCGTCGTCTGCCGTTGGCACCAGCGCCGCCGGAGGGAAGAAAGGTGCCGCCGCTACCCATGTCACCAACGGTGGCTGGCGGCGATCAGAGACGCGGGAGAGTGATCTCCACAGGCTTCGCGAGCGGGGCCTGATCCCGCGGGATAGGGAGGTCGTTAAACTCCCAGGCAATGAGGTAATCCCCCGTCCCCCCGTTGGGTATCGGGTTATGTTCCTTGCCTTTATCTCGCGCGGATTTTCCTTCCCAGTCCACGACTTCCTTCGTGGACTTCTTTTTCTATACGGTGTCCAATTGCACCATCTTTCCCCCAATTCTCTTCTTCACATTGCTTGTTTTATCACTTTCGGCGAGTGCTGGCTCGGTATTGAGCCGCACTTTGGCCTCTTCCGGAAACTTTATTCCGTGAAGAGGAAATCTGGTTCGGATGGTGTTTATCCCATTGGGGGTTGCATCATCTCCCTCAGGCCCAATCTACTTTTTTTTTCTTTTTCCATGTCCGAACCTGTCCAGTACTGGCGGAGGCAATGGTTTTATATCCGCGACTCCGTAGTACCTGGGCAAGATTTTGGTCTTGTTCCTTTCGACCCCTCCCAGGAGATTGAGCCGAAAAGGTCTTGGAAAAACAAGATCTTGGATGGCGAGGTGGCGGAGATAGAGGCTCTATATCGTCGGGTGGAGGATCTCCAGTTGATTCCGGAGAAGGAAGTGAACGGTGTGGATATCATCCGCACCTTTCTCGAGCGTCGGGTGCAGCCACTCCAGGCTAGGGTGCACCCGATGTTCCTTTATGCTGGCCGGCGTGATCCGACGAGGGTTTCGGCTGAGAAAATCTCCCAGGGAGATCTTGACAGGGCCCTTCGCTTGCTGCTGAAGTTCAAGGACGGAGAGGATATCCCGGGGAAGTCGCTGACTCCTTCGTTTTCTTCTTCGCTTCCTGTTCCACATGTGTAGATCCGTGCGTGTAGCGCTATTTTCTGACTGCATTGTTTTGTGCTTGTTTGCTAACAAATTATTCTTCTCCTGTGCAGAGCTTCAAAGTGCCGGGTATGTCGCCTCCATTACCAGAAGTATATCCGGATGCTCCGGATAATGATTTGGTGGATTCCATGTTCGAGCTACCATCGGCGTGATCTCCGGCTGAAGATGCCAACAAGTCGAGCGAGGACCACACTCACAAACGATCGCGGAGCTCCAGCGAGTCTTCGGATGCTTCGACTCCTCCGACTCCTAGGAATCCTCTGTGTCTTGAGCGCCATAGTGATGGGCATGGAGGCTCTTCCTCCCCCATTCCTGCTCTTCCTGTGCGGGCTGTAGCGCCGCACCCGCTAGCAAAGCGGAAGAAGGAAGAAAAGAAGGAAGAGAAGAAGGAAGAGAAGAAAGAGGAGAAGAGGGTCCGAAGGACCCCTCCTGTCTTCAACCTTAGCGAGCTTGACTTGTAAGTTTCCTCTGTACTGCGCTTTCTTTCCTTTTTATTTTGTTCTTGTACTAATTTGTTCGTGTGCAGGTACTCTTCCAACGACTCCTCTAGCGACGGTGCTCGGGAGATGATGGGGGAGCCTAAAGTCGCGTCTCCTCCTCCTCACACAGTGGCAACTTCTGAGGGCGCTGCTCCGAACCCTCCTCCGCCGGAGGTGCAGGTGGTTGCGCCTCAGAATTTCGCCAGCGGTCCTTCGACGTCGCCATTGGATCATGTAAGTCTCCTGCCACGGGGGAAACCCCCGCGCGTTTGTAAAAGATTTTTCTTGTTTTGTTCTTTGAGTCTCGGGGGGAGACCCCGAGCGTTTTTGTGTGCGTCTTTTGCTTCTGTTCTTTTTCTGTTGGGCGTAGCCCCTGAGCCCTTTTTCTGACTGGTAGGTTTTCTTCCTGCAGCCATTTGTACAGGATGCCAAGCGACTGGTATAGGAGCACCTGGTGCTGGAGGCCAGCCTCAAACAGCTTCAAGGTATTGTTATGCCTTTGATATTTGCTTCTTCGTGTATTCTTGTCCTGTTATCTGACACCTGTATTTTTTGGATGCAGAGGAGCATAACACCTCCCTTCGTGAGATCGATGCTCTCAAAAAGAGCCTTGGTCAAGCGGAGAAGAAGGCCGAGGTCGCCCTTGGTGCGAAGGAGCGCCTCGAGGTGGAGCTGGCTACTGCAGCCGAGGCTAAGGAGCGCCTACAGCGGGAGGCCACAGACCGCGAGGAGCAGCTTTCCACTGCTGCGGCTGCGCGTGAAAGAGAGGTGGCAGGTAAGCTCATGGCTGTTGCCAAGGCTGTTTCGGGTGAGTGTCTTCTTTTGCCCCTTTTGTTTGTCTTGTCTTTTTCCTGGGTGCTTTCTTCATTCCTTTTATTTATTGTCTCAGATGCTGCAGGCATCAAGTTTGACCGCAGCGCTCTGGAGCACGAGAGTGCTCTAGATGATGCTACTGCAGCGGTCGAAGATCGCTGCAGCACCGTCGTCAGCTCACTTGCCAAGGCCAAGGAGGTCCTTGGCCGCTTCTACAAGGAGCTTGTCCCCAAGGGCGCGGCCCTCGATGATGTTGATGCCTTGGTGGAGGTATTGTCAGCCGAAGCGTCTGCGGCGTACAAGCGCAAACAGAAGGGCATCAACGCGTCCGTCAGGCTGGTGATGGCCTTGGCGGCTGGAGCGGAGCTGGACCTTCCCCAGATCACCTCCTGGATGCCGACGACCGCGTATGGATCCGAGGTAGCCTTCGCTACCTATTCTGCTCGCTGCAAACGATATGGGCCCAAGCTGATTGATCTGCTGGCCGAGTACGCGCTACGACAGCAGGGGGAAGCCAAAGCGAGGTAATCCGGCTCCGAGGCGACTCAGGGTGCCGCGTCTTAGGCGCTGTAGTTGTAGGATAGTTTGTAATTTTCTTTTGCTGTAACTTTGTTGAGGAAACAAAATCCCTGTGCCACGTAGTGGCGTATTTCCACTTAATGAATTTTGCTGAGTTGTGTTCTTCGCTGTCTGAGTGTTTATGTATTTTTCTTTTCTGCTGCTCTAGGTTCCTTCGGGTGCTGATCCCGTTGACACCCCGCCTGCAGCACGGCTGCGGCCATCTTTGGATGATTCGTCACAACTTGCTTTTCTTCGAGACCGTGTTCGTAGTCTTGAGAAGGAGTTGCTTGGGGTGCGTGGTCACGCCGATGTTTGGAAGTCCAAGGCAGATCGCGGTGCAGCGAGAGAGGAGTACTTGATGGCGGAATTGCTTCGACTGTCTGAGCAACTTCAGTGTAAGTTTTTCGAGCTGCTGCTTATTTCTTTGGATGCGTATGCTGGCCTGGCATCTTACTTTTGTGCGAGTATCGCAGGTGCTAACCTTGCTCCAAGAGAGGAGAAGGAGCCTGTTGCTGTTCGGGTCAATTGTTTGACTCAACAGGACATGGAAGCTGGCGGGTTCTTCTGGATGGATCGCGACCGTGCCATGGCTCTGGCAACGGTGCATGATCGCGTTCACCAATTATCGTGGGTGCTTCGCCAAGTGCAGATTTCGCTCTCGTCGGTTCTGCATGTGATGTTTCCCCTGGATGCTGTGCCAACAACCCTGTGCGGTCTTCTGTCTAGATTTTGGAGCGTGACCCGTGTCCAGGAATTGGTGAGGCAACATCTCGTCGCAGGGGTCAAGGCTACGTTGTCCCTTGTTAGGCTGCATCGTCCTGATGTAGATCTGTCTGTTGTAGCAGCTGGGCCACCTCTTCGGCCGGATGGTGACGAGTGAGATATGCGTCCGTATTATGCAGCTGTAAGGCAGTATGCCGAACAGGTCGTAGATTTGTTTGAGCAGCGTGCTCAAGTTATTCTCCAGAATAGGTAGTAACTATAAAAGAGATAGATGTAAAATTTATATATTTCGACTGGGCGTGTTGTGCCCTTTGTTATAAAAGTTTGTTTGTTGTTTGAGCATGCAATGCTTTGTTTGAGTACGTGTCCTTTTCGTTTGTCTAACATTGTCAGCTACTCAGGTGTACATGTGTGATCCTCGGTCGATGAAATCGTGAGGTGGGGGGAGCCCCCGAGTGCGTTTGTAGCATAAAGTAAAGTTACAAATAGCGAACGAAATTTTGGGGCGAGACACTTAGCTTTATTTATATCGTAATGGAGGAAGTACATTTTCGGCTGAATAGCCTTGGCTGAAAAGCCTTATTGAAAGTAAATGGGTAGGTAGCTAGGGGTAGAATTGTCGCAAGTGTGCGATGTTCCACGGGTTGGAGTATGCGACTCCAGACTCCACGTGCTTGAGGCGATAGGCGCCACCTGGGATGACTTCGGTGATGATGTAGGGCCCTTCCCATGGTGACTCGAATTTCTTTGGTCGCGCTTGCTTGAGTCGCAAGACGATGTCTCCTTCGACGAAGGACCTTGGGCGCAGCCGGCGGCTGTGGTAGTTGCGGAGACTCTGCTGGTACACCGCTGATCAAGCTGCTGCTACGTCTGTTGCCTCGTCGAGTGTGTCGACGGCGTCTTCGAGTGCAGCCGTGGATTCGGCTTCGCTATAAGCGACGACCCGGGGGGCCTGGTGGCGTACTTCGGTTGGTAGTACGGCTTCGGCTCCATGCACCATGAAGAACGGTGTGTAGCCGGTGGAGCTGTTTGGCGTGGTACGCAAACTCCATAGGACGGATGGCAGCTCTTTCGTTCAGGCTCTGGACTTTCGTTCGAGTGGGCTCATGAGGCGCTTCTTGATGCCAGCGCCGATTAGGCCGTTGGTCTTTTCGACTTTCCCATTCGTTTGCGGGTGAGCCACTGAGGCGTATGTGATGTTGATCCCGAGGCCTTCGCAGAAGTCTTGGAATTCTTTGGAGATGAAGTTTGATCCATTGTCGGTAATGATGCTGTGCGGTATACCGAACCTGTATACAATGGATTCGAAGAACTTGACAGCGGTCTTGCCCTTTTGGTTGGTAACCGGCATGGCTTCGACCCACTTGGTGAATTTATCGACTGTGACCAGGATATAAATGTGCCCCCTTTCGAGGACTTTGGCAGTTTGCCAATCATGTCGAGGCCCCATTGAGCAAAGGGTCAGGCTATAGGTATGGGTATGAGCTCTGACCCGGGTGCATGCGGTTTTTCGGCGAACCTTTGGCACCCGTTGCATCTTCGGACGATGTCCTTTGCATCGCTCATGGCCGTTGGCCAGTAGAATCTAGCTCGTAGAGCTTTGGCGACAAGGGAGCGGCTGTCTGCGTGATGGCCGCAGATGCCCTCGTGGATGTCTTGGAGGACGGATTTCCCGTCACTGATGGTGATGCACCTTTGTAGTACACCTGTAATACTGCGCTTGTACAACTCGCCATTGATGATGGTGAAGGCTCTTGACCAACGAGATATGCGCCGGGCATCCGTCGGGCTGTCAGGCAGTTCTCCGTTTATCAAGAACTGGAGGTATGGTCGCGTCCAAGTTTCTACGACTGCCATGACCTGCATCAGGTTGACCATAGCGACCTCTGTGTCTAGTTTCACGGGTCCTTCGTGTCGTTCGGGAAGCGTAGCCCCCGAGTGTTCTGCTTCTTCAGGTGATCCCTTGGGGAATTTCCGCTTGATGGATGGCACGCAGATCTGTTCGAGGAACACACCCGGTGGCACCTTTGCGCAGGTGGAGCCGATGTTGGCGAGTCTGTCGGCTTCCTCGTTGCTTTCTCTTCCAACGTGCTGAAGCTCGCAGCCATCGAATTCTCCTTCGAGAGCGTTGTAGAGTGTGTGGTACGCGATCATGATTTCGGCGTGTGCGTCGCACTCGTTCATCGTCTGCTGGACGACGAGGTTGGAGTCACCGTAGATGACCAGGCGTGTTGCGCCGCAGATCTTTGCCATCCTCATGCCGTGGATAAGGGCTTCGTATTCTGCCTCGTTGTTGGAAGCTCGGAATTTCATCCGGAGGACGTACTTCATATGGTCGCCATGCGGGGAGGTCAGTATGACCCCGGCTCCTGCTCCAGCTTCACGCTTGGAGCCGTCGAAGTGCATCGTCCATGACTGCGACATGTCTGGGGTGTCTGGTAGCTGCAGATCCATACAATGTACAAGGAAGTCCGGGAGGACTTGAGATTTGATTGCGAGTCGCTTCTCGTAGACGATGTCCAGGGGTGATAGCTCGATGCCCCACAGGGCCACGCGTCCTGTGGCCTCTGGGTTATTCAGGATGCTGTTTAGGGGTGCCTTGTTGACGACCATCACCTGGTGCTCCTGGAAGTAATGGCTCAGCCGTCGAGCCGTCATGAACATGCCGTAGGCGAGTTTCTAGTAGTGAGGGTACCTCTGCTTTGTTGGCGTCAGTACCTCGCTGAGGTAGTAGATTGGGCGTTAGACCCCGTGGGTCTTGCCTTCTTCGGGTCATTCGAACACTAGCACGGTGCTGACCACCTGGTGTGTGGCTGCTATGTACAGCAGCAGAAGCTCGCGCTCCTTTGGCGTGACCAGGACGGGCGAGGTGGAGAGTAGCCGTTTGAGGCTTTCGAACACATCGTCGGCTTCGGGCGTCCACTCGAATTTATCTGCCTTGCGTAGCAGCTGGTAGAATGGCAGGGCCTTCTCGCCCATGCGGCTGATGAATCTGCTCAACACCGCTATTCGTCCTGCGAGCTGCTAGACACCCTTGAGGTTTTTCGGCTTCTCCATCGCCATGATGGCCCTGATTTTCTTCGGGTTCGCCTCGATCCCTCGCTGAGAGATGAAGTACCCAAGCAGCTGACATGATGGGACGCCGAAGGCGCACTTTTCGGGGTTGAGCTTTATCCTGTAGCGATCGAGGTTGTCGAACGTCTCGCGGAGATCGTCGATGAGTGTTCTTGCCTCCCTGGTTTTGATGACTATGTCGTCGACATAGACTTGAACGTTGCGACCGATCTGGTCCTTGAGGCATGCCTGCATGCATCGCTGGTACGTGGCACCTGCGTTCTTTAGCCCGAAGGGCATTGTGTTGTAGCAGAACACTCCGAACGGTGTGATAAACGCCGTTTTCTCTTGATCTTCGACCTTGAGTCGAATCTGGTTGTATCCTGGGTAGGCATCGAGGAAGGAGAGTTTTTCACATCCTGCGGTCGAATCGATGATCTGGTCGATCCGAGGAAGAGGGAAGTGGTCCTTTGGGCAGTGCTTGTTCAGCGACGTGAAGTCTACGCACATCCGCAGGATATCCGTGTCCTTCTTGGGGACCATCACTGTATTTTCGAGCCACTCGCTTTCTTTGATCTCCCTGATGTAGTCTGTGGCGAGTAACCTGTTTATTTCCTTCCCGATGGCTTCAGCCCGTGGCTCGGACAGTCTCCGGATGGACTTATTGATGGGCTTGGTGTCTGGAAAGACGTTGAGTGCGTGCTCAGCGAATTCCCTGGGAACTCCTGGCATGTCCGCAGGACACCAGGCGAAGATTTCCCAGTGCTCACGGAGGAATTCGACGAGCGAGCTTTCCTATGCACCTTCTTTTGTGTTGACGGTCAGCGCCGTCTTGGAGGCATCCGTCGTATGGACCTGCACCTTCTTTGTGTTGACGGTGGAGTAAAAGGACATGTCAGGTGCGTTTTGTCGTGCGACTGTGGGTGCCCCATTGTCCGTCACCTCGCGGAGCCTTACGAGTTCCTCCTGCATGCCGAATGATTGGGAGATTCTGTTGAAATCCCTGTCGCATTGGTCCGATCAGGTGAAGCTCCCGTGGATTGTGATGACGCCCTTCGGCCCTGGCATCTTGAGTAGTAGGTATGCATAGTGTGGGACATCCAAGAACCTTGCGAATGCTACATGCCCGAGGATGGCGTGGTACAGTGATGGCCTGTCCACCACTTCGAATTCGAGCCGTTCCAGTCGGAAATTGTCCGGCTTGCCGAAGATGACGTCGAGCCATACTTTGCCCAGGGGGAATATGCCCTTTCCTGGGACAATGTAGTGGAACGTTGTATCTGACTGTTTCAGGCTGCACTGCGGGATCCGCATTGCTGCCAGAGTACTTGCGAACATCAGATTGATGCTGCTGCCACCGTCCATGAAGACGCGACTCATCTCGAAACCTTCGATCTGCGCCTCCAGCACCAGGGCAGCATGACCTGGGCGAGGGATCTGGCAAGGGTGATCCGAACGACTGAACGTGATGCAGGACTCCGATCCGCTGAGGTACTCATGGATGGCGGGTGGAGTTGCCACGGCCAGGTTGATCTGTCGGGTGATTTTCTTCTGCACCCTATTCGTGGGGCGCCCCTTCTGGATCATTAGTGCACCTTTCGACGGGGGATACCCATTCCCAGCGTTGTTCTGTGCTGGTGCGACTAGTTGGTTCGGGCCTCCTACAGGCGGCGGTGGAGGAGCTCCATGTGCTATCTCACCTGGCGCGGGTGTGTCCCCGAATCCAGGAAGTGGAGGTTGCTGCCTCATCTGGACCATGCTTTCGCCGAGTTTCTGGAACTCACGGCAGTCCTTGAGCATGTGGCTTGCCTTCTTTTTGCCATCCTGCTTGTCGATGTAGAAATGGATGGTGCATGGACCAGAAATTTTTTCGTATGCTGAGGGTCCGTTACCGCGGTCGCGGCGCTGCCACGACTGTGCTGGGCGTCCTCCGTCACGGAAGTTTCCTCCGCGGTATCCTCCGCTATTGCGGTTGGCGTCGTTGCGGCGATCGGCGTAGCCGGAAGCGACCATGTCAGGTCCATCGCGATCGTCGTAGACGCACGATCTTCTCTTGCTACGGCGCTCTCGCTGTTGACTATAGTCGTCCTCTTCTTCCGATTGTGCTCGGTGAATGGAATCTTCGCCGTCAGCCCACCTGTTGGCGATGTCCATGAGGTGGTCGAGTGTTTTGGGCTTGACGCGCCCGAGTTCCTCCTTGAAGTCTTGGCGCTTGACGCCGTCCCTGAAGGCGTCGATGGCCCTCTCTTCGGAGATGTGCGCTGCGGAGTTCTTTGTGTTGGACCAGCATAGTATGTACGAGCGAATGGATTCGCCCGTTCATTGAGTGCAGGCTCACAACTCTTCGATTGAGGCGGGCCTCTTGCTGGTGCCCTTGAAGTTTCGGATGAAGCTGTAGGCTAGCTCATCCCAACTTCGGATGGACCCTGAAGATAGGTTGCTGAGCCAGATCCGGGTCGCTACTGTCAGCTGCGGCTGAAGGCATTGCATGGCGGTTTCCTTGTTTCCGCCGTGCAATTTGACGGAAGATAGGTGGTCGCTGAGCCATGCCTTTGGGTCTTGTGTGCCGTCAAACTTCGGAGTATCCGAAGGAAGCTTGAAATTGCGCGGCTTCTTTGTTCGCCGAACAGATCTGCTGAAGCATCGGGCTCTGCAGAGTTCTCCTTCGTCTTCGTCCATCTCGGATTCAGACGAGCATGCGCGCTTGGCTCGTGCTTTGTCGATTTTACGTTGTGTGAGCGCGTCTCTGGCGTCGTAGTAGCGGTTGCGGTGGCGCGAACTCTTCTTCCATCGAGGAAGGTCATGTTTTTATTCTTCGGATGAAGGGGTGGGGCTGCGGTCGAACCTGACCGGAGCTTTCTTCTTCGGCTCCGTGGGAGCTTCCTGGTGGAGCACAGCTCCGACGAGTCCGAGTCCGGTAAGTGCGGACTTGTGCATGGCTCTCTTCGGGTCCCCCTCTGGAGGTGGGTGGGCTGCGAGGTACGCAGTGGCTGCCATGATCGCAGCCTGCGGCGTTTTCGGGATGACGTTGCCATCGGCGTCCATCTCCATGAAGGATGTGTGGAGGGTTCGGGTCACCTCACGGCGCTCCTTGGGATCCATGTTCTCCACCCGAGAGCGGTGCTTGTTGCCTTGGTTACCGTTCGATCTGGAGCCGATGCCCATGGCGGAGAGCGCGGCTCGTCGCGCGCTGGACTCTGAGGCTGCTTGCTTGCGTTTGTCAAGCACCTCCTGTATCTTGACCTGCTTCTTGTGCTCCTCGATCAGGAGCAGGTGGTAGGCTATCAGCAGATCCCGGGAGGAGTCTGCAGGCAGGACTATGTTGCCTGCCACGGCGTTGCGTGCCTGGGCCCATCCTTCTTTGCTAAGGCGGATGACATGGCCGTTGTTTTCCCCTTTGGGTGGGGGGGGACTGGCTTCTTCTATTCCCACCGTTTCGATCTGGTGGGTTAGGTGTCGGGTTGGGCGGAGGGTTGGCTGTTTGCTGATCCCCGTCAGCCTGTATGACTACGGCGCATTGGTAGCGCTCGTAGATTGGTCCGCTGCTACCGCAGCTTTCAGATCCGGAACCGTAGGTCCCTTCATCCCATGGCGGATCGCACAGATCGGATTCTGATTGCTGCGATCGTAGGAATCATCTGTTGATGATGTTGTGCGTAGCACAGGGTGTGGGGTCCACGAAGCGTGCCTGATTGATGGTAGAGGCACCCGCTCAGGGAGGCGGAGGTGCCGGTTGCCCACAGGCGAAGCTCGAACAGGATTTCGAGTCCGTCGCCACGGGCTCAAAGTCCTTCATGGTGGCCGGTGAGTGGGCGGTGAAGTCGAAAGCGCCGAAGAGGAGGTGACTCTCCGTCGCAGAGTTGTAGATCGATCGGGTTCGGACCGTCACGATCGCAATCAGCATCCCGCTTCCCTGCATTTACGCTAATTGACGAGGTTTGATCTCATCAATGCCCATTGTTATGGACTTGGGTTTTGGAGAAGATGGGGATCTGGAGATCGTGGAACGGTTAGCAAACAAGCAACACGGGACACAAGGTTTACCCAGTTCGCCCCGGAGAAAAACCCTACTCCTGTATGCGCTCTTGATTACGGGAACCGAAGGTTCTGAAGTGCGTAGATGCAATATGGCGTGGAGGTGTGTATGCGAAAGTATGAGGAGAAGATCTAGGTCGTGCCCTCCTAGCCTTTATATAGACTCAGGCAGGTCCCGGGCATAGACCTAGTCGGTTACAGGATCTAGGGTTTTATCCCTTTGAATTTCCTATCTACTCTAGTCTTGCTCTCCAAGGATCCAAAAGCGCCATGGGCCTTGGCCACCCGAAAATCTTCATGGGCCGGCGTCTAGTAGCCGTGGGCCTTCCTTGGTCTGGACCAGGTATGCTGAGATCATGTACCCGTGGGGTATAACCATGTCAGTCTGTGCGCCTGTGGTGGCGTTCGTGCACCGGCCCCGAAAAATTTGTGCCGTCTCGATTGCCTTCTTCTTCTACCTTCGTCTGTGAGCTGCGAGAGAGTGAGGGAAGAAGAGGGGCTGCCGGTGGGCAGCCCCAACAATTTCTACCCACCATCGCATGCCTAAATAAAGAGAGTTAATTTTATTTGATAGAAACTATCTCACGGCATTCCCTTCTGCTTTTCATTGATGAATTTTCTTACTATAGCTCATAATTATCTTAATTCGGCTTCTCATCTTCCCGGTTCATGCTCAATAATTGATATTTGTTACATTTCACAGACAACTGATACTATATGAATTATGCTCCAACTACAGAGGACAAGTAGGAAAAATGCTGATAAACGCTGTGGTGAATCTAGAAAAAAAAGTACAGTCATAGGCCCAAAATAACATATCACTATGCTAAAACGAATTTAACAAGATATAGTCTTGTGATGGCATTGGCTAACGGGATACTAGAATTAACTGTAAAATAGGATGCAAGCTTAAGTCACTTGAAATCTTCCAGTTAGTGAAGATGGTCATTTCTTCATTTGAAAATCTAGTGACAAATAACAAATTGTGCTAACATCAACGACCGATCACACCCTTACTCAATATAAGCATATCAACCGGTATTACCCAAATTAGTTTATTTCCTGATCGGGCTCTCACTAGCCCCGCCGAATTTTGCAATTTTTTACTGTGGAACCGTAATTTCAAGAATGTGAGGACCGCTCCTCCCCTGATCGTGATGCCTTGACCGACACTCGCTTCTTGCATGTATGGCTAACTATTATTATGTATCATTCGTTCGCGTGTACTAATTGGCTTGCGAGGGCTATGCAGATCTCAACCCTGGAGAGGGCTCGGTGTTCGACAGTGGTGATTGCCTTCTGTAGCGTGTGCATGAGGTGCGCACTAAGAGTCTACTAGACCGGGCAAACGCTCCTGTTTCGCCTAGAGGGTGTCCCAGGGTATGCGATGGTCCCATATCCTGGTTGATGGAGGGATTTTGCGTTCTCAAGGCATAGAGCCCTGCTGGCATGATCTTCCCCTCGTTCTCGATTTTGTAGGTGTCAAGTGGTGGTTTTGGATATTTTGATGTATGTTCTGTTAGATAGATCTCAACGTGACAGAGCCCAACGGCCTGTCACGCCCCCTAACCGCGCCCTAATCTGGGGCGCCCAACCCTATCTGGTTGGTGGGCCCATGTCGCCGTGCTATATATAAAGTGGTGGGGGCTGGAAGCACACGGTACGAGGTTCGCCGCTGTGCCATCACCCCACCTACACCCCTACCGATCAAGGGTTAGCGCGAGCCGACGGGAAGCACCGCCATCACCGCACACCCACGCCGTCGCCCCTTTTCCTATGGCTAACAACGACGGCTCCAGCTCCGGCACAAGTTCCAGCATCCCCTCTGGCTCATGCTTGTCGAGCCAGGGCGCAGGTAGTACCCTTCTCTCTCTCTCTCTCCCTCTCAGATCTACAAGTCCTACCTTATAGTACATCTACCAAGGCTAGATTAGAATCAACCTTCTCTCTCTCTCTCCCTCTCAGATCTACAAGTCCTACCTTATAGTACATCTACCAAGGCTAGATTAGAATCAACAATGGTATCAGAGCAAGTTTCTAGCTCTAGTTCTTTCGGTAGAAACAGAAAGTGCAAAATAAAAGAAAACCCTAGATCCAAACTCCCCAAAGTGTGCCTGCCCTATGGCCGCGCCGTTCCTCTCGATCTAGATGGGCATCCCTAGTGGAGACATCTAGAATAAGAACAAACCCCCCTTCGGGGGCAAAGCAAAGCCCTAGATCTAAGCCCCAAAAGAATCCCCAAAGAGAAAGATCCCCAGATCCCGCATGCAAAAGCCAAGTCAAAATCCTCCCCAGATCCAAAAGAACACCCCAAAATCCCCAAAAGAAAACCACAAAAGGGCCGCCGCCGCGCGCCGGCAGAGGGCGTCTCCACTGCGCCGTTTGACAGTGGTGTGCCCACCCTAGGGTGGACACACCGCTGCCAAAGGGGGTAGGAGGACGCCGGGCCTTCTCCCTCTCTCACTCGCTGTAGTGCCTGCGAGGTGTGGGGAAGGTGGAGAACAGGGGAGAAAGGGGGGAGAGGGCTCGC
Organism: Avena longiglumis; assembly: GCA_030063025.1. Taxonomy (NCBI): domain Eukaryota; kingdom Viridiplantae; phylum Streptophyta; class Magnoliopsida; order Poales; family Poaceae; genus Avena; species Avena longiglumis. Next base: position 49,362,594 of record CP125978.1, read on the forward strand.
AGCAGAGGGGGAGGGGCTCACTGGCGGCCAAGTGCCGGGCAGCTCGACCTCCTCGCCGCCTCGCCAAGGTGGGCGACGCGCCGCCGCCTGCACGGCATGCGGGCGAGGGAGAGGCTGGTGGGAGAAGCCGTTGGGAGAGGGAGGGGGCGCTGCCGGGCGGCGCCGCCGCTCGGACCAGCGCCAGCCGCCAGAGAGGCGAGGGTCGCAGGTGGGTGTTCGGGGAGGGAATGGGGGTTCAGTGGCGTGCGGGGGTTTTTATGGCTCCGATCGGCACGAACAACCGCACGATCGGAACCCTAGCGCATGGACGGCTAGGATCAATCCGGGCGGGCGGTCGATGTTCCTGGCGGGCCAGGCGGGCCAAGTGGGCCGCTCGCGAGCGAGCCCGCGGGCGCGTCTCTGCTGCGCGTGGGCGACGCATAAGCTAGCGGGCGCGCGGGCAGGGAAGCGCGCAGGCAGGCCTTGGCAGGCCCAGGCCGCGGGTAGCCGGCCGCTCTAGCGAGCGCCCCGCGCGGCAGATATCCGCCAGGCTTCTGGGCCACGCTGGCCCATGTAGTAGTTTCTGTTTATTGTTTTTCAGAAGCTGTTTTTGATGTTTTATTATCAGTTTTTTGATAGAATTTGATACATATTTTTCTAGTCATATTATTTCGATGAATATTTGTCTAGAGAATGCATGAGAGGCAGAATTTTTCTGTAAAGTTTTAAAAGTTCATGAATGTTGAAATAATGTTTCCGCTGCAAATAGTTGTTTTAAATTCCTAGAATGCAATAAAAGTGTGTTATTTTTTGTTATAAAATATGTGATAAAGTAATTTAAAGTTGATTATGATCCATGTTATTAATTGACCAACGTTATTAATAAACATGATCATGATCCCTTTTATTATGTATTAAAGGTGCATTTAATTTCATTTTTACCCAACGGTGATATAACTTTAAATGGAACAAACAATTGCATGCTTAATTTATACCAACTTTGGATTAATGCATACAGTTTTTTTTGGTTATCTCACATCTTTTTTGGTTTTCAGGAGGTCTCAACCTCATGAGCTGCCTGAAGGACATCCCACTGCTCAGATGGGATAAATACTCCGAATGGAGGAAAAATGTTGATCTGGACTTTGTCTACGCCGAGGTGGACTGGGTGGTTGACACTAAACAACCAGTCAAGCCCGAGGACCCAGTGAGGGGTGATGCTGAGGAAAGTGCTGCATTTGAAAAGAGAAAGAGAGACCAAGCTCCTTTGGAGCTGGCCTACTCAATAGACAATCAAAAGTGGGTCAATGCAAACAAGAAATGCTTGGCTTTTGTAAAGAACACAATTGAGAACGCAATAGTGGGCTCAATTGAAGGGTGTGCCTCTGTTTGTGAGTACCTTGCAAAGATTGGCTCTTCAAAGATGTATGCAACCCAGCTGCTCAAACAGCTGGTGACAGAAAAGTATACGGGAGGGCCACATGGCATTAGAGAGCACATCTTGAGGATGTCCAACATGGTGGCTAAGTTGAAGCCCATGGATGCGGACCTCGAGCTCAAGCCTACTCTTCTGGTGCATCTTGTCATGGCCTCTCTTCCCCAATAGTTCGAGAACTTCGTCTTCAACTATAACATGTCCCCTGAAAAGTGGGACATTGAAAAGACCATAGGTATGTGTTCTCAAGAGGAAGAAAGGCTAAATTCCATTCATGGTGGTTCCTTGAACTACGTGAAGGATAATAGGAAGAGGAACTTCATCAAAAGTAACCATGGTGGCTCACCTTCCAAGCCACATGGCAAGGGACCCCTACAGCACCAACATCAGTACCAGTAGTCTACCCCTGGGGACAAAGACCAGTGCCACCATTGTAAGAAGGTTGGCCACTACAAAAAGGATTGCCCAATATGGCTAAAGTCCATAATGACCAAAAACAGTAAATATATAGTCTCTTTTGTTAATGAATATATGTATGAAAAGTTTTCTAAATCTACTTGGTGGATTGACTCTGGTGCAACTGTTCATGTTGCCAACTCATTATAGGGGTTCCATTCGACAAGGATTTTGCCAAAAAGAGAAAGACTCATTGAAGTGACGAATGGGATTGAAGCAGAAGTGGAGGCTATTGGCGACATTCCTGTGGAGCTGGCTGATGGCTCTTCTCTTTTGCTTAAGGATGTTTTATTTGTTCCTTACATTCATAGAAATTTAATAAGTATGTCGTGCTTGGACAAAGACTTGTATGAGTGCTATTTTGGACATGTCAAATGTGCCATTTGGTTGAAAGATACTTGTGTGGGTGTTGCTACACTACATGACAAGATTTATTTATTATCTTTGCACAAGAAAGTATTTTCTGTGTGTGATATGAATGAACAAGTTCCCTTGTCGAACAAAGAACAAAAGAAAAGAAAGCGAACTCTTGACTCATCGAAGTTATGCCATTGCAGATTAGGCCATATTTCGAGGGGAAGAATAGAAAGCCTCGTTAAAAATGATATTCTTCCTCCGTTAGAGTTCTCGGACATCGAGCAATGCATAGATTGCATCAAAGGAAAGTATGTAAAAAAAATTAAAAAGGGTGCAAACCTAAGTATATCTACACTAGAAATAATCCACACTGATATTTGTGGACCGTTTCCGGTGAAATGTGTGGATGGCTATGATTCATTCATAACACTCACGGATGATCGCTCCGGGTATGGTTATAATTATCCAATTAAAGAAAGATCTGAAGCATTGGATAAATTTAAAATTTTCAAAGCTGAAGTAGAAAATCAGCATGATAAAATAATTAAGATAGTCTGGTCTGACCGTGTGGGGGGGGGGGGAGTACTACGGTCGGCATACTCCATATGGTAAAGTACCAGGACCTTTTGCAAGGTTCCTACAGGAAAATGGAATAGTCGCCCAGTATTCTATGCCGGGCGAACCTCAGCAAAACGGAGTAGCTGAAAGGCGTAACCGTACCCTCATGGATATGGTGCGCAGCATGATGAGATATTCCACCCTCCCATTGGGATTGTGGATGGAGGCACTTAAAACCGCCATTCACATTCTCAACAGAGTACCAAGTAAGTCGGTGCCCAAAACACCGTATGAATTGTGGACAGGCAGAGTCCCCTCTCTGCACCACTTGAGGGTCTTGGGGAGCCCAGCTGAGGCAAAAGTTTTCAATCCAAACATTGCAAAGTTAGACCCCAAAACAGTATCTTGCCACTTCATTGGCTATCCAGATAAATCAAAAGGCTATCGTTTCTACTATCCTGACAGATACACACAGTTTGTGGAAACGAGACATGCAGTCTTCTTGGAGGACGAATTGATGAGGGGGGTACGGTAGCTCGAGAAATTGATCTTGTGGAGAAGAGGGTGCATGCACCTAATCCGATGACTCAGGAGCCATTTTTCTCGCTACCTGTTGTGCCACCATCTACAATCCCTGAGGTTGTGGTGCCAGCACCTGTTGTGACTCCACACGTGACAACAATGGGAAAAGGTTCGGAACCTATCCATCAGGAGCCACCTGAACCCACTGTTGAGCACGAAAGGGATCCAGAACAGCCACATACAGTAAATGTGCCTGAACCCGGGGCAAGAAATGAGCAAGAGTCTGATAAACTCAGAAGGTCTAAAAGAGAACGAAGACCAGCCATTTCTAAAGAAATTTACAAAGTGTACAACGCAGTTCATATGGAGGGTGATCCTACCTCATATAAAGAAGCCATGAGTAGCCCTCACTCAGCCAAGTGGGTGGAGGCAATGGAAGATGAAATGAAATCAATGAGTTCCAACAATGTTTGGGACTTAGAGGAAATTCCTAAAGGAGCCAACACAGTAGGATGCAAATGGGTCTACAAAACAAAGTATGACTCCAATGGGAATGTAGAAAAGTACAAAGCTAGACTTGTGGCAAAAGGTTTTACGCAAAGAGAAGGGGTAGATTACAATGAGACTTTTTCTCCGGTCTCATGTAAGGACTCCTTCAGAATCATCATGTCACTAGTTGCACATTTTGATTTAGAGTTACATCAAATGGATGTTAAGACGGCATTTCTAAATGGAGATTTAGAAGAAAATGTTTACATGAAACAACCCAAGGGTTTTTTCATGGAGGGGAAGGAACATATGGGATGCCGCCTAAAGAAATTCATTTATGGGTTAAAGCAAGCCTCTAGGCAGTGGTATTTAAAGTTCAATGATACAATTAAAAGATTTGGATTCAAAGAGAATGTTGAGGACAACTGCATTTATGCAAAGTTCAAAAGTGGAAAATATAGTTTCCTAATTCTGTATGTGGATGATATCTTGCTTGCTAGCAGTGATGTCAGTCTACTACTAGAGACAAAGAAGTTCTTGTCATCGAATTTTGACATGAAAGAGATTGGTGAAGTTTCTTATGTTTTAGACATAGAAATTCACCGAGATAGAAAGAATGGAGTGTTAGGACTGTAGCAGAAAGCGTATTGTGAAAAGATTCTAAAGAAATACAATATGCATGCGAGTAATGCAACACCTGCTCCCATAGTCAAGGGCAACATTTTTGGGAAATCCCAATGTTCAAAGAACCAATATGAGATCGATCAAATGAAGTCAGTACCATATGCTTCGGCTGTTGGAAGCTTACAGTATGCACAAGTGTGCACTCGCCCTGACTTAGCTTTTATCACCGGGGTACTCGGTAGATATCAAGAAAATCCAGGCATAGAGCACTGGAAGATGGTAAAGAAAGCTTTGCGTTATGTGCAAGACACAAAAGGCCTCATGCTAACATATAAAAGATTTGATTCACTAGAGATAAAAGGGTACTCAGATGCGGAATGTACGGGAGATAAAGACGACAGAAAGTCCACGACAGGATATGTCTTTACTCTCGTAGGAGGTGCTATTTTGTGGAAAAGCGTCAAACAGTAGATAGTTGCATCATCTACGATGTATGGAGAATTTATAGCATGTTATGAGGCCATGGGACAGGCGTTATGGTTAAAGAAATTTTTATCCGACTTGAAAGTGGTTGACTGCATCAACAGGCCACTAAAGATGTACTGTGACAATGAGCCCACAATATTCTATGCTCACAACAACAAGTCGAGTAATGCTACAAAGTCTATAGATATAAAGTATTATGTTGTGAAGGACAAAGTCCAGGATCAAACTATAAGACTCGAGCATATAAGGACAAAGGATATGCCTGCGGATCCGCTAACGAAAGGCTTACCACCCAATGTGTTCAAGGAACACATAGCCGGCATGGGTTTAACGGGAAGCCTATGATTCCTGGACTACAGAGGCCCAAAAGTAACATGATTTGTTTCAAAACAGGAAGGTATATAGTGGCTGTCTGATTCTATCGGCAATGGAGCTGAGATGATGAACCATGCTCTATGTATCGATCTGTGATGAAACGAGTAAAGTATAAAGTTAAAAGTAAAGTCGAGATCTAGGGGGAGAATGTTAGATAGATCTCAATGTGAGAGAGCCCAACGGCCTGTCACGGCCCCTAACCACGCCCTGATCGGGGGCGCCCAACCCTATCTGGTTGGTGGGCCCCTGTCGCCGCGCTATATATAAAGTGGTGGGGGCTGGCAGCACACTGTACGAGGTTCGCCGCTGTGCCATCACCCCACCTACACCCCTATCGATCTAGGGTTAGCGCGAGCCGACGGGAAGCACCGCCACCACCGCACAACCACGCCGTCGCCCCTTTTCCTATGGCTAACAACGGCGGCTCCAGCTCCGGCACAAGTTCCGGCATCCCCTCTGGCTCATGCTTGTCGAGCCAGGGCGCAGGTAGTACCTCTCTCTCTCTCTCTCTCTCTCTCTCTCTCTCTCCCTCCCTCCCTCCCTCCCTCCCTCCCTCCCTCCCTCTCTCTCTCTCTCAGATCTACAAGTCCTACCTTATAGTACATCTACCAAGGCTAGATTAGAATCAACATGTTCTTTGTCACACATTCGTGCATTAATATAATAAAGAAGTATATTTTCGATGTACTCATCCGCCATTTTGAAAAATAGGACGTGTAGTTCCTGCAAAGCACTAGAATAGCCTAGGGTAGGACTGGGCGCCATTCTTTTTTTAGTTAGAACACCTTGGTCCATTAATTTGCAGGAGATAATATTGTGGGCCACTGCAAGGGATACATCATCGGGAATGTCCATTTAGTAGCAAGTGGAGTTAGTGTATTCATGATTTTCGTAATGCTATTGCCTTTGGTCGAACCGGTAAACTCTATTCTTTCTACTGAAAAGCATATATAGATACCTCAAAGAAGAATAGATGAAATTCGGAATAGTTCATCATTGCTGCTGTGCTCAGTGACTAAGGTGCCTATTGGCATCTCCGGTGGACAGGGACACAAAATTCAGCGATCGCAGCTTATTGGAATCTCCGGTGGACAGGGACATCAGGGTGGACTACCCACAATTCAAATGTGCGGAGCAATCAACAATAATAATAACTCACAAGGACTATTGATTTGATTTAGATATCATCATCTGTCCTACACATTGAACTCCTGCATGCCTCCCAAGCATAGCCTTATCAGGAAAATTTGGGGGAAAATGAGCACCAAAATAGCGTTTTGGGTAAAAATGTACTAAGGTGGTTCTGTTTTATGGGATCGGTTCACCACTACCCCAGCTTGCATCTCTAGTTAGCAACCAACTGTATCGTGACCCCCATCCTAGTATATAACAGAGTGAGCTCTTTACTTTTTATACCTACACACTGAATTTGATGACAAGTGGCGAAAGGGTAGCGCAGACAACAGACTATAACATGCATCACTAAGGGTGAAGCTAGGACCGTGTGTGGCTTCACAATAAAATTGACATCTTGTGTTATGGTATAAGCTTCAAGTTCGGGCAATTATGTTTAAAAATCAAATCTATAGAACATAAGATTTCCTCGTTTTCCTTGTGGGCTGGAAACTTATCTAGACACTTATCTATCTATCTATCTATTATATACTAAAAGCAATATAAGGATGTTTTTCGAAGCACCACGTCGATCCACATCATCTAAATTACCATGATGGTTGGATCTAAAGTTTATGGCTAAGATTTAAAACCTGTTTAACACAATATATGTTCAAAAGGTCACGTGTATCGTTGAGTCTAGAACTAATACGACCGTCAAGTGGAGATATGTTGACCGTCATCTAAAAAAAAGTCCAGGAGTAATATGACAGATCCAATGGGTGCTCTAAAAAAAAGAGATATGTTGATTGTAAAGTCCAGGAGTAATACGACTAGGACACAATTATACGTGCCCTCTTATAAAAAACAAATGGTACGTGCATATCAAGATATTATGCCTAGAGACTATAGTTGAACGTATAACATGACAATGCGTGAACACATATGTACACGAAACAGCACTAGGAAAAATGTTTAGAACGGCTATTTTGTGATTTATTCACCTCAGTTTGCATGCACTTCTAATTCACAAAAATATTATACTTTTCTAACGTGACTTTTAATATTAAACTTGAACTACAGTCTCTCCATCAATACATTTATATTGTCTTTTTTAAAAGAACCACGTCCATAAAGAAAATATTTGGCATGAAAAATATTTCACTACTATAGTTGTTTAATAGGATTTAGAAATATGTTTTGTAAAACATCCCCCCCCTCCCCCGTATACAAGCACTTCTTTTAATTCTCTGGCTTAACAAGTAACATATTACCTTTCTTAGTTTGTCAATATACACCTTCCCTAAGAACCGAACAATTGAACTTCTTTACATTGACATTTAAATTATTTAATAGTATCCATATTGCTAAAATGAAAGTTGTATATAATTTTTTTCCTAGAAAACTATTTAAAAATAGTATAATTTATTTTTATTTTTATTTTTATTTTCATATAGATATTAAGAGAAGTGCTCAAACATGCGTATTGGAGAACATACCAAAATAACATGTATTTACGGACAGAGTGAGCACACAATTGAGAGAAACAACTAACATAAATAAATATAGTGAAGGCCCCTCGCTAAAATAAAAGCTACAAGATCCAAAAAAATGCATAATAGTAAAATGTCAAAGCTAAACTAACCTCCTTACTTGAAGAGGCAGTTTCACAAAGAGTGGGACCCTAATATCATCAAATGCAAACCATTGAAGCTTTGGCTACCAAGCCGATGCTCTATTGATGAATTGTAGAAAAAATTAAAATCACAACGAGAAGAGTATTGAGTACCACTAGGCCCCATATGAAAAACCGTGACAACCAGCTTGGCATAATGATGGAGTTAGGGAACCATACTTTGTTCAATACCTTTTCAATAATTAAAGTGTATGTTGTAAGAAGAAAATACGAACCCAACAAATTAGATATCTAAAGAGTCAGAGGTTTGATCATGATTCCTAGAAGTCGAGGGAAGCGAGGGGGTTTGAAAATCCAACAAAGACAATTTCAAAATATATATACGGTTATCATTTTTTCTTAGATTAATCCTTTATCCATACAATTGCATCCTATCCACATTAATTTTTCTTATTCCTATAAAACATAGTTAATATTATTAGCATGATTCTACCATGCATAGTCTATAAATATTTGATTTATAAATTAGTTAATAAAAGCATCATGTGGTAAAAGGGGCTAATCTATTATATACTAAAAGCAATATAAGGATGTTTTTCGAAGCACCACGTCGATCCACATCATCTAAATTACCATGATGGTTGGATCTAAAGTTTATGGCTAAGATTTAATAAAAAAAGTTAGTCACGTAACCTGTTTAACACAATATATGTTCAAAAGGTCACGTGTATCGTTGAGTCTAGAACTAATACGACCGTCAAGTGGAGATATGTTGACCGTCATCTAAAAAAAAGTCCAGGAGTAATACGACAGATCCAATGGGTGCTCTAAAAAAAAGAGATATGCTGATTGTAAAGTCCAGGAGTAATACGACTAGGACACAATTATACGTGCCCTCTTATAAAAAACAAATGGTACGTGCATATCAAGATATTATGCCTAGAGACTATAGTTGAACGTATAACAGGACAATGCGTGAACACATATGTACACGAAACAGCACTAGGAAAAATGTTTAGAACGGCTATTTTGTGATTTATTCACCTCAGTTTGCATGCACTTCTAATTCACAAAAATATTATACTTTTCTAACGTGACTTTTAATATTAAACTTGAACTACAGTCTCTCCATCAATACATTTATATTGTCTTTTTAAAAGAACCACGTCCATAAAGAAAATATTTGGCATGAAAATATTTCACTACTATAGTTGTTTAATAGGATTTAGAAATATGTTTTGTAAAACATCCCCCCCCTCCCCCGTATACAAGCACTTCTTTTAATTCTCTGGCTTAACAAGTAACATATTACCTTTCTTAGTTTGTTCATATACACCTTCCCTAAGAACCGAACAATTGAACTTCTTTACATTGACATTTAAATTATTTAATAGTATCCATATTGCTAAAATGAAAGTTGTATATAATTTTTTTCCTAGAAAACTATTTAAAAATAGTATAATTTATTTTTATTTTTATTTTTATTTTCATATAGATATTAAGAGAAGTGCTCAAACATGCGTATTGGATAACATACCAAAATAACATGTATTTACGGACAGAGTGAGCACACAATTGAGAGAAACAACTAACATAAATAAATATAGTGAAGGCCCCTCGCTAAAATAAAAGCTACAAGATCCAAAAAAATAATAGTAAAATGTCAAAAAAGCTAAACTAACCTCCTTACTTGAAGAGGCAGTTTCACACAGTGGGACCCTAATATCATCAAATGCAAACCATTGAAGCTTTGATGCTCTATTGATGAATTGTAGAAAAATTAAAATGAAGAGTATTGAGTACCACTAGGCCCCATATGAAAAACCGTGACAACCAGCTTGGCATAATGATGGAGTTAGGGAACCATACTTTGTTCAATACCATATCAATAATTAAAGTGTATGTTGTAAGAAGAAAATACGAATCCAACAAATTAGATATCTAAAGAGTCAGAGGTTTGATCATGATTCCTAGAAGTCGAGGGAAGCGAGGGGGTTTGAAAATCCAACAAAGACAATTTCAAAATATATATACGGTTATCATTTTTTCTTAGATTAATCCTTTATCCATACAATTGCATCCTATCCACATTAATTTTTCTTATTCCTATAAAACATAGTTAATATTATTAGCATGATTCTACCATGCATAGTCTATAAATATTTGATTTATAAATTAGTTAATAAAAGCATCATGTGGTAAAAGGGGCTAAATCTAAAATTCTTAAAAATGTAAAATATATGACTACTAAAATGCTTTAAAATGTAAAATATATGACTATTAATTTAGTGTACATGTTTTCATTGTTTATTGAAAGCAATAGATCGTCAAGTGTGCCTAAATAAAATTTCAAAGCATACATGGAACTGTATTACTCCCTATAGGATAATATGATTACCCATGCAAGTATAAATTTATTTCAGTAACTATAGTTATATACTAAAAACAATATAAGGTTGTTTTTCGAGGCACCACGTTGATCCACATCATCGAAATTATTTTAGCTATTAGATCTTCTATCTATGGTTAGGATTTACCGAGAGATTACGTAACTTTATTCAAAGTTGGTACCATCCGTTGCGTCTCAAAGAAGAAAAAAAACTAACCTGTGTTCTAGTCCGTCCCAACACGTTCCCGGAAAGAAAAACCAAGCCAGAGTCCGTGTCTAATATAATTTCTGGAAGAAAAAAAAAGAGTACGTGGCTAACATCCGTATGCATGCCAAAGGAAAAAAGACTACCCTATGTTTTTGCGTTGCCGCAAAATTATAATCGTGTGTTACTGCAAAACAAACAAAAAAAATCCTAAAGATGATGTTTGTCAAAAAAAAAAAGCTAACTAGCTGGTCGGTCAGACAGCTCAAACACACTTCTGCTAGATAATACGAACTATTCATATGTATACATTATTAGTTGTAGAAAATAATTAAAATACCACCATATAACTAATTAGGGTAAAACTTTCCTTTACAAGATGTCCGTCGCGTCTGCACAACTTGACGTAACGAGATAACAAAATTATGGTACACATTAGCGCGAGAAAGTAAAGTCCTTAGAAATTCCAATACTTTGACACAAACAAAAAAGAATGAAATTATGAAGGTCTATCAAGCATTGATTTTTCTGGGATAAAAAGATTAACAAGATTATATACAAAATTAATGTGTCCCATATAGTTGAAATAGATTGACATGAATTTGGTGTGAATAGCATACATACAATATTGTTATACTGTTGACATATGCCAAGGAACTGCAAGCTAATGGGCGATGCCCGAGAAGTCTTTTAAGACAACTAAATATGAAGTATGTGAAATGTATTTTATTAAAAAATGTCGATGACATGTCCACACAATTTGTGTTGCACGGTAAAAATATGAGGTTGCTCGGCCATTAGCATGAGAAGATAAAATCCTTACAAATATCAATACTTTTACACAAGAGAAAAATATCATTGATTGTTTAGGATAAAGAGAATATATATAACATATTTAATGTTTCTTGTATATTTGAAATATAAATTTTCAACCTGACTTTTCAATAACTAGCATGCGTACACTATATTATCGACATATGCTTAGGGGCACAACAAGTGAGGTGAGACACATGAAGACGGCTACGACAATTTTCTAAAGTATGTGCGAAGATACCTTGAATTTTATTCTTAGAAAAAATGGCTAAATATTACAAAGTCAATATAACATAATAGAAAATTTTCATATAAGAAACATCTATGAGTCATGTGGACTCTCCTTTTGTAGTAGACTGCAATTAATAGATCTTCACAAGTGAACCTAAGCTGGTAAAAGAAAGTACATTACCATTGTTTTCATTATAAATGTGTATTTCTTAATTCAGAACACACTTGATTGATAAAAGAGAGATACACTAAATAATCTCACAAAAATGAGGACTTATAGCCATCAATCCAGTGAACCCTATATTGGTTAGAGTAACACATATGATGGACATATGATGGATAAGATTGGATAGAATAAATGATAGGAAACAAGATCTTCAATTGCAAAAGTAAAATCATCATTTTTCATTTTTATTGTATCTCAAAAAGAATAAAACATTAACAAATATTTATACAATGTCATGTTTCTAACCATTGTTCTTACAATTCAAACATATACATATATTAGTTTGGATGAGTATGTTCAATTATGAAGGTACCCAATACAATGCTCTTAACTACTACAATGAATTTGTAATGGTTATACTATGATAACATACAATATAATAATATATCGGTACGATTTGGTTCAATAGGGATTAATATCTGCCATATATTTTGTAACAATTATGATGGTTCAATAGGGATTAAGATCTATATTAGTTGTCATCTTTTAGGGCTTGAAAAACCCCAAAAGTTTGAGATTAAGATGGTTGCATTTCTGTGACAAGTTCTAGCGAGTTCTTGATCTTCCCATGTATAATTATGATAACACTCTTGTTGTGATACTTACATATAGTTGTTGGGAAAATTGTTGATATTTATGTATATATATGTTGTTAGGACTAAAATGGGATCCTTTAGATTTGCAGCTGAATGCTTTGATGTTTTTCAAGAAGTTGCTTTGATGTTTTGTAGAAACTTCTAATATATCTCTCTTTTCCAGTCTTATCAAGAGTTTGATATACTCCCTCCGATCCATATTAATTGACTTTGATTTGTCAAAATTTAGATGAACCTATATACTAAATAGTGATTCATTTAAATCTAGACAAATTTGAGTCAATTAATATAGGCCGGAGGAAGTATATAATATAATAGATAGATTCAAGATTTTACATATTTTGATACATGCATTCATGTGGTAATAGGCGATGCCCTCGCATTTGCGAGGGCCACCATGCTAGTTATATACTAAAAGCAATATAAGGGTGTTCTTCGAGGCTTCACATTGATCCACATCATCTAAATTATTTGAACCGTTAGATATATAATTTATGACTAAGATTTAATTAGAGAAGCGCACCATCGTATAGTTACGTAACACATATATTTAACGTGGCAGACCACCCGTGTGACTCATGCATGGAGTCCATCTCTAGGCCCGTATATAACTATAAAGAAAATTAATTGGCTAGCTGTCAAAAAAAATTAATTGGGTGATCACCTGTGTAACTCACGGAGTCTATTTCTACGTCTATATCCCAACTACAAGAAGAAAACACGAGGATCAGAATATCAGTGCCGGACATTGCTGCCACAAACCATCTAGCTAGCTATGTTGCAAGATATCTTAGAGTCGACCACTTGGTACATCAATTAGACCATAATTTCGTCTACTTTTCTTGAAAAAATACTAGGGTTTATTATAAGAGTATATAAAAAGTACAAAGCACACCAAACATGATAAAAAAAATCATGCATGTCCCTAAACCTCCGAACAACCACAACTGCCGCCAAAACGAGCTGCAACACGTCGATGTCGCCACTCCCTTACCGGAGCCGTCTTGATATTGTTGGTGACATCTGGGAATTATTCGTGCACATGCCCTTATAGACCAACACCACATAGCTGAAATCTTCACCACTAAAACCCTTGAATCGATCCGAAGAGTGTAAATCCAAATCTCCGTCTTGCACGCATGGTAAAGCATACCAACCTTCACACGCCTCCCAGTGATGTGAAGAAGCACCACCAGAACAAGGGCGGGATAGGGATGACTTATTCCATGCCGACGGTGACGCTGTCGCCTCACCACTGGCAACCAAAGACTAGAACATCATATGAAAACAAACCCTAAAATCTCAACAAAAAAACCTAACGAGAAAACTACGGGTGCCCCAGTAGATCAAAGATTCCCCACTATCCTGCACCGGCCAAGAACCAGCACATAGGGCGGGGAGGCAATCCACCGATGGAGGAGGGTTGGAGACGGCGGCTAGGGTTAGGTATTTATCCTTGCCTTGTCGTAAGAGAAAGAATTGTTTCAAATATGCATTATTTATAATGTCATGTACTAAAATGTTGTGAGTCTAAGTGTAGCTTAATATATCCAGGGTAAGTTCTCACATTTCATCTCGGCGACATATCTCAGCAAGTCAAAGGAGATATATGTGACTTAACTCTTCTTTCCACACGATATAACAGGAGATTTTCTTTGTTGAGATGAAAAGAGCTATCTAGACTAGGCAGTTTTTTTCTTGAAGAAGTTAGCATCATACTCCCTTCGTTCCAAAGCTTAAAGCTTATATTTTTTAAAAAATATGTTAATATTTACAACATGAAATCCATACGTTTGATACATCATGAAACATAGTTTCACATGGTATCTATATAATATCATAATTCTTTATATTTTTTTCTAAAAGTTTGGTCAAACTTTTCGTAGCTTTAAAAAAATATAAGCCTTAAGCTTTGGAACGGAGGTAGTATTGATATAAACATTAGTTTGGACGTGATTTGTAAAAACATTTTGCTTTGCATGCCTTTTCAGGTATATGACTTCCGTTTCATATGTGAAAAGTAATTTATATATGACAATTAATGCAAAAAACAGTTTTGGATGTAGTCAGCCATATAGTGTGAATGTATTCATGATGTAAATCAAGGAAGAGAGTGTAGTATAGAAAAATAATCAGAAGATATCGATCTTACTCTATTAGATATTTTCAAAATAAAGGTTGAGACTCCTAGCCTCCGCTTCGAAGCGATGCATACAACTTCATTCTTTTTTAGATTAAGAAACCAATATTACCGATTAGACTATAAGACACCTCAAGTACTATGTGCAAGTCATTTAGATATTAGAACTGGAAGAACACGGCAGAGATTTAAATGGTGCAAGCTTAGCCATATATTTTATTCTTATAATAGAAATAGTTGAAAATTAGACTTAAACATTCGCCTCAAGTCTACACATCATTTCACCTATGGATGACAAATTGGCTGCTAAAGGTGGAAGAAACGACGTGTATGGGTACACAATGAAAATGTGTGAGGCGGTCCAACAGGGACATACTGAAAAATGCACGAAAGGTGAGTGCAAACAAAGAAGTACCTAAGTTTCCAGGGAAGTATTTTTCAAGGTATTAGGATTTTGAATTTTCAAAAAATTAAACATCAACATATACACAAGTTATGGAAACATTTTCTTCATACGGGCCAATACAAATTCTACGCCAAACATAAGGGTAGAAACTAAGTTTATGAACATCTGTTAATCAAAAGAAACGAAATCAAAATAACTAAGCCACCGGATATAACGGAGAATATGTTTGTCCCCTCTTTTTCTTTCTTTTCTTTCAAACAAGGGTATATGACGTGTTATTGCTTCAGTGGATAGAGTTGAAGTTAGTGATAGTACATATACATTTATTTGTGTAATAGTGCATATCAATATATCTACAATATCAAATTTTAAGTAGTCCTTTGTTATGATGGAAACATATTAGCACAATTTCTTTAGAACAAAATTGTCATTTTAATCTTGGAAAGGGTAGAGATGATTAACATCAAAGGACATATGATTTGTTAAAAAAGTATAGTGGCACATAATTGCTTAATGACCACGGGGATCTATCAATGAGAAATAAAAAAAAATAACACTAAAAAATATGAGCTATGAAAGTGTGAATATTACTTAATTTATGAAAAAAGTAAAAATGTTTCTTACTTCATAGCTTATAAAATAGGTTGTTGGGAAAATATTATATTATTTTCTATAAAAATGTTCCACCGCTTTCTGTTACTTCCTACCGATATCAAATTATCATCTAAAAAGTAGGGCAGTTACGTATTATTGTATACACATGAAACAATATTTTATAAGATAGGAAATAAACACTCAATATTTTTTGAGTACTAAAGATGATGTCCTCGCATTTGCGAGGGACACTGTGCTAGTTCATGGAAAAAGATAAGATATTTAGTCTGCTTATGTTTTTCGGGCATATTTGTACCCACCATCGCATGCCTAAATAAAGAGACTTTATTCTATTCATTAGAAAGGCTTTCGCGGGATTTCCTTCTGCTTTTCCTTTATGAATTGTCCTACTCAGGCTCATAATTATCTTAATTTTGCTTCACATCCTTCTTAGTTCTATGCTCAATAATTGAAATTTGGTTCTTTGCACAAACAACTGATACTGCATGAAATATGGTCTTACGGCAGAGGACAACTAGGAAAAACGGCTGATAAACCTTGTGGAGAATCTAGAACAAAAGTTCAGTCATAGGCTCCAAATAACAAATCACTATGCTAAATTGACTTTATAAACCCGATATGGTCTTCTGATGGCATCGAATGAAGGAATGCTAGAATTAACTGTAAAATAGGATGCAAGTCACTTGAAATCCATGAAGATGGCTATTTCTTCGTTTCAAAATCTAGTTATTACAAAAAGAAATTGGGCTACATCAACGATTGATCACTCTACATTGCTCAATACAAGCATACCAACCGGTAGACCCAAATTAGTGAATTGCCTAATCGAGCCCTTGTTAATCCAGTCAAATTATGCAATTTCGATGCTGGAACACTAAGGTCAAGAAATTGAGAACTGCTCCTCCCCTGGCCGTGATGCCTTGACCATCAGTCTGCTTGCCTGTATGGCTCATTGACATTATGTATCATGCAGAATCTATTTTTTGACAATCCCTCTGAAAATTTGGAAAATACATCATGATCGTTGTGCACATATTCTCGTGTATTCCCAGCCTAATCTCCCTAGAAAAACATAGTCATCACACGTGAAATCATGCTATTTGACATCAATGCTCTTTCTGAATTGTTTTAAGAGGGACAGTGCCTTCATAAGGGAAAATTCAAATGAAGATGTTAACTAATACTCACATGTTAGCTTAGATAAATGTATCTCTTTTTGCGAATAGCTTTGACCAATGTTATTGGAATATTAGATTGCCACAACTAATTTATCTTTTTTTTTAGATTCAGGCCGCGCTTTATTAATCCACCACACTAGAGTCTGAAAACAATAAACCTACAATAAACTAATTTATCAGCGCAATAAAGCTCCCCATGTGCCAAGCAAGTCTATGTAGGTTGACACAACTAATTTTATGAGGGACACGTAATAATCGGAAGACAATCTAACTATCATTGGAATATTAAAGCATTTACAACCGATGCACTAAAATAGTGCTCCACTTTTTTGTTTAAGGGCGCTGTTTTAGTAGTTTTAGTGCGCGGCAGCTAGCGGCCGTTATCCAGATGCACTACAATATAGCACGCCGCGAATATCAGTTATTCAGACACACTAAAATAGGACACCTAGGAGTCGCCAAATTTCAGATGAATTGATCTTAAATTTTGCGGTTTTCAACTAAACAAAATCATTTTTAAACGATTCGCTACCAAATCACAGTAATTTGTACCAATTCACTACACAATAACATAAAAATGGATTATATAAATAAAATCCAATCGACATAGTAGCCTACTAGCACGAACAAGCACACGAGCACTACTATGATCCAGGCTAGCAAAACCGGTTCCTACCACTACATCGATGCCCACCACTGCGGCTAATCGGGTACTTCCACTACAGTGATTCCTTGACTGCCAAATCAATCAGCTGAGAACTTCGACATCTTGGACAGCGGAGAATTAGAAAAATCAGAATTTTAGCTCATCATCTATTTCTATGTTGTCCCAGTGTAAAATTTCTCGGACAATATGTCTTGAAATGCCAAGAAAATAAAGTTTTAGTGAATGCTAATCTTTCCATGGTTCGAAGAAACTACTCTACACCTCGTCCACTCTGATAGTAATTTGGACCTTTAATAGCTCTACCTGGGCATATTATATAATTTTTTGATGTGTGCTTTGATGTTTCCACTTAAACTTAAGTTTGGATGGACCAGTTTTCGTTTGACCCGACTAAACTAATATCCACCCTATATATATCTCTATATAGGTGTACTCGATCGAGCTGGATATACTCCACGTTTCTCACCGGCTCATCCTACATTCCGTTATCAAGATCTACGTCATACATGCCATGTTTTAAAATTTTATTGTTCTGTTATATACCTCTCAATTTTCACATACCGTAGGCACGTGGGTATACGTGTACGATGATCGTGCACCCAAATGATATGAGTTTCATGCAAACAAAAGTATGTACTAGTCGGTAGGCCAGTCCCATACATGAATACACTATAGAAAAACTGCACTACGCCCAGGGCCAACTGCCCTCGGCATAGCCCTGAAATGTCGTCGGCACAGGCTGTGTCGAGGGAAACCGTCGGCATAGCCCCTCGGCGTAGCAGCCTGTCGGCAAAGTGGCTACACCGATGGCCACCCTCGGAACAGCTTATGCCGACGGCTTTAGATTGACATCCGTCTGTATTTTTCAAAATAAATAAATAAAATCAATTTCTTTGTTTCTTTTTAAAAAAATTAATTGTTTGAATCTCTCACTTGGGGCATTTTTAAAACTAAGTACACTTAATCTTAGGTCAAATTGTAATTTTAGTTAAACTTCTCGATTGGTCAACCATGCTCACACTATTCCACTCCCAGCACGCTTAACTTCTCGGTTCCCTTCAGATGAGCTATCGCAAAACAAATTATACCTTATTTTCAATACTATCATATCAATCCTATTAGCTCTTATACCACTATGTCACACATCTTTATTTTTCAAAATTCCAAACAATTATTTAAGTAAACAACAATGAATACATAATAATAATATTGAATTCCAATGAAAATAAAATAATTAATAAACATAATATTATATTCTTTTTTGCCATTATTATCATATAACTAGGATGGTGGCCCTCGCAAATGCGAGGGCATCACCTTTAATTTTTTTAGAGAGAGATATTGTCTTTAGTGTGCCACAAACCGTTGTTTTTTCATAAGGATTCCATAAAAAATGAACTAACCAATTATTTTCATCTTTAATCCTTCAAACCGTAATTTCATTGGAAAATTGATATATGACATTTAAGTAAACTCATGAAGTCTTCCAGTTGGAATAAGTTCAAGTCATACTATTATCTTCTAAAAGCATGATACACTTTAGGAGGATGTATTATTGATTGTTAACCTTGTTACGATCTAGAAAGGCGATATGTTCATGTATGTTGATCTATTAACTTTCATTTTCTTAACTAAAACTATAAACATTTATTGATTGTGATTTTATAAAGAAATACGATAATTGGTTTGATCTTGCTTACACATAGTTATGATGTACGGAAACATGAATCATCCATGAAGGAGCCTAGCCACTTCTTTGACTCCGAAATTCTCCTTCGAGTTGAACATCCTATCCACCCTTCTCATTTTCAGTGAAAATGGCATGTTTGATCTCTTCCCTTGTCACTTGAACTTCAGCAAAGGTTCTCGGAGGTGATGATGGCACTAATCTGTCTCTAGAATGTAGTTTATGTATGTTACGCTTATTTTGTTTTTGGTGATAATGTCTTGGTGGTTGAGATGGAGTTGTACTGAATAGAGATGTGTCTAAACTCCTATCCACCCATTTGGTTTTCAATAAAAACAACTTTTTTCAATCTTCCCTCACATAAGTTGATATTTTAACAGCTGATAAAGCCTCCGGGAGGTGATGGATGCACTAATGAATATTTATATTAGAGCGTAGTTTGCATATGTAATCTTAATCTGTTTTACACGACATTTTCTTGGTGTTTGAGATGGTTTCATACATGATAACTGCATATTGGCTCCATCTAATCTTTGGTATTTTTTGTATGGATCAACGTTTATCGTGCACTAGTCCATGTAATCGATGGATCTCATGGCTTGTTCTTTCTTTTTCTCTGCAATTTGGTGAGTTGCAATAGAATAGTGGTTGGATAGTCTGCCTTGTGAGGAATGCTTCTCTGCACAACCATGCATCTCACAACTTAGTCCTAGTCTCCGGAATCAACGTTTGATGCATAATTTTTGAAACACAAGAGGTTAATTTGAGTTTTATAAATTATAGTCTTAGAGTTTATATCTATGTTTTATATATTTACAAATATGTTTAATTTCAGAGCCTGTCATGTATTTTTCATGGGAGGCTATCACCATGTCCTATTGTCATAATCCAATTTCATTACATGCACAGAACAAAGCTAAAATCACACCTCATATTGATTTGCTTAGGACTTGTTTTTTCATCTCTGATATGGTGTCGTGCATAATAAATGAATTTGGTAGCATCTAATTTTTGTATTTTCTCTATGGATCAATGTCTATCGTGTAGTGGTCCATGGAATTGTGATTTTCATGGCTATAGTTTTTTCTTTTCTAGGTAGTTTGGCGATCTGGCGATAGAGTGGCCGTTGGACAGTTTGTCTTGCGAGGAATTGTCTCTAGTACTACTGTGAATCAGACAACCTAGGTCTTACTATCTGAAGTCAACATGATACTCCCTCCGACCCATATTAATTGACTTAGATTTGCCAAAATTTGGATGAATCTAAACACTATTTTGTATATAGGTTCATCTAAAATTTAACAAATCAAAGTCAATTAATATGGGCCGGAGGGAGTATAATTTTTACTTAAACCAACTATTTTAAAATTGTGTCTATGTTATGATATTGGTATGTGTTCTTATATCAATCTAATATTTCCTCTAAAAAAAATCTAATTTTAGAGTATGTCTTAATTTTTCTACCATATTACCACCATGTCCTAATATAGTAATGCTTACATAGATATACATTACCACCATGTCCTAATATATGTAATGCTTACATATATATCTATGAAGTGCACGTGCATAAGCCAAAATCAGATCGTGTTGATCTGGTTTTGATTTTTTTCCCTCGGCCGATCAGTTTTAGAGTTTGCTTCACATGTATACACATCAATTAATCAGTTTTGGGTTTATTTCGGTCCCGAACAGCTTTTGTGGCAGATCAGTTTTGGAGTTTGCTTCCTGAACGTACGGATCAGTTTATTTTCCATCAGCTATGGAGTTTGCTTCCCCTAGACGTACCGATCAGTTCTTTTTTCCATCACGGATTGGATGAGTTTTCTCGGGATCGGATTTGCCTCCACGGTCTACCTTGGTATTGTACGTATTTTTTCCAACCTCTACAGGTAAGAGGCCTATGAGACATGCGTTTTTTCTGACATGCTATGAGACATGCATTGACACGGTTTGTCTTGCACGTTTAACCTGATAAGATAACTCTTTTTAATTTTATAAGTGTCTCTAACTTGTATCGTGTCAAACCCAATTACACTGTTACGTAACTTTTGATATCTTGTTAAATTTTAGCCATATATTTTAGATCTAACTATCAAAAATATTTTAAGTGATGTGGATCAACCAGGTGCCTCGAAAAACAACCTTATATTGCTTTTAGTATATAAATAGATATATATGATATAATTAATATCTTTAAATCTATAAATCGAAATTTGACAAATAATATATCCATTATTATCATAAAAATGTGAGGAATACAAATATGAAATAATTAAATTTTTAATAAAAAAATTAATTTTTAAAATAACTTTTTTTCCTTTTTAAATTTTGAAAATCTAAAGTAATCCAAATTGATTAGATAAATGAGAGCAATCCAAATATGGCATCCATATCATATGTTTTCCATATCAAGATACACATGTCACTAGTAGAAAACAGGTCATCCGTTCGCGCCCCCTCAGAGCATTAGTCCCGGCTAATGCTGGCACGCGTCCCGGTTCGAGCGGGCATGGGGCCTGGAGGCATGCGTCCCGGTTGGTAACGGGGCATACGTCCCGGTTGGAGCCAGCAACCGGGACTAAAGGTTTGGCCACAGCCACGTGGCGTGGCACACACCTTTAGTCCCGGTTGGTGGCTCCAACCGGGACGTATGCTCCCGCCCTCTATAAATGCAACGCCCCAGCCCCCTCTGCCTCCACTCTGTTTTTTCTCTTGGTGGAAGGTGTGAGGGGTGTGCTAGTTTTTTCTCCCCTATGCATGCATTCAAGGTGTTTGATGAAATGTTTGAGTGAATAATCCCGTTCAATTTCTCATAGAACAAAAATATAGAAGGTGTCCGAGACGCACTTGAGCTTTCTCCTCTTTATTTCCCTCGATCGAGGTTAGCAATCTTATCTTTTCTCTGTCATTGATACAATGCATGTGTCGATGTGAATTGGTCATTTCACTATTTATGATGTCCTGTTTTTGATAAACTTACTTATATGATGCAGATGAACGGTCGGGAATGGATGTACGGTGACCGGCGTGTACCCGGGTATATGAAAGGCGTGGATAAATTTATCGATGTGGCTACGGCAAACAAAGAGAATGGTTTTATACGTTGTCCATGTGTTCAATGTCGGAACAACAAGGAGTACTCTTCCTCGAAAATCATTCATGGCCACCTGATTATGAAAGGTTTCATGCCCAACTATAATTGCTGGACCAAGCACGAGGAAAGAGGGGTTATGATGGAAGATGGTGAAGAAGAAGATGATGATAACAACTATCATCATATCTTTCCTGAATCGTTGATCTGCAATGGAAGACAATGGAGAGGAAAGAGGTGAAGAACGGGCATCGATGATAGGCGGTGATGAACTTGGTAGGGTCATTTCTGATGCAAAGCGAGACTGTGAAACAGAAAATGAGAAGTTGAAGTTAGAGGGCATGTTAGAAGATCACAAGAAATTGTTGTACCCAAATTGTGAAGATGGCAGCACAAAGATCGGTACCACACTGGAATTGTTGCGATGGAAGGCAGAGTGTGGTCTAACTGACTCCTCATTTGAAAAGATGCTGAAAATAATGAAGCCGAAGTTTCCAAAACATAACAAACTTCCCGAGAGTACCTACGAAGCAAAGAAGACTCTTTGTCCTCTAGGATTAGATGTGCAAAATATACATGCATGCATTAATGACTGCATCCTCTACCGCGGTAAGGAGTATGAGAATTTAGATAAATGCCCGGTATGCATGCATTGCAATATAAAATCAGACAAGATGACCCTGGTGATGTTGAGGGAGAGCCCCTCCGGAAGAGGGTTCCTGCTAAGGTTATGTGTTATGATCCTATAATACCAAGGTTGAAACGCATGTTCAGAAACAAAGAGTATGCCAGGTTGTTGCGATGGCACAAAGAAGACCGTAAAAGACGGGAAGTTGAGACACCCTGCTGATGGGTCATAGTGGAGAAAAATCGAGAGAGACTTCCCAGACTTTGCAGGTGACGCAAGGAACTTATGGTTTGGTCTAAGTACGGATGGCATGAATCCTTTTGGGGAGCAGAGCTGCAGTCACAACACTTGGCCCGTGACTCTATGTATCTACAACCTGCCTCCTTGGTTGTGCATAAAGCGTAAGTTCATTATGATGCCAGTGCTCATCCAAGGCCCGAAGCAACCGGGCAACGACATTGATGTGTACCTTAGGCCATTAGTTGAAGAACTCTTACAGTTGTGGGGAAAACCAGGTGTACGTGCGTGGGATGAGAACAAACAGGAGCCATTTGATCTACGAGGGTTGTTATTCGTAACCAGCAATGATTGGCCTGCTCTTAGTAACCTTTCAGGACAGACAAACAAGGGATATAAGGCATGCACACACTGTTTAGATAAGACTGAAGGTACATATTTGCATAAATGCAAGAAGGTTTTATACCTGGCGAATCGACGATTTCTTCCGACCAATCATCCCGTAAGAAAGAAAGGCAAGCATTTCAAAGGTGAGGCAGATCACCGGAAGAAGCCTGAACTCCCTGCCGGTGATGATGTATTTGGTAAGGTCAAGGAGATAGAAGTAATCTTTGGAAAGGGTCCCGGCGGTCAATCAGTTACGAACGACGTCGCTACAGGACACGCACCCAAGTGGAAGAAGAAATCTATATTTTGGTAGCTGCCATATTGGAAAGTCCTGCGTGTCCGCTCTTCAATCAACGTGATGCACGCGACGACGAATATTTGCGTGAACCTGCTAGGATTCCTAGGCGTGTATGGAAAGACAAAAGATACACTAGAAGAACGAGAGGACCAACAAATTATGAAATACCCAAAGAACATGCATACACATAACAAGACGGATAAAGGGCGTCACTTAAGTCGTGCCAGCTATGTTCTTACCAAAGCAGAGAAGGAAATATTTTTTTGAAGTCCTTTACAGTATCAAGGTGCCGTCGGGCTTCTCATATAATATAAAGGGGATAATAAATATGTCAGAGAAAAAATTCCAAAACCCGAAGTCTCATGACTGTCACGTGATTATGACGCAGTTGCTTCCGATTGCATTGAGGGTGCTTCTACCGGAAAATGTTTGAGTACCCATTGTGAAGCTGTGTGCATTCCTCAATGGAATATCTCAGAAGGTAATCAATCCAGATATTCTGCCAAGGTTACAGAAGGATGTGGTACAATGTCTTGTTAGTTTTGAATTGGTGTTCCCACCATCCTTCTTCAATATTATGACGCATCTCCTGGTTCACCTAGTGGAAGAGATTGCCATTCTCGGTCCGGTATTTCTGCACAATATGTTCCCCTTTGAGAGGTTCATGGGAGTCTTAAAGAAATATGTTCATAACCATGCTAGACCAGAAGGAAGCATCTCCAAGGGATATGGAACAGAGGAGGTCATTGAGTTTTGTGTTGACTTTATTCCTGACCTTAAGCCGATTGGTATTTCTGACTCGCGGCATGAGGGAAGACTAAGTGGAAAAGGCACGATGGGAAAGAAAGCAATGATATGTAGGGACGGGGATTCTTTCACTAAAGCACACTACACAGTTCTACATAATTCCACCTTGGCAGCTCAGTATATCGAGGAACACAAGAATATTGTACGCTCCAAAAACCCGGGGAAGCTTGAATCATGGATTACAGATGAACACATGAAGTCTTTCGGTGGTTGGATGCGGACACATCTCTTGAAAGACACCACTGTTGGAGATCAGCTATACTTGTTGGCCACGTCACCATCTTCTACTGTATTGAATATCCAAGGGTACGAAATAAATGGGAATACATTCTACACGATCGCCCAAGATAAAAAGAGCACCAACCAAAATAGTGGTGTCCGCTTTGATGCAATAGACGAGAATGGACAAAAGGACACATATTATGGTTACATAGAGGAGATATGGGAACTAGACTATGGAGTCTCTTTTAAGGTCCCTTTGTTTCGCTGCAAATGGGTCAACCTGAATGGGGAAGGGGTAAAGGTAGACCAGTTGTAAGGAATGACAACAGTGGATCTCAACAATCTGGGTTATAGAGATGAACCATTGTCCTAGCCAATGATGTGTCTCAGGTTTTCTATGTGAAGTACATGTCCTCCAGACCGAAAAAAAGAAAAAATATGCAAATGAATACATCATATGATGAGCCAAAGCGTCACATAGTTCTTTCAGGGAAAAGAAACATCATGGGAATCGAGGACAAGACAGACATGTCAGAAGATTATAATAAGTTTGATAAAATTCCTTCCTTCACAGTGAAAACTGACCCAAGCATTCCGTTAAGTAAAGAAGATGCTCCATGGTTACGTCTGAAGCGATCATAAGGAAGGACATATGCCAAGAAGTTCATGCTCATATTATGTAACTCTAGTTCATGTCTTTCGCGGTTTGTGTCTTGACCGAAGGATATCTTTCGCGCTTTGTGGCTTGACCGGGACTATATATAGAGGGGCCTTTAGTCCCGGTTTTGTAGTCTCAGTTTTTAATATTAATAAATGTCTTGAGTGTTAGTCCCGTTTTGTGGCTGGACCGGGACTATGAAGAAGTTGTCCCGATTCGTACTTACCATTAAGATCTGATCTCCAAACGCGCGCGGTCACATATTAGGGAGTGCCTCTATGACCAGTTTCTTGGAGATGCCGGAGGACTGGGATCCGGCGGCATCTCCCTGAAACTGGTCGTAGTGGTGTCCCTGCTCTCGAAAACCATCTTGCAGCTTGTAACTTCTCTAACTAGATCAATACACCTGGGAGCTAACTAATTTCACATATTAGGGAGTGCCTCTATGACCAGTTTCTCGGAGATGCCGGAGGACTGGGCTCCGTCGGCATCTCCCTGAAACTGGCCGTAGTGGTGTCCCTGCTCTCGAAAACCATCTTGCAGCTTGTAACTTCTCTAACTAGATCAATACGCCTCGGAGCTAACTAATTTCACATATTAGGGAGTGCCTCTATGACCAGTTTCTCGGAGATGCCGGAGGACTGGGTTCCGTCGGCATCTCCCTGAAACTAGCAGTAGTGATGTCCCTGCTCTCGAAAACCATCTTGGAGATGCCTCAAACTGGCTGGAGGACTGGACTCGCAAGGATGCCTATTTATAGTACAAGCAGCTCGACATAGTGTCGACACTTACGAAATAATGTCGACACTCACCCCTATTATTAGTGCTGACTCGTGTTTTGTCCCGGTTGGTGTCTCCAACCGGAACTACAGGTTCATCTTTAGTCCCGGTTGGTGACACCATCCGGGACAAGGTACACGCCGCACGACATAATGTCGACACTCACCCCTATCATTAGTGTTGCTTGGAAAATCCCTCCGCGTGGTGTCGACAATGAAAATCCTGTTTCAGAATGCTACCGTCCCATTTTTAGAACAATCCGAACAATGAGAATCCTTCGCGTGGTGTCATATTATGTTACATAGTTGAAAGGAAAAATACCAGACTTGGTATATTGATCATGTTTCGAAAACGGGTCGTTTTATGAAGTAACCACCAAAATGCCGTTTCAGAATGCTACCGTCCTATTTTCCTAAAATACTAGACCACCTTACATGGACTATCTCCCAGCCGGGAAATCTCAAACCTTTTCGTCCATCCAAGGTAAAAAGGACAAATATCTGTCGAATCGGCAGGAAGTGAGTACGGTTTGTACTACACGTACATGATCTATCGCCCGTGATTTTTTGAAAAAAATCATTTTTAGACTCGCAATATGTGGTTTATTCAGAGATCCAATGCAAGTTCTAACGATGCTCATCCCCTATCTTCATGCACACCGGTTCGACCATAGTTAGAAATTCAGATAATTCAAAACGGGCATAATAAATTCAAAAAAAATCCGAACAACGAAAATCCTTCGCGTGGTGTCATATTATGTTACATAGTTGAAAGGAAAAATACCAGACTTGGTATATTGATTATGTTTCGAAAAAACCTTCACAAAATGACCTATCATGTTCGAGGTTTCATGGCTTTCGGTCCAAATGACCGATGTTATGTGCTGAATCACGGCATAGTTTGTGATGTTGTGCCCATATTATGAATGTATGTGGACATTGGTATGGAGAACAATGTTGCAGGAGGAAGTTTTTCCTTTTTGTCGCACGGAAAAGCCCTTTTCCATTTTCTGAGCGCAAAAAACGTGTCGTTTTGTGAAGTAACCACCAAAATGCCGTTTCAGAATGCTACCGTCCCATTTTCCTAAAATACTAGACCACCTTATATGGACTATCTCCCAACCGGGACATCTCAAACCTTTTCGTCCATCCCGGGTAAAAAGGACAAATGTCTGCCGAATCGGTAGGAAGTGGGTCCGGTTTGTACTTCAGGTACATGATCTATCGCCCGTGATTTTTTGAAAAAATCATTTTTAGACTCGCAATATGTGGTTTCTTCAGAGATCCAATGCAAGTTCTAACGATGCTCGTCCCCTATTTTCATGCACACCGGTTCGACCATAGTTAGAAATTCAGATAATTCAAAACAGGAATAATAAATTCAAAAAATCCAAACAATGAAAATCCTTCGCGTGGTGTCATATTATGTTACATAGTTGAAAGGAAAAATACCAGACTTGGTATATTGATTATGTTTCGAAAAAACCTTCACAAAATGACCTATCATGTTCGAGGTTTCATGGCTTTCGGTCCAAATGACCGATGTTATGTGCTGAATCACGGCATAGTTTGTGATGTTGTGCCCATATTATGCATGTGTGTGGACATTGGTATGGAGAACAATGTTGCAGGAGGAAGTTTTCCTTTTTGTCGCACGGAAAAGCCCTTTTCCATTTTCCGAGCGCAAAAAACGGGTCGTTTTGTGAAGTAACCACCAAAATGCCGTTTCAGAATTCTACCGTCCCATTTTCCTAAAATACTAGACCATCTTACATGGACTATCTCCCAACTGGGACATCTCAAACCTTTTCGTCTATCCCGGGTAAAAAGGACAAATGTCTGCCTAATCGGAAGGAAGTGGCTCCGGTTTGTACTACACGTACATGATCTATCGCCCGTGATTTTTTGAAAAAAATCATTTTTAGACTCGCAACATGTGGTTTCTTCAGAGATCCAATGCAAGTTCTAACGATGCTCGTCCCCTATCTTCATGCACACCGGTTTAACCATAGTTAGAAATTCAGATAATTCAAAACAGGCATAATAATTTCAAAAAAATCCGAACAATGAAAATCCTTCACGTGGTGTCATATTATGTTACATAGTTGAAAGGAAAAATACCAGACTTGGTATATTGATTATGTTTCGAAAAAACCTTCACAAAATGACCTATCATGTTCGAGGTTTCATGGCTTTCGGTCCAAATGACCGATGTTATGTGCTGAATCACGACATAGTTTGTGATGTTGTGCCCATATTATGCATGTGTGTGGACATTGCTATGGAGAACAATGTTGAAGGAGGAAATTTTCCTTTTTGCATACGGAAAAGCCCTTTTCCATTTTCGGCGCAAAAAACAGTCGTTTTGTGAAGTAACCATCAAAATGCCGTTTCAGAATGCTACCGTCCCATTTTCCTAAAATACTAGACCACCTTACATGGACTATCTCCCAACCGGGACATCTCAAACCTTTTCGTCCATCCCGGGTAAAAAGGACAAATGTCTGCCGAATCAGCAGGAAGTGGGTCCGGTTTTTCCCGCCATTTTTTCCCGCCATTTCTTCCCGCCAATTTTTCCCGCCAGTTCTTCCCTCCAGTTATCTTCCTGCCATTTCTTACTATATATATGTAGGGTTGGCCTCCATTGTCATTGCACATCTCTAGACTCATATCTGCCACCTCATCACTCTTTCCCATGACTTCCACCGTAGCACTAACTCCCAGGGAGGCGGAGGCGCTTTGCGCCTCGAACTACCCCTGTCCGCCGGGCTACTGTGTCCTTGTCGGCTGGATGCTGAGCACCGGAGGCGTGCCGGTTCCTCCTGTCCCTCTAGATGTGGCGCGTCGGATGGCATCACGAACAACTACTACTTCGAGCTCACGCCGGAGCAGCAGAGGAATCCCAGATGGCATCCCGACTATTTCCCGACTTGGGAAGCCTTCTTCGTGGATCGGCGTGAGAGGGCGCTCGCCAGGAACGAGGAGGACGCCCCACCTCCTCCGAACTTCAACGAGGCTGGCCGTCGGCTGTGGTGGCGCGGCTAGACTCTCCAGAGCGTCATGGCCTACGACACGACCGCCGACTCTAGCCCCCTCCTACGCTACCCTCAATTCCAGCCCACTCGTACTCAGCCTTCAAGGTTCAACTACGGCGACCACAGCGGCGACGACGGCATGGCGAGTATGGCGACTTCGATGGCGAGTATTACATGTGTAGGCAGGAGCATGACTGAATCATTCCAACATTGCAAAACAAGTTTGGCCGATTGTGGCTTAATCTAGCCATGTATCTTAATTTTCAGTTCTTCTATGTAACTTTGTGTTAGTTGCGTTATGTACTTTAGTTCCAGTTCTATCCTAATCAAATTTTCTTTCCGCCCATTATTTTCCGTCCTTTTTTTTCTGCCCATTAATATATATAAAATATAAGTTAATTCAAATCCAAATTAAAAACAGAAAATGGTTTTGAATTACTTATTCAAATCCAAACACTTTTTATGTTTAAAGTTTTTCTAAATTCCAAATTAATATTAAAAAAATATAAATTAATTCATTTTTAATTGTAAATGGTTCATATTTTAAATGGTTACATTAATTATTTTTTAAAACAGAAAATGGTTTTGAATTATTTATTCAAATCCAAACACTTTTTAAGTTTAAAGTTTTTCTAAATTCCAAATTAATATTCAAAAAATATAAGTTAATTCATTTTTAATTTTAAATGGTTCATAGTTTAAATGGTTACATTAATTATTTTTAAAAACAGAAAATGGTTTTGAATTATTATTCAAATTTAAACACTTTTTATGTTTAAAGTTTTTCTAAATTCCAAAGTAATTATCATTTAAAAAACATTACAAATTTAAACCCCAAAATAAAAAATAAGGCGGGAACAGAGAGAAAATTTCTGAAAAAATTTGAAAACAGGGTCATATGTTCCGGTTGGAGCCACCAACTGGGACTAAAGACCCCTGCGCGCGCCAACCCTTGGTCTGCTGAAAAAATTGGAGTATACGTCCCGGTTGGTGGCTCCAACCGGGATGTATGACCCTTTTAGTCCTGGTTGGAGCCACCAACCGGGACAAAAGATGCCTTACTAGTTAACCATGCCTCTTATCTTTCTTTCCCATTCGTCTTTCTCACTCACCCGCAACAGAGATCGCCGCGGCCGCGAGGACAACCGCTCGGACGCCGTCAGGCTGCCCAACCATCGTCTCGCCGTCGGCCTCCACGCCTCATTGTGCTTATCCTCCTCATGAAGGAATCGAGCGCCTTGATGGAATCGACCGCGTCTTCCCCGTCACCGACGAGCTCTGCCATTGCCATCACAGTTGCTGCCGATCTCCTCCGTCCCCGCCAAGGCTACACACGCGTCGAGGGTGAGCTTGCAACTCTCCGGGACCCCTTCTTTCCTCCCCTCGCGCTCTGTCCTTCTCCCGCGTCGCGTGCCGCCGTCCGCCGCCATTGCATGTCGTCGCGTGCCCTATTCCGATGACCAAATCTGGGCGGTGCCATCATAGTTAGGTTCACCTTGATGCCCTCTTTCGAACAAACCCGCGCACGCCCCCTCCCGAGCCCTCTAGCGACGTCGCCGGCCACCGCACAGTGCTCACCGGCGAGCCGAGCGGGCGCCGAGGTGCATGGCCACAGCCACAGGTCGCCTTGCCTGGTCCACCGCCCGGCCGGTGAGGCGTACCTTGGTGAAAAATAACCAGGGTTCGGTGGGTCCTGCTTGCTTGCGTGGAGGCTGAGTTGGCACTGGTGCCCTTCTGTCAGTCTCACTGGCTAGGGGTCGCCCCGGTGTAAAAACTATTTGCCTTTTTGTTTTTAATTCCAGAAAATGATTTAATATTGTAAAATCAATAACTTATTGTTTATAAGTCAGAAAAATACAAATAATATATCAAATTGTTCAGAAAAATGGAACCTATCTATTTAACCTATAATCATGCATTGTTCAACAACTTAAATGACAAGTATAATTAGAAGAACAAATGCACCCCTCTCATATGTTCCGAAGTTTCCCCGAGTTAGGGTTTTCACCCCTCGGAACCCCGATTAAATCGTCGAGCATGTCTTAGGGTTACATTCTAATGCAAATTAACTTGTCATATTATCATACTTGCTTGAGCATTGCATCGATGCCATGTGTTGATTGTTTCCCTTTCTTTTTGGTGTTTGGATTATTAGGTTCATTATTAGTTAGGTACTATTAGGTTTATTAATTAGTTTGGTATTATTGGTCTTATTTACTGGTGATCCGTGGGTAGCCCCAGACCCGATTCACATTGTCAAGCAACTTAAAAGCCCTATCTTAGATAAGGAATCATTAATACCCCATAGGTGCATGTGGGTTCGACGATGTGCCTTCGCCAGGGCATTCCGAACCCTCTTATATCGATTCCAATATGGTATTTTGTTAGTATCTAGTGTTACCTATCTGCTGGATAGTTACCCTTTTGTAGCCTTATACTCATGTTCCCCTCTCATATGCATCCGAGGTTTCTCCGAACTAGGTTTTACACCCCTCGGAACTCCGGAATATTGATTTTAGTTGATTTTAGCTAGATTTACCTATCTACGACACAGTTTACTTTTTGTAGCTAGGTTTAGGGTTTAGGGTTTCTCTTCATTTTTATTATTGTGTATGTATATATTAGGGTTTCTCTTAATTAGGGTTTATATCTCTCAACACCGTACCTAACTTTCTCCCTTAGCCGCTTTGACTTATTCGTTTTTCCACCTATGCAGAAAATATGGACCCACACGTCAGAGACGAAGAAAAGGAAGAGTTGATCCAAGGTGTGATCCCCGGGGAATAAAATTTAGATGTATCAACGTTTCTGAACAACTCCGGTGAGGGTGATCCTCTTTTTACCGGAATAGACGACTTGTTTGAGGTTGAAGGTGTTGCCTTCCGCGAGGGAGAAGGCGATTCCTTGTGTAATCGAGAATACGACCGCTCCGGCGAGGTGCATGTAATATAATTAATTAATTAATCATCTTCTATCTATATAGAAATAGTAACGACGATCTTTCTTCTTTTAGCCCTCCGGATCGAACAAATCTACTGAAAAGAGCAGACGAGGCCCAACCAAAAAGTTGCAAGACCATGAGAGGTTCAGGATCGAAGATGTCGCTGAATACGGCAAACCGACGGCTCCCGAAGTTGTCGCAAACAAATTTGTTCCACAATGCGGAGTAATCGTTAGGTACTTAATCCCGATCACCATTAGAAATTGGAATATGCCTGCTAATGCGGATGAAGAGGGAACATGTTTATTTGTCCCTAACCACGCCAAAGATTTACTGTGGAAGAGGCTCATGGTTAATTTCAAACTACCAAAGATAGAGCTGGATCCAAATGCGAAGGATCCAGTTGAGGACGCCTTAGAACATGGGAGAGCCATGGAGGCTAAGGTCAGGGAGTGGGCTTTGAAGAAGATGGCCCAGTGTTTCACCAACTGGAAGAAAAGATTGCACCTTGACTATGTTGTGAAAGAGAAGACTCCCGATTTCAAGAATATTCAGTTTGAGAAGATAAAACCATTCTAGGCTGAGTTTGTGGAATACAAGACATCAGAAAAAGCTAAGAAAATGTCTGCAACGAATAAGCTGAATCTCGCTAGAAGTATCACCATACTATGGGGCAAGGTGGCTACAGGGCTGGCATTCCTAAGTGGGAGAAACTTGAGAATGAACTGCGTGCTAAAAAGATCACCCCAGAGACAGACGATTGGGTAGAACATGCAAGGAATTAGTTTTACGGGCATGGGGGCACGTTGGACTCGGAAGGGATGTGCATCTATAACGTACGACATAAAGAAGACCCCTTGCCAATCGAGAGGATGAGAAAAGCAGTAAAGACTGTTAAAGATGGGGACTTCATTCCCGATAGAGAGAATGATGAGCTCACACTCGCCCTTGGAAATAAGGAACATGATAGTCGAACACGAGGCACAAGAGGCTCCCAACCATGGAGGACTGGGTTTCCCGAAGAGAGGAAGAAATATCCCGATAGAACCCGTCAGAGGAAAAAGGACAGGGCGGAAGTTGAAGCAGATAGTCAGAAAGAGCGAATGCGTATAATTGAAGAACGAATAAAGCAACAACAAGATGAAATTAATGCACTTATAGAGCAAAGTACTACCGGTCCATCTCAAAGACTGCTGCATTCGATGCTACTGGCCTATCGAATAATAGAAAAGCGGTGTGGCTTCCACCGAGGTCCCGGGTGATGACAATGGCGATGACGATGGTGCACCGACGATGGCTCCTGTTGGCTACCCAGTGGATGATATCACGGAGATGACACACTGCGAGCTACATGTCAAAGTTGTGGACATATCAATGAAGGTGGCGGTCGGCTATGCCTTACCAATTGGACCCAC
The DNA here is from genome assembly GCA_030063025.1 of Avena longiglumis. Lineage (NCBI taxonomy): Eukaryota > Viridiplantae > Streptophyta > Magnoliopsida > Poales > Poaceae > Avena > Avena longiglumis. The sequence continues at coordinate 49,396,278 of CP125978.1, forward strand.
ACCAACTTACCATCGTCCGGTTCCGGAGCTCTGTTGTTGTCGGGGTGGATGAAATCATGCCCACCTTTGAAGTTTTGGATCTTGACTACCCTGCAGGTGAAGGGGATGTGACTGTACTAGGAGACGCAACAAACGTCACCATTCTATGGCCGAAGGAATGTATCGTTCTTCGAAATCACACGCCAAGGCCATCTTCGCCGCCACCTCATCCGTCTCCAGCGAGGTCGTCGCCGCCGCGGCAACCGTCTTCATCGCCTCACCCGGCTCCGTCGCCTCACCCGGCTCCGTCGCCTCACCCGGCTCCGTCGCCTCACCAATCTTTGGCGCAGCCATCGCCGCGGGAGCCATCGCCGGCGCCTCAGGATAAAAAGCGTAAGCGTACCGCTACTCTGCGTCGTGGTAAGCGATCGCCGAAACATAAACAAGAGCCTCTTCCAAAAGTACCAAAGGTTCCTCCCAAGAGAGCTTATGACTGTACTGAAGAGGAGACTGCAGCGATCGTTGATGCGGAAACGACAGCGTTTTTCGCTAAGCTGAGGCGGCCGAAAGAGCCAGAGTTCCCCAGCACCAAAGAAGAAAAAGCCAAAGTGTTGAAAATGCTAAAGACTCTTCATCAACCCGAGCCAAAGCTGTCATCAGACTATGAGCGTTCTATTCTCAAGTCACATGCGGCACAAAAAGCCTCGAAGAGCAGTACTGATGCAAGCGAGAAATCTGTTGCCTAGTTCAGAGAACAAGCAAAACAGACTTGCGCCCCTCTCAACGTGATTTCCCAAACCAATGTGGGGTTGAGCAAATATGGGGCCGAAGAGCAGTATGATCCAGAGGTAGTTGCACAATACGGAGAAGCTGCTGCTGCTCAAGGTATGAGTATTGTCCAATACTTATCCCAGTTAGAGTACTTCCCCGTGAGTGAAGTAGCATACAAATACCAGTACGACAAACCTCTCGTCAAACCTGAGGAGGTAAACAATCTTCCAACAAAAATGCGAAGATTGCATAACTGGTACATGCATGCCACAAAGGCCGGGGCTAACTAGATAGTGCTGAGGGTTACAAAAAATCATCATGGTAAAGAAAAGGATGACATGATATCCATTGAATTTGATGAACTATTTCAATTATTCAATCAAGACGCCTTGGACAAATCGATCATTAGTGCCTATTGTCTGTAAGTACTAATTCTGTAATTAATTTAGTCTCCAGCTATCTCAACTTGTTTATTGCATGTATATAATCATACTGTAATATGCAGAATGAAGATTCTCGAATGCAGCAGAGGACAAATCTATGACATTGGCTTCATTGACCCATATTGGGTTCATGAAGCTAATATCAAAACAAGCCCCCAGGATACGGAGGATAATATAGTACACGCGTTAAGGTTTCAAGAAACCAGAAGGGAAATACTTTTTCCTTACAACTTAGAGTGAGTGTTATTGTCTTCTATACACTTTCTATTTCGCTTACTCGATGTTAATTATATAATTGATTAGTTATGCATTCGCAGCTTCCACTATATTCTATTAATCATTCAACTTGACAAAGGGCGTGTACTAGTCATGAACTCGAAACATAACCCCCTTGAGACGTGGAAGGACATGCAGATGCTTCTCCAGCGGTAATTCTAATCATTACGACACTATATCGACAACGTTAGTGAATTTTATGATATCAAGTAATTAATAACTTTTTTTATTCGTTTTCTTCGCCGGGCAGCGCTTGGAAACGGTTCACCAAAAAGGCTAGGGGTGTTTGGAAAGAACCACTAGCTATATCGGCGCATCTCTTTGATTCTAGTTTTGATACAGTTATTATCATGCTTGATTATTATTTTGATTGAACTCTGTTCTCGTAAAGTGCCTGACGCAGGGACCAGGTAACAATCTATGTGGATACTATGTTTGCGAGTTCATCCGGCAGACGTGCAATGAGAAGGGCAGAAATTTAGAGCAACTCCACATACGTAAACAATTTCTATAGTTTTTAATTACAATCAAATTATGTTTAGTTTCATTCATATAGGCTTAATCCTTTTTTAAATCAGATCAAAATTCTACGGGACGGTATTCTGCCAAATGATCGCGTACGAGCAATTCAGGAGGAATTGGCGGGATTCTTGGATGCAGAAGTCCTAAACCCAAAAGAGGAATACTATTCGGCTGTGTATAGACAATAGAGATTGTAAAAATAGCAACTTTTGTATGTAGTGCATGAACTCGATCCGTGTATTGAATGTAATATTGTCATGATGATCTTGTGTAATATAACGGTTCCTTCATTGATAAGTGCAAAACACTAAATAAACAATAAAACAACCTAAATGAATTCTCTGCCGCGGCACAAAAAGTGGCAAAAATGCTGCCGCGGCAACAAAATGTGCCAAAATGAATTCTGCCATGGCGAAGAAATGGGACAAATCTCTTGTGGCAGAAGGTTATTGTCCCGGTTAAATTCTGAACGGGACTAATGCACCCTCGCCCTCTGACGCCGCCACGTGTACCCCCATTTGTCCCGGTTGGTGGGGCAACCGGGACTAAAGGTTGGGGCTTTAGTCCCGATTGCCCCCTCCCGGTTGGGTAACCGGGACTAAAGCCCCTTACCAACCGGGACCAATGGGCCTCTCTGCACTAGTGTGTATTCAAAATATTGGCTCATTTAAACAAATTATTCTATGGATGTGGCCATAACATTCGTCATTTTTTTGAAAGCCATGAATCTTCATACTAGATAGCCCTTTTGAGAACAGTTTTTAAAAATATTTGAAATATTGCATGTTTTTTATTTTATATGGATACTAGTTCATCTAAAATGGCAAAATGCGAAGGTTTTCCATTTTTTGATTTCTTATGAATTAGTTATGCCTATTTCAAGATGTGGTCAAAACGGCGGGCATGGCCCATCTTGGTAGGAGTTGAACCAAGAGAAACTCTTAGCGGATCTCTGATGAATTTAAAAAAATAGTATTAAGCAAACTACAAAGCACCTTTAGGTCAAAGTTTTCAACTTCTAGTGGAATCGACAAATATTTGTCTTTTTATGAGAGGTGGACGGTAAGCTTTTTATAGTGCAACCAATGGGTGATTTATACTTTAAATGTGGTCTAATATTTTACAAAAATAGGGTGGTACCATTTGGCAACATATTGTATATGCTTCATAAAAGTCATGATTTCTAGCACTCGGAAAATGGAATTTTGGTGCGATGAAAAGGACAACTTTTTTCTGCAATATTGTAAGCCATCCCAGGATGCACATGCGTGTACAATATTGGCACATTATGACAAACTATGCTGCGATTCTAGCCATTGGTCGTTTGTCCTGAAAGCCACAAAACCTCGAACATGATATAACTCATTCTAAGAAGATTTATTTTATAATATTCTAAGTTTGGTATTTTTTTACAACTATGTCACATAATATGACACCACACGAAGTTTTTACATTGTTTGAATTATTTTTAATTTCTTATGTCCATTTTAAACTATGGTCAACAACTAACTTTTGATTTTGTTTCAACGTCTGTGCTTGACACAGACTCTATGTGGGTGCAAATCCCGTGAAAACTATACAGTGCATGATATTCAAGTGGCGCATAAGTAGCTGATCCCAAATTATTTTTTATGTGACCGGTACATGTATGCGCTACTTCTTTATACTCCCTCCGATCCATATTAATTGACTTTGATTTATTAAAATTTGAACGAACCTATATATTAAATAGTGTCTAGATTCATTCAAATCTAGACAAATTTGAGTCAATTAATATGGACCGGAGGGAGTAGTAGAAAGTAGACGAAAACCAGGTTATGCATTCAGTAAACATAAATGCGTATGTGCTTACGCTTCATGCACAACCAAGGAGGCAAGTTGTAGATACATAGATTCACGGGCCAGGTGCTGTGACTGCAGCTCTGCTCCCCAAAAGGATTCATGCCATCCGTACTTAGACCAAACCATAAGTTCCTTGCGTCACCTGTAAAGTCTGGGAAGTCTCTCTCGATTTTTCTCCACTGTGACCCATCAGCAGGGTGTCTCAACTTCCCGTCTTTCTTACGGTCTTCTTTGTGCCATCGCAACAACCTGGCATGCTCTTTGTTTCTGAATATGCGTTTCAACCAAGTTCATCAGCCGACTCATCTGATGCCCGTTCTTCACCTCTTTCCTCTCCATTGTCTTCCATTCCAGTATCACTGTATTCAGAAAACATATGATGATAGTTGTTATCATCATCTTCTTCTTCACCATCTTCCATCATAACCCCTCTTTCCCCGTGCTTGGTCCAGCAATTATAGTTGGGCATGAAACCTTTCATAATCAGGTGGCAACGAATGATTTTCGAGGAAGAGTACTCCTTGTTGTTCCGACATTGAACACATGGACAACGTATAAATCCATTCTCTTTGTTTGCCATAGCCACATCGATAAATTTATCCACGCCTTTGATATACCCAGCTACGCGCCGGTCACCGTACATCCATTCCCGACCGTTCATCTGCATCATATAAGTAAGTTTGTCAAAAAACAGGACATCATAATAGTGAAATAACCAATTCACACCGACACATGAATTGTATCAATGACCTAGAAAAGATAAGATTTCTAACCTCGATCGAGGGAAATAAAGAGGAGAAAGCTCAAATGCGTCTCGGACACCTTCTATATTTTTGTTCTATGAGAAATTCAACGGGATTATTCACTCAAACATTTCATCAAACACCTTCAATGCATGCATAGAAGAGAAAAAACTAGCACACCCCTCACACCTTCCACCATTCGAAAAAACAGAGTGGAGGCAGAGGGGCTGGGGCGTTGCATTTATAGAGGGCAGGAGAATAAGTCCCGGTTGGAGCCAGCAACCGGGACTAAAGGTGCGTGCCACGCCACGTGCCTGTGGCCAAACCTTTAGTCCCGGTTGGTGGCTCCAACCGGGACGTATTCCCCCTTACCAACCGGGACGCATGCTCCCTGGCCCCGTGCCCGCTCCAACCGGGACGCGTGCCAGCATTAGTCCCGGTTGGTGGCGCAACCGGGACTAATGCTCTGAGGGGGTCGCGAACGGATGGCCCTTTTTCCCCTAGTTTGTGCTATTAACTCGGTACATATCATTCCGACCTTCATATTAAATAACTTAATTCAATAATTGTAGAGGCAGATTTTTACTCCCTAAAATGCCCTATTATAAGTTTCTATTTCAATCAATCATGTGTCCTAAAAAAGATTAACATTTTCGTTTGCAATGCAAAATGAAATTTTATTTAGCTGGAGAGTTGATTACAACCATGCACCTCGATCAAACAGGACCAGTCAATCCAGCAAGCGCCAATAATCCAGCTGCCGTCTCTCTACATTTGGACTAAGCTAATCTGATAGAAATGAACTACCCTAACTCTTTGCGCGGTTAGCTTCACATCTTCAATCGGAGATGAGTACCAGTTGACATGGTTATACCTTACGGGTACGTGGCCTCAGCATACCTGGTCCATCCCAAGGAAGGCCCACAGCAGATGTACGCTGGCCCATGAAGATTTTCGGATGGCCAAGGCCCATGACGCCTTCGGATCCTTGGAGAGCAAGACTAGCGTAGATAGGAAATTCAAAGGGGTAAAACCCTAGAACTTGTAACCGACTAGGACTATGCCCGGGACCTGCCTAAGTCTATATAAAGGCCAGGAGGGCACGACCTAGATCTCTCGACTCATACTTTCGCATACGCACCACCATGCCAGATCGAATCTGCGCACTCAGTAACCTTCGGTTCGCCGTAATCAAGAGCGACAAGGGAGTAGGGTTTTTCCCTCCGGGCCTGAACTCGTAAATCTCGTGTCCCACGTTGCTTGTCTCATAACCTCACGATCTCCGGCATCCCCATCTTCTCCAAAACCCAAGTCCATAACAATGGGCATTGATGAGATCAAACCTCGTCAATTGGCGCGTCTGTGGGAATCGGGGCGCTTGATTATCGTGACGGTCCCGACCGATCGATCTACAACTCTGCAGCGACGGAGAGTCACCTCCTCTTGGCGCCGACTTCACCGCCCACTCGCGGCCACCATGAAGGACTTGAGCCCGTGGCGGACTCGAAATCCTGTTCGAGCTTCGCTTGTGGGCGAATCGCACCTCCGTCTCCACGGCGGGTGCCCTTACCATCAATCAGGCCCGCTTCATGGGCCCTACACCTCGGTTACGACAACATCATCAGCAGATGATTCCTACGACAGCAGCTGCAACTCCGATCATGCGATCCGCCATCGGATGCAGGGACCCGGGTTCCGGATCTCGAGCTGCGGTAGCAGCATCGATCTACAAGCGCTACCAATGCGCCGATCATCCAGAGCAAGAACGCCAACCCGCCGCCACGAACCCCAACTCGCGGGCAGAAACGGGGAAGCGGCGGAACAGAATAAGCACCCCCCACCAAGGGGAAAACAACGCCACGTCATCCAACTTAGCAAAGAAGGATGGGTCCAGCACGCCGCCGTAGCGGCGACATAGTCTGCTCAGAGACTCCCACGTGAACTGCTGATGGCATACCACTACCTCCTCATCGAGGAGCATAAGAAGCAAGTCAAGATGCAGGAAACACTTGACAAACGCAAGCAGCCTCTGAGTCCAGCGCGTGACGAGTTGCGCTCTCCGCCATGGCCCCGGCTCTAGCACGAACGGAAACCAGGGAAACAAGCACCACTCGCGGGTGGAGAACATGGATCCCAAGGAGCGCCGTGATGTGACCCGAACTCTCCACACATCGTTCATGGAGATGGATGCCGATGGCAACATCATCCCGAAGACACCGCAAGCTGCGATCATGGCAGCCACTATGTATCTCGCGGCCCACCAACCTACGGAAGGGGACCCGAAAAGAGCCATGCATAAGTCCGCACTCACCGGACTCGGACTTGTCGGAGCTGCGCTCCATGAAGACGCTCCTACGGAGCCGAAGAAGAAAGCTCCGGCCAGGCGTGACCGGAGCCCCACCCCTTCATCCGAAGAGGAAGAGGAACACGACCTTACTCGAAGGAAGAAGAGCTCACGTTGCCATAAACGCGACTACGACGCCAGAGACGCGCTCACACAGCGCAAAATCGACAAAGCACGAGCCAAACGTGCATGCTCGTCTGAATCCGAGATGGACGAAGACGAAGGAGAACTCTGCGGAGCTCGATGCTTTAGCTGATCTGTTCGGCGAACACAGATGCCACGCAATTTCAAGCTTCCTTCGGATACTCCGAAGTTCAACGGAACGCAAGATCCAAAAGCCTGGCTCAGTGACCATCTGTCATCTGTCAAGCTGCACGGCGGTAGCAAAGAAACCGCCATGCAATGCCTTCAGCTGCAGCTGACAGGCGCGGCGCGGGTCTGGCTCAGCAGCCTATCATCAGGGTCCATCCGAAGCTGGGAGGAGCTAGCTTACAGCTTCATCCGAAATTTCAAGGGCACCAGCAAGAGGCCCGCCTCAATCGAAGAGTTGCGAGCATGCACTCAGAAAACGGGCGAAACTATTCGCTCGTACATACTACGCTGGTCTAACACCAAGAACTCCGCAGCACACATCTCCGAAGAGAGGGCCATCGACGCCTTCAGGGACGGCGTCAAACGCCCAGACTTCAAGGAGGAACTCGGGCGCGTCAAGCCCAAAACACTCGACCACCTCATGGACATCGCCAACAGGTGGGCCGACGGCGAAGATTGCATTCACCGAGCACAATCAGATGAAGAGGACGACTACGGCCAAAGACGAGAACGCCGCAGCAAGAGGAGATCGCGCGTCTACGAGGACCGCGACGGACTGGATATGGTCGCGGCTGGCTACGCCGACCGTCGCAACGACAACAGTCGCAACAGCGGAGGATACCGTGGAGGAAACTTCCGCGATGGAGGACGCCCAGCGCAGTCGTGGCAACGCCACGACCGCGATAACGGACCCTCAACGTACGAAAAGCTTTCGGGACGATGCACCATCCACTTCTACATCAACAAGCAAGATGGCAAAAAGAAGGCGAGCCACATGCTCAAGGACTGCCGCGAGTTCCAAAAGCTCAGCGAAAGCATGGTGCAAATGAGGCAACAAGCCCCAATCCCTGCATTCGGAAACACACCTGCACAAGGTGAAATAGCACATGGAGCCCCTCCACCGCCACCTATCGGAGGCCCGAACCAACCAGTCGCACCCGCACAGAACAACGCTGGGAACGGGTAGCCCCCACCGAAAGGAGCACTAATGATGATCCAGAAGGGACGCCCCACGAATAGGGTGCAGAAGAAAATCACCCGACAAATCAACCTAGCCGTGGAAACCCCACCTGCCATCCCTGAGTACCTCAGCGGATCGGATTCCTGCATCACATTCACTCGTGCGGATCACCCTTGCGGATCCTCGCCCAGTCATGCTGCCACTTGCCGGAGGCGCAGATCGGAGGTTTCGAGATGAGTCGCGTCTTCATGGACGGCGGCAGCGGCATCAACCTAATGTTCGCAAGCACTCTAGCGGCAATGCGGATCCCGCAATGCAGCCTGGAACAGTCAGACACAACGTGTTGGAGATATGCCCAAGAGGCAATAATAAAGTGGTTATTATCATATCTTCACACTTATGATAAATGTTTACATACCATGCTATAATTGTATTAACCGGAAACATTAATACTTGTGTGATTTGTAAACTAAAATAAGAGTCCCTAGTAAAGCCTCTTGTTAAACTAGCTTGTTGGTTAATATATGATCATGGTTTCCTGATCATGAACATAGAGATGTTATTAGCAACAGGATCATATCATTAGGAGAATGATGTGATGGACATACTCCTATAGATAAGCGTAGCATAAAGATCAAGTCATTTCAATAGTTCAATTGCTATATGCTTTACGATACATAGTAACCTAATTCCTTCGACCATGAGATCATGCATATCACCTTTACGGATGGATGCTTTGATGACATCAAACACCACACCAGAATCGGGTGGCTATAAAGGTGGCATTAAGTGTTCGGAAAGTATTGGTTGAAACACATGGATCAAGAGTGGGATTTGTCCATCCTCATGACGGATAGATATACTCTGGCCCTCTCGGTGGAATGTCATCCAATTAGCTTGCAAGCATGTGACTTGGTCACAAGGGATCACATATCACGGGAGCGAGAAAAGAGTACTTATCGATGTGAGGTTGAACTAGGTATGCGGAGATCTGACGATCATAACCTCGGGTAAGTAACATATCGTGAGACAAAGGGAAATTGGTATAGTATGTAAGTGGTTCATTCGATCGCAAAGTAATCGTGAAATATGTGGGAGCCATATGAATTTCAGATTCCTCTATTGGTTATTGTTCGAGAAGTGTCTCGATCATGTCGCATAATTCACGAACCGTGAGAGACACACTTAAGGATTCGACGTTGTTTGAGTAGTTATGGTATTATGAAAGAGACGAATGTTGTTGGTCTCGGATGGGATCCGGGATATCACGAGGTGATCGGAATGGTCAGGAGAATAAGATTCATATAAGGAAAGTCCGTTTGGAGTTGGAATGATTAGGTGTTTTCATCGGGAATGTTCTAGAAGGTTCGGATTGTCCGGCACTCAGGAAGGGTACATGAATGTGTCATTGCTCATTGAATGATTGCATCATGTACTAAGTGTTCTTGCTGTCCCAAATAAAGGATTAAATTGAATCCTAAAACAGAAAAGTCAAATGTCGGTTTGAAAGTCAAGCGCCAAAACAAGCTGTGGGAAACAAGCAAGAGGAGTTGGAACCAACTTGGAGGAGGTTGGACTCCTCGGGCGCCCAAGCCTGGTCCGAGTTGGGAGGACTCCTCCTCCTGGCCAAGGACCCCCCCTCCATATAAGGAGGCGGGGCTCCTCCATAGACACAATACTTTCTACTCTAGATCTCGGTTTAGAGCTGTTTTGGTTTAGAGCTTCTAATTGCTTTAGCCAGTTTAGAGCCTTCTAATTGGTTTAGAGCCCTCTAATTGGTGTGTCTAATTACTAGGCCACTAATCCTCTCTCTCATAAGCTCCACCATACTGCTTAAGGCGAAGCCTGCGGGATCTCCCTCTACTTGGGTACCACGGTTGTCTTTGCCGGAATCGCGAGGAGAGTGCTACAACCTCCGCTGCTGGAACAAGGGAGAGGAAGGTCTTCGTCGAGTACAGCGTGTGACCATTGCGGGGCGCTGCTTAACGTGGCTGGAAGGATCGTCTCGCGATCTTGAGATCGGAAGTGTACGACTACATCACCCACGAGAATCTGCTCTCGTTAACCACTTTGGAATCTTCGAGGGTGAGTTCCTCTATCGACTCGTTGCTACAATCTAGTAGATAGATCTTGGCTCGTTTGTTTGTATGCGATAGAAAATTTTTGTTTTCCATGCTACGAACCCCTCTGAGGGTATCGAGCCGTGTCTATATGTAGATCTGTTGCACGAGTAGAACACAATGGTCATTGTGGGCGTTGATGCTTTTATTGTAGATTGCTTTTTGTGTACTTTGCATCTTGCGGTATGTTGGGATGAAGCGGCCCGGGCTAACCTTACATGACATCGTTCATGAGACTTGCTCCATGCTTGACATGTAACTTGTATTGCATAAGTGGCTTTGCGGGTGCATGTTTCTCCTAGCATAGTTAAGATCCAATTTACAACGGGTGATTGACAATACTAGTATCAATGTTGTGGTTCTTGTTCGTAAGTTAGAACGACACTTATTGAAAGCCCCAAACCACGTAAAACATGCAAAGAAAGTAGAGGCGTCTAACTTTGTTTTGCAGGGGTGTGCTGTGATGTGATATGGCCATGATTGTGATTATATATGATGTATGCAATGTTCCTTATTGTAAGTTGGCAACGGCAGAAACCATATGGTTGTCTTTAATTTATGTTAAGACCAGCGTGTCTATTCAAAGTAGTTGTAATAGTTGAAGCTGGTGGGCGACAACCATGGAGAAGCGTCATTGACCTAGATGCAATGCCGGTGATGATGGAGATCATGTTAGTGCTTGAAGATGGAGATCGGAAGCACAAGAAGAAAGGCCATATCATATCACATATTATGAATTGCATGTGATGTTAATCCTTTATGCATCTTGTATTGCTTAGTAGGCAGCGGTAGCATTATAAGATGATCCCTCATGCACATGAATTTCAAGTCATAAAGTGTTCACCCTTAGTTAGCACCGTTGCTAAAGCTTGTTGTTTGAAACACCACGTGATGATCGGGTGTGCTAGATTCGCAAGTGTATACAACGTGAGCAAGCCAGATTTGCTCATGCGAAACTAAGGTTTGATCTTGACGAGCCTAGCATGTCTGGACATGGCCTCGGGAACACGGATTAGAAAGGTAGAGCATGAGTCATATAGTAGATATGATGAACATGTTGATTGTTCGCCATTGAAGCTATATCAACTCGTGATGATCGGTTTTGATGTGGTGGATTTGGTTGTGTGATCACTAAAACAATGTGAGGATATTGTTTTGAGTGGGAGTTCACCTAGATTAATTTAATTATTAATTAGAACTCAATTTATCATAAACTAAATCAAAGTGAATTTGCATAGTTGTTGTAGTCATTGGCATCCGTTTACCACCTTGCGCTTAGTTATAATTGAGATGATAGAACTATAGAATTACGTTAGTTACTTTCGAACTGGTATCGTATTGTTTTGAAGTGTTAATCTAAAAGTTTAAAAGTCCTATTGCAAACTTTGGTAAAGTTCGGTTACTCCATGAAGTTTAATAATTAGTATTAAATCAAGAGTAACAATTCCAAGTGTTAGTATATAAGTATCATGTTTGTCTCCATGATTCTTGATATTCAAAGGATTCTCCTAATATCAAGGTTATCTAAGGATCTGAAAGAGTTGTTTCAGAAACCATGATGTGTGGAAGATATTGTGATATCTGAAACGAAGTTTTGGTTGCAACATGATAGAGTATAATATGGCTAAAGTCATGTTCTCATATTTGATGAGAATTTGCAAAAGGTTGGAGACACTAGTTGTCCTAATCCTCCAAAAGGTTTTGGAGAGCAACATTATACTCGTAATTCATCATTATAAGCTAAAGGTAGCTTGATCATGGACGATTCCATGATAAGGGTGAATATTTGATGTAGGTAAAATGTTTACTACACCAATAGATTACTAAAGAAAGGAATTTGAAAGAACACCAAACATTTGATGATGGTGATCTACTTCAAAGTGCAAGTCCAAAGACATTAGTATTTGACTATACATGTTTTGGACTATGTGTCATATGTATGACTCCACTATTGATATTGATAGATTCTTTCAAGCGAAAAGGAAATCTTGAAGAGAATCTCATAAATATATGGCAGAAAAGAAAAGATTAGAATTGTTCAATTTAAGTATATAGATGATATACATGTTATGGCTATATTCTTTGCTTATTAAACAAATGTGGTTCTTAAGTATTTGATACTGAATTTGTTGGTATGAATCGTCATACGAAACAACAGAATTCATGAACTACAGTGGCCTAAGTAATTAGCAAAGAATATGTGATGATGTTCATCGAGAACAAATAAAGGGTTATTGTGTTGCTCGTTAAACATCAAAGCTTGCCTTCAAGATTTGTTTTATCGGTGTTATGAGAACAAAGGGTTGTTCAAATAATTGCATAATCCATAAAAGATGGATGATTCACAAATCTCGTTGGAAAAATCACATCCATAAAGCTAATGCTAAAGATGTCGAAGACAAATTGATTGAAAAGATCACTTAGGAAGTGACATACGTTTAAATTATATTGAAAGAAAACATGAAGAAACTCCATATGTATGGAATTTTGGAGTCTTTTGATTTTGATCAAATGGCTTGTGAAACTTTCCTAGAGATAATTAAAACTTCGTTCATAGGCCAAAAGGAGCGAAGACTAGCTTATTGGAATTTGTACATATTGTTGTCTGAAGTCCATTATGTGTAGTCAAGAGCGATGGATTTCAACTTCATATGCTTTCTCCGAAAATTTGAGTGAATATATGAATATTTACTTAATAAGGATGAAGTGTGAAACATTTGAAAAGTTCAAGGACTTTCAAGATGAAGTGCAAAATCATTGTAACAAGAATATAAATAGTTTATGATAAGATCATAAAGGAAGATATTTGAGTTACAAGTTTAGCATAAATACCTAAGATTTAAAGGAATCATTCCGTGGATTTGCATTTTCCCGAAACACCATAAGAGTATGGAGTGTTCGAGATATGTAATTAAACCTTGTTTGACATGGTAAGATCGAAGGTGTAATTCATAAAACTGCCATTATATTTTAAAGATTAAAAGCTTTAGAGATTACCGTTTTTCCACTGAAAAGAGCTTCATCATAATCCGTTGAAATGACACCATATAAGGTTATGGTTTGGGATAAAACCCAAGTTGTCCTTTCTTAAACATTGGTATGCTATGCATAAGAAAGATGTGTGCAACCAAAGTCGGATGAACCTGTCTTTGTATAAACTGTTAAGTATTCCTCCATAAACACGGAGACAAAAAGTGTTTGTTGCTTAGAGCGTCAATTTTCTTTGAGAAGGAATTTTTTCGTGAAAAGTTAAGTGGGAGGACAATAGAACTTTGATAAGGTTAAAGAACCTTAGCTATATGTGCGAGTTAGCTTGCGCTTGAAAAGTGTTTGGGAGGCAACAATGCTCATGGCTCACGTGCCTCAAAGGTTGTGAACACGGAGATCTAAGTTCTTATTGAAACAAGTTGATCGGGTAAACAATCAAATACCAAGATTTGAGGGTTGAATCATTATTTGAAGATAATGAACCGATTACATGCAAAGAAGCGATGATGGGCCCTGACTCCGTCAAATGGCTTGAAGCCATAAAATCCGTGATAGTTCCATACACGAGAAATCAAGTTTTGAACTTGAAGGACCCTCGAGAAAGGTGTAAGACCTTACAGTTGTGTTTGGATCTATAAATAAATAGACATGGATGTTGTACATCTATGAAATAGTCGACATGTTGGGAAAGAGTTCACAACAATGTTCAAAGGTTGACTATGACAAGATCTGATCTTTCATAGCGATATTTAGTCTAAACGGATTAATATAGCAACCACTACATATAATTTGTTATATGGTAGTTGAATAAACAAAACAAGTTCTTCTAATAGAATCGTTACCTAGGGCGTGTGCATGACACGGTCCATAGGGTTTTAATGAATTCAGAGGATGCTAAAACATATGCAAACTTCAATGGTTGAAGTGAGCATCGCGAGTTGGAATCTTCACTATGATGAAACTGTTAAAGAGTTTAATTTCATCGAGAGACAATGAAGATGCTTGCATTTGCAAGAAATTAAGTGGGGCGCTAAGACATATTTCTAATACATTATGCGGAGACATATTGTTGATTGGAAGTGATGTATCTTTTTATTAACACAAGATAAGAATTTCATCTCGATGAAAGACTTAGGCAAAACCAAATATTAGGCATCAATAGGCGCTAATATGGTTGTGCGAAGTACATAGACAAGATATTGGATGAGTTCAATATAGAAACTACAAGAGAGGTTCTTGTCGCATACAGAAAGGATTGAATGAGTTCAATGTTGATGATATATATTCAAGTGTATTGACATTTGGTAAAGTGAAACAAATAATCAAGTATAGATTGATACTTGATGCATGAAATCACAAAGAGTATTTATATCAATCATCTTGTGATATGTACAAATCCAGATATGTCCTATGCTCTAAATGTTGTGAGCATATACCAGAATGATTTGTAAGATGATCATTGGACAATAGTAAGGATATTCTTATGATCTTTTGGAAGAACTAAGAGTATATTATTTGTAAAAGTGACAAATAGATAGTTAGTTCATTGTAAGAGTACTACATTGATACTAGTTTTGTCACAAAGTACAAATTAAGTTTATCTCAATCTAAACTAAGGGTGGCACAATATAATGGAAAGTGAGTTCTATAATGGATTTGGATGAATTCCAAAGTTAAGACATTGTGACAGATACTACAACAAAAGGCTAAGTATATGACTGCTATTTTAGCAAGCAAAAGAGGGCATTTGTGTCAAGTAGTTTGTTATCAAACTAGGTGTAGTTCACAGTGGGATAATACTATGAAGATATATTGTGCGACAATATTATCAACATGTTTTAACCCCAAAGAACTAAAGGTCACACCGAAAGACCAAATTTATACAAAGCCATCTCATTAGAGAATGAGTGATGCGTAGAGACGCAAATACATGCAATTACACACGGACCTGGAAGTGTCAGATCCGGAGATCAGTTGACCACTAGCAATCGTGTACATACAAACACCGTAAAGCCATAGGTGTTGAATACACAAAGGTTTGAAACTAGATTATTGACTCTAGTGCAAGTGGGAGACTGTTGGAGATATGCCCAAGAGGCAATAATAAAGTGGTTATTATCATATCTTCACACTTATGATAAATGTTTACATACCATGCTATAATTGTATTAATTGGAAACATTAATACTTGTGTGATTTGTAAACTAAAATAAGAGTCCCTAGTAAAGCCTCTTGTTAAACTAGCTTGTTGGTTAATATATGATCATGGTTTCACGATCATGAACATAGAGATGTTATTAGCAAGGATCATATCATTAGGAGAATGATGTGATGGACATACTCCTATAGATAAGCGTAGCATAAAGATCAAGTCATTTCAATAGTTCAATTGCTATATGCTTTACGATACATAGTAACCTAATTCCTTCGACCATGAGATCATGCATATCACCTTTACGGATGGATGCTTTGATGACATCAAACACCACACCGTGGCGGGTGGCTATAAAGGTGGCATTAAGTGTTGGAAAGTATTGGTTGAAACACATGGATCAAGAGTGGGATTTGTCCATCCTCATGACGGATAGATATACTCTGGGCCCTCTCGGTGGAATGTCATCCAATTAGCTTGCAAGCATGTGACTTGGTCACAAGGGATCACATATCACGGAGCGAGAAAGAGTACTTATCGATGTGAGGTTGAACTAGGTATGCGGAGATACCGCGATCATAACCTCGGGTAAGTAACATATCGTGAGACAAAGGGAAATTGGTATAGTATGTAAGTGGTTCATTCGATCATAAGTAATCGTAGAAATATGTAGAACCATATGAATTTCCAGATTCCTCTATTGGTTATTGTTGGAGAAGTGTCTCGATCATGTCCGCATAATTCACGAACCGTAGGAGACACACTTAAGGATTGACGTTGTTTGAGTAGTTATGGTATTATGAGAAAGAGACCGAATGTTGTTGGTCTCGGATGGGATCCGGGATATCACGAGGTGATCCGGAATGGTCCGGAGAATAAGATTCATATAAGGAAAGTCCGTTTGAGTTCGGGAATGATTAGTGTTTTCATCGGGAATGTTCTAGAAGGTTCGGATTGTCCGGCACTCCGGGGAAGGGTACATGAATGTGTCATTGCTCATTGAATGATTGCATCATGTACTAAGTGTTCTTGCTGTCCCAAATAAAGGATTAAATTGAATCCTAAAACAGAAAAGTCAAATGTCAGGTTTGAAAGTCAAGCCAAAACAAGCTGTGGGAAACAAGCAAGAGGAGTTGGAACCAACTTTGGAGGAGGAGTTGGACTCCTCCAGGGCGCGTAAGCCCTGGTCCGAGTTGGGAGGACTCCCTCCCTCCTGGCCCAAGGACCCCCTCCCATATAAGGAGGGCAGGGCTCCTCCATAGACACAATACTTTCTACTCTAGATCTCCGGTTTAGAGCTGTTTTGGTTTAGAGCTTCTAATTGCTTTAGCCAGTTTAGAGCCTTCTAATTGGTTTAGAGCCCTCTAATTGGTGTGTCTAATTACTAGGCCACTAATCCTCTCTCTCATAAGCTCCACCATACTGCACCGGCTTAAGGCGAAGCCTGGGATCTCCCTCTACTTAGGTACGCCCGTTGTCTTTGCCGGAATCGCGAGGAGAGTGCTACAACCTCCGCCACTGGAACAAGGGAGAGGAAGGTCTTCGTCAATCGAGCGTGTGACCCGGCTGGAGGCGCTGCGCCGAACGTGGCGCTGGAAGGATCGTCTACGCGATCTTGAGATCGGAAGTGTACGACTACATCACCCACGAGAATCTGCTCTCGTTAACCACTTTGGAATCTTCGAGGGTGAGTTCCTCTATCGACTCGTTGCTACAATCTAGTAGATAGATCTTGGCTCGTTTGTTTGTATGCGATAGAAAATTTTTGTTTTCCATGCTACGAACCCCTACACAACGTTCCACGGCATCGTTCCAGGGAAGGGCATATGCCCCCTGGGCAAAATAGGGATCGACGTCATCTTCGGGAAGCCGGACAACTTCCGGCAGGAGCGACTCGAATTTGAAGTGGTGGACTGGCCGTCACAATACCACGCCATACTTGGGCGTGTAGCATTCGCAAGGTTCCTGGCTGTCCCACACTACGCATACCTGCTACTCAAGATGCCAGGGCCAAAGGGCGTCATCATAGTCCATGGGAGCTTCACCCGATCGGACCAGTGCGACAGGGATTTCAACAAAATCTCCCAGTCTTTCGGCATGCAAGACGAGCTCGTAAGGCTCCATGAGGTGACGGACAATTGGGCACCCCCAGTCACAAGGCAAAACGCACCCGACATGTCTTTCGACTCCACCGTCAACACAAAGAAGGTGCAGGTCCATCCGACGTTTGCCTCCAAGATGGCGCTGATCGCCAACGACCTCAGCCCCGCATAGGAAGGCGCGCTCGTCGAATTCCTCCGTGAGAGCTGGGAAATCTTCGCCTGGTGTCCTGCAGACATGCCAGGAGTTCCAAGGGAATTCGCCGAGCACGCACTCAATGTCTTTCCAGACACCAAGCCAGTCAAGCAGTCCATCCGTAGACTGTCCGAGCCGCGAGCCGAAGCCATCGGCAAGGAAATCAATAGACTACTCGCTGCAGACTTCATCAGGGAAATCAAGGAAAGCGAGTGGCTTGCGAATACAGTGATGGTCCCAAAGAAGGACACGGACATCCTGCGGATGTGCGTGGACTTCACGTCACTAAACAAGCATTGCCCAAAGGACCACTTCCCTCTTCCTCGGATCGATCAGATCATCGATTCGACTGCAGGATGTGAGAAACTCTCCTTCCTCGATGCCTACTCAGGCTATAACCAGATTCGACTCAAGGTCGAAGATCAGGAGAAAACGGCGTTTATCACACCGTTCGGAGTATTCTGCTACAACACAATGCCTTTCGGGCTAAAGAACGCAGGTGCCACGTACCAGCGATGCATGCAGGCCTGCCTCAAGGACCAGATCGGTCGCAACGTCCAAGTCTACGTTGACGACATAGTCATAAAAACCAGGGAGGCAAGGACACTTATCGACGATCTCCGCGAGACGTTCGACAACCTTGATCGCTACAGGATCAAGCTCAACCCCGAAAAATGCGCCTTCGGCGTCCCATCGGGTCAGCTGCTTGGGTACTTCATCTCTCAGCGAGGGATCGAGGCGAACCCGAAGAAAATCAGAGCCATCATGGCGATGGAGAAGCCGAAAAACCTCAAAGGCGTCCAGCAGCTCGCAGGACGAATAGCGGCGCTAAGCAGATTCATCAGCCGCATGGGCGAGAAGGCCCTGCCATTCTACTAGCTACTACGCAAGGCAGACAATTTTGAGTGGACGCCAGAAGCCAACGATGCATTCGAAATCCTCAAGCGGCTCCTCTCCACCTCGCCCGTCTTGGTCACGCCAAAGGAGCGCGAGCCTCTGCTGCTGTACATAGCAGCCACACACCAAGTGGTAAGCACCGTGCTCGTGGTCGAACGACCCGAAGAAGGCAAGACCCATAGGGTCCAGCGCCCAATCTACTACCTCAGCGAGGTACTGACACCAACAAAGCAAAGGTACCCTCACTACCAGAAGCTCGCCTACGGCGTGTTCATGACGGCTCGACGGCTGAGCCATTACTTCCAGGAGCACCAAGTGATGATCTTCAACGAAGCACCCGAACAAACATCTGAATAATCCAGAGGCCACAGGGGCGTGTGTACAGTGGGGCAACATCGAGCTGTCACCCTTGGACATCGTCTCTGAGAAACGACTCGTAATCAAATCTCAAGTCCTTCCAAACTTCCTGGTACATTGGATGGAGCTGCAGCATGAGACACCCGGATATGTCGATCATGGAAGATGCACTTTGGCTCCAACCGAGAAGGCGAGGGAGAAGGGTCATCTTGACCTCCCGCAAGGCGACACGATGAAGTACGTCCTTCGGATGAAATTCGAGCTTCTAATAATGAGGCGAATGAAGCCCTCATCCACGGCATGAGGATGGCAAAGATATGCGCGCGCACCTGGTCATCGGTGACTCCAACCTCGTCGTCCAGCGACGATGAATGAGTGCGACGCTTTGCCGAAAACATGATCGTGGTACCGGCTCTACAACGCACTCGAAGGAGAATTCGGCGGCGAGCTTGCACGTTGGAAGAGAAAAAGCGAGGAAGCCGACAAACTCCAACATCGGCTCCACTGCGCAAAGGTGCCACGGTGTGTTCCTCGAGCAGATCCGTGCCATCCATCAAGCGAAAATTCCCCAAGGGATCACCCGAAGAAGCAAAACATTCGGGGGCTACGCTGCCCGAAGGACATGAAGGACCCGAGAAACTGGACACAGAAGTCGCCATGGTAAACCTAATGCAGGTCATGGCAGTCGAAGAAAATTGGACGCGACCATACCTCCAGTTCTTGTTAAATGGAGAACTGCCTGACAGCCCGACAGATGCCCGACGCATATCTCGTCGGTCAAAAGCCTTCACCACCATCAATTGCGAGCTGTACAAGCGCAGTATTACGGGTGCACTACAAAGGTGTGTCACCATCGGTGACGGGAAAGCCATCCTCCAAGACATCCACGAGGGCATCTGCGGCCATCATGCAGGCAGCCACTCCCTAGTCGCCAAAGCTCTACGGGCCGGATTCTACTGGCCAACGGCCATGAGCGACGCAAAGGGCATTGTCCAAAGATGCAATGGATGCCAACGGTTCGCCGACAAACCGCACGCACCCGAGTCAGAGCTCAGACCCATACCTATAGCTTGGCCTTTTGCTCAATGGGGCCTCGACATGATCGGCAAACTGCCAAAGTCCTCGAAAAGGGGACACGTTTACCTCCTGGTCGCAGTCGACAAATTCACCAAGTGGACCGAGGCCATGCCCGTCACCAACCAAAAGGGCAAAACTGCCGTCAAGTTCTTCGAGTCCATTGTCTACAGGTTCGGCATACCGCATAGCATCATCACCGACAATGGATCGAACTTTATCTCCAAGGAATTCCAGGACTTCTGCGAAGGCCTTTGGATCAACATCCCGTACGCCTCAGTGGCACACCCCCAAGCGAACGGGCAAGTGGAAAAGGCCAACGGCCTAATCGACGCTGGCATCAAGAAGCGCCTCATGAGTCCACTCGAACGGAAAGCAGGAGCCTGGACGAAAGAGCTACCATCCGTCCTATGGAGCTTACGGACCATGCCAAACAGCTCCACATGCTACACACCGTTCTTCATGGTGCACGGAGCTGAAGCCGTGCTACCCGGCAATCGCCACCAGGCCCCGGTCGTCAAGCTTCAATGACGTTTAATCCACGGCTGCACTCGAATATGCCGTCGACACACTCGACGAAGCAAGAGACATAGCAGCAGCTCGATCAGCGGTGTACCAGCAGAGTCTCCGCAACTACCACAACCACCGATTGCGCCCAAGGTCCTTCGTCGAAGGAGACCTCGTCTTGCGACTCAAGCAAGAGCGACCGACGAAATTAGAGTCACCATGGGAAGGACCCTACGTCATCACCGACGTCATCCCAGGTGGCGCCTACCGCCTCAAGCACGTGGAGTCTGGAGTCGCATACTCCAACCCATGGAACATCTCGCACTTGTGACGATTCTACCCCTAGCTACCTACCCCCTTTACTTTCAATAAGGCTTTCAGCCAAGGCTATTCAGCCGAACAATGTACTCCCTCCATTATGATATAAAAAAGCTAAGTGTCTCGCCCCAAACTCCAGTTCATTATTTGCAACTCTACTTTACGCTACAAACGCACTCGGGGGCTCCCCCCACCTCACGATTTCGTCGACTGAGGATCACGCGTGTACACCTGAGTAGCTGACAACGTCAGGCAAACGAAAAGGACACGTACTCAAACAAAGCACTGCGTGCTTACAGCAAAAAAAAACCTTTACAACAAAGGGTTAAACACGCCCAGTCGAAATATACAAATTTTACATCTATCTATTTTACAGGTACTACCTATTCTGAAGAATAACCTGAGCACGCTGCTCAAACAAATCTACGACCTGTTCGGCATACTGCCTTACAGCTGCATAATATGGACGCATGTCCCACTCATCACCGTCCGGCCGAGGAGGTGGCCCAGCTGCCACAACAGCCAAATCCACATCAGGCCGGTGCAGCCTCACAAGAGACAAACCAGCCTTCACTCCTGCGACGAGCTGTTGCCGCACCAACTCCTTGACATTGCTCACGTTCCGAAACTTCGACAGAAGACCCGCAAGGCTCGTCAGTACGACATCCAAAGGAAACATGACGTGCAACACCGAGGCAGCGGCGTGCACTTGGCGGCACATGAAACCTGGTGCACACGATCCTGCACCGTCGCCAGAACCATGGCACGGTCACGATCCATCCAGAAGAAGCCACCAGCTTCCATGTCCTGTTGAGTCAAGCAATTGACCCGAACAGCGACACGCTCCTTCTCTTCCCTCGGAGCAAGGTTCGCACCTGCGACAATTGCACAAAGTAAGAGCAAGGCCAGCAGGCTCATCCGAAAAACTGAGCTATAGCTCGAAACAAAGAACAACTTACATTGAAGCTGCTCGGACAGCCGAACAAGTTCCGCCATCAAGTACTCCTCCCTGGCTGCACCACGATCCGCCTTGGACTTTCAAACATCGGCATGACCTCGCAACCCGAGTAACTCCCTCTCCAGACTACGCACACGATCCCGAAGAAAAGCGAGTTGCGAGGAATCATCCAAAGATGGTCGCAGTGGCACTTCGGACGAGGTGTCAACAGGGTCAGCACCCGAAGGAACCTAGAGCAGCAGACAAAGAAAGGGACAAAACATTCAGATAATGGTAGAGCACAACTCAGGCGAATTCATTCAACACATAAAAGGCCACTACGTGGCACAAGAATTGTGTTCATCAAAATATTTACAGCAAAATAAGACTACAAATTATCCTACGTCTACAACACCTATGACGCGGCACCCTGAGTCGCCTCGGGCGGACGCCTAGCTTTGGCCCCCTGCGCGCGCATACTCGAAGACAAATCAATGAGCTTTGGCCCATATCGCTTGCAGCGAGCAGAGTAGGCAGCAAAAGCTACCTCAGATCCATCTGCGGTCGTCGCCATCCGGGAGGTGATCTGAGGCAGGTCGAGCTCTGCTCCAGCCGCCAAAGCCGCCATCGCCGGCCAGACGGCGCCCGATGCCCGCTTGCGCTTATGCGCGCAGCGCGGTGACAAAGCCTCCTCGAGCATCTACATCATCCGGTCGCCGCTAGGGACAAGCTCCTTGTAGCGGCCAAGGACCTCCTTCGCCTTGGCAAGGAACCGACGACGGTCTGCAGCGATCTTCGACCGCTGCAGTAGCATCATCTAGAGCACTCCCGTGCTCCAGAGCGCCCTGGTCAAACTCGATGCCTGCGGCATCTGAGACAAAAAGAAAGGGACATGACGAAAAGCAACGCAGAAGAAGACATGAAACACGAAGAAATAAGCACAAATACAACACTTACCCGAAACAGCCTTGGCAGCAGCGATTAGCTTGCCCGCCACCTCTTTCTCACGAGCAGCCGCAATAGTGGCTAGTTGCTCCTCATGGTCCGTGGCCTCCTGCTGCAGACGCTCCTTCGCTTCGGCTGCCTTAGTCAGCTCTAGCTCGAGGCATTCCTTCGCACCAACGGCGGCCTCGGCCTTCTTCTCCGACTGACCAAGGCTCTTCTTGAGAGCGTCGACTTCACGGAGAGAAGTATTATGCTCCACTGCATTCAAAACAAGAAAACGTCAGAGAGAAGGACCAGAATAAATGAAAGAAGAACCAACAGCAAACAGGTACCTTGAAGTTGCCGAAGGTTCGCCTCCAGCACTAGGCGCTCTTGCACCAGTCGCTTAGCTTCCTGCACAAAAGGCTGCAGAAAAAGAAACAGCAGTAAGAAAAAGGACTTGGGGGCTACGCCCAACACAAAGGAATAAAAACAAAATTCGCACACGAAGACACTCGGGGGCTCCCCCCGTGGCACGAAGCAAAGGTACTCACATGCTCGGATAGCGACTCCGAAGACCCGCTGGCGAAATTCTGAGGCGCAACCACCTGCACCTCCTGCACAGGAGGATCCGGAGCGGCGCCCCCCGAAGTCGCCACCGTCTGAGGAGGAGGAGACGCAATTTTCGACTCCCCCATCATCTCCCGCGCACCATCACTGGAGGAGTCGCGGGAGGAATGCCTGCATACGAAGCAATCAGCACAAGTGCAAAATCAAAAAGGAAAAAGGACAGTAGTATAACAAGAAACTTACGAGCCCAGCGAGCTCAGGTCGAAGACAGGAGGAGTCCTTCGGGCTCTCTTCTCTTCCTTCTTCTCCTCTTTCTTCTCTTCCTTCTTTTCTTCCTTCTTCCGCTTCGCTGGCGGGTGCGGTGCCACAGCCCGCACAGGAATGGCGGGAATGGGAGAGGAAGAATCTCCATGACCATCGCTATGACGCTCAAGGCCCAGAGGATTTCTGGGAGTCGGAGGAGTCGATGCATCCGAAGACTCGCTGGAGCTCCGTGATTGTTTGCGTGTATGGTCCTCACTCGACTCGTCGGCATCTTCGGTCGGAGATCGCGCTGAAGTAAGTTCGGACACGGACTCCACCACTTCATTATCCGGGGCATTCGGATACTTTTCAGGCAATGGCGGTAACATGCCCGGTACCTTGAAGCTCTGCCACAATAGAAGGAACTTTGTTAGAAAACAAAGGAAATAAATATGCAGTCGACAAAAAAGCCCTACGCACACAAATCTACACCTGTGGAACAGCCAACGCCGAAGAAAACAGCGGAGTCAGCGACTTCCCCGAGATTTTCTCTCCGGCCTTGAACTTCAGCAGCGCGCGAAGGGTCTTGTCAAGATCCTCCTCGAAGACTTTCTCAGCCAAAACCCTCGTCGGATCACGGCGCCCAGAATAAAGAAACATCGGGTGCGCCCTCGCTTGGAGAGGCTGCACCCGACGCTCAAGAAACGTCCGGATGATGTCCACGCCGTTCACTTCCTTCTCCGGAATTAGCTGGAGATCCTCCACCCGACGGTAAAGGGCCTCTATTTCCGCCACCTCGCATCCAAGATTTTGTTTTTCCAAGACCTTTTCGGCTCAATCATTTGGGAAGGGTCAAAAGGAACAAGACCAAAATCTTGCCCAGGCACTACGGAGTCGCGGATGTAAAACCATCGCCTCCGCCAGTACTAGACGGATTCAGACATGGAAAAAGAAAAGAAAAGAAGATTGGGACTAAGAGAGATGATGAAACCCCCAATGGGATAAACATCATCCGAACCAGACTGCCTCTTCATGGAATAAAGTTTCCGGGAGAGGCCAAAGTGCGGCTCAATGCCGAGCCAGCACTCGCAAAAAGTGATGAAGCAAGCAATGTGGAGAAGAGAGTTGGGCGAAAGATGATGAAGTTGGATGCCATAGAGAAAGAGCAGCCCACGGAGAAAGTTGTGGACTGGAAAGGAAAACCCACGCATAACGAAGGCAAGAAAAATAACCCGATACCCATCTGGGGGACGGGGGATTACCTCGTTGCCGAGGAGTCTGACGGCCTCCCTATCTTGTGGGATCAGACCTCGCTCGCGAAGCTTGCGGAGATCGCTCTCCCGCGTCTCTGATCGCCTCCAGCCGCCGTCGGTGACACGGGTAGCGGTGGCGCCTTTCCTTCCTCCGGCGGCACTGGTACCAACGACAGATGATGATTTCTTCGGCTTCCCCATTGCGCTATGGCGGCGCCGGCGATGAAAGCGCAGAAAGGAAGATGGAAATGTGGAAGGAAATCCCAGCGCGCAGCAAGAATCGTTAGAGCACAAGGAGGCAATGTAAACAAGAACTGATGCGGTGAAAACAAACTGCGATTTTCCGCAATGATTATAACGACGAAGACGACGCACGACAACCGTCCATCCAGAAGACCTAACGCCAACGGCAGATCTGACCATACACGTGTCAGCATCACAATGAACCGTCATTACCATGCCGTCCACTACGCGCGAAAATCGAGGAGACACCGTAATTATCTCCACGCCGCGCGTGACCGGTCAATTCAAGGTCAGCAAGTGGGACCCACATTCGTCTAGTCAAGTCATCTCTGGCGTAGCAGATGCTTGAGGTCATTGATCGTCAGCACTGATGTCATCAAAAGCTATACTAGCACCAACTACAATTCTTTGGCTCCACAGCTAAGAGTACTCACTCGAATCTTCGATTCGACTAAATACTCGGGGGCTACTCCTATCAGGAGCGCTGGCCGCGCACCCGAAAGACGAATAAAGACAAAATAATTCTTCGAGTCCTACGTCGGGTCTACAACTCCACTACGGACTCGGGGGCTACTCCCATAGGGAGGATGGATTTAAGCATCCGAATTTTTTTGTGTCCTACGGACTTAACAACTGTACAATGTTTGAGCTAAAGTCTCCGCTCGAGTCTACGACTCGAACATACACTCGGGGGCTACTCCCATAGGGAGCGCTGGTCGCGCACCCTATGAAATCTTCGACTGCGATCTTTCGGATCAGCATGAAAAAACTTTTCGGCAACTCTGCCCCAACAAAACGCTGAGTGAGCAACGATCTCCTTGGCCACCCGAAACACCTCCGTGGTGACAAACATTGGATCTCGTATGCTGCGACACAAAGATAAGACCTACAGATATCATCTGATGGCCTGGCAACACACACGACTGCGCTCTGCTAGTAAAAACCCGTGCTAACAGGTGCGATGAAAAATCCTGACGGACGCGTTGGGTACATCAATTAAAATCACTGGAATTCCACTCCTGTAAGTCCTCCGCGGCCTGAGTCGAATTACGCCAGCATATGTTCCAGTTTCGAGTTAAGGGACTCGAACCTAAGGAAGATCGTGTTGTTTCGTCCAAAGACAGTTAACTGACCCTGATCTGTCGGGTGAGTCAGGCACACGCATCAACAATCCCTATACACATACTGTTGAAACATATAGTCCCACCCGAAAGATTGAAGAGTCCTCAGCCGAATCTGCGATTCGACTAATCACTCGGGGGCTACTGACATGGTTATAGCTTACGGGTACGTGGCCTCAGCATACCTGGTCCACCCAAGGAAGGCCCACAGTAGATGTACGCTGTCCCATGAAGATTTTCGGGTGGCCAAGACCCATGACGCCTTCGGATCCTTGGAGAGCAAGACTAGCGTAGATAGGAAATTCAAAGGGGTAAAACCCTAGAACTTGTAACCGACTAGGACTATGCCCGGGACCTGCCTAAGTCTATATAAAGGCCAGGAGGGCACGACCTAGATCTCTCGACTCATACTTTCGCATACGCACCACCACGCCAGATCGAATCTGCGCACCCCTGTAACCTTTGGTTCCGCCGTAATCAAGAGCAGACTAGCAGGAGTAGGGTTTTCCCTCCGGGGCCTGAACCTGGGTAAATCTCGTGTCCCTTGGTTGCTTGTATGTTAACCGTTCCACGATCTCCAGCATCCCCATCTTCTCCAAAACCCAAGTCCATAACAATGGGAATTGATGAGATCAAACCTCGTCACCAGTGAATAACGCTGGAAAGGAGATACTTCCGTGACGCTTCCCACCGATGGACCGATGGCACCTTCTTCTAAGGTAGAGGGTAGAGAGTTCCTGGCGTCCCTAGGAGTGTTTCCCTGTAGACCTTGGATGTCGTAGTATGACAGTTCGAAGATATCTCTGAATGCCTCACAATTCTAGGTTGATACTGCTAATTTATTAGGGAGACATGCATAGTCATCAGAAGACTTCTCAGTATGATGCACAAAATGTAGTAGCCATCGTCCAGGTCAGTCCCGCCAAACAGTCGTCGGCGTAGAATTGCCCTCGGCATATCCTATTCTACGCCGACGGCTGTCCTCGGCGTAGCTATTTTTTATTTTATCTCATTAAACTTTAAAAAATCATAACTAAATCATTCTAATTCGGAAAATACAAATAATATATCAAAATTTGCAGAAAAATAAGACCTATCTATCTACACTAAAATATTACACATTTGTAAATAAAAATTAAGTAAAACATAAAACATTATATATAGTTTAAAACGGGCATAAAAAATTCAAAAACGATCGAAACAATGCGAAACCTTCGCGTGGTGTTATATTATGTGACATAGTTAGAAGGAAAAATATCAAACTTGGTATATTGATTATGTCTCAAAGAAACCTTCACAAAATGACCTATCTTATTCCAGGTTTCTTGGCTTTCAGTTCAAATGGTATGGCTAGAATCAAGGAATTGTTTGTGATAATGTGCTCATATTGTGCATACATGTGCATCATAGGATGGAGAACAATGTTGCAGGAGGAAGCATTCCTTTTTGTCGCACCAAAAATCCATTTTCCATTTTCCGAGCATAAAAACAGACGGTTTTGTGAAGCAACCACCAAATGGCTAATTCAAAATACTACCACCACATTTTACCAAAATACTAGACCACCTTATATGTAAAATGTCCCAACAGGGGGATCCGAAATCTTTCCGTCCACCTTTGGTGAAAAAGACAAATTCCTGCCGAATCGGTAGGAAGTGGGTCAGATATGAACTACAAGTACATGATCCGATGCTCATGTTTTTTTACAAAAATCATTTTTAGGTTCAAAATACGCTATTTTATCAAATATCCAATGCAAGTTTAGCGAGGCTTGACCCCGAGCTAAGAATCTTCATGCCCGCCGTTTGACAAAGTTTGACGATAGTTTAAAACAGGCATAAAAAAATTCAAAAACGATCGAAACAATGCGAAACCTTCCAGAGTGGTGTCATATTATGTGACATAGTTAGAAAGAAAAATATCAAACTTGATATATTGATTATGTCTCAAAAAACCTTCACAAAATGACCTATCTCATTCGAGGTTTCTTGGCTTTCGGGTCAAATGACCAATGTTATGGCTAGAATCAAGGCATAGTTTATGATAATGTGCCCATATTATGCATACGCATGCATCATGGGATGGCGAATAATGTTGCAGGAGAAAGTTTTCCTTTTTGTCGCATAAAAAGCCATTTCCCATTTTCCGAGCACAAAAAACGGACGGTTTTGTGAAGCAACCACCAAATGGCTAATTCAAAAAGCTACCACCACATTTTACAAAAATACTATACCACCTTATATGTACAATGTCCCAACAGGTGGTTCCGAAACCTTTCAATCCACCTCTGGTGAAAAAGACAAATTTCTGCCGAATCGGTAAGAAGTGGGTGAGATATGAACTACAGGTACATGATCCGGTGCTCATGTTTTTTAACAAAAATCATTTTTAGGTTCACAATATGCTATTTTATCAAAGATACAATGCAAGTTTAGCGAGGCTCGGCCCCGAGTTAAGAATCTTCATGCCTGTCATTTGACAAAGTTTGACGATAGTTTAAAACAGGCATAAAAAATTCAAAAACGATCGAAACAATGCGAAACCTTCGCGTGGTGTCATATTATGTGACATAGTTATAAGGAAAAATATCAAACTTGATATATTGATTATGTCTCAAAAAACCTTCACAAAATGACCTATCTCGTTCGAGGTTTCTTGGCTTTTGGGTCAAATGACCAATGTTATGGCTAGAATCAAGGCATAGTTTGTGATAATGTGCCCATATTGTGCATACACATGCATCATGGGATGGCGAACAATGTTGCAGGAGGAAGTTTTTCTTTTGTCGCACCAAAAAGCCAATTCCCATTTTCCGAGCACAAAAAACGGACGGTTTTGTGAAGCAACCACCAAATGGATAATTCAAAATTCTACCAACACATTTTACAAAAATACTATACCACCTTATATGGACAATGTCCAATTAGGGGGATCCGAAACCTTTTCATCCACCTCTGGTGAAAAAGACAAATTCCTGCCGAATCGGTAGGAAGTGGGTTAGATATGAACTACAAGTATATGATATGATGCTCATGTTTTTTTTAAAAATCATTTTTAGGTTCACAATATGCTATTTTATCAAAGATCCCATGCAAGTTTAGAGAGGCTCGGCCCTGAGCTAAGAATCTTCATGCCCGCCGTTTGACAAGTTTGACGATAGTTTAAAACGGGTATAAAAAATTCAAAAAACGATCGAAACAATATGAAACCTTCGCGAGGTGTCATATTATCTGACATAGTTAGAAGGAAAAATATCAAACTTGATATATTGATTATGTCTAAAAAAAACCTTCACAAAATGACCTATCTTATTCGAGGTTTCTTGGCTTTCGGGTGAAATGACCAATGTTATGGCTAGAATTGTAGGGGTTCGTAGCATGGAAAACAAAAAATTTCTACCGCATCCAAACAAACAAGCCAAGATATATCTACTAGATTGTAGCAACAAGTCGATAGAGGAACTCACCCTCGAAGATTCCAAAGCGGTTAACGAGAGAAGATTTTCGTGGGTGATGTAGTCGTACTCTTGCAGATCTCAAGATCGCGTAGACGATCCTTCCGGCGTTGCGTTCCGGCAGCGCTTCCGCAGTCGGTCACACGTTCGGTACACGATGAAGACCTTCCTCTCCCTTGTTCCAGCAGGCAGCGGAGGTTGTAGCACTCTCCTCGATTCGGCCTGACCGGCGTGGTACCGAAATTAGAGGGGAGATCTCGCAGGGCTTTGCCTTAAGCCGGAGCGAGTATGGTGGACTATGAGAGAGGCCTTGGCAATCTAGGGTTTAGAGGCACCTAGGGAGGAAGCTTGTCCGGCGGCTAGGGCTTGGGGAGAGCCCCAACTCGGCGGCTAGGAGGAAACCCTAGGGCGGCGGCGACTTGAGGTGGCCGGCGGCTAGGGCTAGGGTTTGGGTGGTGTTGGGTGTAGGGAAGAGGGGCAGCCCTACCCCTTCTTTTATAGGTGGGAGGGCGCGGCCAAGGGGGAGGGAGTCCTCCCCCAAGTTGGCCTCCTTGGCCGTCGGGTGGAGGGAGAGGAACTCCTCCCCAAGTAGGTTTCCTACTCTCCCTCCACCAAGCAAAACTACCGTTTGACTTTTCAAACTAGGATTTTATTTCTCCCTTTATTTTGCCAGCCATAATACCTAGTACATGATGCAACCATTCCGCATTGTCATGACACATTCATGTACCCTTCCCCTCCGGAGTGCCGGACCTTCCGGAACCTTCTAGAACATTCCTGATGAAAACACCAGAATCATTCCCCAACTCCGAAACATGACTTTCCTTATATGAATCTTATTCTCCAAACCATTCTGGATCTCCTCGTGATATCTCGGATCCTATCCGGGACTCTGAACAACATTCATTCTCTTGCTCATCATTCCATAACTACTCAACAACATCGAATCCTTAAGTGTGTCTCCCTACGGTTCATGAATTATGCGGACATGATCGAGACACTTCTCCGAAAAATAACCAATAGAGGAATCTGGAAATTCATATGGCTCCCACATATTTCAACGATTACTTTGCGATCGAATGAACCACTTACATACGATACCAATTTCCCTTTGTCTCATGATAGTTTACTTATCCGAGGTTTTGATCGTCGGTATCTCTGCATACCTAGTTCAACCTCGTTACCAATAAGTACTCTTTTCTCGTTCCCGTGGTATGTCATCCCTCGTGATCCAGTCACATGCTTGCAAGCCAATTGGATGACATTCCACCGAGAGGGCCCAGAGTATATCTATCCGTCATATGGATGGACAAATCCTACTCTTGATCCATGTGTCTCAACCCATACTTTCCGAACACTCAATGCCACTTTTATAGCCACCCAGTTACAGTGTGGTGTTTGATGTCATCAAAGCATCCTTCCGGTGATGGTGATAAGCATGATCTCATGGTCGAAAGGAATTAGGTTACTATGTATCAGAAAGCTTATAGAAATTGAACTATTTAAAATGACTTGATCTTTATGCTATGCTTATCTATAGGAGTATGTCCATCAGATCATTCTCCTAATGATATGACCTTGTTATTAACAACATCTCAAATGTTCATGATCAAGAAACCATGATCATCTATTAATCAACAAGCTAGTATTATAAAGAGGCTTCACTAGGGACTCTAATTTAGTTTACAAATCACACAAGTATTAATGTTTCTGGTTAATACTATTATAGCATGAAAATAAGCATTTATCATAAACACAAAGATATAATAATAACTACATTTATTATTGCCTCTAGGGCATATCTCCAACAGTCTCCCACTTGCACTAGAGTCAACTAATCTAGATTACATGGTAATATACCGAACACCCATGGCAGTTTGGTGTTGGTCATGTTTTGCCGTCGGGAGAGGTTTAGTCAACGGATCCGCCACATTCAGATCTGTGTGTACTTTGCAAATCTTTATGTCACCATCTTGGACATGTTCTCGAATAGCGTGAAAATGTAGCTTGATGTGCTTGACTTCTTGTGTGACCTTGTTTCTTGCGCATTGGCTATGGCGCCCATGTTATCATGATGAGATATACATTGGGTCCACAAGACTTGGAACCACACCGAGCTCTGTAATGAACTCCTTCATCCATATCGCTTCTTGTGAAGCCTCCAAGCGACTATGTATTCGATTCAGTTGAAGATCTCGCCACAACGCTTTGCTTGCACTCCTCCACTTAAGCTGCACCATTCAAAGTAAATTATCCAGTTGAGATTTAGAATCATCCGGATCGGTGTTCCAACTAGCATCGGTGTAACCATTAACAACGAGTTGTTCATCACCTCCATAAGAAAGAACCATATCCTTAGTACTTATCAAGTACTTAAGGATGTTTTGACCATTGTCGATGATCCACTCCGGATCACTTTGATATCTGCTAGTTAAACTAACAACATATGCAATGTCGGGTCTAGTACATAGCATGGCATACATTAGAGATCCTATGGCTGAGGCATAGGGTCTTACTCATCCTTGCTCTATCTTACTCGTTCTTTGGACTTTGAGTTTTACTCAACGTCGTATTGGGCAACATGGGCAAGAACCCTTTCTTGCTATCTTCCATTCCAAACCTCTTTAGAACTTTGTCCAAATATGTACTTTGTGACAATGATATTAGGCGTCTCGATCTATCTGTATAAATCTTTATACCTAATATGTAAGCTGCTTCACCAAGATCTTTCATTGAAAAACTATTATTCAAATATTCATTGACACTATTAAGAAGGTCTACATCATTCCCAATCAACAATATGTCATCTACATATAGTACTAAGAATGCTACAGAGCTCCCACTCACTTTATTGTAAATACAAGATTCTCCATAAGTTTGTATAAAACCAAAACTTTTGATTACCTTATCAAAACGTTCATTCCAACTTCGGGATGCTTGCTTCAACCCATATATGGACCGTTGAAGTTTCCATACCTTGTTAGTATCTTTAGGATCGAAAAAACCTTTGGGTTGAATCATATACAACTCTTCATCAATGTCTCCAGTGAGGAACGCCATTTTGACATCCATCTGCCATATCTCATAATCGTAATATGCAGCGATTGCTAACATAATCCTCACAGACTTTAGCTTCTCTACTAGTGAGAAAGTCTCATCGTAGTCAACTCCTTGAATTTGTCGAAACCCTTTTGCGACAAGTCAAGCTTTATAGACAGTAACATTACCATCAACATCTGTTTTCTTCTTGAAAATCTATTTGTTCTCTCGACCTTGCCATCCGTAAGTCCACCAAAGTCCATACTTGGTTTTCGTACATGGATCCAATTTCGGATTTCATGGCGTCTTGCCATTTATTGGAATCTGGACTCATCATCGCTTCCTCATATGTCGCAGGGTCATCGGTTTTATCTACCAACATGACACTCATAACGGGATCATACCAATCAGGAGTGGTACGAGTTCTCATTGACATGCGAGGTTTTATAGCAACTTCAACCGAAGTTTCATGATCATCATCATTAGCTTCCTCTCTTATTAGTGTAGGCGCCACTGGAACTTCTTCCGGCGCTGCGCTACTCGCAAGTTCGAGAGAAGGTTTAACAACCTTGTCAAGTTCTACTTTCCTTCTAGTCACTTCTTTCGAGAGAAATTCCTTCTCTAGAAAGGATCCATTCTTGGCAACGAAGATTTTGCCTTCGTATCTATGATAGAAGGTATACCCAATAGTTTCCTTCGGGTATCCTATGAAGACGCGTTTTTCCGCTTTGGGTTCAAGCTTGTCCGGTTGTAACTTATTTACATAGGCTTCGCAACCCCAAACTTTAAGGAACGACAATCTAGGTTTCTTCCCAAACCATAATTCATACGCCGTCGTTTCAATGGATTTTAGATGGTGCCCACACTACAAGAAATGTGGCAACTTATGACCTTCTGGTAGTGACCGTGAACAAAATCGTCATAGATCTATGACGATTTTGAACCAGATGGTCTTAAGCCATTCGAAAGGGTCAAAACACTGGAAAATTAAGACGGTCTGACTCAAAAACGTCGTAGTTGCACTATCCAAAATCGTCATAATATGACGAACCAATCAAATTACATGAAACAACCACTTGTGGATTGCCCATCTCCGCCTAATCTGGACCGTTTAAACACATCCAACGAGCAACAAAGAAGCACACGTATCCCACCAAACTACCTCCACCATCCACCAACTCCTAGTCCCCAACTCCCCATTCTCTCCCACAGCCGCATCGCCCTCTCCCGAAACCCTAGCGGCGCCTAATCCCTAGGGTGCTCGAGCGATCCGCCGCCACCGCCTCCTCCCTTCTCCGTCATTCTGCCGTCCCCATCCCTCGAATCGAACCAGATCCACTCGCCCCTGCTCCCCTTCGCATGATGTCTCCAAACCGCTGCGCGATCCGGTAAACTCCGTTTGATCCTCTAGGTCTCTTGGCGAATCCGTGCCCTCTGCTATTCAAATCGATCTACTCTTCGTGCCCGTGATTAATTTGGTGGTTCTTCGAGGTCGCAGAATGCTTCGACCTCGATGAGATCTAGATACGAATCGATCCGCACCTCGGCGCCAAGCCCCCTCGATTCCGTTCAGCGTCCCGCACCACTGAGCCGCCACGCCCAAGACAGAGGAGGATGGGGATCCTTGGCACATGACCAGATCAGACAACACGACCAGTGCGGTGCCAGGGGTTCCAAGGCGACGACCACACATGCGAAGGTGAGACCTCCGTTGTTACCTTCCTGAAACCGATAATGCAAGAGATGATCAAGAGCCGAGTTGCTGATAACGGCTTGTTTATGGTGGTCCTTTAGATCTGGACAAGTGCAAGGAGAAGCTTGCGTGCACCTGCCCCGACTGCCGCTGCAAGAACACCTGGGGAAGCTACGAGTGTAGCTGCGGCAAGGGAAACCAGATCTACATACGAGGGGAGGACGTTTGCATAGGTAACTAACACACTACTAGTCTGCAACTCTGCATCCTACCAGTTTTATTTGACAGCCATGATGAGATCATGGAGAAAGAGAACACTTCTAGACGCTCATCATCCCCTTGCTTCTCTGCCTGACGGATGCAGCTAGCTACTAGTGATATAGAAAAGAAAACAATGGTTTGTACAGATCCACAGGGGTGAGCTTTAGATATAATTATCTAGGTAGGCATTTCTGCTCCCCTGGTGGAACGGAAACAGTGCAGGCAGATTACTTTGGCAAACTGAAAAATATATATAGGGATGCACAAACCAATACGGATAGATTTCAGAACTTGCTAGTTTTCTATACATAGGTACTCTCTCGACTTGGTTAACCGATGAGCTTTTGCATGTTGTTCGATCAATGAGCTTTTACTTATTATTATTCTATGAGTTTTCTTTGCTATATTGTTGAGTGCGCATTGCTTGATAATAGAGCACATATGATTAGTTAGCGCCTATCCTATTCTCTCGCTATGTGACATCCTATATAATTTGTACACGTGTGATGCTATACTAAAATCCTTTCTCATTTGCAAATCTACCATGTCCACTATGTTGTGCAGACGAGATAGGGACGGATAGGGGACTTTGATTGCACAAGGACAAGGCAGAAATGGAAGTCCCTGAGGGGGCAGACCTATTGCAAACCATGATACATGTTTATTACTTGTTTGATTTTCTTGCTGCGCCACTGTTTCTTCTTCATGATACATGCAAACCATGTTTT
This sequence comes from Avena longiglumis, assembly GCA_030063025.1. NCBI lineage: Eukaryota > Viridiplantae > Streptophyta > Magnoliopsida > Poales > Poaceae > Avena > Avena longiglumis. The sequence goes on from CP125978.1 coordinate 49,431,645, forward strand.
AATTGACTTGGAGGTCCTCTATATTCTCTCTTGTAGGAAATTCATGACATACTTGTTTTAGTTTATCATCCCTATGTATTTAACCAGTGTTTACTGTTTATGAGACTTTGGAGTCTCTGTTACATTCCATTTCGAGTCTCTGTTGCATCCCATTGACTGGGGTGTTCTTGATGTAAAATCCCATTGACTGGGGTGTTCTTGATGTAAAATCCAGTAGGAGAGTAATGTTTTCTTTTGAGCACCTCGATTGCATAATTCTTGTTTGTTTGTACCAGTGACTGTTATTTTCACACAATTACTTGTGTAGATAAAACTTATATGTTGTGATTATTGTTTTTTCTATCTAGATGTCCCATGTATGCTGTTCACTCCATTCTTCCCACACTCATCATTTAGACCTGTCATATTCTATGAATCCGAGTGGCTTCAGTTAAATGTTTGGAAATCCAACGACTAGATGGATCCTTAAACACTTAATATTCTCATGCAAGTATCTCTTATCCAGAATAAATGCATGGCATCCTTATGTCTCCCTGATTGTTACCCCTGAAAGTTGTGCTAGCTCTCTAACTCTAATGTTTTTCTGTATCCCAGATAATGCCAGAAGCATCGCGAGGGTGTTGTTTGATGACAACAAGGCAGCATGACTGAAACTGGAACATGTGGCCGGACCAGATTTAGAACTAGATCACACGGGAATGTTTACTGGAGAGACATAGTATGTGTTTATTTTCTTTCCAGCTAATCTTTGTTATTTTAGAAGATCTCTGTATTTCCAACTAATGACCATTACCATATTTTCCTTTCTTTTACGGAGCTCCAGGATAAAGGTGGAAGAAGCGAAAGCTTCATAGTGAGGAATCGATTAAGTTCTAATTGCTGAATATTCTCTGCTTATAGCACTCTTGTCCGCTAGCTTTACACGAGATTTGATGCTTCTTGAATGTTCTCTGCTTATAGCACACTCTTGTCTTGTTAACTTGTATTCATGTTGGTTGTTCTCGGAGACCTGATGGAGTGCTGCAACTGCGGGAACACTATCTTCTACAAATTAGATAAGTGTTCGATCTATCCCACTCTACTCTTTGTTACTTGGTTGATGGTTAATGATGCCATGCGTTATTTTGAGTAAAGTCCCTATGTGATAAGGAACCTATTGTCTAATTAGCTTTGTACTAGGATCTGGCTGGTCTATGATGTTAATTTGGTTACTGTTGTATGTTTTTGTTCCGAGTCATGGTGTAAGTGGTAAGTGATAATTATCTGTATAGGAAAACCATGCACTCTAGTTTTTAATAAATGCTAGGCATTGCTCATGATACTACCAGCCAGTTTTCTTTCTCAATGCAACTAGTTCCTTTATGTTTTCATATATCGTGCAAGTATGCATTGGTTCTATTCAAATATAAGTTACATGATCTTGTACATGTTATCAACTTGCCTAGTTCTTGCTAGTAATATTGTTTTGTCAGCTTTTTCTGTTATCGAAGATGTTGTAGATCATCTATTCATATACAGATGATCGTGTCAGCTAAGTTTTTGTAATCTTTTGATAATGGTACTTTTCTGTTTGAAATGCAGAAGGAAGAGAAGCCCAAGCCCGAGTAGACCATTAAAATCGTCTTTACAAGAGCTACATGCTGATGAAGTTTTGGAGTAGCTAGCTTTAGTACTTACTAAGAGTTTAGTTTTTATATTCCAGGCTATGAAAGATTTCATGGCTGAATTCGTTGTGATGTGATCGTTGTAATATGTGTTCTAACTGTTCCGATATTGTAACAAAGCAATTTGGCTGTTATTTATATATTTTCATGTGTTTTCATTCTCCTTTATGATTAGTATATTGGTTAATAATTTGATGTGAAAAAAATTCAAATCTCACAAATGAGAACTGACAATTGGGATCCATTGTCTGGAACAACCTGATAATTGGGATCCATCTCACAAAAAGGCCAAATTGGAATTAAATGGATTGTAAAAAGGCCAAGACATAAAATAAATAGGCAAAAATGTTGAATTTGTCCCATTTAGCTGAAACCAGAATAAATAAGCATAAATTGACTGAATTGTTGGGCTTGGCCCATATAAATGGGTGAAGTGGACCGGGCTGAATTCTTGCCACGTAGGATCTACCATGTAGGATCTGACGTGGCCAGGCTAGATGTCTCGTGACGATAATAGATCGTCATAGAGGTTATGACGTTATGAGATCGTCATAGCGGTTATGACGATTTCGCAAAAATCGTCATTATAGTTCATTTGCGACGCCTTGACTTTTGGCGATCTCAAAATCGTCATAGAATAAATCATAAACAGACTATTGTGACGATTCTGTGACGAAATTAGAGGGTCATATATAGCCAGATTCCTTGTAGTGCCAATTTAAAGTGAATGCGGCTGTTTCTAATGCACAACCCCAAAATGATAGCGGTAAATCTGTAAGTGTCATCATAGAACGAACCATATCTAAGAGAGTTCGATTACGACGTTCGGACACACCATTACGCTGTGGTGTTCCCGGCAGTGTCAATTGTGAAAGTATTCCGCATTTCTTTAAATGCTCGCCAAACTCGTAACTTAGATATTCACCTCCACGATCAGAACGTAGAAATTTAATCTTCTTGTTACATTGATTCTCCACCTCACTTTGAAATTCCTTAAACTTCTCGAAAGTTTCGGACTTATGTTTCATGAAATAGATATACCCATATCTACTCAAGTCATCCGTGAAGGTAAGAACATAACGATAACCACCGCGCGATGCTACACTCATTGGACCACACACATCGGTATGTATGATTTCCAATAAGTCCGTAGCTCGCTCTATCATACCATAAAATGGAGTCTTAGTTATTTTACCCATCAGACATGCTTCGTATCTTTCATGTGATTCAAAATCAAGTGATTCAAGAAGTCCATCGGAATGGAGTTTCTTCATACGCTTCACTCCAATGTGACCAAGGCAGCGATTACCACATATAGGTCGAGTTATCGCTCAATTTCAAACGTTTAGCTTTAATGTTATTAATATGTGTATTTCCACTATCGAGATTCAATAAGAATAAACCATCTATCAAAGGTGCATGTGCATAAAACATATTACTCATATAAATCGAACAACCATTATTCTCGGACTTAAACAAGTAACCGTCTCGCAACAAACATGATCCAGATATAATGTTCATGCTCAACGCAGGCACCAAATAACAATTATTTAAGTATAAAACTAATCCCCATGGTAGATGAAGAGGTAGCGTGCCGACCGCGATCACATCAAACTTTGATCCATTTCCAACGCGCATCGTGACGTCGTTCTTCGCTAGCTTCCGTTTATTCTACAGCACCTGTTTCGAGTTACAAATATGAGCAACTGAACCAGTATCAAATACCCAGGCACTACTACGAGTACTAGTGAGATACAAATCAATAACATGTATATCAGATATACCTTTCTTGTTGATGTTGCCTTTCTTCAAATCCGCCAAGTACTTTGGGCAATTCCGCTTCCAGTGACCTTCTCCCTTGCAGTAAAAGCACTCAGTATCAGGCTTAGGCCCAGCCTTGGTCTTCTTCGCCGGTGCGGTAACTTTCTTACCGCCCTTCTTGAAGTTTCCCTTTTGCTTAGACTTGCCTTTCTTGAATTTTGTGGTCTTATTAACCATCAACACTTGGTGCTCTTTCTTGATCTCCACTTCTGCAGATTTTAACATGGAGAAGAGTTTTGGCAACGTCTTGTTCATGTTTTGCATATTGTAGTTCATCACAAAGTTCTTGTAACTTGGTGGCAGTGTTTGGAGGACACGGTAAATCCCCAAGGCATTAGGAATCACTATACCCAAGCTTTGGAGTTTGTTTGCGTGCCCAGACATCTTAAGCACATGCTCACTGACGGAGCTGCCCTCTTCCATCTTGCAGTTAAAGAACTTTTCAGAAGCCTCATAACTCTCAACTGCCGCGTGAGCTTCAAATATCATTTTGAGTTCACGGACAATATCATGTGGGTCCTGGTTCTCAAACCTTTTCTGAAGCTCCGATTCCAAACCATACAAGATAGCACACTGAACTGTGGAGTACTGATTCTTTCGAGTGAGGTAAACATTCTTTACTTCGTCGGTAGCAACAGCTGCAGGCGGGTCACCCAGTGGTGCATCCAGCACATAGGTCAAATTACCAGCATTGAGGACAATCCTCAAATTGCAGTACCAATCCGCGAAGTTGCTTCCATTGTTTTTCAACTTTTCTTTCTCTAGGAATGCATTAAAATTGATGGTAGGGGCCGCCATTGATCTACAACTTATTTGCAAAAGTTTAGACTAAGTTTATGACAAATTGAGTTCTAATTGATAGTTAAATTAATCTAGGTGAACTCCCACTCAAAACAACATCCCTCACATTGTTTTAGTGATCACACGAACCAAATCCACCACATCAAAACCGATCATCACGAGAGTTGATGTAGCTTCGATGGCGAACAATCGACATGTTCATCATATCTACTATATGACTCATGCTTTACCTTTCGATAATCCGTGTTTCGAGACCATGTCTGTACATGCTAGGCTTGTCAAGAGCAAACCTTAGCTTCTGCATGAGAAAATCTGGCTTGCTCACGTTGTATACACTTGCAGAATCTAACACACCCGATCATCACGTGGCGCTTCGAAACAACAAGCTTTAGCAACAGTGCTTACTAAGGATGAACACTTTAAAACTTGAAATTTATGTGCATGATGGATCATCTTATAATGCTACCGTCGTTAACTAAGAAATACAAGATGCATAAAGGATTAACATCACATGCAATTCATAATATGTGATATGATATGGCCTTTCTTCTTGTGCTTCCGATCTCCATCTTCAAGCACGAACATGATCTCCATCATCACCGGCATAGCGTCAAGGTCAATGGCGTCATTTCATGGTTGTCATCCACCAGCTCCAACTATTACAACTACTTTGAATAGACACGCGGGTCTTAACAGAAATTAAAGACAGACATATGGCTCCTGCCGGTTGCCAACTTACAATAAGGAACATTGCATACATCAAATATAATCACAATCATGGTCATATCACATCACAGCACACCCCTTCAAAACAAAGTTAGACGTCTCTAATTTTCTTTGCATATTTTACGTGTTTTGGGGCTTTCAATAAGTGTCGATCTAAATTACGAACAAGAACCACAACGTTGACGTTTGAACTATCAAGTGCCCGTTGTAAATTGGATCTATACTATAATGGGAGAGACAGACACCCGCAAAGACACTTATGCAATACAAGTTGCATGTTGAGCGTGGAGCAAGTCTCATGAACGATGTCATGTAAGTTTAGCCCGGGCCGCTTCATCCCATCATACCGCAAGATGCAAAGTACACAAGAAGCAATTGATAATAAAAGCACCACCGCCACAATGACCATTGTGTTCTACTCGTGCAACAGATCTACATATAGACACGACTCTGATACCACTGTAGGGGTTCGTAGCATGGAAAACAAAAAATTCTACCGCATGCAAACAAACAAGCCAGGATATATCTACTAGATTGTAGCAATGAGTCGATAGAGGAACTCACCCTCGAAGCTTCCAAAGCGGTTAACGAGAGCAGATTCTCCTGGGTGATGTAGTCGTACTCTTGCCGATCTCAAGATCGCGTAGTCGATCCTTCCGGCGCTGCGTTCCGGCAGCGCTTCCACAGTCGGTCACACGTTCGGTTCTCGATGAAGACCTTCCTCTCCCTTGTTCCAGCAGGCAGCGGAGGGTTTAGCACTCTCCTCGCGATTCCGGCAGCACGACGGCATGGTACCGAAAGTAGAGGGGAGATCTCGCAGGGCTTCGCCTTAAGCCGGAGCGAGTATGGTGGACTATGAGAGAGGCCTTGGAGATCTAGGGTTTAGAGGCACCAAGGGAGGAATCTTGGTCGGTGGCTAGGGCTTGGTGAGAGCCCCAACTCGGCGGCTAGGAGGAAACCCTAGGGCGGCGGCGACTTGAGGTGGCCGGCGGCTAGGGCTAAGGTTTGGGTGGTGTTGGGTGTAGGGAAGAGGGGCAGCCCTGCCCCTCCTTTTATAGGTAGGAGGGCGTGGCCAAGGGGGAGGGAGTCCTCCCCCAAGTCGGCCTCCTTGGCCGGCGGGTGCAGGGAGAGGAACTCCTCCCCAAGTATGTTTCCTACTCTCCCTCCACCAAGCAAGACTGTCGTTTGACTTTTCAAACTAGGATTTGATTTCTCCCTTTATTTTTCCCAGCCATTCCACATTGTCATGACACATTCATGTACCCTTCCCCTCCGGAGTGTCGGACCTTCCGGAACCTTCTAGAACATTCCTGATGAAAACACCGGAATCATTCCCCAACTCCGAAACATGACTTTCCTTATATGAATCTTATTCTCCGAACCATTCCGGATCTCCTCGTGATATCCTAGATCCTATCCGGGACTCCGAACAAAATTCAGTATCTTACTCATCATTCCATAACTACTCAACAACATCGAATCCTTAAGTGTGTCTCCCTACGGTTCGTGAATTATGCGGACATGATCGAGACACTTCTCGAAACAATAACCAATAGAGGAATCTGGAAATTTATATGGATCCCACATATTTCTACGATTACTTTGCGATCGAATGAACCACTTACATACGATACCAATTTTCCTTTGTCTCACGATAGTTTACTTATCCGAGGTTTTGATTGTCGGTATCTCTGCATTCCTAGTTCAACCTCGTTACCGATAAGTACTCTTTTCTCGTTCCCGTGGTATGTGATCCCTTGTGAGCCAGTCACATGCTTGCAACCCAATTGGATGACATTCCACCGAGAGGGCCCAGAGTATATCTATCCGTCATATGGATGGACAAATCCCACTCTTGATTCATGTGTCTCAACGCATACTTTCCGAACACTCAATGCCACCTTTATAGCCACCCAGTTACGGTGTGGTGTTTGATGCCATCAAAGCATCCTTCCGGTGATGGTGATAAGCATGATCTCATGGTCAAAGGAATTAGGTTACTATGTATCAGAAAGCTTATAGCAATTGAACTATTTAAAATTACTTGATCTTTATGCTACGCTTATCTATAGGAGTATGTCCATCATATCATTCTCCTAATGATATGACCTTGTTATTAACAACATCTCAAATGTTCATGATCAAGAAACCATGATCATCTATTAATCAACAAGCTAGTATTATAAAAAGGTTTACTAGGGACTCTAATTTAGTTTACAAATCACACAAGTATTAATGTTTCTGGTTAATACTGTTATAGCATGAATGTAAACATTTATCATAAACACAAAGATATAATAATAACTACATTTATTATTGCCTCTAGGGCATATCTCCAACAAGAATCAAGGCATAGTTTGTTATAATGTCCCCATATTGTGCATACACATGCATCATGGGATGGCGAACAATATTGCAGGAGGAAGTTTTCCTTTTTGTCGCACCAAAAATCCATTTCCCATTTTCCGAGCACAAAAAACGGACGGTTTTGTGAAGAAACCACCAAATGGCTAATTCAAAATGCTACCACCATATTTTACAAAAATACTATACCACCTTATTTGGACAATGTCCCAACAGGGGGATCCGAAACCTTTCCGTCCACCTCTGGTGAAAAAGACAAATTTCTGCCGAATCGGTAGAAGGTGGGTCAGATATGAACTACAGGTACATGATCTGATGCTCATGTTTTTTTACATAAATCATTTTTAGGTTCATAATATGCTATCTTATCAAAGATCCAATGCAAGTTTTCCTTTTCATCGCACCAAAAAGCCATTTTTTATAATCCGAGCGCAAAAAGGGGATTTTCTAAATCAACCACCAAATAGCTAATTCAAAAACGGAGGGTTTGTGTTGATTTGGATATCATATTTGGATTCCTCTCATTTTTCTGATCAATTTAGACATATTATTTGTTGAATTCCGATTTACATATTTAAAGATATTAATTATTCCATATTAAATAGAAAAATACAAAAAAGTAAAATTATTATATTTTTATTTGAATTCAATAATATTTTAACTTACTCATTAATGTTTACTTAAATAATGATTTTTAATTTCAAATAATATAAACATGTGACATGATGATATAAGAGTTAATAGGATTGATATCATAGTATTGACAACAATGTATGAATTACTTTCAGAAAACGAATTCTGAAGGAACAAGAAAGTTAAACGTGCTGAAGCTGGAGTAGTAGTTAGTGTTAAAAATGTTCAAAGTGGGAGATTAACGAGTCAAACAATTCAAAGAATAAAAAATTGAGAAAAAAATAAAAAAATAATAAAAAAAATATATTTTTTTAAAATAAATGTTTTTGCAACCAGCCGACAGACTATGCCTACGGCCTCGGCGTAGCGTACGCCGACGGCATTTCGATACGCCGACGGTTTGAGTGTGCTCCGCCGTGGGAGATCTTTGTCGAGGAGGCTACGCCGAGGACAACCGTCGACGTACCATACGCCGAGGGTATTTTGGCCTACGCCGACGGCTTTTTGCCTTCGGCGTAGCGCGCGCGTCCTGTAGTGTTTGTCTATATTCAAATATACCTATATACATTAAAACACGACAAAATTGAAGTCACTTATTTCTACGTGATTGGCGATTTCATTTTGGGGAATCAACTGGGGCAATCAACTATCTGAACTTAATTTCATTAAAACGCAATCATAAATATAGGGGCAGGCTCCAGGAAAACACACACAGCAACCTAGGAGCTGGGGGTGGCATGCCACGCCCCGACTACACGAGAGGGTATAAGGGAGCAGACAAAGCGAAAGATGATTATAGATGGCTGACCAAGTGATAAACACCATATTGACCTTCCGTAAATTCGAAAGATATAGTAGTATGTACTCCCTCTGTTTGGAAATATATGATGTTTTAGGTTTGTGAATAAGATGTATCTAGGGTGTTATATTTCTAAACGGAGGGAATAGATCCGATCATAAGTAAAAAAAATGAGTACATTAAGATGCATGCTACACATGCACAGAATTATATCCACAATTAGTTAAACGACAAATAAAAATATGGCTTTGCATATGTTCTAGCGGTGGTTACTAGAGACAGAAGGCAGAGAGAGTGAGGGAGATGCAGGTCGACACTGTCCTGACGATTAGTCTCCTGGCAAGATTTGGTCACCATTGTTTGGCGGACGAGTCTTGTTTCTCTTCGCGGATGCATTTGCTAAAACCTGCGTGTGTGAGCATATTAGTAGAAAACGGACCTTTGGTCAAGAGTATTAGTCCCCGCAGAGATCATAAGACATTAGCCCCGGTTCGTATGGAAACTTTAGTCCCGGTTCGTTTAATAAACCGACGGTAAAGGGTCTGGCGCTGGAAAAGAGCAGATGCGTGGACCTTTAGCCCTGGTTTGTTTATCAAACCGGGACTAAAGTCCCCGACTATATCTCCTTTCCCTTTCCATCCCGAGCCATTTCAAGCTCACACAATCATTCCTCTCAAATTTCTCCCCTCAAGCTTGAGTTCTTCCCCATTTTTCTCAAGATTTGTGAAGTTTTTTTGCCTCCACATCTATCAAGGGTTCTAAGAGGTTAGCAACTTCATCATTTCAGCTCATATTGCTTGTTTTAGCTCATTTCATGCTCTAGAAATGGATAGATTTTGTGTGGGTTCTATCTCTGTATATCTGGTTAATTTGGCACATATAGTTCTCGAAATTCATTTGATTCATCGAAGCACATAGATACATGAGTTCATCCTATATACATATCTTGGTTTGACACGTTGTCTTGAAATCCGGTCGGTTCACAGTGCATCATGTCACCGTCGAGCAACAAAATATTCTTCTTTCTTCTACCTGTCGTCACAAAATCCATTGAAACAAAAATAAGTAACAAAACTATGAAGGCACACATATATAGTGGCGTCCTAGCATTTTAGTTAATCATCGGCCAGTTAAGCAAGAAATTAAGAACAAAAACATGAACACGCCAAGGAGCTATAAAATTAAATTAGGGAGTGACTCTATGGCGAGCTCCTCGAAGATGTCTGAGGACGAGGCATCCTAAGACATCTTCGAGAAGCTCTGCCATAGTGGTGTCCCTGCTCTCGCACACCATCTTTCAGTTCATATCTTTTCTAGCTAAATTAGTATGCTGGTGGAGCTAACTAATTTCACATATTAGGGAGTGCCTCTACGACGAGCTCCTCGAAGATGTCTGAGGACGAGGTCCTAAGACATCTTCGAGAAGCTCTTCTGTAGTGGTGTCCCTGGTCTCGCACACGATCTTCCTTGCAGTTGATAGTTCACAAGGAAGCCTATTTATAGATTAAGCAGCACAACATAGTGTCGACACTCATGACATAATGTCGACACTCACCCCTGTCATAGTGTCGCCATCCACTGAAACAGTGTCGCCACTCACTAGCATAGTGTCCACTCACGACATATAGTGTCGTCACCCACTTTTAGTCCCGATTGGAGACACCATTCAGGACTAAACGAGCTCATGTCGGCCCCAGCCTGCCGCAACCCCTTTAGTCCCGGTTGGTGTGTCCAACCCCGGACTAAAGATGTAGTAGAAAGTTTTTAAATCAGTGCTTGTTTGATGTATACGATGTGTTCTTTTATTTTTATACTAGTACTACTCTTAGCATCATGATTTTGTTTGATGAACTTATAAATTGCAGATGGGCGGCAATGGATGTACGCTGACCGAATCTCTGACGAGTTCATTAAAGGCGTGCGTTCTTTTATCGTTGTGGCATAGGCAAACAAGCGGAATGGTTTCATGTGTTGTCCATGTGGTGAGTGTCGGAATCAGAAGGAGTACTCTTCCTCAAGAGTCATTCATGGCCATTTGTTTCGGTTCGGTTTCATGTCTGGCTATAATTGTTGGACCAAGCACGGAGAAAGAGGGGTTATGATGGAAGACAACGAAGATGAAGAGAATGATGACAGCTATCCTATGTCCCCTGAATACGGTGGTACTACAATGGAAGACAATGATGAAGAAGAAGTAGAAGAGCGTGCATCATATGAGCCAGATGATGATCTTGGTCGGGCCATTGCTGATGCAAAGGGAGAATGTGGTAGCGAAAGGGAGAGGTTGAAATTTGAGCAGATGTTAGATGATCACAATAAATTGTTGTACCCGAATTGCGAAGATGGCCACAAAAGCTAGGCAGCACACTGGAATTGTTGCAATGGAAGGCAGAGGTCGGTGTGCCTCACAAGGGATTTGAAAAGTTGTTGAAGATAATGAAGAAGCTGCTTCCAAAGGATAACGAACTGCCCGCCAGTACTTACGAAGCAAAGAAGGTTGTCTGCCCTCTAGGATTAGAGGTACAGAAGATACATGCATGCATTAATGACTGCATCCTCTATCGCGGTGAGCAGTACGAGAATTTGGATGCACGCCCGGTATGCACTGCATTGCAGTATAAGATCCGACGAGATGACCCTGGTGATGTTGAGGGGGAGCGCACGAGGAAAAGGGTTCCCGCCAAGGTGATGTGGTATGCTCCTATAATACCACGGCTGAAACGTTTGTTCAGAAAAGAGCATGCCAAATTGTTGCGATGACACAAAGAAGACCGTAAGAAAGACGAGATGTTGAGACACCCCGCTGATGGGTCGCAGTGGAGAAAAATTGAGAGAAAGTACCCGGACTTTGCAGGTGACGCGAGAAACTTATGGTTTGGTCTAAGTACGGATGGCATGAATCCCTTTGGGGAGCAGAGCTGCAGTCATAGCACATGGCCTGTGACTTTGTGTATGTATAACCTTCCTCCTTGGTTGTGCATGAAGCGGAAGTTCATTATGATGCCAGTGCTCATCCAAGGCCCGAAGCAACGTGGCAACAACATTGATGTATACCTAAGGCCATTAGTTGAAGAACTTTTACACCTGTGGCACGGACAATGTGTACGTGTGTTGGATGAGCACAAACGTGAGGAATTTAACCTATGAGCATTGTTGTTCGTAACCATCAATGATTGACATGCTCTTAGTAACATTTCAGGACAGACAAAAAAGGGATATAATGCATGCACACACTGTTTAGATGACACTGAAAGTATTTATTTGGATAAGTTCAAGAAGAATGTGTACCTAGGGAATCGCTGTTTCTTCCACGCATTCCCTAAGAAGGAAAGGCAAGCATTTCAATGGTGAAGCAGATCAAAGTAAGCACCGTCGTCGTCTTGGTGATGCTGTATTTGATATGGTGAAGGATTTAAAAGTAATCTTTGGAAAGGGTCCTGGCGGACAGTCCGTTCTGAACGACGCTGGCGGACACGCACCCATGTGGAAGAAGAAATCTATATTTTGGGAGCTACCCTATTGGAAAGTCTTAGAGGTCCACTCTGCATTTGACGTGATGCACCTGACGAAGAATGTTTGCGTGATACTGCTAGGATTCTTGGGCGTGTATGGAAAGAATAAAGATACACCAGAAGCACGACAGGACCAACAACGTATGAAAGACCGAGAAGGAAGGCATCCAGAGTTGTTTCAAGGTACTGCCAGCTACGTTCTTATCAAGGAAGAGAAGGAAATCTTTTTTGAATGCCTGAGTAGTATCAAGGTTTCTTCTGGCTTCTCGTCCAATATAAAGGGAATAATAAATATGGCAGAGAAAAAATTCCTGAACCTGAAGTATCATAACTGCCACGTGCTTATGACACAGTTGCTTCCGGTTGCTTTGAGGGGGCTTCTGCCGGAAAATGTTAGAGTACCCATTGTGAAGCTATGTTCGTTCCTCAATGCAATTTCTCATAAGGTAATCGATCCAGAAAGTCTACCAGGGTTACAGAAAGATGTGGTCTAGTGTCTTGTCAGTTTTTAGTTGGTGTTCCCACCATCCTTCTTCAACATAATGACGCACCTTCTAGTTCACCTAGTCGAAGAGATTACCATTATCGGTCCTGTATTTCTACACAATATGTTCCCCTTTGAGAGATTCATGGGAGTCTTAAAGAAATATGTCCATAATCGTGCGAGGCCAGAAGGAAGAATCTCCAAGGGATATGGAACAGAGGAGGTCATTGAGTTTTGTGTTGACTTCCTGAACATAAGCCGATCGGTGTACCTGAATCATGGCATGAAGGGAGACTTAGTGGAAAAGGCACGCTAGGAAAGAAAGCAAAGATATGTATGGGCGGACATTCTTTCACTAAGGAACACTATACAATTCTGCAAAGTTCCACCTTGGTGGCTCCATATATCGAGGTACACAAGAATATTGTACGCTCGAACTACACGAGGCAGTCTGACAGGTTGATTAGAGATGAACACATGAATACTTTGGGCGGTTGGTTGCAGACACATCTCATGAATGACACCACTGTTGGAGATCAGTTGTACTTGTTGGCCAGGTCTCCATCTATAACTATATTGACTTTCCAAGGGTACGAGATCAATGGGAATATATTTTACACGCACGCCCAAGATAAAAAGAGCACCAACCAAAACAGTGGTGTCCGATTTGATGCAACGGACGAGAATGGGAAAATGGACACATATTATGGTTACATAGAGGACATATGGGAACTTGACTATGGTCCTAATTACAAGGTCCCATTGTTTCGATGCAAATGGGTCAAGATGACAGGAGTTGGGGTAACGGTAGACCAGTTGTACGGAATGACAACGGTGGATCTCAATAATCTTGCGTACAGAGATGAACCATTCGTCCTTGCCAATGATGTGGCTCAAGTTTTCTATGTGAAGGACATGTCTACTAGACCGAGAAAAAAGAAAGATAATCAAAAGAATATAATATAATACGATGAGCCAAAGAATCACATAGTTCTTTCAGGAAAAAGAAACATGGTGGGAGTTGAGGACATGACAGACATGTCAGAAGATTATGACAAATTTCATGAAATTCCGCCATTCAAAGTGAAAACTGACCCAAGCATATCGCTAAATAAGGAAGATGCTCCATGGTTACGGACAAGAAGAGAACCAAAACACTAGATGTGGATGTTGGTGATGTAATGTATTAAACCTTTTGTGAATTAATCCTATTTTTCATTTATTAAAGGAAGATGCTCCATGGTTAATAAAGGAATTTCTGAGATTGCTGTAGGCAGGTACCAAAACTGTAGACTAGGTAACACTTAGACATTTATTAATATTAAAAACCGGGACAAACCGGGACTAGCTAACACTGAGGACTAAAGCCACCCCCTTTAGTCATAATCATGCCTAGTCCTATAGTACACAGCTTCAGGGTCTTCTTCGTCATCGTCATCATCATCGTCATCGTCACCTGCCACTCCAGAGATCCTCAGCCCAGCCATGGCATATACCGGGGGCACCTGCCACTCCGGCCTCGGATTCACGGCGGGAGGGGGAGGAGTCTCCTGGAAGACGATGCCGCTACTGCCGAGTGGGGGAGGGACCTTCTTGTGGCTCTGTGGCGGGTAGACTTGTGGGCACTGCAGGCGAGGATGGTCTCCCCCGGCGATGTAGCGCATCACGCTGATGATAGTACGGTTCGCCCACCACAGATGCCGACCGGCTTCATTGTGGTTCACCGGGGGCGGGACATCACCCTCGTACCTGGCGAGCTCCCTTTCCCTTCGGTTAGCGAAGAAGGCATTCCAGGTGTGATAGTTGTCGGGATCCCACTGGGGATCCATCCGCTGCTCCGGCGTGAGCTCGTGGTAGAAGTGGTTCGTGATGGCCGCCTGTCGGGCGGAGCCTTGAGGCACAGGAGGGACAGGAACCCCTCCAGCGCTCAGCATCCAGCCGGCGGGCGGCCGGTAGCCCGGCGGGCAAGGGTAGTTGGAGGCCCACAACGCCTGGGTCTCCTCGAGGGTCAGAATGGCCCAGTAGGCACTGTCCATAGTTGTGAGAGAGGAAGGTGTGGATGTATGGATAGCCATGGCATGGTCGGCCTATATATAGATGGAAAGTGCTGGAAAACATGGCGGAAAACGGTGGGATATGGCGGGAAATATCTTTAGTCCCGGTTAGTGGCTACAATCGGGACTAAAAGCACCGTTCAGAGCGAAAGGGCGGGAAAACATGACGGGAAGCGGTGGGATATGGCGGGAAATATCTCTAGTCCCGGTTAGTGGCTACAACCGGGACTAAAAGCACCGTTCAGAGGGAAAGGGCGGAAAAACATGGCAGGAAGCGGTGGGATATGGCGGGAAATATCTTTAGTCCCGGTTAGTGGCTACAACCGGGACTAAAAGCACCGTTCAGAGGGAAAGGGTGGGAAAACATGGCGGGAAGCGGTGGGATATGGCGGGAAAACGGGCATGTTTATGTGTTGAACCGCGGCATTGTTTGTGATACAGTGCCCATATTGTGCATGCTTGTGTATATCGGGATGGAGAACAATGTTGCAGGAGGAAGTTTTCCTTTTCGTCGCTCGGAAAAGCCATTTTCCATTTTCTGAGCGCGAAAAGACGGGTCATTTTGTGAAGCAGTCACCTAAATTCAGTTACAAAATGCTACCATCCCATTTTTCTAAAATAGTAGACCACCTTACGTGAAATATATCCCAACCGGGGGATCTCAAACCTTTCTGTCCTTCTCGGGTGAAAAAGACAAATGTCTGCCGAATCGGCAGGAAGTGGGTCCGGTTTGAACTACAGGTACATGATCTAACGTCCGTGATTTTTTGAAAAAAATCATTTTTAGACTCACAATATGTCGTTTTTTCAGAGATCCAATGCAATTTCTAACATTCTCATCCCCTATCTTCACGCACGCTGTTTTGACCTAAGTTCGTAACGACAAAAAATTCAAAACGGTCATAAAAATTTCAAAAAAGGTCCAAAAAATGTAAATCCTTCGCGTGGTGTGATATTATGTGACATAGTTGCAAGGAAAAATATCAAACTTGGTATACTGATTATGTCTCCAAAAAACCTTCACAAAATGACCTATCATGTTCGAGGTTTCATGGCTTTCGGTCCAAGTGACGGATGTTATGTGTTGAATCGCGGCATAGTTTTTGATACGGTGCCCATATTGTGCATGGATGTGTATATTGGGATAGATAACAATGTTGCAGGAGGAAGTTTTCCTTTTCGTCGCTCGGAAAAGCCATTTTCCATTTTCCGAGCGCAAAAAGACGGGTCGTTTTGTGAAGCAGCCACCTAAATGCAGTTACAAAATGCTACCATCCCATTTTTCTAAAATAGTAGACCACCTTACGTGAACTATATCCCAACCGGTGGATCTCAAACCTTGCTGTCCTTCCCGGGTGAAAAAGACAAATGTGTGCTGAATTGGTAGAAAGTGGATCCGGTTTGAACTACAGGTACATGATCTAACGTCCGTGATTTTTTGAAAAAATCATTTTTAGACTCACAATATGTCTTTTTTTCAGAGATTCAATGCAAGTTCTAACATTCTCATCCCCTATCTTCACGTACGATGTTTTGACCTAAGTTCAAAACGGCAAAAAATTCAAAACGGACATAAAAAATTCAAAAAAGGTCCAAACAATGTAAATCCTTCGCGTGGTGTGATATTATGTGACATAGTTGCAAGAAAAAATATCAAACTTGGTATACTGATTATGTCTCCAAAAAACCTTCACAAAATGACCTATCATGTTCGAGGTTTCATGGCTTTCGGTCCAAGAGACGGATGTTATGTGTTGAATCGCGGCATAGTTTGTGACACAGTGACCATATTGTGCATGCATGTGTATATTGGGATGGAGAACAATGTTGCAGGAGGAAGTTTTCCTTTTCGTCGCTCGGAAAAGCCATTTTCTATTTTCCGAGCGCGAAAAGACGGGTCGTTTTGTGAAGTAGCCACCGAAATGCAGTTACATAATGATACCATCCCATTTTTCTAAAATAGTAGACCACCTTACGTGAACTATATCCCAACCGGGGGATCTCAAACCTTTCTGTCCTTCTCGGGTGAAAAAGACAAATGTGTGCCGAATCGGTAGGAAGTGGGTCCGGTTTGAACTACAGGTACATGATGTAACATCCGTGATTTTTTGAAAAAATTATTTTTAGGCTCACAATCTGTCGTTTTTTCAGAGATCCAATGCAAGTTCTAACATTCTCATCCCCTATCTTCACGCACGCTGTTTTGACCTAAGTTCGAACGACAAAAATTCAAAACGGGTATAAAAATTCAAAAAAGGTCCGAACAATGTAAATCCTTCGCGTGGTGTGATATTGTGTGACATAGTTGCAAGGAAAAATATCAAACTTGGTATAGTGATTATGTCTCCAAAAAACCTTCACAAAATGACCTATCATGTTCGAGGTTTCATGACTTTCGGTCCAAGAGACGGATGTTATGTTTTGAATCGCGGCATAGTTTGTGATACGATGCCCATATTGTGCATGCATGTGTATATTGGATTGAAGGGAATATGCCCTGAGAGGCAATAATAAAATGTTTATTATGTGTATTCCAAGTATATGATAGATGTTTATTTTGCATGCTATAATTGTATTAATACGGAAATGTTAATACATGTATGTTTAATAAACAAACAAAAAGTTCCTAGTTATGCCTCTCTCATAAACTAGTTCGTTGATTAACAAGATGATCACGGTTTCCTGATCATAGACATTGAATGTTGTTAATAACGAGATCACAACATTAGTGTAATGGTGTGATGAACATTCATCCGAAGTATAGCATTACGATCAAAGTCATTGAGTTTATATTGCTATAAACAAACTACGAAGTAGTCCTAATCCTTAGACCATGAGATCATGCCAATCACTAACACCGGAAGAGTTTCTTGTTAACATCAAACGTCACTCCGTAACTGGGTGATTATAAAGATGGCTTCAAAGCTACTAAAGTGTTATCTTGAGAATCATGGATCAAGAGTGGAATTTGTTCATCCCGATGACGTATATATATGCTCTGGGCCCTCTCGGTGATATCACATTGGTTAGCTTGCAAGCAAGTGATTTGATCACTAGAATGTTATATCACGGGAACGAGAAAAGAGTGCATGTCAGTAACGAGATCAAACTAGGTATGCAGATACCGATGATCGAATCTCGGACATGTAATATATCGTGAAACAAAGGGATTAATATAAAAGCGTAAAAGGTTCCGACGATCACAGGAAAAGTCATCAATGAATGTGTGGAGTCAAGATGGATCTCCGTGTCCCGCCATCGATTATTGATCGGAGAAGGGTCTCGATCATGTCCGCATTATTCGCGAACCATAGGGTGACACACTTAAGAGACACCGCATCCGGTTGGAGCAAATGTTTCATGCCGAAAGAATAAAAAAGCAGGAATTTATTTCACTAGATACCAAACAAAGCTTTGGTGAAATTGCATAAAGTGGTTATGCATGTGAAATGGAATTCTAGCAAGGGGTTGTGAATGTTTGTCATTAAAGTAATTGACAAAATTCTGAATAAAAATAAAAGTTTTATTTAATGAGAGTTTGCATTAAATTTGGTGGAAATTTAATGGCAATTTGAGTGGACTTTTGAGTGGAGGAATTTAAAGGAATTTTGTGAGTGGAGTGTCCACCCACATGAAGAGGGAGGTCAAGGGGCAGCCCATGCGCCGCCACCCCTTGGGGTTCCCCCTCCTCCTATAAAAGGCCCCTCTCTTGTCTCTCACCTCCTCGTGAAGGATCTCTCTCCCCTCTAGAATTTATCCCCATGGTCTCGGACTAGCTAGATACATGTTCCTAGTGGCTATTCGGCAAGAAAGGTTGTGCTTCCTTGCATCGCTGGGCGAGGAGGCGGAGGTTGCCCGGTGTCTTGTGCGTGTGCGAAACACGGATCTTGTGCTTTGCTGGCGCTAGGACTTCCTCTCGATCTTGAGATCGACAAGAGATCGTCTACATCAACCACGAGTTGAACTCGTTAAGCTTTGTCGGTCTGCAAGGGTATGTTCTCTACGGATATACATCCGCCCGTTGTTTGGATCTAGTAGATAGATCTTGGTACATAGTTCCCATCGTTGGAAAAAATTTGTTTTCTATGCTGCGAACCCTCTGAGGGTATCGAGCCGGATCTATGCGTAGATGCTTTACGGGTAGTACACATATGAGTATGTGGGCGATGATGATCATGTTGTTGCTCCTTTGTTGTAATTTTGGATATTGGTGGCATAGTGGGATGAAGCGGCCGGACAAACTTTACATGTCCTCGCACATGAGACCTATTCCACGCTTGACATGCAACTAGTTTGCATAAGTGGCTAGCGGTGTCTGTCTCTCCTACTATAGTCAATATCTATTTTGCAAACGAGTTGTCAACAATTTGGTTATCCTCGTTGTGGTTCATGTTAAATAGGTAAACGGTTCTATCTCAAAGCCCTAAGCCACGTAAAACTTGCAATGGATAAATTAGAGGCGTCTAGTTTAGATTGTTGCTGGGCTAGTGTTATGATATGGTAGTGTTGTAAGTAGAAGTATGAGATGATACTCTTACAACACAACATAGCGCGTAATCTCCATAGACCTTGGACTTACACATATAGGTATGATAGTAATCATACCAGGGTGCACATGATAGAGATCATATGCGGGAACCATATCATTTCACTAATAAACATGTGATGTTTGATAGCATCTTATATTGCTTGTTTAGTGCTTTGTTAGCATAATAAGATGATCCCTCTTTTAAATATCAAGATAAGAATGTGTTCTTCCTTTAGTATGCACCGATTATGTTTTTGTCGCTCCAAGACATCACGTGATGATCGGGTGTTCTTGTATCCACGACCATATTTCGGGTGTAAAACAGTTACACACGCGAATACTAAGGTTCTAAATTGGCGAGCCTAGCATGTACAGACATGGCCTCGGAACACGGACCGAAAGGTTAAGCATGAGTCATATAGTTGATATGATGCCCATTTGATGCTCGCCTTTGAAGTTGCACCGACTCACATGATGATCGGACTTGGTGTAGTGGATTTGGTTCATGTAATCACCAAAAAAAAGGCACGAGAGATGTCGTTTTTGAGTGGGAGTTCATTCATAATATGGATTAGTTGAACTCAATCTATCATACACTTAGTCTAAACTTTACAAATTATGTTGTAGATGGCACCACCTGCTTTTAATTTCAATGTGTTCATGGAGAAAGAGAAACTTGCAACGAACGGTAGCAACTTTACCGAATAGGCCATGAATTTGAGGATTCTCCTCTCTGCTGCACAAAAGCAATATGTGCTAGAAGCGCCGTTAGGCCCCCCACCTTTAGATAATGCCTCTGACGAGGAGAAGAATGTCTATCAGACTCGTCAGGAGGACCACAACTTAGTTCATTGCGGCATACTGTATGGGCTAGAGCCGGAACTTCGAAAGCGTTTCGAAAATGACAATGCTTTTGATACAATGGGTGATTTCAAAATGATTTTCGACAAACATGCTGCTTTAGAGAGCTACAACGCTTCAGAAAAGTTCTTTAGCTGCATGATGGAAGAGCACAACTCTGTTAGTGAGCATGTACTCAAGATGTCGGGTTACCCCGATAAGCTTGTGTCCTTGGGAATATCGATTCCCATTGACTTAGGCATCCATCGTGTTCTGCAGTCTCTGCCACCTAGCTATAAGATCTTCGTGATGAACTATAATATGCAAGGCATGAAGAAGTCTCTCCCCGAGCTTCTGTCAATGCTTAAAACTTCAGAAGTTTAGATAAAAAAGGAACATCAAGTGTTGATGATCAATAGGAACACTGGTTTCAAGAAAGACAAGAAGGAAAGCGGAAAGTAAGGCGGCAAGCACATTGCCGTGCCTAAAAGAAACCCGAGTTGGAACTAAGTCCGATACCGAGTGCTACTATTGTAAGGGAGCCCTTTGGGCATAGCGCCCCAAGTATTTGGCAGACAAGAAAGCCGGCAAGGCAAACAAAGGTATATATGATATACATGTTATTGATGTGTACTTGACTAGTGCTCGCAGTAGCACCTGGGTATTTGATACCGATTCAGTTGCTAATATTTTTAACTCGAATCAGGGGCTGCGGAACAAGCGACCGCTAGCAAGCGGTGAGGTCAAGATGCGTGTCGGCAATGGATCAAGCGTTGATGTGATCGCCGTCGAAACGCTGCCTCTTCACTTGCCATCGGGATTTGTTATAAACTTGAATAATTGTTATCTGGTGCCTTCACTAAGCATGAACATTGTATCTGGATCGTGTTTGATGCGAAGTGGTTATTCATTTAAATCCGAAAACAATGGTTGTTCCATTTATATGAATGAAATCTTTTATGGTCATGCACCGATGATGAATGGTTTATTTCTTTTGTATCTCGATAATAATGTTACACATATTCATAATGTTGATGCTAAAAGGATTAAACTAAATGATGATATATCCGCATATATGTGGCACTGCCGTCTAGGTCATATTGGCGTTAAACGCATGAAGAAGCTCCATTCAGATGGACTTTTGGAATCACTTGATTATGAATCATTTGATACATGTGAGCCATGTATTATGGGCAAGATTACTAGAACGCCGTTTTCCGGTTCAATGGAGCAGGCGGCATTTATTGGAAATCATACATTACGATGTATGCGGTCCAATGAGTGTGTTAAGACGAGGTGGATATCGTTATTTTGTTACTTTCACGGATGATTTGAGTAGATACGGTTATATATACTTGATGAAACACAAGTCTGAAACCTTTGAAAAGTTCAAGGAATTTCAGAATGAAGTGGAAAATCATCGTAATAGAAAGATCAAATTTCTACGGTCCGACCGTGGAGGTGAGTATCTAAGTTACGAGTTTAGCACTCACATGAAAGAGTGTGGAATTGTTTCACAACTCACACCCGCTGGAACACCGCAGCAAAATGGTGTGTCGGAACGTCGTAATCGTACTTTATTAGATATGGTTCGATCTATGATGTATCTGACGGACTTGCCGTTGTCAATTTGGGGCTATGCACTAGAAACTGCTGCATTCACTTTAAATCGGGCACCATCTAAAACCGTTGAAAAGACACCGTATGAATTGTGGTTTGGAAACAAACCTAAGATGTAATTTCTTAAAGTTTGGGGATGCGATGTTTATGTGAAAAAACTTCAACCGGATAAACTCGATCCCAAACCGGAAAAATGCGTCTTCATTGGATACCCTAAGGAAACTATTGGGTATTCCTTCTATCACAGATCCGAGGGCAAGGTTTTTGTTGCCAAGAATGGATCCTTTCTAGAGAAAGAGTTTCTCGCGAAAGGTGTGAGTAGTCGGAAGGTAGAACTCGAAGAGGTTATTGAACCTTCTCTTCAAAGTATGGCGAGTAGCTTGGCCGGAAGTTGTTAGGAGTTGGCTCCACCTATTGAAGAGGGAGCTAATGATAATGATCATGAAACTACGAAGAGAGTACTACATAACCTCGCGGGTCAAGCGGACGTGCGGCTCCCGAGCTGTCGGAAATCCTATCATGAATTTCATGGTTGATGAAAATAATGACCTGCGACGTATGAAGAAGCGATGATGAGCCCGTTCAACAAATGGTTAGAAGCCATGAAATCCGAGATGGAATCCATGTATGAAAATCAAGTTTGAAACTTGGTGGACTTACCTCACCACCGAAGGCGTGGAGAACAAATGGATTTTCAAAAGGAAAACTTATCTTGATGGTAATGTAACCGTCTATAAAGCTCGACTTGTCGCATAAAGGGTTTCGACAAATTCAAGGAGTTGACTACGATGAGACATTCTCTCCGTAGCGATGCTAAAGTCAGTTAGGATTATGTTAGCAATTCTGCATATTTCGATTATGAGATATGGCGGATGGATGTCAAACGCGTTTCTCAATGGTAATATTGAAGAAGAGTTGTATATGATACAACCAAAGGGTTTTGTCGATACTAAGGATGCTAACAAGGTGTGCAAGCTTCAGTGATCCATCTATGGATTGAAGCAAGCATCGAAGTTGGAATCTCCGCTTTTATGAGGTGATCAAAGAGTTTGGATTTGTCCAAACTTATGGAGAAGCTTGTATTTACAAGAAAGTGAGTGGGAGCAATGTGGCATTTCGATATTATATGTGGATGACATATTATTGATCGAAAATGATATAGATCTTTTAAGCGGTGTTAAAGTTATCTAAACAAATTTTCAATGAAGGACCTAGGTGAGCGTCATACATATTATGCATAAAGATCTATAGAGATAGATCTAGGGCGCCTAATAGGGCTATCGAAAGTACATACCTTGATAAGATTTTAAAGAAGTTTAAAATGGAAAATAGTAAGAAGGGTTCTTATCTATGACACAAGGCACGACATTGAGTAAGACTCAAAGTCCGGCCGGAAGAAAGAGATAATGGACAAGGTCCCTATGCTTCACCATAGGCTCTATAATGTACGCCATGCTATGTACAAGAACGGATGTGGCACATGCTATTAGTTTGACTAGTAGGTACCAATCGGATCCAGTTTCAGAACACTGGAAAGCGGTCAAGAATATCCTTAAGTACTTGCGAAGAACTAAGGATATGTTTCTTATATACTGAGGTAAAGAAGAGCTCGTCGCTAAGTGTTATGTCGACGCTAGCTTTGACACCGATCCGGATGACTCTAAGTCTCAATCCGGATCGTATTTCTCATGAATGGCGGAGGCGGTTAGTTGGAGGAGCTCAAACAACATGTGGTGGCGGGATCAACAACGGAGGCCGAATATGTTCTTTGCTTGAGCGGCTCAGCGATTTGGATGAAGGAGTTCATATCCGAAATAGGTGTGGTTGCAAGCGTTGGACCCAATGGTGATCTATTGTGATAACAATGGTGCCATTGCCAATGCCAAAGAGCCAAGGTCTCACAAGCATTCCAAGCATATTAAGCGCGGTTTCACTCCATCCATGAGCATGTCAAGGATGGAGATATAAAGATTTGTAAAGTACATACGGATCTCAATGTAGCAGATCCGTTGACTAAAACTCTCCCTAGAGAAAAACATGATCTACACCAGAACTCCATGGGTGTTAGATACATCACAATGTAACTAGATTATTGTCTCTAGTGCAAGTGGGAGGCAAAGAATATGCCCTGAGAGGCAATAATAAAATGTTTATTATGTGTATTCCAAGTATATGATAGATGTTTATTTTGCATGCTATAATTGTATTAATACGGAAACGTTAATACATGTGTGTTTAATAAACAAATAGAAAGTTCCTAGTTATCCCTCTCTCATAAACTAGTTCGTTGATTAACAAGATGATCACGGTTTCGTGATCATAGACATTGGATGTTGTTAATAACGAGATCACAACATTAGTGTAATGGTGTGATGAACATTCATCCGAAGTATAGCATTACGATCAAAGTCATTGAGTTTATATTGCTATAAACAAACTACGAAGTAGTCCTAATCCTTAGACCATGAGATCATGCCAATCACTAACACCGGAAGAGTTTCTTGTTGACATCAAACGTCACTCCGTGGCGGTGATTATAAAGAAGGCTTCAAAGCTACTAAAGTGTTATCTTGAGAATCATGGATCAAGAGTGGAATTTGTTCATCCCGATGACGGATAGATATGCTCTGGCCTCTCGGTGATATCACATTGGTTAGCTTGCAAGCAAGTGATTTGATCACTAGAATGTTATATCAGGAGCGAGAAAAGAGTGCATGTCGATGCGAGATAAAACTAGGTATGGAGATACCGATGATCGAATCTCGGACATGTAATATATCGTGAAACAAAGGGATTAAGATACAAGCGTAAAGGTTCCAGCGATCACGGGAAAAGTCATCGTTGAATGTGTGGGAGTCGATGGATCTCCGTGTCCCGCTACTGATTATTGATCGGAGAAGGGTCTCGATCATGTCCGCATTATTCGCGAACCGTAGGGTGACACACTTAAGGGACACTGGCATCCAGTTGGAGCAAATGTTTCATGCCGAAAGAATAAACAAGCGCAGGAATTTATTTCACTAGATACCAAAACAGGCTTTCGGGTGAAATTGCATAAAGTGGTTATGCATGTGAAATAGAATTCTATCAAGGGGTTATTTGTGAATGTTTGTCATTAAAGTAATTGACAAAGTTCTGAATAAAAATAAAAGAGTTTTATTTAATGAGAGTTTGCGTTAAATTTGGTGGAAATTTAATGGGAATTTGAGTGGACTTTTGAGTGGAGGGAATTTAAAGGAATTTTGTGAGTGGAGTGTCCACCCACATGAAGAGGGGAGGGAAAGGGCAGCCCCCATGCGCAGCCACCCCTTGGGTTCCCCCTCCTCCTATAAAAGGCCCCCCTCACTTGTCTCTCACACCTCCTCGTGAAGGATCTCTCTCCCCTCTAGAATTTATCCCCATGGTCTCGGACTAGCTAGATACATGTTCCGGTGGCTATTCGGCAAGAAAGGGTTGTGCTTCATTTGCATCGCTGGAGGCGAGGCGGAGGTTGCCAGTGTCTTATGCGTGTGTCGAAACGGATCTTGCGCTGCTTTGTGGCGCTAGGACTTCCTCTCGATCTTGAGATCGACAAGAGATCGTCTACATCAACCACGACTTGAACTCGTTAAGCTTTGTCGGTCTTCAAGGGTATGTTCTATACGGATATACATCCGCCCGTTGTTTGTATCTAGTAGATAGATCTTGGTACATAGTTCCCATCGTAGGAAAAAAAAATTTCTATGCTGCGAACCCTACATGGATAGATAACAATGTTGCAGGAGGAAGTTTTCCTTTTCGTCGCTCGGAAAAGCTATTTTCGATTTTCTGAGCGCAAAAAGACGGGTCGTTTTGTGAAGCAGGCACCAAAATGCAGTTACAAAATGCTACCATCCCATTTTTCTAAAATAGTAGACCACCGTACGTGAACTATATCCCAACCCGGGGATCTCAAACCTTGCTGTCCTTCCCGGGTGAAAAAGACAAATGTGTGCCAAATTGGTAGAAAGTGGATCCGGTTTGAATTACAGGTACATGATCTCACGTCCTTGATTTTTTGAAAAGATCATTTTTAGACTCACAATATGTATTTTTTTCAGAGATCCAATGCAACTTCTAACATTCTCATCCCCTATCTTCACGTACGCTGTTTTGACCTAAGTTCAAAACGGCAAAAAATTCAAAACAGGCATAAAAAATTCAAAAAAGGTCCAAACAATGTTAATCCTTCGCCTGGTGTGATATTATGTGACATAGCTGCAAGGAAAAATATCAAACTTGGTATACTGATTATGTCTCCAAAAAACCTTCACAAAATGACCTATCATGTTCGAGGTTTCATGGCTTTCGGTCCAAGAGACGGATGTTATGTGTTGAATCGCGGCATAGTTTGTGATACAGTGCCCATATTGTGCATGCATGTGTATATTGGGATGGAGAACAATGTTGCAGGAGGAAGTTCTTCTTTTTGTCGCTCGGAAAAGCCATTTTCCATTTTCCGAGCGCGAACAGACGGATCGTTTTGTGAAGCAGCCACCAAAATGCAGTTACATAATGCTACCATCCCATTTTTCTAAAATATTAGACCACCTTACGTGAAGTATATCCCAACTGGGGGATCTCAAACCTTTCTGTCCTTCCCGGGTGAAAAAGACAAATGTCTGCCGAATCGGTAGGAAGTGGGTCCGGATTGAACTACAGGTAAATGATCTAACGTCCGTGATTTTTTGAAAAAATCATTTTTTAGACTCACAATATGTCGTTTTTTCAGATATCCAATGCAATTTCCAACATTCTCATCCCCTTTCTTCACGCACGCTGTTTTCACCTAAGTTCGAAACTGCAAAAATTCAAAACGGGCATAAAAAATTCAAAAAAGGTCTGAACAATGTAAATCCTTCGCGTGGTGTGATATTATGTGACATAGTTGCAAGGAAAAATATCAAACTTGGTATGCTGATTATGTCTCCAAAAAACCTTCACAAAATGACCTATCATGTTCGAGGTTTCATGGCTTTCGGTCCAAGAGACGGATGTTATGTATTGAATCGCGGCATAGTTTGTGATACGGTGCCCATATTGTGCATGCATGTGTATATTGGGATGGAGAACAATGTTGCAGGAGGAAGTTTTTCCTTTTATCGCTTAGAAAAGCCATTTTCCATTTTCCGAACGCAAAAAGACGGGTCGTTTTGTGAAGCAGCCACCAAAATGCAGTTATAAAATGCTACCATCCCATTTTTATAAAATAGTAGACCACCTTACGTGAACTATATCCTAACCGGTGGAACTCAAACCTTTATGTCCTTTCCGGGTAAAAAAGATAAATGTCTGCCGAATCGGTAGGAAGTGGGTCCGGTTTGAACTACAGGTACATGATCTAACGTCCGTGATTTTTTGAAAAAAATCATTTTTAGACTCACAATATGTCGTTTTTTCAGAGATCCAATGCAAGTTCTAACATTACCATCCCCTATCTTCACGCACGCCTTTTTGAACTAAGTGCGAAATGGCAAAAAATTCAAAACAGGCATAACAAATTCACAAAAGGTTTTTAAAAAAGGTTTTGAAAAAGTTTTAAAAAAGGTTTTTGAAAAAGTTTTTTGTTTTTAAAAAAGTTTTAAACAAGCATATAATAATTAATTTTAAAAAAGGTTTTAAAAAAGGTTTTGAAAAAGATTTTAAAAAATGACATTTAGTCCCGGTTTGTAGTACAAACCGGGGCTAAAGTCTTGAGCTGGCTTGTGGCCTTGAAAACCATTAGCCCGGTTTGTGCTACCAACGGCTAAAATACCCTAGTCGGTTGGTGCTACCAACCTGGGCTAAAGGGGGGGTGGGTATAAATACCCACCGCCCGTGCGATTAGTGCACCGGAGCACCTGAAACCCGCCACCGCATGTAGCGTCTTCCTCCTCGCATCCATCGTCGCGCCATCCGTCAGCGCCATGATCAGGCCCTTCACGCCGAGCCTGCGTGTGCCCCTCCCGCTCCTCGCGCCTCCCGAGCCATGGCGTCCACCACCACCTGGCGCCGCCTCATGGTGAGTTAGTTAATTTTCGTGTTAATTTTGTTATTTTGTTGTTAATTATTTAGTATTAATTAGTTAGTGTAATTTTAGTGTTAATTATTTTAGTGTAATTTTAGTGTTAATTATTTAGTGTATTTTAGGATTTTAGTGTAAATTATTTAGTTAATTTAGGATTTTTCTTAGTTAGTGAATTTTAGGATTTTAGTTAGTGAATTTTAGTGGAATTTTTCTTAGTTAGTGAATTTTAGGATTTTAGTTAGTGAATTTTAGTGTAATTTTTCTTAGTTAGTGGATTTTAGGATTTTAATTAGTGTTTAATATAGTTTATTTTAGTTGATAATATTTATTTTCATGATGTTTAAAGTATATAGGTTTAATTTAGTGTTTAGGAATATCGATTCCTCATCCTCGTTCACTCGGCGTGACCCGGAGCTCTACTAGGCAGTGTCGGGCATCCACAGGCTGGGCTCTGCCAGTTGGGAGGTGCTACCACCGGAGGCGTCGTCGTGAGGAATCCGGGTGTCGTCGACCGGATCTTACGTGGTGGCCGAGTGGTCCAGTGCGATCTGAGAGAGCCGGCCCCGACGAGGTGGTACATCGTCGTGTCAGGGAGGAGGACGAGCACGTCCGGCGCTACATGCACATTTTAGAGTGCAGGATGCCAATACTGGCAGCTTCTTGAGCACCTTACAGATATTCTCGGTGATGGTTCCTACACTTTGGGTGCACACCTCCGGCTCGATGGCAGGCTCGGCGTCTTATGAGATAGCTAGATGTGTAATAGGGTTGTATTGTTGTTTAATTGGTACTTTATTGTTGTACTAGCTGGATTATTCGAGATATAATGTTGTTTAATTGGTACTTTATCTTTCTTTATCGTATTGTTTAAGCTGGATTACTTTATCTTCATTTATTTTATCGCATTAAGCAAAATGGTTTTATCTTTCTTCTGTATTAGTTAAGTTATGGACGGTAGAGACAACGAAGAGCACATAATGTACAACATGATAGATGAGGGTACAGGAGGTTACTTACGATGGAGCAGACGATGATGGAGATGATGATGGCTCCCAATACCTCAACTTGGATGAAGCCGACGGAAGAGATGACTATTATGAATTCTTTGGTGGAGACGATTGGGCGAAGGTGGAGACACACCATAGCAAAGACCGGAGAGGTATATAAAGCCTCTGGCGATCACGAGCTAGTAGATGCATTAGTTGATTCATATATATATATATATATATATGACTGTTTCTTCTCTTAGACCTACGCATCAGGCGAATCTTGCAGGAAGCGAGGCCCGACCAAAAAGTTGGCCGATGGTATCGTTTCACTATTGATCTAGTGTCTCGATTCGGCGAACCTTTGGGCGAAAGAGCCCATAAGTGTATTTGTATACCAATGCGGAGGCGATAGTCGAGCGCCATCGATCACTACTCGAAGTGGAATAAGCTAGGAAAGAAAAGTGATCAAGTTGGAGAAACTTTTGTCGATGTGAGCCAAAGGCGGTCTTTGGAATTCACTCATGGAACACTTCTCTGCTGAATTGGACACTCTTGAACTCACTGAGGCATTGAGGTTGCAAGTCAGAAAGTGGGCCCTTAAGAAGATGGGCGGACAGTTCAAGGACTGGAAGAAAAGATTGTACAACAACTATGCCAAGAAGGGGTTGACTCCGCCATTCACTGGCCCGCTGGAGAAGCAGCGGGATAACTGGACCTCATTTGTGAAATACAAGGAATCAGAAGCAGCTACGGCCAAGTCAGAAACGAATAAGTTAAATGTGTCCAAAAAGAAATATCACCATACTAAGGGAACAGGTGGCAACAAGACGGCCGCGCCGAAGTGGGAAAAAACCGAGGAAGAAATGCGTAAAAAAGGGGTCATGCCAGCTATAAATCAGTGGCCCGTGAGGTCAAAAAATTGGCTCCTTGGGAATGGGGGGTCGTATGACACTGAAACCGGGGAGATTATTGTTACAAAGAAGGCCATTACTAAACCCAAAGATGAACTTGTTAAAGTGATTCAACTGAGAAAAGATGGAAAATTCATTCCCGACAGAGAGAACGATGAGCTGACATATTGTTGGAGATATGCCCTAGAGGCAATAATAAATGTAGTTATTATTATATCTTTGTGTTTATGATAAATGTTTACATTCATGCTATAATAGTATTAACAAGGAAACATTAATACTTGTGTGATTTGTAAACTTAATTTGAAGTCCCTAGTATAGCCTCTATACATCACTAGCTTGTTGGTTGATAAATGATTGTGGTTTCCCTATCATGAACATTGTGATGTTATCAACAACAAGATCATATTGTTAGGAGAATGATATGATGGACATACTACTATAGATAAGCATAGCATAAAGATCAAGTCATTTCAATAGTTCAATTGCTATATGCTTTCTGATACATAGTAACCTAATTCCTTCGACCATGAGATCATGCATATCACCTTTACCAGATGGATGCTTTGATGTAATCAAACACCACACCGTAACTGGGTGGCTATAAAGGTGGCATTGAGTGTTCGGAAAGTATTGGTTGAAACACATGGATCAAGAGTGGGATTTGTCCATCCATATGACGGATAGATATACTCTGGGCCCTCTCGGTGGAATGTCATCCAATTAGCTTGCAAGCATGTGACTGGCTCACAAGGGATCACATATCACGGGAACGAGAAAAGAGTACTTATCGGTAACGAGGTTGACCTAGGTATGCAGAGATACAAGCGATCATAATCTCGGATAAGTAAACTATCGTGAGACAAAGGGAAATTGGTATCGTATTTAAGTGGTTCATTCGATCGCAAAGTTATCGTAGAAATATGTAGAACCATATGAATTTCAGATTCCTCTATTGGTTATTGTTAGGAGAAGTGTCTCGATCATGTCCGCATAATTCACGAACCGTGAGGAGACACATAAGGATTGACGTTGTTTAAGTAGTTATGGTATTATGAGAAAGAGACCAAATGTTGTTCGAGTCTCGGATGGGATCCGGGATATCACGAGGTGAACCGGAATGGTCAGAATAAGATTCATATAAGGAAAGTCCCGTTTGAGTTGGGGAATGATTAGGTGTTTTCATCGGGAATGTTCTAGAAGGTTCGGAATGTCCGCACTCGGAGGAAGGGTACATGAATGTGTCATTGCAAGTTGGAATGATTGCATCATGTACTAAGTGTCATCGCTGTTCCAAATAAGGGATTAATTCAAATCCTAATTTCAAAAGTCAAATAGCTAGTTTGAAAAGTCAAATGGCTAAAATTGGAAAGAGGAAAAGGAGGAAGTGGAACCGAGTTGGGGAGGAATCCCTCCTCCAGCCGGCCCTCCAAGGAGTTGGGAGGGACTCCCCTCCCTGGCCACGGGATCCTCCACCTATATAAGGAGGCGGGGCTCCTCCTAGCACACAAGTCCCTCACCTCAAACCCTAGAAGCTGCAGCCCACCATAGCCGCCTCCCCTTAGGGTTTGCCCTAGCCGCCGACTTGGGGGTCCCGGAACCCTAGCCATGGCTCTAGAATCCCTCCTTGGTGTGTCTAAACCCTAGAACACCGAGGAGCTCTCTCATACTCCACCATACTCGCTCGGCTTAAGGCGAAGCCTGCGAGATCTCCCTCTACCTCAGGTACCACGCCGTTGTCTCTTAGGAATCACGAGAGAGTGCAACAACCTCCGCCTCTTTGGAACAAGGGAGAGGAAGGTCTTCGTCAGTACCGAGCGTGTGACCGATTGGGAGCAACGCTGGCACTGGGAAGGATCGTCTACGATCTTGAGATCGGGAAAATACGACTACATCACCCACGAGAATCGATCTCGTTAAACACTTTGGAATCTTGAGGGTAAGTTATTCCATCGACTCGTTGCTACAATCTAGTAGATAGATCTTGGCTTGTTTGTTTGTATGCGATAGAAATTTTTGTTTTCCATGCTACGAAACCCTACAGTGGTATCGAGCCGTGTCTATATGTAGATCTGTTGCGAGTAGAACACAATGGTCATTGTGGGCGTTGATGCTTTATTGTCGATTGCTTCTTGTGTCTTTGCATCTTGCGGTATGTTGGGATGAAGCGGCCGGGTAACCTTACATGACATCGTTCATGAGACTTGCTCCACGCTTGACATGCAACTTGTATTGCATAAGTGGCTTTATGGTGCTGTTTCTCCTAGAATAGTTAAGATCCAATTTACAACGGGTGATTAACAATACTAGTATCAATGTTGTGGTTCATGTTCGTAAGTTAGAACGACACTTATTGAAAGCCCCAAACCACGTAAAACATGCAAAGAAAGTAGAGGCATCTAACTTTGTTTTGCAGGGTGTCGATGATGTGATATGGCCATGATTGTGATTATATTCGATGTATGCAATGTTCCTTATTGTAAGTTGGCAACGGCGAAACCATATGGTTGTCTTTAATTTATGTTAAGACCCGCGTGTCTATTCAAAGTAGTTGTAATAGTTGAATCCAGTGGACGACAACCATGGAGAAGCGTCATTGACCTTGATGCAATGCCGGTGATGATGGAGATCATGTTCGTGCTAGAAGATGGAGATCGGAAGCACAAAGAAGAAAGGCCATATCATATCACATATTATGAATTGCATGTGATGTTAATCCTTTATGCATCTTGTATTGCTTAGTAGACGACGGTAGCATTATAAGATGATCCCTCATGCACATGAATTTCAACTCATAAAGTGTTCACCCTTAGTTAGCACCGTTGCTAAAGCTTGTTGTTTCGAAGTACCACGTGATGATCGGGTGTGTTAGATTCCGCAAGTGTATACAACGTGAGCAAGCCAGATTTGCTCATCTGGAAACTAAGGTTTGATCTTGACGAGCCTAGCATGTACAGACATGGTCTCGGAACACGGATCACCGAAAGGTAAAGCATGAATCATATAGTAGATATGATGAACATGTCGATTGTTCGCCATTGAAACTATGTCAACTCTCGTGATGATCAGTGTTGATATGGTGGATTTGGTTCGTGTGATCACTAAAACAATGTGAGGGATATTGTTTTGAGTGGGAGTTCACCTAGATTAACTTTATTATTAATTTGAACTCAATTTGTCATAAACTTAGTCTAAACTATTGCAAATATGTTGTAGATCAATGGCCCTACCATCAATTTTAATGCGTTCCTAGAGAAAGAAAAGTTGAAAAACAATGGAAGCAACCGGCGGATTGGTTCCGCAATTTGAGGATTGTCCTCACAGCTGGTAATTTGACCTATGTCTTTGGATGCATTGGGTGACCCACCTGCAGCTGATGCTTCCGATGAAGTAAAGAATGTTTACCTCGCTCGGAAGAATCAGTACTCCATAGTTCAGTGTGCTATCTTGTATGGTTTGGAATCGGAGCTTCAGAAAAAGTTTGAGAATTCAGACCCATATGCTATTGTTGAGGATCTCAAATTGATCTTTGAGACTCATGCGGCAATTGAAAGTTATGAGGCTTCTGAAAAGTTCTTTAACTGCAAGATGGAAGAGGGCAGCTCCGTCAGTGAGCATGTGCTTAAGATGTCTGGGCACGCAAACAAACTTCAAATCTTGGGTATAGTGATTCCTAATTCTTTGGGGATTTAACGTGTCCTCCAATCACTACCACCAAGTTACAAGAACTTTGTGATGAACTACAACATGCAGAACATGAACAAGCAGTTGCCAGAACTGTTTGCTATGTTAAAGTTTGCAGAAGTGGAGATCAAGAAAGAGCACCAAGTGTTGTTGGTCAATAAGACCACCAAATTCAAGAAAGGCAAGTCTAAGCAGAAGGGACACTTCAAGAAGGGTGGTAAGAAAGTTACCACACCGGCAAAGAAGACCAAGGCTGGACCTAAGCACGATCTTGAGTGCTTTTCTTGCAAGGAGAAGGTCCTTTGAGCGGAATTGCCCAAAGTACTTGGCGGATTTGAAGAGCGGCAAAATCAAGAAGAAAGGTATATCGATATACATGTTATTGATGTGTATCTCACTAGTACTAAGTAGTAGTGCACGGGTATTTAATCTTGGTTCGGTTGCTCATATTTGTAACTCGAAAACGGTCTTTGCGAGAATAAGCGGAAGCTAGCGAAGAGCGAGGTGACGATGCGGCGTGGGAAAGCGGATCAAAGGTTGATGTGATCGCGGTCGGCACGCTACCCCTTCATCTACCATCGGGATTAGTTTTATACTTAAATAATTGTTATTTGGTGCTGCGTTGAGCATGAACATTATATCGGGATCTTGTTTATTGCGAGACGGTTACTTGTTTAAGTCAGAGAATAATGGTTGTTCGATTTATATGAGTAATATGTTTTATGCACATGCACCTTTGATAGATGGTCTATTCTTATTGAATCTCGATAGTGGAAATACACATATCAACAACATTGAGGCTAAACGTTTGAAATCAAGCGATAATTCGACCTATATGTGGCACTGTCGTCTTGGTCACATTGGAGTGAAGCGTATGAAGAAACTCCATTCTGATGGACTTCTTGAATCACTTGATTTCGAATCACTTGATAGATGCGAAGCATGTCTGATGGGTAAAATGACTAAGACTCCATTTTCTGGTATGATGGAGCGAGCTATGGACTTATTAGAAATCATACATACCGATGTGTGTGGTCCAATGAGTGTAGCATCGCGCGGTGGTTATCGTTATGTTCTTACCTTCACGGATGATTTGAGTAGATATGGGTATATCTATTTCATGAAACATAAGTCCGAAACTTTCGAGAAGTTTAAGGAGTTTCAAAGTGAGGTAGAGAATCAACGTAACAAGAAGATTAAATTTATACGTTCTGATCGTGGAGGTGAATATCTAAGTTACGAGTTTGGCGAGCATTTGAAGAAATGCGGAATACTTTCACGATTGACACATGGGAACACCACGCGTAATGGTGTGTGCGACGTCGTGTCGAACTCTCTTAGATATGGTTCGTTCTATGATGTCACTTACAGATTTACGCTATCATTTTGGGGTTATGCATTAGAAATAGCATTCACTTTAAATAGGGCACCATCTAAATCCGTTGAAACGACACCGTATGAATTATGGTTTGGGAAGAAACCTAAATTGTCGTTCCTTAAAGTTTGGGGTTCTGAAGCCTATGTAAAGAAGTTCTGCGGACAAGCTTGAACCCAAAGCGGAAAAATCGTCTTCATAGGATACCCAAAGGAAACTATTGGGTATACCTTCTATCATAGATCCGAAGGCAAAATCTTCGTTGCCAAGAATGGATCCTTTCTAGAGAAGAATTTCTCTCGAAAGAAGTATTTGGAAGGAAAGTAGAACTCGACGAGGTTGTCGAACCTTCTCTCGAAATTGCAGTAGCGTTGCCGGAAGAAGTTCTGTGGTGCACTGCACCAATTAGAGAGGAAGCTAATGATGATGATCATGAAACTTGGTTGAAGTTGCTCTGAGCCTCGGAGGTCAGCGAGAACTCGTACCACTCCAGTTGGTATGATCCGTTATGAGTGTCATGTTGGTGGACAACACCGATGACCCCGAGACATATGAGGAAGCAATGATGAGCGATTCCAATAAATGGCAAGAAGCCATGAAATCCGAGATTGGATCCATGTACGAAAACCAAGTATGGACCTTGGTGGAATTCGGATGGCGGAAGGCTGTCGAAAACAAATGGATCTTCAAGAAGAAAACAAATCTTGATGGTAATGTTCTGTCTATAAAGCTCGACTTATGTAAAAGGGTTTCGAAAAATTCAAGGAGTTGACTACGACGAGACTTTCTCACCGATGGCGAAGCTACGATCTGAGGATTATGTTATGTCGCTGCATATTATGATTATGAGATATGGCGGATGGATGTCAAAAGCATTCCTCAATGGAGATATTGATGAAGAGTTGTATATGATGCAACCCAAAGGTTTTGTCGATCCTAAAGATGCTAACAAGGTATGCAAACTTCAACGGTCCATCTATGGATTGAAGCAAGCATCCCGAAGTTGGAATCAACGTTTTGATAAGGTGATCAAAAGTTTTGGTTTTATACAAACTTATGGAGAAGCTTGTATTTACAAGAAAGTGAGTGGGAGCTCTATAGCATTCTTAATACTGTATGTGGATGAGATATTATTGATTGGGAATGATGTAGACCTTCTTAATAGTGTCAAGGAATATTTGAATAATAGTTTTTCAATGAAGGATCTTGGCGAAGCAGCTTACATATTAGGCATAAAGATTTATAGAGATAGATCGAAACGCCAAATATCATTGTCACAGAGTACATATTTGGACAAAGTTCTAAATAGGTTTGGAATGGAAGATAGCAAGAAAGGGTTCTTGCCCATGTTGCCCAATACGACCTTGAGTAAAAATCAAAGTCCGACATCGGCAGAAGATAGAGAAAGGATGAGTAAGACTCCCTATGCCTCAGACATAGGATCTCTAATGTATGCCATGCTATGTACTAGACCCGACATTGCATATGCTGTTAGTTTAACTAGCAGATATCAAAGTAATCCAGGAGTGGATCATTGGACAGCGGTCAAAAACATCCTTAAGTACTTGAGAAGAACTAAGGATATGGTTCTTTCTTATGGAGGTGATGAACAGCTCGTTGTTAATGGTTACACCGATGCTAGTTGGAACACCGATCCGGATGATTCTAAATCACAATGC
Source organism: Avena longiglumis (assembly GCA_030063025.1). Classification (NCBI taxonomy): domain Eukaryota; kingdom Viridiplantae; phylum Streptophyta; class Magnoliopsida; order Poales; family Poaceae; genus Avena; species Avena longiglumis. Next base: position 49,468,154 of record CP125978.1, read on the forward strand.
GGATCGTATTTATTTTGAATGGTGCAGCGATTAGCTAGAGGAGTGCAAAGCAAAGCGTTGTGGCGAGATCTTCAAGCGAATCGGAATACATGGATGCTTGAGGATTCACAAGAAGCGATATGGATGAAAGAGTTCATTCTAGCTGGTGTGGATCCTAGTCTTTGGACCCAATGTCTATCTCTTGTGATAACATGGGCGCCATAACCAATGCGCAAGAACCAAGGTCACACAAGAAGATGAAGCACACCAAGCTACGTTTTCACTATTCAAGAACATATCCAAGATGGGGATATAAAGATTTGCAAAGTACACAGATCACGAATGGCGGATCCGTTGACTAAACCTCTCCAGGGCAAAACATGACCACCAAAGCGACATGGGTGTTGGGTATATTACCATGTAATCTAGATTAGATGACTCTAGTGCAAGTGGGAGACTGTTGGAGATATGCCCTAGAGGCAATAATAAATGTAGTTATTATTATATCTTTGTGTTTATGATAAATGTTTACATTCATGCTATAATAGTATTAACAAGGAAACATTAATACTTGTGTGATTTGTAAACTTAATTTGAAGTCCCTAGTATAGCCTCTATACATCACTAGCTTGTTGGTTGATAAATGATTGTGGTTTCCCTATCATGAACATTGTGATGTTATCAACAACAAGATCATATCATTAGGAGAATGATATGATGGACATACTCCTATAGATAAGCATAGCATAAAGATCAAGTCATTTCAATAGTTCAATTGCTATATGCTTTCTGATACATAGTAACCTAATTCCTTCGACCATGAGATCATGCATATCACCTTTACGGATGGATGCTTTGATGACATCAAACACCACCGTGCTGGGTGGCTATAAAGTCGGCATTGAGTGTTCGGAAAGTATTGGTTGAAACACATGGATCAAGAGTGGGTTGTCCATCCATATAGCGGATAGATATACTCTGGGCCCTCTCGGTGGAATGTCATCCAATTAACTTGCAAGCATGTGTTGCTGTCAAAACCCATGGCAGCGGCTGACGAGCAACACGAGCCGGAGGCTCCGGAACTGCTGGTGGGCCTGGGTCCCTCGGGCATGACATAAAACTCCGACACGTCTGGCTTGGTTCGGCGTGCCACCTGACCTATACAGTGGGAAGGTGAAGGATTGCTTGATTGATTTCTGCATGGTAAACAAGTATCGTAAAATTGAGCCGTGGCTCCCGGGTTTCCTGAATCGGCTCCTAGAGCCGATTATCCCATGTTATGCATTAGATCTACGATAACATGGGGTTTTGCTTCATCATTACGAGCTAAATCAATCTCTGACGGTTAATGTTTTCACGTAATTGGAACATCTTGCACGTAATTGAGCACGGTAGATACAAAAGACAATAGAAAACTAACCCTAGAGGCCTAACAATCAACGTAAAAATCAATTACCGGAACAACTCCTCTCGAACTAGCAAACCATATCCTTACGTACTACTGGATCCTTCAACCCGTTTACAAGGCCTGACTACGTGGATATCAAACTAAACCTTGGAGAACAAGGCATAACTATAACAGATCAAAACAGCTGAATAAAGATCAAGCAAGATGCTACCCTTACACCCGGGAAAAGGTGCAAAGGTAGCGAGGTAACTAGAGGTAGCATAATTCAAACAATTATAACGAAAAGCACCGATGCTAGCCTCAACAAATCTATGATAGTAGTGTTACTCGCCATCAACAAGGCTTGATGCGAGTAACACCAAATAACTTATAAGTAAAAATCGCCTAGATCGCAAGATGCGATCTAGGCGACATATTACTACGAAAGAAACCCTAGAAACAAGGGTGGCGATCTTGAGATTGTGTTTGTTGTGAGCGTGATTGTCCTCCTTTTCGATAACCTTAGGTACATATTTATAGTCAGGAGACTTTCTATCTTTGGAATAACTCTACAACTCTATCTTTACCTAAACTGCGGAACCTACTACGATACAGATACGGGCAATTTAGCCCAAATCCACGCACAAGGCCGATCCAACAACATGTCGCATATACGTATATTTCAAGCCCATCTTGACTACGGCCCATCTCCTCCTTTGGCCAAAATATGGCGATAACACATGCCCCCCTGGTTTTGGCAATAATAATACCAAAACCACTCTGCGATGTTTTCTTCCCTTCTCTTTTTTTCTTCACATCGGGTTCTGCGTTGCGAAGCGAATCGTCACGCCACCCCTCATCATGATGCCTGTCTTCTCAACTCCTTATGATGCATGATTTGACGATTTTGGCAGCACATTCTGGGAAACCGCTATGGCATTGAACCGCCTCCACTATTCTCCTTATTTAAATTCATCTGAGCAGTTCGCAGTCCCCATCTTCCTCCAGCAGCCCCAAAACCCTTCTTCCTCCGCCGAAAAAACCCTCTTTCTCCGCCATGGCCTCCTCTTCATCGCTGTCCTCCCAAGCCTCCAACACAATGGCGACGGGAGCCGCGCCAGAGCACACCCGCCGATGGCGTACAACTCTCGCCCACAATGGTGGGGCGAGAGGATTGGGATTTCGCCACTGGTCGAGGCAGCGTCCTTGTTGGACGGCGAGGAGCCTGCAGTTCCTCACCGAGAGGCTGGAGGCGGAGGCTGCTGACGCTTTGGTCACAGGGGCGGCGTCGAGTCCTCCGTCGAAGAGGAGGAATCGAGGAGGACACCTCCTCAAGCAGTACCGCCGGTGAAGCGCTTCGCGCGGGTCAGCGAAGACACCGAAGGCAGCAGACGAGGCCCAGCTTTCTTCAATGAAGAAGGCGGCCTTGGCGAAGCGAAGGCAATGAACAAGACGGCAGCGACGACAGCGGTGACGACCTCGGCCTCTAGATTAGGAACCAATAGTAGTAGTAGTAGTAGTAGGCTTCCTTTTGTAATCAATCAGCCTTTTGTAAGTAATCAGCTTTTGAATGAATGAAGATTACTTTTCCAACTAGCAGATTGTTTTTCCGACCAAATTTCGCCGATATTCAAAATAGGTCGATGCTCCAGAAGTCGATAGTACTGTATCGGCTTTCACCACACTGCACTCATACAGTCAAACAAATCAAATCTCAAAGAGCCGATGGCAACGCATCGGCTTTCCCAAAAAAACGTTGACAAGGTCAAGACTTGGTCGCATACTTAGGCAAATCTAAACGGCCACTTTTCAGTTTCAAACGATAACCTGCGACCCTCTTCAAAAAGGGCGACCCAGATCTCCAATTACCCACCAACTAGATTAAGCTCATAGCGACAGGAACCCTCGATCCCCAACTGCATAGATCCATCCCCGCCGGCAATCTAGATGGCGGAATCGTCCAACACCAACCCAGAGGTCTCCGGTCTGAAGGTACGCCTACTCCTCGCAGTCTGAACGCGATGTTAGAATTTAATGGCGAACACCTGAATTAATGCCTTTATTCCACCATTTAAACTTTCTAGGTTTCAGACATTCTGCTGCCGCATCCTTCTCTCCCAAATTCTCTCTGTCTTGGCCTTCGTACAGATTCTAGTCCTTCCCATCTGATTTCTTGCGAAGCAAACAGAATCCCGTTCGTAAGCCAGGATCTAGATTTAAACTCTTGGGCCGACTGCTTGCGAGCCTGGCCTAATCCCCCTGAACATTGGGTCTCTTGGTTCAGCAGAGTAGCTAGAGCTTACCAATCCCAATGGGAAACCACAGGAATAGCCGATGCCTTGCATTTATCATTGTCTCCTCTTGAGAAACATGAGAACCTTAAAACCATCGGCTACTTTTGGTGCGGCGCTCGAACGCTTCATGTTCGGTCATGGCCCTATGTCACCAACCACTGTTAGGCGTGGTGATGATTACCGGTCTGGATGTTACATCACCCACCCCTCTGCCTTTAAACTGCAAAGTCCCCTAAGCTGTCTTCTAAAGCAGTTTGCCTGTTGGGGTGCCTACCAACGCCATATGAAAACAAAGGCCTGTCTGAGAAAGAACACACTGACCTTTCTCAACTTCCTGGAACATTTCATATTCTGTGGCCCTTCCCAGCTCCAACCAAGAATTATCTCTCCTTAGCCTGGCGGCCAAGGGCACTCAACAGCCTCGGCAAGCTGTTCCTTGGAGAGGTCTCGATATCTCCGATTGATGTCTCAAGCTGTTCTCGGCATAGCAGATCAAAACAGGTGGTCCTTGGTGGTTTATTCAGCTATGGGCTCATGTATTTTCAAAACCACATCCCAAACTTCCCCTTTTGGCGAGTTGCACCTTTCCGGATGTAAAGGGAAGCGGATCCGATGCACCAGCTATGGCCAAGCTTTGTATAGGCGCGAGCGATGGTGACCCCTGAGGCGTCTAAATGGTTCAGCATTTTCTTTCAAGGACTGGACAATCCTATCTTCTTTCCTTACATGGAAGAATCTGAACATTTCGAAAACCCACTCTCCTTCATGCTAGACAATTTTGCCGATGACACCAGCACTCGGCAGCTTTTTTCCACTGTGATTCGTCCCTGTTTCCTTCCAGTTGGCATGAGTACATCCAACAGAATAATCAAGCCTGGGTATGAATTCTATCAGCCAGTCGTAGTGGCTCGGCAATTTGGCCTTGGACAAGTACCTCCCATTTCTTTCTCCACCACCTTACAGAGAGTAGAGCACTGCTGATCCTCTCACCAGCCAAAGGTGTTATTCCTTCTTTGATGCTCTGACCATCCCAATTCCCAACGACCTCACCTTCGCCTCATCAACCGATGGCTTTGAAGACTGGTGGTCGATGTGGAAGACTCACGCCTTACCGTTGCTGAAACAGCTCGATGCTGACTATGACATCCCCGTGGAACAGGTACCACTACTTGCAAATTTTCTTGATGGAGCTTACAAATGATTCTTCTATTAATCCATTCTTTCTCTTTACAGCAACAAGATGGCCCTGAACCTACGCACAGTGATGGCTCCCCCTTCGAGTTCTTTCCGCCAGCTCCTGTGGTTCTTTTCTGCAAAAACTCGCCACCTCTGAAAAAGGTCATAATGCAGAAACAGCCGCTATCACCACAATCGGCTTCCAAGAACCCAGCAACCTCTAAGTCAGCTGCCCCTCGAGTTCCAACCAAAACAAGAACAACGGCGAGGAAGGTAGCTGCCAGGAAGACCTTGGCGCGGAGCCCTTCTCGTAAAGCTTCGCATGTAGGGTGATCTATGCCTTGGTCGATCCTTCTAATTCTTCCATGCTTCCGGACATGCTCGTGCTCCTGGTTCTCCTTTTTACAGGGCTTCCGTCGAAGACACCTCCAGTGAGAACACTCGGACCAATCGAGGAACTGGACCCAAGATTCGAGAGGACCATCACACCGAGCCAGATTCATCACCATCGGCTTCGGAAAAGGTCTTTTCACGAACCTCGCCCCGAGCACCGGTCGGCGGGGCCAGTATGGTCCCAAGAGAGCTGCAAGGACTGCAGGCTTCTTCGTCGAGCAGGAGGTTTGAAAATCATCACCCTTCACGCTCTTACCACTTACTTCCTTTTATCGCGATTAATCATTATTTATATCGGCTAAACACCTTCCATGTAGACGCATCGGCGTTTCTAGTGGGAAAGCTGGGCGGTGCCGATGCCTTTAGCCAAGCGGACCTAGCAATCCCGAAGGTGCAGATGAAGCGCTACCACTCCCAGCCCCGGCAACCACACACAAGATCGTCTCCTCATCTGCTATCCCCACGATCTTAGGAGAGTCGTTAGCTTCTTCGGCTCATCCTTACATGTTTGGATGCATCGACGCCTTTTCGGGCTGCCGGGGTTGTGATATTTCAGGTTTCTTGGACGTTCGACCTGAATCCATCGAACCAACTCCCTCTTGCGATGATGAACCACGAGCCAGGGCTGTTCCACCTCAATTCTAGCGTCTTAAAGCCTGCGCCCTCCCAATCGAAGAGTTGATCGAGGTTACGAGGAGGTGAAGCGTTCGGCTGAAATAAAGACCAGCTCGGTAGCATTGCGGTGAAGCTTTGGCGGTTGTAACCTGTCTTTCTACGGGTCAAGGGTGAAGTTAGCTCGTGAGAGGATCGATCGCCACGCCCAACTTCCCTCAAGGCCAATATCGCGCGGATGCCAACGGCTCAACGAGAAAAAGCGTCTCTGGATGCCAAAGCGACACCTCTGTCATGCTCGCATCCTTGAAAAGGAGCTGGAAGATCTTGAAGAGAAGGTCCGGCGACTAAACAGCTCATTCGCGACAAGGAAGAATCCATCGCTCCCAAGGCGAGGTGAAAGCCTCAAAGCCCAGCCGAAGACCGATCTGGCGAAATCGTGCCTGAGCAGCTAGTGACGAGCAAGGATGAAGATGACGGCCGAGATCGCCGAGGTGGATCATCGTCTTGGCGCCCTCACGCCTTGAGGCATTTCTTGATGGCTTCGTATGTATGGCACCTGTTTGTAACAGTTTGAACCTCTAGAGTCGATGACTGTGCATCGGCTATATATTTTTGTTTTTATTTGGCCGATTTCATGTATCGGCCCCCACATTTCACTGTCCGTCGTCTCACGTGCTTTTTACTTGGCCGATTTCATGTATCGGCCCCCATATTTTACTGTCCATCATCCCACATGCTTGGGAAATATTTCTTGAGATGTTGACCGTTGATACATCGGGAATTTTAAAATCCGACTCCTCGAGCATGTATGCGTTCCTCTTAAAACTTGATCGACCCTGTACGGCCCGTGCCAATTTGGAGACCATTTACCATATGTTGCATCCTTAGTCCCTAATGGCAACACAGCTTCCCATACCAGATCACCAACGTGGAACTCCTTTGGCCTCACTTTCTTGTTATATGCACGAGCTACCTTGGCCTTGTTCTCTTTGATTTTCTCAGCGACCACGGCTGAGCTCGGTTAAATCCTCAACACCATCACTCATCGGGGTTGCATATTCTTCGATTGTTAGATTGTCACGAAAAGTGACACGTCTCGATCCGGTAGTAATTACCCGAGGCAATCGACTTCGTCCATAGACCGGATGGTATGGCGAGGTTTTATCGCCCCATGGCATGACATGCGATAAGCCCATAACGCCTCGACAAAACCTCGTTAACGCCTAGGGTGCTCATCGATTTTCTCTTGATCGACGATGAGGCTCGGTTGGTCAGCTTGCCCATTTGCTTGAGCATAGTATGGAGATGATCGATCGACTTAATCCCGTGTCCTCACAGAACTTTCTAAACTCGTGAGAAATGAAGACCGAACCTCCATCGGTCGTGATAGTTTGGGGAATCCCGAACTTATGGATGACATGTTCTTTCACAAAGTTGATAACATCCTTTGAGTTTACTGACTTCATCGGGACAGCTTCCACCCATTTAGTGAAATAATCAGTAATGGCCAAAATCCACATGTGGCCTTTGCTTGATGGAGGATTGATCTTGCCGATCATATCCATGCCCCAACCTCGGAATGGCCAAGGCTTGATGATGGGGTTCATCGCTGACACGGGTACCATCTGAATTTTCCCAAATTTCTGACATGCTTGACACCCTTTGTAGTACTTGAAGCAGTCCTCAAGCATGGTGGGCCAATAAAACCCTGATCGCCTGATCAACCATTTCATCTTGTGAGCCGATTGGTGAGTTCCACAGGCGCCTTCGTGTAACTCATGTAGGAGCCGATTGGCCTCGGCTGTCCCCAGACATTTGAGCAATAACCCCTCCAGAGTCATGTAAAACATGTCGTCCCCGATAAGCACATACTTCATGGCCTTGTATCTTATCCGTTTAGGTGCCCCCCGAGCCGAATCCTTCAAGTAATTGAAGATATCGGCTCTCCAGTCATCTGCTTCCAGGAACGGTACCTGAACATCGGCTCCCTCTGCTACATCCTTGTAGCCTGAAGCCATTTGTGCAAGATCATTCGCCTCGGTATTCTGCGACCGCGGGATCCAAGTGAAGTTTATATACCGGAACTGTGCCATCAGCTCACGGCAGTGCAGCCATAATGGGAAGAGGGACTCGCTCTCACACTTCTATTCCTCCGTGAGTTGGGAAATCACCAACTTGGAGTCTCCAAAAATTTCCGCTACGCTCCGGCTTGATGAGCAACTCCATTCCCTTGCGCATCGCCTCATACTCGGCGTTGTTGGTGCGAGGGCGATAACATGATGGAGAAGGAAAATGTTGCCCCAGGCGACACGAGTAACATGCCGATGCCGCACCCATCGTCACAAACCGATCCATCGAAAAACATAGCCTTTCGTATATACGGTCTTTGCTATATTAGTGTTGATCCTTTCAGCGATAAGGTCGATAACGCCTGTCCCTTAATCGCTTTCGCGGGTTGATACGGATGTCAAACTCCGATAATGCAAACATCCATTTGCCCGATCGGCCTTTCAACATAGGAGCCGACGGCATGTGCTTTATGATCGATTTGCATATGATGACAATCTCCTGATAGCAAAATGTGGCAGCTTAGTGCGAGTGAAAAACAAGCGAGGCACAACTTATCGATATCGGGATACCTTGTCTGCATCCAGCATCCTTACATTGATGTAAAATACAACTCGCTCCCAGCCCATCATAAACTTGCACCACCGAGGCGATGGGCGTGTCGACTCGACGGTAAATGTAGAATGGTCTATCCGGTGGGCGGAACCAACAGCGGCCGTCGGATATTCTTTGATCTCGTCGAAGGCTTGTTCTTACGCCCCGGTGAATTCCTCGTCGATTTAATTTTCACCAGTCCATGAACGGCTCTATTCTTCTGACAGTTGGAGATGAATCTCCGCGAAGTTGATCTTGCCGATGAGAGCTGCAGTTCTTTCTTCGTGGTAGGTGGCTTCATTGTTCGCCTGCCTCGACTTTTTAGGCCGATCTCAATTCCGCGTTCATGGACCAAGAAACCTAAGAACTGACCGGCCGTCACCCCGAAGGCACACTTCTTTGGATTCATCCGTAGCCCGAATTTTCTTGTTCGGTCCAGGACGCGTTGCAGGTCGTCCAAGTGTCCTTGTACTGAAGCAGACTTGACCACCACGTCATCGATGTAAATTTCCACCAGCTTGCCGATCAGATCGTGGAAAATGTAATTCATGGCTCTTTGGTATGTGGCGCCGGCATTCTTCAGTCCAAACGTCATGACTACATACTCAAACAACCCCACGACCACAGGACTCGAATGCAGTCTTGTGTATGTCTTCGGAGCCATAAAAATTTGTTTGTAACGCATTGCCATCCATGAAGCTCAAGATCTTATGACCAGCATTGCGTTGATTAACGTTTACGCACCGCATCGGATACTCATCCTTTGGGGTAGCTCTGTTGAGATCCGAAAATCTATGGCAACACGCCAACGGCCATCCTTTTTTCTCTGATGCGATACTAGAAATCCACTCAGCATACCGCATGGCCTGATTAACTTGGTCAACATTTTCTCGACCTCCTTCTTGACTTCTTCCGAATTTGGCCTTCATCTGCCGTGCTCGCTCTTTGGAATGGCGAAATCCTTTTTAGCGAGTCGATGCTCAATGATGCTCTGTCTAACCTGAGCATCTGTATAGTCCCAGGCGGCGATGGATATTTTTCAGGGGGCTATCGCCGGACCCCGAGACTCGGATCTAACTTTTGCGATAAATGTTGGTCGTGGCTTATCCCCAGGACCGATGTCGATTTCTTCTAGTTCATCAGCGGATGTAAACCCATACACTAGCTTTCCGTCACCTTTCAAATCGATGCTAAACACAGGGCAAGCAGTAGGTGAGGATAACAAAAATAATTTGGGCGATTGCTGAATCGCCCCTTTTTATTGCATTAGTCAAGGACGGTTTACACCTTATTGTTTTATAATGGCAGGGCATCTCCCTGCTACGACTACATGATCTGCTTGTCGTATGATTGCTGCTTTTTATTTTTTGTGGCCGATCGCAGGGATCGGCCGTACCACGTATGATCGTGGACTTTGGTACTCTGTCAGGCCAGTGGATAAGACCAGCCTCACCCCGTTTTTTGTAGCTTCAATGCGCTCACAGCCGTCTAGACTGATTCCAGAGATCGGCTCTTGGTCTTCTGCTTCCCAGACGTTCATGCCAGCTATGGAGATCTTGATAGAATCATCTGCATGAATGACCTCCACTTCATCCCCATCCCACTGTATTAGGCACTGGTGCATCGTGGACGGAATGCAGCAATTAGCGTGAATCCACTCTCTTCCTAGCAAGGCGTAGGTGCTTTGCTGTCCTCGACGAAGAATAGCGTGGGGATGGTTTTCTGCCCACGGTCAAATCCACGTTCAAAGCCTTGCGTTTCAAGTCTGGCCGTTGAAGTCGCTTAACGTGGCGTTGGTTTTGATCGGATCTGCGGTGGGCGTCCCAAGCGCCGTAGCATGGAGTATGGCATTATATTGTTGCCGCTCGGTGTCCACCAACATCTTCTTGACAGGTTGCCCATTGATGTAACCTCGTAGTGCAGGGCTTTCGGATGTTTGTAACCCTTCTCACGTGGCTTCTCAAAGATAGGTCGTGGGCGCGATCAACTGCCCTTTGGTAGCTCGTTGGTTCTTGGCGCGCAGAATTCGGACGGAAGTATGAACACCATGTTTGTGCCAGCCGATGTCTTTGCATCGGCTCTTACCGGTTTGGGGCGCCACTCTTTCTTTTCGGGTGGTCTTCCGTTTCCAAGGTCTGCCTAACTTTAACGGCCAGATCGGGCCGTGCTTTTAAAGCGTGGAGATACGCGCTCGCTTCCTCCGTTACGCAGCCTGCACTCTACGCTTTTGGGTGTGTCTGAGTCCGTCGGGACACCACCTTGGACGGTGATATCTGTCTTCTTCTTTGTCATCCCTTGGCTTCTCGAGGTCTTTTGCTCGAGTGGACTCCTATGCGGCCTCGAGGTGGAGAGGCCCTAGACGCTTGAACACCAAATCGGCCCGTGTCCTCCTTCCGCTGTCCACATTCCGGCAGTTATCGATCGTAGGCAATCGTCTCATTCCGTATCCCAGCAATACTTGAAGAAAGGACAATCCCAATGTTTGTCTGCGCCTTCCTTTTCTTTTGACGGTCCCCTAGCGAGGTGCTCATATCCTTCATCGTCTCCATCGCGCCGGCGACGTTGGTCATACTGACGCTCATACTTGTTAAGGAGATGCGTGGAATGTGGCTTCTGATATCGCACTCTCCTCACCTGTTCCTCTGTTAAATACCGCCTGTCATCGTGGCTGGGCCGGTCGCGTGGACCAGCCTCCTCTCTTTCCTTTACCCGAGAGCGACCGCCTTCCTCCTTGTGTGTGCCATGGTGGTACCCAGATCCTGCCATATTAACATCAAACGAGAACTCCAGCTGACGCCTTGTGGAGTGACTGTGTTCTACCATGTTGACGCCGGGAAATGGGTTTGTGTCTACTTTCATGGCGAACTGTCCCAGGATCAGACGGCCTTTCTCTATTGCTGTTTGGATCTGGCGACGTAGCTCTTTGCAGTCATTGGTGGTGTGGGTGAACGAGTGATGCCACTTGCAGTATGGTCTCCCGTTCATCTCCTGAGCCGTAGGTATTTTGTGGCCTTCGGGTAACTTCAGCTGCTTTTCTTTCAGCAGTAAATCAAATATCTACTCAGCTTTGCTAACATCGAAGTCGAACCCTTTTGCATGCCCCTGCTGCTTCACCCATTTGCAGGATACAGGATCTGCCCCCCGAGCCCATTCAGCCACGGCCACCTCCTGGTCTTGTGTAGGATCATCTTCTTACAGTCGACCAGGCCTATCGGACGTTTGAACTTGTCTTGGTACAACCTGGTGGCGCTGTTCATACATTGTCGATTCGGGCCATGTGCGCCAATGAGTTGTACTCTACTTGAAAGCCAGATCCTTGATGGGTGCTGAGAGACCCAACACCGCTAGCTCGATCGCTTCTTTTCGATTAAACGAGCCGAGTAACATCGGTTCTTGACCGTCCCGGTTACCGGATGTACTCGCTCGCTCCTCGCTTGCCGCACTGTGGTCTCGCAATGCCAGCCTTTAGCCTCTGAATGATCTTGAATGTGGAACGCTCTTCCAGTTGCTTCCAGTGTCGAATCGAATCGTGGCCGAGGTGTACCACCCAAAAGCTGGTCTGTCGAGATTGCGCAAAGAACCTTACGCGCAATCGATCCGATCTGAAATCATGCCTAATCGTGCGGTATCGGCTCACGTGCTCGATCGAGCTCGACCTTCCGATCCACTAAACCTTGAGAACTCGAGGAGCCGATACTTGGGTGGCAGCGAATCGATCAAACTTCCGGGGGTACGGCTTTGAATAGCCGATTGTCCTTCTCTTGACGCACGGTTTAACTGGTCTCTCAAGATGGTACGGATTTGCTCCACTGTTTGAGCCGTAGGGGCTAGATTCTCGTGACTCGTTCGATGGCATACTTGGCTAGCCACGCTTGTTGTCGGCGTCCATCCTGCATATCGCTGCTCGAAACGCCCGCCTCAAGCCCCGCCCAGAACTCCCCGTGTAAAATCGCGGTTGCAATCTGTTGGTGCGTGTCGTTATTGCGATCCGGTATGTAGGTGCACACATATCCATGTGGGATTTCTTTAGGCGGCTCAAACAGAACCGGCAATCGCTGGTCGCCCGACCTTGTAGACGACGACGCCGCTGCCCTGGCGGCTCGGAGCTGCAAGTGTGAATGGCAGCGTGGCTGGCTCGAGCGGTCTTTCTCCTGTGAGTCCCGAGTAGGCCCCGGAGAATCGATATTTCATGATCTCTGAACTACGCGAACTACGATCCGCCGAAAGCGTTCACGTGCTCTCGAATGGCGGTGAAGAGAATGAGCCACCATGTAGTTGACTTCGTCAGAGCTACAGTGCGCTCCTCAAGGAAGGCAGATCCACCTCATCAAGAGCACCCTCGTGAGAACCCTTTCCACCGATGCCATGCTTACGGTCCTCTCAAAGGAGCCGATGAGATCGGCTTCAAGAGGGCTTTGATGTCATCATACTTCGCCTTGTGCTCCTCAGCACTCGTCAGACGTGATCGGGTCTCCCCCATCTCGGTCGGATGTTGATGCAGATGTTGTTGAAGGTCCCACCGGCGTGCGAATGTGTTGCTCAAAACCCACCGCGAGCAGCGACGAGCAACACGAAGAGCCGGAGGCTCCTGAATCGCCGGGTGGGCCTGGTCCCGGCAACGGCCCGCAAAACTCCGCACGTCCCGGCTTGGTTCGGATGCCACGACCTATACCTGGTCAGGAAGGTGAAGGATTGCTTCGATTGATTTCATGAATGCTAAACAAGTATACGTAAAATTCGAGCTGTGACCGGCTCCCAGGTTTCCCTGTGAATCGGCTCCTAGAGCCGATTATCCCATGGTTATGCATTAGATCTACGATAACATGGGGTTTTGCTTCATCATTACGAGCTAAATCAATCTACGACAGTTAATGTTTTCACCACGTAATTGGAACATCTTGCACGTAATTGAGCCTGGTAGATACAAAAGACAATAGAAAACTAACCCTAGAGGAGGCCTAACAATCAACGTAAAAATCAATTACCGGAACAACTCCTCTCGAACTAGCAAACATATCCTTACGTACTACTAGATCCTTCAACCCGTTTACAAGGCCTAACTACGTGGATATCAAACTAAACCTTGGAGAACAAGGCATAACTATAACAGATCAAAACAGCTGAATAAAGATCAAGCAAGATGCTACCCTTACACCCGGGAAAAGGTGCAAAGGTAGCGAGGTAACTAGAGGTAGCATAATTCAAACAATAATAACGAAAAGCACCGATGCTAGCCTCAACAAATCTATGATAGTAGTGTTACTCGCCATCAACAAGGCTTCAGTACGAGTAACACCAAATAACGCATAAGTAAAAATACTGCCTAGATCGCAAGATGCGATCTAGGCAGCATGAAACTTACCCGAAAGAAACCCTAGAAATAAGGGGTGGCGATGCGCCGAGATTGTGTTTGTTGTGAACGTGATTGTCCTCCTTTTCGATAACCTTAGGTACATATTTATAGTCCGGAGACTTTCTATCTTTGGAATAACTCTACAACTCTATCTTTACATAAACTGAAACGGAACCTACTACGATACACAGATACACGGGCAATTTAGCCCAAATCCACGCACAAGGCCGATCCAACAACACGTCGCATATACGTATCTTTCAAGCCCATCTTGACTACGACCCATCTCCTCCTTTGGCCAAAATATGGCGATAACAGCATGTGACTGGCTCACAAGGGATCACATATCACGGGAACGAGAAAAGAGTACTTATCGGTAACGAGGTTGAACTAGGTATGCAGAGATACCGACGATCATAATCTCGGATAAGTAAACTATCGTGAGACAAAGGGAAATTGGTATCGTATGTAAGTGGTTCATTCGATCGCAAAGTTATCATAGAAACATGTGGGAGCCATATGAATTTCCAGATTCCTCTATTGGTTATTGTTCGGAGAAGTGTCTCGATCATGTCCGCATAATTCACGAACCGTAGGGAGACACACTTAAGGATTCGACGTTGTTTAAGTAGTTATGGTATTATGAGAAAGAGACCGAATGTTGTTCGAGTCTCGATGGGATCCGGATATCACGAGGTGATCCGAATGGTCCGGAGAATAAGATTCATATAAGGAAAGTCCCGTTTGAGTTGGGGAATGATTCCGTGTTTTCATGTGAATGTTCTAGAAGGTTCGGAATGTCCGACTCGGGAGGAAGGGGTACATGAATGTGTCATGGCAAGTTGGAATGATTGCATCATGTACTAAGTGTCATCGTTGTTCCAAATAAGGGATTAATTCATATCCTAATTTGAAAAGTCAAATAGCTAGTTTGAAAAGTCAAATGGCTAAAATTGGAAAGAGGAAAAGAGGAGGAAGTGGGAAACCGAGTTGGGAGGAATCCTCCTCCAGCGGCGCCCCTCAAGCCGAGTGGGAGGGACTCCTCACTCCCCTGGCCGCCGGCCTCCACCTATATAAGGAGGCGGGCCCTCCCTCTAGCACACAACAAGTCCCTCACCTCAAACCCTAGAAGCCGAGCCCACCATAGCCGCCTCCGCCCCTTAGGTTTTGCCCTAGCCGACTTTGGGGTCCCTAACCCTAGCCGCCGGCTCTAGCATCCCTCCTTGGTGTGTCTAAACCCTAGAACACCGAGGAGCTCTCTCATCCACCATACCGCTCCGGCTTAAGGCGAAGCCTGAGATCTCCCTCTACTTCCGGTACCACGGTTGTGCTTCCTAATCACGAGGAGAGTGCTACAACCTCTGCCTCTTTGGAACAAGGGAGAGGAAGGTCTTCATCGAGTATCGAACGTTACCATTATCAAGGAGCGCTGCCGAACGCAATGGCCGGAAGGATCGCCACGATCTTGAGATCGGGAAGAGTACGACTACATCACCCACGAGAATCTGATCTCGTTAAACACTTTGGAATCTTCGAGGGTAAGTTATTACATCGACTCGTTGCTACAATCTAGTAGATAGATCTTGGCTTGTTTGTTTGTATGCGATAGAAAATTTTTGTTTTCCATGCTACGAAACCCTACACATATGCCCTCGGGAATCCTGAAAAAGTCGGACGAACACGAGGCTTTGGCCCATCTGTTCCATGGAAGACAGGGTTTCCCGCTGACATCGACACTTATAGAAGCCGATCCAGAAAAACGAACCGGTAAGGCGAGGAGGCAACGCTTGGAGGCGGTTAAAAAAGGAACGAGGAATTTCAAGCCATGTTCAAGCTGCAACAGGAGCAGATTAATGAACTTAGAGTACTGGCCCGACATCAAGATCCTGCGTTAGACAGTCCGGTGGGCCCATCTCAGCAGAGAAGCAGCGTGGCTTCCACGGAGGTACAAGCTAATAATCCAATGCTGATGGACAATAATGCACCTGTGATAGATGATACGCCCGGTGCAACGATGGTTCACTACCCCGTGGATGAAGTCGAGGCACGGACATCTTGTGAGCTACATGTCACAGTGAAGAACATTTCTATGAAGGTGGCGCTCGACTTTGCTTTACCTTGTCCACCGGAAGCGACCTACCATGGAAGTCATATTCCAGCTGGCTATGCTCGTGTCGGTGTGGATGAAGTTGAACCGACATGTCGATCACTTGAGCTTCACATCCCTGCAAGCGATGGGGAGAAAACACTTGGAGAAGTGGAGGGTGGGATCATTCTTTGGAAAAACCAACACATCGTGTTTCCAGGCTGGGCGCCAAGGCAATCTTCTCCTCCGAGAAGCAATCCATCACCTCCAAGGACACCATCACCTCCGAGTCCACCGTCTCCACCAAGAAACAATAGTCCACCCCTTCCCGAGAGGGATCGCAGCGCGACTGCATCTCCATCTCCGGCGCCTCCTCCTCCGCCCACTGAATCAAAGGAAAGAAAGCGGAAGAATAACACCGCTACGTCGAGGGAGACCCGACGCCGAAAACGACAAGATCCCCTCCCAAGAGTACCGTCGTATCCTCCCAAGTTAGCTTATCACCGGACTGATGAGTAAAGCGCGGTGATCTCCCAGGCCGAAGTGAAGGCCCATTCTGCACCAAAACAAGCCGAGCCACAGGTGCTAGTTGATCCAAAAGTCAAGAAGCACTTCAAGGCATTCCTTGAGCAACCACCCCAACATGTGTTAAATAGGAAAGATGACTATACACGCTGTCTTACGAAGACACTAAAAGAAAAGTCATCAAGCAATACTCAAGCGGGAGAAAATCAAAAGAAGTTGCCCAGCTCGGCAAACAGGCAAAACAATCTATCGCCCCGCTCAAGGTGTTACCCCAGCCCACCCAAGGTGGAATAGATATGGAATTAGCTATTAAATTAGCCAAGGAGTGTAACGTGACCCTCGAAGCACTTCTAGCCGACGGAGATAATGTCGCCAAGGGATCAATAGCACGAAAATTTGTCTACGGGGAGCCTCTGGTCAGCGATGAGGTATTCGATGATCTGCCAACACATATGCGACTGTTGCATATCTGGTACTTAAAAGTCACAAAGGAAGGGAGACAATTTCTCGTATGTAAAGTTGGAGAGGAGTACTTCCGTCCAGACGAGATCTCCATTTAACTTTGTGAACTATTTCAGTTATTCAACCTAGACGCCCTCGACAAGTCCCTCCTCAGGTGCTATTGTCTGTAAGTAATTAAGTCACTAACTCAGCTCGTTCAATTCATTTCCTGTCGTTATCCTTACTATATATCTTCTTCTGTATGCTATTATATATGCAGAATGAAGATTCAAGAATGTAGAAGAAAGTCAATCTACAGCATTGGGTTCGTTGACCCAAACAGAGTTAATGGACATACGGTAATAAATAACCTCGAGGAAACGGAGGATAACTTGCTAATGTTTTTAATGGAGCAATATTACAAGACACAAATTCTATTTCCTTACAACTATGGGTAAGAGTCTTACTGTCTTGTACACATTCAATTTTTATTTACTAGATGTTAAGTGTATATAAACGTGCGCAGCTACCACTGGATTCTTCTAAACATTGACGTTGACCGTGCAAAAGTGAAAATCTCGAACTCGTTAAAAAAGCCAATGGAAGACTACCACAGCATAATTGATTGCCTCCAAAAGTAATTTCAATCATTATCGCACTATATCTGTCTCTTTCGTTCATTCTCTGAGATGTAAACTAATTAATAACTCATTTATTTCTTTTTTGCCCAACAGGGTTTGGAAAAGGTTCACGAAGGAGGTTAGTGGTGAATGGCGTGAGGAGCTCACTTTTTGTACGGTCCCAGTAAGTAGTATGAGAGATAGGGGACTAATTTATGTGGATAATACAATTATCATTTATACAATTATCATGCTTGATTAATATCTGATTGAATTATATTCTCGATCGAAAAGTGTGCCACGCAGCCAAAGGGGACTAATTTATGTGGATATTACGTATGCGAGTTCATTCGTGGGTGTATGGAGCAGGACACAGACTTTCTTCATGTACGTAAATAATATATTCGCAATTTATTCTATACCATAGTTTTTGTTGAGTTCCATTCATAATGATCTACTTCTTTATATATAGTTGGATGCAATGCGGGATAAGCTCCTACCACATGAACGCCTACTAGCAATTCAAGAGAAGTTGTCGGGATTTTTGCTCAAGGACATCATAAACACAAAAGGAGAGTACAACGTGAATAGATCTTCGTGTGATCGTGGATAGACACAAAAGGACAGTATCCGTTGTAATGATCTTGGTGTAAAGCAATTAGACGAGCCCTAGTCTCGGTTGTGTATATATTTATATGTATTTATGTTATCATGAGTGAAATTATATTATATATGCATCAATGTATACAACATGTAGTAGCGTAGAATAATATGTATATGAAAATACAAAATAAAAAATAATCAAACACAAAAAAACCCTAAAACCCCGCCTCCTGCCGCGGCAGCAGTTTGATGCAAAACGCTGCCGCGACAGAAAATTTTTGGTCCCAGTTCATATTCGTTTGTGTATATATTTATATGTATTTATGTTATCATGAGTGAAATTATATTATATATGCATCAATGTATACAACATGTAGTAGCGTAGAATAATATCTATATGAAAATACAAAATGAAAAATAATCAAACATAAAAAAACCCTAAAACCCTAAAACCCCACCTCCTGCCGCGACAGAAGTTTACGTGGAGACAATCTAGTCCCGGTTTGTAACAGAATCAGGACTAAAGGCCTAACCTTTAGTCCCGATACGTTAATCCGGGACTAAAGCCTCTTACAAACCGGGACTAGTGCATGTTTTCTACTAGTGGCCTATGTCCCTTCCGAGCGACTCTCCTACAATGTCCTGCTGGTTGAGGGTTTCGTTCCTAGGGCCTTAATTTCCTCAAATTCGTCGCCTTGAGGTGGCTCCGAGAATCCCCTCCAACAATTACAATGGGATGTCACAGATCGAACATGGAATTTCCGCATGCCTCACAAGCCTAGGTTAATGCAGCAAGATATATCGAGGGACCAAATTACAAAATGACCAATACTACCATGTATAGGGAAAGCAACCATGTTTTATGTATCTACATCTTAAAATTCCCTACTATGTGACAATCGCGCTACCGATTGGATGCCATATATATGCAACATGCAATGATCTCTTCAAATTTCGTACTAACAAATTAAATGTGTAATTGACAAGGAACAACCAAGTGGTATTCCATAAAAGTGCTCCTTAATGTTCGGCAACTGAAGATAGGAGCGCACAACAATCACCTATCATAAATTTGAAAGGTGGACCGCCGATGACAAGTAAAAAGAGGAGACTAGGAGTACTCTGAGCTGCTACACCTTCAACATTTACCCGCCCCTAGTGTAGGATCAGGTCGAAGCTGCACAACACATTTTTCTTCATCGATCAAGTAGTTATGCAAGATGTTGTTTATATGTTTCTAAAGTTTTCTTTTGCTACAACAGAGGTAAATAGTTGCCTCTTCTGTTAATTTATAAGAACATAACTTTCTAGTTAATTAAAGAAAAAACGGATGAAAATTGTTACAAACATGGCTAAAAGAACACCAAGCCAGAACACAGACGCGCAAGCGAACTACTGCTAAACAGTCTGACAAATGTTTCCAGAATGTGATTCCTACGAACCACCAACATATGAATCTCAGCGACTTAAGAGAGCAAAAAATAAAAGGGCATCACCCAAGAAGACTAGCCAAGAGACCGAAACCAACAATCAAGAACCCTTAGATGTCTTCCCTATAACACCACCCTTCTTGCTTTAGGTCTTCAAGATGTCAGATCTAACTTAAATTATATAAAACATACTAAATTGGTATCACAGAACAAATGCTGGATCATAAAATGTGAACACTCACGCTTATAATTGACTGATTGGTTCAGGAACTAAACTTTAGTTCCATGCATTAAACAAAATTAAGAAGTTATTTACCGACGGTTGGCTTGAATTGTAAATTCACATAATTTAAGATCTTATTTTATTTTATTTTATTTCTATTATGTAACACCCTCAAAATCGGACCTATGCAAGTTTTAGCGAAATCCGCCAAACCCGCATAGAAACGATTCAAAGGTGCCCACCAGGCACTTTCGTGCGGGTGGAAAACGAAGTAATAACATTACACAACAGTCCTCGATGGGACCCACAGAACAGATATATATAACAGCGACTCAATGAGTCAAGAATACAGATATACAGTACAAAGATCCAAATCACCTTGAAAACGATAGAGCGTCCAGCTACGGACAAGATGCAAATGGGGCTAAGAGCCCTGAAGAATAACCAATGGCGTCCATAACCCTGCCCAGGCCAAGCCGGAAGGGTAACCCTGCTAACGGCGTCGATCTCAAAACCTGCTTAAACAAAAGGGGGTGCCGACAAAGGGCAAAGGAAAAAGAAGGAGCGTCAGTACTGAGGCCAGTACACGGCGAGGCTAGAATTCGGCGGTCCTCGCCTACATAGGTATGGTGGACTGAAGCGGCAGCGGCAGCATGCACTAAACAACCTATAGAGACTCGATACAACTGGCGACAGTCAGAGAGGGGTAAGATAGACCTATCCGGATCCAACCTGAAGCTAACACCAAACAAACCCATCCTGGTGTTTCCCCCTCGAGACCAAACGAGGAAGTCAACCGAGGAACTCACACAGTGGGCAGTTTTAGTTATTCTGTTATCGTTGCAGCAATTACTAGTCAGGTATAGATAGTCGTCCTGATAAAATAAGCAGTGGACGGTTTTAATTAACCATTCCGTTATAGTTGCAACAATTACTAATCAGATACAGATAGCATGAGATAAACCCAAACCCAGCAGTTGTTGGTACTTTTATTCAGCCATTTCGTTGGTATTGCAATACTTACTAGTCAGGTACAATGGTCGCAAGCGACAACTCAAACAAGCAATTGTGGGCAGTATTATTTAACCATTTCATTATAGTGAAGCTGATTACTAGTCATTATAAAGTCAAATTTATAGCAATAAACTTTAGTTTTGCTTGTCTATGGTCGAGATACTGTGCTCCAAGTCGTCCATATCCGCGGATACGGCTTTCAGAAAGTTTTACCCGGCCGGGGTGCACCAATAGCAACACACGCTCGATCAACCTCGGAAAAACCAAATCAAAACCCAACGAGGCTTTCACGACTAAGCAATCACAGGATTCAGAAATATTTCAGGGGGCCACCCCATTGAGTAGACCCACAACGAAGTAAGCAAGCTCCGAGACGGACTCAAGGTTTGCGTCAGTGGCTGTAAACGACTGGGAACCCAAAAAATCGGGGTGTCGATACCGCGAAAACACTCCGCTTTCCTAAACAGTACAGTATGCTATCTGTCGCACAATTGTAAATACAGTAGTAGCATGGCATAAGTACAGGATAGTAAATAACACCTCAAACTAGTTTGTGGCCCCAAGAAATAAGACTGAATCAAGCCCTGGCTCAGGGGGTTCCCATATACCTCCCGGATGTGGATAGCGCGATAAATCAAGGAACAGGTATCAAGTACTCGAGGTCCTACGGGACACAAGTGGGCGTTCGGAAACCAAATATTATCTATCACCCACCGATGCCTCTGCTTATTCCAATTTTAATTGTTAAACAGGAATTTAAAGTGAACGATAAGTAAAACTATGATCATCTCCAACAACAACATGCGGCAATTCTTCAACAACTGTGGCACTTGGCAACACGCAACAGCACTAGAGCAAGCGACTACGACGCGCAAGTCCAACTATCTACCAAACAACAGGTAATTAAGATAGGTAGAAAGGGGGAGATGCTCGCCTGAAACATTGTTAAAGGGTACAACCGAAGATCGGGTCGACACTCGCATCAACTCAACGGCCTTATCCGCGAAGAAGCAAAACACTAGAAGAAACACCGGATGCAATATTTAAGACAACGGCAGAAGATCGGCATGATGCATGCATGATGAATGACATGGCAAAGGTGCGATGCAATTAGGTCATATTAAGCGGAAGCGAGGTCCCGACAATTAATTAAATGGTTCAAGTTGTTTAGAACCCCCGCAATTTAAATGTTGTTTAGACATGGCAAAAGATAGCACCGGTTCGCTACACAAGTTTTAAATGAGGCCAATATAAGACTAGATTGGCCCGCATATGGGCCCCATATTTAATTATGCAGTGAATCGGCATAAGGCCCCCAAACCACACAAACAAGTATGCATGCATGAACATTTAATATGCAACAAGTTGGATTATATTATGAAATAAGGTTTCGGGGAGGGGTTCACACATTAGGGTTCGGCGAGCTTGGGTTCCGGGGTTCGGGGTAGGTCTCGGGGTCCAGGGTTCGACGATCTGGGGTTCGGTCTCGGCGGGTTCGGGATCTGTACGGGGAGGAGGTCTTGTCGCAACCGGGAAGCAGGACTTGGTTGGCATCGGGGCGCATCGGGTTCGCCCTGGTTGTTGTCGTTCTTGTCATCACGAAGGTCTTGACGTCCGGGATGAAGTGCTTGTTGTTCCGGTGGCGATCTTGGCGCTCGGTGTCCGGGGTGAAGTACTCGGCGTCCTCGAGGGAGTACTTGGCGTCCTGGTTGGCGACCTGGGCGTCCGAGAGATGAACTTGTCGCACGGTGTCCGGTAGGCGAACTTGTCGGTTCCGCGGTTTTGGTTGTCGGTGTCGGACTCGGGTCTCGGCACTGAAGATCTTGGCGAGGGGTTCGGGTTCCGGGCGTCGGGATCGGTCTTCGGAACCGGAAACGGGTTTCAGCGCTCCGTGTAGAAGATCTTGTTTGGTTCCCTGTCGTTGGCGTTGTGGTACTTGTTTCGTTCCTTGATGATGGCTTGGATTGGCACCGATCTGGTAGCTGGATCCTCGGAGAAACTTGGAACGGTCTCGAGATGCTAGCACACGGAGACAGGACGATACAGACACATACACGGGCACAGGCACCCGCTTTACACATGCGCACAGGGGATCAACAGGACCAAAAGCTGGGCCAACTTCAACCGCAGAGGACCACGAGGCACGGGCAAGCGATGGCGACGGACACGGCGCGCGACGGAGGCGAGCTCGGGGCCGGCAAGGAGAAACGGAGCGGCGGGGAGGTGCTCGCAGACGCACGGCCTGGCGAGCGGGGAGGCGCAGAAGCGAGGGAGGGGAGGACGAGGAGGGCGCCGGAAGGCGCGCGCTGTGGACGACGCGAGCGCAGGCGAGGCGAAGAGCGGGGCGGGCGAGGGCGAGGGCGACCGGCGAGAGCGGACGGGGGAGGGGCGGCTCAATGACGGGCGGAGGAGAGCAGGGCGGCGCCACGCTGGAGAGGAGGCGCCGGCGGGCGGCAGGGCGGCGGCGGGCGGAGGCGGCGAGGGAGGCGAGGAGGTTGGCGGGCGGCGGAGAAGGCGGAGGCGGGAGGACGGGCGAGGCGGGGCCACGAGGACGGCGCGGACGCGGCAGCTGTGGCGGAGAGGAGTTCAGGCGAGCGGGAGGTTTGCAGGCACAACGCGGGCGGAGGTCGACTTGAGCGGGCGGAGAGGAGGGCCGCCGGCGACGCGGAGGGGGAGCGGCGCCGGGAAAGGGAGGTGAGGGAGGTCGGAGAAGCGGAGGCGGCGAGGCGGGCGCGGGCCGCGGCCGGCGAAGGGCGGGCGAGCGAGGGTGGCCAGGCGAGCTCGGAGGCAGCTGGGAGGCGTGGCGACTGGCTGGGGCGGGGGCGAGCGGGCGGAGGAGGTGCACTGGACGCGGAGGGGGGAGCTTGGCGGACAGGCGGGGTGTCTGGCGCCAGGAGGAAGAAGCGCAGAGAGAGAGAGAGGGAGCGTGGGGAGGCCGGTGGGGCTGTGGGACAGGTGAGAGAGAGGAAGTGGCGGCGCCCAGGCGGTCAGGGGGCTGTCGGCTGAGGCGTGTGGGATGGGAAGTGCGGTTGGGTGCGGCGTGCGTGCATGTGTGTGTTGAGAGAGAGAGGAAAGGGGAGAGAGGCTGGGGTGAGGTGGCAGGGTTTAATTGGGGGAAAGAGAGGGGAGCTGAGGTGGCGAGCTGCTACTGGTTGGGGTGAGGTGGAGAGGAGGGCTGGGTAGGTTGTCTGGTAGAAAAAGGATTACGGGTGGGCCGATTATATTTCTGGGGTGGTCGTTCGGGTCGATTCGGCCCGTTCGACTGCCCCACTAAAAATAATTAAAACTTTTATTTAATTTTAAATGCACCATTTGCAAACCGATAGCCGACAAAAAAATATTCCGGCGACCCGGGTTTGAATTTGAAAACAAGACGGGGCATTTTAGAAAACAAAAACAGGCTTTGCGAAATAGTTTTAAGCAAACAATGCATGATGATGACGATGCAATGCACAAATTCAACGCGATTTTCTAGTAGTGGTTTTGCGGGATGCCACAATTCGACACCACTAACAATGGATCTCGCCCTCGAGATCCGCCTCATGGTACCAGAAGGAAGGTCGGTGATCTGCGTCTTCTCGCTTTGTGTAGATCTTCGCGACACCACTAACAAGAGGTCGTTGTCCGTGATCGTCAAGAGGACTCTCCGGAACAAAAGATCGAAGGTAGAGGCATCAACAAATAAAGCCACCCCTAACTTCCGTGAACGGAGTAAAATCGCTGGATCCACTGATTCGAGGTACAAGAGCGAATGATAAGAGTAGTCGGATGGTGATCAGTCCATCGCGCACCCAAACCATTACTTTGCACACGAATAGGCGGATTATGCAACCAACTCTCGGAATTAGACTGAAGATCTCGACAAGCGAGGTTCGGAACAACGGAGTGATGCAGACTCTGCATCGGATCTGGCGTAGATGATGTCGTCGCGTCGGAAAACACCAGAAGGCACGAGAAGGAACAAAGAGAAGACCACCGGACGAAGGATTCCTCGGATAGCATGAAGACCGAATGTAGCGACACCGTTACCAAAGGAGGAAGCGAAACCCTGAAGGTACGACGGAAACCCAACCACGAGAAATCCTGGACTTGAAGAAAGGTAAGAGGGTGGATTCAAAACACGCAGAGGTAAGAGGAGAATAGCAGAGGGGTAAGGAATAAAAATCAGACCTAATCAGAACTATCCAACCGATTTTGCAAAAATAGTTTTGACACTCTACTTCGGTCGTTAGATAGGTTATCCTACAGGCTGGACTTGTGGGGTTTCGCAACTGCTGAGCTCTGATACCACTCTGTAACACCCTTAGAATCGGACCTATGCAAGTTTTAGCGAAATCCGCCAAACCCGCATAGAAACGATTCAAATGTGCCCACCAGGCACTTTCGTATGGTGGAAAGCGATAATAACATTACACAACAGTCCTCGATGGGACCCACAGAACAGATATATATAACAGCGACTCAATGAGTCAAGAATACTGATATACAGTACAAAGATCCAAATCACCTTGAAATCGATAGAGCGTCCAGCTACGGACAAGATGCAAATGGGGCTAAGAGCCCTGAAGAATAACCAATGGCGTCCATAACCCTTCCTAGGCCAAGCCGGAAGGGTAACCCTGCTAACTGCGTCGATCTCAAAACCTGCTTAAACAAAAGGGGTGCCGACAAAGGGCAAAGGAAAAAGAAGGAGCGTCGATCTTGAGGCGATGACAGCGAGGCTAGAATTAGCGGTCCTCGCCTACATAGGTGTGGTGGATCAAGCGGCAGCGGCAAAGATGCACTAAACAACCTATAGAGACTCGATACAACCGGGCGATCGAGAGGGGTAAGATAGACATATCCGGATCCAACACAAGCTAACACCAAATAAACCCATCCCGGTGTTTCCCCCTCGAGACCAAACGAGGAAGTCAACCGAGGAACTCACACGGCGCAGTTTAGTTATTCGTATCGTTGCAGCAATTACTAGTCGGTATAGATAGTCGTCACGATAAAATAAGCAGTGGGCGGTTTTAATTAACCATTCCGTATAGTTGCAACAATTACTAATCGACATCGAGATAGCATGAGATAAACCCAAACCCAGCAGTTGTTGGTACTTTTATTCAGCCATTTACGTTGTTATTGCAATACTTACTAGTCGGGTACAATGGTCGCAAGCGACAACTCAAACAAGCAATTGTGGGCAGTTATTTAACCATTCCATTATAGTGAAGCTGATTACTAGTCATTATAAAGTCAAATTTATAGCAATAAACTTTAGTTATGCTTGTCTATGGTCGAGAATCGTGCTCCAAGTCGTCCATATCCGGAGACGGATTTAGAAAGTTTTACCGCCGGGTGCACCAATAGCAACACACGCCGATCAACCTCGAAAACCAAATCAAAACCCAACGAGGCTTTCACGACTAAGCAATCACAGATTCGAAATATTTCAGGGGCCACCCCATTGAGTAGACCCGAACGAAGTAAGCAAGCTCGAGACGGACTCAAGGTTTGGCGTCTGTCAGAACATCGGAACCCAAACTTCGGGTCGATATCGCGAAAACACTCCGCTTTAAACAGTACAAGTGTGCTATCTCAGACAATTGTAAATACAGTAGTAGCATGGCATAAGTACAGGATAGTAAATAACACCTCAAACTAGTTTGTGGCCCCAAGAAATAAGACTGAATCAAGCTCTGGCTCAGGGGGGTCCCATATACCTCCCGGATGTGGATAGCGCGATAAATCAAGGAACAGGTATCAAGTACTGGGGTCTCCTCACGGACACAAGTGGGCTCGAAACCAAATATTATCTATCACCCACCGATGCCTCTGCTTATTCCAATTTTAGTTGTTAAACAGGAATTTAAAGTGAACGATAAGTAAAACTATGATCATCTCCAACAACAACATGCGGCAATTCTTCAACAACTGTGGCACTTGGCAACACGCAACAGCACTAGAGCAAGCGACTACGACGCGCAAGTCCAACTATCTACCAAACAACAGGTAATAGGGTGTGTCCAAGGCAATATAGGGCTGCAAGGGATATCACGGGTACGGAAACTAGAGCATCGCAACACAGATAGCAATAGATCAACAGGACGGAATAAATACTATAAAAGTAAGATAGGTAGAAAGGGGGAGATGCTCGCCTGAAACATTGTCGAAGGGTACAACCGAAGATCGGGTCGACACTCGCATCAACTCAACGGCCTTATCCGCGAAGAAGCAAAACACTAGAAGAAACACCGGATGCAATATTTAAGACAACGGCAGAAGATCGGCATGATGCATGCATGATGAATGACATGGCAAAGGTGCGATGCAATTAGGTCATATTAAGCGGAAGCGAGGTCCCGACAATTAATTAAATGGTTCAAGTTGTTTAGAACCCCCGCAATTTAAATGTTGTTTAGACATGGCAAAAGATAGCACCGGTTCGCTACACAAGTTTTAAATGAGGCCAATATAAGACTAGATTGGCCCGCATATGGGCCCCATATTTAATTATGCAGTGAATCGGCATAAGGCCCCCAAACCACACAAACAAGTATGCATGCATGAACATTTAATATGCAACAAGTTGGATTATATTATGAAATAAGGTTTCGGGGAGGGGTTCACACATTAGGGTTCGGCGAGCTTGGGTTCCGGGGTTCGGGGTAGGTCTCGGGGTCCAGGGTTCGACGATCTGGGGTTCGGTCTCGGCGGGTTCGGGATCGGTACGGGGAGGAGGTCTTGTCGCAACCGGGAAGCAGGACTTGGTCGGCGTCGGGGCGCATCGGGTTCGCCCTGGTTGCTGTCGTTCTTGTCATCACGAAGGTCTTGACGTCCGGGATGAAGTGCTTGTTGTTCCGGTGGCGATCTTGGCGCTCGGTGTCCGGGGTGAAGTACTCGGCGTCCTCGAGGGAGTACTTGGCGTCCTGGTTGGCGACCTGGGCGTCCGAGAGATGAACTTGTCGCACGGTGTCCGGTAGGCGAACTTGTCGGTTCCGCGGTTTTGGTTGTCGGTGTCGGACTCGGGTCTCGGCGAAGATCTTGGCGGGGTTCGGGTTCGGCGCCGGATCGGTCTTGAACCGGAACGGGTTTCAGCTTCCGTGTAGAAGATCTTGTTTGGTTCCTCGTTGGCGTTGTGGTACTTGTTTCGTTCCTTGATGATGGCTTGGATTGTCACCGATCTGGTAGCTGGATCCTCGGAGAAACTTGGAACGGTCTCGAGATGCTAGCACACGGAGAGACAGAT
Organism: Avena longiglumis; assembly: GCA_030063025.1. Lineage (NCBI taxonomy): Eukaryota > Viridiplantae > Streptophyta > Magnoliopsida > Poales > Poaceae > Avena > Avena longiglumis. Next base: position 49,496,188 of record CP125978.1, read on the forward strand.
CTGAACACATACAGGCACGAGCACCCGCTTACACATGTGCAGGGGATCAGGACCAAAAGCTGGGCCAACTTCAACCGCAGAGGACCACGAGGCACGGGCAAGCGATGGCGACGGACACGGCGCGCGACGAAGGCGAGCTCGGGGCCGGCAAGGAGAAACGGAGCGGCGGGGAGGTGCTCGCAGACGCACGGCGAGAAGCGGCGACGGACGGGGGAGGCGCGGTTTCCGGCGAGGAGGGGCGGACGAGGAGGGCGCCAGTGGGAGCGCGCGGCGCGGCTTATGGGACGGGACGCGAGCGAGGCAGAGGCGAGGAGCGGCGAGGGCGAGGGCGACAGAGCGACGCGGGAGGGGGGGCGCCCGGCAGACGGAGGAGAGCAGGGCGGCGAGGGGAGGAGGCGCCGCGGAGGGGCGGCGCATGAGGGGAGGAGGCGACGGAGGCGGCAGGAGGGAGGCGAGAGGTTGGCGGCGGCCGCAAGGGCGGAGGCGGGAGGACGCGAGGCGGCTCGCCGGAGGACGAACGGGGCCACGGGCGCAAGGAGAGGAGGCTGCATGAGCAGCAGAGGTCGTGGAGGGCGCAGGGAGCGAAGGTCGATGCAGGCGAGCGCAAGTGAGAGGGCCGGGCGACGCTGGAGGGGGAGCCGAAGGGAGGCAGGGAGGTCGAGAAGAGGCGGCCAGGCGGGCGTGCGCGGGCCGGGCTAAGGGCGGCGGCCTGCTGGGCGGCGGGCGAGGCCTTGAGGGGCGCGATGGGAGGCGTGCGACGGTCAAGGTCGGCAGCCAGCGGAGGAGAGTGCGCCATGGCGGCAGCGAGGTGTAAGGCGCCAGGGAGGAAGAAGCGCAGAGAGAGAGAGGGGAGACGCGTGGGGGAGAGCCGGTCGTGTGGGCCAGGGGACAGGTGAGAGAGGAGCGTGGCGCCAGTGATCCCGGCTGAGGCGTGTGGGATGGGAAGTGCGGTTGGGTGCGGCGTGCGTGCATGTGTGTGTTGAGAGAGAGAGGAAAGGGGAGAGAGGCTGGGGTGAGGTGGCAGGGTTTAATTGGGGGGAAAGAGAGGGGAGCTGAGGTGGCGAGCTGCTACTGGTTGGGGTGAGGTGGAGAGGAGGGCTGGGTAGGTTGTCTGGTAGAAAAAGGATTACGGGTGGGCCGATTATATTTACGGGTGGTCTCGGGTCGATTCGCCCGTTCATTGCCCCCACTAAAAATAATTAAAACTTTTATTTAATTTTAAATGCACGTTTAAAACCGATAGCCATTAATAAAATATTCAGACCGGTTTGAATTTGAAAACAAGACGGGGCGTTTTAGAAAACAGAAACAGGCTTTGCGAAATATTTTAAGCAAACAATGCATGATGATGACGATGCAATGCACAAATTCAACGCGATTTTCTAGTAGTGGTTTTGCGGGATGCCACATATTACATCAACTAGAATAAATCAACCGATTCCTTAAACTAAAACTAAAAAACCTATACAAACTGGACTAGCCCACTCGAAAAGCCGAGACAACCACTACGGGAATAACTAAATAGGCCGACGGCCTTTTTATACGCCGACGGCAAAATGTCGGGGCCGTCGGCATAGCTTGACGGGCCGTCGGCCCAGTTTTGCGGTCAGCGTAGAATAAATAGGCCGACTGCCGCCGTCGGCGTAAACATGACCGTCGGCGTAGCCTATTGGGCTAACGGCAGAGCAACGGCGTCAAGTCTACGCCGACGGCTAGGTTTCAGACCTATGCCGACGGCTTTGCCGTCGGCGTAGCTATTTTTCTTTTTTTACCACATTAATCTTAGAAAAATCATAACTAAATCATTTAAATTCAGAAAAATACATATAATATATCAAAATTTGCAGAAAAATAAGCTATATCTATATAAACTCAAATATTATATATTTTTATTCAAAAAAATATATATAATACAAATACTTTCGTATAACATATTTTTTATTTTCCAAGTGCAAAAAACGGGGTGTTTTGTGAAGCAACCACCAAAATAAAGTTTCAAAATGATAATACCATATTTTTCAAAAATACTAGACCATATTGAATGGAAAATTTCCCAACCTAGGAATCTCAAACCTTTCCGTTCACCTCTCGTGAAAAAGACAAATTCCTGCTGAATCGGGAGGAAATGAGTTAGATTTGAACTACAGGTACATGATATATTGCTCATGATTTTTTGTAAAAATAATTTTTAGGTTCACAATATGCTATTTCATCAGAGATCTAATGCAAGTTTAGTGAGACTCGTCCCCGAGCTAAGAATCATCATGCCCCTCGATTTAGGAAGTTTGATGATAGTTTGAAATATGCATAAAAAATTAAAAAACGATCGAAACAAGGCAAAACCTTCGCGTGGTGCCATATTATATGACATAGTTCCATGGAAAAATACCAGACTTGGTATATTTATTGAGTCTTAAAAAAAACTTCACAAAATGGCCTATCTCAATCAAGGTTTTCTGGATTTCAGGTCAAATGACCAACTTTATTGCTATAATCGCGGTATAGTTTGCGATAATATATCCATATTGTGCACACATGTATATCATGGGATGGTGAACAATGTTGCAGGAGGAAGTTTTCTTTTTCGTCGCACCGAAAAGCCATTTTTCATTTTCTGAGTGCAAAAAACAGGGTGTTTTTATGAAGCAACCACCAAATGAAAGTTTCAAAATGATAATACCACATTTTTAAAAAATACTAGACCATATTGAATGGACAATTTCCCAACCTAGGAATCTCAAACCTTTCCGTTCACCTCTCGTGAAAAGGACAAATTCCTGCTTAATCGGTAGGAAATGAGTTAGATTTGAACTACAGGTACATGATATATTGCTCATGATTTTTTGTAAAAATCATTTTTAGGTTCACAATATGCCATTTCATCAGAGATCTAATGGAAGTTTAGTGAGACTCGTCCCCGAGCTAAGAATCATCATGCCCCTCGATTTAGAAAGTTTGACGATAGTTTGAAACACGCATAAAAAATTCAAAACGATCGAAACAATGCAAAAACTTCGCGTGGTGTCATATTATGTGACATAGTTGCATGGAAAAATATAAAAGTTTCGCGTGGTGTCAAGTCTACGCCGACGGCTAGGTTTCAGACCTATGCCGACGGCTTTGCCGTCGGCGTAGCTATTTTTCTTTTTTTACCACATTAATGTTAGAAAAATCATAACCAAATCATTTAAATTCAGAAAAATACATATAATATATCAAAATTTGCAGAAAAATAAGATATATCTATATAAACTCAAATATTATATATTTTTATTCAAAAAAATATATAAAAAATACAAATACTTTCGTATAACATATTTTTCATTTTCCAAGTGCAAAAAACGGGGTGTTTTGTGAAGCAACCACCAAAATAAAGTTTCAAAATGATAATACCATATTTTTCAAAAATACTAGACCATATTGAATGGAAAATTTCCCAACCTAGGAATCTCAAACCTTTCCGTTCACCTCTCGTGAAAAAGACAAATTCCTGCTGAATCGGGAGGAAATGAGTTAGATTTGAACTACAGGTACATGATATATTGCTCATGATTTTTCGTAAAAATCATTTTTAGGTTCACAATATGCTATTTCATCAGAGATCTAATGCATGTTTAGTGAGACTCGTCCCCGAGCTAAGAATCATCATGCCCCTCGATTTAGGAAGTTTGATGATAGTTTGAAATATGCATAAAAAATTAAAAAACGATCGAAACAAGGCAAAACCTTCGCGTGGTGTCATATTATATGACATAGTTCCATGGAAAAATACCAGACTTGGTATATTTATTGAGTCTTAAAAAAAACTTCACAAAATGGCCTATCTCAATCAAGGTTTTCTGGATTTCAGGTCAAATGACCAACGTTATTGCTATAATCGCGGTATAGTTTGCGATAATGTATCCATATTGTGCACACATGTATATCATGGGATGGTGAACAATTTTGCAGGAGGAAGTTTTCTTTTTCGTCGCACCGAAAAGCCATTTTTCATTTTCCGAGTGCAAAAAACAGGGTGTTTTTATGAAGCAACCACCAAATGAAAGTTTCAAAATGATAATACCACATTTTTCAAAAATACTAGACCATATTGAATGGACAATTTCCCAACCTAGGAATCTCAAACCTTTCCGTTCACCTCTCGTGAAAAAGATAAATTCCTGCTGAATCGGTAGGAAATGAGTTAGATTTGAACTACAGGTACATGATATATTGCTCATGATTTTTTGTAAAAATCATTTTTAGGTTCACAATATGCTATTTCATCAGAGATCTAATGCAAGTTTAGTGAGACTCGTCCCCGAGCTAAGAATCATCATGCCCCTCGATTTAGGAAGTTTGATGATAGTTTGAAATATGCATAAAAAATTAAAAAACGATCGAAACAAGGCAAAACCTTCGCGTGGTGTCATATTATATGACATAGTTCCATGGAAAAATACCAGACTTGGAATATTCATTGAGTCTTAAAAAAACCTTCACAAAATGGCCTATCTCAATCGAGGTTTTCTGGATTTCAGGTCAAATGACCAATGTTATTGCTATAATCGCGGTATAGTTTGCGATAATGTGTCCATATTGTGCACACATGTGTACCATGGGATGGTGAACAATGTTGCAGGAGGAAGTTTTCCTTTTCGTCGCACCGAAAAGCCATTTTTCATTTTCCGAGTGCAAAAAATGGGGTGTTTTTGTCAAGCAACCACCAAATGAAAGTTTCAAAATGATAATACCACATTTTTCAAAAATACTAGACCATATTGAATGGACAATTTCCCAACCTAGGAATCTCAAACCTTTCCGTTCACCTCTCGTGAAAAAGACAAATTCCTGCTGAATCGGTAGGAAATGAGTTAGATTTGAACTACAGGTACATGATATATTGCTCATGATTTTTTGTAAAAATCATTTTAGGTTCACAATATGCCATTTCATCAGAGATCTAATGGAAGTTTAGTGAGACTCGTCCCCGAGCTAAGAATCATCATGCAAAAACTTCGCGTGGTGTCATATTATGTGACATAGTTGCATGGAAAAATATAAAACTTGATATATTGATCGTGTCTCAAAAAACCCTTCACAAAATGACCTATCTCAATCGAGGTTTTCTGGATTTCAGGTCAAATGACCAATGTTATTGCTAGAATCGCGATATAGTTTGCGCTAATGTACCCATATTATGCACTCGTGTATATCATGGGATGGCGAACAATGTTGCAGGAGTAAGTTTTCCTTTTCGTCGCACCAAAAAGCCATTTTTTATTTTTCGAGTGCAAAAATCGGGATGTTTCATGAATCTTGACATAGTTTCAGTTGGTCTAATATTTAAAATTTATGATATATAATTAAATAGATGATAGGGATGTCATATTTGGATTCCTCTCATTTTTCTAATCGATTTGGATATATTATTTGTCAAATTGTGATTTACGGATTTGTAGATATGAATTATTCAAATTTAAATAAAAAAAGCAAAATAAATAAAATTTATTTTATTTTTATTTGAATTCAAGATTATTATTACTTATTTATTGTTGTTTACTCAAAAAATTGTATGGAATGTAAAAAAACAAATATGTATAACATTATAGTGTAATGGTTAATAAGTTTGATATGATAATATTCACAACAAGTTCTAGTTTGTTTGTCCGGTTGGGAAGTTTGACTAATTGTGCAATTTGACTTGAGACTAAGTATACTTTGAATTAAAAATGTCCATGTGAGATTAACAAGTTAAACAATACAAAAATGTTAAAAAAAATTTAAAAATTTTGAAAATTTTTTTTGAAAAAAAAAGTTGGAAAAAAATTGAAAAAATCTAGGCCGACGGTACGGCCGTTAGTCATCTAGGTGGGCCCCATATGGTCTACGCCGACGCCTTTCTACGCCGACGGGAGAAGAGGCTACGCCTACGGGACTGTACGCCGATGGTAGCCGTCGGGCCAGCCTACGCCAACAGCATTTAGAACCTACGCCGACGGGACCCGGCCGTCGACGTATTCAGCTTCTCCTGTAGTGAACAGGACCATGCCGACACTCCTTACAAAGACAAGTCACCGCAGACACCCTAACACGAGGGACATGCCAAACACTCAGTCAACTGCGTAGCTAGCACTACAAAACCACGTGAACCACATATACGCAAAACAAGAGCTACCCACTCAACCTCGCAATCGTACGACTTGAACCTGGTATTGGTATCACCTGCAGTCAACAAAATAATCAATCGGTACCTCGCAACCAACGCTACTGCTCGGTGAAGTCCTACTAGGTGACATCTAGCCAAAAGATCAACTAAAATCCTTAGCCTACACTCAATTTAATTGGAGGGAAAACAGCCAATCTTCTTTGCGCTCCTGTATGTACTGAAAGCGATGACATAGAAGTTCGAGTGGTTTATCAAGGTCGATCATTGGCTTGAAGTCATGGCAGGGGTCAGACGACCAAGCCCCCGCGGATGAAATAAAAACGAATTTCCATCCACGGGCTCAGACTTACACTTAGGTACAACTCGATCATATCGGCGTAATATCGTCAGATGCCCAGAAATTTACTAGCTACAACACTGCACTACGCAAACCGGTCTTGGACGACTTACATAAAACATAGTCCGATGCCTCCAAGTCCTATCGTGTGTTTAGAACTAGTGAATGTCATGTCCCTACTCTTCATATTCCTAACATGCTAGGAGCGCACAAGCAGATGAGCGACTGAATCGGAGCTACGCTTTCCTAATGCTATCCACCGTATCCTCTCGTATAAATATACTGTCAACTGAAAGGACACTCGATAAATATAGTGATACTACATTTATGGACATCTGGGCAATTGTTCTGTGGTTTGGTTACATTGGTGCTTTCCTACCGACCACGGTACATAATTTTGGTATGTCATGATTATTTCTTCAAAAAATTACTTTTCAAAGCCTAGGTAAGAAGTATATTTATTGGATTCTTCTGCCATTAGTCTCACATTTCTAATAGGGGCTTTCCTTTTTGGAAAGGCTAATAAGATGGAGGAACAATATAAACAACTTTTCGGTTGTCAAGCTATCTCTGTATCTATCGGATACTCAGGTGTCTCAATCCATTAAGAAAAAACTACTTAATAAAGAATGAAATCCAGTAGAGACCGCTTTGAGCAAAAGATGTTATGCTAGAGAATCAAACTACTTTCATACGGAGACATGCTAGTGCTTATCAATTATGTTCTTACTAGCTTGCCAAGGTTCATGATATCTTTTCAAAAAATATCCAAAGGGTACAGAAAAGAATATATTTTTATTAGTCACATTTCTTCTGGCGGAGTGATCAGCTGAAACAAATAATTTTTTTTGACAATTTGGGATATAATCATGTAATATGTAGATCCAAAGACCAAGAGTGTCCTTAGGGGTTGATGTGCTAGATATCAAAATTAGATCTTTACGTAGAAAATGGATGCTTAAGGTCTTGAATGAGGAGAGAATGTGACAAGAATTAGTACATACTCCCTCCATTCCAAAATACATTTTTTGTGGGTATCCGTTCCAAAATACTTGATGTGTTTTTAGTTCAAATTTGAAAAAACCACATTATCAAATATTTTGTATTGGAGGGAGTAACAAATATCTTCAAAATAAAAAATATCAGAAGTGATGGAAAACGTACAGCTTGCCATTTTGGAAAGGTTTGGTGAGAGTCAGGGAGGAATTTTAAGAGAGGATCCTTTAACATTGCCAATGGTAGGGAAACACCTTTTTGGGAGGACACCTAGTTAGGAGCACTCATTTAGTCCAGCAATATCCATTCCTATATAGTATTGTGCGACGAAAAGAAGTTTCTTTTGTTTGATGCTATTCTATTAGTAGTTCCTTTAAATATCAAATTTTGAAGAAATTTAACCAGAAATAAATGGGATGCTTGGCTACACTTAGTGAGTAACTATCCGTAGAATGGGCATCATAAAGGATTTTTGAATCTTTTATTCACTAATTGGAAGCACCATATGAGGCTCCACGTCTAGTTTAGTGATATAATTATGACCTTTAGATTTCTTCCTCGATCAGATCGGGAACCATAGTCTGTGTCCTGCTTAATGGTCTTCGGCCCTGTAAAAAAAGGTCTTTGGCCTGTCTACCGCGATCAAACATATACATCCCCTCCGTCGAGCACGTCGTCCATGCGGCAATGTGCAACAACGTAATAACCAGACCTGCGAGTGCCACAATCAGCTGCAATCAACCTATGCAGTTCGATCATCGCCACAATGCTGACACACGCCGCTTATCGCCGGTGCCGCAACCCATAGCTCTCCACTCAATCTATTGCGTTGTGTTGCCGCAGAAATACCTAGATTAGTTTGGTTCCTACACGATTTGTCGCTTATTGGTAGAGCTATGCAGCTATCGGTCATGCATGTAAAGGAACAATTGCGATCATACAAGCGTGCACTTCAAGTTGGAATCATGGCATGTCAGATCGGAATTACTATTTTGCTTTTTGGGGCTCTTAATATTTCCTATATATAATTCCTGCCTCACGTCAGATCCAAATGCAGTTTCTTCGTCATGCCTACAACGTTTCTTTTCCAAATTAGGAACCACCAGTTGGTATCGATGCATAGATGATATTAAGAATTGTCTTCTTATAAGATCTACTTCTATACGATTATTAGATTACTGATGAACACAGTCATGACTTAAAATCATAAGTAATTCTCAGATTTCATATTCCTTATGGCTTTGAGCTATTACAGTACTTATAAATACACAAATATAGGAACCCACGGCCTGTACATAAAAATGATACATAAATATGATGTAGATTAGTAAATTGTACAATACATATTTTGCCATTATCAATAACTAGCACGGTGGCCATTGTGTCGTATGTGGTAAACATTATTTTTATGTGGTAAATATGAAATAGATGATATGGGATGGCATGATTGTAAATTATTCTAAAGCTTGAATTTTAATGGACTAGCTTTCAAGGTAGAGTGTTTCCTTAAATTGTACAAACTCGTGTCGGTGGTTGAACTTTACATGACATATCTCCTACATTAAACAACTAAGGATGGCGAATAACAAAAGCAAAAATATGTTCCATTCATCATGCCATTAAAACTAAGAGTGTCATACTTAATGGGAATAACTTTCTTCATTACCACACCATTAATTTATCACTAGTTGTATGTTACAAACAAAATCGAACCTATGTTGCAAGTCCACCTGTTGGTATGATGATCTTTCATAATAGGACAAGTATTTTAAACCTTATAACATTCATGTCATTTATGGGTAAACTATGTACATAATAAATATTTAAGATGTGAGAAATTTTCGATACCTCTTGGAAGATGTTGAATGTCTGCCAATCAACGCTGATATATGGGGTTCATTTTTAACATCCCAAAGCCATTTTCCGCCTATTAAATGTCTTTCACTGCTCATAATTTTTTAGCAAGTAGTGATTATTATAATTTCATTGACATATGTGTTTCTTCAAATTTCTAGCCCATGCAGATGACTTAAGATTAATATGATGGGATTGGTTTATTTTTTACTTGGGAAGTAAGAAACCTACATTTTATTCATGTTACATTTATTTTAAAAAATGATATCACTAGAGACATGTAAATGCCATCTTCATCGCCATTTAACATGATTCTGAATATCACCATGGCATAAAGAAAATACCACGATTCATGACTACATGAAAACAAACTTTTTGACTAAAATTATGAAAAATTGATGCATGATTCAGGACATTTGTGTATATCATTAACATAGAGAGGGATGGTAATCCAAAGTATGAAAGAAACATGGATATTAAATGAAGGGAAGGATTTGACGAAATAATATTTAGGATTTCTCTAAACCCACAACTATGAATTTCCTATTTTATTATCTGATTGATTAATAGCATGTGTATTTTGTACACTAGCTCCATTTTCTACATTGATTGTCTTCTACTCTATTCCTGTTTTACACCACCCCGTAAATGTAGTTCTTTCATATTTTCTTCTAAATATGTAAAAACAATTGTAGGGGCTTCCTGAACGGTCTGACTGTCAACTTTTTTTTTATCTTTCAGACTTTCTTTGATCTCTAGGAACCAACAATAACTATTACACCATTTACATGTATAAAATAAAAAATTATTAGATATCTCAATTTGTAAAGTTAATTTTCATAATAATAGTTTTACACAATATTTTGAAGTAATGTCTATTATTTTTATTAAGTTCTAAAATATAAAAGAGTTAAGTTCATGCTTTCTAAGCATATCATGTATTTTGGAACATATGTAGAATTTATCACAAACAATTTTAACCATTATGGATAAATTCTATATGTTACAAATTTTTGGGTTTTCGAGTTGTTATCTATGTGCTAATCCGATATTACGATAGTATATTTACATAATGTTAATCATCATATATTATGGTCATCATTTCAATGTTAACATCATAAAACATATGTTCCCATTGACTACACATATGATTATGCTAAATATTAAAAATGGTCTTAACTTTGTTTAGAAAATCTATGATGATGTTGCAAGCACATTAGCATGGGTCACTGCCCTAGTTAGAATAAACAACACATAAGTAGCCAGACAAGTAAATCATTTAATCTCGTGTTTGAGATATCATCCAAGTTAGTAAATTATAGAATTTTGCATCATAGCCATCTATAGAATTCAGGTCCCATGATAAACTTTTAGTTGATTCAGTAATTCAGTTGAAAGGAGGAAACCAGTCTCTCCTCGCAATATAATTTGATAGTTGCGTTTAAGGTTTAGAACTTGAAGGTTCACTAGATCCCAAAAATGTTTTATGGAAAGCAAACCATTGACTTTATTTTACTAGGACCTAATGCGCGTAAAATTGCTAATTAGTCCCAACTGGTACACATCCAAGTAACAGAGTCATGGATGTTTCCTATGACAGAATGTTCTACCAAGGGTGAAATGAATCGTCATTGCCTCGAGTTCCTTGAGCGTGGACAACCGGCATTGGGACGAGGTGTGATGTTTTGTGATATTTGACAGGCCTGGAGACGGGTACTCAAGTCTCCGTTCTTCCTGAGATACCATCCCTCGATCCAGCTGGGTTCGAGAGCGTCTCTCCGGCAACCGATCGATGAGACCTTCGTGCAAGATACATGCGTTGCAATCCTCTTGTCTTGCTCGCACAACGTGTGGTGCATTTGTCTTGAAGTTCTTCAATCTTCTTGCCTAGAGGGGCATTGCGGATCCCCTCCAGAAATCACAATTTGACATGAATACCCTCACATAAAACTCCTGCATGCCTCACAAGCCTAAGTCAATCCAGCTAACTACTTTTGAGGGACAAGAACACTAGAATACCAAGACATATATGGGGCAAAGCTAGCTAATTAAGACCACGGTTGTTCTTGATATGTTGGCATTTTGAACCCACTAAGTGTGTGCACGACTATCTATAGTGATTGGTACAAGGGACGTTATATATATACATCAACAATCATTCATTCAAATTTGATATCGACAAACTTAATGTGCAATTCACAATGGACGTGTATTGGGTCCATGTATAAAGTAGTTACGCGCTTTATTCAATGTGAAGGAACCCTACAGATTGCACACACAAAGGAAACTACCAAAGGAGGCCCACATCGGCCATAAGTGCGTAACATGAAGTAAATTGGATGATGCCCACTTTAGACAATGAATTCTCAAAACATGTAATTTGTAATACTCCCTTAGTCCCAAAATAAGTGACATGCATTTGTATAAATTCATACGTGCCTAGATGCATTCCAGTATATAGATAGATACGAACCTAGAGAAATTTAAGTCACGTATTATGGGACGGAAGGAGTAAATAATAAATAACACTCATCACGTATGTGTACTCGTTTTCTAATAAAACAAGCTCAGGTCTAGACCACGTTGGGCATACATGCGTATGCCCAACTCCACGTGCATGTGATGGTGGCAAGTGTGCATGTGAGCAAATCGTTCAAGGTTGCGACTCCACGCCGTGGTTTTGACCACGACTACATGCGTATCACGAGATTTATTTAGACTACAAAATTACATGCCGAGTTGGTGGACTAAAATGACCGCATGGTAGCAAGTTGTACTGCAAATCCTCACGGACGTTCTTGTCTCTCTTCTACCAAGAAATATTGTCTCTTATTGAGTCATTCTTCCACGCTTAGGACTCTTTGATTTAGAGGATATAATAGAAAAATCAAAGAAATTGGGAAGACATAGGAATGAGAAAGGATGGATCACTAGTGGTAAAAGGGCCATCCATTTGCGCTCCCTCAGAGCATTAGTGCCGGTTGCGCCACCAACCGGGACTAATGCTGGCACACGTTCCGGTTTGAGCGAGCACGGGGCCAGGAGGCATGCGTCCCGTTGGTAGAGCATCGTCCGGTTGAGTCACCAACCGACTAAAGGTTTGGCCACAACCACGTGGCACACCTTTAGTCCCGTTGCTGGCTCCAACCGGGACGTATTCTCCCGCCCTCTATAAATGCAACGCCCCAACCCCCTCTGCCTCCACTCTGTTTTTTCTCTTGGTGGAAGGTGTGAGGGGTGTGCTAGTTTTTTCTCTTCTATGCATGCATTGAAGGTGTTTGATGAAATGTTTGAGTGAATAATCCCGTTCAATTTCTCATAGAACAAAAATATAGAAGGTGTCCGAGACGCACTTGAGCTTTCTCCTCTTTATTTCCCTCGATCGAGGTTAGCAATCTTATCTTTTCTCTGTCATTGATACAATTCATGTGTCGATGTGAATTGGTTATTTCACTATTTATGATGTCCTGTTTTTTGATAAACTTACTTATATGATGCAGATGAACGGTCGGGAATGGATGTACGGTGACCGGCGCGTAGCCGGGTATATGAAAGGCGTGGATAAATTTATCGATGTGGCTACGGCAAACAAAGAGAATGGTTTTATACATTGTCCATGTGTTCAATGTCGGAACAACAAGGAGTACTCTTCCTCGAAAATCATTCGCGGCCACGTGATTATGAAAGGTTTCATGCCCAACTATAATTGCTGGACCAAGAACGGGGAAAGAGGGCTTATGATAGAAGATGGTGAAGAAGAAGATGATGATAACAACTATCATCATATGTTTCCTGAATACAGTGCTACTGCAATGGAAGACAATGGAGAGGAAAGAGGTGAAGAACGGGCATCAGAAGAGCCGGCTGATGAACTTGGTAGGGTCATTTCTGATGCAAAGCGAGACTGTGAAACAGAAAATGAGAAGTTGAAGTTAGAGGGCATGTTAGAAGATCACAAGAAATTGTTGTACCCAAATTGTAAAGATGGCAGCACAAAGCTCGGTACCACACTGGAATTGTTGCGATGGAAGGCAGAGTGTGGTCTAACTGAATCCTCATTTGAAAAGATGCTAAAAATAATGAAGCCGAAGTTTCCAAAACATAACGAACTTCCCGAGAGTACCTACGAAGCAAAGAAGACTCTCTGTCCTCTGGGATTAGATGTGCAAAAGATACATGCATGCATTAATGACTGCATCCTCTACCGCTGTAAGGAGTATGAGAATTTAGATAAATGCCCGGTATGCAATGCGCTATGTATAAGATCGAGATGACCCTGGTGATGTTGAGGAGAGCCTCCTAAGAGGGTTCCTGCTAAGGTTATGTGGTATGCTCCTATAATACCAAGGTTGAAACCCATGTTCAGAAACAAAGAGCATTCCAGGTTGTTGCGATGGCACAAAGAAGACCGTAAGAAAGACGGGAAGTTGAGACACCCTGCTGATGGGTCGCACTGGAGAAAAAATCGAGAGAGACTTCCCAGACTTTGCAGGTGACGCAAGGAACTTATGGTTTGGTCTAAATACGGATGGCATGAATCCTTTTGGGGAGCAGAGCTGCAGTCACAACACCTGGCCCGTGACTCTATGTATCTACAACCTGCCTCCTTGGTTGTGCATGAAGCGTAAGTTTATTATGATGACAGTGTTCATCCAAGGCCCGAAGCAACCGGGCAACGACATTGATGTGTACCTTAAGCCATTAGTTGAAGAACTCTTACAGTTGTGGGGCAAACCAGGTGTACGTGCGTGGGATGAGAACAAACAGGAGCCATTTGATCTACGAGGGTTGTTATTCGTAACCATCAATGATTGGCCTGCTCTTAGTAACCTTTCGTGATATAAACAAGGGATATAAGGCATGCATCCACTGTTTAGATAAGACTGAAGGTACATATTTGCATAAATGCAAGAAGGTTGTGTACCTGGCGAATCGACGATTTCTTCCGACCAATCATCCCGTAAGAAAGAAAGGCAAGCATTTCAAAGGTGAGGCAGATCACCGGAACAAGCCTAAACTCCATGCTGGTGATGATGTATTTGGTATGGTCAAGGACATAGAAGTAATCTTTGGAAAGGGTCCCGGCGGTCAATCAGTTCCGAAGACGCCGCCTGGTGACACGCACCCATGTGGAAGAAGAAATCTATATTTTGGGAGCTTCCATATTGGAAAGTCCTGCGTGTCCACTCTTCAATCGACGTGATGCACGTGACGAAGAATCTTTGCGTGAACCTGCTAGGATTCTTAGGCGTGTATGGGAAGACAAAATATACACCTGAAGCACGGGAGGACCAACAAATTATGAAAGACCCAAAGAACATGCATACACATAACAAGACGGATAAAGGGCGTCACTTAAGTCGTGCCAGCTATGCTCTTACCAAAGCAGAGAAGGAAATCTTTTTTGAAGTCCTTTACAGTATCAAGGTGCCGTCGGGCTTCTCATCTAATATAAAGGGGATAATAAATATGGCAGAGAAAAAGTTCCAAAACCTGAAGTCTCATGACTGTCACGTGATTATGACGCAGTTGCTTCCGATTGCATTGAGGGGGCTTCTACCGGAAAATGTTCGAGTACCCATTGTGAAGCTGTGTGCATTCCTCAATGCAATATCTCAGAAGGTAATCAATCCAGATATTCTGCCAAGGTTACAGAAGGATGTGGTACAATGTCTTGTTAGTTTTGAATTGGTGTTCCCACCATCCTTCTTCAATATTATGACGCATCTCCTGGTTCATCTAGTGGAAGAGATTGCCATTCTCGGTCCGGTATTTCTGCACAATATGTTCCCCTTTGAGAGGTTCATGGGAGTCTTAAAGAAATATGTTCATAACCGTGCTAGACCAGAAGGAAGCATCTCCAAGGGATATGGAACAGAGGAGGTCATTGAGTTTTGTGTTAACTTTATTCCTGACCTTAAGCCGATTGGTGTTTCTGACTCGCAGCATGAGGGAAGACTAAGTAGAAAAGGCACGCTGGGAAAGAAAGCAATGATATGTAGGGACGGGGATTCTTTCACTAAAGCACACTACACAGTTCTACATAATTCCACCTTGGCAGCTCCGTATATCGAGGAACACAAGAATATTGTACGCTCCAAAACATGAAGTCTTTCGGTGGTTGGATGCGGACACATCTCTTGAATGACACCACTGTTTGAGATCAGCTATACTTGTTGGCCGCGTCACCATCTTCTACTGTATTGAATTTCCAAGGGTACGATATAAATGGGAATACATTCTACACGATCGCCCAAGATAAAAAGAGCACCAACCAAAATAGTGGTGTCCGTTTTGATGCAATAGACGAGAATGGACAAAAGGACACATATTATGGTTACATAGAGGAGATATGGGAACTAGACTATGGAGTCTCTTTTAAGGTCCCTTTGTTTCGCTGCAAATGGGTCAACCTGAATGGGGAAGGGGTAAAGATAGATCAGTTGTACGAAATGATAACAGTGGATCTCAACAATCTTGGTTATAGAGATGAACCATTCGTCCTAGCCAATGATGTGTCTCGGGTTTTCTATGTGAAGGACATGTCCTCCGCATCAAAAAAAGAAAAAATATGCAAACGAATACATCATATGATGAGCCAAAGCGTCACATAGTTCTTTTCAGGAAAAAGAAACATCGTGGGAATCGAGGACAAGACAGACATGTCAGAAGATTATAATAAGTTTGATGAAGTTCCACCCTTCACAGTGAAAACTGACCCAAGCATTCCGTTAAGTAAAGAAGATGCTCCATGGTTACGTCTGAAGTGATCATAAGGAAGGACATATGCCAAGAAGTTCATGCTCATATTATGTAACTCTAGTTCATGTCTTTCGCGGTTTGTGGCTTGACCGAAGGATATCTTTCGCGGTTTGTGGCCTTTAGTCCCGGTTTTGTAGTCTCAGTTTTTAATATTAATAAATGTCTTGAGTGTTAGTCCCGTTTTGTGGCTCGACCGGGACTATGAAGAAGTTGTCCCGATTCGTACTTACCATTAAGATCTGATCTCCAAACACGCGCAGTCACATATTAGGGAGTGCCTCTATGACCAGTTTCTTGGAGATGTCGGAGGACTAGGATCCGGCGGCATCTCCCTGAAACTGGTCGTAGTGGTGTCCCTACTCTCGAAAACCATCTTGCAGCATGTAACTTCTCTAACTAGATCAATACGCCTCGGAGCTAACTAATTTCAAATATTATGGAGTGCCTCTATGACCAGTTTCTCGGAGATGCCAGAGGACTGGCTCCGCAGATCTCCTCGAAATGGCCGCAGTGGTGTCCTCGCCTCAAAACCATCTTGCAGCTTGTAACTTCTAACTAGATCAATACGCCTCGAGCTAACTAATTTCACATATTAGGAGTGCTATGACCAGTTTTCGGAGATGCCGAGGACTGGATCGTCAAGGCATCTCCACAAAACTTGCAGTGGTGTCCCTGCTCTCGAAAACCATCTTGGAGATGCCTCAAACTGGCTGGAGGACTGGACTCGCAAGGATGTCTATTTATAGTACAAGCAGCTCTCAACACTTACGAAATAATGTCGACACTCACCCCTATCATTAGTGCTGACTCGTGTTTTGTCCCGGTTGGTGTCTCCAACCGGGACTACAGGTTGATCTTTAGTCCCGGTTGGTGACACCATCCGGGACAAGGTACACGCCGCACGACATAATGTTGTGCCCATATTATGCATGTGTGTGTTCATTGGTATGGAGAACAATGTTGCAGGAGGAAGTTTTCCTTTTTGTCGCACGGAAAAGCCCTTTTCCATTTTCCGAGCGCATAAAACGGGTCGTTTTGTGAAGTAACCACCAAAATGCCGTTTCAGAATGCTACCGTCCCATTTTCCTAAAATACTAGACCATCTTACATGGACTATCTCCCAACCGGGACATCTCAAACCTTTTCGTCCATCCCGGGTAAAAAGGACAAATGTCTGCCGAATCGGTAGGAAGTGGGTCCGGTTTGTACTACAGGTACATTATCTATCGCCCGTGATTTTTTGAAAAAATCATTTTTAGACTCGCAATATGTGGTTTCTTCAGAGATCCAATGCAAATTCTAACGATGCTCGTCCCCTATCTTCATGCACACCGGTTCGACCATAGTTAGAAATTCAGATAATTCAAAACGGGCATAATAAATTCAAAAAAAATCCGAACAATGAAAATCCTTCGCGTGGTGTCATATTATGTTACATAGTTGAAAGGAAAAATACCAGCCTTGGTATATTGATCATGTTTCAAAAAAAACTTCACAAAATGACCTATCATGTTCGAGGTTTCATGGCTTTCGATCCAAATGACCGATGTTATGTGCTGAATCATGGCATAGTTTGTGATGTTGTGCCCATATTATGCATGTGTGTGTACATTGGTATGGAGAACAATGTTGCAGGAGGAAGTTTTCCTTTTTGTCGCACGGAAAAGCCCTTTTCTATTTTCCGACACTCACCACTATTATTAGTGCTGACTCGTCTTTTGTCCCGGTTGGTGTCTCCAACCGTGACTAAAGGTTCATCTTTAGTCCCGGTTGGTGACACCATCCGAGACAAGGTACACGCCGCACGACATAATGTCAACACGCCATTTTTTTCGCCATTTTTCTTCCCGCCATTTTTTCCCGCCAGTTCTTTCCTCCAGTTCTTCCCGCCAGTTCTTCACTATATATATATGTAGGGTTGGCCTCCATTGTCATTGCACATCTCTAGATTCATATCTGCAACCTCATCACTCTTTCCCATGGCTTCCACCGTAGCACTAACTCCCAGGGAGGCGGAGGCGCTTTGCTTCTCGAACTACCCCGCCTTGCCTACTCTTGTTCCTCGTCCGGTGGATGTCGAAGGCCGAGTCGTGCCGGTTCCTCCTGTACCTCTAGGTGTGGCGCGTCGGATGGCCATCATGAACCGCTACTACTTCGAGCTCACGCCGGAGCAGCGGAGGAATACCAGATGGCATCCCGACTATTTCCCGACTTGGGAAGCCTTCTTCGTGTCGGCGTGAGAGGGAACTCGCCAGGCACGAGGAGGAGGGCCCACCTCCTCCGAACTTTAACGAGGCCGGCCGTCGGTTGTGGTGGCGCGGCCAGACTCTCCAGAGCGTCATGGCCTACGACACGGTCGCCGACTCTAGCCCCCGCCTGCGCTACCATCAAGTCCAGCCCACTCGTACTTAACCTTCAAGGTTCAACTACACGGCGACTGACGATAGCGACGACGCCATGAAATTTAACGACTACAGTGGCGAGTATTACAGATGTAGGCAGGAGAATGACTAAATTATTCCAACATTGCAAAACAAATTCGGCCGATTGTGGCTGAATCTGGCCATGTATCTTAATTTTCAGTTCTTCTATATAACTTTGTGTTAGTTGTGTTATGTACTTTAATTCCAGTTCTATCCTAATCAAATTCTCTTTTCGCCCATTATTTTCCGTCCTTTTGTTTCCGCTCATTAAAAACAGAAAATGGTTTTGAATTACTTATTCAAATGCAAACACTTTTTATGTTTAAAGTTTTTCTAAATTCCAAATTGATATTAAAAAAATATAAGTTAATTCATTTTTAATTGTAAATGGTTCATATTTTAAATGGTTACATTAATTATTTTTTAAAACAGAAAATGGTTTTGAATTATTTATTCAAATCCAAAAACTTTTTATGTTTAAAGTTTTTCTAAATTCCAAATTAATATTCAAAAAATATAAGTTAATTCATTTTTAATTTTAAATGGTTACATTAATTATTTTTTAAAAATAGAAAATGATTTTGGATTATTTATTCAAATCCATACACTTTTTATGTTTAAAGTTTTTCTAAATTCCAAATTGATATTAAAAAAATATAAGTTAATTCGTTTTTAATTGTAAATGGTTCATATTTTAAATGGTTAAATTAATTATTTTTTAAAACAAAAAATTGTTTTGAATTATTTATTCAAATCCAAACACTTTTTATGTTTAAAGTTTTTCTAAATTCCAAATTAATTATCATTTAAAAAACATTACAAATTTAAACCCCAAAATAAAAAATAAGGCGGGAATAGAGAGAAAATACCTGAAAAAATTTGAAAATAGGGGAATATGTCCCGGTTGGTGGACCCCCTGCGCGAGCGCCCCTTCATCTGCTGAAAATTGGAGTATACGTCCCGGTTGGTGGCTCCAACCAGGACGTATGACCCTTTAGTCCCGGTTGGACGTATACTCCCTCCCCTTTATAACTTATCTTCTTCTTTCCCATCTCACTTCTCTGCTTCTTCTCTGTTTCATCGACGACGCCGCCAGGATGCCCGCGCCCTCCTTCGTCTTCGGCTCCGCTCGCCTCCGCCTGCCGCCACCGCGGCCGCCACCGCCGCTGCCTCTTCCTCCCGATCGCGCCCATGCGTCTCCTTCCCGCCGCGCCTTCCCGACGGCGCGTCGTCCCCGGCTAGCAGCGCCACCACCGCCGTGCTTCATCGCCTCAAGGTCGCCCCTCTCCTCTCCCTCTGCCGACGAGCACCGACGGCTTTCTCGTGTGGCGCAGCGGGGGAAATTTCTTCAGTGTCGATGGCGGCGTAGTTTGCTTCTAGGAACAACAACACTCTGCGGCTGGAGACGACGGACGACGGTGGAGCTTCGGCACGACTCCGGCGAGAAATCACGAGATCTGCGGCGATCTACAAAGGGGAAAAATGTCAGAAAGAATATGTGCTTCGAGGGGAAGAGGGGGCAGGAGATCGAAACCGAGACAGTAGGGAATCGATCGGTCATTCGTCCTCATTTAAAGGCATGGTCAAACGGTCACGTTTGACTATTTACTAATTCAATTTATTTTGGCAGATTTTAGATGGAACTTGTAAAATTCATAGAAAATAATCTACTTAAGTAGTATATGTATATTATCATATTTTTTATATATTATCATATTTTGTATTTGTATATGTATATGTATATGTATATTATCATATTTTGTACATACTATTTTTCGGCCCTTGCCGGCCTCCACACTGCCGCATTGTCGGACTCCACTGCCACGCTTGCCGGCCTCCACGCGCTGCCCCACCGTCGGCCTCCACGCGCTGCCCCACCGTCGGCCTCCAAGCCTCGCCGACTCCGGCCACCGCCTCCACCGCTGATTCCGGCCACCCCGAACCCCGAACTTATTATTTATAAGTCAGAAAAATATGTATAATATACCAAAATGTTCAGAAAAATGAAACCTACCTATTTAAGCTATAATCATGCATTGTTAAGCAACTTAAATAATATACCAAGTTTGATTAGAAGAACATAGTAACCCCTCAGTGTGATTTCGAGTTTCCCGAGTTAGGGTTTGCGCCTCGGAACCCCGTTTAATTTGTCGAGCGTGCTTTAGGGTTACTTTTCAATACAATTTAACTTGTCATATCATCATACTTGCTTGATCATTGCATCGATGCTTTAGGGTTTCCCTTTATTTTCGGTGTTTGGATTATTAGGTTTATTATTAGTTAGTTATTATTAGGTTTATTAATTAGTTTGGTATTATTAGTCTTCGGCCCTATCTTAAAAACCCTATCTTAGATAAGGAATCATTAATACCCCTTAGGTGCATGTGGGTTCGACGATGTGCCTTCGCTAGGGCATTCCGAACCCTCTTAAATCGATTCCAATATGGTATTTTGTTAGTATCTAGTGTTACCTATCTACTGGATAGTTTCCCTTTTGTAGCCTTATACTCATGTTCCCCTCTCATATGCATCCGAGATTTCTCCGAACTAGGTTTTACACCCCTAACTCCTAATATTGATTTTAGTTGATTTTAGCTAGAGTTACCTATCTACTACACGGTTTCCTTTTTGTAGATAGGTTTAGGGTTTCTCTTCATTTTTATTATTGTGTATGTATATATTAGGGTTTCTCTGAATTAGGGTTTATATCTCTCAACACCGTACATAAATTTCTCCTTTAGCCGCTTTGACTTATTCGTTTTTCCACCTATGCAGAAAATATGGACCCACACGTCAGAGACGAAGAAAAGGAAGAGTTGATCCAAGGTGTGATCCGTGGGGAAGAAAATTTAGACGTATAAACGTTCTGAACAACTCCGGTGAGGGTGATCCTCTTTTTACCGGAATAGACGACTTGTTTCAGGTTGAAGGTGTTGCCTTCCGCGAGGGAGAAGGCGATGCCTTGTGTAATCGAGAAGACGACCGCTCCGGCGAGGTGCATGTAATATAATCAATTAATTAATTAATCATCTGCTATCTATATAGAAATAGTAACGATGATCTTTCTTCTTTTAGCCCTCCTGAACGAAGGAATCTACTGAAAAGAGCAGACGAGGCCCAACCAAAAAGTTGCAAGACCATGAGAGGTTCTGGATCGAAGATGTCGCTGAAGACGGCAAACCGACGGCTTCCAAAGTTGTCGCAAACAAATTTGTGGCACAATGCGGAGTAATCGTTAGGGACTTAATCCCGATCACGATTAGAAATTGGAATAGGCCTGCTAATGCGGATGAAGAGGGAACATGTTTATTTGTCCCTAACCACGCCAAAGATTTACTGTGGAAGAGGCTCATGGTTAATTTCAAACTACCGAAGATAGAGCTGGATCCAAATGCGGAGGATCCAGTTGAGGACGCCTTACAACATGGGAGAGCCATGGAGGCTAAGGTCAGGGAGTGGGCTTTGAAGAAGATGGCCCAGTGTTTCACCAACTGGAAGAAAAGATTGCACCTTGACTATGTCGTGAAAGAGAAGACTCCCGATTTCAAGAATATTCAGTTTGAGAAGATAAAACCATTCTGGGCTGAGTTTGTGGAATACAAGAAATCAGAAAAAGCTAAGAAAATGTCTGCAACGAATAAGATGAATGCTGCTAACAAGAAGTATCACCATACTATGGGGCAAGGTGGCTACAGGGCTGACATTCCTAAGTGGGAGAAACTTAAGAATGAACTGTGTGCTAAAAAGATTACCCCAGAGATAGACGATTGGGTAGAACGTGCAAGGAATTGGTTTTACGGGCATGGGGGCACGTTGGACTCGGAAGGGAGGTGTATATATAACATACGACATAACGAAGACCCCTTGCCAATCGAGAGGATGAGAAAAGCAGTAAAGGCTGTTAAAGATGGGGACTTCATTCCCGATAGAGAGAATGATGAGCTCACACTCGCCTTTGGAAATAAGGAACATGATGGACGAACACGAGGCACAAGAGGCTCCCAACCATGGAGGACTGGGTTTCCCAAAGAGAGGAAGAAATATCCTGATAGAAGCCGTTAGAGGAGAAAGGATAGGGCGGAAGTTGAAGCAGATAGTCAGAAAGAGCGAATGCATTTAATGGAAGAACGATTAAAACAACAACAAGATGAAATTAACACACTTAAAAAGCAAAGTACTACCGGCCCATCTCAGCAGCACACTGCATTCGATGCTACCGGCCTATCGAATAATCAAAAAAGCAGTGTGGCTTCCAACGAGGTCCCGGGTGATGACAATGGCAATGACGATGATGCACCGACGATGGCTCCTGTTGGCTACCCAGTGGATGATATCACAGAGATGACACACTGCGAGCTACATGTCAAAGTTGTGAACATATCAATGAAGGTGGCGGTCGGCTACGCTGTTGTCGGGGTGGATGAAATCATGCCCACCTTTGAAGTTTTGGATCTTCACTACCCTGCAGGTGAAGGGGATGTGACTGTACTGGGAGACGCAAAAAACGTCACCATTCTATGGCCGAAGGAATGTATCGTGCTTTGAAATCACACGCCAAGGCCATCTTCGCCGCCTCACCCGTCTCCATGCGAGGTCGCCGCTTGGCAGCCGTCTTCGCCTCACCCGCTCCTTCGCCTCACCAATCTCCGGCAGCCATCGCCAAGGAGCCATCGCCGCGCCTCAGGATAAAAAGCGTAAGCACGCCATCAAGGCCGTGGTAAGCCATCGCCGAAACGTAAACAAGAGACTCTTCCAAAAGTACCAAAGGTTCCTCCCAAGAGAGCTCATGACTGTACTGAAGAGGAGACTGCGGCGATCGTTGATGCGGAAACGACAGTGTTTTTCGCTAAGCTGAGGCGGCCGAAAGAGCCAGAGTTCCCCAGCACCAAAGAAGAAAAAGCCAAAGTATTGAAAATGCTAAATACTCTTCATCAACCCGAGCCAAAGTTGTCATCAGACTATGAGCGTTCTATTCTCAAGTCACATGCGGCACAAAAAGCCTTGAAGGGCAGTACTAATGCAAGCGAGAAATCTGTTGCCCAGCTCAGAGAACAAGCAAAACAGTCTTGCGCCCCTCTCAAGGTGATTTCCCAAACCAATGTGGGGTCGAGCAAATATGGGGCCGAAGAGCAGTATGATCCAGAGGTAGTTGCACAATACGGAGAAGCTGCCGCTGCTCAAGGTATGAGTATTGCCCAGTACTTATCCCAGTTAGAGTTCTTCCCCGTGAGTGAAGTAGCATACAAATACCAGTACGACAAACCTCTCGTCAAACCTGAGGAGGTAAACAATCTTCCAACAAAAATGCGAAGATTGCATAACTGGTACATGCATGCCACAAAGGCCGGGGCTAACTGGATAGTGCTGAGGGTTACAAAAAAGCATCATGGGAAAGAAAAGGATGACATGATATCCATTGAATTTGATGAACTATTTCAATTATTCAATCAAGACGCCTTGGACAAATCGATCATCAGTGCCTATTGTCTGTAAGTACTAATTCTGTAATTAATTTAGTCTCCAGCTATCTCACCTTGTTTATTGCATGTATATAATCATACTGTAATATGCAGAATGAAGATTCTCGAATGCAGCAGAGGACAAATCTATGACATTGGCTTCATTGACCCATATTGGGTTCATGAAGCTAATCTCAAAACAAGCCCCCAGGATACGGAGGATAATATAGTACACGCGTTAAGGTTTCAAGAAACCAGAAGGGAAATACTTTTTCCTTACAACTTCGAGTGAGTGTTATTGTCTTGTATACACTTTCTATTTCGCTTACTCGATGTTAAGTATATAATTGATTAGTTATGCATTCGCAGATTCCACTATATTCCGTTAATCATTCAACTTGACAAAGGGCGTGTACTAGTCATGGACTCGAAACATAAACCCCTTGAGATGTGGAAGGACATGCAGATGCTTCTCCAGCGGTAATTCTAATCATTACGACACTATATCGGCAAAGTTCGTGAATTTTATGATATCAAGTAATTAATAACTTCTTTTATTCGTTTTCTACGCCGGGCAGCGCTTGGAAACGGTTCACCAACAAGGCTAGGGGTGTTTGGAAAGAGGTGCTTACATTTCAACCACTAAATGTAAGCACCACTAGCTATATCCGCGCATCTCTTTGATTCTAGTTTTGATACAGTTATTATCATGCTTGATTATTATTTTGATTGAACTATGTTCTCGTAAAGTGCCTGACGCAGGGACCAGGTAACAATCTATGTGGATACTATGTTTGCGAGTTCATCCGGCAGACGTGCGATGAGAAGGGCAGAAATTTAGAGCAACTCCACGTACGTAAACAATTTCTATAGTTTTTAATTACAATCAAATTGTGTTTAGTTTCATTCATATAGACTGACTTCTTTTTTAAATCAGATCGAACGTCTACGGGACGGTCTTCTGCCAAAGGATCGCGTACGAGCAATTCAGGAGGAATTGACGGGATTCTTGGATGCAGAAGTCCTAAACCCAAAAGGGGAATACTATTCGGCTGTGTATAGACAATAGGGATTGTAAAAATAACAACTTTGAAGGAATTGGCCGGTAGCATCGAATAGCAACTTTTGTATGTAGTGCATGAACTCGATCTGTGTATTGAATGTAATATTGTCATGATGATCTTGTGTAATATAAGATTTCTTCATTGATAAGTGCAAAACACTAAATAAACAATACAACCTAAATGAATTCTCTGCCGCGGTACAAAAAGTGGCGAAAATACTGCCGCGGCAACAAAATGTTCCAAAATGAATTCTCTGCCGCGGCAGAGAAATGGGCCAGATCTCTGCCGCGGCAGAAGGTTATTAGTCCTGGTTCGTGTTACGAACAGGGACTAATGCTCCACCCCCCTCGCCCTCTGCTGCTGCCACGTGTGCACCCATTTGTCCCGGTTGGTGGGGCAACCGGGACTAAATGTTAGGGCTTTAGTCCCGATTGCCCCGTCCCGGTTGGGCAACCGGGACTAAAGCCCTTTACCAACCGGGATCAATAGGGCTGTTTCCACTGGTGGATGGTGTAAACCTTGCCTCGTTTCTTGTGCAAAGGAATCAAACCTGATGTCTGGGTAAATTTTTTGTTTCCTCTACGTTTTGCCTTGAAACTGAGATCTGTAGAAAAAATTCCTTTGGTTTTCCTTCCACGATTCGGTGAATCTTAGAAAAAAACGGCTAATCCTCCACGTTTTCTCCATATTTCCTCCAAATCAAAGGAGCCCTTATTACTACCCCGGCTAAACACCAACATGCATGGCCCCTGCCAGAATTATTGGATGATTTCATCGATTGACTAGTTCCATGCTCAACGGGTACGCTTTGGCTCCTTGCACAACAAACTGCTACACGGTTGAGCACTTAGGCAAGATGAAATTACGAGCACCTACTTTGTTGGCGTTCCGTACTTGGCAATGTTCTTCGTTAAGCCAGAGAGAATCACAGCCGGCTACAGAACAATCAAGAGCATGCTCAGCAAGCAAACTTCGTCTCCTACTACCGGATGAGCAGACCAAGAGTGTAAAGATGGTCGATGTGAGGACCGCATCAACCATCACAATGAAAACATAGGTTTGGTAGTACAATTTTGTTAGGCATGATGCGCATGTCGTTCCTGCTAGCCTCCCAAGCCTACTCAAATCTCGCAGAATTAATAGACATGATCACCAAGATATCATCATGGCCATGAAAAAGCGAGAGCAAGTGCCAAGTGACCAACCATGCATGGAGGATGTTTTATGGGATGTGTTAACTCAATTGTTTATCTAGTGCTAGCTACCGGTACTGGTAAAGAAAAGACACAAAATGATACATACCATGTACTCTATATGGTACATAATACACACACACCTGCTTATGGCAGCTCATTCACGTCATCACGTGGTTGTCTTCAATACAAAACATTAAAATTCATAGATCAAGCTTTACCTTGTTGCGATCCCGGAACAACACGTAGAGACGCCACTATATAAAGGAAATCGCCGTAGGCTGCAGATCTACGGCAAAGGGTTTGCCATAGGCAAACTCATAACAAATCGTTACGACAAATTCGGAGTCGACAACCAAAAGATTTTTCGAGTGTTTATTTGCGGAGACACGGCAAATGGTTTGTCGTGAGTTTTATCCCAGCTCACGTCAAATATTTTCCATGAGAATTTCCTAGCCTACGACAAATCAACATGCTCCATGCGCTTGAGATTTGCCGTGAGTTATTCCCTGCTTGCGGCAAATCCAGCTGAGTTAACTAGATCATCCAAAACATCAAACTAGATCATTCAAAGATCACAATATATTACATGAATGTATCACAACAACAAAAGCAAGTTCAAATCATGTAATGGCAACCAGTCCATGGTACCATTTGCTGCCATTGATGCCATCCGCTCCATCATGCCATGGATGCATGGTCGTTGCCAGAACTAATGGAGGCAAACAATGTTTTCAGTCAATTATAATTAGGGATCCATCTAAGGTTTTTCAACCGTCATTGTTGGAATCCGATGATACCAATTCCTAGCTTGTTAAGTAGTCCATCCTCCTCAAAATAGGATAAATGTAGCTTTTGGTTAAAGTCAAACTATTCAAATTTGACCAACTATATAGAAAATATAAAGATGTACAATATCAAATGCACAAAGTAGGAAAACATATTTCATGATGGTTATAACAATAATGATTTGAGATTATAAACACTACTCCCTCCATTTCGGTTTACAAGCCCCACGAGTATATTTAGGTTACCAATTTTACCTATATACTTTGAATTATACAAGACAAAAATTGTATCAATAGAAAATAAGAAGTCTAAAGTTTCCCGGTGATATTTTTTAAATATAAACCTCATACTAAGTTTCTCAATTTGGCGACATAGAAGTACGTGCAGGACTTGAAACTGAAACTGAGGGAGTTATATATATATTTTTTATATAGTTGGTCAAACTTTGAAAAGTTTAACTTGTACTAAAAACTATGCATATCGTATTTTAGAAAGGAAAAGTCGAACTTCAGCTAATTTGAAAACCACTTACTCAAGATGAAAACATGAGCACCTACTTTGTTTGCCTTTTGTACTTGGCAATGGTCTCCATTAAGTTAGAGAGAAGCACAACCGACTAAAGATCAATCTAGAGCATACTCAACAAGTAAACTTGGTCTCCTTGTTGCATAGTAAACATGTACACGGTTGAGTATTTTTTTCCTACTCCCGGATGAGCATGCCAAGAGTGTAAAGATGGTCGATGTAAGGACCACATCAACCGGCACAATGAAATCATAGGTTTTCTTATATTAATAGACATGATCACCAAGATATCATCATGGCCATGAAAAAGCGAGAGCAAGTGCCAAGTCACCAATCAATGGAGCCATGGAGGATGTTTCATGGGATGTGTTAACTCAATTGTTTCTCTAGTGCTAGCTACCGGTTGTATCATATATATAGTGGATGTGAACAATGCAAACTGATACTGGTAAGAAAAAGAAGCAAAATGGTACGTATAAAACATTATGGCATCTGATTCACGTGATCACGTGCTTGTCTTCAACACAAAACATTAAAAGTCCTAGATCAATCGTTACCTTGTTGCAATCCCGGAACAACTAGAGATGTTGACAAAACATACACACCTACTTAAAGTTATGGAAGATAAAGCTCCCTGTTTTTATACTTTATCAATTTGAATTGAATTCTCCATTGATTAAAGTTTCTTCTTGCAATTGGGACAATGCACATTCATTTCAGAACTTGACTTTTTTTGTTTAGACGTCCAGCAGCTGCCTTCATATTATGTACATACGTGCTCCAGGCCACAAGGGAACCTACGTACTATCATAGACATAAAATATTCTTTTTATGCAGCTCTGGAAAGGACCTGTATATAAATATTCAATTGGAAGCTAAAGCTATTTTCAAGAAGTAACAGCGATAAAAGAGGTTGCTTCCAGAATCTATACTTGCCATTTTTGTTGCTCTTTTATTTCGGAAAAGGGAATGAGACCCCGGAATGTACATCAATCTATCGACATCCATTTTTTGCGAGTTTCTAGATTCAAAATCTACTAATCATGCACCACTTAGGGTGACCATATAGATCATCCAGCCGAAAATAAATAACACACAACACCTACTCAACATCTAGTCTGTTAGAACTTAGAAGTACTTTCGTCAGCCTCGGTGTAGATAGCTCGTGCAACCATCTCTACATGAGTGAATTGGTTAGGCATCGATTAATTCGTTGATGTTTAACTGAAGATGATCCGACTACTGGAGTGATAGCACAAAGTTGCATGTACTAGGAAAAACATGAAAGATAATTTAATGACTGGAAGCTTTGGAATTAAGTTATGACCTCATGCATCTGGCACAGGAGATCTTCCTAATTTCCCGTCACCATCTCATCATATAAATATATAATTCAGGCCAGCAATAGCATAGAGTACTAATACGTGCATTTTGCATCATCATTTTTAGGACTTATATGCACTGTTTAGAATTATATTTACCATGATTCATTATTATTTATGCATATTTAGATGATTTACGGGACTTTCATACAAAGTCCATTTCATTGGTATTTAATTTCTGGGAAGCAGAAAACCTTCTTTTTGATATTTTGTTCTTTCAGGGATCTTATGGATATCTAAAAATTGGAGGAAAAAATCTGATGAGTTTTTTACCTGGAGAATCAACTTTTGGGTCTTATTGAAGCATGCGAGAGAAGCCCCGACGGACAAAAGAGGCCAGAGAGCGCGCCCGCCACCCTGGGTGCGTCCTACAGGCTCTTTTGGGCCTAGAGCGTCGTCTCGGCTCCTCATTTTTTACAGACGGCTCCATCTTACCAAAAAACCAACGCCATATTTTTCCCACGATTTACAGAAGCGGCGGCGGAGGCTGAAATCCTCACTTACTCTAGGAGAGGGCGGATCCTGCTACACCGGAGCCTCCAGTGAGGAGGGATAGACGCCATCATCATCACCACTCCTCCTAGGCATAGGGAGAGGCCTCTCCATCAACAACTCCACCAGCACCATCACCATCTCCAAGATCCATCTCGTTTCCTTCATAGTTTGTGATTGATTGAACCCCCGGATATTATTGTTTTAAGGGCTATTTGCATGTTTGTGATTGACATCTTGTATTTATTTAGTGGAGAGATTATATTTTCAGATTGCGTTGTAATCCATATGCCACTGATCCATATCATGTTTGCCACTTGTGAGTAGATCCCCATGTTCCAAAGGGCATAGAATGAATTGGCTATGATTTTCATATAATATGCAATGAGTATGTGGCCAAGTTTTTATCTTTTATATTGTTCTATGATGCTTTTATGTGAACATCGACTGCATATTACTTCACCTATATGGTCTCATATGAGAATACTTTGATGCAATGATAGGGGTTGGAGGCGACGGAATTAATAGAAACCGTTTTCCAATACTTTGAATTGCATTGGAGGGATTATATGTCGGGGACCAATGAACTTATTGCTATGGTAGGACATTTATGTCTTAATGATTCTTACATGTTCATGTGAATGTCTCTAGGACCCATCATACGTACTGTGTCAAATTGCTAATAAGTCCCAACTGGTACACACGCAAATAACCGAGTCATGGAGGTTTCCTAATGTTCCAAGGGTGAAAGCATTGTTGCCTCGAGTTACACAAGCGTATGAGCGTGGCCAGCCGGCATTGGGACCAGGTGTGTTGTTTTGGGATGTTTGACGGGCTTAGAGAAGTGTGCACAAGTCTTCGTTCTTCTTGGATATACCATCTCTCAAACTAGGTGGGTTCGAGAGCTTCTCTCGCAACTGATCGACAGTCCTTCATACAAGATACATGCGTCGCATTCCTCTTGTCTTGCTCGAACAGCATGTGGTGCCTTTGTCTTGAAGTTCCTCAATCTTCTTGCCTAGAGGGGCACTGTAGCTCCCTCTGGAAATCAGGATTTCAAGTGAATACCAGCACATAAAAGTCCCGCATGCCTCACAAGCCTAAGTCACTCTAGCTGACTACTTTAAGGGACATGACTAGTAAAACATCGAGAATGATATGGGGCAAAGTTAGCTAATACCACTGTCGTGCTTGATTGGTTATTATAGTTGAACCCTCTAAGCATGTGCACAACTATCTACGGTGAGTGATAGTCCGGATGTTATATACTCCCTCCGTTTCAAAATATAAGATGTTTGACCTTTGTGAAGTGAATGTGTCTAGACTCATTTAAATATATACATCAACAATGATTCCTTCAAATTTGATATAGACGAACTTAATGTGCAACTGACAATGGAGATAGTGAGCAAGGCCATGCATAAACTAGCTACCCGTTTTATTGAATAGCGAAGGAGCCCTTCAGAGCTGCACAAACAAAGGGAAGGACCAATGGATGCCCAATTCGGCCATAAGTAGTCCATATTACCTAGTAACATGGAGTAAATTGCACTCTGCCCACTTTAGACCATGACTTCGCAAAAGGTGCATTTTTAATAATTAATTAATTAAGAACTCATCATGTAGATGTACTCTTAGTCTAATAATACAAGGCCAGGTCGTGACCACGTTGGGTAATTATTTCACGTTCATTTAGTCGTGGCAAGTGTCACTGATAGAAAACGCCCTATAGGTCCCGGTTGGTAAGGGGCATTAGTCCCGGTTGCCCAACCGGGACGGGGCAATCGGGACTAAAGCTCTAACCTTTAGTCCCGGTTGCCCCACCAACCGGGACAAATGGGGGCACACGTGGCGGCATCAGAGCGCGAGGGGGGTGGAGACGAACCGGGACTAATAACCTGCTGCCGCGGCAGAGATTTGGCCCATTTCTCTGCCGCGGCAGAGAACTCATTTTGGCACATTTTGTTGCCGCGGCAGCATTTTCGCCACTTTTTGTGCCGCGGCAGAGAATTCATTTAGGGTTGTTTTATTGTTTATTTAGTGATTTGCACTTATCAATAAAGGAACCTTATATTACATCATGATGACAACATTATATTCAATACACGGATCGAGTTCATGCATTACATACAAAAGTTGCTATTCGATGCTACCGGCCAATTTCTTGAAAGTTGCTATTTTTACAATTCCTATTGTCTATACACAGCCGAGTAGTATTCCCCTTGTGTGTTTAGGACTTCTGCATCCAAGAATCCCGCCAATTTCTCCTGAATTGCTCGTACGCGATCCTTTGGCAGAAGACCGTCCCGTAGACGTTCGATCTGATTTAAAAAAGGAGTCAGCCTATATGAATGAAACTAAACACAATTTGATTGTAATTAAAAACTATAAAAATTGTTTACGTACGTGGAGTTGCTCTAAATTTCTGTCCTTCTCATCGCACGTCTGCCGGATGAACTCGCATACATAGTATCCACATAGATTGTTACCTGGTCCCTGCGTCAGGCATTTTACGAGAACAGAGTTCAATCAAAATAATAATCAAGCATGATAATAACTGTATCAAAACTAGAATCAAAGAGATGCGCGGATATAGCTAGTGGTGCTTACATTTAGTGGTTGAAATGTAAGCTCCTCTTTCCAAACACCCCTATCCTTCTTGGTGAACCATTTCCAAGCGCTGCCCGACGTAGAAAACGAATAAAATAAGTTATTAAGTACTTGATATCATAAAATTCACGAACGTTGCCGATATAGTGTCGTAATGATTAGAATTACCGCTGGAGAAGTATCTGCATGTCCTTCCACATCTCAAGGGGTTTATGCTTCGAGTCCATGACTAGTACACGCCCTTTGTCAAGTTGAATGATTAACAGAATATAGTGGAAGCTGCAAATGCATAACTAATCAATTATATACTTAACATCGAGTAAGCGAAATAGAAAGTGTATACAAGACAATAACACTCACTCGAAGTTGTAAGGAAAAAGTATTTCCCTTTTGGTTTCTTGAAACCTTAACGCGTGTACTATATTATCCTCCGTATCCTGGGGGCTTATTTTGAGATTAGCTTCATGAACCCAATATGGGTCAATAAAGCCAATGTCATAGATTTGTCCTCTGCTGCATTCGAGAATCTTTATTCTGCATATTACAGTATAATTATATACATGCAATAAACAAAATAATATAGCTGGAGACTAAATTAATTACAAAATTAGTACTTACAGACAATATGCACTGATGATCGATTTGTCCAAGGCGTCTTGATTGAATAATTGAAATAGTTCATCAAATTCAATGGATATCATGTCATCCTTATCTTTCCCATGCTGCTTTTTTGTAACCATCAGCACTATCCAGTTAGCCCCGGCCCTTGTGGCATGCATGTACCAGTTATGCAATCTTCGCATTTTTGTTGGAAGATTGTTTACCTCCTCAGGTTTGACAAGAGGTTTTTCCATCGGTATTTGTATGCTACTTCACCACGGGAAGAACTCTAATCGGATAAGTATCGGACAATACTCATACCTTGAGCAGCGGCAGCCTTCTTCAGACAGTAACTACCTCGGATCATACGCTTCGGCCCCATATTTGCTCGACCCCACATTGGTTTAAGAAATCACCTTGAGAGGGGCGCAAGTCTGTTTTGCTTGTTCTCCGAGCTGGGCAACAGATTTCCCGCTTGCATCAGTACTGCTCTTCGAGGCTTTTTGTGCCGCATGTGACTTGAGAATAGAACTCTCATAGTCTGATGACAGCTTTGGCTCGGGTTGATGAAGAGTCTTTAGCATTTTCAATACTTTGGCTTTTTCTTCTTTGGTGCTGGGAAACTCTGGCTCTTTCGGCCGCCTCAGCTTACGAAAAACGTTGTCGTTTCCGCATCAACGATCGCCGTAGTCTCCTCTTCAAGATACCATAACCTCTCTTGGGAGGAACCGTTGGTACTTTTGGAAGAGGCTCTTGTTTACGCTTCGGCGATCGCCACGGCGATAGTAGCGGTACGCTTACGCTTTATCCCGAGGCGCCGCGATGGCTCCCTGGCGATGGCTGCACCGAGATTGGTGAGGCTACGAGCCGGTGAGGCGACGAAGACGGTTGTCGCGGGCGACGACCTCGGAGACGGTGAGGCGGCGAAGATGGCCTTGGCGTGATTTTGAAGCACGATACATTCCTTCGCCAAAAAATGGTGACGTTTTTGCGTCACCCAAGACACCACATCCCCTTCACCAAATAGGTAGTGAAGATCCAAAACCTCAAAGGTGGGCATGATTTCATCCACGCCGACAACAGTAGCCATCCGGAACCGACGACGGTGGTAAGTTGGTGTGGGTCCAATTGGTAAGGCATAGCCGATACCACCTTCATTGATATGTTCACAACTTTGACATGTAGCTCGCAGTGTCATCTACGTGATATCATCCACTGGGTAGCCAACAGGAGCCATCGCTTGCATCATCGTCATTGCCATTGTCATCACCGGACCTCGTTGGAAGCCACATCGCTTTCGATTATTCGATAGGCCGGTAGCATCGAATGCAGTGTGCTGCTGAGATGGGCCGGTAGTACTTTGCTCTTTAAGTGCGTTAATTTCATCTTGTTGTTGCTTTAATCATTCTTCAATTAAAAGCATTCGCTCTTTCTGACTTTCTGCTTCAACTGCCGCCCTGTCCTTACTCCTCCGACGGCTTCTATCAGGATATTTCTTCCTCTCTTCGGGAAACCTAGTCCTCCATGATTGGGAGCCTATTGTGCCTCGTGTTCGTCTATCATGTTCCTTATTTCCAAGGGCGAGTGTGAGCTCATTATTCTCTCTATCGGAATGAAGTCCCCATCTTTAACAGCCTTTATCGCTTTCGATCCTCTCGATTGGCAAGGGGTCTTCTTTATGTCGTATGATATATATACACCTCCTTCCGAGTCCAACGTGCCCCATGCCCGTAAAACCAATTCCTTGCACGTTCTACTCAATCGCCTGTCTCTGGGTGATCTTTTTATCACGCAGCCTCGCTCAAGTTTCTCCCACTTAGGAATGTCACTCAGAGCCACCTTGCCCCATAGTATTGTGATACTTCTTGTTAGCAGCATTCAGCTTATTCGTTTCAGACAATTTCTTAGCTTTTTCTGATTTCTTGTATTCCACAAACTCAGCCCAGAATGGTTTTATCTTCTCAAACTGAATATATTCTTGAAATCGGGAGTCTTATTTTTCACGATATAGTCAAGGTGCAATCTTTTCTTCCAGTTGGTGAAACACTGGTCCATCTTCTTCAAAGCCCACTCCCTGACCTTAGCCTCCATGGCTCTCCCATGTTGTAAGGCGTCCTCAACTGGATCCTCTGCATTTGGATCCAGCTCTATCTTCGGTAGTTTGAACTTAACCATGAGCCTCTTCCACAGTAAATCTTTGGCGTGGTTAGGGACAAATAAACATGTTTCCTCTTCATCCGCATTAGCAGGCCTATTCCAATTTCTAATGGTGATCGGGATTAAGTCCCTAACGACATTCGCATTGTGCCACAAATTTGGTTGCGACAACTTCGAGTCGTCGGTTTGCCGCCTTCACGACATCTTTGATCCTGAACCTCTCATGATCTTGCAACTTTTGGTTGGGCCTCGCTCTTTTTTTCAAGAGATTCCTTCGATCCGGAGGGCTAAAAGAAGAAAGATCGTCACTATTTCTATATAGATAGCAGATGATTAATTAATGAATTGATTTATATTACATGCACCGCCGAGCGATCGCCTTTCGACACACAAGGCATCGCTTTCTCGGGAAGGCAACACCTTCAACCTCAAACAAGTTGTCTACTCCGGTAAAAGAGGATCACCCTCACCGAGTTGTTCGTAAACGTTGATACGCCTAAATTATCTTCCCACGGATCACACCTTGGATCAACTCTTCCTTTTCTTCGCTCCGACGTGGGTCCATATTTTCGCATAGGTGGAAAACGAATAAGTCAAAGCGGCTAAAGGAGAAAGTTAGCACGGTGTTGAGAGATATAAACCCTAATTCAGAGAAACCCTAATATATACATACACAATAATAAAAATGAAGAGAAAGGAGACCGTAGTAGATAGGCACATCGTCGAACCCACATGCACCTAAGTTGCTTGACAATGTGAATCGGTGCAGGGCTACCCAGGATCTGACAAATGGGGCAAGACCAATAATACCAAAGTAATTAATAAACCTAATAATACCTAACTAATAATAAACCTAATAATCAAAACACCAAAAAGAAAGGGAAAAATCAACACATGGCATCGATGCAATGCTCAAGCAAGTATGATGATATGACAAGTTAATTTGCATTGAATGTAACCCTAAGACATGCTCGACGATTTAATCGGGTTCCGAGGTGAAAACCCTAACTCGGGAAACTCCTAACATATGAGAGGGTGCATTTGTTCTTATAATTATACTTGTCATTTAAGTTGTTGAACAATGCATGATTATAGTTTAGATAGATAGGTTTCATTTTTCTGAACAATTTGATATATTATTTGTAATTTTCTGACTTATAAACAATAAGTTATTGATTTTACAATATTAACTCATTTTCTGGAATTAAAAAAAAGGCAAATAGTTTTTACACCGGGGCGCCCCCTAGCCAGTGAGATCGACAGAAGGCCCTAGTGCCAACTCAGTCTCCACGCATGCAGATCATTTTCCTACGAGAAGTTCACCCATCGAGGTCGATGGGCCCCAGCCACATCACCGCCACGCCAGCACGCACGACGCCACGCCGGCGGAGCTCCCAGAAGCTGCAGGCGAGAAGCGAGCACCCCGACGCGCGGATGGGCGTTAGGAGAGAGCGCGATGCGTGGAGAAAGGGAGTGGCGGCGCCGCCCTTGTTGGTCACCGAGCGTCGTCTCCGCCGAGCCGAGCGGCGGCGCTGCCGGGCACACGCGAGAGTAGTACAGGAGGAGAGGAGAGAAAGAAGAACACCGTGAGGATCAGCAGCTCACCAGAACACGACGGAGGTGGTGGCGAGGCCGGGCGAGCGGGAGACGCTGAATCGACGGAGGCGACGCCATGACGAGCTTCCAATCCAGCGATTGAGGTCACGCGAGGGGAAAAGTAGCGTGGGCGGAGGTGGAGAGGCACATGGTGGCAGGATTAACGCTGGTGGCGGCGAAGCTCGGGCAGCCCCCGGCCGGGTCAAGGCCGGTTGCGAGAAGCAGAGAAGTGAGATGGGGAAGAAGAAAGGAGATGCGTCATTATAACGAAGGGCCTTTAGTCCGGTTGGTGGCTCCAACCGACTAAAGATACGTCCTGTTGAGCCACCAACCGGACGATACTCCAATATTTTCAGCAGACCAAGGGTTGGCGCTAGAGGTCTTTAGTCCCTTGGTGGCTCCAACCGACATATTTCCTCGATTTCAAATTTTTTCGTATTTTCTCTCGTCCTACTTATTTTTTATTTTGGGGTTTAAATTTGTATTGTTTTTAAATGATAATTAATTTGGAATTTAGAAAACTTTAAACATAAAAAGTGTTTGGATTTGAATAAATAATTCAAAACCATTTTCTGTTTTAAAAAATAATTAATGTAACCATTTAAAATATGAACCATTTACAATTAAAAATGAATTAACTTATATTTTTTTAATATCAATTTGGAATTTAGAAATACTTTAAACATAAGAAGTGTATGGATTTGAATAAATAATCCAAAACCATTTTCTATTTCTAAAAAATAATTAATGTAACCTTTTAAAATGAATTAACGTATATTTTTGAATATTAATTTGGAATTTAGAAAAAGTTTAAACATAAAAAGTGTTTGGATTTGAATAGATAATTCAAAACCATTTTCTGTTTTTAAAAAAAATTAATGTAACCATTTAAAATATGAACCATTTACAATTAAAAATGAATTAACTTATATTTTTTTACTATCAATTTGGAATTTAGAAAAACTTTAAACATAAGAAGTGTATGGATTTGAATAAATAATCCAAAACCATATTCTATTTCTAAAAAATAATTAATGTAACCTTTTAAAATGAATTAACTTATATTTTTGAATATTAATTTGGAATTTAGAAAAACTTTAAACATAAGAAGTGTATGGATTTGAGTAAATAATCCAAAACCATTTTCTATTTTAAAAAATAATTAATGTAACCTTTAAAATGAATTAACTTATATTTTTGAATATTAATTTGGAATTTAGAAAACTTTAAACATAAGAAGTGTATGGATTTGAATAAATAATCCAAAACCATTTTCTATTTTTAAAAATAATTAATGTAACCTTTAAATGAAGATAGGGGACGAGCATCGTTAGTACTTGCATTGGATCTCTGAAGAAACCACATATTGCGAGTCTAAAATGATTTTTCAAAAATCACGGCGATAGATCATGTACTGTAGTACAAACCGACCCACTTCTCGCCGATTCTAAGACATTTGTCCTTTTTACCCGGATGGAAAAGGTTTAAGATGTACCGTTGGGAGATAGTCCATGTAAGGTGGTCTAGTATTTTAGGAAAATGGGACTAGCATTGTGAAATGGCATTTTGGTGGTTACTTCACAAAACTAATTCGCTTTTTGCCGGAAAATGGAAAAGGGCTTTTCCGCATACAAAAGGAAAACTTCCTCCTGCAACATTGTTCTCCATACCAATGTCCATACACATGCATAATATGGGCACAATATCACAAACTATACCGCGATTCAGCACATAACATCGGTAATTTGGACCGAAAGCCATGAAACCTCGAACATGATAGGTCATTATGTGAAGGTTTTTTCGAAACATGATCAATATACCAAGTCTGGTATTTTTACTTTCAACTATGTAAAAAAATATGACACCACGCGAAGGATTTTCATTGTTCGGATTTTTTTGAATTTATTATGCCCGTTTTGAATTATCTGAATTTATAACTATGGTCGAACCGGTGTGCATGAAGATAGGGGACGAGCATCGTTAGAACTTGCATTGGATCTCTGAAGAAACCACATATTGCGAGGCTAAAAATGATTTTTTCAAAAAATCACGGGCGATAGATCATGTACCTGTAGTACAAACCGGACCCACTTCGTGCCGATTTGGCAGACATTTGTCCTTTTTACCCGGGATGGACGAAAAGGTTTGAGATGTACCGGTTGGGAGATAGTCCATTTAAGGTGTTCTAGTATTTTAGTAAAATGGGACGGTAGCATTGTGAAACGGCATTTTGG
This sequence comes from Avena longiglumis, assembly GCA_030063025.1. NCBI lineage: Eukaryota > Viridiplantae > Streptophyta > Magnoliopsida > Poales > Poaceae > Avena > Avena longiglumis. The sequence goes on from CP125978.1 coordinate 49,534,809, forward strand.
TGGTTACTTCACAAAACGACCCGTTTTTTGCGCTCGGAAAATGGAAAAGGGCTTTTCCGTGCGACAAAAAGGAAAACTTCCTCCTGCAACATTGTTATCCATACCAATGTACACACACATGCATAATATGGGCACAACATCACAAACTATGTCGTGATTCAGCACATAACATCGGTCATTTGGAAAAAGCCATGAAACCTCGAACATGATAGGTCATTTTGTGAAGGTTTTTTCGAAACATGATCATTGTTCGGCAGACATTTAGTCCCGGATGTAGTCAAAAACCAGGACTAAAAATATTTTCCGCCATTTCCCACCTCTTCCCGCCAAGTTTTCCCGCCCTTTCCATTCTACTAGAGCTTTTAGTCCCGGATGTAGTCACTAACCGGGACTAAAGATATTTCCCGCCATTTCCCAGAGCTTCACGCCAAGTTTTCCGCCTTTCCTCTATATTTAGGGTGATCGTGTCATGGCTATCCACACATCCACACCTTCCTCTTAGAACAATGGACAACGCCATCGGGCCATTCGACCGAGGAGACCGAGGCGCCAGGCGCCCAACTACCCTTGTCCGCTGGCTACCGCCGCCGGCCGGATGCCGAGCGCCGAGGGGTTCTGCCCCTCCCGTCCATCAAGGTTCCGCACAAAGTGCCATCACAAACCACTTACCACGAGCTCACGCCGAGCAGCGGATGGATCCCCGGGATCCCGACAACTACGACACTGAATGCCTTCTTCGCTAATAGGCGGAAAGGGAGCTCGCCAGTAAGAGGGTGATGGCCCGCCACCGTTAACCACAACGGCCGCCGTCGTTGCGTGGTGGGCGAACCGCATTATCATCGTGATGCGCTACATCGCGGGAGACCATCTCGCCACGGTGCCCACGAGTCCACCCGCCAGGCCCCACATTGTCCCGGTAGCGGCATTGTCAGGAGACCCTCTCCCACCCGCCGTGAATCCGAGGCTGGAATGGCCCCGGTATATGCCATGGATGGGCCGAGGATCCCTGAGTGGCAGGTGTGACGGCGACGATGATGATGACGACGATGGAGACCTCAAGCTGCACTATAGGACTAGGTATGATTATGACTAAAGGCGGCTTTAGTCCCGAGTGTTAGCTAGTCCCGTTTGTCCCGGTTTTTAATATTAATAAATGTCTTGAGTGTTACCTAATAAATAGAGGGAAATGCCTATAAACAGAGGGTTCATCTTTATTCCCGGTTGGAGAAACCAACCGCGATCAAGGGATTGGCAAGAGGGCCAGCAACACTAATAATAGGGGTGAGTGTCGACATTATGTCGCGGCTTGTACCTTGTCCCGGATGGTGTCACCAACCGGGACTAAAGATGAACTTTAGTCGGTTGGAGACACCAACCGACTAAAGATGAGTCAAGACTAATAATAGGTGAGTGTCGACATTATGTCGTGAGTGTCGACATTATGCCGAGCTGCTTGTACTATAAATATGCATCCTTGTGAGTCCAGTCCTCCACCAGCTTTGAGGTATCTCCAAGATGGTTTTAGAGAGCAGGGACACCACTACGGCCTTGAGGAGATGCCGACGGAGCACTCCGCATCTCCGAGAAATCGTCATAGAGGCACTCCTAATATGTGAAATTAGTTAGCTCCGAGGCGTATTGATCTAGTTAGTGAAGTTACAAGCTGCAAGATGGTTTCGAGAGGGGACACCACCGCGGCCAATTCTGTGGAGATGTCGACGAGCCTGTCCCTCCGCATCTCCGAAATCGGTCATAGAGGCACTCCTAATATGTGAAATTAGTTAGCCCGAGGCGTATTGATCTACTTAGTGAAGTTACAAGGTGCAAGATGGTTTTCAACGAGGGACACCATCTGCAAGGCTTGTGGAGATGCCGATGGAGCCTGGTCCTCCGCATCTCGAGAAATCGGTCATAGAGGCACTCCCAGCCGAGGCGATTGATCTAGTTTGTAGTTACAAGCTGCAAGATGGTTTTCGAGAGTGGACACCATTACGATAGCCAGGAGATGCCACAGAGCCCAGTCCTCCGGCATCTCCAAGAAACTGGTCATAGAGGCACTCCCGGTCCAGCCACAAAACGGGACTAACACTCAAGACATTTATTAATATTAAAAACTGAGACTACAAAACCGGGACTAAAGGCAACAAACCGCGAAATATATCCTTCGGTCAAGCCACAAACCGCGAAAGACATGAACTAGAGTTACATAATATGAGCATGAACTTCTTAGCATATGTCATTCCTTATGACCGCTTCAGACATAACCATGGAGCATCTTCTTTACTTAACGGAATGCTTGGGTCAGTTTTCACTGTGAAGGGCGGAATTTCATCAAACCTATTATAATCTTCTGACATGTCTGTCTTGTCCTCGATTCCCACAATGTTTCTTTTCCCTAAAAGAACTATGTGACGCTTTGGCTCATCATATGATGTATTCGTTTGCATATTTTTTCTTTTTTTCGTGCCCCGAGGACATGTCCTTCACATAGAAAACCTGAGACACATCATTGGCTAGACGAATGGTTCATCTCTATAACCAAGATTGTTGAGATCCATCGTTGTCATTCCGCATAACTGGTCTATCTTTACCCTTCCCCATTCAAAGGACCCATTTGCAATAAACAAAGGGACCTTAAAAGAGACTCCATAGTCTAGTTCCCATATCTCTCTATGTAACCATAATATGTGTCCTTTTGTCCATTCTCGTCTATTGCATCAAAGCGGACACCACTATTTTGGTTGGTG